>JARGYO010005626.1:63984646-65369646 GCA_029206835.1 Rana muscosa | reverse complement strand
CTTCAACTTCCTGCTGAGGTAAATGACTGGGTGCTCTTCCCCGTTCCAGACCTGGGACAATACTGCTCCTAACCCCACATCTGACGCATCACTTTGTACGACAAAGTCTTTAGAGAAGTCGGGTGAGTACAACACTGGCTGGCTACATAAGGCTTGTTTCAAGAATTGGAATGCTGCCTCAGCCTCGGGGGTCCATTTAATCATGACCGACCCTTTCCCCTTCGTCAGGTTGGTTAGGGGCACAGCCTTAGAAGCAAAGTGGGGAATGAATCGCCGATAATACCCAGCGATTCCCAGAAAGGCTCGTACCTGCTTCTTGCTGTTGGGACGTGGCCAACTCTGGATGGCCTCGACTTTGTTGAGTTGGGGTTTTATTACTCCCCTCCCAATGGTGTACCCAAGATATTTGGCCTCCTCCTGCCCAATGGTACACTTCTTGGGGTTAGCCGTAAACCCCGCTTCCCGAACAGAGTCCAGGACTGCTTGCACTTTTGGCAGATGTGAGGCCCAATCTGTGCTATGGACAATTATGTCATCCAGGTAAGCCGCAGCATACTTCCGATGGGGCCTCAGCATCTGGTCCATTTTCCGCTGGAATGTGGCCGGCGCATTCTGTAACCCGAACGGCATTCTTTTATATTGGAACGCCCCGTCTGGGGTTACAAATGCGGTTTTCTCTTTGGCCGACTTGGCCAGGGGGATTTGCCAATACCCTTTTGTGAGGTCAAGAGTCGTCATGTATCGGGCTGTTCCCAGCCGGTCGATCAACTCATCTATACGTGGCATGGGGTAGGTGTCAAATTTTGTAACTTTGTTCAACTGACGAAAATCGTTACAAAATCGCCAGCTCCCATCCGGTTTAGGCACCAACACAATGGGACTAGACCAATCACTTTGGGACTCCTCTATCACCCCTAAGTTCAGCATTTTCTGTACTTCCTCCCGTATTGCCTCCCGTCGGGCCTCTGGGATCCGATAGGGTTTTAACTTCACCCTTTCACCGGGCGGGGTAATGATGTCATGCTCTACCCCAGATGTTTGTCCCGGCAGCTCAGAGAATACCTCCTTGTTGCGAAGCACAAACTCCTTAACCTCCTGTTGTTGGGGTTGTGACAAGGTGGCTGCTATTCCAACCTCAGGAATCACGCAACCAGTTTGAGCTGGTGACCAAGTGTCTGCGACTAGGGACTCTCTATCCCTCCAGGCTTTCAACAGATTAACGTGATAGATCTGTTCGGGCTTTCGCCTTCCTGGTTGTCTGACCTTGTAATTCACTTCGCTCACTTTTTCCATTATCTCGTAGGGGCCTTGCCATTTGGCAAGGAATTTACTTTCAACCGTAGGGACAAGTACCAGTATCCTATCCCCCGGGGAAAAGGTACGGGTCTTGGCTCCACGGTTGTACACTCTCTGCTGTGCTAACTGCGCTTGGGCCAAATGTTCCTTCACGATGGGCATTACCTGTGCAATTCGGTCTTGCATCAGGGCGACATGCTCAATCACACTCCTGTGGGGAGAACTCTCACTTTCCCAAGTTTCCTTGGCAATATCCAACAGCCCTCTTGGGTGTCTCCCATACAGTAACTCAAAGGGGGAGAATCCCGTAGAGGATTGGGGCACCTCCCTAATAGCAAACATCAGATAAGGAAGTAGACAGTCCCAATCCTTTCCATCTCTATCCACCACTTTCTTCAACATTTGTTTTAGGGTTTTGTTGAACCTTTCAACCAGCCCATCGGTTTGGGGGTGATACACAGATGTACGTAATTGCGTCACTTTGAACAATTTACACAGCTCCTTCATAACCCGGGACATAAAGGGTGTACCTTGGTCCGTAAGCAGTTCTTTACAAATACCCACCCGGCTAAACACAAGAGATAGCTCTTTGGCTATGGTTTTGGCCGAGGTATTTCGGAGAGGGATCGCTTCTGGATAACGGGTGGCATAGTCCATTATAACTAATATGTACTGGTGCCCCCTAGCGGACTTGATTATAGGACCTACCAAATCCATGGCGATCCTCTCAAACGGGACCTCAATGATGGGTAGAGGGACCAGCGGGCTACGGAAATGTGGCATCGGGGCCGACCTCTGACACACAGGGCAGGAGGAACAATAATTTTCTATGTCCTTCATCACCCCCGGCCAATAGAATCTCTGTAATACCCTCTCTCGGGTTTTCTCTGTCCCCAGATGACCTCCAAGAATGTGCCCATGGGCCAACTCCAACACCAACTTCCTGTAAGGTTTGGGCACCACAAGCTGCTCAACGGTTTCTTCTGCCCTTTTTGCCACCCGATACAGTAGGTCCTTCTCTACGCTGAAGTATGGGTAAGTGCAGGTATTATCTGGGTTCACTAACTCGCCATCTATTTTCACTACGTTTTCCCGTGCCTTTATTAGGGCGGGGTCTTTCAACTGTTCTGTGGCAAAGTTTTCCCTGTGAACCTCAAGATCAGAAAACTCCACAGACGGTAGGTTTTCGTCTGAGGAGGTGGGCTCCTCTCCAGTTTCTTGAGTCTCCCCTGCCAATACTGATAAGGGAAATTCCGGAGAGTCCTCACCACTCTCAGGGGAGTTCTGGCTATCACATTCCTGGTACATAGGGGCACCAGTGGGGGGCTCAGGATCATCCCACAGTTCCCAGAACTTCGGAAAATCCCTTCCCACAATGGCGTCATGCGGTAACTGAGATACTAAGCCCACTGGATGAGAGAGGGTACCTTTGGGGGTCTCGAAACACACTGTAGTCACTGGATACTCTCGGGTGTCCCCATGCACACAAATAACAGCTACCTTGCTATTCCCAGAGACCTCTGTTTTAACTAACTCAGCCTTTATCAGGGTCACAAGGCTACCTGAATCCAACAATACCACAACATTTCTACCATTAACACACATTTTGCATAAATGTTTCTCAGTTCCTCGAATGGCAGTGCATGCGACTGTCGCACACAGCGACTGACGTCTGCCCGTCAGAAAGTCACACTGCATGGGTTCCTCCACAACCGGGCAATTGGCTGCAATATGTCCCGCTTGCCGGCAGCGGTAGCAAACGATCCTTCTTGCGGCCTCTTGAGCCGCTGATTTCCCAGGCTGTTCTCGCCAAACTTGGGGTAGAGCTCCCACCCTCTCACTCTCTCCACCCTCACCCCTTGGAATCCTCTTATCCGCCCCTGGGGATGGTCTGGTCTTAGGGTGGAAAGTCCGAGTGTCTCTGGAAGAGGCCGTCAGGTTCTCTGTAGCCAAGTATTTCTCCACACGATCCACAAGACCATCGGCCGTCTCTGGGTCTCCATGGCTTACCCACTTTTGGATGGCAGTAGGAAGAGCTCTCAAAAACCGATCCATTACAACACGTTCCACAATCTTTGGTGCGGACAAAGTCTCTGGCTGTAGCCACTTTCTGCTCAGGTGAATGAGATCATACATTTGAGACCTGGGGGGTTTTCCAAGCTGGAAAGTCCAGTTATGCACACGCTGAGCCCGGACAGCCTGGGTGACACCCAGCCTTGCCAATATTTCAGCTTTTAGCATCACATAGTCTTTTGCTTGGTTAGGCTCTAGGTCATAGTAAGCTTTCTGCGATTCACCAGTTAACAGAGGAGCCACCAGTCCAGCCCACTGCTCCTCAGGCCACTTTTCTCTTTCAGCGGTCCTTTCAAATGTGGTCAAAAATACCTCTGGATCATCCTCTCCAGTCATTTTTGTCAATAAACGACTCACCCCAAAGGACGCGGTATTAGTGGGACGGCTTTCCTCACTGGTCTGCGGACGTTGCTGCATTACTGCTTCCATCTGTTGTTGTAGTCTCTGCTCTTGCTTCTGCAACAGGTCTATGAAGCGGGCCTCAGATTGCTGCTGGGCTTGTTGCTGAGCCTCCAGACTCTGTTGCAAAGTTGCGTTTGTCTGCTGCTGGGCTGCAAGGCTCTGTTGATGAGCTTGCTGCTGGGCTGCGAAGTTCTTTTGCAAACCTGCATTTGTCTGCTGTTGATTGGCATTTGCTAGAGCCAGCTGCTTCAGTATCTCCTCCATGCTGGCTTAAAAAAAAAACTGCCCGCATTCTCCACCAACTGTGAGGGGGTTAGCTCGGCAGCGGGTGTGTGTGACCACCGAGATGGGCTCCCCACACAAAAACAGGCCCAGCAAACGGAGGTTGTGGTTTTCAAAATCAAAAAGGTGCGGTTTATTTTCTATTTACAGTGACAAAACACAGCAAAGCAAAAGAAACATAAACAATATAAATCCTGGTCAACTTGACCTCTGACTAAACATACAGGTTTCCTAACTAACAACTGGGATCAGCCTAGTGCTGTCCTAGTCCCTAAGTCCCTGGTTTTAAATGTCCAAGCAAATAGCCACACAGGCTTTGTCTCACCGCACAGGGGTTCACTCTCCCTAGACAGTCCACACAGGTCTGGTTCCAGGCATGAGCTAACATCTAATGAAGCTGGGAGTTCTTATAGAGGCCTAAATGAGCTGACAAGGTTCAGCTGGTCTCCTCATCTCTGTCTGCACGACGCCCCACACTCTCCCTAGAGGTATGAGTCATCCATGAGCCCACTAGCCTTATACAACTCTCCACCTAGTTGTATAAGTCGGCGTAAAGCCTGAATCTGGGCGAAATATATCTACCCCCCTGGATGCAACCAGGTGACTTTACCTTCCTGCTGTCACAATATATATATATATATTTTGTGGTGTTTTAGCTCAAGTGGATAGATGCGTTTTTAGGCAGTGAGTCCATATCAGACAGGCGTTCTAGTTAAGGGCCTGGTAGCCCACGTTTATTTAGAAAAAAACAAAAGCAAAGTGTCCATTCAGGATTCCCACGCAGGGGTTTAACTTCATTTAGCAGTCCAAACATAAGAAAAACATACCAAGCCACCTGGCTCTCTTGTTAGCAGTTCATCTGCTTGCTTTAGGTACTGATACCTTTAAACCACCAGATCTTCCAATCTCACAGTCTTGGATGCACACAGCTTTTGGGCTTCTTAAATGCACACAGCTTGAAGTCCCTTAATGCACACAGCTTCTGGCTCCTTGGACGCACACAGCTTAAAGCCCTTCAACGCACACAGCGTTTATCCTCACACAGAGACACTCACTAGCAGCCACTGCAGTTAGCAAGCTGCTCACCATTCTTCACCATCCTCCACTCTGCTCTCACCAGCCCCTCATTATATTGGTTGTGTGCACCTGAGCACACACCATGCTGGCTGTCCACAAGACCCGGACACAGGGTTGGAGATCCCATCCCACTCAAGACTCTGAAGGATCTCCAAGCCATAGAAGCCCCATGTAGAAATAGCAAAATTTGAGAAAACTGCCAGAGCAGTTTTCTCTGTTTTTTAAATTTACGCTCTGTAGCTCTGCACTCAGCCGATATGCAGACTCTGTGTCCACTTTAACCCTTTTTTCATTGGGACAGAGCCTCGCTCTGCCACAATATATATATATATATATATATATATATATATATATATATATTTTTTTCCTCACTTGGCAAAGAATAGTTTTAACCTTCCCTTTGGCGAGATTAGGGGAGTAATTACGGATGAGTGGTGGAAATTGGACAAAGGCCCAGCACCTACAATCGGTTCCGTAGGCTTTACCTACTGGCGGAAGCAGATGCTGTCAGGGAAGGCATGGGCGTGCAATAGGAATTGCACGGCAGACGCGCACATTCACGGCGCGCGCACATGCGCGTCGGCGCGCACGTACGCGTGCGCCTGTCACCAACATTGCCACCAGAGGGACTATTTAAAGTGAGTGCACCAAAGACTCCTTGCTGTTTGGTCTGCAGCTTCTGTGTGTCCTGAAACCCATTATCTGTGCTGACTTCTGATCCGTGACGCGGCTTGCCCTCACTAACCTTGTCTGCTTGATACCCTGACCTCGGCTTGTTTTGGACTTCTCTTCTGCCTGATGCCTGTTCCACCAGTATGTCTCCAATCCGGCCTGCCTGACTCTGCACCTGTTCCTCCAGTCTGCTGCAGTTCTGCTCTGCAAATCGCACCAGTTCCTGTATCCATCTGCGATCCAGTCTGCCACCGTCCTGGTCTACCCAGCCAACTGGTTGCCTGCTGCATCTCCAGCTGCGAGCATTCAGCCACTATATTGGACCGATCCTAGGCACTCCTGCGTCACTGTGCTTCCGTGGCCGCTGTCTCAACCTCAGGGGCCCGCAAGCCGGTGCGGCAAGAGAGGGTCTCCTCTACACATCAGGCTCACGATCTAGGTACGTGACAGATGCTCAGCTCTTTGATTCCGTTCCGACTGTGGACGCATCGGTCATGAGGTTAGCCAGGAATACAACCTTGCCTTGAGAAGACGCAGTCTCCTTCAAGGATGTCCTGGACAGCAGGATCGACTCAGATCTTAAGAAGCTGGATGAGTTGAAGCTAGCCTCAGATTTTATGGCAGAAGCAGCCATCGATATCCTGAGGTGTTCCTCCAGGCCCTTGCTGTACTCCATCACAGCCAAAAGGGCATTATGGCTAAAGCCATAGTCGGCAGGCCCATCCTCAAAGCAGTCCTGGTGTCGCTTACCACACGATGGAGAGGCCCTTTTCGTCAATAAATGGATGCATCATTCACCAGAGTCTCAGGTGGAAAGAGTAGCCCAATTCCCCATGATAGAAATAGGAAGGAAATTCACCTTGCGGCCAGCTACCCAACAAAGATCAAGGGATGCCAGGACATACCGTCTGGCTAAGGAGTACAAAGAGACTGGAAGGGCTCACAGGCGACCTTTCTCAAGTGGGGGAAACCTAAAGGCTCGACATCAAAGGTTGAGAGCCAGGAGTCTTTTTGGCTCCTTACCCACCCAAACTGGCCCAGTGGGAGCAAGACTCAGGTCTTTCGTCTAGGTCCGGGTGGAAAATTGCATGGATTAGTGGGCATTCTCCATGATCCCTCGAGGACGTTTCGGGAAATTCAAAGCCGTCCTCCACCCCTTTTCTTTCTAACCCACCAAAGTTCCGATCTCCAAGGAAAAGAAAGAAGCTCTCCTTCAGTATAATCAAATACTTCTACACCAGCAGGCAGTACTGCCAGTACAAGATTCAGAGAAACACTCGGGGTCTACTCCCCAGTCTTTTTAGTCCCCAAGAAATCGGGAGACTGGAGGCCCGTATTGGTCCTAAAGAGGCTAAACAGGTACATTCAGGTAGAACATTTCATATGGAATCCCTGAACACAGTAATTCTATCAGTACAGCCAGGGGATTGGATGGTCTCTATAGATCTCCAGGATGCGTACCTTCACATCCCCATCCACCATCATTTCCATCCTATTCTCCGGTTTGAAGTAGGCGATCTGTACCTCCAGTTCCAATGTCTTCCCTTTGGAATTTCAACAGCTCCCAAAGCCCTTTTACCAAGGTTTAGTAGTCATCCTAGCTCCCTCCGGAAGAAGGGGTATAGGGTCCTGCACTACTTAGATAACATACTGATACTATCCCAGCACTGGAAACACATGTGCAGCTAGTCCTGAACACTTTGCTCCAATTCAGTTTGCTTATCAGCTACTCAAATGATTTGACGTCTACACAAAATTGACACATCTGGCAGCTTTTATTCAACACCCTGAAGAAGGCTGTGTCACTCCCACCAGAGAAGATCCCTGTAATGTTACAGAAGGTGAAACAGGCGTTAGGCAGTCTGATGCTGGCATGGAACGGCTCTCTGAGTCTACTAGGGTCCCTTTCGTCATGCATACCAATGGTGAAGTGAACCAGGTAGAATCTACAAGTTTTTCGGTTGGGTTTTCTGGCACAATGGAGAAAGACACCTGGGACAAAATGATGGTCATCATCTTTTCGATGAAATCCAGCTGCTGGTGGTGGATAAGACCACCCAACCTTCTAATTAACCGCTCCCTTAGCCCCATCTCATGGACCATTCTTGCATCGGATGCAAGTCATCTGGGACAAGGAGCACACTACCATAAAAGGAAGATGGTGATTCAATGTGGAAGGGATGATTTCTAATATCCTAGAGCTAAGGGCAGCATGGATGGCAATTCTACATCTAGCCCCTCTTCTCAGAGGCAAGTCCATACTGCTCCAGATGGAAAAAAGGGCGCCAGTGGCCTATGTTCAAAACCAAGAAGGTACGCACAGCAGGTCCCTAGCCAGCGAAGTTGCCCCAATTATATCATGGGCCGAGAACAATTTGATTGATCTTCAGGCTGCCTACATCCCAGCTCCCGAGAATCAGCTAGCCGATCGCCTTTCAAAATCTTTCAGCTGCAACAACAAATGTTCAATAGCCCCACTGGGTTTTTCGCTGGATGTGCCAACATTGAGGTACTCCCCAGATAAATCCTTTTGCTTCCCCGTTCAATGTGGAAACTCCTCTGTTTTTCACGAGATTCCCATCTCCAAGGTCAGCAAGTGTGGATGCCTTAGTCCATCCATGGAACTCCAAAGGGATATGCATTCCTTCCGATTCCTCTGATACTGAGGTTCCTTCAGCGTCCGTCACCGGAGAAGGTCACTATCCTGGCGGCCACCCCATATTGGCCGAAGAGACCAATGGTTTCCGTTCTTAGTCAAAACGACTCTGTGCAGCCCACTTCTGCTTCTGCTTCCACATACGGACAACCTCGTATCTCAAGCCACATCCGGAGATCTTGGTCTTGAAGGCCTGAAAGTTGAGCGGAAGACACTGGGCGACTTGGGGTGCTCACATGTTATTATCCAGTCATTATTACAGGCAAGAAAATCGTCCACCAACGCAACCTACTACAGAGTAAAGAGAAAGTTCACGGAACTGGCAGAATCTAGACATATCAATCCACTGGACCCTGGAGTCCAAAATATTCTACTCTTTCAGACTGGTCTGGGCTTAGGCTTAGGTCTTAACACACTGAAGGTTCAGGTTTCAGCCTTGTCAGCTCCAACGGACATGCGCTGGGCACCGAATCTCCTCATAGACCGTTTCCTGAAAGCAGTCCTAAGGTTGCGTCCTCCCAGGAAAGCACTATACCCCAAATGGGATCTGACAGTTGTCCTCAATGCCTTAGAATATCCCTCTTTGCACCCACTAAAGAATGTGCATTGGAGGATGTTACTTAGAAAACTACCTTTCTGATCGCCATCACGTCAGGGCGTAGAGTGTCAGAAAATTCAAGCTCTAGGGGCACAGGAACCCTATGTCTCCTTTTTTTTCCCAGACAGGGTAGTCCTGCGGCCTATTCACCAATTTGTCCTTAAGGTACCTTCAGTCTACCATCTCAACCAGGAATGGGTTCTCACGGCCTTTTGGAGAAGATCCAACCTCCTTAAAACTACACAAATTGTGATATAGCCAGACCTCTGAGGTGTTATTAGAACTGACACAATAGTTCCGCAAGGATCAACATTTATTTGTTATTCCAAAGGGTGCAAAGAAAAGAATGGCGGCCTCCAAGACGACCTTGGTCTGTTGAATCGTGAGAGTGTATCGGGCTAGGGGTCCTTCATGGCACACTATTGCCTAGATCTGGCGGTCCTCACCTCCCGTGATTTTGGAGAAAGGACCTTTGGAGCTATCAGTTCTGTAGACTCTTTAAAATGTATTATTGCAGTACCCTCCCTGTAAGCGAGTTATTTACCATTGGTATGCTGCCATGGAGGCACCAGGAAGACGAAAAATGTAATACTCACCTTTCCGTTATTTTTCTTTCCTGGTCCCTACCCATGGCAGCATACACCCTCCCTTCTATAATCCTTAGAGTTCTGAAGACTAGTTACAAGAATACCTGAGGGGGGGATAACTTTTTTTTATAGAGTTACGTGGTCCTGTGGGTTGGTCGAGGACGGAGCCACCAACCATTGGTATGCTGCCATGGGTAGGCACCAGGAAAGGAAAATTACCGAAAGGTGAGTATTAAATTTTACGTTTTATAATGTTTTTTTATATCTATACAAAAACTTTTTGCCACTCATCTTTATTTTAAACTAAATTGGGTTGTTTTATCCTGTTAGATGTATATGAATGGCCTCCCCTTGTACAATTTTCTCTGTGTTGTGAACATGTATACCTGCACTTTTATGTATACCACGCAACTATTTTCTGTCACTGACATTCGATTACTTTAATAAAAGTTATTTCAATTGTAAAAAAATTGGGTTGTTTTACAAGGCAATGGTTTACGATAACTTTCAATAACACATGAAATGCCATGCATGAAAGGAAAAAAATAAATAAAAAAAAACACACAAACATTTAAAATATAATATATATACACACGGAAAAAAAAAAAAACACCACGACACAACATAGACAACAGTGTTTCTTTAACAAGCTTTTTACAGCACATAAATAGTAACAAAAAAAAAAAGAGAGAAAGTAGAAAAGATATTTGTACAACACGCCCTGCTTACTCAACACGAAAAGTACAGGCATTTATGAAACTCTATCATTTAATTACAGCCTGCACATTTCTTTAAACACGTTTTTCCATTATACATAATAATTTGCTTGGACCACTAGGCCAGTAATTACAGCAACTCCATCCAAAATTAAGTTTTGAAGCTATTTTGCAGACTTTATAAATAATTATGTCTAAACCAGTGTTTTCTTCTCTTTTTTTTATTGCGCCTTTCATTAAATGACCTTAATGTAATGTAGGTGTGTTACAAAAAGGAAAATTACAGCAAAGATTTAACTGGGACGTGACTTTTTCTTCCAACATTAAAAATCAAAAAAACAATAAAAAAAGGTAAAAAATATAACATAGTGACACATGAAGCTTGACATCAGGCATACCAAAACTAATTTTTCTATCCTGTTCCTCCATTCTCTAAGAAATCGAGTTTTTATTTTGAAAGAAATGTCTTAAAAGACCCAATTTCTTACCTGAAACTGCAGTCACAAGACAGACCACAACCTAATTCTGACTTTTTCGGAAATGTTATGAAAGAGGGTACTTCTAGCGGAGATCCAGTATTTCTAGGTGACATTGATTTTGCAAATGGTCATCAAAAGTGTTCTCACAGGGTTGTGTACTCTTAAAAGAGCTGACATGGAAGATTATATGAGATCATTTAGGGTAAGTAAAGATTGGATGATTGTTTTTTTTGTTTTTTGCTTTTTTTTTCAATAAAAAGCTACAGAATAGATAGGAGTGTTATGCTGAGAGTTGAGTTTTAAATAGGTATCCTCTAGGTAAGTTCAGACAGTCAACTTAATTTATGTGCTGTTAGCAGGATGACTAAATAAGGAATGCTACCGTTTGGTAGCTTCTATAGCTTCCCATTAACATACCCAAGATGGAATATATTTAGCACTATCAAGCATACCCAGACAGGTAGCACAAAGAGCAGTGATGATACACAAAGTGCATAGCATCTAATCACGTAATCTGCAGCATCCAACCAGATTTGACTTTACTCTAGTGTGATCAATTAAGAATGATTCTGACTTCATTGCCACAAATTACAGCACTAGGCACACCACCACAATGGATAAGAAGAATAAACTGCTCTAAAATATGGAGAGCTGGAAGTGCGTTCACATACATCTTTTAGGTGTACAAGCTCTTACAAAGTCCTCTTATAAAGCCCTATGAGTTGGGCTTCCTCTAAAAGCAATACTGCTAAAAATTCTACTTCAGTTGGATTACTGGAGAAGAAAACTCAGTTTAGTATGCGATCACACCATCTGTGAAGACCTTGGCACAGATTAACGCAGGCTCACCACAAGGGCACATTAAAAAACAATGATTTTCGATCTGCCTTATTCACACAACAATGCAGCATTCAGGTAGGTCACACAAAAATGTGTAATGCGTAGATAGCCCATGACACAACTCAGGTGCTGAGTGCATTTCTTAAAGATCAACATGTATTTGTCTGCATTTGCATGATCTTCAATGAAGTAAACCACAAGAAATGTGCATGTATTGCACGGATGGACAGCATATGGTTTTTTTTTCAGCCTGACATACACTAACTTTTTTTTTTTTTTTTAAACATATGCTAAATGCAAATTTTTGGCTTGAAGTATACTTGTGAACCCAAATCATTATAAATGTTCTGAAAACAGAGAGCCTGCAGAATAATAAAAAAAAAATGGTAGTTTCTTATGAAACAAAAACAAAAAATGGTAGTTGCAAATAGCTGTTTGATAAACTTATGTGTTCAGCAAAAAATGCATTAAACTTCATTTTATTGCATACAAAAACAATACCATTCCCACATTCCTTTAGTAAATGTGTTTACTAGTGTTTACTAGTTTAGTAGTGTCCCCTTTTTGTTAGTTGTGCAGCATTGTTTTCTTACTTTGTTCTCCTTATACACAGCGTGGCCATCCTGACTGTGAGCATCTGAAGCCTGCTGGGTCTCGCTTCTGGGATTAGGTGCATGCTGGCTACTCAGCATGCACCTCCCAATCCCGCGCATGGAGCGAGATCTTCCAACCTCGCCCATTGACACCTGGGATTGATGACACAGCAACCCCAGGAGCCAATGCAAAAGAGGAAATTAAGTACCGTATTTTTCGCTCTATAAGACGCACCTCACCATAAGACGCACCTAGGTTTTAGAGGAGGAAAACAAGAAAAAAAATATAGTCTGAACCAAATGGTCTACTAAAATATTTACTAGTGCCCATGAAATGCAGCCTGACCTGTGCCAAAGAAATGCAGCCTGACCATTGCCAATAATGCAGCCTGACCATTGCCATTATTGCAGCCCGACCTGTGCCACTACAAGTCCCAGCAAAGCAGATTGCCATATTTCAGCCCCCCCACAGAGGCACTACAAGTCCCAGCAGAGCAGGTTGCCATATTTCAGCCCCCCCACAGAGGCACTACAAGTCCCAGCAGAGCAGGTTGCCATATTTCAGCCCCCCACAGAGGCACTACAAGTCCCAGCAGAGCAGGTTGCCATATTTCAGCCCCCCCACAGAGGCACTACAAGTCCCAGCAGAGCAGGTTGCCATATTTCAGCCCCCCACAGAGGCACTACAAGTCCCAGCAGAGCAGATTGCCATATTTCAGCCCCCCACAGAGGCACTACAAGTCCCAGAAGAGCAGGTTGCCATATTTCAGCCCCCCCACAGAGGCACTACAAGTCCCAGCAGAGCAGGTTGCCATATTTCAGCCCCCCACAGAGGCACTACAAGTCCCAGCAGAGCAGGTTGCCATATTTCAGCCCCCCCCACAGAGGCACTACAAGTCCCAGCAGAGCAGGTTGCCATATTTCAGCCCCCCCCCCACAGAGGCACAACAAGTCCCAGCAGAGCTGGTTGCCATATTTCAGCACCCCACAGAGGCACTACAAGTCCCAGCAGAGCAGATTGCCATATTTCACCCCCCCCCCCACAGAGGCACTACAAGTCCCAGCAGAGCAGATTGCCATATTTCAGCCCCCCCACAGAGGCACTACAAGTCCCAGCAGAGCAGGTTGCCATATTTCAGCCCCCCACAGAGGCACTACAAGTCCCAGCAGAGCAGGTTGCCATATTTCAGCCCCCCCCCCCCACAGAGGCACAACAAGTCCCAGCAGAGCTGGTTGCCATATTTCAGCACCCCACAGAGGCACTACAAGTCCCAGCAGAGCAGATTGCCATATTTCACCCCCCCCCCACAGAGGCACTACAAGTCCCAGCAGAGCAGATTGCCATATTTCAGCCCCCCCACAGAGGCACTACAAGTCCCAGCAGAGCAGATTGCCATATTTCAGCCCCCCCACAGAGGCACTACAAGTCCCAGCAGAGAAGGCTGTCACCACTCCTCCA
This sequence comes from Rana muscosa, assembly GCA_029206835.1. Lineage (NCBI taxonomy): Eukaryota > Metazoa > Chordata > Amphibia > Anura > Ranidae > Rana > Rana muscosa. The sequence goes on along the minus strand of JARGYO010005626.1, from coordinate 65,355,916 downwards.
AACACAGCATTAGGAGACTGCACAGCCTTCCATCCACTCCTCCCCACTCTCCCCTTACAATAGTTTCCTACCTGAGTCTGGGCGGCATGTCGCGCTGCATTGTGGGGCAGTGGACATGATTTTCCCTTCTCTCAAAACATGTCCCGGCTCCCAGACCCCGGTGTTCTGTATACCGTGATTCTCATACCTGCAGCACACAAGGCTGCAGATCACTGGCCAGGCAGTCACCTCCGTGGCTGCAGCGGTGGCTGAAGCAATAAGCTGGGCATCTGTGCGGGAGGAGGCCGTGGGAACCAGGACTCCGGAGGGGGGAGGGGGGGTTCGTGCGGGGGGGTGGCTTTTTTTTGCCAGCAGTGGCGAGGGGGCGTTGACAGCGGCGGCGGGGGGCGGAGCCTGATGTACATTCGGACCATAAGACGCAGAGACATTTTTCCTCATATTTTTGGAGGAAAAAAGTGCGTCTTATGGTCCGAAAAATACGGTACCTTGCCGCAGTGAGGTAGGATGGAAGTCCATCTTAGAAGACATTAAAAAAGGTACAAGACGAGAATTTTTTTTAAAAAATTATATATATATAATATAGGGGGAAAGATGTACACCACCAGCTCGGCTCTCTGATGTAGTATGCAGAGATATAAGCTAACCGTTTACCTTCGGGTCTGCGTTTTAGGCCGGAGCCTCAGCTTCTTCTATGGAGGATGATTGCCACTGTCACAGACAGGGATACTTAGCTTCCAGTAACACGAGTTCCACACCAATAAAAAGTCCAACACTGTTTTATTTGCTTTGATCAATAGGTAGGCTGGTTGAACTTTAAAAGAACAGACAGGGTGTGGGAAAGAGTAGGTCCAGGCACAACTTAATGAATAAAGTCTCTCATGTTCCATTTAGTGCAAACAGGCTTGGCGCACAGTCGCTGCCACCGACTGTGAATTTGGTCCCTGCCACTGACCTGGGTGAACGTTGAGGCCCCTGCCACAGACCTTGGATGAGGCCTGCCACTGACCTGATGAAGATGGGTCTCTGCCACAGACCATGAGAACATGAAATACCTCCGTTAGGACAAACGACCCCTGTCAGAGGAAGACATCCATCCGGACGGTCACCAGAGGCCCACACCGGCACTGGCAAAATGGCACCCAATACCGGCTGCACCGGCTCTACGGGAGGGTCACCTCTCCGGTCCCTTACGCCCTGGATTCAGGCACCCAATACCGGGGGCACTTTAGTAATGCTTCGCCCTCGCGGGACCCAGTCGAAGGTACTGGGCCCCAGGCCTCCTTGTAAAGTACCTCACCCCAGGCTAAAGGTGCCTGGGATGGAACTTGACTCAACGCGCACAGGGCAAGGGCGCCTGGGCACAGACGAACCGCAGCAGCCCCCAGGCCGAAGGTGCCTGGGGAATGGACCTTGTGCGCAAGATGTCCGCCCCCTTTATATCCTCTCCCAGCAGGCACAGCGGGTTCCCCGCCCCACCGTATTACTGCCGCGAGAGGACACAAGGGGCACGGCGCTAGAATGGCAGTTCAACGCCGGTCCCAGGTGACAGCGCCACCTAGGGACCGCAGGGAACATGACACCATTCATATCTCCCACACTCCAAAGTGTCGATAAATCCCTAAAAATCAATGTATCTGGGCCATCTATAGCCCAGATACGCCCCTCTAAATCTGACACCCGCTACATATATATTATCCAAAAACTAGTGGGAGTGGGGTCCTCTCTTATAGTTGCGTTTATGCCTAGAACTCCACTTTAAGTACAGCCCGATTTGATTCTATGGCTCCAAAAATACCCATTTAATTTAAGCATAAAACAGTATACAGTAACTCACCATTGTACATTTAGTACACATTTACTATAGTTTGGCAAACAGTTTACAGCTGTCCAATCATTTATTTTGTTAAATTTATTATTTATATTTTTTTCAGTGCGCTCAGTCTTTTAAAATGCAGACTTTGCTTATCACTTAAAGAACATCTGTGGAGTTACCGAATTAGTAAATCCAGGGCTTTTTTTCAGGGGGAACTTGGGGGAACTCAGATCCACCACCTCTGGCTCAGACCCTTTGGTGCCTGCTCACCACAATCACTTGTAAACACAGAAGTCTGGTTTCTGTGTTTACAAGTGACAGCTCTGCACTCTGTATGTAATGCAATCCTGGTATTTAATGCCCCTTTAAGAACCTCCTACTGTTTTCGTGAAATTTGACTGAACACACCCACTACTTGATGTGATTTGGAGGGTGTGTGTAGGGGGAGGGGTTTTGTGGGGACGTGGTTAAGTTCCAGCACCTATTGTTTGAGGAAAAAAAGCCCTGAGTAAATCCCTCCCCAGACCCCCAAAATTTTACACTTCTGTATTCAGTGCTGGGACAAGGCCATTTGGTGCCCAGGGCGAAGATGGCAAACTGCGCCTCCCCCCGTTTCTAAGAAAGAATCAATGTCGTTTCAAAACAAGAATATACTTAAAACACTATAAATTCAATTACTGCATATACTCGAGTATAAGCCGAGTTTTTCAGCACATTTTTTGTGTGATGAAAACGTCCCCCTCGGCTTATACTCGAGTCGCCTATTTGCGCCTAATCTCCCGGACTTTGAGGACCCGGTACCGACCTGCCGTAGGTCCCCTGGACCCCAAACTTGGCACACATAGCTCCACTCTTCCTCTATAAGTGTGCAAAGTTTGTTGTTCAGGGGACCTACGATCGGGGAGCACCGATTTTTCAAAGCCGTGCACCCCTTCCATAGACTCCCATGTTAAACGGTAATTTCTCCGGTAACTTAAGTCAGTGGTCAGGCAGGCAAAGGTCATACACGAGCTGGCGGTAAAGTACAAAATCAGCAGGCTAGAGAGTAGTCAGGAATTCAGGCAGAAGTTCAACACGAAAATCAAGATCAAAATGCAGTCACAACACCCAGGGAGCTAGCTATTCCACACAAATGGGTGCTGAGAGATAGCATCACTTCCTTTTTATGGGCTGCTTTGATTGAAAATTGTCCACAGTTGGCAGCAGGTGGGGCTAGTGAGTCCAAGGTAATGCTTAATACTGAGAGGACATTTCCAAAAGTCCAGATCTCCTCCGTAGCACAACAGGCAAGGCTGCAGCTGTGGGACCAGGAAGATCCCGGTTCAAAAACACCCAGGTACATGACAAATACCACCAAAGAAATCTCTATTTGTGGGAAAAAATTGACATAAATTGTATTTGGGTACAGCGTCGCACGACCGTGCAATTGCCAGTTAAAGCAGCACGGCGCGGTATCGCAAAAAATGGCCTGATCATTAAAGGGGTAAAACCTTCTGGAGCTGAAGTGGTTAACACATACAAAGAAAAACCCTCTCTTACTATTCTGGGGTGGGTGACCCGACCGTGAGTTAACCCAAAAGTTATTTTGAAAGACTGACTGGAGATCAACTTGAAAACTTATGGCTGGGAAGGTGTGCACTATTTTAATAATTCATTTGGTTAGTTAGACATAATAGCAGAATTACAACAAAGTATTACATAAATACAGCAATGTATTCTGAATGTGAACGAAGACTGTAGCTGAAATACTTTCAGAGGTAATATTATCCATTAGGTAGAGTCAGAAAACTAAATGCTCTATGTTCTAATTAGAATCCTCCTCCTCTCAGCCAGCCAGACACCCCGCCAGCACCACCACACCCCCCCACTGACCCCCACCAAACCCCCCTGCCCCCCCTCAACCCCGAAACTAAGTAGTTGATTTACGAATATGTATTAATACTAGTATGAGCTTACTTGAGATCTTGCACGTTGCAGAGCTTAGTCCCTCCTCCTCGGCTCCTCTAGGTTGCGGCTGAAGCTGCGCTCTCTACTCCTCCCATCAAGCTGCGCTCTCTACTCCTCCCATCAAGCTGCGCTCTCTACTCCTCCCATCAAGCTGTGCTCTCTGCTCATCCCATCATGGTGGGAGGTCTGATCTCCTCCCTCCCATCACGGTGGGAGGAGATCTGCTCCTCCCAGCTGGTGACGTCACACCAGGCCGGGACTACAGTACAGAGCGCCTGTCAGGGGGAGAATCTCTGCTGTCAGGGCGCAAGGCAAATGAAAAGTTTGTCTGTGTAGGCTTGTGTCAGGTGTGCAGGACTCGGCACATCGTTACAAGTGCAGGCTATAGCGGCTGGAGCCTCCGAGCAATCACTCCAGTCCAGCCACCTTTTAGAAGGACACTTCACTGCGCCCCCCCCCACCCGCAATAAATTATACCGCCCAGGGCATCCGCCCCCCCCTTGTACCAGCTCTGTATGTATTTGTCCCAGCTCCTCAAAGAATTTCACCATGCGGCCTGTTGGGAGCACAGTCTTCTCTCAAAAAAGTCTCCTGGCCAGGTCATACATGCACATGCATGAAGAATCCCCATGGGATAGAAAGACAAGCTTCAAATTTCAATAATGATGTGTGGCTTTTAAAATGCATAAACATAAAAATTAAAAATCTACTGTATACAAGCAGACTGCCATGGGGACATTTTGTGAAAGGGGCTGCGTAGCACCCAGCTGGCAGTACAGTGAAGATCTATAAAGAGTGGGGACAAGTAGGTATAGAAATTGAGAGATGCTTGGGTAGGGGGAAAGCACAGTTATAATTTAAAGTGGTTGTAATTAGAGTTGAGCGGGTAGCTGGATATTCGGGTCCGGCGGGTTCGGCCGAACTTCGGAAAAAAGTTCGGATTCGGGACCGAACTTTAACCCGAACCCGGACCCGGACCCCATTGAAGTCAATGGGGACCCGGACTTCTGACGACTAAAAAGGCTCTAAAAAAGTAATGGAAAGGGCTAGAGGGCTGCAAATGGCAGCAAAATGTTGTTAAGAACATGGCAAGTGCTCTGCAAACAAATGTGGATAGGAAATAACTTAAAAGAACATAAAAAAAAATAAAAAATAAAAAAATATGCTGGAGGCAGAAGAGGTACAGGAAGTCATTAAGAACCTCAGAAACTCAACGGCACGATGCCACACATATGGTGGGAATGCCCCAGAATACGCCCTTTCTGGAATAAATTATTTAATTTAATGGATAAGCTAGTGGGAAAATAAAATACTTTGAAATAAAAATGTAGCGGGGTGCTAAATTTAAGGAAAGTGTTTGAGTGGTAAATAGGCTCAAATACCCTAATTCTGTAGGATTCATGGACCATTTTGTCCTCGGGGGACAGTATTGGTGTGCAGTTCCCTGCGGCCTACAGGTGGCGCCTTTTGTGTCCCCTCTTGGCAGTAGTACAGCGGGGCGGGGAACCTGCTGTGCATGACGGGAGAGCATATAAAAGGGGCAGACCTTTGGCCTGGGGGGCTGATGTCCAGTGGGGTCCGCGCCCAGGTGCCTTCGGCCTGGGTGCATGTGTTCCTGTTCCATCTCGGGCACCTTTAGCCCGGGGTGAGGTACTATCCTGGAGTTCTTGCTGCCCTGGGTATGGAGGCCTAGGGGCGGGAGTAAAGCCTGGAGTCCAGAGCCGCCTCGTGTAGGGGACCCTGTTCCAGGGAAGGGAGGATCATTCTGATGGACCGATGCGGGAGTCACGGTGAAGGAATGGTCTGTTGACTCCCTGGAGAGATGTCTTCCCCTTGATATGGGCTAGGTTCGTAGAAGGAGAAGCTCAAGGTCACCTTGACTGTATCAGAGGCCTTATTCAACCGGCCCGTGGCAGGGGCCTTATACACCCTGGTCTGTGGCTGAGACCAAAGTTCTCCAGGCCCGTGGCAGGGGCCTTGTACACCCGGTCTGTGGCAGAGACCAACCTCAATGTCTGTGGCAGAGACCGTGCGCCAAAAACTGTTTGAGAAACCTAAGCAGTGAAGTGAATGTGCTACGTTTGTGCCTGGACCTCCTCCACACCTTAAGCTGTCCTGTTTCTTTGCTCTAACCTTTTCTATCTGAGTACAGTTTATTTTGCCATGAGAGAATAAGAGTTGGAGTTTCAGCTGGTGTGGACATTGACTTTACTGGCAATTAAAGGACTTGCCTCTACCTACAGTAGAGGTGAGAATCATCCTCTGGAGGAGTTTTGACTCCGGCTGTGGACACGGCCCGTCAAGTACACCGCTCAACCTCTTTATATAGGAGGATACGGGCTGGTAGTGCGGTGTGCCTTTCTCCCTCCTGCGAAGAGCCAACAACATAAAGGCAGGTAAGGGGGAAAGGATCTGTGCGCTACAAAAAAATAAAATAAAAATTTTAATCTTGGCCTAGCAGGACGAGGTCCATATGGAGTAGGAGGTTGAGGTGGCGGTGGATGTGGCTGTGTAGGTGGAAGCGGCGGTGGAGGAGGACGAGGTAGCCAACACTGGTTCAAAAATACAACAATGGCTGGGTAAGGCCGGTGATGTGTCGAATTCTGTCCCCTGTCGAATAGTGTCCGCCCTGTACTGCGCTTGCTGAGTATGTAGGACAAGGGGATTTCAAAAATCTCCCAAGACTAACGGCGCCTGCGTGTTGAGTTCAGGTGAAGGCCACACCATCCGTGGTTCAAGCCGAGCCAAGCAAGGCCGCGATCGAAGCGAGCCCGTGAGGGGCCCTGTTACTATGTGCTACCGTATGTCCTCTTGGATGGTGGGGCTTGAACCTGCACTCACAGCGCAGGCGCCGTTCATCTTCGGAGATTTTGTGAATCTCCTTGTCCTCTGTACTGCGCAAGCGCTGCGCCTGCGCAGTACGGGCCGGGCACAATCCGATGGCCGGACAGTTTTTGTCACAACACCGGTATACATGTCTATTCTGCACAAGGTACGGACAAGTCCTGTGGGATCCATGTCTGGTTCATTTTAATGAACGTGAGCTTGTCCACATTGGCTCTGGACAGGCGGCTGCGCTTGTCTGTGATAACGCCCCCTGCCGTGCTAAATACACGTTCAGATAATACACTGGCTGCAGGGCAGGCCAGCACCTCCAAGGCATAAACGGCAAGCTCAGGCCATGTGCCCAATTTGGAGACCCAGAAGTTAAAGGGGGCAGACCCGTCATCCAGTACGTGTAGGCCTGTGGACACATACTGCTCAACCATGTTGGTGAAATGCTGCCTCCTGCTAAGACGTTCCATCTCAGCTGGTGGTGCTGGTTGTTGTGGCGTGCTGACAAAGCTTTTCCACATTTCGGCCATGCTAACCCTGCCTTCTGAGGTGCTGCCGGTGCCCCGGCTGCGTTGGCGACCTCTTCCTCCTCCTCTGCCTTCGCCTTGTGCTTCCACCGTACGCCCGCTGTCAGGTGGGAATGCCACCAGCAGCGCGTCTACCAGCGTGCGCTTGTACTCGCGCATCTTACGATCCCGCTCCAGTGAGGGAATTAAGGACGGTACGTTGTCCTTGTAACGGGGATCCAGCAGGGTGGCCACCCAGTAATCAGCACCAGTTAAAATGTGGGCAACTCGGCTGTCGTTGCGGAAACACTGCAGCATGTAATCGCTCATGTGTGCCAGGCTGCCCAGAGGCAAAGAAAAGCTGTCCTCTGTGGGAGGTGTATCGTCTGTGTCCTCTGTATCCCCCCAGCCACGCACCAGTAATGGCCACGAGCTGGTCTGAGTGCCACCCTGCTGTGAACATGGCTCCTCCTCCTCCTCCTCCTCCTCCACCTCGTCATCCTCCAGAACTGTGCCCTTTCTGCCGGACAATTGTGTACCTGGCGTTTGTTGGTGCAGGAACCCACCCTCGTAGCCACTTGTGAAAGACTGGCCTGAAAGCCTTTGAAATGATCCCGCTTCCTCCTCCTCCTCCTCATCCTCCTGTGCCACATCCTCTTCCATCATCGCACGAAGCGTTTTTTCAAGGAGGCATAGAACTGGGATAGTAACGCTGAGAACGGCGTCATTGGCACTGGCCATGTTGGTGGAGTACTCGAAACAGCGCAACAAGGCACACAGGTCTCGCATGGAGGCCCAGTTATTGGTGGTGAAGTGGTGCTGTTCCGCAGAGCGACTCACGCGTGATTGCTGCAGCTGAAACTCCACTATTGCCTGCTGCTGCTCGCACAGTCTGGCCAGCATGTGCAAGGTGGAGTTCCACCTTGTGGGCACGTCACATATGAGGCGGTGAGCTGGAAGGCCGAAGTTACGCTGCAGCGCTGACAGGCGAGCAGCAGCAGGGTGAGAACGCCGAAAGTGCGCACAGACAGCCCGCACTTTCTGCAGCAGCTCTGGCATATTGGGGTAATTTTTAAGGAACCTCTGGACCACCAAGTTCAGCACATGCGCCAGGCAAGGGATGTGCGTCAAACCGGCTAGACCCAGAGCTGCTACGAGATTTCGCCCATTATCGCACACCACCAGGCCGGGCTTGAGGCTCACTGACAGCAACCACTCATCGGTCTGTTGTTCCATGTCCCTCCACAACTCCTGCGCGGTGTGGGGATTTTCCCCCAAACAGGAAAGTTTTAAAACTGCCTGCTGTCGTTTACCCCTGGCTGTGCTGAAGTTGGTGGTGAAGGTGTTACGCTGAATGGATGAGGAGGCGGTAGAGGATGAGGAAGCGGAGAAGGAGGAGTTAGCAACAGGAGGCAAACTGAAGCGCCCTGCAATCCTCGGTGGTGGAAGGACATGCGCCAAACCGCTATCTGCCTCAGGCCCAGCAGCCACTGCATTTACCCAGTGTGCTGTTAGGGAGATATAACGTCCCTGACCGTGCTTACTGGTCCACGCATCCGTAGTTAGGTGGACCTTGCCACAGATGGCGTTGCGCAGTGCACACCTGATTTTGTCCCCCACCTGGTTGTGCAGGGAAGGGATGGCTCGCCTGGAAAAGTAGTGGCGGCTGGGCACGACGTACTGCGGGACAGCCAATGCCATCAGGCTTTTAAAACTCTGCGTCTCCACCAGACGGAATGACAGCATTTCAAAGGCCAGGAATTTTGAAATGCTGGCATTCAGGGCCAGGGATCGCGGGTGGCTAGGGGGGTACTTCCTCTTCCGCTCCAATGTTTGGGAGATAGAGAGCTGAACGCTTCCATGGGACATTGTGGAGATGGTCGGTGACCCAGGTGGTAGTGTTGCTGGCAGATCCTCTGTTTGCGGGGTGACAGGTGCCACTGTCACTACAGAGGTGGATGAAGAGGCCGAGACTGCAGCAGAAGAGGAAGCAGGAGGAGCCAGAGACCTTTCTTGGTTTCTGAGGTGTCTACTCCACTGCAGCTCGTGCTTTGCACTTAGATGCCTGGTCATGCAGCTTGTGCTCAGGTTGAGAACGTTTATGCCTCGCTTCAGCCTCTGATTGCACAGCCTGCAAACCACTCGTGTCTTGTCATCAACACACTGTGTGAAGAACTGCCACGCTAGGGAAGTCCTTGGACCTGGCTTTGGTGTGCTCGGTCCCTTGCTGCGTTGGGCAGTAGCAGATGTACTGTCTAGGGGACGAATGCTCCGTTTTTGCACCCTGCTCCCTCTTCTGCTGTGCTGGTGGCTCTGTGCGACCACCGCCTCTTCCTCCGAACTACACTGGTCACCTGCATAACGTTGATTCCATGTGGGGTCGAGGACCTCATCGTCCTCCACATCATCTTCCACCCAGTCTTCACCCCTGCCCTCCATGTCTGTCTTGCACAATTGCGAAAGCAGCAGCAGTTGGCACCTGTGTTTCGTCATCATCCGAGACGTGCTGCGATGGTCCTCCCATGTACCCATCATAAAACATAAGTGGTTGGGCATCGGTGCACTCAATCTCTTCCACTTCTGGGGCAGGGCTAGGTGGATGGCCCTGGGAAACCCTGCTAACAGAGTCATCGAAAAGCAGAAGAGACTGCTGCATGATTTGGGGCTCAGACTGCTTGGCTGATTTGCAAGGGGGTGAGGTGAAAGACTGATGGACATGGGCTTCAGGTGCTAACTCTGATCTTTCAGCAGAAGAGTGGGTGGGAGACAATGTGAAGGAACCCGAGGCACTGTCAGCAACCCAATCTACTATCGCCTGTACTTGTCCTGGCCTAAACATTGGTACAGCCTCATTAGGCGCGACAAAATACCGCCGCAGGCTCGGTCGCCTACTCGCACCTGAGGAAGGTGTTTCACTTGTGCGTGTAGCTGGCACAGATCCACCACGTCCTCTCCCTGCAACAGGAGCTCCAACAGCAGCACCACGACCGGGGCCACCACGTCCCTTTGACCTTCCCCTCATATTTTCCAAATTTAGGATCTTGCCCTAAATGGCGTTTTTTGGAAGACCACAACACACCCACAGTACGTAATGGCTGAAACGCACAGCTACAGAACTGCAGAAAATGCTATTCAAAAAAAAAAAAAGGTTGTTTTTTTTAGTATAGCACAGTACAAGGAAAATATATAGAAATTGTTTTTTTACACACACCTCCAGATGTGTATTTCACACTGCAAAATATTTTCTGTGGCCCTAAATGGCGTTTTTTGCAAGAGCACAACACAACCACAGTATTTAACCACTGAATCGCACAGCTATAGAAGTGCAGAGAATGCTATTCAAAAAAAATGTTGTTTGTTTTTTTTAGTATAGCACTGTACAATATATAGAAATTGTTTATTTTACACACCTCCACATGTGTATTTCACACTGCAATTTATTTTCTGTGGCCCTAAATGGCGTTTTTTGCAAGAGCACAACACAACCACAGTATTTAACCACTGAATCGCACAGCTATAGAAGTGCAGAGAATGCTATTCAAAAAAAATGTTGTTTTTTTTAGTATAGCACTGTACAATATATAGAAATTGTTTATTTTACACACCTCCACATGTGTATTTCACACTGCAAAATATTTTCTGTGGCCCTAAATGGCGTTTTTTGAAAGAGCACAACACAACCACAGTATTTAACCACTGAATCGCACAGCTATAGAAGTGCAGAGAATGCTATTCAAAAAAAATGTTGTTTTTTTTAGTATAGCACTGTACAATATATAGAAATTGTTTATTTTACACACCTCCACATGTGTATTTCACACTGCAATTTATTTTCTGTGGCCCTAAATGGCGTTTTTTGAAAGAGCACAACACAACCACAGTATTTAACCACTGAATCGCACAGCTATAGAAGTGCAGAGAATGCTATTCAAAAAAAAATTCGTTTTTTTTAGTATAGCACTGTACAATATATAGAAATTGTTTATTTTACACACCTCCACATGTGTATTTCACACTGCAAAATATTTTCTGTGGCCCTAAATGGCGTTTTTTGAAAGAGCACAACACAACCACAGTATTTAACCACTGAATCGCACAGCTATAGAAGTGCAGAGAATGCTATTCAAAAAAAATGTTGTTTTTTTTAGTATAGTACTGTACAATATATAGAAATTGTTTATTTTACACACCTCCACATGTGTATTTCACACTGCAAAATATTTTCTGTGGCCCTAAATGGCGTTTTTTGGAAAAGCACAACACAACCACAGTATTTAACCACTGAATCGCACAGCTATAGAAGTGCAGAGAATGCTATTCAAAAAAAAATTCGGTTTTTTTAGTATAGCACTGTACAATATATAGAAATTGTTTATTTTACACACCTCCACATGTGTATTTCACACTGCAAAATATTTTCTGTGGCCCTAAATGGCGTTTTTTGAAAGAGCACAACACAACCACAGTATTTAACCACTGAATCGCACAGCTATAGAAGTGCAGAGAATGCTATTCAAAAAAAATGTTTTTTTTTTTAGTATAGCACTGTACAATATATAGAAATTGTTTATTTTACACACCTCCACATGTGTATTTCACACTGCAAAATATTTTCTGTGGCCCTAAATGGCGTTTTTTGAAAGAGCACAACACAACCACAGTATATAACCGCTGAATCGCACAGCTGCAGAGAATGCTATTCAAAAAAAAGTTTTTTTTTTTTTAGTATAGCATAGTACAAGAAAAATATATAGAAATTGGTTATTTCACACAACTAGAGATATACACTGCAAAATATTTTTTTTGCCCAAAAATAGGCCTTTTTTGCGCACAACAAAGTGCCTTTTTTTTTTTTGCAACAGCACAATAAAGTGCCTTTTTTTTTTTGGGGGGCCCAAAAATGGGTCTTTTTAGCAAAAGCACAATAAAGTGCCTTTTTTTTTTTTTTCTGACCAAAATAGGTCTTTTAGCAAGAGCACAATACAGCCACAGTATGGAATAGGTGTATCACTCAACGTAATGCAGTGCTGGTGCACTGAGCTTGCAACACAAACAGATAAACCTATGCAGATCACTGAGCTATTATATCTCTCAATCTGGACTCCTATCTAAATCTCTCTCCCTGAAAGCACAAACAGGATCCTGCCCCTACACTACACTACACTACACTGTCTCCCTATCTTTTCTATCAGTAGATTGCAGAATCAGGACTAACTCCTATCATATAATTCTCTCCCTCACAGCAACAGCAGCCAGGATCCTTTCCCTACACTGTCTAAAAGCAGAGTGACGATCTGTGCTGTGTGCCTCTTTCTTATATAGAAGCTGGTCACATGCTGGGTCACATGTTGCACTGACCAATCACAGCCATGCCATTAGTAGGCATGGCTATGATGGCTTCTAAGGGCACACCAGCTAATCAAATGGTGATTGGCTGGCCCCTGAAGCATTTCTAACTGCGCCATTAAATTCCCGAATCCGAACCCGAACCCGGACTTTAGCGCAAAATCCGGGTCCGGGTCCGGGGTCGGGAAAACGCCAAAATTCGGTACGGACCCGAACTTTACAGTTCGGGTCCGCTCAACACTAGTTGTAATCCCTTACATATACCCAGTGATTTGACTGGCCTTAGGTGTTTCACAAAGATTAAACACATTCTCCTACATACTGAAAAAGATTGGTTCAAGGTATCACCACAGGATAGCACCGTGGATACCAAAATCAATCAAAATATGTGCCACGTCCCTTAAATTGGATAGAGAATTGGTACTGGGACTTTATAGGCATATTTTTTTTATTATAAATTGATAAAAAAATGAGAAACAATCAAACAATGATTAAAAATCTGATTGAAAAATTATTTGCTACTGCAATAAGAATTTTGTCATTACTATTCAGAATCCTTTTCTTGGTGTATGAGTTGTGTGCAGTATCAGTATCCAGGCAACCCTTACTTTGCAAAGCTTTTCAATCTTTGTCTGCCTGATTGTTTTTCATTTTTAAGAAATTTAAAATAAAAACATTTTTAAGTTTAACATGGTGTACCTCAGTGCCTATAAAGTCCAAGTACCAATTCTCTACTCACATTCTCCTACATAAGTTGTACCTGTTTATTTGCAGCTTTCTCTCCTCTACATTCGTTCAAAGTCCAGAATGTATATAGCTTGTCCGAGGTGTCATAAAAAGGGGGTAGAGAGCTGAAGTTACACTCTGCAGAGCTCAGTGAGGAGAGCTCTGAAAGCTGATTAGAGGCAAGGTACACCCCCTCCACACAGCACAACAGAGCAGAGACTGTCAACCATGCCACCTATATTCTCTTGGTGTCAGGAAAACTTGTCAGAAGTGATTCATGCCAATAGCAGATGAACAAAGCAGCAGACAAGTGTGACACTTAGTGTTCTTAATTGAGACAAGTACGCACGGCACTGAAGATCGGACAGGTGACTGGTAGATCACGGTCTGGGCTTGTTGACCCACCATCCCAGAGCATCAAACAAAGTGTAATGCAGAGGGACTATACGTAAAGCTGTAGTAGAGAGCAAGAGCCACATAAGGCAATGCGTCTTATGTAGTGATGGCTCCTGTCTCATGCGGAGTGATACCAACTGCACTCCACCTCTTACCAAAGCTAGCGGTCTCCAGAGTGGTGCCAGCAGCAGGAAAGAAGAGATCTTCAGGTCATAGTAAAGCAATACACTGGGCATAATAGTATAGGGCTGCTTTCACACTAATGCGCTGCGGTTTCCCCAGACAGTGGGTTAGTAGCGCATAGGTTTCGTACACACGACCGGTTTTCTCGTCAAGAAACGACAAGAAAACTGTTGGGAGAGCTTTCTTGCCGAGAAAACCGTTCGTGTGTATGGTTTCTCGTCGAGAAAACTGCCGGGAATCTCGACGAGAAAAATAGAGAACCCGCTCTCTATTTTCTCGCCAGGATTCTCGTTTTTCTCGTCAGGATTCTCGTCGGCCTGTTTCCCGACGAGAAAACCGTTTGTGCGTATGCTTTTCCGAGTCTTAAAAAATCACGCATGCTCAGAATCAAGTATAAGACGGGAGCGCTCCTTCTGGTAAAACTAGCATTCGTCACGCTAAAACGAACTGAAAGCACGAAGACTGAAAAGCGCGATTCATCTCTCCCCAAACTTTTACTAACACGCGGTAACACGAGATCAGCAAAAGCAGCCCAAGGGGTGGCGCCATTGGAATCGAACTTCCCCTTTATACTTCCGTCATACGTGTTGTACGTGACGGCGCTTTACAACGACGAGATTTGGAATTGACAGTGTGTATGCAAGGAAAGCTTGACAAGAATCTCATCAAGCTTAACAAGAATCTCGTCGAGAAAAACAACGTTTTTTTTTACGACAAGATTCTCGGTCGTGTGTACGAGGCCTTAGTCATAGACTTCTGTTATAGCCTGTGGGTTTGGTACACTTTCTGAATGCAGGAGTTTGTGTGCTTTCAGAATGTGCACCAAACCTGCAGGATATAATAGAAGTCTATGGCAAAGCGCAGCTAACCAAGAAAAGTTGCAGATGCACTGCGCTGCACCCGTGGTGCAGGTAAACAGCAGTACATCAGTGTAAAAGCAGCCTTATAGGGGGCCCAGAACAGTAAGGGTTCATTTACAAATTGCAGTTTGAGTGGTGGTAAAACCCCATAGTTAAGATGTGTTTTTTATTTCACCCCAACCACACCCCATTTAGCTGCAGTGGCCAGGGGTGTACATATGTTGCAGTCACAGCAGGAGTTATACGCCCTGTCATGGTTGGTGTGTGTAGCATCTGCTAAGCATGACCCCTTCAAGTGAATGAGGCCTCTCTGCAAGTGCCCTGCAACCTTGTGCAGTACAGCAAACAAGGGGTTAAAGCAGGCAGTGTTGTGTTGCTTTCTCACCACCTTCTTTAACCCCTTGGACCCCGCAGAAGCATGCAGTTGCGGTGCACTTGCAGAGTGGCCCCTTTTACTTGAGTGCAGCTACAGGGGGTAGGGGTTGGGGGCGGTTAAACTGTTACTCAACTGCACTCTAAGGGTGCCACTGCCAAATACAACTAAGGGCTTATTCACAGGCACTGCTGCTCCTCTGAAAAGCTATCCAAGTGTGTTTGACAGGCTATATTTTGCCTCCTCGCCACCTGATTAAAACCCATGATTGTCGTGAAATGCACGTGATTGTGACATGGTAGTACAGCAATTAGAGGTTTAAATCAGGTGTGAGGAGGCGACACTGTGCACAGGGATCTTTGACTTCTCCTATGCTGTTCAGGTAGATCTCCACCTCTTTAACCACTTCCGGACCAGCCGACGCAGTTATACTGTGGCAGGTTGGCTCCCCTTTGCGAGCCGTCGTAGCTGTACGTCGGCTCTTTAAAACCCCTTCATCGCCTCCTAGTGTTAAACCCCTTCCCTGCCAGTGACATTTATACAGTAATCAGTGCATTTTTATAGCACTAATCACTGTATAAATGTCACTGGTCCCACAAATGTGTCAAAAGTGTCCGATTTGTCCGCCGCTATATCGCAGTCCCGATAAAAAATAAATATCGCCGCCATTACTAGTAAAAAAAAAATAATAATATTAAAAATGCCATAAATCTATTCCCTATTTTGTAGACGCTATAACTTTTGCGAAAAACAATAAATATATGCTTATTGCGGTTTTTTTTACCAAAAATATGTAGAAGAATACATAACGGCCTAAAGTGAGGAAAAAAAATGTTTTATTTTTTTTAAATTGGGATATTTATCATGGCAAAACGTAAAAGATATTGTGTTTTTTCAAGATTGTTGCTCTGCTTTTGTTTATAGCGCAAAAATAAAAACCTGCAGAGGTGATCAAATACCACCAAAAGAAAGCTCTGTTTGTGGGGGAAAAAAGGTCGTAAATTTTGTTTGGGTACAGCATTGCATGACCGCGCAATTGTCAGTTAAAGCGACGCAGTACCATGTCGCAAAAAACGGCCTGGCCAGGAAGGGGGTTAATTCTTCCGGGGCTGAAGTGGTTAAGGTTGCCTACCCCTGCTGTAGAGGGATTTGCTTTGTTAATATTTCATGTCTGAGGTTTAGAACTACTTTAAAGCGGAGTTCCACCCGAAAGTGGAACTTCCGCTCGTCTGATCCCCCCCCCCCCCTCCGGTGCCACAATTGGCACCTTTCGGGGGGAGGGGGGAGGGGGGACCGGATACCTTTGACAGGTATCCTTTCCCACTTCCGGGAGCCTCAGCTGCGGGTATTGGCATCACGGTTGGGGCTCCCTCCTCCTCCTCCCCCTGACGCCGGGCCAGTAGGAGAGAGGAGCTGGTCTCGCGCATGCGCAGTAGGGTTCCCGGCGTGAAGCCGAAAGGCTACACTGCCGGGTACCCTTACCCGCAATGGGGGTGGCAGCACCCGACAGCTGGGTGGACCTCCGCTTTAAAGGTGAGGCATATGTTTGCTAGTTCTCTGTGCTAGGTTTGGTCCCCTGCTATCTCCACACGTCTGACAACTCCTAACCTGTATTCTTCAAACAGAAGTTTCTAAACTTATGAATGTATACATGTATAATGGAAAGGAAAATAAATGCTACATTTTAAAAATGAAAAGTAATGGAAGTACAAGGGTGATAGCCAGAACCACCATATTCAATTAGAATTAGAATTACATTTCATTGGCTGCCATAGGCAACATTTCCATATTTCCTTTGTTTCATTATTTTTAAGAATCCTCTGAACAATACTGAAATACATTCTGGTTTCTAATCTGAGGTAAATATCCCTTGATGTGAAGTGGTGAGATTCTGAAAAAAAAAACATATAAATTATGGCTTTTCAAGCACACAAGTATTTCTCCAAGAATCAGGAAAGATTTGCAAGCTTCATAGACAATTTACTGTGTAATTTTATCTTTCTGAGAGGCTCTAATTTTGTTCCCAATCCACATGTAAATGTCCTGCTTACATAGAGTTAAAGACTCAACAACTCTGGCCTTTATACTCTTAAAATGATTGCAGCATTAATACAGGTAGAGGCAAATAATATTTAAAATGTTATTACAAGGAGATTATTTTTACTAAAATCTAATCAGAAATATTGCATGCTATTGAAATTGTTCCTATAAAAATAATTTTCTCTCTCTCTCTCTCTCTCTCTCTCTGGCTACAAAGCAAGTGCTGTGCAAATATGGTAGACAAAAAAGAACATAAGAGGGAAAAAAGACAGTAACATTTTATAAATGGATATTACAGGTGAAACTTTGAATAGGAGATTGGTGTCATTGATAAAGATTAGAAGGAAGCTAAAACAAAATTGCTGACTTTACAACCAGATTGCTATTTTCATTTGATTCAGAAAAATAACATCTCCACCACTAGTAACTGTTTGCACCCTCCGCAGTTATACAACAGTAAACATCATAGGTGTGCGCAGCCGATTGCATTAGGGTGTGCACCCCGAAGCTCAAACACACATGAACACCACCTGCTGTTACGGGGAGGAGGCTCTGAAGGTAGGAGACAGTTGATTGGGAGCATATTACGTTACACCCTAAATACAAGTGTAATGAGTTCCTAAATTTGAACCTTGCCTTTATTATAATGGGCACATTTACACTAGCCGGTGACACCCCCAACCACCAACCTGGTGCCACCCATGGATAATGCGGCACACCCTGTCCGCACGCCTATGGTAAACATTGAGGTTATCGTGCATCTATACCCAAAAATGTAATACATCGCGGCATGCCAGTCCTTAGATGTGGTGGCTGCATTGGTTTTCTTTTTTTTCTCAGGCTTTTGTCTGTTATTTTTATCTGATAATCCAGCAAATAACACATTTCCACTCCCAGGGTGGCCACACCCACTCCACTGTATCCATGAATGAAAGCAATGGTTTCCACACAGGCTGGACCACAAATACTGTATATACTCGAGTATAAGCCGACCCGAATATAAGCCGAAGCACCTAATTTTACCACAAAAAAATGGGAAAACATATTGACTTGAGTATAAGCCTAGGGTGTCCACCTGCATGCCTCACTGTGTCCATGTGCATGCCTCACTGTGTCCATACCTCACTGTTCCCATGCCTCACTGTGCCCATGCTTAGACTGACTTTTAACATAGGAGTCCATGGAAGGGGTGCCCTGCTTTGAAAAATCGGTGCGCCCCGGTCATAGGTCCCCCAGACAATAAACTTTGCACACTTGTAGAGGAGAAATGGGGCTACATGTGTGCCAAGTTCCGGGTCCAGGGGACCTACGACCGGCCAGTACCAGGTTCCCAAAGTCACCAGAGAAATTACCGTTTAACATGGGTGTCTATGGAACGGGTGCTACGGCCTGCCGGTACAGGGTCCCCAAAGTCCGGGAGATCAGGCGCAAAAAGGTGACTCGAGTATAAGCCGAGGGGGGCATTTTCAGCACAAAAAAAATGTGCTGAAAAACTCGGCTTATACTCGAGTATATACGGTATGTCTGCCTACATTCATCCCCCCTTACATGGGGGGTGTGAAGGAATTAAAAGTTTATAGAAGGAAAATAATATTGTGCTTATGGCCTCATGAACACTGGACATATTTAAAGCTTTAAAGCTGCTCTTGGGTTTGTCTGGTGTTATTTTTTTTTGGGGGGGGGGGATTATAAACACCCTGCATGTTAGCCTATATGTCCATGCACAAGACACAGAAACAAAATCCATTTAGGAGCAGTGGCACTGAGACAGAAAAAAAAAAAACACTTGACGCATGTAAACGCATCTAAATGCGCCTAGTGTGCATAAGGCCTTTTGTTCATCTCACAAGTGACAAGGACACTGCATTTCTAAGAAGATCAACAGGCACTTTAACTACAGATTAAAATATATACCCATTTAATGGGTAGCATTGCGATTTAGCTATAACCCCTACAGTCATTACTGAACTCCAATCATCCTAATCAAAAAGGAGGACATCCGCTTAAATTGTTTCCTACTCAGTAGATGCATTCTTTAAAAAGAGAGATATACAGGATAGATAGACAGATAGATAGATAGGTCGATCGATCGATAGATCGATACTGCGTGTAACGCCCTCCTAGTTAGGAGCTAGAGTGAGTGTATATAGTTTTTGGTTTTTCCACTTCCCGCCCGGTCAATAGCAGATTGACGTCCGGGAAGTGGTTCAGATATCCTGACTGGGCGACATATGACGTCCAGCAGGAAAATAGCCGCCGCGTGGGGGTGCGCATCACGGTGATCGGTGGTGCGGTGTGTCAGTCTGACACACCGCACCACCGTTCTCGGTAAAGAGCCTCTGGCGGAGGCTCTTTACCACGTGATCAGCCGTGTCCAATCATGGCTGATCACAATGTAAACAGGAATAGCCGTTGATCGGCTTTTCCTCACTCGCGTCTCCTGACAGGGGGGGTTTGCGCTGATTGTTTATCAGCACAGCCCCCCCTCGGATGCCCACACTGGACCACCAGGATGCCGCCCAGGACCACCAGGGAAGCACCAAACATGTGGATGGCCAGGTAAGTCCCCCATGGCCATCCACATGTACAAATGTATGCATAACATATGTCAATCAGTGCCCACAAATGGGCACTGACTGGCACCATCATGGCACAAACAAAATTTGTGATGCCCAGCAATGCCACCCACCAGTGTCATCAGTGCCACCCACCAGTGCCCATCTGTGCCCACCTATCAGTGCCCATCCATGCCACCTATCAGTGCCACCCATAAGTACCCATCAGTGCCGCCTATGAGTGCCCATCAGAGATGCCTATGAGTGCCCATCAGTGCCGCATACCAGTGCCACCTATCAGTGCCCATCATCAGTGCCCATCAGTGCAGCCATATCAGTGCCCATCATTGAAGAAAAGGTACTTATTTACAAAAAAAATACAGAAACAAAAGAAAAACTTTGTTTTTTTTCAAAATCTTCGCTCTTTTTTTATTTGTTGCGCAAAAAATAAAAATCGCAGAGGTGATCAAATACCACCAAGAGAAAGCTCTATTTGTGGGAACAAAATGATAAAAAAATTATTTGGGTACAGTGTAGCATCACCGCGCAATTGTCCTTCAAATTGCGACAGCGCTGAAAGCTCAAAATTGGCTTGGGCAGGAAGGTGTATAAGTGCCTGGTATTGAAGTGGTTAAAAGAGAAGTATGGGATTTTTTTTTCATACTTACCTAGAGGGATGCTGCATCTGTCCCCCACCGCCTCTTCACTTAGAACCCAGCCACCAAACACCGCCGATGGCTCGGTTCTCTCACAGATAGCTAGGCAAATGTACAGTATGTGCTGTCTGCTTAACAGAGAGCTGTGATTGTTTGGCAAGGTCTGCTCAGTGTGCTCTGGTGCTGCTTATGTTGTCTTGATGTTTCACACTGATCCATAATGTCATGATCACTTAGTGCCCCTGAGACTGAATTCCAGCACTCGGGTGTTGGCTGTTGCTTTTTCCTCCCTGTCTGTGTTCACCTGTTGATTGCTTATATCAGGTGACTGACCAGATCAATCAAACTGAACACTTTATCCCTTGCTTGTGATAAAGACAGACTTACCTGCATTGTTCTAGACCAAGCCTCCTGTTAGTCTGCCTTGCTTGCTGTTGGATCCACTCTATATGACCCTGATTGGACTGGATTATCCCCTGAACTCAGCCTGCCTTTTTTTACCTGGAACGGATACTGGATTATCCCCTGAACTAGCCTGCCTTTTTTTACCTGGAACGGATACTGGATTATCCCCTGAACTCAGCCTGCCTTTACCTAAACTGTCTTTGAACCACGCTATCTTCTAACTGCAAGTACCTGTTTGCTTTGCTCAGTTCACGTCTGCCCAGGCGTGGTGGCCAGGCACTATAGCATTGTGTATAAAGTCCTGGGGGCAACCAAGTATCGGTAGACCTGCTTGTCTTAAGGGAAAGGGGGCTGCTATAGGTGAAGCGCACAGTAGCCAGCTATAGTGTCTGACCACCTGTGTTGGGGTAGACGTGACATTCGTGACACATAAGCTATGGAGTATATTGGAAAGTGGGTGGAAACCTGGCTAATGAGAGCATGGATGTCTGTACACCCCTGGCCAATTAGAAGGGGGATGTGCCCCAAGGCATGCTGGGTACCTGTATTTATATCTGAAGAGCACATGGGCTCGGCGTCCAGTCTCCCTCTGGATAGAGAGGTCCAGGTGAGGAGGGGCTGCTGCCTCTCCCCAGAAGAGGCTGCCATGCCGCATCAGGTGGTCGACCTGAGGGCCTGAAAACACTGAATCTGCAACCCAGGGTTCTCTTGCAAGCTGACTGAAGGAGGTTGTCCACGGATTCTGTCTGGTATCACAGAGGAAGAGGTCCTGTGGCCAGGGCCTTGTGAGTACAGACCCCCCCCCCAAAGGGATCCTAGAGACTGTTGTTGCTAAAATCCCCCTCTCGGTGCTACAAGTCAGCATACTACGTGTAAGCTAATGGGGACATGTGTCTTGAAGAAGCAAAGTCCATTAAATTCCTTCTGCTACTGTACAGCCTGCTGCATAGTGCTACTGACAGTCTGCTATACAGTTCTACTGAGAAAGTTGTCCTCGCTTGAGAATAGCTAATTTGGAGTATCCTACTCAATCCCGTCACCTATCCAAGTTCTCCAAATAAAATACAAAATCACATCCCCTAGACTGGTTATTGGAGACAACAAGAGGAAGAGTGTGTTCACCTGGCTGTGTGAAAATACCATTTAACTGGCTGTGGATTAAATCAGTGGGAGACCTGGGCACAAAAATTTAAGCAGCTCCTGCAGGGGTAGCGCTACAGATAGATAGATAGATAGATAGATAGATAGATAGATACTTTGGTTTACAAATAATTATTGAACACAAAACAAAAGGATTTCCAGAGCACAACAGAAGCAGCTAACCCGGCTTTATCAAATTAAAACTTTGGACTATGCTGTCCTATAATGGATCATTTGTTGACACCTCTGGGTACATTTCAACATCTAGCTTCTGTTCACTGTAAAACTGTTTTGACTGACAACAAAAATCTAAAAATGTGAATTACACAATATTTTAAATTTTCCAAACTAGAAAAATATTTTTTTTCCTGACCATAATGAAGAAAAACTTGAGGTATGTAAACATCCACTACACATTCCCTGTATAGAAGATCCCATTGTTGTTTTTTTCAGGAATTTAAATATTTTGACAGTTTACAAGTTAATACTGTTTATTTTTGGGGGTGTTTTTTGTGTGTCAAATCTTTACTTGGAACATTGCTTCCTAGGAGAAGGGGGTAGTCCCTTCTTTATGTTATAGACAGGGAGATTCCCTCTTAAATATTTTTCATATTATTATTTATATATTTTTAGCCATACATGCCATCCACAATAAAATCTGACTATTCAATCTCTTTAGCCCTGTACAAATGATCGGATATCCTATGGATTCTAATCCGATGGTTTTTTCCATCGGAAATCCGATGAAACTGTCTTCCATCAGACTTGCCTACACACCATCCATCAAAAAACGGACCGTTTCAAACGCCGTGATGTAAAACACTCCCATGAGCCGAGAAAAATTAAGTTCAATGCTTCTGAGCATGCGTCGACTTGATTCTGAGCATGCGTGGGTTTTTTATCCGATGGATTTCCACACAGACGATCGGATTTTGCCATCGTTTTTTTTCCCATCGGATAAATTTAAAACATGTTCTATTTTTTCACACCGATGGAAAAAAAGACCGATGGGGCCCATACACAATCGGTTCGTCCGGTGAAAACAGTCCATCGGACTGTTTTCATCGGTAAAACCGATTGTGTGTACACGGCTTTTTAGATTTACCAACTATGTAGTGCAAGGAACTGTTTGAATTGATATGTTGTTAAATAGATTGTCAAAGCAGGCCCTTACACTGCACAGTTTATGTTAAATCTAAATCAGAATTTATAGAGAATGGCTAGGCAGAATCCCCCTTTTTAGGCCGGTTTCACACTGGGGCGGTGTGTGCGGTGGCAGTATAGCGCCGCTATTTTTAGCAGCGCTATACCGTCGGGATTGCTGAGGTATTCGGCCGCTAGCGGTGCGGTTTTAACCCCCGCTAGCGGCCGAAAAAGGGTGTCCCATTCATTTCAATGGGAGGAAGCGGTGGAGGAGCGGTAAACACACCGCTCCTCTCATCGCTCCAAAGATGCGGCTAGCAGGACTTTTTTTCACGTCTTGCTAGCGCACCGCTCCAGTGTGAAAGCCCTTGGGGCTTTCACATTGAAGAGACAGTTTAGGCTCGGTTTGCAGGCGCTATTTTTAGCAAAATAGCGCCTGCAAACCGCCCCAGTGTGAAAAGGTCTTAGGTTTCCCCTGCTTCCCCCTTCACTTTTTCTCTTTCTGTTACTCCTCCTTTTTTAGGTTACTGGCTGTAACGGCACCCCAAATACGAAGGGGATTAACGCCGTTTATGATGTCCCCTCTCCTGGACACACATCCACTCGCTACCAATCTTCCACAGCCAAACGATCCCTTCCCATAGGAACCAATCCCTCTGGAAGAAACGAGACGCACTCTGTATTCTTCTGGGGTAGAATGACTTTTATTGAGAAACATTGTAACTTTTATATATATCCAATACTGCATTAGTTTAACATGAACAATGGCCCAGCTCCACCCACACATCACATCACAAGACTCAACACATCATCCTGACGTCTGCTAGGCTTCAAAAGATCCCACACAATAGAATATAACGATCCCCAATACACATCTTATCACAAAGTGTTGGCAGCCAGTCTGTCTGCCGGATACCATACACACAGGCATAGTGTTAATTATCTCTATTCACACCAGACCTTCCCAAGTCATAATGAACAATAGAATGCAAATCACCTTAATTCCTCCCAGCAATGATTACACAAAGGCAGGGGCTTGGGGTGATGACATTAGCATCTAACAGTATGTGTCCCAACATCATGAAGGCGTCACTTTTCAATTACCCTGTTGAGGTCATAATCAAACAGTAAATAGTTCTTTGCAGATATCCTGAGGAATATGGTGGATCAATATTACAGACCCAATCTAGATAAAATGTATGTACAGCATTGAATATGGCTATCATAGACCATATTGGGGTTTTTCCATTCACCCTGTGTCCAAAGTGACCCCCTTGTCACACTGGCTCTTTAAATCTATTTAGCTAAAGTCGGCTAAAGTCGGCTCTTGACAGCAGTGGGAAAATGGAACCTGTGTGACCATTCAATTTTTTTCTTAGGTCATGTGGCATCCGCTATATAAACCCCTTCCGTGGCTGAAAGTCTTCAGTAGACAGCCACCTCACAGCAAGCTGCCCACCTATCCACCCTTTGCCACAAGCCCTTAATATGTGGTTCTCACCTCTTTATAAAAGAGGGCTACAAGATAGTTTTAAGTTCCGGATTTGGCTTATATTGCTCAAGCCTTTATGACTGAACAATTTGGTAGTTGTATAAATGAGTTATTTAAGTTTATAAAATTGGTCATGTATTTTTCAAATATAATTTTAGATAAAAAAACAAAACAAAAAAAAAGTGCCACGGCCATTTCAAGTCAATAAATAAAAATGTGTATAGTGCTTTTATCCATGGTTTTTTGTTACTGGGTGTCATCTACAATTAGATTATAACTTGTTCGGTCAGCCTAAAAAAGATCATCTTAAGGCTGATTAATCTTAACCTCTTCACTTTCGATATGAGACTAGCATGCAACAAAAAACGGACTGTTAGCCCAGGTTCACACTGGGCTGCGGGAATGAAGCCACGTGAGTTCAGCTGAACTCGCACAATTTTACCACCGCTTGTCAGTTCTGATTTCGGCCGCGATTTCAGAGACATCTGTGCAGGTTTCTGCACAGATGTCAATGTAAATCGCGGCCCGAAATCACAAAAAGTAGTACAGAAACGACTTTTTGAAATTGGTGCAGCGCCGCAGATGCGGCGTCGCACCGATTAGGATGGTGGCATTGCCGGCAAAAGCCGCTGATTTGACATGCGATTTTGACATGTCAAATCGCATGTCATAATGCACCAGTGTGAACCAGGACTCAGTCATCCGATAATCTCATCCTGTGTACGAGGCTTAGGACTTAGTGCAAGCTGTGAAGGAGCAAGGAACTGTGAGAGAGCACAGGCAAGGCGAGTTTAACGGGGTCAGGAGATACCATTGGGTTGATTTGCCCTGTATGAGCAGAATAAGTGTTCATTGAAAATATGCAATATTTTCATTGTAGTGAAAACTAGATCAACATTATATTTTCCTTTTTAGGTCACGAAAGGCAACAAACCAAAAGACTTGCATAGAGACGATAAAGAAGTGAAGGACATCTACAGAATAGCATCTGCCTAGTAATGCTTTTTAAGCTTTTGATGGACTTGCCCTTTAGTTGTAGATGGTAGACAATAATGGATCATTGAAGCAGGCATATTAAACGTGTAGATTTTTTAATTTTTTTTTTTTTATTCAGGTTTGTTTTAACCTTCAGGTGGTATATGGAGTGCTGGTTTTCTTGTCAGATGTGCTAGTATATTGTCTATGAAAGCAATGTCAGACATTCAAGCCACAGGACAATTATTTGCAGTGTTTATAACCACAAGCCACAAACCGGAGTCATATTCCTTTTCTCATCTCTTTTCCAATCTTCAGTAAGGCTTTCCCAATGTATTTTTATCCAGAACAGGGAACTACTTTTTAAAAGTTAGAAATCATGCACACAAGGTTAAATTAAAGTGACAAAACTACATCTGAATTTAGGCCCCTTTCACACTGGGGCGGTTTGCAGGCGCTATTTTGCTAAAAATAGCGCCTGCAAACCGAGCGTAAACAGCGGCGGCTGTCTCTCCAATGTGAAAGCCCTGAGGGCTTTCACACTGGAGCAGTGAGCTAGCAGGACGTGAAAAAAAGTACTGCTAGCCGCATCTTTGGAGCGGTAAGAGGAGCGGTGTGTTTACCGCTCCTTCCCATTGAAATGCATGGCACACCGCGGTAATACTGTAGCCGTGGTTTGCGGGTGGTATTAACCGTTTTTAGCGGCCGAATACCTCAGCAATCCCAACAGTATAGCGCCGCTAAAAATAGCGGCGCTATACCGCCACTGCACACACCACTCCAGTGTGAAACCGGTCTTAGACTAAAGAAAATAAACTGGTGAGGTTTATGAAAAAAAAAAAAAAACTTTTAAAGTGACTTAAAGCGGATCTTCACCCTCTCCCCTTTTTTTTTTTTTTTTTACCGATAGGTGTCTTCTGCACAAGTCAGATAGTCACTCTCTCAGTGGATCCAGTGTTGCCTTTCTAGGATCTTCTTCTCTTCTTGACACCTCTTGGTCCTGCACTGCCATGTTTTTGTGTGACGTCATCAAGAGGCTGCCGGCTCTTCTGGGTCCAGCCAGCGGGCCTCCAAATGAAGCACCCACCCCCTCCTTTAATGAATGAAAGACTATTCTTCCTGGGATATGTGACATGCATATCCCAGGAGGCACAGTGCACGACATTCACCTGGGCAATTGATGTGCATAGAGAGGTAAAAAAAGGAGGGGGTAAAAAGTTAAATAAAGGAAAAAAAACAGCTATGTTTGTGTAGAGGGGGATCTGCTTTAGGTATACACTCTCAAAATATAAACATGCTCCCATTGTAAACATTGTTTGAAGGTAATTTCAAAGACAACTGGACCTTATATAATGTAAGCTTTGACCTTACTTTTTCTAATATATTCCTTATAGGAACGTCATTGAAAATTTGCAAAAAAAGGAGGATTCCAGTGAAAATAAAAATCATAACAGTCACATAATATACTAAATAAGGAAACGCAGTGGATAAGTGTTTGGCATTTGTGCATGAAACGCTAAATCCTGAGCTTGAATCCTACCAGGGACAATATTGGCATGTACAAAAAAGCGTGAACTACGTGTATCATCATAGGGTGATGCTGTGGATACACAAGTAAGTGTGCCAACTTCCCGGTATTGTTTAGAAGAAATTAGAATAAAGATATGGACTTTGTAGGCACACGCATATATTTAGTAAAAAATTTTGCGATTTTCTCTGACCAACCTCTGAATACGACTCAACCTCTCCACGTATCCAAACAACCATTGGACTTATATCATTCTACGTGCTTCAAATCTTTGTGTTTGTTACATGTGGTATATGTATATGTATTAGGGGTGTTATGAGAGTCCTTGAGGTCACTCAACTATATGCGTTTGTATACAATGGTTTTAACTTTTTCCCAATATTAGCATGTAGTTAAATATTCCCCAGTGTTTGCATGGGTTTCCTCCACAATCTAAAAACACTTTAGTATTTTTTATTTTTTTTTAACATCTGACCAACTGCCCTACACAGTATAGTAACTATATACATGTGGTAAGGATATTAAACTTCAAATTTTTTAGGTGACAGTGACTGATGTGGCTAGTTCAATGTATTCTGTAAGTTTTGCCACACATTGATGCCAAATCAGTACAGAAAAAAAGTTAAATCTTGTGGGTAGCTGGTGTTTTTATTTTTAACTGTGAGCTTTAGCAGTACCAGCAAGAAGTATGCTGCAATACCTTGGAAACATGTAAGTGCAATACCCTGTATTTAAAATAATTTGATGGAAGAGCATTCACTTTAAGACTCCTTTCACACTGAGGCACTTTGCAGGCGCTATAGCGCTAAAAATAGCTAAATAGCGCCTGCAAAGCGCCCTGAAACAGCCGCTCCATTCACTCCAGTGTGAAAGCCCGAGGGCTTTCACACTGGAGCGGTGCGCTGGCAGAGCGTCAGAAAGTCCTGCCAGCAGCTTCTTTGGAGCGCATTAGGAGCAGTGAACTCACCGCTCCTAAAAGCGCCCCTGCCAATTGAAATCAATGGGCAGCACAGCCGAACTGCCGGCAAAGTGCTGCTGTAGCGGCACTTTGCGGGCGATTTTAACCCTTTTTCGGCCACTAGCGGGGGTTAAAAGCACCGCAAAAACGACGGTAAAGGGTCGCTAAAAATAGCGGCGTTTTACCACCGACGCCCGGGGCGGCTCAGTGTGAAAGGGCTCTAACAGATTTCCAGAAAATTTAGATCTATACACAGACCATGAATGTTTGTGACTGCTGTGGTTAGTTATATTTACTATGCATTAGTGTATCAGCCAACAAGCCTTTTCAGTAAACAAAGTTGTTTTCTGAAAGTCCTTTCTGAATATTGGTACCTTAAAACTTGAGTCCTCAGAGTTATTATTGTAGTTTGTTGTTAGTATCCAGTTTAGTAACTATAAAGTGTCTTAAATAAATAATCCAATAATGCCAGTTCCCTGCCATGGAAGAGCTGTTACACACACACACACCTCCTCAGTGGCCCATGGTTCCTTCCAATCTTTTGTTCCAAAAAATAAGATGGATTTCAGGAGCGTCAGATGCCCCACCCCCACCCCCCCCCCCCCCACATGCTTGGTGGTTACTTTATTTAACCCCTATATCAAAAGGAAGAACTCAGACTAGTGACATTTGTACCTCTGCTGAAAATAAAACAAACTTGTTTCACAGCTGTACCAGGTACAGGAGAAGTGTTCCCCACCCATGTTGTAGACAGCAGTGAATATGCAGGGTAATAAGAGTCTGTTGCCCTGCAGTCAAATCATAGAAATCAATTTTGGGTGGAGATGATCTCTAACGGGAAATCAAATGCAGACAGACAAAGGTTAAATCATCTAAAAATCCACAAGCTTACCTACAAGCTTCTTTGCTAAAAAACACGAATTTATGAAGGAGACATTTGGGATTTAAATGCATTTTAAAAACCAAGAGGAATCTAGAAAAGATCTTATGTGATGGAGCGAATATAATTCTCTTTGATCTGCACTGTAATTTGCAAGTACCTTCTTATAGTCAGTCTCATATGAATGTATACTACCTATGCATACCATAGTAACCTCAATAATGCATATCGTGGAGATGCTACTCAATGGTGGGCAAACTGCTAAATTTTGAAGTACCCACATTTGGCCACACACATTACAGAGGGGGAAGTAAAAATTAATAGTTGTAATTATGCCTACTGTGATGAACAGTTCATGTGTTAAAGTAACATCATAAAAATAGCAATGAATAATAATAAACATTCAAGGGGATGAACACCTTACAACAGGGCTCACAATTTCAAGTCCTGAGCTACTAGCCAGGCCTCAAGGGTTACTCGCCACCAGTTGCCCCGCCCAACCTCTACCCTGCCCCGCCCCTAAACTCGCCCTCATAAATTATCTCATGAAATGACACTTAAAGCAGAAGTAAACCCATCGATTTAACAGTTTCAAAAAGCAGTTACATTCCCGGCATGCCGGGAATTCTAACCGTCACATTGGTTGTGCTCTCAACCAAACTGTCAAAACCATCCAATGGCTGGTGTCATAACTGATCACATGTGCAGCATCATGGCAGTTGAAGATTAAACCGAGGCCAAGATGGCAGCTTCCTTGCCAGAAAATGATAGGAGGGTTTACTTCCACTTTAAATGTTTTATGCTGAATTAAGTTATAAAAATATTACGTCATAAAATAGGAAAAATACTGCGCCAACCTTCAAATTTCTAGCAGCCTACACAACAACTGACAATAGTGTAAAGGAAAAATAATAAATAAAGTGTGGCGCTATGTGCAAACAGAAAAATATATATATATAAAATGTCTGGTTGACAATTGGTCTATATAAAGACCCGTATATCGTGTTGAACCTAATAGTGGTTCTGTACACTTATGTAAAAAAGTGCATATACCCTGCAAAAATTCAATATGTGCAATGGCGTGAAATATATAAATTAATTTAAATAGGTAAATTAACCTAACTCTGAAAAAATATAAAATGACATGAATATCATATGTGAAAGTGATCCACAATATATATTAGTGTCCAATTTTCTGTGAGAAAAAAAGGGAAGAAAGTCTCTCAGTGAATGTGTGATCTGATACCAACATCAACACTGCATCAACACCACGTCAGGTGTGTAATGAATGGTAGGTACAGTCCAGACCAGTTCCTTGGATTTATGCGTTTTCTATGTTGCAACACTTAAAGGTGATATATGCCATTGGAAAGTGAGTAAAAGGGTGTATACTCTTACCGGATGTTGTAGATCCAACTCGCCGTACGGCGGTGGATCAATCGAGCTTGTGTCCACGCCCGGGACTGATAGATGTATATCCTGGGGACAGTCTTTCCTCAGCGTCCTTACGACGTTCCAGAGAGTATATCCCGAGGCTTTCCAACGTAACTCACACTTCCAATGCGATAAGTCAAAGTATGACACCAGAATTTCACCATATGCGTAGTGTCACCATGCAACAAATGAGAAAAAAATTCTCCACATAATTAAAATCCCATCTTGGATTTACACTATCAAAGAATAAAAACACCCAATAAAAGGTCTCACTGAACAATTAAACAGTCCAAAGCAAACTCCTATAAATACTTTGAAACTTCTCAGGGAAAAAAAAACCAAAACACTATTAAGGTAATTTCTCTTCCTATATATAGCGTGGGGGTCACCAGGATGGCGTGTACCCCAGTTGATGTCTCATTAGACGAAACGCGTCGGGTTTACATGCCAGCCTTGGTGCTCACTCCACGCATTTTTGTAATACAGAGCTGCTGATACATTTTTGGGATTTGTTGGTTTGTTTGTTTTGGGTTTTTTTTCCCTGAGAAGTTTCAAAGTTTTTATAGGAGTTTGCTTTGGACTGTTTAATTGTTCAGTGAGACCTTTTATTGGGTGTTTTTATTCTTTGATAATTAAAATCCCATCTTGGATTTACACTATGTGGAGAATTTTTTTCTCATTTGTTGCATGGTGACACTACGCATATGGTGAAATTCTGGTGTCATACTTTGACTTATCGCATTGGAAGTGTGAGTTACGTTGGAAAGCCTCGGGATATACTCTCTGGAACGTCGTAAGGACGCTGAGGAAAGACTGTCCCCAGGATATACATCTATCAGTCCCGGGCGTGGACACAAGCTCGATTGATCCACCACCGTACGGCGAGTTGGATCTACAACATCCGGTAAGAGTATACACCCTTTTACTCACTTTCCAATGGCATATATCACCTTTAAGTGTTGCAACATAGAAAACGCATAAATCCAAGGAACTGGTCTGGACTGTACCTACCATTCATTACACACCTGACGTGGTGTTGATGCAGTGTTGATGTTGGTATCAGATCACACATTCACTGAGAGACTTTCTTCCCTTTTTTTCTCACAGAAAATTGGACACTAATATATATTGTGGATCACTTTCACATATGATATTCATGTCATTTTATATTTTTTCAGTGTTAGGTTAATTTACCTATTTAAATTAATTTATATATTTCACGCCATTGCACATATTGAATTTTTGCAGGGTATATGCACTTTTTTACATAAGTGTACAGAACCACTATTAGGTTCAACACAATATACGGGTCTTTATATAGACCAATTGTCAACCAGACATTTTATATATATATATTTTTCTGTTTGCACATAGCGCCACACTTTATTTATTATAAAAATATTAACAACTTTATCCGTGTCCACCAATGCAGCCTGTGCCCGCCAATGCAGCTGGTGTCCGCCAATGATGCAGCCTGTGCCCACCAATGCAGCCTGTGTCAAATGCCGTTTGTGCCCACAATGCAGTCTGTGTGCAATGCAGCCTGTGCCCACCATGCAGCCTGTGTCCCATTCAGTTTGTGCCCACCATGCAGCCTGTGTCCCATTCAGTTTGTGCCCACCATGCAGCCTGTGCCCCATGCAGTTTGTGCCCACCATGCAGCCTGTGCCCCATGCAGTTTGTTCCCACCATGCAGTCTACCTGTGGAGGGGAAAAGAGGAGAGCCGCCGGCTGGATGATCAGAGCAGGGAACATCACAGCATTCATTTCAATAGCTGTGCTCCCCCGCCACGCCGTCACATAAGCCCCTCCCCGGGGAACTTTTATACATGTCACCCATCCTAGGATCGGACGGGTGCTCTGTCTATCAAAGTCCCGGAAAAAGAGCAGGGGCTTATTTGACGGTGCACGGCGGGGGAACACAGCTATTGAAATGAAAGCTGTGATGTTCCCTGCTCTGATCATCCAGCCGGCGGCTCTCCTCTCTTCCCCTCTGATCGGCGGTGCTCACCCCCCCGGCTCCTTCTCACCAGCCCTCAAAATCCACTGTGACAGCAGGAAGGTAAAGTCACCTGGTTGCATCCAGGGGGGTAGATATATTTCGCCCAGATTCAGGCTTTACGCCGACTTATACAACTAGGTGGAGAGTTGTATAAGGCTAGTGGGCTCATGGATGACTCATACCTCTAGGGAGAGTGTGGGGCGTCGTACAGACAGGGAGTTGATGAGGCCAGCTGAAGCTTGTCAGCTCATTTAGGCCTCTATAAGAACTCCCAGCTTCATTAGATGTTAGCTCATGCCTGGAACCAGACCTGTGTGGACTGTCTAGGGAGAGTGAACCCCTGTGCGGTGAGACAAAGCCTGTGTGGCTATTTGCTTGGACATTTAAAACCAGGGACTTAGGGACTAGGACAGCACTAGGCTGATCCCAGTTGTTAGTTAGGAAACCTGTATGTTTAGTCAGAGGTCAAGTTGACCAGGATTTATTTTATTTATGTTTCTTTTGCTTTGCTGTGTTTTGTCACTGTAAATAGAAAATAAACCGCACCTTTTTGATTTTGAAAACCACAACCTCCGTTTGCTGGGCCTGTTTTTGTCTGGGGAGCCCATCCCGGGGGTCACACACACCCGCTGCCGAGCTAACCCCCTCACACCACTCACAAAATTTTTGAGGGCTGCCTTACAATATTCTTGAACAAAAGCTATCACTGGAAATATATTCCCCATACATGTATATTTTTTCATGCAGAGTTTTATTTTTATTTTTTCCGAGAAGCTGACACCTTACAAACATTGGTTTGCCCCCACACCAATATAAAATATGCCCTATGTGACATGGCTGCCCGATCCTCAGGGGTTAGGAGATTCCCCCCCCCCCCCCCCCACCGATTTTGACTTTAGCAATGGGCGATGTATTATCTTTAGCTGACAGACTATTGGAATGTCTTGTTCAGAGATATACAGAGTAGATAGATAGATGGATACAGTGACATGCAAAAGTATTCACCCCCCTTTGCAGTTTTCATGTTTTGTTGCCTCACAACCTGGAATTAACATGGATTGTTTGAGGATTTGCATCATTTAATTTACAGAACATGCCCACAACTTTGAAGATTTTTTTTTTTTTTTTTTTATTGTGAAGCAAACAACAAATAGGACAAAATAACAGAAAAAGTCAATGTGCATAACTATTCACCCCCCTAAAAAGTCAATACTTTGTAGAGCCACCTTTCGCTTTGGATAAGTCTCTATGAGCTTGCCACATCTTACCACTGGGATTTTTGCCCATTCCTCCTTGCAAAACTGCTCCAGCTGCTTCAAGTTGGATGGTTTTCGCTTGTGAACAGCAATCTTTAAGTCTGACCACAGATTTTCTATTGGGTTGAGGTCTGGGCTTTGACTAGGCATTCCAACACATTTACATGTTTCCCCATAAACCACTCAAGTATTGCTTTAGCAGTGTGTTTGGGGTCATTGTCCTGCTGGAAGGTTAACCTCCGTCCTAGCCTCAAATCACACACAGAGTGGTACAGGTTTTGCTCAAGAATATCCCTGTATTTAGCACCATCCATCTTTCCCTCAACTCTGACCAGTTTCCCAGTTCCGACTGCTGAAAAACATCCACACAGCATGATGCTGCCACCACCATGTTTCACTGTGGGGATGGTGTTCTTTGGGTGATGTGATGTGTTGGGTTTGCGCCAGACATAGTGTTTTTCTTTGATGGCCAAAAGGTAAAATTTTAGTCTCATCAGACCAGAGCACCTTCCTCCATACATTTTGGGAGTCTCCCACATGCCTTTTTGCAAACTCAAAACGTGCCATTTTTTTTTTTGCTGAAAGTAATGGCTTTCTTCTGGCCACTCTGCCATAAAGCCCAACTCTATGGAGCGTACGGCTTATTGTCGTCCTATGTACAGATACTCCAGTCTCTGCTGTGGAACTCTGCAGCTCTTCCAGGGTTACCTTAGGTCTCTGTGCTGCCTCTCTGATTAATTCCCTCCTTGCCCGGTCCGTGAGTTTTGGTGTGCGGACGTCTCTTGGCAGATTTGCTGTTGTGCCATGTTCTTTCCATTTGGTTATGATAGATACTTATGGAAGGCACTGTAGATAGATACATACATACATACATAGTGTGTGTGTGTGTATATACATATATATATATATATTTGCCCTAGAAGCCTGACAGTAATCCCCCTAGGAGCTTTAGGCTCCATTCACACATGCTACGGCCACAGTATGGGGTCCAGTGTGTCCCTATTCACCGATACAGATGCAAATCAGGTACACATTTTTGACCAAATTTGCACTTTAATTGGACCAGAAGATGCACAGGACCCTTTTTTCAATGCGGACCGCAGCCCTCCCGGAGCTGTGTTAGCTGGCTCCATTGAGAGCCAGTCACACTCTCATGTCATGCGAATTGGCTGCAGGAAAATCTGCATCCAGTTTTGCATGTGTGTGTGAACGGAGCCTCAAGAATTGCAAGACAGCCATTATCCTTGCTGTTGACAGAGGTTTTGGCAGTTCTTGTCTAAGATTTTTAGTCAACACCAAAAGGCAAAGAAAATAGTTTAGTACAATTCTGGAAAACAAGACCGGATTGCGTATTTCTGTTATGGAAAGCATAATGGGTTTTTAGGACTGTTCTGCAGTGTCACAAACTATAATTTTGAATAAGACATCAATGTTTAAAGTGGTTGTAAACCCACTTTATAAACAAAGACCTACAGGTAAGCCTAGATTAAGGCTTACCTGTAGGTGCATGAAATATCTCCTTAACCTACACGGTTAAGGAGATATTTGCATTTAAATGCGGCGACGCTGACGTCACGCGCATGCGCATGGGGTTAACCCCATTCACAAATTCGGCTAGGTCGCAACATTCGACGACGTAGCCGAATTCGACGGCTCACGCGCGCATGCGCGGAGTGACGTCTTCGCCGCTCCGGCCAATCACAGCGCTGATGCGCGTGCCTGGTGGCCGCGATGTCCGCCAGGTACCCGCGATCGGCTGTCACAGAGCCAGGGACGTGGATCTCTGTGTGTAAACACAGAGATCCACGTCCTGCTAGGGAGAGGAGACTGATGGTGTGTCAACCATATCGGTCACCTCCCCCAGTCAGTCCCTCCCCCCACAGTAATAATCACTCATGAGGGAACATATTTAACCCCTTCCCGCCCCCTAGTGGTTAACCCCTTCACTGCCAGTCACATTTATACAGTAATCAGTGCATATTTATAGCACTGTTCGCTGTATAAATGTGAAAGGTCATAAAAAAAAAGTGTCCGATGTGTCCGCCATAATATCGCAGTCACAATAAAAATCGCAGATCGCCGCCATTACTAGTAAAAAAAATAAAATAATAATAATAATAATAATAATAATAAAAAAATATTCTATTCCCTATTTTGTAGGCGCTATAACTTTTGCACAAACCAATCACTATACGCTTATTGCAATTTTTTTTTTTTTTACCTAAAATATGTAGAAGAATACGTATCGGGCAAAACTGAGAAAAACGTTTTTTTTAAAAAAATTGGGATATTTATTATAGCAAAAATTAAAAAATATTGTGTTTTTTTTCAAAATTGCCTCTCTATTTCTGTTTATAGCGCAAAAAATAAAAACCGCAGAAATGATCAAATACCACCAAAAGAAAACTATTTGTGGGAAAAAAAGGATGTCAATTTTGTTTGGGAGCCACGTCGCACGACCGCGCAATTGTCAGTTAAAGCGTGACAGTGCTGAAACCTGAAATTTCGCCTGGGCAGGAAGGGGGTTATGTGCCCAGTTGTCAAGTGGTTAAATGAAAATCACGCGGTAAATATTGTGATATACTAAAAATATTTGAGTAAAAAGTAAACCTACAATTATGCGACAATCTTAAAGAATTAAATACTCAATCCTTAAACAAACACATAAACCAGAAAAAGATGCGCAAAAAATGTGGATGAATGATCAATGTGAATAATCAATATAAATGGGTGATCGCTTAACAGAAATCAATAACTAAAGTAGATTAAAATTCAGTGGAAAAGATTGAATGTTTAAATCCAAAACGAAAAAGTGGTAAAAAGATAATGAAAAAAACTTAAAAAATATGGAGTATCTGCCACATCACCTGGCCACGTCACCTGCCACAAGTTGTGGATTGTCCACTTGCCACGTCACCTGGCCACGTCACCTGCCACAAGTTGTGGATTGTCCACTTGCCACGTCACCTGGCCACGTCACCTGGCCACGTCACCTGGCACAATTTGTGGATTGTCCACCTGCCACGTCACCTGGCCACGTCACCTGGCACAATTTGTGCATTGTCCACCTGCCACGTCATCTGCCACAAGTTGTGGATTGTCCACTTGCCACGTCACCTGCTACAAGTTGTGGATTTCCACTTGCCACGTCACCTGCCACGCCACCTGGCTACGTCACCTGGCCACGTCACCTGCCACAAGTTGTGGATTGTCCACTTGCCACGTCACCTGCCACGTCACCTGGCACAATTTGTTGATTGTCCACCTGCCACGTCACCTGCCACGTCACCTGCCACAAGTTGTGGATTGTCCACTTGCCACGTCACCTGGCCACGTCACCTGCCACAATTTGTGGATTGTCCACCTGCCACGTCACCTGGCCACGTCACCTGCCACAATTTGTGGATTGTCCACCTGCCACATCACCTGGCCACGTCACCTGCCACAAGTTGTGGATTGTCCACTTGCCACATCACCTGGCCACGTCACCTGGCCACGTTACCTGGCCACGTCACCTGCCACGTCACCTGGCACAATTTGTTGATTGTCCACCTGCCACGTCACCTGCCACGTCACCTGCCACAAGTTGTGGATTGTCCACCTGCCACGTCACCTGGCCACGTCACCTGCCACAATTTGTGGATTGTCCACCTGCCACGTCACCTGGCCACGTCACCTGCCACAATTTGTGGATTGTCCACCTGCCACGTCACCTGGCCACAAGTTGTGGATTGTCCACTTGCCACGTCACCTGGCCACGCCACCTGCCACAATTTGTGGATTGTCCACCTGCCACGTCACCTGCCACAATATGTGGATTGTCCACCTGCCACGTCACCTGGCCACGTCACCTGCCACAATTTGTGGATTGTCCACCTGCCACAAGTTGTGCATTGTCCACCTGCCACGTCATCTGCCACAAGTTGTGGATTGTCCACTTGCCACGTCACCTGCTACAAGTTGTGGATTGTCCACTTGCCACGTCACCTGCCACGCCACCTGGCCACGTCACCTGCCACAAGTTGTGGATTGTCCACTTGCTACGTCACCTGGCCACGTCACCTGCCACAATTTGTGGATTGTCCACCTGCCACGTCACCTGGCCACGTCACCTGCCACAATTTGTGGATTGTCCACCTGCCACATCACCTGGCCACGTCACCTGCCACAAGTTGTGGATTGTCCACTTGCCACATCACCTGGCCACGTCACCTGGCCGAGTCACCTGCC
Source organism: Rana muscosa (assembly GCA_029206835.1). Classification (NCBI taxonomy): domain Eukaryota; kingdom Metazoa; phylum Chordata; class Amphibia; order Anura; family Ranidae; genus Rana; species Rana muscosa. The sequence continues at coordinate 65,318,237 of JARGYO010005626.1, read as the reverse complement.
ACAATTTGTGGATTGTCCACCTGCCACGTCACCTGGCCACAAGTTGTGGATTGTCCACTTGCCACGTCACCTGGCCACGTTACCTGCCACGCCAACTGCCACAATTTGTGGATTGTCCACCTGCCACGTCACCTGGCCACAATTTGTGGATTGTCCACCTGCCACGTCACCTGGCCACGTCACCTGCCACAATTTGTGGATTGTCCACCTGCCACGTCACCTGGCCACGTCACCTGCCACAAGTTGTGCATTGTCCACCTGCCACGTCATCTGCCACAAGTTGTGGATTGTCCACTTGCCACGTCACCTGCTACAAGTTGTGGATTGTCCACTTGCCACGTCACCTGCCACGCCACCTGGCCACGTCACCTGGCCACGTCACCTGCCACAAGTTGTGGATTGTTCACTTGCCACGTCACCTGCCACGTCACCTGCCACAATTTGTTGATTGTCCACCTGCCACGTCACCAGGCCACGTCACCTGCCACAATTTGTGGATTGTCCACATCACCTGCCACAATTTGTGGATTGTCCACTTGCCACGTCACCTGGCCACGTCACCTGCCACAATTTGTTGATTGTCCACCTGCCACGTCACCTGGCCATGTCACCTGCCACAATTTGTGGATTGTCCACCTGCCACGTCACCTGGTCACGTCACCTGCCACAATTTGTGGATTGTCCACCTGCCACGTCACCTGGCCACGTCACCTGGCCACGTTACCTGCCACAAGTTGTGGATTGTCCACTTGCCACGTCACCTGGCCACGTCACCTGCCACAATTTGTGGATTTCCACCTGCCACGTCACCTGCCACAAGTTGTGGATTGTCCACTTGCCACGTTACCTGTCACAAGTTGTGGATTGTCCACTTGCCACGTCACCTGCCAGAAGTTGTGGATTGTCTACAGTGCAATGCAAGAAATTACAGTTTATTTTTATTTTTTTAATGGTTTTTCATCATTTGCCATCATTTTTAAGATTTCTAATGTAAAAAAATAGGTCACCTTTAAAAAGGCTTATAAACGAAAACGCGTCAAAACACCGGTACCGCGTTTAGCGGTGTTGTGCGTCTGAAACGTGGAAAACTTTTGAGGGCCTGTAAGGAGAGGGGGTGAAAAACCACCAGCTACCCTCTGCACCAGACGGGCCCTTCGAGACCCCCACGCCAGACTGTTTTTGCGTCAAATGAGCAAGTTGTATCAAGATTAGTATATCATTGATTAAGTATTGTCTTGTATCAGGTCCTGATATTGCTGAGAAGTTCGATATTCAAACCAATTAGCCCAGGTACCTGTAAAACAGGAAATCCTGTCTTGAGTAATGTGTATCTCGTTTTCTTTTTATTCGTTTTTTTTTTCTTTCGTTTTTTGGGTCATTCGTTATAATTGCAATTCATAAATTCGTAAAATCGAAAATTCGTAAATTTGTAAATTGTTAAATTCAAAAATTTGAAATTCCGAAAATAAGAAAGAAAATCCGAAAGATTAACTAACTATTAAATTATAGGTATTTCCTTTCAAATTTGTCTGTTAGTGAACGTAACAAATGTATCCAAAGTTACGAATGATCCAAAATAACGAATGCTGCATCTAAACGAATGGAACGGAACAAATTAATAATAATAATAATAATAATAAAAATATTTAATTATTATTATTATTATTATTATTTATTATTATTATTTGTTACCTTCCATTAGTTTAGATACGGCATTCGTTATTTCGGATAATTCGCAACTTTGGATAAATTTCTATTCGTTATGTTTACTAACAGCCAAATTTGAAAGGAAATTCCAATACCTATAATTTAATAGTTAGTAATAGTTAAGTTATTATTAATTAGTTCTTATTTCAGATTTTCAAGTTTTCAGATTTTCAAGTTTAGAATTTCCAAATTTCCGAATTTTGGAATTTTCTGAAAATTTTGTTAAACGGGCCTTCGTAAATTTGGATACTTCTGAATTTGTTGAAATTCGTTAAAAAAATTTATTCTGAACGCAACGAATGTCACATGTCTATCACACAATATGCCCGCAAAATTTCAGTAAAAAACACATTACACGTTAATTTTACAGCCCTTCGTTTTTTTTGGAGGGGGGGTTTTATGTGCTTGGGTGTAACTTTTTTTTTTACTTAACTTTTTTTTCCCATCACATTAGAGGATTTTTTTTTTTGTGACTGGTTCTTATTTAATTAGACCTGAGGGGTCTAAAATGACCCCCAATGTCTCCCCCATGCTCCACTGAATATAATGTAATCCACATCGCTCTACATTACATTCTTTCCCATGTTTCGTCAGATTAGGTGACCCGCCAGAATTTGTAACGGAAGTGACTTTCCGTTGCGGCCATATTGGTACACCCCGCACTCAGCCGCAGTAAGGATACAGTGAGAAGGCTACAAGTGGACATCTTTGTACACCCACCAGAGTCTGGCATTTCACACTTATTTTTATATCGTGACATACAGGATTTTGAAATCCATCGCACTGTTTTGATGTAGAATTATAAAAGCAGCGATGTTCTGTGAGATCGGCAGGCTTGCCGCTGCTTTTAAAATTCAACATCAAAGCAGTCAGACGGATTTCAAAGTCCTGTATGTCACGATATAAGCTCAGATTACTGGTAAAAATAAGTGTGAAATGCAAAACTCCAGTGGGTGTACAAAGATGTCCGCTTGCTAGGGTTGCCACCTGTCCGGGATTCACCGGGACAATTCAGGTTTTGGAATCATGTGTCCGGGTCTCAAACTGCCTGAAACCCGGACACATTATTCAGACTGGACTATGGCTTCCCAGCAGGGTTGCTGGCTGCAGTTGTCTAAAGCCGAGAGTGTCTGTTACACTCTCCTTCACACTGCCCAAAGCTGACACTAACAATCCCCCCCACATACAGATCGGAGAGGAGAGAGGGCTCGATCTGCACCTCTTCCTCCCACCCCTACCCCTCTGTGTCTGCCCACACTCCAATCCCCAGCGTTGTGCCGCAGAAAAGGAAAGTGGGGGCCAGAAATGTGAAGTCCAGCAGGCTCAAATACATCTGGATTAGAGGTGCTGACTGCCAAGGGGTGAGTGAGCTCACCATCCATCCCTGTCTGTGACTGAAGTCTCCCCCTTCTCTCACCTGCCTCTGAGTGAGTACACCAAGGTAAATCAGGGTTCTCAGAGCACCCCTTATATCAGAGTTCCCCTTTACACCAGAGGCCACAGTGTTCTCCCTTACATCAGAGTCTTCTCCGTACATCAGAGTTCTCAGTGTTCCCCCTTACATCAGGGTTCCCAGAGCATCCCTTATGTCAGAGTCCCCAGAGTTCTTACAGAGTCTGCAGAGTCCCCCCTTACAGTGAAAGAGAACTCTGCGAGTTCAGATGTAAAAGGGGAACTCTGTGGACTCTGATGTAAAGGGGGACTCTTGTTATTAACTTCATACGATTAGAAATGTTATATAATTGCAAAATATATGTATAGTTTTATACCATAAAAAAGATTGCTGTGCGCCGCTAAAGTGTTTGGGTTTGACTTGAAGAAAAAGGTGGCAACCCTAGACTCTTGCCGCCTTCTCATTGTATCCTTACTGCAGATGAGTGCGGGGTGTACCAAGATGGCCGCGACAGAACGTCACTTCCATTACAAATTCTGGCGGGTCGCCTAATCTGACAAAAAACCGGACTTACTATCAACGGGGACCCAGGAAGTGACATCACACCTCACTTCTGAGTCAGCAACAAGAAGAGGAGAAGAGTGGGCATGTGTCCACTCTCCTCCCTCCCCTCTACCCGGCGGCACCCGCTATGCCCATCCCGGGCCCGCAGATGGGCAAGCGGAGCCCAGGATACATAGTATAGTATATAGTATAGCATTTAAGCGGCAGCCAGGGCACCAGGACGCAATTTCTTGTCGCCATGGCGACCTGGCACCTGGGGGGTTTGTAGAGCCTTGGTATAAGCCAAAAATAAATAAAAACCACACCTGCCTCATTATTTTAATCACACCGCAACATATGTGGTCTTTATTACTTGCGTTGTTTGCAGTGTACATAGGGGGGGTGTACTTGGTAGGCATGTTGGGGTGCCATTGAAAATAAATGGTAATGTAACACACATAGATAGTAGTTGATGATTGTGCAACAGTGTGGGTGTCGCCTTATAAATTTCCTTTCAAGCAAATCCAAATGCATAATGTTCTGGCATCAATTAATGCTCCAGATATGCCGGATTTTTTTCACACTGATTCTCCTCCCGGCCAATCAGGAAGCAAGTCCTGAGACCCGTCACCCGATTGGCTGAAAAGACAGGCGATCCTATTGGACGCCTAGGAGGAGGAGGGATGAGACGCACTGCGGAAACCGCCGTGATGTAGAGGAGGAGAAGATGCTCACTCGGAACCTAGATGGGGTAAGTGCGGGGCTGGTATAACGACCAACCATGATACCAGCGGGGGGGGGCGGGGTTGCTTGCCACCCCCCCAATAAAAACACCAGCTGTCACTGGACAGGCAGAGAATTGTCAGGATACAGGCAAAAGGTCGGTAACCCAAGATCCAGCAGATGAGCAGAAGGTAGAGCAACGTCTAGAGACATGCCCAGGTCAGGGCAGGTAGCAATTAAGAGAAGTCAGGAGCAAGTCAGGGCAAACACAGAAGTCAGCAGAATCAAATACAGGAACAGGGGTACAGCTGCAGATCAGACAGTAATGGACTGGTGCAGCTTCTGCACTTATTTAGGCCACTTGGTGCCAGTGTCAGTGGTGAAATTTTTTTTTTGTGATCTTTTGCTTTAACCACTTGTCATATGACAGAGGAGTGGAGCGTCTCTCATTTTGGGGGGGAAGTCATATGACATTTCCCCAGTACGGCTCTCGCTCGCCTGCGGTGATCGTGGGCGTGCCGTGTTGCTAGGACATGGCGCAACCCCGATCTCTGTAAAGAGCCGATGATGCGGCTCTTTAACCATGTGATCGGCTGTGTCCAATCAGAGCCGGTCACATGTAGCTGTGGAAGTGCTGGTAATTGGCCCTTCTCGCCTCTCACTGACAGAGTGTGTGGAGGGGAGAGCCAATCAGCGGCAACTCCTCGCAGGGGACATCAGGACAGGTAATCAGGGCACTGATAATCAGTGCCCTGATTACAGTAAAGCCCCAGCAGTGCCCATCAGTGCCACCAATCAGTGCCCATTAGTGCTACCAATCAGTGCCCGTCAGTGCCTATAAGTGCTGCCGATCAAAGTCCATCAATGCCTGAGTGTCCCATCAGTGCCCGTCAGTGCTGCTGATCAATACCCATCAGTGCCTCCCATCAGTTGCCATCAGTGCCCATCATTGCCGCCCATAAGTGCCGCTTATCCGTGCCGCCTATCAGTGCCACCCATCATTTCCGCCTATCTGTGCCCCTTTCATGTAAATATCCGCCCCTCTCCTACATGAACGAGCCTTGGCCACGCGAGACAACAGCCGATCGTAAACTCAGCTGTTCTGAGGGTCCGTTCTGCGGGGCCAGGCATTTTTCAATGGGGGGCATTTCTCGACAGGACACCGGCACTGCTCAGGGGATTTCTATTATAAACCCAATTCACCCCGATTTAAAGAATAACTCCACTTTCGCTGAGAATTGTCCCCTCCATAGAATTGTAAACCCTCTATATCCCCAGTGACGCGCCCGGCCCCAGGCGATACACAGAGATGAAACAAATCCTCCTACATAGGTTGTACATGTTTATCTGCAGCCTTCTCTTCTCTACATCTGTGCAGAATTTATAAAGCTTGTCTGAGCCTTCAGAAAAACAAGGACATGAGCTGAAATTACACTCTGCGGGGAGAGCTCTGAGAGCTGGTTGGAGGGAAGAGACACCCCCCCCCCCTTGCACACAGCTCACAGTGAGCTGGAGCTCCCTCCCGTGTCACCTTTTATCTCTTGGTGTCAGGAAAACTTGTCAGAAGTGATTCATGCTGATATTAGAGGAAGGAGACAACAGACAGAAATTACATTTATTGCTCTGGAGTGAGACAAGTACACACTATAGATGGATGTGCTTTGCTCAGATTTCATGTCTGAGGTTTACAACCGCTTTAAAGTTGTATACAATGTACATAAATCACCCGTGGGGAGGGGGGATTCTCAACAAAAGTGGAGTTACTCTTTAAGATGCTTCTGCGACCAATCAGAAATCAGTGACAGGTGCATTTGACCCACTTTAAGCTGCATTTGCACCCCATAGACTTGTATGGGGGAGAAGCAGTTTTTAGAAGTCGTTCAGCACTGGTCCTTACTGCACTAGCTTAACCACTTCCCACCCGGCCTGTTGTCAACTGACAGCTGGGCGGAACATTCGTCATATGACGTCCTCCCAGATTGAAGCTTGTGCGAGGCCACAGCCAATGACTGGTCAGTGCACCGGATCGCTGTCGGTGTCTTGTCGAGATGGTTCCCCTATCGGATAGGGTCCGGCCTCGACTGCGCAAGCGCCGCGCATGTGCAGTCGAAGGCTACGGAAATCTCCGAGCCCTGAACAGCTGTTCGTCAGCTGTAAACAGAGCATGCGCAATGAACACTGCGCTCGCTCTCGACCCGATGCTTGGGGCTGGTTATACACGCCACCTCCGCTCACTGGTTATACACGCCCCCTCCGTTCGATGGCCAGTGCTTTTCTCAAAAGGGACTGCGAGCGGAGGGGGCGTGTATAACCAGCGAACAGAGGGGGCATGTATAACCAGCGAGCAGAGGGGGCGTGTATAACCAGATCCAAGCATCGGGTCGGGAGCGATTGCAGTGTTCATTGCGCATGCTCCGTTTACAGCTGACAAACAGCTGTTCGGGCTCGGAGATTTCCAGAGCCTCCGACTGTGCAGGTGCGGCGCCTGCTCAGTCGAGGCCGGACCCTATCAGATAGAGGAACCATATTGTCAGAACACCGGTACCATGTGATTGCTGAAACCAATCACAGCAGATCACATGACAATTGTAAACAATGAATGGCTTCCTTTCATGCCACCAATTGAGTACAATTGTGTTTCTAGCTGTGATTGGTCACACTGATCAGATGGTACAGACAGCCAATCACAACAATAAACACTGAATGAATCCGTTTTATTCAGTAAAAATCTTGCTTATACCAATGAAATTCACTGCTATAAATAATCATAAATGTGTAAAAAAAATTAAATTCTGATCACTTCCCCAGAGTAGTACAGTGTTAGTATGGTAACAGTATTACTCTGGTCACAGTGTGTAAAAAAAGAAAAATCATAAAAAAAGAAAAAATGTAATAAAAAAATATATAATATTTTTTTTTATTTTAACATACTGTTACCAGTGAGTATCTGATCACCGCCCCACCAGTCATATGATGACGCCGCACTACACTGGTGACAGGATGAAAAAAAAAGTGTCACAATTTTTGGGAAAAAAAGTTTCAAAAGTATTACAACGTCAAAAAACTCGCCATGCCTCTTACTAAATACCTCAGACTGTCAACTTTCCAAAAGGGGGGAATTTCAGGGGGGGGGGGGATTTGTACTGGGAGGTGATTTTGGAGGTATTAGTATTGGGGGGTGATTTGGGTGGTATTTGTACTGGGGGTGGTTTGGGTGGTATTTGTACTGGGGGTGGTTTGGGGGGTATTTGTACTGGGGGATGATTTGGGGGGTATTAGCACTGGGAGGTGATTTTACTGCAGACGCTGCTCCCGCCCAAGTGTGAAAGGGGCGATTTAGTTTTAGTCATATTTTAGTCATCTCAATTGTTTTAGTCGTATTTAAGTCTACTAAAATCGAATGGGTTTAGTTACAATTCTAAAGAAATGCATTATTTAAGCATTTCTTTAGAATTGCCAAACTCATTCTATACTCCGGGAGTAAAGAGCGAATAATATATTATTTCCGGTGTGAAGGATTGAACCCGCACAACACACACAGATTTAGCCGGTGTGATAAATAACGTCTGCTTTTTGACAAACAGAAGTGCAACCTGAAATATAAAAAAAAATTTAAAAAATAAGAAACCTGAAATCTCTATTGGCTGTAATGCCATTTTACAAATCACCTGAATTTATCACCGACATTAACCAAATAAAGCGGTTTTATACCCGGGGGAAAAAAAATCCGGCTCCGTTCAGGTCTCAGCCTAGCTGGCGGACACGCCGCATGGTGGCTCGGGTCTCCCAGTGGGACGGGAGGTCCAAGAAGGGCAGCGGGAGGGGGTGGATGTCCCCTCCCGCTGCCTGGGATAACGGTTGAGCGGCTGCAGAGCCGGATTGGCCATTATCTACAGATAGCCGACCGCCCGCTCTGAAAAACGGTAAGGAGGTATAGCCTGCAGCTGCAGACATCACCCCGATACATCCATGTCCTCCAACCGATGTAGAGGATTTGCATAAAGAGATTAAATATAAAAAAAAGCCCTTTTCTTATCTTTTTTTTCTTTTAGCAGCTTAGTAGACACCCCCTACTGATTCTTATGCCCCATACACACGATCGTTTTTCATGCCGTTAAAAATGCCATTTTAAAAAATGGCCATTAAAAATGATCGTGTGTAGGCTCCAGAGCATTTTTAACGACGTGAAAAACGGCCATTAAAAATTCCGGACATGCTCTCTTTTTTCACGTCGTTTTTCATGTCGTTTTTTTTAACGACGTGAAAAACGATAGTGTGTATGCTTTCACGACGTGAAAAAAAACGCGCATGCTCAGAATCAAGTATGAGACGGGAGCGCTCGTTCTGGTAAAACTAGCGTTCGTAATGGAGATAGCACATTCATTACACAGTAACGGACTGAAAAGCGCGAATCGTCGCTCAACAAACTTTACTAACATGAAGGGTGGCGCCATTCGAACGGAACTTCCCCTTTATAGTGCCGTCGTACGTGTTGAACGTCACTGCGCTTTGCTTGATCGTTTTTTTTAATGATAGTGTGTACGCAAGGCAGGCTTGAGAGGAAACATGAAAAAAACGAGGAGAAAAACGTTGGTTTAAAAAATGACATTAAAAACTATCGTGTGTACGGGGCATTATGTGGGAGTGCAGTGTTCATCTGGATGTCAAATTTCAATTTCGTTTTAGTCATAGTCTTTTTAGTCGTATTTTAGTCGTCTCAAATGTTTTAGTTGTATTTTAGTCAACGGAAATATTTTAGTCTACGAAATTAACACTGACCCCCCCCCCCCCCAACTCTATATATTTTACGTATATCATTTTAATGGGATCACTATACAGATTTCAGCCTCCAGGGCATAAGCAAAGTTCAGGTAGCACCCTTGTTGTACAACTGCTGAGATAAAACCAAATACAAAATGTTGAAATCTTTATTAGTCAGGATAAGCAGAACGATGAGATTGTATTGAGAGGGAGGAAGAGATAAGCTGGGTATACATGCACAATTTTATTTCATTCAACACAGTTGGATGAAAAATAAACCGGAAGATCCCCACACAAGCGATAGAACTGTAGGGATGTCCTCTGCTTATTGTAGTCCAACAGTGGGGACTCCCCCAGGAATACACAGATCAGCGCTGCAGCCATTGGATTCATGTACTGATCAATGCTGGTTCTCCAGCAGGGCTGGTCGATGGCAGGCGATCATTAGACCGGACTTTGTAGAACAGACAGCGGTACATATGGACCATGATTCCTAACAGCAGCCCTGTTGGCTTCAATCACAAGCACTACCAAGCAGGAAGCACAGCCTGCATATGTAATGTAGCAGATCGGCGGTCTTTATCACCAAGATCTCAGCGCAGTGGGAGATCCCATTAGGATTTCTACCTTTTGGTGGACAGAAGGTTGAAGTCTGGGTATTCGGGGTGAATAGCTGTTAGAGATTCCACAGGGACCCCAACTTACGTTTGTATTGGCACAGAAAGCCGAGCCCTGAGAATGGACTCCCAGGGCTGAGAACCCGCATATCCTCCATGTTTATATAGAATTCCCATAAAGAGAAAACGTGTCACACAAGATCATTTCCATAACTCAGAAGACATTCACTTACATATGTTAAAGTCAATGAATTGTAAATAACAACGGGAATATAAATAATTGGTTGTGGTTTTTTTTTCTCTCCCCAGATGGATACAATGACCCAGCCCCCCATGAAATGGGACCAATTCTACTGGTTCAATCCATCAGTGATGAAACCCAAGTGGTTCCAATCACCACCGAGGCTGGGAAATCATCCCACGCTAAGACCACGGAAGAGACACGTGTCACGCCATTCACCAAGGATGAGCAAAGACAAGTGACTCCATCCACCCATAACAAGAAACCACGAGTGGTAGTGATTCCATCCACCCAGGACAAGGATGCACGAGTGGTAGTGATTCCATCTTCCAGGAGTCAGCAAGTACAAGTGATCACGATTCCCTCAACCAAAGGCCAGGAAGTAGAAGTGATTATAGCCACCGTCCAGAAGGAGGGAAGATATATGTCAACCTTCGACCACGGAGATTATAAGACCCACAATGAACAGGAGAATACTGTTCGAATCCACTATGGACCAAGAAATACAGGTGACCCCATTCACCAAGGAGCAGGAGACACAAATGTCATTGTCCACCAAGGAGCAAGGGACACATATGTCACTGTCAACCAAGGAGCAGGAGACACATATGTCACTGTCAACCAAGGAGCAGGAGACACATATGTCACTGTCAACCAAGGAGCAGGAGACACAAATGTCACTGTCAACCAAGGAGCAGGAGACACAAATGGCACTGTCAACCAAGGAGCAGGAGACACATATGTCGTTGTCCACCAAGGAGCAGGAGACACATATGTCGTTGTCCACCAAGGAGCAGGAGACACATATGTCGTTGTCCACCAAGGAGCAGGAGACACATATGTCGTTGTCCACCAAGGAGCAGGAGACACATATGTCGTTGTCCACCAAGGAGCAGGAGACACATATGTCGTTGTCCACCAAGGAGCAGGAGACACATATGTCGTTGTCCACCAAGAAGCAGGAGACACATATGTCGTTGTCCACCAAGGAGCAGGAGACACATATGTCGTTGTCCACCAAGGAGCAGGAGACACATATGTCGTTGTCCACCAAGGAGCAGGAGACACATATGTCGCTGTCCACCAAGGAGCAAGGGACACATATGTCGCTGTCCACCAAGGAGCAAGGGACACATATGTCGCTGTCCACCAAGGAGCAAGGGACACATATGTCGTTGTCCACCAAGGAGCAGGAGACACATATGTCGTTGTCCACCAAGGAGCAGGATACACATATGTCGTTGTCCACCAAGGAGCAGGAGACACATATGTCGTTGTCCACCAAGGAGCAGGAGACACATATGTCGTTGTCCACCAAGGAGCAGGAGACACATATGTCGTTGTCCACCAAGGAGCAGGAGACACATGTCGTTGTCCACCAAGGAGCAGGAGACACATATGTCTTTGTCCACCAAGGAGCAGGAGACACATATGTCGTTGTCCACCAAGGTGCAGGAGACACATATGTCGTTGTCCACCAAGGAGCAAGGGACACATATGTCGTTGTCCACCAAGGATCAATCAATTCCAGTAGGTCCCTCCTTCAAGAATCAGCATACACCGGTAACTCCTCCATACAGAGGCAATGGGGCATCTCCACTAGTCCCATCCAGTAGTGCCATGGAGGAACAGTTATGCGCACTTTCGTTGGAAAGATTCACTTTCCATGGAATACTTGGAAAGGGGAAATACGGGAAGGTGGTGTTGGCCTCCCATGCCGCCATTCGACAGAAGCTGGCGGTGAAGATCATTAAAAAGCGAAGACTACTTGATGAAGATCCCAGCATGGCCACCAAAGAGCGTCACGTACTGATAAACTACAAGCGCAATCCATATATCACCCATCGATTTGGATCATTCCAGACAGAGGTAAGTCTTTCCATCTTCCATTTTTTCTGTAATGCGCTGCACTACTGATCAGACCCCCTAAAATAGTTATTCAAATCACAACCTTGTTGGGAGTCGAAATGTATACAAGGTTAAGCATCCCCCCTTCCCCCGATGGCGGTCTTCAGATCTGGCAATTAGTCCAATAGGCATTGAGTGCTGCATTGGAGGAGGTGGGCTCCGGCTGTAGTCGGGGAAGCGGGATAGGTAAGAGCAGAACTCTAGAGCGCCTCCTACAAGGCTGGAGGCTGGTTAGGTAAACTATACAGAGTAGAGGATTTCTTTACAGAAACCGTTTACTGAGAGGCTGCCATTGCTGACCTACTTTGGAAATTGCTAGTTGCCTGGCTGCCTCTGGCCTCAAAACTTTGAGTCACTGAGCCAGAGCCAGTCTGCAGCTAGGAGGACAGGAGAAGTCAGGCCTCCTGATCTACATGGGACTTCCATGCTGGTGACCAAAGTATTGAAGTCACCGGATCACCCCAACATCCAGACAAAACTAGTATTTTGATCAGGATAGTCCACCCGTGGCTTCCTATGTATTTTCTCTGTTTGGTTTTCCCCAAACTCTTAAAGGAACATCCCAAATTGCACTATCTGCTGGTGTGTGTGTCTTCCTATATTCCCCCACAAAGTGAAATCTTATTTGTCTCTAATGTAACCTTTATCTCTTCTTTTCACACAGACTCATCTCTTCTTTGCCATGGAATACCTGAGTGGAGGGAACCTTCGGAAACTGCTAGTGGCCTACAAAGCACTTGATGAGAACATCATAAGGTAAGTCCAATGACAGGGCCATGACGGAGTCGGGGGTGGCTGGCAAATGAGAACAGGCAGTGACGCAGCCAGGCCCCTCCCACTGAGCCCCATCCATCCACACCCCTATGTACTATAGAGGGAAGTCACTTAGCTTTAGATTTTCTTGGTCTGTGTTGATTTTGAATGACAATTCATATTTTTCTTTCTTCTTCAGAGGTCTCACTGTGGAGATTATTTGTGGACTGCAGTACCTGCATGCTGCTCAGATCATCCATAAGTAAGTATAGGATTAGTTGACCAACACTCACCCCTTAAGGGGCTTCTGGTATTTTACGATGAATCAGGAAGCCTTTCCACCAGAGTTCCCAGTTGTGTTGCCTCCCATAAAGTCTCATTCCATCTGCTGCAGAAGTCTCCCTGCTCATGTCATATTCTGCTTAATGTAACTGTTCACTCTTTTTCTTCACAGAAACCTCAAACCGGAAAACATTCCCCTGGACACCGCCGGTCACGTTCGAATAGCTGATTTTGGCTTGTCTGAGATGGGAGTCTCCAAGTCCAATAAGATCAGAGGACCTGAGGGTACAGTAATATACATGGCCCCAGAGGTAAGATTGGTGACTTCCTAATATTAGACTTAGTTGTAATGCTTATTATGGGATATAGAGAAGAGCTAAAGGGGGCTCCTCATTTATTGAATGGAGAATTCCTCCACTGGGGCCCCCGATTGCTTTCAGTGGGTCTCCAGGCTGGCTCTATATCCAACAAAAGGTGGGAAGTTGTGCATTGCAGCGGTGTTGGAGCTTCTTTGTGGAGGAAATTGAGGTCTGGTGTAGATAAATGGATCTGTCCCGCCCAATTCACACATATAAATGGGTTAAAAGCTCCCAGAGCTGCTCACCTGCTGTACTCCTCTTTACCATGGTGTGAGCTTGTGAAGATTGAGCTATTGGGGTCAGTACACCTTTATTTGCCCCCCTGTAATTGGCACAATTTAAGTGTACCTCTAGGCAAGGGTTGGTGTCTGAGTCCTCATTAGGGGGAGTCATACTCTTTATTTGTACCGGTGACCATTAATAGTGAGAAAATGAAGGGAAATGCTAAATGTTAGAGCTGTCCCCAGAACAGGAATAGAGGGAAAGTCTTCCAATGGCGGGTACAAGACTCTAAGAGTAGAATGGGAGATTTCCTTTGACTTCCTCTTGAATCTCTGGAACAGGAAGTGAACTTTCCCCCAATGGTACACAGACCGTGGAAATATACTGGCAGGGGTACTAACCCTCCTGTACTCTATCCTGCTTGAGGTGATTGTAGCCGTATTAGCGCACTTGCCACAAGAACAATTGGAGGACTGTCTGTGATACTTTATTTTTATTTCCACTAACATCCACATTTTCAGGGCAAGCCCCCTTCTTCGTCCCTGTTTTTTTCCCCCCAAACAGTATTCTTGGACCTTTGAAGAAGGGGCCACACCCCAAAAGCTTGTCCTGGAAATTTGGATGTTAGCGCAAATTAAAAATAAAGTATCTTGGATGCAAATGTACAATATATACGTGTAAAGCGCGGCGTAAAATTGATGGTGCTATACAAGCTCTGCCTTAGTTTGATGTCAGTTTTAGGACTCCTGGGAGGCTCCATACATCATATATCAGCATGGAGTCATCTCTGTCCTCTGCCTGGCCTACAAACTCGCTCATCCTTCTTTCTCTCTCTTCTCTTTCTACAGGTCCTTTCAGATAAACCATACTACACCGTGGCCAACTATTTCGCCCTGGGAGTGATAGTATACGAGATGGCCAGGGGCAAACATCCATATTGGAATTACACTAATGGACGAAATTTGGACATGGAAAAAATTTGGAACGTAATCCGTACCTCCACCCCTCATTTTATACGGAAAAGAACGACTCCTCTCAAGCATCTCATATATAGGGTGAGTATTACCGTCTCCTAACTGACTAAACCCTTTCCAGGTTATATACACCTTGTTAGGATTTTATGAAACATGATTGGACATTCATGAGGGTCATAGCAGTACTTTCAGCATGCTGACTGCTTAGTGCAGGGGTGCGCAACCCCGTGGCCCTCATAGCTCAAACCAGGGAAGCGCATGCCCCGGGGGTCAGCCAACCCGATGATCCCAATGTGGGCCGGAAGCGCAGGAGGCAGGCAGCCACGGAGGGCGCGGGAGCCGCATAAGCTGATGCTTCCTCTGTATTGCCGCCTCCTGTCCCAGACAAGGCTGCTGTTAGAAGTCACGGGGCCCCATACAGCCTGAGAGGCCCCTCCCCCACCTCCGAAAATACCCTTATCGGTAAATACCCATTCAGTTGACTAGTACTGCTCTGCAAGTGCCCCGCAATTCCGTGCAAAGCATGCAGTTGTAGTGTGATAGTGGAGGGTTAAAGCAGGCGGTGGGGAGGCAATATAAAACATTTCAACAAGTTCGTATTGTTTTTAAAATTAATAAGAATTTTTAATTTTTTTTTAGAAATCTATATTTTTTTTTAACTGCCCCGTTGGGGGGTGGGGGGGCTTTGGTGAAATATCAGGGGTCTAAACAGACCCCTGATGTCTCATATTTGAGATAGAGAAAGGGACTGAGGACAGAGATTCATCAGTCCCTTTCCCTCAGCTACACTAGATCCACAAGTGTCAGTGATAAGGCAGTACAGCCGGCCCTCCAGCTCTGCAGGTGCCTGTGCCCCACCCTTTTGAACGGATGGGGCCCGGGCCCAGTACAGGAGGGATGGCTGTACTGCCTTATCAGCAGCCCTGGTCCCAGGCAGAGTGATACCAAGTGCACTTCTCCTTCCAGCAGCCTGGAGAGCGATGCCAGCAGAAGCTGGAAGAGGAAAAAGGGAGGTTAGTGTATTAAACATACAAACAGTGGCAGCTGGTAGGGCCGTCTTTAATATTAATTGGGCCCTGGGCAAACATTTTCTTGGGCCCCACAACAGGCAGCTGCTTTGGACCCCACAACAATCATGGGGCCCAGGGCAGCTGCCCCTTTTGCCCGGCCTTAAAGACGGCCCTGGCGGCTTAGTAGGGGGATTAAAAGCAAAATCGCGGAAGTTGAAATACGTCACTGTCAGAATCCAATATTAGAACGGGGGTTGTATTGTTCACAGATCATTATTGATCTCTCGTGGTTTCTTATCATATTTCTTTCTCCTTTACAGCTCTTACAATTTTCCCCGGAAATACGAGCAATCGTGGTAGGTGACATCAGAGATCACCTGTTCTTCAACACGATCAACTGGAAGGAGGTAGAGAAAGGAAAATCACCATCGCCGCTTCCACTATATATGGTAAGTATATGAATATGGTAATAGGGTGACAACGCTTCTTCCCCACAGAGGTAGCGAGTGTGTGTGGTCACCCTATTACCATATTCATATACCCTAGCCTGCCTTCCTGATTAGAACTACAAACACCGCCACCTCTCTTTATCTCCATTGCATAGAGGGGTGTTGCTTTGTAGTTTACAGACAATAGATGAGAAAGCTGATCACAATTTTTGAGATCTCAGCACAGGAACTTAAGCCGGCCTTGCACCGAATCTCAGTCGGTCCAGCAGGGAACAGCCGAGATTTGATAGATCTATGGGCAGGCTAGTGGTACTGAAGTTGATCCATCGATCGGTTACAACCAGCCTGTCTGATATTTTGCATGCCATCACTGCCAGCGGCTATAGCCACCAGCAGTGATCACTGTGTTCTGTCGGTAGGGAGGGCTCCCTACCAGCAGAACACAATAATGCAGTGGGAGGGATTCCTCCGTTAGCACTGAATTTGTTGATGGGAGAACCAAACGATTTTCTTTTCTTCCACCTGTGGTGGAAGGAAAGAAAATTGTATAATCTATGGCTTGCTTTACAAGGACACTGTATTTCTGACAGGATAAACAGGTCTTGATCTGTACCTGCACTTAGCCTGAAAAGAAACAAAGAGAGGGAATGCAGCCCCCACATCTAAGGAGCTCACAGGAATATGTGACATTTTGCTCCTTGGGTGTGATAATGCAGTGTAAGGCTTCTTCTGACCACTAGAGGGCGATGTGGTTGAAGGAGCCTTCTTGGGGTAATTGGCTGCACCAAGCTTTGTTACCATTTCCTGTATCAATCAGAATCACTGATGAATGTCTTTATCCCTTTTCAGCTTCCCAAGGAACCGGAACAAAGAATGGAAATAGAGGAATCTTTTATCTGCGACGACGATGAGATGCGGATCGCGAAGAGGGAGCAGAAGAACTTTGAAGGCTTTTCCTACATCAGCGCAAGTCTGAAGCCGCAGCCAACGGCCTCATCTCCACCACCATCAGAGGGCCATTAAAGCAAATCCACCAGCTTATAAAACAGACAGAAGGGGGTACCCGGGGCACCCTCGGTGGTAGGTGAGTGGGGGCGGAGCCTGGTAAGAGGCATTGCCACCCTTGGTGGTAGGTGACCGGTGTCAGTGCGCGGAGAGCGGGGAGGAGGGACCCTCCCCTCACACAGACAGCGCTCCGGAGGAAGGAGTCATTGTCCGTACTAAACCTGGGTCACAGCGTGACTGTGTGTCCGGGGAACCTGGCGCCTCTGAGGAGGGGGGGGAAGCAGGCTGGAGTTGGTAGAGATTGCTGGGACCTGTAGTACCTCTATAGAAAAAAGCATGCTGGGATATGTAGTCCCGTAGCATCTTATTCCAGGCTGGGAGCTGAAGCCCCATTACTTACGCAGTGCATACTGGGAGTTGTAGTTCCTCAAAGCCTGAGCAAAGGTGGCAGGTTCCTCGGATACACAGACACGCCGTGACCCGGCTGCAGTACGGACAATGACTCCGCCCTCCGGAGCACTGTCTGTGTGGGGGAAGGTCCCTCGTCCCCGCTCTCCACACACTGACACCACTCACTTACCACCAAGGGTGGCAATGCCTCTTACCAGGCTCCGCCCCCTCTCACCTACCACTGAGGGTGGCAATGCATCTTACCAGGCTCCGCCACCCACTCACCTACCACCAAGGGTGGCAATGCCTCTTACCAGGCTCCGCCCCCACTCACCTACCACCAAGGGTGGCAATGCCTCTTATCAGGCTCCACTACACCCACTCATTACCAGCAAGAGTGGGTGTTACCACCCTGGGTATGGGGTGAGTGTGGCCAGTGGAACTTCCCCCCAAGTTTCATCTGCCCTCACTTCCCCACGCCCAACATACTGGTGTTTCCCCCAGGCCCCACCTACATGCACTCATCTACCACCAAGTGTGGCAATGCCTCTTAGGCTCCACTTCACCCACTCATCTACCCACCTACATGCACTCATCTACCACCAAGGGTGGCAATGCCTCTTAGGCTCCACTTCACCCACTCATCTACCAACAAGGGTGGCAATGCCTCTTTTCAGGCTCTGCTACACCCACTTACCTACCACCAAGAGGGGGTGTTACCAATCTGGGTATGGGGTGAGTGTGGCCAGTGCAACTTCCCCCCCAAGTTTCATCTGCCCCCAAGCCCAGCATACTGGTGCTTCCCCCAGGCCCCAGCTACATGCACTTATCTAACACCAAGGGTGGCAATGCCTCTTATCAGGCTCTGCTACACCCACTCACCTACCACCGAGGGTACGGCTCCAATTGCCCACCCTCCCCAACACACAGGGGGGTGGTGCTTACCCCACCTACCTGACTGGGTACTGACATTTATAGGTAAAGTTGATCCAGGGAATATCCGATTGCCTCTCGGGAAATCAGGAAGGAATTTTTTTCCCAGCTGTAGCACATTGTATCAGGCTATGCTGGGGTTTTTCGCCTTCTTCTGGATCAACTGCCTCGTTTCACCCACTCATCTACCAGCAAGGGTGGCAATGCCTCTTAGGCTCCGCTACACCAACTTACCTACCACCAAGAGGGGGTGCTACCAACCTGGGTATGGGGTGAGTGTGGCCAGTGGAACTTCCCCCCAAGTTTCATCTGCCCTCACTCCCCCCACGCCCAGCATACTAGTGCTGCCCCCAGGCCCCACCTACATGCACTTATCTACCACCAAGGGTGGCAATGCCTCTTAGGCTCCACTTCACCAACTCACCTACCACCAAGAGGGGGTGCTACCACCCTGGGTATGGGATGACAGAGCATATGAGTCCTTCATCCTCAAATCGGGAGGACCGAGAATTTTTTGACCGAAGGCAAGAAGAGCTCCGAATTACAGATGAGTTTGGCTATGTGCCCAGATAAAAACAGGACTAACATTTATTTACTGACACACACTGGACAACATACAATGACTGGCATGCACTGACCCACACTAACAGAGGACGTCCAGATATACATAAACTGACCGCTCCATGCTTTAGATAGATGTACACACACACACACACAACCAAATTAGGAGAGAGTAGATCACACACACAGATTATAGGATGAGGCCGACTACAAACATACATCCAACATTAGAGAAAGGATGACTAGCGTCCAGTAGGGTAGCTTAGTGTAGTTAGTGTAGGTCCTGTCCTAGAAGAGTCTACCTTGCCGTGGTGGGCAGGCTTGGAATCTCTTGGTCAGAAGTGTGTCAGCGAATGGGCGAGGGAATCACCCGATCTTCACTTCCGGCCAATTGATTTTACAAAAGGACTCTTGGTTTAATCGGAGTATATAGAGTTAGAAAAGGAAAAAATGTGTATAGGGCCATAATTCTACTTTCAGAAAAAACACAATAAAAATTTGGTATATTTACATTTGAATTGCTTCCTCTTTTATTTAATCCTTTCATGAGTGGGGGGTCATTACCCCTTGGATGCCCAGGCCACATTTGCAAGGCTGGAAGGGGCTCTATGGCGACTTCTTCCACTTCTGGTGTAGGGATGTGTAATAGGTGTTTATGTATAACATGTGTCCTAACCATGTATATATGTATGTACTGACAAGCCCCTTATGTGACAGCAGTGACAAGGTCCTCTCCATGGAGACATCGGGGGTCTTCTAGCTTCACCCCAAGAACAGGAGATATGGTCTAATCCTGGAATGAAACATTCCCCTAAACTAGGAAAAGATATCAACTTCTAAGGGAATTTTATATTAATTTTAGTCCGCGGGCATAACCACGATCCTGTCACGGTGAGGAAGAACAGGGAAATGCTGATGTAAACAAGCATTTCCCCAGTCTTCCTAGTGACAGGACACGGATCACAGCTCCCTGTAATCGGAAGCGGTGATCAGTGTCGTGTCACACACAGCCCATCCCCCCTACAGTTAGAAGCACTCCCTGATCAGTTCAGACAGTGCCCATCAGTGCAGCCTGATCAGTGCTCATCAATGCAGCCTCATCAGTGCCCATCAACGCAGCCTGATTAGTGCCCTTAATGCAGCCTCACCACTGCAGACAGTGCCCATCAGTGCAGCCTCACCAGTGCAAACTCACCAGTGCAGACAGTGCCCATCAGTGCAGACTCCCCAGTGCAGTGCCCATCAATGCAGCCTCACCGGTGACTATCAGTGCAGCCTGATCAGTGTCCATCAATGCAGCCTCACGGTCACCAGTGCAGACAGTGCCCATCAGTGCTGAGTCTGCTGGCGGCGGTGGGGGGTTGCTGGCTGAGTCTGCTGGCGGCGGTGGGGGGTTGCTGGCTGAGTCTGCTGGCGGCGGTGGGGGGTTACTGGCTGAGTCTGCTTAGGGGGGGGTTGGTTGATTTCCCATGAGCCGCCACTGCCATGACTTCTATGCTATGCATCATACTGTACTGAAGGGGATACAGTAAATACCTTTTTATCACAACACCTTACTTCAGCCTTTCAGTGGAGAGCCAGGTCCTTGCACCTCTTCAGGGGGGGGGGGGGGGTGATGATGATTCTCTCTGTCAGTGTCATGTCACTCAGTCTCTTCTCTGCAGCCAGCGCCCGGCCCCAGCCCATGAGTTCAGTAAGTCACATGTTACATAGTTAGTCAGGTTGAAAAAAGACACAAGTCCATCCAGTTCAACCATAAAAAAATATATATATCGTACAATCCCATATACCCAATTCTATACCCACAGTTGATCCAGAGGAAGGCAAAAAACCCCAGCAGAGCATGATCCAATTTGCTACAGCAGGGGAAAAAATTCCTTCCTGATCCCCCGAGAGGCAATCGGATATTCCCCGGATCAACTTTACCTATAAATGTCAGTACCCAGTTATATTAAGTACATTTAAGAAAGAATCCAGGCCCTTCTTAAAGCAATTTACTGAGCTGGCCAGAACCACCTCTGCAGGGAGTCTATTCCACATTTTCACAGCTCTTACTGTGTAGAAACCTTTCCATATTTGGAGGTGAAATCTCTTTTCCTGTAGATGCAAAGAGTGCCCCCTTGTCCTTTGTGTTGACCGTAAAGTGAATAATTCAACACCAAGTTCACTATATGGACCCCTTATATATTTGTACATGTTGATCATATCCCCCCTTAATCTCCTCTTCTCAAGAGTGAATAAATTCAGTTCCTTTCATCTTTCCTCATAGCTGAGCTCCTCCATGCCTCTTATCAGTTTGGTTGCCCTTCTCTGCACTTTCTCCAGTTCCCCAATATCCTTTTTGTGACGGGATGTTCTTGACGCCGCTCGTACCCTTCCCATGACGTGCCACATGACTTGCCTCTGAGACTCCTGGGAGGTGGGAGTTGTAGTTTTCTGCGCTGATAAGCTCCTTAGCGCGGCCAAACTAGCAAAAAAAATAAATGAACAGACAGCCAGCGCCACGGGCCGCTTTAAAGATAATGTAAGCGGCCTGGGGGGAAATCTCCACCTTGCCACCTGGCCCAGCCCGCCCCTGGCTGTAATCAATGAAACTGCTTAGACTGCTGCAGGCTCAAGAAAGTGGGTACAAAAATCCCAGTATGACCTAAAGTGAGTGACTTTAAAAAACATTCCCCTAACATCTACCTCCCTAAAACTTACCAAAACCTCAACATGTTAAATAAAATTATTAACGTCTGACCCCTGTTAATTTTCGAATCTCAAAACACTAAACCGACCCCTTCAACTGCATTTTGTTTACCTTATTCAGCTCTGAAAGCAGCAGCGCAGAAGCCAGGCAATACTAATCCCAAATAGAACTGCATCAAAATCCTTTGCTCTTAGCTACTGATTTGTTCTTCGTCATCACAAGATGTAAGAAATGAGAACATCTGCTATGAAAATTGATCACAGTGCACAGGCATCACTTATTCCCAGTTTTATTCACTAACAATGGCAGGCAGTCTTACATTGTGTGGTAGTGAACTAGTGAGATAAGCAGGATGCCTATAAAATACATGTATGAAAGTCAGCACCTCTATACAGCATCAAAGTTTGACTCCACAGCAAAAATGAAAGTCCCACAAATGGGAAGTCTTGCTCCTTACCTGTAGCATTACAGCTGATACCTAAAAGGGATTGTCCCCAGGGGCTGCCTGGCTGGGGACAGCTAACAGGATCAAATGGAGTAGCAATCATGAAGCACAATCATAGGTTCAAGCCAAAGGTTAAAGCAGGCATTAGAAAAGAGGAACAGACAAATCAGATACAGTGGTAGCCATGGGCAATAAGAGAAAATAAATAAATCCAGATACTTAGAATAGATAAGAAGTCATGGCCAAAAAAAGTCAGAAGGATAAAGCTCCAGAAATATACAGAGACTGGAAGGTCAATTTGGTATAAGAGGAATGCTCAGTCCAAGTTCAGACAATGTACCAGCACTGGCAGGCGGTGGTATAATTAATTAGGCTCAGCAAAGAGCAGAAAATTTGTGGCAAAGGCTAAAGCTGGTCATAGATTTTTTTTGTCCTTTTAATGAGTAGGTTGACGAAAAGAATACAAACGATTCCTCTATAAACACAATCAAGGTGGATAGAGGGATCCTCCCTACTGAGATATTGTATTCAGACAGTGGTGACTCGTCGCTGTCAGAATGCACTGATCAACAGCTGCAGACGCTCACTGAAAAAAAGTTTGCAACAAGCCCGTCCAACAGAATTAAGAGCACCTGCTTGGGTGCCCCCACAGGAGGGAGGAGCCAGGAGCACCAGCGTGGGACCTGAGAAGGAGGATTCGGGCTGCTCTGTGCAAAACCACTGCACAGAGCAGGTAAGTATAGCATGTTTGCTATTAAAAAAACAAAAAAAACACACACAAGGCTTTAATAACGCTTTAAGACACATACTTAAGACCAAATATAAGTAAACAGGGAAGAGTAAGGGTAGGAGATAAAACCACCAACATAGCCATAAGGTAGAAAAACGTGTGTATATATATATATATATATATATATATATATATATATATATATATGCATACATATACACATACACATATATACCATATATACTCGAGTATAAGCCAAGTTTTTCAGCACATTTTTTTGTGCTGAAAATGCCCCCCTCGGCTTATACTCGAGTGACCTTTTTGCGCCTAATCTCCCGGAATTTGAGGACCCCTGGACCCCAAAGCTGGCACACATATAGCCTTACTCTTCCTCTACATGTGTGCAAAGTTTCTTGTCCAGAGGACCTACGGCCGGGGAGCACTGATTTTTCAAAGCCGGGCACCCCTTCCATAGACTCCAATGTTAAATGGTAATTTCTCTGGTGATTTTGGGGACCCGATACCGGACGGTCGTGGATCCCCTGGACCCGAAACGTGGCACACATGTAGCCCCATTTCACTTCTACAAGTGTGCAAAGTTTATTGTCTGGGGGACCTAAGCACCGATTTTTCAAAGCCAGGCACCCCTTCCATAGACTTCCATGTTAAACGTCAGTCTAGTCATGGACACAGTGAGGCATGGGCACAGTGAGGCATGGGCACAGTGAGGCATGGGCACAGTGAGGCATAGACACAGTGAGGCATAGACACAGTGAGGCATAGACACAGTGAGGCAAAGTGAGGCACAGTGAGGCACAGTGAGGCATGCAGATGGACACCCTAGGCTTATACTCGAGTCAATAAGTTTTCCCAGTTTTTTGTGGTAAAATTAGGTGCCTCAGCTTATATTCGGGTCGGCTTATACTAGAGTATATACGGTTTATATATATATATAACACCACCACAAAACTGGGCCAGAGTTATGAGAATCTGAGCAAATCTAGGAGAGCACCATAAGGCAACTGAATTTACAGAGCTTAAATGGGACAAATAGTGGGTCCCCAAATTGTCAAGATCAGCCTAAGAAAGGGAAAAAAAAAAAAAGACAGTACTGTATGACAGGGATATGCAATTAGTGGACCTCCAGCTGTTGCCAAACTACAAGTCCCATCATGCCTCTGCCTCTGGGTGTCATGCTTGATGCTGTCAGAGTCTCGCTATGCCTCATGGGACTTGTAGTTTGGCAACAGCTGGAGGTCCGCTAATTGCATATCCCTGCTGTATGACAAACCTTGACAATCTACTACTGCAAAAGACTTTGAAATAAATATATTCTGTACATCCTAAAGCTGAACTCTAGGAATTAGATTTTTGCATGTTTAATATAACTATGCATGATATCTGATGTCTGGAGGGCTGTTGGAGATGCAGTATTTCACTGTATCTGGGTTCTGTGTTAGCGGCTTCCCCTTTGCACATGATTTACAGGGGGGGGGGGTCGCTCGCTTAGCACCCCTGCCATTCAAAGATGGCCTTTTTTCCCGTTCAAATAAGGTATTTTTTTTATTATTAATATGAGTCCTCTGATTCGACAAGGTGGAGAGGAGGGTTGGTGACCTTACAATCTCCTCCTCTTGTAATCAGAGAATGCCTTGTATTCATTTAAAAAAATACAGGGTATTCTATGAATGGCAGAGGTGCCAAGCGAGCGAACCCTTGTGGTGAGTGTGCACATGGGAAACCGACCAAACAAAACTGTGAAGATCACAGCTCTCACTGAATGTAGCACAAGTTGCTAAATTGATTACAGCATTCCCAGCGGTCCTCTAAATACCAGAAAGGCATACTTGTATCAATCAAACTTGGCCAATTATATATATATATATATATATATATATATAAAGTATAAATCATGGAATTTTAGATTTCAGTTGTGCAGGTGTGGAGAAAGGGATTTGTTTGTTTGCCTCCAGTACTAGGGTTTTCACATGTCTGAATGCCTTAAGCCCCCGGTCACACCGGTGCAACTTGTCATGTGATTTGGCAGTTTCAAATCGCATGACAAATGGCACCCTATTGTCCGCATTGGAAGCGATCAAATTGGTTACGAAACCGACTCAGTTGGAGTCGCACCGATTTTCAAAGTTGTTCATGCACTGCTTTTTGCAAGTGAAGTAGCACGATTTCAATGTCTCGATCAGTGTGACCGGGGGCTTATTCTGTAAACTTACTGGTAGTTTAATCAAATTCTGACCAAGCTGGCAGTAGACTGTGTATATCTACTGTATATGCCTGACAAACTTAGCTAGGGACATTCGGCTGCAAGTTCCTCTAGGGCAGGGACTGACAAGCATGGATGTAGGGTAAAGTGCTGTTGGTGGTTGTGCTACATATAAATATCAGAGTACATATGTGGTGTTAATGAAGAACAGTGATCCTGTCAGTATTAATCCAGGTCTGAACAGAAGCAAAAAGTCAGCAAAGAAAAATAAGAACATCAAGGTTTCTTTTCTTTTTAAATTACAGTCCAACAAATGAAAATGATTTTTAAGGTAACATCTGTTTTTCTGAAACCAATTTAAGTGCAATTATGGTAACTATCTACTCAAAAGACATAGCAAAGAGCAGATCTAATTTGTTGTAAATTGAAGCAGCTCATCGCCCCCCTGGCAGAGGCAGTGTGTAAAAGTTCTTGGTTAGGAGGGTCATGGAAAGATCACATGCAACAGAGGTTTTGTATCACATCTTAAAATTACTCAGAGACACTGTAGTCTTGCAAATTGAACTAAACTTCCCTAATTCCAAGAAATAACACTGCAGTGAAAATTGGTTGTATGACTTTGAAAGAAAAATATTCTGTACATCTAAAAATGTCCTGTAAGTGGAAAGGAGAAATAAAGACAAAGCACTATGAAATTGAACGTTGTGTACTCTTGCTTTCCAATGCTTTGTTACTTTCTTGTACATCATAGGGAAGACTTGTGTCAGTGACTCAAAATAGAATGAGACCATTATCTCAGACAAAACTTGAAATATTGATGTGTAGACACTAATTAAATGTGTTTCATTATCTTTGGTTTTAGTATCAATGTTTGACAACTATTTGCCAAATGCATGCAGAGGATCAGTGTAGGTGGGGAAGGTAGTTATAAATGTGCCCCCTTTTAGCACATTAAAGTGTTTAACCACTTCAATACCGGGCTTTTTATACCACCTCAATACCAGGCCTTTTCTGGCACTTCTCTCCTACGTGTACAAATCATCATTCTTTTGCTAGAAAATTACTCAGAACCCCCAAACATTATATATGTTTTTTTAGCAGACACCCTAGGGAATAAAATGACGGTCATTGCAACTTTTTTTTCTTGCACGGTATTTGCGCAATAATTTTTCAAACACCTTTTTTTGGGGGAAAAAAAAAATGGTTTCATGAATTAAAAAATAACAAAACAGTAAAGTTAGCCCAATTTTTGGGGAAAATATGAAAGATGATGTTACGCTGAGTAAATAGATACCTAACATGTCACGCTTTAAAATTGCGCACATTCATGGAATGGCGCCAAACTTCAGTACTTAAAAATCTCCATAGGCGACGCTTTAAATTTTTTTACAGGTTACCAGGTTAGAGTTACAGAGGAGGTCCAGTGCTAGAATTGTTGCACGTGCTCTAACGCACGCGGCGATACCTCACATATGTGGTTTGAACGGCGTTTACATATGTGGGCGGGACTTGCATGTGCATTTGCTTCTGATCGCGAGCTACCGGGGAAAGGGGCGTTTTATTTTATTTTTTTACCTATTTTTTTTTTTTTTTTACACTTATTTTACTTTCTTTTTTTTTTATCACTTTTATTCCTATTACAAGGAATGTAAACATTCCTTGTAATAGGAATGTGTGTGACAGGTCTTCTTTATTGAGAGATGTGGGGTCAATAAGACCCCACATCTCTCCTCCAGGCTGGAAAACATGAGATCGTGATTTTTTTTTCACTGATCTCATGTTTACTAGCCGCAATGGCGGCTTTGTTTACATCTGAGGACCCGGGCGTGACGTTCTCACATCGCGCCCGGGCCTCCGACGGTCATAGAGATGACTGGTGACCACCTGGTCACCAGTCATCTCTATGCTCGTCACGTGACCCACCACCGGCGCCGGACGATTCTCTCCGGGTCCCCGATGCCGCTATGATCATTCTTATGGTGCACAGAATCGCCGGCAGAACAAAAAGGATATCTGAATGATGCCTCTAGCTGCAGGCATCATTCAGATATCCCCCTTCAAACCCAGGACATCATATGACGTCCACCCAGGATGGGAGATCCCATCTGTGGACGTCATATTACTATCGCTGGGTATTGAAGTGGTTAAGTTCAGCTTTACCAAAAAGAACCCACATGCTGTTCCATATGAGTATATCAGCATCTTGTGCTGAACCCACCTACATGCCAGGATTCTCTTTCTGCTTAACCACTTGCTTACTGGGCACTTAAACCCCCCTCCTGCCCAGACCAATTTTCAGCTTTCAGCACTGATGCACTTTGAATGACAATTTCTCGGTCATGCAACGCTGTACCCAAATGAAAGTTTTATAATTTTTTCCCCACAAATAGAGCTTTCTTTTGGTGGTATTTGATTATTTTCTGCTAAACAAACAAAAAAAGATGGAAAAAAAAAATCATGTTTTATATTTGGTAAATTTTTTTTGCAAACCGGTAATTTTTCTCCTTCATTGATATGCGCTGATGAGACGGCACTGATGGGGACAGATAAGGCGGCACTGATGGCCACTGACAGGTGACAATGACGGGCACTGGTAGGTGACAATGACGGGCACTGGTAGGTGACAATGACGGGCAGCACTGTTTGAGGCACTGATTAGATTTTGCACTGTGGGCACTGATGGGCACTGTGGGCACTGGTAGGTGGCAGACAGGTGGCACACAGATGAGCTGTCTGCAGCTCTCCCTGATCGGGACCGATGCCCCGCTGTCTTCTGCCGATGATCGGCTTTTCTTCCCTCCTCACGCTATCAGCGAGAGGAGAAAAATAGCCGATTGCCGGCTCTGTTTACATCACATGATCAGCTGTCATTGGCTGACAGCTGATCATGTGGTAAGGGGTTGGGATCGACCCCTTACTCCGATCTGTGATCCAGCAAGTCTCATAGACTCGCTGATCACAGAGCGAGCCACGCGCGCCCTGCAGGGGGCGCGCAGGCCACTCGAGCACGGGAGGACATCTATTGACGGCCTCCCGGCAATTTAGGTCCGCGCTTTAGCCGTCATTCGGCTATAGTGCGGATGGGAAGTGGTTAAAGAAGAACTTCGCTCACTCAACATTTATGATTTTTAATCCTTATGCTGCTAGCATTAGTAAATAGATTGGAAAGTACACTATATTACCAAAAGTATTGGGACACCGGCTTTAACACACACAAAAAACGTTAATGGCATCCCAGTCTTAGTCTGTAAGGTTCAATATTGAGTTGGCCCACCCTTTGCAGCTAGAACAGCCTCAACTCTTCTGGGAAGACTGTTCATAAGGTTTAGGAATGTTTGACCATTCTTCCAAAAGCACATTTGTGTCAGGCACTGATATGGACGAGAAGGCCTGGCTCGCAGTATCTGCTCTAATTCAACCCAAAGATGCTCTATCGGGTTGAGATCAGGACTCTGTACAGTCAAGTTCCTCCACCCCAAACTCACTCATCCATGTCTTTATGGACCTTGCTTTGTGCACTGGTGTGCAGTCATGTTGGAGCAGGAAGGGGTCATCCTCAAACTGTTCCCACAAAGTTGGGAGCATGGAATTGTCCAAAATGTCTTAGTATACTGAAGTCTTAAGAGTTCCCTTCACTAGAACTAAGGGGCCAAACCCAACCCCTGAAAAACAACACCACGCCATAATCCCCCCTCCACCAAATTATTTGGACCATTGCACATTGCTTACCCCCTGTCCCTCCCCCACCCATGCTACTGTGCTGCCTGTACACTGTTGGGCAGCAACTCATACAAAATGGGTCCATTCCCAATTCGGATTGGAATCCATAGCTTAAGCATTTACGTAGGTCTTAGCCAGTCCTTCAAATTAGGTCTCAAAATACTGATCAGCCAAAAAACACAAGCTCAAATAAGCCAATCAACTTTTCATTGGTTACCTACCAAATGCAGAAAAGCTGTAAAAGAATTAGGCCCAGCATGGTATTTTCAGTTTCTGTCTAACTTTCAGTTTAAATTTATTCTTTGCGCTTAAAACAAAAAGGTGTGCAAAGTTTTATATTTCATATTTTTCAGAAAGCATTCCACGTAGAAAAGCATGTCACTTGCTCTTGCTGTCCTTTTTGCAGTTTCTGACTTGTTCCCTGCCGAGTCAGAACTAGAGTTTTCCAATCTGCAAGTCTCATGTTCCCTGTTGATTGAAGAGCTTTTGCTCTGACTCAACCGTGCATATGTTGGACCTTACAGAAAGATCACTGCTTCCACACAAAGAGCATGCTGGCAGGGGACATGCTTTTCTACTCTTGGCTGCGGCTGTTTGCTAAAGAATTTTTTTTTTTTTCATAATTTGTCACCTTTTGTTTCGATGCACCAGGAATGTGAAGCTGAATTTTAACCAGTTAACGACCCCTTCACGCCGATATACGTCGGCAGAATGGCTCGTACAGGCACAATCACGTACCTGTACGTGGCCCTTTAACTGCCGACGTCGGGGTCGCGCGCGCCCCGCCGCCGCGCTCGCGACCCCCCTGCCTTCCCTGTGAGAGTGGGACCGCGGGTCCCGCGGACTCGATCGCCGCGGGGATCCCCGCGATCGTCTCACAGAGGCTCGGAGTGGGGAGATGTGTGTGTAAACACATCATCTCCCCGCTCCTCTACTGACAATGTCAGCGATCTCCGCTCTGTGTAATCAGAGCAGAGATCGGTGACGTGTCAGTCGTAGCCACGCCCCCCCATAGTTGGTAACACGCCCCTAGGCACACTTAACCCCTCCAGCGCCCCTAGTGGTTAACCCCTTCACTGCCAGTGTCATTTTTACAGTAACCAGTGCATTTTTATTGAACTGTTCGCTGTGAAAATGACAATGGTCCCAAAAATGTGTCAAAAGTGTCCGATGTGTCCGCCATAATGTCGCAGTCACGAAAAAAATCGCTGATCACCGCCATTACTAGTAAAAAAAAAAATTATAAAAATGCCTTAAAACTATACCCTATTTGGTAAACGCTATAATTTTTGCGCAAACCAAACGCCGATTGCGATTTTTTTTACCAAAAATATGTAGAAGAATACGTATCGGCCTAAACTGAGGAAAAAAAAATGTTTTTTTATATATTTTTTGGGGATATTTATTATAGCAAAAAGTAAAAAATATGTAATTTAAAAAAAAAAAAAAAAGCTCTATTTTTGTTTATAGCGCAAAAAATAAAAACCGCAGAGGTGATCAAATACCACCAAAAGAAAGCTCAATTTGTGGGAAAAAAAGGACGCCAATTTTGTTTGGGAGCCACGTCGCACGACCGCGCAATTGTCAGTTAAAGCGACATAGTGCCGAATCGCAAAAAGGGGCCTGGTCATAATGGCCCGTATTGGTCCGGGGCTTAAGTGGTTAAGTAAACTGTTAAAAAAAAAAATGAAAAACACATATGGGAGCCTGTTTACCGATCATATTTTTAAATCTATGTTAATCCAGGCTTGAGATTTACACAGCACAGCCAGGTGAGTTACCTGACTTTTTTCTATTGCAGCTGAGCAATAAATCTTAGTAAATTCCCCATCCCCAGCATGCAACTGGTCGATGAAAAATGCCCAGCCAGCAGAGCCTAACTGTCCCTTAGTGCTGCTGATACCTCTTTTAGGGTAGGTTTCAATTTATAGAAGACTGCAGGAGAGACAAATTCAGGATATTAGAATTATCACATTACACATGTTTAAACTAACTTAACTGGTATTTTTTTTAATATTTGCCTGAAATTAAAAAATACTGATAATTAAAACATCATGTTTGTTTGGCCTGACTGCTATTTCATGTTTTTATTATAGTTGACCCTGACAAAAGGTCGACTAGGATGTAAAAAGTGACCTGGGGTACACCAGTTGTCATTTTATAGATTCCATTGTAAATATTAAGTAAAAAAAAATAAAAAAAAATATTGCAGAGTTAATATCACATAATACACCTACTAAAGTATATACCAGTAATTTAAAACACATGATGAATAAAAACACAGCTCTATGCATTTTGTGGATTAATCCACTCTTTAGGAGCATGCGCGTGTATTGGATGAGTAATGTAATATGATAGAAAGAATTTCTACATGGTCCGACCCTATCAAGGAAAAAAGGGATAAATATGAAAAAAATCTTTAAAAATTTAAATTAACCCCCTGGGAGAAGCGCACTCCCTGGGGGTTACCTTGCAGGCACGATCCCGAGTCCAGCATTTGTGTGCATAGGCACAGAATGCAAAACTCGGCCCGGCCCCCCGCCTCATTGGATTTGATTGACAGCAGCGGGAGCCAATGGCTGCGCTGCTATCAATCTATACAATCAAGAGCCAAGAACCCCGGGCAGAGAGGTACAGTGTGTCTCTGCCGAGGGAACGAACCGGCTCAGGTGAGTAAAACGGGGGGGCTGGGGAGGCGGTCAGCGTCAGATGTAGGATGCATTAAGGTGAAAAAACACGAGGGTTTACAACCCCTTTAAATTTTATTTTTTTAAGATTTTTTCATATATATCCTTTTTTCCCTTGATAGGGTCAGACCATATAAAAATTCTATCATATTTAGGGATGAGCCCGATGTTCGAGTCGAACATCGGGTGTTCGCCTGTTCGCTGAACAGCGAACATTATGCGGTGTTCGTGGCAAATTCGAAAGCCGCGGAACACCGTTAAAGTCTATGGGAGATTAACATGAAAAATCAAAAGTGATCATTTTAAAGGCTTATATGCAAGTTATTGTCATATCATAAAAAGTGTTTGGAGACCTGGGTCCTGCCCCAGGGGACATGTATCAATGCAAAAAGAAGTTTTAAAAACAGCCGTTTTTTCGGGAGCAGTGATTTTATTAATGCTTAAAGTGAAACAATAAAAGTGAAATATTCCTTTAAATTTCGTACCTGCAGGGTGTCTATAGTATGCCTGTAAAGTGGCAAATTTTTCCTGTGTTTGGAACAGTCCCACAGCAAAATGACATTTCTAAAGGAAAATAACTGATCGCGACTGTAATGAATTGTCGGGTCCCGGCAATACAGATAAAAGTCATTGAAATAAACGGCATGGGTCCCCCCCCCCAGTCCATTACCAGGCCCTTTGGGTCTGGTATGAATATTAAGGGGAACCAAAAGAAAAAAGAAATTGGGTGGGGGTCCCCCCAAATTCCATACCAGACCCTTATCTGAGCACGCAACCTGGCAGGCCACAGGAAAAGAGGGGGGGACGAGAGAGCCCTCCTCCCCCCCTGAACCGTACCAGGCCACATGCCACGGTGACATAACCAGGTGGCCCGCCCTCAGCTATATAACAGCTGTCACGACGGGACACGCGTCACTCGGCGGCCACCTCCCTTTTTTCTCGGTTCGGCGGCGCGAGATGGATTTACAATCGCTGGAAATTTTTTATTTTTATTTTTAAATAAAAAGGACTTGTCTCAAGCTGTCTCGTCTTTTTTAACAATTTTTTACACTTTTTTTGGTGAAAAAGTTATGGAGTACAATGTACCTGTTACCAATTCACATAGGGGGGCGGGAGCTGGGAGCCCCCTTGATCCGATAAGCCCCACGCCCGCAGACCCCCACAACCACCGGGCAAGAGTTGTAGGGATGAGGCCCTTGTCCCCATCAACATGGGGACAAGGTGCTTTGGGGCAGGGGGGTGCGGAGCCCCCCCGTCCCAAAGCACCCATCCCCCCATGTTTAGGGCATGTGGCCTGGTACAGTTCAGGAGGGGGTGCTCTCTGGTCCCCCCTCTTTTCCTGCGGCCTGTCAGGTTGCGTGCTCAGATAAGGGTCTGGATTTTTGGGGGGACCCCTACGCCATTTTTTTGGGCGCAGGGTTCCCCTTAAAATCCATACCAGACCTGAAGGGGTCTGGTATGGATTTTGAGGGGGACCTCTACGCCATTTTTTTTTTATTTGGCGCAGGGTTCCCCTTAATATCCATACCATATCTGAAGGGTCTGGTATGGATTTTGAGGGGAACACCTACGCCATTTTTTTTTAATTTTGGTTCGGGGTTCCCCTTAATATTCATACCAGACCCAAAGGGCCTGGTAATGGACTGGGGGGGGGGGGACCCATGCCATTTTTTTTCAATTGCTTTTATCTGTATTGCCGAGACCTGACAATTCATTACAGCCGCTATCAATTTTACATTTTGCTGCGAGACTGTTCTAAACATGGGAAAAATGTGCCACTTTACAGGCATACTATAGATACCCCCCCAGGTATGAAATTTAAAGGAATATTTCACTTTTATTATTTCACTTTAAGCATTATTAAAATCACTGCTCCCAAAAAAACTTCAGTTTTTAAAACTTTTTTTTGCATTGATACATGTCTCCTGGGGCAAGACCTAGGTCCCCAAATGACAATACCATGCATATAAGCCTTTAAAATTAGCACATTTGATTTTTGTTAGCTGATGCAGGGAGGAGCCGAGACAGCCACCGAGGGACCCCAGAAGACGAGGATCAGGGCCACTCTGTGCAAAACGAGCTGCACTGTGGAATTAAGTATATGTTTTTTGTTTTTTTTTTAAAGGAACCTTTACAACCCTTTTAACTGTCTGCAATCATGTGGCAATTTGCCTTTATTGTATGTACATGTATATATATTTACAGTGGGATCTAAAAAATGAAAACAGGTGTACCAGAGGCCACTTTTTGTATCCTAGTCAACCTTGTGTCAGGGTCAACGTTAACCGCTTGAGGACCGCCGCACGCCAATGTACGTCGGCAGAATGGCACGGCTGGGCACATGGGCGTACAGGTACGTCCCCTTTAAGAGACCAGCCGTGGGTCGCGAGCACGCGACCCAGTCCTCTTCTCCGTGACCGTCCCCGTGGGAACAGCGGACCCGATTGCCGCTGTTGTCCCCGCGATCGGGTTACAGAGAGGAAGAACGGGGAGAGGTAAGTGTAAATAAACCTCTCCCCATGCTTCCTAGCGAGCCTGTCACTGATCGTCTGTTCCCTGTAATAGGGAACGACGATCAGTGACATCACACGCTAAGCCACGCCCCCCCCCCCACAGTAAGAAACACAAATCAGGGCACACTTAACCCCTACAGCACCCCCTTCTGGTTAACCCCTTCACTGCCAGTGTCATTTTTACAGTAACCAGTGCATTTTTATAGCACTGGTCGCTGTAAAAATGACAATGGTCCCAAAATAGTGTCAAAAGTGTCCGATGTGTCTGCCATAATGTCACAGTCATGAAAAAAATCACTGATCGCTGCTATTACTAGTAAAAAAAATAAAAATAATAAAAATGCCATAAAACTACCCCCTATTTTTTAAACGCTATAACTTTTGCGCAAACCAATCAACAAACGCTTATTGCAATTTTTTTTACCAAAAATATGTAGAAGAATACGTATCGGCCTAAACTGAGGGAAAAAAAAAATTATATATTTTTTGGGGATATTTATTATAGCAAAAAGTAAAAAATATAGAATTTTTTTTCAAAATTGTCGCTCTATTTTTATTTATAGCGCAAAAAATAAAAACCACAGAGGTGATCAAATACTAACAAAAGAAAGCTCTATTTGTGGGGAAAGAAAAAAAGGACGCCAATTTTATTTGGGAGCCACATCGCACGACCGCGCAATTGTCAGTTAAAGCGACGCAGTGCCGAATCGCAAAAAGGGGCCTGGTCCTTATGCTGCATATTGGTCCGGGTCTTAAGTGGTTAATAAAAAGATTAAATAGCAGTCAGGCTGAACAAACATGATGTCTAATTATCGGTATTTTTTAATTCCAGGCACATATTGTATTGGATATTATATATTTATTCATGATTACCATTATGTACTATAATTTTGACTTATACAGTAAATTTGATCTTTTTACATCTACGTGCTTCATTTAAAGTCCCACTTCCTTAACCCCCCTTTTCTATTTAGCTAGGGATGGAGGCACCAGACCTAACCAGGCCACCATCTCATTCAAAGTCCCAAATTGTTCTTCTCTTTTTTTTCATATACAATGTAAAGTAGTGAGTGTACAGCATCTATAACAGTGTAAATTTCCTGTCCCCTCAAAGTAACTCAACACACAGCCATTAATGTCTAAACTGCAGGCAACAAAAGTGAGTACACCCCTAAGTGAAAATTTTCAAATTGGGCCCAATTAGCCATTTTCCCTCCCCGATGTCATGTGACTCGTTAGTGTTACAAGGTCTCAGGTGTGAATGGGGAGCAGGTGTGTTAAATTTGGAGTTATCGCTCTCACTCTCTCATACTGGTCACTGGAAGTTCAACATGGCACCTCATGGCAAAGAAACTGAAAAAAAGAATTGTTGCTCTACATAAAGATGGCCTAGACTATAAGAAGATTACCAAGACCCTGAAACTGAGCTGCAGCAGGTGGCCAAGACCATACAGTGGTTTAACAGGACAGGTTCCACTCAGAACAGGCCTCACTATGGTCGACCAAAGAAGTTGAGTGGATGTGCTCAACGTCATGTCCAGAGGTTGTCTTTGAGAAATAGACATATGAGTGCTGCCAGCATAGAATGCATTAGGACAAAAAAAACTTCTGACTTTACAACCCCTTTAAGTTGAAGCATGTGTCATCAGATATCAGCAGATGCCTTTTATATATGACCAGGCAATAGGAATTGAGCAAAAGAAAAGTTTCTTTGTAACTACTGCTAAAATAAGAACAGGTCTGAATGACATTATAGGTATTAAACAGAAAATAAACAGGGTACGCAAAAGTCTAAGAGCCCATTCACACAGGGGCAACTTTGGATCCGACTTCAAGTCGCCCCAGGTCGCCCCTAGTTGCCTCAAGCCGCGCTGCATGATAAAATCAATGTAAGTGAATGGAGCCGTCTTAATGCACACTACTGCAGTCGCTCCGACTTCAAAAAAGGTTCCGACTTCTAGGCAACTGCTAGGCGACCTGTACCCATTGATTTCAATGGAAGTCGCTCAGAAGTCGGATCCCCTGTCTTAATAGAAGCAACTTTCCAGGAAGAGAACATCCATTTCTCAGGCAAACCTCTCCCTCCCCCTCCCTCCCACAGAGCTGATTCTTGTTTGATTGGCCACTGGAATGTCTCCTGTCCTGCAGGCAACTTGAAGTTGTCTTGCAAGTAGCTCCAGGTTGCTCTGTGATTCATACTCAAGTCGTGTCCAAGTTGCCTCCCAAAGTCGCACTGGAAGTCCTGTTGCCCCTGTGTGAATGGAGTCTAATGCCGCGTACACATGACCGCTTTTCTCGACGAGAAAAACGGCATTTTTTTTTTTTGCCGAGAAAAACGATCGTCTGTGGGCTTTATGTCGTTTTTCTCGTCTAGAAAAACGGCATAAAAAACGACGAGAAAATTTAGAACATGTTCTAAATTTTCTCATCGTTTTTTCCAGCATTTTTTTCCGCGGCAGTTTTCCCATAGGGAAACACTGCCGCGGAGCCCACAGACGGTCGTTTTTCTCGTCAAGAGAAAAAATGACGGGAAAAACGACCGTGTGTAGGGAACCAAGCGGTTCCCTCATTTTTCCTGTCATTATTCACGGCGGTTTTTTAACCGCCGTGAATAATGATCGTGTGTACGCGGCATAAGGCTTTATGCACACCTGAGCTCAAAAATGCTGCTTTTACCGGCAGAAAATAAAACACATCACTTGTGCGTTCAGAAGAGGAGCTTCTGAGAATAAAAAAATGCACAAAAGCACCTAAACACGCCTTAACGCTAGGCGCATTAATGCATTTTAATGGCCAGAATTCTGGCCAATAGAATGTATTACCGCCAGATGGAGGAACATGCATTATCGTGTATGAACACACCTGCAAAATGCAGCTTTTTACCACGGTTTTGCTGCTGCTAAACCCCTGTAGGAGAAAAAGCGTCAATAGAATACAGTGTGCATGAAAGTTTATCACATGGCAGGAATGTTTTCAAAACGGTTGTTGCTGCACATGAAGCATAAATGATCGCATTCACTGACTTGGGAGGACTGCCGTCACAAGGGATCTGGCAGGTTGGAGAGCTTTGTCCAATATTGTATTTATCTCTGCCAATGAATCACAGATAGCGATAACCCATTGCTCCCCGTTACTGCCTTAAGCCGAAACAGAAAATGGCACGCAGCTCAATCAATTTATAACTAGCAAGGGAGAAGCATGTGAAAGGAGCATTACACTGCAAGTGCACACAGCAAAATTCCATAGCACTCAGCCCTGCTAGCAGAAAACTGGTTTAATATAGTACCTGTTTTCTGGCATTTAAAAGAGAAGTATGGGAATTTCGTTTTTTTAAGAATACTTACCTAGATAGATGTAGCATCGTTCTGATGCTGCATCTGTCCCCCGCCAGCTCTAACATTGAGAACCGAGCGATCAAACACCATGCACACTGGGCTTTTCATGCACACAGTATTTTAAAAGTAGCGCATTCATTACTTTTGTTGCGACCCAGTGCGATTTCAGCTCATTCAAATGAATGGACTGAAAAATCACACTGCACTGAATAGCACAGGAATCGGCTTTCTGCCCTCAAAAATTTGCATATTTTTGTTTGGGAACATCCAAGCAGTTACATGTGTGCCAGGATGACTGAGTGGCCCTGGACACAGACAGCTGATGCCTATGGCTGCTCATAGTGTACAGCCCTCTGTGATTGTGCATAATCTCCAAGGCTGGGTTCACACTGTTGTGCGGAGTGGCTCACAGCTAAATTCGGACATGACGCAGACCAGAGGACGCACATGGCTCTTCTGAAAACCACTCCGCAGCCATCCGGGAGCTGTGTGATTTGGCTCCATTGAGAGCCGGTCACACTCTACTGGAATGCGACTTGGATGCGGGGGAAACCAGCATCCAATTCGCACCAGTGTGAACCCAGCCTTAAAGCAGCGTTCCACCCAAAAATGGAACTTCCGCTTTAAGTGATGGTGACCCCCTGACATGCCACATTTGGCATGCAATTTTTTTTGGGGGGGTGGGTACCCAGTTTTTACGGGCACCCCGCTACCACTTCCTCCTTTGGCTCTGCGGCGCCAGAAGGAAGTTACCCTCTACCCCCTCCCTCCAATCTTCTGGGACACATCACAGGTCCTAGAAGATTGCCTGGCCATTCACAGCACGCTGCGTGGCTCACGCATGCGCAGTGCGCGCCCGGCTGTGAAACTACAGCTGGGCGCCCACAGTTAGAATGCCGCCACTCCGCTTTAAGTAGGATATGCACTATGATCGGAAGAATAATACCACGTGAGGCACGATGTTAGATTTTCATATAGTGCGTACACAACTTTTGACATTCGATTCAGGCTTTGCAAACAAAAATTTATTGGACAAACTAGTGATTTTCGTTTAATGTGTATGGTTTTTGTACAAGAAAAATCAGATACGAAAGACTGCGCAAGATCAGAAACCATAAACAACAAAAAAAAAAAAACTTTTGTCGTATGAGAATTTTTATTATTTCCTTCCTCGGTTCGGACTTGCTGTGAAACGACGAGGAATGTAGGACACTCGTTCGCCCGATTTTCTCAAAAAGTGTGTACCCAGCTTTAGAATACTACTCAGAATTTATCCAAAAGGTAAATTAAATAACCAACTCTTGTCATATTTTTTTTAACAAAGTCTACTACACTATTTAAACAACTTTCTATGCTTTGAACGTCAATGTCTAAAATAAAGCAATTCACATTTATAGCTGAAGTACAGACACTGCAAAAAAGATACAAATTATTCAAAGCCACCAATTTTCAAATACATTATTATGTTGCATTTTCCAAGAAAAGTGTCTATGTTTATGAGCCTCCCAAAGATTATACAGTTGAGCATGAGTGCTTCCCCTTGCCCTGATGATTGGGCTGCTATGCAGAAATAATGCGCTCACACAAAAAAAAAAAAAAAAGGGGGGGCGAGGAAGATTTGTGAAGAGGATAGTAGAAGTTAGAACTGCACGATTAATCGTTAAAAAAATGGCGATCTCGATACAACCCCCCTCACGATCTTAATCCGGCATTTCCACGATTTATGTAAACAGTGCAAAGCCGTTCTCTGCTCAGAGCCATCAAAAAATAAAAATAGCAGCCAGCAAAGTTTATCACAACATTTCTCATTGCTGGGATAAAAAGAAACATTGTATCATTTGTGTAGGGGTTGGGGTGTATGCGAGATACCTTGCAACTCCTACTGAGGCACCATCCCTGAAGAATATGCGACTATGTGTCAAGAAAAGATTGAGCAAGGTGGGACTTTATATGTGCCTCAGTGGAGTAAATAAAAATAGGAATACCAGAATATATAGAAAAATAAACAATTTTTATTTTCCTGCCTAGTGGCAGTAATTTCTTCCTTCTGCCGGGCCACCGCTATCTTCTTCCAGCTCTTTTGCTAGCGGGGTCCGGTCTTCTCTGTCGTCTTCTTCCCTCTTCTCCTCTCCGGTTCTTTCTTCCTTCTGCCGGGCCTCCACTATCTTCTTCCAGCTCTTTTGCTAGCGGAGGCCCGGTCTTCCCCGTCGTCTCGTCCGGCTCTCCGTTGTCCTTCTGCCGGCCCCTCCACTATCTTCTTCCAGCTCTTTTGCTAGTGGAGGGGCCGGTCTTCCCATTGTCGCCGTCGGCGTCTTCTTCTCTCTTCTCCTCCTCTGTGTTGACTCGTCGCTTCCTTCCGCTGTAATGCTGGGTTTTGCTGTGCGCTCGGTTTATATAGGCTTCTCATGACGTCAACACCGAGGAGGAGAAGAGAGAAGAGGACGCCGACGGCGACGACAGGAAGACGGGAAGACCGGCCCCTCCACTAGCAAAAGAGCTGGAAGAAGATAGCGGAGGCCCGGCAGAAGGAAGAAAAAAAACGGAGAGGAGAAGAGGGAAGAAGGCGACGGAGAAGACCGGGCGCCGCTAGCAAAAGAGCTGGAAGAAGATAGCGGTGGCCCGGCAGAAGGAAGAAAGAACCGGAGAGCGCGGCGACGACACCGGAGACCCCCGAAGACGGAAGAGACCCCCGGAGCTGTGCAATAAAATACTTTAAAAAGCTGTGTGGTTTTTTTATTGCCATTTTTTTCCACCAGGTGAATGGGTAGGGGTACGATGTACCCCATACTCATTCACATAGGGTGGGGGGCCGACATCTGTGGGGCCCCTTATTAAAGGGGGCTCCCGGATTCCAATCAGCCCCCGGCCGCAGACCCCGACAACCAATGGCCAGGGTTGTCGGGAAAATGCCCTGTCCTCATCAACATGGGGACAGGGTGCTTTGGGGTGGGGGGGGCGCAGGTCACCCCCCTGCCCCAGAGCACCAAACCCCCCCATGTTGAGGGCATGCGGCCTGGTACGGTTCAGGAGGGAGGGGGCGCTCTCTTCGCCCCCCCCTCTTCCTCTGCGGCCTGCCAGGTTGCGTGCTCGGATAAGGGTCTGGTTAGGATTTTGAGGGGGACCCCCACGCCGATTTTTTGGCTTAGGGGAGTCCCCTTCAAATCCATACCAGACCCAAGGGCCTGGTATGCTCCTGGAGGGGGAACCCATGCCGTTTTTTTCTTTAAAAATTGCCGTGGATTTCCCGCTCAGGATTCATACCAAACACGGTGCCTGGTATTGGCGGGAATCCACGTCGGATCCCGTTCAATACAGTGCCGCGTCTCCTTGCTATTGCAGCTAGCGCAAAATGTGTCGCCACCCTGTCGCCGAGATGTCGGCACCCCTGTCGCCGAGAATCTCCGTAA
This sequence comes from Rana muscosa, assembly GCA_029206835.1. Taxonomy (NCBI): domain Eukaryota; kingdom Metazoa; phylum Chordata; class Amphibia; order Anura; family Ranidae; genus Rana; species Rana muscosa. The sequence goes on along the minus strand of JARGYO010005626.1, from coordinate 65,277,656 downwards.
TAGGATCGCGATGAATATACAATGTCGGCGGCACCTACTGTATATACGGTATTTGTTCTTATTTACAGTAATTGCTATTAAAATACTGTTTGGTGATCCTGTCTTGAAGGCCAATGTCAGGGACTTTCGGTGATAGGGTGACAACGCTGTGTCCCCAGTTGTGTTCCTGCAATGTTATCCTGCCACACAGGCTTAAAATAGAGACTACAATTGGCCATTTCACTACTTAATACAAAGCATGGTCCACTGTTGTCAGCATCAGGAAACCCGCCCTGGATTAGGCCATGCAGCTATCGCTGGAGTTCATGAAAACAGGAAGTGGACACAAAGAACTTGCAGGATTGATACCAGGTAGAACAAACAATAAAACATTTTTTTTTTTTTTTTTTAATGGCATCTGTTTAGGATAGACTTTTTTTTCGCAAACTAAAAGTCCTTCATTCAGGGTTTACATACATCTTAAACCTATAGCAAGGGGAGGGAACCGCAGGATGACAGCTCCAGAGCAAATTATCAGCACCACAATATTGATCTCACAAGGTTTTCAATCATATCTCCCGAAATACAGTAGACTAAAGCTGTCTGAAAACAGCGCAGTCATGAGATAGTCTGGCCATTTTACCCTTACTACCAAATCTCCATACAAATGAGCATTAAAAATCACCTCAATTACAATTCTACTACATTGGCCTTTCTGCTCATGCATCAAAGAAATTATTTTAAAAAAAGTGCCAGCTGAAACTATAGGTTCTTCAAAAAAAATTATGAGGCTTGACTTATTTTAAAAGCACTGCTTCCTTTTTACGTTTAAAAAAAATGTGCAGAGGGAAATTGGAGTTGCTCACTGAATTTCCTTCACAAATAATGGCCCGCAAAACATATGCTGCTGAAATTACATTAATACCTTGGATCACAATGGAGCCAAAGCTTACTAAGTGGGGACAACCCGTAACAATCACTAATGCAGTAAATTTTAGAGCCCAAACTTCTTAAATTGCTAAGTGGTTGGAATGTGTTCTGGCTGATTGAGCCCCAGGAGGTCGGGTTCACATAGGGACTGTCTTTCACATTTTAAGACAGCAATTGCACCACATAATTCTGCAACGTGGGCTCATTCTAATTACCTTGCTTGCAGCAGCCCTCTTTGTGTCCTTGAGTCTGTCACCGGCCCTGTTCAGGCTTTCTTGCTGCTGATGGACTTGAGATTCCAGTGCTTGCGTCTCCCTGGTCTTTTTATGCAATTCAGATTTCAGGATCCCCAGTTCCAGGTTTAGCTCATTCATCTTAATGTCACTGCCGCTAAGCTGTAACAGATTGATGTCAGATATGTTAAAGTGAAATATGCTATAAACAGATGTTTTTAAAAAGCATCATAATTAGTTTGTGGTATTGGGATTCTAGCAAAGCCATGTGTCAGACAGAAACTCAGAATAACATCAGCAAATGGGAATCATGCAACCGGAATCAGACCACGGACCCATATTGTTATAGAGTAATGAATGGGTGTCTGCATGTGCTCAAAATGGAACTAAAATGTGGTCATAGTTTCTGCTTCTAATTAATTACAAACAAGAACCACTTGGCTGATCTTGTCATCATGTCTTGTTGTTGTTTTCCACAGTTATGTTTACAAGTATGCTGGGATTGCTTTGCTCCGGGTCTCAGCTGAGACTGCACACCAGATTTAAAGGGCCACTACCCATCGGCAGTAGGCATGTTAGAAGAACTAAAAAGGCAAAAACTTTCTTTTTAGTTTTGGATAGGGTGGAGGTGGATTAGAACACTGGTCAGTTTTTATTGCGGTCTGTGTCCCCGTTAAGAGAAATAAAGAGAATCTCTTGGAGACCCTCAGCTCACCAGAACTATTGTCCACATTGAAGATTTCCCCTCTATTATGTTCTGGGGACAACCCAACATTTGGGATTTACTTGTACTTTCAGTGATAACAATAAATATGACAAATAAAGAGTTATGCCGCATACACACGATCGTTTTTCATGCCGTTAAAAATGACATTTTTAAAAATGGCCATTAAAACCGATCGTATGTATGCTCCAGAGCATTTTTAACGGCGTGAAAAACGGCCATTAACCACTTCAATACCATGCACTTATACACCTTCCTGCCCAAGCCAATTTTGAGCTTTCAGCGCTGTCGCAATTTGAATGACAATTGCGCGGTCATGCTACACTGTACCCAAACACATTTTTTATCATTTTGTTCCCACAAATAGAGCTCTCTTTCGGTGGTATTTGATCACCTCTGCGATATTTTTTTTTGCACAACAAATAAAAAAAGAGCGAAAATTTTGAAAAAAAATACGTTTTTCTTTGTTTCTGTTAATTTTTTTGGTAAATAAGTACCTTTTCTACTTCAATGACGGGCACTGATAAGGCGGCACTGAAGGGCACTGATAAGGCGACACTAATGGGCACCGATGAGGTGGCACCGATGAGGCGGCACCGATGAGGCGGCACTGATTGGCACTCATAGGCGGCACTGATGGGCACTCATAGGCGGCACTGATAGGTGGCACAGACGGGCACTGATAGGTGGGCACTTATGGGCACAGATGGGCACTGATAGGTGGCACTGATGGACACTGGTAGGTGGCACTGATGACACTGGTGGCTGGCATTGCTGGCCATCACACAGTGTGTTCGGGCCATGATGGTGCCAGTCAGTGCCCATTTGTGGGCACTGATTGGCATATGTTGTGTCTGTTTTTGTGCATGTGGATGGCCATGGGGGACTTACCTGGCCATCCACATGCTTGGTGCTTCCCTGGTGGTCCTGGGCGGCATCCTGGTGGTCCAGTGTGGTTATCCGAGGGGGGGCTGAGCTGATAAACAATCAGCGCGAACCCCCCCTGTCAGAAGAGCCGCCGATCGGCTCTCCTCTACTCGCGTCTGTCAGACGCGAGTGAGGAAGAGCCGATCAACGGCTCTTCCTGTTTACATTGTGATCAGCCGTGATTGGACATGGCTGATCACGTGGTAAAAAGCCTCCGCCGGACTGACACACCGCTCCACCGATCGCCGCGATGCGCGCCCCCCCGGGCGCGCGGTGGCTGTTATCCTGCAGGACGTCATATGACGTCCAGTGTGGATAACAGAACCACTTCCCGAACGTCAATCTCCTATTGACTGGGCGGGAAGTGGTTAAAAATTTCGAACATGCTCTATTTTTTCACGTCGTTTTTCATGTCGTTTTTTTTAACGACGTGAAAAACGATAGTGTGTGGGCTTTTACGAGGGGAAAAAAAAACACGCATGCTCAGAATCAAGTATGAGATGGGAGCGCTCGTTCTCGTAAAACTAGCGTTCGTAATGGAGATAGCACATTCGTCACGCTGTAACGGACTGAAAGGCACGAGGCTGAAAAGCGCGAATCGGCGCTCAACAAAGTTTACTAACATGAAGGGTGGCGCCATTCGAACGGAACTTCCCCTTTATAGTGCCGTCGTACGTGTTGTACGTCACTGCACTTTGCTCGAGCGTTTTTTTTAATGATCGTGTGGATGCAAGACAGGCTTGAGAGGAAACAAGAAAAAAAACGACGAGAAAAACGTTGGCTTAAAAAAATGGCATTAAAAACGTACGTGTGTACGCGGTATTAGAGTTTTATCACTGAAAGTACAAGTATTTAATGGATATTTATTATAGCAACCATGTGCCGTTTATGAAAATTTTGGCCGTGGGCTGAATGAAACAAAAAATTATCAGATTCCTCCATCTACACAAACAGGTAGATGGAGGAAGCCCCCCCCCCCCCCCCCAACAGGATATTGTATTCTGACAGTGGAAAAGTTGATCAAACACCCCTGTGGGTGGAATTCCCTAAAATAAGGCCCTGTAAGTGGTAAAATGCATTAGGGGTATGGGCAAAGGTGGGAGATTCCTGTTTGTGCTTGTTTGTCCTTTCCGTGTGCTCACTAAATTTCCTGCATTAGGCCCCTTTCACACATACAGACCGTTTGTTTCATCAGTTCAGTCACTTTTTTCAAAGAAAAAACAGATGACGTTTACATCAGTTTCTCATCGCTTTTTTTTATCCATTTTTCTACATCTGTCAGCTAGAGTTTTTTTTGTACCTGCAAGGTAATGTCATAATGTGCTAGTATGCATTGCATACTAGCACATTATGTTAAACTTCCCTTAAAATTAAGCTCTTCCAGCACCGAGATGTCAGCGCTGCAGCCGCTCTCATCTTCACCCATCTTGCTTCGGGGTTTGCAGACTTCGGCTCTGTGACTGGTGGGAGCTGCGATGACATCACTCTGCACATGCACGCTGGAGCCGCCGTTCACAACACAGGGCTCTGAATAAACGTCACGGGTGGCCGTTCCTTCAGAGCGCATGTGCCAGTGATGTCACTGGCTGCATGTACAGTAAATATCTCCTATACAGTGCACGTTTAGGAGATGTTTGCACTACCTATAGGTAAAAGCCTGAGAATGAAGTTTCTTTCCACTTTAACCACTTGAGTCCTAGAGCTATTTTTCATGCAAAAACTATTTTTTTTTTTTTTTTTAAACGGAAGAAAAATAGGGCATTGATCCGTTTAAAAAAATGGATGTTGACAGAAGCAGCTGTAAAACGGACGTATATAGATAATCATCGATTTACATCCATTTTTCCATAGATATGCACCGATGTCCGTTTTTCATCCACCAATGGTGAAAGGGGCCTTAGGGTGCGGCCGGATTCTTTTTGACTTGTGAGCAGCGGAGGAGGGCTCCTGGGCTCTGACGCCTAGCTGTGCTGCAACAAGACAAAGATGCAGTGGGTTGGGATACTTTGGAGCAGTGGAGTACATGTAGTTCACCTAAACGGCAAGAAAGGTGGTCTTTCATGCTCAGCCGCCACACAAATGCGGCATAAGTTTGTGAGCAGAAAGTACGCTCACGGCACTCTCTCACAGTGACAAAGATCTCATTGACAACTTTGGGTCAAGACTTCTGATCAGGAGCCAGAGAGTCAGGCCGTGATCAAGTAGTGAGAGCCAATCAAAGTGGTCAGATGATACAGAAGATGTACTGTCTCTTGTGCATTACTGTCCACATAAAGCAGCCCACAGATGAGTCAGGTTTTTCAGTCGACCAGCGGGCTGAACCAAATAAAACCTGATTCCCATTCAAGGTGGATGGGTAAACAGGCTTGTACAGAAATCAATGAGAAGATTGAGTCTGTACAACCTCGAAGTCCTTGCATGGATCGACCTAATTTCAATCCATGTATGTCAGCTTTAATCTGGGTTAACACCTATGCGAATTGGATGCTGATTTCTCTGCATCCAATTCCCATGACAGGATATTATGACCAGTTCTCATATCTCCTTTGCGGCTGCGGAGTGGCTTGCACAGGAACGCTGTGCGTCTTTGGCTCAGTTTCAGGTAAAAAATTTGTCCCTGATTCGTCCCTGAAACAAAGAACAGGGGCGCTCCGGGCTCCTGCTGCGAGCTGCATCAGTCGGAGGTGTGAACCCAGCCTTAAAGTGGTTGTAAACCCACTTTTTCAACTTGCACCTACAGGTAAGCCTAGATTAACGGTTTAGGAGATACTTAGTTAAATGACAGGCACCGCTGTCTACGGCGCATGCTCGCCGTAGACAACGGCGCATTCATGGGGTTAATCCCATTCACAAATGTGGCTACTTCCCAGCAATCGCTGGGCGTAGCCGAATGTAAAGGCTCCGGCGCGCATGCGCATAGTGACGTCTCCGCCGCTCCGGCCAATCACAGCGCCGGAGCGGCGCTGTGATTGGCTGGAGCGGCGATACCCGGAAGTAACCTTCCGGCTATCGCCGCAGAGATGGCTGCGGCTGAAGAGGGAGACGAGGATGGCTTCGGGGGCCCCGATCTAAGGTAAGTGATGTATAATGACCTATTATGCTAGTCATATTAGCTCATTATGCCTTTCTCTTACAGGTAGTTAAAAAAAAAAAAAAACATGATATAAGGGTTTACAACCTCTTTAAGAAGTTAAAGTACATCTAATGATGTTTTTAAAAAATGCAAAACTGCATTAATTGACGTTTTTTTCTAGCGACCTGAATTCTGCTTTAAAAAATTATTTTTTATTTTTAAGTGCCGTTAAACTACCAAACTGTGTCAATGCTTATTCCCCAACACAACAAAGCCTTCTGTGATTTTCAAACAATCAAGCTTTATGATATTTCAATGCAGTCCCAATAGTAATGAACAGTATCAACCTTTACTTTTCCTGTGTAACAAATCTCCCGCAGATCTATTATGCATCCCCCTTTCAGCATAAGTCGGAATTCACAGAAAAACAAGTGCTACAACAAACCTGTAAAATTACTAATAAAAAGGAGAAAAAAAAATAAAAATCAGCTATAAGTGCTCATTACCAAGACACCTTAGTGATCGTCCTTCTCTCTGTAGAGTTTAAACAGTACACTAAATTACAAATGTCATTGTGGTAAAACGGCGCTGTTTATCTTTAAAAAGTAATTATGCCAGCTGACAAAGAATACCTCATTTGTAGACTACTGACTGAAAGGAACAAAATAACACGGTTTTATCTGTGATAATAAGACACAGGAAATTTGTATTATTGTAATGGGCCTCTCAGAGGTTATTCACACACCTATTATTTAACACAAATGGGTTAGGGAAAAAGATTTCAATGTGCAGATGGAAGTTTTAAAATAAACTAAAACTTTGCTATTAAGACATCATTTAGCAAACTTTAAAAGCAGGTCACTATTTGTTGGGTGTTAAACCATTGGTAGAAAAAAATGACCCAAGGTTTAGTGAACAGTAACTAACAATGACTACAAATATGACTGCTGGTAGTTACATCTCCTTTCCTATCTAGGAGTGCCAACCTCTCCTTCAGCCCCCTTATCCAATCACTGGCTACATCTTGCCGCCTTAACCTCTGCATCGTTTCCAGAATTCTCCCCTTCCTGACTAACGACACCACAAAACAACGCATTCACTCCTTGGTTATTTCCCGCCTTGACTACTGCAACTCCCTCCTCACTGGCCTACCCTTACACAGGCTATCCCCTCCTCAGTCTAATATGAATGCTGCCACTAGACCAATACACCTTACTAACCGATCCATGATTGCTGCTCCTCTCTGCCATTCCCATCACTGGCTTCCCCCACCCAACTGTATAAAATTCAAAATACAAGGTTATCCACAACATCGCCAATCTCATCTGCAGATATCACCAAAATCGTCCTCTCCGCTCCTCTCAAGACCTCCTGCTCTCTAGCTCCCTTGTTACCTCCTCCCATTCTCACCTCCAGGACTTCTCCAGAGCCTCTCCCAACCTCTGAAACAATGACTAACAACGAGAAAGGGTAGGGGCTGCCCCAGTATGTCCGGTCAGCCCCTACCCTGTCTGCCTTTAGAGGATCCATGAAAACTCACTTATTCGGGGAAGCCTTCCATACCTCCACCTAAGAACCGTACCAGAGTCACCTCCATTAGATCATCCCACGCAGCTATTACCTTTTGTACCACCTCCCCCTCCCTTTAGATCAGGGGTAGGCAACCTTGGCACTCCAGCTGTAGTGAAACCACAAATCCCATCATGCCTCTGCCTCTAGGAGTCATGCCTGTGATTGTCAGGGTCTTGCAATGTCTCATGGGACTTGTAGTTTCACCACAACTGGAGGTCCAGGGTTGTCTACCCCTGCATTAGATTGTAAGCTCCACGAGCTGGGCACTCCCGTCCCTTCTGTATTGAACTGTATTGTAATTGTACTGTCCCCCCCCCCACCCCCTACATTGTAAAGTTCTGTTCAAGCTGTTGGCGCTATATAAATCCTGTATAATAATAATATCTATGCACTGATTTTCATAATCAAGCATAAGACATAACTCAATTGGTCCAAACATTATACACATGAATACATTTTTACGGTACCCTAAAGCCAACCATAAATAGATTGAATCGATATTCGAACCATGTATGGGCAGGTTGAAAGTACCCAAGTTGATCAATCAACTTGGGTACAACCAGCCTGTTGTATCAGTAATCATTGTGTTGACCCGGCAGGGATGGCTTCCCCCGCCAGAAGAACACAATGGCTCTGCAGGAGGGATTCCCCCATCAACACTGACTGTCTTAACCACTCAAGGACCAAGCCTCTTTTTCAGATGTGTTGTTTACAAGGAAGGATGAGCTCTGGCGTGTTCGCAAACCCCATGTGCAGAGCCTGTCAGGAAGTTGGCACTGCGCTGCGCTAATCACAGGCAGTGAGACATTTCCCGATCTCTGCAGCCATGCATCGGGACAATGCCTCACTGCCTGTGATTAGCGCAGTGCCAACTTCCAGACGGGCTCTGCACATGGACTTTCCGAACACGCCGGAGCTCATCCTTATTTACAAGTTAAAAACCCATTTTTTTGCTAGAAAATACTAAGAACCCCCAAACATTATAATTTTTTTTCTAACACCCTAGAGAATAAAATGGCGGTCATTGCAATACTTTTTGTCACACCGTATTAGCGCAGCGGTCTTACAAGCGCACTTTTTTGGGAAAAAATACACTTTTTTGAATTAAAAAATAAGACAACAGTAAAGTTAGCCCAGTTTTTCTTTATATTGTGAAAGATAATGTTACGCCAAGTAAATTGACACCCAAAATTGCGCCCGCTCGTGGAATGGCGACAAACTTTTACCCTTAAAAATCTCCATAGGCGACGTTTAAAAAATTCTACAGGTTGCATGTTTTGAGTTACAGAGGAGGTCTAGGGCTAGAATTGTTGTTCTCGCTCTACCAATCACGGCGATACCTCACATGTGTGGTTTGAACACCGTTTTCATATGCGGGCGCTGCTCATGTATGCGTTCGCTTCTGCGCGCAAGCTCGCTGGGACGGGGCGCTTTAAAAAAAATAATAATATTTTTTTTCTTATTTATTTTGACACTGTTTAAAAAAAAAAAAAAAAAAACATTTGGGTCACTTTTATTACTATTACAAGGAATGTAAACATCTCTTGTAATAGAAAAAAGCATGACAGGTCCTCTTAAAGCGGAGATCCGGTCAAAAAAATTTTTTTTTTTTTTGCACTGATTGGTATTGATACCTATCATATTCCACATAACATAGAAATCGTTCCCCAGCCGTTTAGTTAAAGTAGATTGTCAGTCACCTTGTTCGTTTCAGCTCCTGATCTGGCCGCATCCATCATGAGTGTGGGCACTGTGAAGCCCAGCTCCTTATTCTTCCTCCAATTCATCGAGCGTTGCATGCTGGTTAACCAGCATGCATCGGTACATCTCGCGCGTGCGCATTCGAACGGTGCTCGTAGCGCTGTTTGTTTATTTATGTAGCCATGACAACGGGCGGCGACGGAGGAACGTCCCGCCCCGTTGTAACTAAAGCTAGCTTACAATAAAAGTCCCATCCCCTTTCCAAGCAGTCTGTGCAGCGCTTGGATAAGGTAGTTAGAGCCATGAAGTGATCATTGCAATACATACATTTATTGTGTGTGTGTATATGTATAGATATAAATACATTTGAAGGACATTTCTTACACAAAGAAATCAAAAGACCAAAAAATGGAAGAGCAAAAAAATAACATAAAAATAATTAGGATTTGCAAAGCAACAGCACGAGACATATATAGAGATAGTGAGCACATTACAACATAAAAAAGACTTACCTGTTCTGTGAAAATGTTCTGGGTGAAAAGGCTGCTTGGAAACCGCGATGAAGACAGACTTTCTGCTCGTGTCCTCTCTCTTCACAATCAACTCTTGTTATGCCATAACAAAGGGCGTTCGTCCCTTTTCAAAAATGGCGCGGAGATACACCTTAAATCGCGTCATTTCCTGTAAGGAAATAACGCGATTTTAGGCAAAGTAATGCCTAGATATTCCAGAAGAAACTACTGCAATAGTTTCCCAGGAGGCAATGCGTCCTAGGACAGGAAGTCTTCTCTCCGCGGACAAGGAAATAGGCAGAAAACCTATTCTGCCTAGCAACAGTGAGGTAGGAGTGTCTAAAAAATTTTTTTTTTTTTTTATTTAATTAAATGACAGCTGTTCCTGAAAAGTTGTTTTTAGGGTGGACCTCCACTTTAAATATGAGATCTGGGGTCAAAAAGACCTCAAATCTCATATTTACACTATAATGCAATAATTAAAAAAAAATTTACAAGAAAAATGGCCCTTTTAGAGCTATGGGCGGAAGTGACGTATTGATGTCACTTCCGCCCTGCTATGGTATGGAGACGGATGTGGGCTATCTTCCCCTCACTCGTCTCCATACCCAGCCATGGACAGGACCCGATCGCCTCCGCCGCTACCGACGGCTCAGGTAAGCGGCGGAGGGCACGGGAGAGTGGCGGGCCCTCTCCCACCCCTGAAAACTGTGATCTTGCGGCGAATCTGCCGCAGAGACCACCATTATTGTAAACCGGACTGCCGCCTGAGGACGAGGATATCTGGGTTATGGCAGCTAGCTGCTGCCATAACAAAGATATCCCGCTTCAAAGTGCCAACGTACAGAGTCGTGCGGTGGTCCAGAAGTGGTTAATGGTGGAATTAAGCGATTTTCTTTCCTACAACCATTGCTTCGTCTATGGCCGTCATTACAGCTCATTGAAACAAAGGGGAAGATTTACTAAAACTAGAGAGTGCAAAATCTGGTGCACCTGGCATGGTAGCCAATCAGCTTCTAACTTCAGCTTGTTCAGTGAGGCTGGGTTCACACCTCTAACAGATGTGGCTCGCAGCAGGGGTCCGGTGCGTCCCTGTTCTCCATTTCAGGGACAAATCTGGGCCAATTTTTTGCCTGAATTTGACCCTGAAACTGAGCCAAAGACGCACAGAACTCCTGTGCAAGCCGCTCCGCAGCCACAACAGAGATATGTGAAGTGGCTCCATAGAGAGTCGGTCACAATCTCTGTCATGTGAATTGGATGCGGGAAACATCCAATTCGCATAGGTGTGAACTCAGCATTAAGCTTTGACAAAAAAAAAACAACCTGGAAGCTGATTGGTTTCTATGCAGAGCTGCACCAGATTTTCACTCTACAGTCTGAGTAAACCAACCCTAATATTTTATTCCTCTTGAAAAGAGCAAATTTTTGGTAGGTAGAAATGTAAAGAATGTGCTAAATGGTCCAGATGGATTTGTTGGCACCTCTAGAAAAGGTTATAAATAACTATATTTCAAACTGGTTTTCTGTAACTTGTATCACATCTTTAGGCCCCATGTACACGTTAAACGCTGTTAAACGCGCGTTCAGAGGCAGTTGGACCCTTTTTTAACTGCCCCTTAACTCATTCAATGTTATCCTATGTGACCATGTACACGGTCTCGTTTATTGCCATTTTTAGGCAGTTGAGTTTAACAGCCTAAAAAGCTGCCGAAAAAAAAGACAAGCGTGTCCCACGGCCACGTGCTGATGAGGATGCACCGTGTCCACGACCAGCACTGTTGCCTCTAGACACAGAGCTTGCCCTCTTTTATTGGCTCGTGACTGTCTGCCTCTCCACGTTTCAGACGCAAAACGCGACTAAACGCGGTAACCTGCGTTTAGCCGCATTTCGTTTATAGGCGTTTTTCATTTTTGCCCATTTAAAAAAAATATATATATTTTTTTTAAACGCTTCTAAACGGAAACGCGGCAAAACGCCACTAAACGCGGCATGCAAACGTGGCAAAACTGACATTTTAAACGTGGGTTACTATCTGTCAAGTTTAATCATTTAGGAACAGTTGTAAAAATGTCCCGTGTACATGGAGCCTAAATCTTGCACTCGGTTAGCCTAATTAACCCTTTTGCTGCCATGGACGTAATGCATACAGCAGCATAGAACTGTTTCCAGCCTGCAATGTATATATACGTACTGTGGGCGACAAGTAAAGTACCACTAAACGATATCTCTATTCTTCCAAAATAATCCATACACATCCACTATTTAATGGCCCTGAAATCTATTTTTCATTAAATCTTTTCCCTGGCTAACAATGAATGGCACCACAAGCACGACGTGTTTTTTGTAGAGGTACACCGAATGGAAATATTGGTACGGAAACAGAAAATGCAGTATGCACTTGTATGTATGTATGTATGTGTATATATATATATATATATATATATATATATATATATATATATATATATATATATATATATATAATTAGTGGAACCTCGGATTACGAGAATAATCCGTTCCAGGAGAACACTCGTAATCCAAAGTACTCGCCTATCAAAGCGTGTTTCCCCATTGAAGTCAATGGAAACGAAAATAATTTGTTCCGCACTGACTTCAATGGCATGCAATACCGCATGCGGCCAGAGGCGGGGGCACCGAAGAGCCTCGGAAACAGCCGAAAAGCCCCGAGGACACCTCGGCAAACCTCCGAAAGACTTACGGTATTTATTGGCGTATAACACTCACTTTTTTACCCTGAGAATAGAGGGTAAACTGTGCCTGCGTGTTATACGTAAAGTTTTTTTCCTGAAACTTCCCTCTTAAAGTTAGGGTGTGTGTTATACGCCGATAAATACGGTAGTTCCCAAGATTTGCAGAGGTCAGCCGTGCTGTCCTCTGGACTTTCCGTGCATTTCCGAACGGCTGCGATCGGCGACGTTTGGCTCTGCTCGGCTCCGGCGCCCCCCCACCTCAGGTCAAACACGGTACTGCACAGCGCTTTGGCCTGAATCGTGCTCGTTTTGTGAGACAATACTCGCAAACCGAGTTACGATTTTTAAAAATACAGTGCTCGTATTGCGAAACGCTCGTTAACCACGTTACTCGCAATCCGAGGTTCCACTGTGTGTGTGTGTGTGTAATTATATATATATATATATATATATATATATATATATACACACATACATACATATATAATTGTATTATATTCAACTTTTTAACCACTTAAGGACCCCTCACTGTATATATACGTCTGCAGAATGGCTCGTACAGGCAAAATCACGTACCTGTATGTGGCCCTTTAACTGCCGATGTCGGCGGCACGCTCGCGACCCCCCTGCCTTCCCCGTGAGTCGGACCGCGGATCCCGCAGACTTGATCGCCGCGGGGATCCCCGCGATCGTCTCACGGAGGGATGGAGTGGGGAGATGTTAGTCTAAACACAACATCTCCCCGCTCTCCTTCTGACAATGTCAGCGATCTCCGCTCTGTGTAATCAGAGCGGAGATCGGTGACGTGTAACTCGTAGCCACGCCCCCACACAGTTAGAAACACACCCCTAGGCATACTTAACCCCTCCAGAGGCCCTAGTGGTTAATCCCTTCACTGCCAGTGTAATTTTTACAGTAACCAGTGCATTTTTATTGCACTGATCGCTGTAAAAATGACAATGGTCCCAAAAATGTGTCTAAAGTGTCCGATGTGTCCGCCATAATGTCGCAGTCACGGAAAAAAAAAAAAAAAAAAAAAAAAAAAAAAAAAAAAAAAAAATCGCTGATCACCGCCATTACTAGTAAAAAAAATTATTATAAAAATGCCTTAAAACTATCCCCTATTTTGTAAACGCTATAATTTTTGCGCAAACCAATCAACAAACGCTGATTGCGATTTTTTTTACCAAAAATATGTAGAAGAATACGTATCGGCCTAAACTGAGGAAATTTTTTTTTTTCAAAATTGTCGCTCTATTTTTGTTTATAGCGCAAAAAATAAAAAAAAACGCAGAGGTGATCAAATACCACCAAAAGAAAGCTCTATTTGTGGGGAAAAAAGGACGCCAATTTAGTTTGGGAGCCACGTCGCACGACCGCGCAATTGTCAGTTAAAGCGACGCAGTGCCGAATCGCAAAAAGGGGCCTGGTCATTATGCTGCGTATTGGTCCGGTCCTTAAGTGGGTAATGAATATGATAAATTGAAATGAATAGAAATGTATTGTCTGACATTATTGGCACCTTTAGTGCATGAAAAGCTCAAGAAAAATGTTTTCTTTTCAATTCTATGTATGTCTTCACACTGGTCCGTTGCGCTTCCATTGTGCTGTTAAAGTGGTTGTAAATCCTTACAAACCACTTTTTACTACAGGTAAGCCTATAATGGTTTACCTGTAGCTACCCCGGATATCTCCTAAACCTACTCAGTTTAGGAGATATCCCCTGCATCAGCATGTGCCGATATCATCGTGCCATTGCTTCAGCTGACGTGCCGTTCTCGGTGGGTCCCATGACGTAATCGCGGCTCCGGCTAATCACAGCGCCGAAGTCCGCAATACCCGGAAATAACTCCAGGAGACATGTCGCTGGGCAGAGCAGTGCCGAGACCGCTATGGGGGCTTTGATCTAATTAAATATTTCAGAATGAGCTAGTATGCTGTGCATACTAGCTCATTATGCCTTAGTCTTGCATTTTTTTTTTTTTTTTTGTGGGTTTACAAATACTTTAAAAATCCTGCTTGCTGCATTTTTGGTTAAAAAATAACAAAACGCACCTCCCTGTTGAAATGCATTGAAAACGCATCAATAACGCACTCGTGTTACACTTTTGAAGCAGTTTTTGAGTCACGTGACCTATGAAAAACACACAATAAGCACAGTACAATTGTGGTAAAATCAAATGTGTTTTTTGGTGCCATTATCAGCACCTTTTTCTCTTATTAGCAAAGTGCAGATAACACCATTTTCGACCACCAAAATTCCGGTGCATCTAGTTTTTTGCATGTTAAATGTGCAAAAACAGGCGATTTTGTGTGCATTCATCAAACCCCATAGTGTGAATGCAGCTTTAGCATGTTTTTCTGCCTCCCACACCTCTCCTTTTCCCCTTCACTTGTTTGGAACGAGCAGCGGACTTTAGTTGCAGTGACATGCATTGCTCTATGTACATTACACATCTCACACTCTATTGTGCATCTTGAGAGCGAGCAAGAGAGGGTGGTAATTCTCCTACATACAATCGAATCATGGAGAATGAACGTAGCCATCCTCTAACAGGAAGTGAGATCACACCAACCAGGAAAAAAAAATTGAGGGCGTTTACACAAGCATTAGCCATGTGAAAAGCAATCTGTGGCAGATTGTTCTTCAGAGGCATTTGACAAGCGGTGAGGAGGCATTTTGTCACTGTTTTAATCCCTAAAAGCCAACACCGCTGTGCCGCAACCGTGTGCAATACAGGCAGTTAGAGCACAGCCCTATTCAGCACCCGCTACCGCAACATGACAATGGGTTTAATTCTTGCCGCAGCCATAAAGCATGTGCCCACCCCTATTTGCTGCCTTTGAAGCTTAAAATCGTATTAAACCCAAAAGCAAAAATGTATTATACTGCAGCTTACCAATCATTAGCTGCCTCTTTTCTTTGGCTTTTTCCCCTGTGTTCCCCTGGTGGTCTGGCCAGTAACACACCTCCTATATTAGAGTCCCCCCACTCTGGATGAAGGAGCACAGGGGCACCTTTGGACAGCAGCATTGTCAATTCAGGAGGGGGGGTTAGAGTTAAAAGTATTAGCAGATTGAGACACACTAACATATTGAAGCCAAAAACTTTATAATCACTTTATAATCAGGTACAGCAAACAGTTTTTTCCTTTCGGAATAAAAGTTTTACATAAGCTGATCATTTTAATCACTTGCCGACCGCATAACTTAGTTATACGGCGGCAGAGAAGCTCCTACCAAGTACGTGATCTGGCACTTCCCAGTAGGGGGCGCACGCACACGCCACCGCTGTGCTGTGATTAGACACAGCACAAGCAGATCAGCGGGTGCCGGTGTTCTATCACTTTGGGTCCCCCCATCAGATAGTGCCCGGGTTGGACTGCGCATGCGCAAACGGAGATCACGGAAATCTCAGAGTCTAACATCTGTTCCATCAGCAGTTCTTGGATCATGCGCAGTTAACAGGCCGGGTCCAGGGCGACGTGGAATTCGCTGTAAGTGGCCGGTCGGCCTCACGTCCTCGCTTCGCTCGCTCGGCCTCCTGGCTTTTTTTTTTTAACATCTCCATGTCCACGGGGATGGTAAGGAATGAGCCTGGATAGCTGATCAGGTTCAGAGATTTCCGGGATCTCCGGCTGCGCATACGCAGTCCAACCCGGGCACTATCTGATGGGGGACCCATAATGATAGGACACCAGCCAATGGATGTCCGCCAGCACGCGCTGATCGGCGAGGAAAGACACAGACCGGAGCTCTTCCTATGTAAACAAGGCAGAGCTCTGTTCTGTCAGCAGGGATGTACTGGATTTTGTTTCCCTGGAATAAACGACCACCACATCCCTCAGGCGCCATTCACACCTCAGCATTTTGTAGCTTGAAGCTCCAAAACGCTGGAGGAGAAAAAATAAATTATTCTCTATGGAGTTGGTTCACATCTCCACTCCAAGTCACCTAAGCTTAAAAAAGTTCTGAAACTTTTTTTGTAGCTCAAATTGTGCAGATTTGTGTGTTTTTGTTGATTTTTTTTTTCCCCACAGAAATTAATGGAAATTTTGGCCGACGAAAAATTGTGTTATCAGCAGAATGCAGTAAAGAGAAAAATATGCCAATAATGGCATCGAAAACGCATACGATTTTGCTGCAAATTTGCAGCGATTTTACCAGCAATTTACTGTGCTTATGGAGTGTTTTTTATAGGTCGTGTGACTCAAAAACCGCATCAAAAATGTAACACGGGTGCGTTAACCGCTTAAGGACCAGCGCACGACGATATATGTCGACAAAATGGCAAGGCTGGGCAGATGTTGTACATCCCCTTTAAGATGCAGCATTGTGGGGGCATGTGCCGCGAGCTCCGTGAGTGTGATCGTGGGTCCCGCGGACCCGATGTCTGCGGGGATACCCACGATTGTCTCACGGAGGGGAAGAACGGGGAAATGCTGATGTAAACAAGCATTTCCCCATTCTTCCTAGTGACAGGACACTGATCACAGCTCCCTGTAATTGGGAGCGGTGATCACTGTCGTGTCACATGTAGCCCATCCCCCCACAGTTAGAACACATCCCTAGGACCCATTTAGCCCCTTCAGCGCCCCCTACTGGTTAACCCCTTCACTGCCAGTGTCATTTTTATAGTAATCAGTGCATTTTTATAGCACTGATCGCTGTATCAATGACAATGGTCCCAAAATGGCGTCAAAAGTGTCCGATGTGTCCGCCATAATGTCGCAGTCACGATAAAAATCGATGATCGCCACCATTACTAGTAAAAAAAAAAAATATTAATAAAAATGCCATAAAACTATCCCCTATTTTGTAGACGCTATAACTTTTGCGCAAACCAATCAATATACTCTTATTGCGATTTTTTTTTACCAAAAATATGTAGAAGAATACGTATCGGCCTAAACTGAGGAAAAAAAATGTTTTTATATATTTTTGGGGGTACATATTATAGCAAAAAATAAAAAATATTGAATTTTTCGCAAAATTGTAGCTCTAATTTTGTTTATAGCACAAAAAATAAAAACCACAGAGGTGATCAAATACCACCATAAGAAAGCTCTACTTGTGGGAAAAAAAGCACGTCAATTTTGTTTGGGAGCCACGTCGCACGACCGCGCAATTGTCAGTTAAAGCGACACAGTGCCGAATCGCAAAAAGTGCTCTGGTCTTTAGCTGCAAAATGGTCCGGTGCTGAAGTGGTTAATGATGTGTTCTTGCTGCGTTTTCAATGCATTTCAACTGAGAGGTGCGTTTTTGGGGTTTTTTCTGACCAAAAATGCAGCAAGCAGGATTTTTAACACCACAATGAAAGCATAATAGACCAGTGTGCAGACATACTGTATTTATTGGCATATAACACTCACTTTTTTACCCTGAAAATAGAGGGTAAACTGTGCCTGTGTGTTATACTCAGGGGGCTGTGGAAAGTTTTTTTCCTGAAACTTCCCTCTTAAAGTTAGGGTGCGTGTTATATGCCTGTGCGTGTTATACGCCGATAAATATGGGTACATAGAATTTAAAGGGATACATTTTTCTTGCGCTAAACGTGCCGATAATGGCTGACGATAAATTCATATTCGTTTAAATTGATGATATTAATAAAAAGTTGAATATAATCAAATTAAAAATAAAAATTTAAATATTTTTTTAAAACTGTCATTTTCAGCCAAGTGCATCCTGCATTTTCGGTACCAAAATTTCCATTCGGTGCACCTCTAGTGTTTGCATGATTTTCTGCTCAAAAGAAAGAAAAAAAAAAAGAAAAAATGTTATAATATATGAATAAATAAATACACAAATAACTAAAAGTCATTACAAATAAATAATAAATAAATCAATATGTAAATATTACATAAATAAATAATAATTAACCCCTAACCGAAGTGATAATAAAGTATTATACTTACCTGCCCTGTGCAGTTGGTTTTGCACAGAGCAGCCCCGATCCTCTTCTTCTTGGGTCCCTCGCGGGCGCTCTTGGCCCCTCCCTTCTGATGAGTGCCATCACAGCAAGCAGCTTGCTATGGGGGCACCCAAGCTAAGCCGCAGCACCCTGTGTGTCCCTCTCCTCATTGGCTCACGGACACTGATTCACAGCAGCAGGACCCAATGGCACCAATGTCTCAGCCAATCAGGAGGGATTGTGCAACATCGCTGGATCGAGATGGGTAACTATTAGGGGGGATGAGGGGGGCTGCTGCACACGTTAAAAAAAAATCTTCTGCTGTTAGAACCACTTAAAACAAACAAAAAAAAAATTGTATTATTATTATTATTATACAATAATAATAATCATCCAAACAATAATAATAATAATAGTAATAATACATTTATTATAACCCTTTTAAGGGTTAGGGGTTAATTATTTATTATTACATACTATTCATTTATGGTATTTATTTATGAACATTTTTAGTGATTTGTGTATTTATTAATTTATTATTAGTAGTAGTAAAAGTAGTATTAACACCCTAACAAAAAATAAAATAAATAAATAACCCTAACCTAACCTTAACTCTAACCCCTTGCCCCCAACAAAAAAATCCAAATAATGATAAAAAAAAATTTTTATAAAAGCTGATGGAAAAGCTAAAAAAAAGTTGAAAAATCTAGCAACAAATCATGCAACAGACGATAGTTTTCTCTATTGGCTATTAAAAATAAACACAAAATCTCAAAAATGCTGCATAAAAAAAACGCACCAAAGTCATGCATAGGTGTGAATGCAGCCTTAGTGAAATCACCTCACAGTAAACAAAACAACACAGGTTAGGCACATATTTAACAATTTGATTGCCTCTGATGTTAACCCCTTCCCTGCCAGTGTCATTAGTACAGTGACAGTGCATATTTATAGCTCTGATCACTGTATTGGTGTCACTGGTTCTCAAAAAGTGGCAGTTAGTGTCAGAATGTCTGCCACAATATCGCAGTCCTGCTAAAAAATGGCTGATCGCCGATATTACTAGTAAAAAAAAAAACAAAAAAAAAACCACATAAATATATCCCATAGTTTGTAGACGCTAAAACTTTTGCACAAACCAATCAATATACACTTATTGCTATTTACCAAAAATATGTAGAAGAATACATATTGACCTAAATTGATGAAGAAATATGACTTTTTACATTTTTTCATTGGTTAGGTTTTATAGCAGAAAGTAAGAAATATTTTTTGGTTTATAGCGCAAAAAATTAAAACCGCAGAGATGATCAAATACCACCAAAACAAAAGCTCTATTTGTGGGGAGAAAAGGACATGAATTTTATTTGGATGCAGTGTCGCACGACCGCGCAATTTGTTAGTTAAAGTAACGCAGTGCTGTATCGCAAAATATGGTCTGGTTATGAAGGGGGGTAAAGTGGTTGTAAAGCCACTTGTTGGACTAGAATAAGGCTTACCTATAGGTAGTGGAAATATCTCCTAAACGTGCGCCAGTTAGGAGATATCTCACTTGTAGACTGCCGTAAATACCAATGGCGCATGCGCGGGGAAGAAACAAAACTAAGTGCCGTTTCTTCCCCAGTCTGTGCCGTGAATCGCGGCTCCCGTGCGCATGTGCGGGAGTGACGTCACGCAGCTCTGGCGAAACACAGAGCCGGTGTCCGTGCCCAGGAAGGAAGAGAGGCGAGAAGATGGACGCTGCCCACACAGGGGACATCGCTGGATTCTTTTGCAGGTAAGTGGCACATAATAGGCTAGTATGCGATGCATACTAGCCCATTATGCTTTACATTTGCAGGCTTTGCAGCGGGCTAAAGAGGAAGTAAAACCCATCAGGGCTTACTTCCTCTTTAAATCTTCCGGAGGTCAAGTGGTTAATAACCCGTCAATGTTAAATGGTTTGTCTCATCCCTGTAAACTACTGGAGGGCTTGTGCTGCGAAAAACAAGACTTGCTGGCTGGATCGCCAGATGAAAATAGAAGAAAGGAAACAAAACGCAGCCATCATATCTAATGCCCCGTACACACGACCGGTTTTCCTGACATGCCAAAAGCCGACGTTTTTCCCGACGTGATTCCTCTCAAGCCTGCCTTGCATACACACGTTCATTAAAAAAAAAAGCTTGAGTAAAGCGCGGTGACGTCCAACACGTACGACGGCACTATAAAGGGGACGTTCCATTCAAATGGCGCCACCCTTTGGGCTGCTTTTGCTGAGCCTCGTGTTAGTAAAAGTTTGGTGAGAGACGATTCACGCTTTTCAGCCTCGTGCTTTTCAGTCCGTTACAGCGTGACGAATCTGCTATCTCTATTACGAACGCTAGTTTTACCAGAACGAGCGCTCCCGTCTCATCACTTTCTTCTGAGCATATGCGTTTTTTTTTCCCCTCGGAAAAGCCTACACACGACCAGTTTTCGCGACGAGAAAAAGACTGACGGGAAACACGACAGGAAAAAATAGAGCAGATTCTAATTTTTTGCGGGCAGTTTTCTCGTCGGGAAAACTGCTATGGAGCATACACAGGACCGGTTTTCCCGACCAAACTAAAAAATGGCAGTTTTCTCGTCGGGAAAACCAGTCGTGTGTACGAGGCATAAGGCTCCATTCACACCTGAGCGTACTGCAGCGACACCTGCTGCACCACGTTTTTTTTAGCTTTTTTTTGTGGCGTGTTTTTGGAGCGGCGCCATTCATCTGAATGGGCCTCCCTCCGCACCAAAGGGGCTCGTGTACCAAATTTTGGCAGTCAGGCACGTTTGGCAACGCGATGTTTGCGTGGTTTGTTGCTCGCTAATTGCACCGTGTCTGGGGTGCCATTAAGAAATAAGAGAATCGCAAATGCATCCCATGTTTTGCAACGATCCTGGAATCGCGGGCAGAATCACGCAATTCCAGTACGCTAAGGTGTGAATGGAGCCTAAGAATTGGTAAGTTGCGATATAATAAATGTGTGCTTTCGGGTTTAGTAGCGCTCTATCGCCTGATGCCCACTGGGTAGAATAAATGGCACTTTTACAGGCGTTCTGTGTTTATTTTTTCAGCCTATAAATGCACCTATCTGACCGTACACACAGGCGTTTTAGAAGAGGAGCGATTACAAAATCAAAAATAAATAAATAAATCACCAGCGCATTCACGGGAAGAGCGTTTGGGCAGAAAAAATGCGTGATTGCGCATAAACCTGCGTTAACGCTAAACGTGTTTAGATATATTCTAATGGGCAGGAAAAAATGAAAATTTTGGCCAACAGAATACATTAACATCAAACGCACATAAACGCGTGTGCAAAATGTGAATTTTACTGCGTTTTTTAAGCGTCTTTTTCCTGGCAGGTGCACAGGTGTGGGAGGAGCAAAGCAGAGTGTAAATGAGGAATATTAGAAGACAGGAATACATAGGGAGCAGGGAGAGCTCCTCACAGACTGCTGGGACTTGTGGTGCCCCGGTAATGACAGTGGGGGGCTCTCCTCGGTGTAATGTCCGGTGAATTACCTGCTGAGAAGACACGGAGCTCAGTCCTGGGATATGGACGGTGAGAGATCTCCTGGATACAATGTATACAACATAGCCCCGCCCACTACAACTTCCACAAACACGTGAGAGCCCGGCCATTCAAAACTCCATGGAAACTCCTCCCGTGTACGGTGAAAGGAGAGCGCTGATTGGCTGGTCGCCGTGCGGTGACGGTTGGGAGTTGTATACAGACTTGTGCTCATTGTTTTCGGAAGTTGGAGAGCAGAAGGGAGGGGGAGGAGGAGGAGGAGGACCCAGTGAGATCTTCTATTTAGTAGCAAGAGGATCCTGCATGGATCTGTGTGTCCAACCGCAACTACTGTATTGTATGGAAGTGACCTGACCACACAGCTCCACACTGTCCTCTCATGTATTCTATGGAAGTGACCACACAGCTCCACACTGTCCTCTCATGTATTCTATGGAAGTGACCACACATCTCCACACTGTCCTCTCATGTATTGTATGGAAGTGACCACACATCTCCACACTGTCCTCTCATGTATACTATGGAAGTGACCACACAACTCCACACTGTCCTCTCATGTATACTATGGAAGTGACCACACATCTCCACACTGTCCTCTCATGTATACTATGGAAGTGACCACACAACTCCACACTGTCCTCTCATGTATACTATGGAAGTGACCACACAACTCCACACTGTCCTCTCATGTATACTATGGAAGTGACCACACATCTCCACACTGTCCTCTCATGTATTCTATGGAAGTGACCACACATCTCCACACTGTCCTCTCATGTATACTATGGAAGTGACCACACATCTCCACACTGTCCTCATGTATTCTATGGAAGTGACCACACAACTCCACACTGTCCTCTCATGTATACTATGGAAGTGACCACACATCTCCACACTGTCCTCTCATGTATTCTATGGAAGTGACCACACATCTCCACACTGTCCTCTCATGTATACTATGGAAGTGACCACACATCTCCACACTGTCCTCTCATGTATACTATGGAAGTGACCACACATCTCCACACTGTCCTCTCATGTACAGGTCCTTCTCAAAAAATTAGCATATTGTGATAAAGTTCATTATTTTCTGTAATGTACTGATAAACATTAGACTTTCATATATTTTAGATTCATTACACACAACTGAAGTAGTTCAAGCCTTTTCTTGTTTTAATATTGATGATTTTGGCATACAGCTCATGACAACCCAAAATTCCTATCTCAAAAAATTAGCATATCATGAAAAGGTTCTCTAAACGAGCTATTAACCTAATCATCTGAATCAACTAATTAACTCTAAACACCTGCAAAAGATTCCTGAGGCTTTTAAAAACTCCCAGCCTGGTTCATTACTCAAAACCGCAATCATGGGTAAGACTGCCGACCTGACTGCTGTCCAGAAGGTCATCATTGACACCCTCAAGCAAGAGGGTAAGACACAGAAAGAAATTTCTGAACGAATAGGCTGTTCCCAGAGTGCTGTATCAAGGCACCTCAGTGGGAAGTCTGTGGGAAGGAAAAAGTGTGGCAGAAAACGCTGCACAACGAGAAGAGGTGACCGGACCCTGAAGAAGATTGTGGAGAAGGACCGATTCCAGACCTTGGAGGACCTGCGGAAGCAGTGGACTGAGTCTGGAGTAGAAACATCCAGAGCCACCGTGAACAGGCGTGTGCAGGAAATGGGCTACAGGTGCCGCATTCCCCAGGTCAAGCCACTTTTGAACCAGAAACAGCGGCAGAAGCGCCTGACCTGGGCTACAGAGAAGCAGCACTGGACTGTTGTTCAGTGGTCCAAAGTACTTTTTTCGGATGAAAGCAAATTTTGCATGTCATTCGGAAATCAAGGTGCCAGAGTCTGGAGGAAGACTGGGGAGAGGGAAATGCCAAAATGCCTGAAGTCCAGTGTCAAGTACCCACAGTCAGTGATGGTCTGGGGTGCCATGTCAGCTGCTGGTGTTGGTCCACTGTGTTTTATCAAGGGCAGGGTCAATGCAGCTAGCTATCAGGAGATTTTGGAGCACATCATGCTTCCATCTGCTGAAAAGCTTTATGGAGATGAAGATTTCATTTTTCAGCACGACCTGGCACCTGCTCACAGTGCCAAAACCACTGGTAAATGGTTTACTGACCATGGTATTACTGTGCTCAATTGGCCTGCCAACTCTCCTGACCTGAACCCCATAGAGAATCTGTGGGATATTGGGAAGAGAAAGTTGAGAGACGCAAGACCCAACACTCTGGATGAGCTTAAGGCCGCTATCGAAGCATCCTGGGCCTCCATAACACCTCAGCTGTGCCACAGGCTGGTTGCCTCCATGCCACGCCGCATTGAAGCAGTCATTTCTGCAAAAGGATTCCCGACCAAGTATTGAGTGCATAACTGAACATAATTATTTGAAGGTTGACTTTTTTTGTATTAAAAACACTTTTCTTTTATTGGTCGGATGAAATATGCTAATTTTTTGAGATAGGATTTTTGGGTTGTCATGAGCTGTATGCCAAAATCATCAATATTAAAACAAGAAAAGGCTTGAACTACTTCAGTTGTGTGTAATGAATCTAAAATATATGAAAGTCTAATGTTTATCAGTACATTACAGAAAATAATGAACATTATCACAATATGCTAATTGTTTGAGAAGGACCTGTATACTATGGAAGTGACCACACATCTCCACACTGTCCTCTCATGTATACTATGGAAGTGACCACACATCTCCACACTGTCCTCTCATGTATACTATGGAAGTGACCACACATCTCCACACTGTCCTCTCATGTATACTATGGAAGTGACCACACATCTCCACACTGTCCTCTCATGTATACTATGGAAGTGACCACACATCTCCACACTGTCCTCTCATGTATACTATGGAAGTGACCACACAGCTCCACACTGTCCTCTCATGTATTGTATGGAAGTGACCACACTGTCCTCTCATGTATTGTATGGAAGTGACCACACTGTCCTCTCATGTATTGTATGGAAGTGACCACACATCTCCACACTGTCCTCTCATGTATTGTATGGAAGTGACCACACAGCTCCACACTGTCCTCTCATGTATTGTATGGAAATGACCACACAGCTCCACACTGTCCTCTCATGTATTGTATGGAAGTGACCACACATCTCCACTAGGGATGAGCCGAACACCCCTCCGTTCGGTTCACACCAGAACCTTCGAACGGACCGAAAGTTCGCGCGAACGTTAGAACCCTATTAAATACAATGGACGCGAACGTTCGAAATCTAAAGTGCTAATTATAGCGGCTAATATGCATGTTATTGTCCTAAAAAGGGTTTGGGGACCCGGGTCCTGCCCCAGGGGACATGTATCAATGCAAAAATAAGTTTTAAAAACTGACGTTTTTTCGGGAGCAGTCATTTTAATGATGCATAAAATGAAAAAAAAAAAAGTGAAATATTCCTTTAAATATCATACCTGGGGGGTGTCTATAGTATGCCTGTGAAGTGGCACGTGTTTCCCGTGTTTAGAACTGTTCCTGCACAAAATGACATTTCTAAAGGAAAAAAAAGCAATTTAAAACTGCTTGCGGCTTTAATGTCATGTCTTGTCCTGGCAATATGGATGAAAATCTTTGAGAAAAATGGCATAGCTACCCCATCACCCCCCCCCCCCCCCTACCCCAGCCCATTACCAGCCCCTTTGGTCTTGTATGGATGTTAAGGGGAACCCCGCACCCAAAATAAAAAAAGGCCCTATATACTCTGAACAGCAGTATACAGGCAGTGCAAACAAGACAGGGACTGTGGGTTTGTTCTTAAGTAGAATCTGTTTGTAATTTTGAACAGGTACATTGTTTAAGTGTAGCTCCAGCCAAAAAATATATTTTTAAGCTTTTTGGAAAACATAGGGAAGGGTTATCACCCCTGTAACATTTGTTTTGCTGTCTGTGCCCCTGTTCAGAACATTTCACCACACTTTCTGTGTCAATGACAAATGTTTTTGAAAAGTGGGGTTTTTATTGAAACAAGGATTGGTGATAAAGCATCAGTAGAGAGGAGACACCTTTTTCCAATATTAACTCTTACAGGAGAGAATTTCCCTTCCTAGGGGTAGATTTCCTCTCACTTCCTGTTGTCTCCTTCCGTTTGCAAGGAGGAGTCGTTTGTAAGTTGGATGTTTGAAAGTAGGGGCCTGCCGTATATACTCTGCTGAAATTTTCCCCTTACATGTTGGTGTTGCCACAACACTGTGAGCCCTCACAGTTACTCTTGGTGGGCGCTGGAACGCCCTGCTGTGAACTATTATATCAGGAATTGTATTTACATGCCATTATTGAACAGTGGTAGGAAAAATTGGGCCTTTGGTGGTGGTGCTGGTGCCACAACACTGTAAGCTCTCA
The DNA here is from genome assembly GCA_029206835.1 of Rana muscosa. Taxonomy (NCBI): domain Eukaryota; kingdom Metazoa; phylum Chordata; class Amphibia; order Anura; family Ranidae; genus Rana; species Rana muscosa. The sequence goes on along the minus strand of JARGYO010005626.1, from coordinate 65,251,457 downwards.
CAGTTACTCTTGGTGGGCGCATGAATGGGCCCTGCTGTGAATTATTAGATCAAGAATTGTAATTGCATCCCCCTGTTGAACAGGGACTGAAAAATTGGGCCTTTGGTGGTGGTGGTGTTGCCACAACACTGTAAGGCCTCACAGTTGCTCTTGGTGGGCGAAGGAATGGGCCCTGCTGTGAATTATTAGATCAAGAATTGTAATTACACGCCCCTGTTAAACAGGGGCAGAAAAATTGGGCCTTAGGCATTGGTGCCACAACACTGCAACCCCTCACAGATACTGTACTTGGAGCACAGCAATGAGCCCCGTTGCAAAGTATTGCATCAAAATTTTTAATTACACGCCCCTGTTAAACAGGGGCAGAAAAATTGGGCCTTAGGCACTGGTGCCACAACACTGCAACCCCTCACAGATACTGTACTTGGAGCACAGCAATGAGCCCTGTTGCAAAGTATTGCATCAAAAATTTTAATAACACGCCCCTGTTAAACAGGGGCTGAAAAATTGAGCCTTAGGCACTGGTGCTGGTGCCACCACACTGCAACCTCTCCCAGATACTCTAGTTAGAGTGCAGGAATGAGCCCTGCTGCAAAGTATTGCATCAAAAATTGTAATTACATGCCCCTGTTAAACAGGGGCTGAAAAATTGGGCCTTAGCCACTGGTGACGGCACCCAGAAACAAAAAAGTTCTTCCAAGCTATCATCAAGAATCGGATCATTGAGGAGGAGGAGGATAGTCAGTCAACATAACAGGACAGTCACTCAGCATCAGCATCAGTCTTGAAGGGATGTGACATTTGAAAATAAATTATTCTGTTATATTAGCTTCAGGTGCTTGGTAGCTGGTGGTGATCCAAGACTGGTTCATCTTTATGAAGGTCAGTCAATCAACCGAGTCGGTAGACAGGCGCACCCTGTGATCCGTGACAAAGCCTCCAGCAGCACTGAATGTGCGTTCCAAAAGAACGCTGAATGCAGGACAGGCCAGTAGCTCAATTGCATACTGTGCAAGCTCTGGCCAATGATCCATCCTCAACACCCAGTAAGCCAGAGGATTTTCGGTGGGAAAGGTGTCCAAGTCTGACCTTGCCCCTAGGTATTCCTGCACCATGTATATCAGACGCTGGCGATGGTTGCTGGAACCGATCATACCTTGGGACTGCGGACTAAAAAATTGTTTGAACGCATCGGTCAGACGGCCACCTTCTACACCGCTCCTTCTGCTACTGACCGAAGCCTCAGCAACTCGTTGTCCAGGACCAGGAGTTTGTAACCTCCCAGTCTCTGGGAACGCGTTGCACAGACCTTTCTGCAAGGCCTCCCGGAGATGTCTCATCCTCTGCGACGGTAAGATAAGGTCCGCAACCTTACCCTTGTACCGTGGATCAAGGAGAGTGGCCAGCCAGTAATGGTCCCTCTCCTTGATCCGAAGAATACGAGGATCCTTCCGCAGACTTTGCAGGATCAGGGAGGCCATGCAGCGTAGGTTAGCTGAGGCATTTGGTCCGGAGTCCTCTGGGTCACTAAGGACGACATGATCCGCAGCCACCTCCTCCCAGCCATGTACAAGTCCATGGGTTTGTTGGGACTGTAAATCATCCCTAAAAGACTGCTGCTGTTGATGCTGAGTGCCATGCTCCACCTCCATGCTGACACAATCCTCCTCCTCCTCCTCCTCCTCCTCCTCCTCTTCCTGTGTGATGGGTGGGACAGAAGGAACACTGTCTGGGTAAAGGGGGCCTTGAGAGGCAAGGAAGTCCTCCTCTTCCTGCCTCTGTTCTGCCCTGTCCATTATTCCACGCAGCGTATGCTCCAACAGGTGGACAAGAGGTACAGTGTCACTGATGCATGCACTGTCACTGCTCACCATCCTCGTGGCCTCCTCAAATGGTGCCAGGACAGTGCATGCATCCCTGATCATGCCCCACTGGCGTGGTGAAAAAAACCCGAGCTCCCCTGACCCTGTCCTGGTGCCGTAGTCGCACAGGTACTCATTGATGGCCCTCTGCTGCGTGTGCAGCCGCCTTAAGCATGGCCAACGTTGAGTTCCACCTGGTGGGCATGTCACATATAAGGCGGTTCCTGGGCAGGTTCAACTCCTTTTGCAGCTCAGCCAGCTGAGCACTGGCATTATATGATCTGCGGAAATGCACACAGACTTTCCTGGCCTGCCTCAGGACATCCTGTAAGCCCGGGTACCTGCCCAAGAACCTCTGCACCACCAGGTTAAGGACGTGAGCCACACAGGGCACATGGGTCAGTTGTCCCTGTCGGAGGGCGGAGAGGAGGTTGGTGCCATTGTCGCAAACCACCATTCCTGGCTTAAGCTGGCGTGGCGTCAACCACCTCTCGGCCTGCCCCTGCAGAGCAGACAGAACCTCTGCCCCAGTGTGGCTCCTGTCCCCCAAACACACCAGCGCAAGCACGGCATGGCATCTTTTTGCCTGCGTACTTGCGTAGCCCCTTGAACGCCTACGGAGCACCGCTGGTTCCGAGGACAAAGCACAGGAAGAGGTCATGGAGGAAGAAGAAGAGGAGGGGGTGGAGGAGAGAGGTGTGTCACAACCAGTAGTAGTATTTTGGAGACGTGGCGGCGGAACAACCTCCAACACTACTGCACCTTGTCCTGCATCCTTCCCAGCTGCCAAAAGAGTGACCCAATGGGCCGTGAAAGAAAGGTAACGTCCCTGTCCATGCCTGCTGGACCATGAGTCAGCGGTAATATGCACCTTACCGCTGACCGCCCTGTCCAGCGAGGCATGGACATTGCCTTCCACATGCCGGTAGAGAGCCGGAATCGCCTTCCGTGAGAAAAAGTGGCGTTTGGGAACCTGCCACTGAGGAACCGCACATTGCACAAACTCACGGAAGGGGGCCGAGTCTACCAACTGAAAAGGCAGAAGTTGAATTGCTAGCAATTTAGCCAAGCTAGCATTCAACCGCTGGGCATGTGGATGGCTGGGAGTGAACTTCTTTAGACGGTCCAGCAGCTGGGGCAGGGAAATTTGCCTGCTAGAATCGGACATCGGTGTACTGCTAGCAGAGTGCCCGCAAGTACTTGGCTGTGACACACCTAATTCTACACCTTCATTCCTCTCAGTGCAGGTTTTATAGAGGACTGAAGGTATAGTGGGGTTGGAGATCCCAGCTGATGCGGAGCAAGGAGAGGTCCACTTTGTTCTTTGGCGTGGGTCTTTAAGGTAGGCTTGCCAACGAGCTGCATGGCAGGTCAACATATGTCTGGTCAAGCATGTGGTGCCCAAGCGGCTGATGTTTTGGCCACGCGAGATACGCTTGAGACATATGTTGCAAACAGCAGCGGTGCGATCTGATGCACTTGACTCAAAAAAGGCCCACACCAAAGAACTTTTGGAATAACGGGCAGAGGCAGCGCCCTGCACAGGCGGAGCTTTTCGGTGTGATTCAGTCAGTGTGCTGCCCTTATGCTGGCCCCCTGAGGGCATCCTGCCTCGTTGGAGATGTGCCTCCTCCTCATCCTCCTCCTTTCTCCTATCAGGCACCCACGTGGAGTCAGTGACCTCATCATCCCCTCCCTTCTCATCACTGGAGCCAATCTGGCAGTATGCTGCAGCTGCTGGAACATGACTGCCAGATTGCTGTCCTTCTTGAGCATCCCCTCTCTCTGCTCTCACGCTACTGCCTTCCTCTAGCTGGGTATCATCATCAGACCCTTCGAAACGCTGGGCATCCTCGTGGAGCATGTACCCAACACTGTGCTCAAACAGTTCGGGGGACTCCTCAGGAGGACATGGTGGGTCTAGGGAAGGAGTGACTGATGATGACATTGATATGAGGGAAGAGGACGCTTTGGCAGCTGCTTTGCCAGTACCCTGAGCCTGGGTGACGGAGGATGAGGAGGATGAGGAGGGCTTGGTCATCCACTCTACCAAGTCTTCGGCATGATGCGGCTTAACACGTGCAGCTGCCAAAAATAAGGACAAGCGTGTCCCATGGCCACGTGCTGATGACGATGCACCGCGTCCATGACCAGCACTGTTGTCTCTAGACACAGAGCCTGCTTGCCCTCTTTTATTGGCTCCTGACTGTCTGCCTCTCCTTGTTGGCCTTCCAGACATTCTAATGGCCTGCAGGACGATGGGAAAACACAGCAATAAGGGGTAGCTTCAGGTGTATACTGTGCAGGAGGCACACTACGCCCACTGTAAGTGCTGCAGATGCCTGCCTGTGTTACACAACAGGAAAACACAGAAATAAGGGCTAGCTTCAGGTGTATATTGTGCAGGAGGCACACTATGCCCACTGTAAGTGCTGCAGATGCCTGTTAGTGTAACACAAAAGAAAAAAACCACAAGCAATAAGGGCTAGCTTCAGGTGTATATTGTGCAGGAGGCACACTACGCCTGCTGTAAGTGCTGCAAATGCCTGCCTGTGTTACACAACAGGCAAACACAGCAATAAGGGGTAGCTTCAGGTGTATACTGTGCAGGAGGCACACTACGCCCGCTGTAAGTGCTGCAAATGCCTGCCTGTGTTACACAACAGGCAAACACAGCAATAAGGGGTAGCTTCAGGTGTATACTGTGCAGGAGGCACACTACGCCCACTGTAAGTGCTGCAGATGCCTGCCTGTGTTACACAACAGGAAAACACAGCAATAAGGGCTAGCTTCAGGTGTATATTGTGCAGGAGGCACACTACGCCCGCTGTAAGTGCTGCAGATGCCTGCCTGTGTTACATAACAGGAAAACACAGCAATAAGGGCTAGCTTTAGGTGTATATTGTGCAGGAGGCACACTACGCCCGCTGTAAGTGCTGCAGATGCCTGCCTGTGTTACACAACAGGAAAAAACAGCAATAAGGGGTAGCTTCAGGTGTATACTGTGCAGGAGGCACACTACACCCGCTGTAAGTGCTGCAGATGCCTAACTGTGTTACATAACAGGAAAACACAGCAATACAGTGGCGGATCCAGGGGGGGGCAACAGGGCAATTGCCCCCCCCCCGAGACCACTCACTTGCTTGCTCTGTTTTTTTTTTTTTTGCGCCTGATCTCCCGAACTTTGGGGACCCGGTACCGGCCGGCCGTAGGACCCCTGGACCCCAAACCTGGCACACATGTAGCCCAATGTCTCTTCTACAAGTTTGCAAAGTTTGGTGTCTGGGGGACCTACGGCCGGGGAGCACTGACTTTTTAAATCCGGGCACCCCTTCCATAGACGCCAATGTTAAACGGTAATTTCTCTGGTGATTTTGCGGACCCGGTGCCGGTCAGTCGTAGGTCCCCTGGACCCCAAACTTGGCACACATGTAGCCCAATGTCTTCTCTACAAGTGTGCAAAGTTTGGTGTCTGGGGGACTTACGGCCGTGGAGCACTGATTTTTTAAACCCGGGCACCCCTTCCATAGACTCCAATGTTAAACGGTCATTTCTCCAGTGATTTTGCGGACCCGGTACCGGCTGGTCGTAGGTCCTCTGGACCCCAAACTTGGCACACATGTAGCCCCATGTCTCCTCTATAAGTTTGAAAAGTTTGGTGTCTGGGAGAACCGATTTTTTAAAGCCAGGCACTCCTTCCATAGACTTCCATGTTAAACATCAGTCTAGTCATGGGCACAGTGAGGCAAAGTGAGGCAGGTATAAGCCTAGGACACCCTAGGCTTATACTTGAGTCAATAAGTTTTCCCAGTTTTTTTGGGTAAAATTAGGTGCCTCGGCTTATATTCGGGTCGGCTTATACTCGAGTATATACAGTACTTGTTCTGCGGCTGCCGCTGCCTCTCTAAGTCTCTCTCTCAGTTTCTCACATCAGCCGATCAGCGGCGCTGAGAGAGAGACTCGTCTAATGTAGTTACGTGGCGCACTGACACGATACCAGGAGCGGAGGAGGAGGTGGGTGGAGCCTCTTCCCTACACTCGCTGCTAACGCCTGGGCCGATTGGCGTCTAGCAACGAGTGACGTCAGTGAGACACGTCAGGCCGCTCTGTGGGCAGGTGCAATAGCGTGCGGCTCCACAGACGGGTAAGAAAGCGGGCGGCTCCGCTTGCGGCACGGTTTGTTGTCGGGGGGCGGCGCGTTTCGTGGGCAGACCGTGCTGCTCAGTGTGTTGGCAGCGCAGGTGAGAGTGAGAGAGCAGGCTCAGTGTGGCAGCTGGCCAATCAGCTAGCCGGGAGCGGGGGAGCAGAGAGATGAGATCATCTCTCACCGCCCGTGCCTGCCCTGCATTCCTGCAGTGACTTCCGCCCTCACTGTGCAGACAGCAGAGAGATTACATTATCTCTCTGCTGCCTGACTCTGGGAGTCTGGGACACAGCAAGAGACAACCAAAACTACACCTTAGCAGGCAAGTTAGTGACAATCCGCAAGGTGTGGCAGGCGACGTGGCAAGTGACAATCCGCAAATTGTGTCAGGTGATGTGGCAAATGACAATCTGCATCTGGTGGCAGGCAAGTGACAATCAGCAAGGTGTGGCAGGTGACGTGGCAAGTGACAATCCGCAAGGTGTGTCAGGTGATGTGGGAAGTGACAATCCACAAGGTGTGGCAAGTGAAAATCCACAAGATGTGGCAGGTGACGTGGCAAGTGACAATCCACAACGTGTGGCAAGTGACACGCTCAGGGCTCCCACTAATTGCAGGCGACACACTCGGGGCTCCCACTGATTCTGCATTGAACTATTTAATTTCATATTACAATGTAATAATAGAAATAATGCGCTTCAATCATCCTGACACCATAACAACCATGGTGCCGGGATGATTGAAGCGCTGACACCAACCATTTCCCCGATAAATTTCCCACAAAAAAATCATTTTTTGGCAGTGCCCCTCCCGAGAAAAGACTCTGGATCCGCCCCTGCAGCAATAAGGGCTAGCTTTAGGTGTATATTGTGCAGGAGGCACTCTACGCCCGCTGTAAGTGCTGCAGATGCCTGCCTGTGTTACACAACAGGAAAACACAGCAATAGGGGCTAGCTTCAGGTGTATATTGTGCGGGAGGCACACTATGCCCGCTGTAAGTGCTGCAGATGCCTGCCTGTGTTACACAACAGGAAAACACAGCAATAAGGGCTAGCTTCAGGTGTATATTGTGCAGGAGGCACACTACGCCCACTGTAAGTGCTGCAGATGCCTGTTAGTGTAACACAAAATAAAAAAAACACAGGCAGTAAGGGGTAGCTTCAAGTGTATACTGTGCAGGAGGCACACTACGCCCGCTGTAAGTGCTGCAGATGCCTGCCTGTGTTACACAACAGGAAAACACAGCAATAAGGGCTAGCTTCAGGTGTATATTGTGCAGGAGGCACACTACACCCGCTGTAAGTGCTGCAGATGCCTGCCTGTGTTACACAACAGGAAAACACAGCAATAAGGGCTAGCTTCAGGTGTATATTGTGCAGGAGGCACACTACGCCCACTGTAAGTGCTGCAGATGCCTGTTAGTGTAACACAAAAGAAAAAAACCACAAGCAATAAGGGGTAGCTTCAGGTGTATACTGTGCAGGAGGCACACTACGCCCGCTGTAAGTGCTGCAGATGCCTGCCTGTGTTACACAACAGGGAAACACAGCAATAAGGGCTAGCTTCAGGTGTATATTGTGCAGGAGGCACACTACGCCCGCTGTAAGTGCTGCAGATGCCTGCCTGTGTTACACAACAGGAAAACACAGCAATAAGGGCTAGCTTCAGGTGTATATTTTGCAGGAGGCACACTACGCCCGCTGTAAGTGCTGCAGATGCCTGCCTGTGTTACACAACAGGAAAACACAGCAATAAGGGCTAGCTTCAGGTGTATACTGTGCAGGAGGCTTAGCAAAAATGACACTGACACTGTCCCCTGCCTATCCTTCTCTGTCCCTGCACGCCAACACACTGTAAATGCACAAGGTTTAGCAAAGAATATCACTGACACTGTCCCTGCCTATCCTTCTCTCTCCCTGCACACAAGGTTTAGCAAAGAATATCACTGACACTGTCCCTGCCTATCCTTCTATCTCCCTGCACACAAGGTTTAGCAAATAATATCACTGACACTGTCCCTGCCAATCCTTCTCTCTCCCTGCACACAAGGTTAATGAACAAATAGCAAAGACACTGTCCCTGCCTATCCTTCTCTCTCCCTGCACGCCGGAACACACTACACAAGGCCGCCGCGCTGGCGGCCTTTTATAGTGTGGGGCGTGTACTAAACCCCCCTGAGCTATAATTGGTCACAGGCCTCCTGCCTGTGGCCAATTATGGCTCTCCTCGCTGCCGGCGCTGTGATTGGCCAAGTATGCGGGGTCACAGTGCATGCTTGGCCAATCACAGCGCCGGGATTGCACTGCGATGGCGCAGTGTATTGTGGGCCGTTCGCGTCACTCGAATTTGGCGCGAACGACCCAAATCGTTCGATCTTCTTTGAACGATCGAACAGCCGATGTTCGAGTCGAACGTATGTTCGACTCGAACACCTAGCTCATCCCTAATCTCCACACTGTCCTCTCATGTATTGTATGGAAGTGACCACACATCTCCACACTGTCCTCTCATGTATTGTATGGAATTGACCACACAGCTCCACACTGTCCTCTCATGTATTGTATGGAAGTGACCACACATCTCCACACTGTCCTCTCATGTATTGTATGGAAGTGACCACACATCTCCACACTGTCCTCTCATGTATTGTATGGAATTGACCACACAGCTCCACACTGTCCTCTCATGTATTGTATGGAAGTGACCACACATCTCCACACTGTCCTCTCATGTATTGTATGGAAGTGACCACACATCTCCACACTGTCCTCTCATGTATTGTATGGAAGTGACCACACATCTCCACACTGTCCTCTCATGTATTGTATGGAAGTGACCACACAGCTCCACACTGTCCTCTCATGTATTGTATGGAAGTGACCACACATCTCCACACTGTCCTCTCATGTATTGTATGGAAGTGACCACACAACTCCAAACTGTCCTCTCATGTATTCTATGGAAGTGACCACACAACTCCACACTGTCCTCTCATGTATTCTATGAAAGTGACCTGTGAGGGGGTTAACTCGGCAGCGGGTGTGTGTGACCCCCGGGATGGGCTCCCCACACAAAACAGGCCCAGCAAACGGAGGTTGTGGTTTTCAAAAATCAAAAAGGTGCGGTTTATTTTCTATTTACAGTGACAAAACACAGCAAAGCAAAAGAAACATAACCAAAATAAATCCTGGTCAAGTTGACCTCTGACTAAACATACAGGTTTCCTAACTAACAACTGGGATCAGCCTAGTGTTGTCCTAGTCCCTAAGTCCCTGGTTTTAAATGTCCAAGCAAATAGCCACACAGGCTTTTTCTCACCGCACAGGGGTTCACTCTCCCTAGACAGTCCACACAGGTCTGGTTCCAGGCATGAGCTAACACCTAATGAATCTGGGAGTTTTTTATAGAGGCCTAAATGAGCTGACAAGCTTCAGCTGGCCTCATCAACTCCCTGTCTGCACGACGCCCAGCCCTCTCCCTAGAGGTATGAGTCATCAATGAGCCCACTAGCCTTATACAACTCTCCACCTAGTTGTATACGTCGGCGTAAAGCCTGAATCTGGGCGAAATATATCTACCCCCCTGGATGCAACCAGGTGACTTTACCTTCCTGCTGTCACATACCCCCCCCTCTTGTTTTAACCTCGGGGTTGGAACACCAGCAATCAGGCATTCATGTACTCGAGACAAAGCATCCACATTCCCCATTTGAACGCCAGGGCGATGCTTTACTGTGAAGTTGAATTCCTGGAGGGCCAGGAACCACCTATTCACTCTTCTATTTGTTTCCTTGTTTTGAGCCATCCACTTTAACGGAGCGTGATCCGTAACCATGTCAAAGTGCCTACCTAGCAGGTAGTACCGAAGGGAATCTAGAGCCCACTTCACCGCTAAACACTCCTTTTCAACGGTGGCGTAATTTACCTCATGGGACTTCAACTTCCTGCTGAGGTAAATGACTGGGTGCTCTTCCCCGTTCCAGACCTGGGACAATACTGCTCCTAACCCCACATCTGACGCATCACTTTGTACGACAAAGTCTTTAGAGAAGTCGGGTGAGTACAACACTGGCTGGCTACATAAGGCTTGTTTCAAGAATTGGAATGCTGCCTCAGCCTCGGGGGTCCATTTAATCATGACCGACCCTTTCCCCTTCGTCAGGTTGGTTAGGGGCACAGCCTTAGAAGCAAAGTGGGGAATGAATCGCCGATAATACCCAGCGATTCCCAGAAAGGCTCGTACCTGCTTCTTGCTGTTGGGACGTGGCCAACTCTGGATGGCCTCGACTTTGTTGAGTTGGGGTTTGATTACTCCCCTCCCAATGGTGTACCCAAGATATTTGGCCTCCTCCTGCCCAATGGTACACTTCTTGGGGTTAGCCGTAAACCCCGCTTCCCGAACAGAGTCCAGGACTGCTTGCACTTTTGGCAGATGTGAGGCCCAATCTGTGCTATGGACAATTACGTCATCCAGGTAAGCCGCAGCATACTTCCGATGGGGCCTCAGCATCTGGTCCATTTTCCGCTGGAATGTGGCCGGCGCATTCTGTAACCCGAACGGCATTCTTTTATATTGGAACGCCCCGTCTGGGGTTACAAATGCGGTTTTCTCTTTGGCCGACTTGGCCAGGGGGATCTGCCAATACCCTTTTGTGAGGTCAAGAGTCGTCATGTATCGGGCTGTTCCCAGCCGGTCGATCAACTCATCTATACGTGGCATGGGGTAGGTGTCAAATTTTGTAACTTTGTTCAACTGACGAAAATCGTTACAAAATCGCCAGCTCCCATCCGGTTTAGGCACCAACACGATGGGACTAGACCAATCACTTTGGGACTCCTCTATCACCCCTAAGTTCAGCATTTTCTGTACTTCCTCCCGTATTGCCTCCCGTCGAGCCTCTGGGATCCGATAGGGTTTTAACTTCACCCTTTCACCGGGCGGGGTAATGATGTCATGCTCTACCCCAGATGTTTGTCCCGGCAGCTCAGAGAATACCTCCTTGTTGCGAAGCACAAACTCCTTAACCTCCTGTTGTTGGGGTTGTGACAAGGTGGCTGCTATTCCAACCTCAGGAATCACGCAACCAGTTTGAGCTGGTGACCAAGTGTCTGCGACTAGGGACTCTCTATCCCTCCAGGCTTTCAACAGATTAACGTGATAGATCTGTTCGGGCTTTCGCCTTCCTGGTTGTCTGACCTTGTAATTCACTTCGCTCACTTTTTCCATTATCTCGTAGGGGCCTTGCCATTTGGCAAGGAATTTGCTTTCAACCGTAGGGACAAGTACCAATATCCTATCCCCCGGGGAAAAGGTACGGGTCTTGGCTCCACGGTTGTACACTCTCTGCTGTGCCAACTGCGCTTGGGCCAAATGTTCCTTCACGATGGGCATTACCTGTGCAATTCGATCTTGCATCAGGGCGACATGCTCAATCACACTCCTGTGGGGAGAACTCTCACTTTCCCAAGTTTCCTTGGCAATATCCAACAGCCCTCTTGGGTGTCTCCCATACAGTAACTCAAAGGGGGAGAATCCCGTAGAGGATTGGGGCACCTCCCTAATAGCAAACATCAAATAAGGAAGTAAACAGTCCCAATCCTTTCCATCTCTATCCACCACTTTCTTCAACATTTGTTTTAGGGTTTTGTTGAATCTTTCAACCAGCCCATCGGTTTGGGGGTGATACACAGACGTACGCAATTGCGTCACTTTGAACAATTTACACAGATCTTTCATAACCCGGGACATAAAGGGTGTACCTTGGTCCGTAAGCAGTTCTTTACAAATACCCACCCGGCTAAAAACAAGAGATAGCTCTTTGGCTATGGTTTTGGCCGAGGTATTTCGGAGAGGGATCGCTTCTGGATAACGGGTGGCATAGTCCATTATAACTAATATGTACTGGTGCCCCCTAGCGGACTTGATTATAGGACCTACCAAATCCATGGCGATCCTCTCAAACGGGACCTCAATGATGGGTAGAGGGACCAGCGGGCTACGGAAATGTGGCATCGGGGCCAACCTCTGACACACAGGGCAGGAGGAACAATAATTTTCTACGTCCTTCATCACCCCCGGCCAATAGAATCTCTGTAATACCCTCTCTTGGGTTTTCTCTGTCCCCAGATGACCTCCAAGAATGTGCCCATGGGCCAACTCCAACACCAACTTCCTGTAAGGTTTGGGCACCACAAGCTGCTCAATGGTTTCTTCTGCCCTTTTTGCCACCCGATACAGTAGGTCCTTCTCTACGCTGAAGTATGGGTAAGTGCAGGTATTATCTGGGTCCACTAACTCGCCATCTATTTTCACTACGTTTTCCCGTGCCTTTATTAGGGCGGGGTCTTTCAACTGTTCTGTGGCAAAGTTTTCCCTGTGAACCTCCAGATCAGAAAACTCCACAGACGGTAGGTTTTCGTCTGAGGAGGTGGGCTCCTCTCCAGTTTCTTGAGTCTCCCCTGCCAATACTGATAAGGGAAATTCCGGAGAGTCCTCACCACTCTCAGGGGAGTTCTGGCTATCACATTCCTGGTACATAGGGGCACCAGTGAGGGGCTCAGGATCATCCCACAGTTCCCAGAACTTCGGAAAATCCCTTCCCACAATGGCGTCATGCGGTAACTGAGATACTAAGCCCACTGGATGAGAGAGGGTACCTTTGGGGGTCTCGAAACACACTGTAGTCACTGGATACTCTCGGGTGTCCCCATGCACACAAATAACAGCTACCTTGCTATTCCCAGAGACCTCTGTTTTAACTAACTCAGCCTTTATCAGGGTCACAAGGCTACCTGAATCCAGCAATACCACAACATTTCTACCATTAACACACATTTTGCATAAATGTTTCTCAGTTCCTCGAATGGCAGTGCATGCGACTGTCGCACACAGCGACTGACGTCTGCCCGTCAGAAAGTCACACTGCATGGGTTCCTCCACAACCGGGCAATTGGCTGCAATATGTCCCGCTTGCCGGCAGCGGTAGCAAACGATCCTTCTTGCCGCCTCTTGAGCCGCTGATTTCCCAGGCTGTTCTCGCCAAACTTGGGGTAGAGCTCCCACCCTCTCACTCTCTCCACCCTCACCCCTTGGAATCCTCTTATCCGCCCCTGGGGATGGTCTGGTCTTAGGGTGGAAAGTCCGAGTGTCTCTGGAAGAGGCCGTCAGGTTCTCTGTAGCCAAGTATTTCTCCACACGATCCACAAGACCATCGGCCGTCTCTGGGTCTCCATGGCTTACCCACTTTTGGATGGCAGTAGGAAGAGCTCTCAAAAACCGATCCATTACAACACGTTCCACAATCTTTGGTGCGGACAAAGTCTCTGGCTGTAGCCACTTTCTGCTCAGGTGAATGAGATCATACATTTGAGACCTGGGGGGTTTTCCAAGCTGGAAAGTCCAGTTATGCACACGCTGAGCCCGGACAGCCTGGGTGACACCCAGCCTTGCCAATATTTCAGCTTTTAGCATCACATAGTCTTTTGCTTGGTCAGGCTCTAGGTCATAGTAAGCCTTCTGCGATTCACCAGTTAACAGAGGAGCCACCAGTCCAGCCCACTGCTCCTCAGGCCACTTTTCTCTTTCAGCGGTCCTTTCAAATGTGGTCAAAAATACCTCTGGATCATCCTCTCCAGTCATTTTTGTCAATAAACGACTCACCCCAAAGGACGCGGTATTAGTGGGACGGCTTTCCTCACTGGTCTGCGGACGTTGCTGCATTACTGCTTCCATCTGTTGTTGTAGTCTCTGCTCTTGCTTCTGCAACAGGTCTATGAAGCGGGCCTCAGATTGCTGCTGGGCTCGTTGCTGAGCCTCCAGACTCTGTTGCAAAGTTGCGTTTGTCTGCTGCTGGGCTGCAAGGCTCCTTTGCAAACCTGCATTTGTCTGCTGTTGATTGGCATTTGCTAGAGCCAGCTGTTTCAGTATCTCCTCCATGCTGGCTTAAAAAAACTGCCACTGGTTCTCCACCAACTGTGAGGGGGTTAACTCGGCAGCGGGTGTGTGTGACCCCCGGGATGGGCTCCCCACACAAAACAGGCCCAGCAAACGGAGGTTGTGGTTTTCAAAAATCAAAAAGGTGCGGTTTATTTTCTATTTACAGTGACAAAACACAGCAAAGCAAAAGAAACATAACCAAAATAAATCCTGGTCAAGTTGACCTCTGACTAAACATACAGGTTTCCTAACTAACAACTGGGATCAGCCTAGTGCTGTCCTAGTCCCTAAGTCCCTGGTTTTAAATGTCCAAGCAAATAGCCACACAGGCTTTTTCTCACCGCACAGGGGTTCACTCTCCCTAGACAGTCCACACAGGTCTGGTTCCAGGCATGAGCTAACACCTAATGAATCTGGGAGTTTTTTATAGAGGCCTAAATGAGCTGACAAGCTTCAGCTGGCCTCATCAACTCCCTGTCTGCACGACGCCCAGCCCTCTCCCTAGAGGTATGAGTCATCAATGAGCCCACTAGCCTTATACAACTCTCCACCTAGTTGTATACGTCGGCGTAAAGCCTGAATCTGGGCGAAATATATCTACCCCCCTGGATGCAACCAGGTGACTTTACCTTCCTGCTGTCACAGACCACACAACTCCACACTGTCCTCTCATGTATTCTATGTGTAGCACACAGACCCCTATTCCTTACCTTTTGCTCACTTGTAGGAAAAGGGGCACACCATGCCACAAGCCCGTACCCTCCTGTGTGAAGAGGTTGAGCGGTGTAATGTTCCTGGGTCTCTATGGTCAGGCTTTCCCGAGAATGGTTCCCGTCTTCACTACAATAAAGACAAGTCTCTATTCCCCAATAACTCCAAGGTCCACACCAATTGCAACTCCAACGTAGAGTTTATTTTCTCTTATGCATAGTCATTGAAATAGGAAAGGTTGGAGGAAGATCAGGACAGCAAGAGGTGTTGGAGTGGGTCCAGGCACAAACAAAGATATTCACTACCTATATCTTCAGGTAGACTCAGCTCATCCGGATAGTCTCCCGCTGGAGTGGATCCTAGCAGCCGGAGTGATGCTCGAATTAGGTTACACACAGTCTCTGCACAAACTCTGCCACAGATCTGGTGAACGTTAGATCCCTGCCACAGACCTGATGGACATTAGGTCTCTGCCACAGACCTGGTGAACGATGGTTCTGGTATTAGGCCTCTAACGGGAAGATGACATCCCTCCGAGAGGGGACATCCAAGGCACAGCACTATACCGTGCAGCACTGCCACTCTGCCGCCGTTTATCGGCGTGAGCCGGTCGGCAAGTGGTTAAAGGCAGATTTAAAAAAAATAAACATGTCATACCTACCTGCTCTGTGCAGTGGTTTTGCACAGCACAGTCTCGATTCCCCTCTTCTTGGGTCCTCTGACTGTGCTTCTGACCCCTCCCTGCTGCTGAGTGCCCCCATAGTGGCTCAGCCCCGCTCTCTCCTCGTTGGCTCACTGACTGTGATTGACAGTAGCAGGAGCCAATGGCTCTGAACCTGGGAGAGCAGCTGCTCTTGTGCACATCACTGGATCGAGATGGGCTCAAGTTAGTGTTGAGTTGGGGGGGGGGCGGGCTGCTGCACACAGAACCTTTTTATCTTCATACATAGGATGCATAAAGGAAAAAAGCCTTGAGGCTTTACAACTACTTTTAGGCCTGGTTCACACCTATGTATTTTTTAGTGTGTTTTCAGTTTTGCATAAACTTTAATGGATCAAAATGTGTATTGAAAAATGCAAAATTCATCTGGAATATGCATGAACTGCAACCTGCATAGGTGTGAACCAGGCCTAAGGCTATGGACTGTCTTGTGCCAGTGCGGGGTGAGTTACCTGCTACTTTTGGATATAGAAAGTATGTATCTATTTTGGCAAAGAGCGGTACAAGAAAATATTTATTGCTGGGGATTAAAACAAAATTGTAACTTTGGCTTGAATGATCAAAGCACAGGTTTACAATACACATACACCTTTCATGAGAAAACCTAAAGCCTGCCTTTGGAAAAAAGCACACACAAAAAAGAAAGTTGGAGAAGAATCAGAAATTAAGTCTATACTTGTTCCATGGCAGTAATTCAAAACTTTATTCTTTTGACTTCTGTGTCTCCCAGCACTTCCGGTCCCATAGATACTACAGGAAGTGGAGGTATTGTCTGTAATATGAGGGAAATCCCCTCTTAGACAGTTGTCACTGGAACAAGAACTTCCTTTGAAAGATTTCCCCCCAGTACTGCTGTTCAAATGACAACTCCAACTTTCGGATTTTCTCTCGTTTTCATACCCATTGACAATGGTCACCAGGAGAAGTAAAGAGGATGAATCTCCCCAGCTGGAACACAGACAGCATTCAAATCTTGACAGACATACTAACCCTATCATATTTACCCCAAAACAGAAAATAAATTGTCTTGGATATACAGCCATAGAATTTCATTTGAACGTTTGTAAAAAAAATCTAAAACATAATTTTCCAGGAGCATTTGATCTTGCCATTACTGAGTCCTACTACTTGAATGGAACAAGTTTCTTATGTATATAGAACATGCTCATTACAATATGTACAATTTTACCTGAATGAAAAACACAGTCAGAATGTTGTTCGTACAAGAAACATTTTTCCATCCTACTCCTTCAAATATACTCATCACCAGTGTTGGTCATCTTACTTTAAAAAAGTAATTAGTTACAGTTACAAATTACTTCTCCCAAAAAGTAATTGCGTTAGTAACTCAGTTACTACATTGAAAAAGTAATTAGTTACTCAGCAAAGTAACTGACTTTTTTTTTTGAGGGTACATAGCACATCAGGGCACATAGCACATCAGGGCATGGGGCACATAGCACATCAGGGCACATCAGGGCATGGGGAACAGGGCACATAGCACATGAGGGCACATCAGGACATGGGGCACATAGCACATAAGGGCACATAGCACATCAGGGCACATAGCACATCAGGGCATGGGGCACATCAGGGCATGGGGCACATAGCACATCGGGGCACATAGCACATCAGGGCATGGGGCACATAGCACATCGGGGCACATAGCACATCAGGGCACGGGGCACATCAGGGCATGGGGCACATAGCACATCAGGGCACATAGCACATCAGGGCATGGGGCACATAGCACATCAGGGCATGGGGCACATAGCACATCAGGGCATGGGGCACACAGCACATCAGGCCGCACAGCACATCAGGGCACATAGCACATCAGGGCACATGATAGCACATAGCACATCAGGGCATGGGGCACATAGCACATCAGGGCATGGGGCACAGGGCACAAAGCACATGAGGGCATATCAGGACATGGGGCACATAGCACATCAGGGCAGGGCACATAGCACATCAGGGCATAGGGCACATAGAACATGAGGGCACATCAGGACATGTGGCACATAGCACATCAGGGCAGGGCACATAGCACATCAGGGCAGGGCACATAGCACATTGTTTACCAGCCATGCAGAGTAGTGCAGGAAGCGTTTGTAATAAGTTCTCTCTCATGTCACGGCACTGACGGCAGTCACGCTACTCCCCGGCGGCCCCTCCTCTCTTCTCGTCCATCCCAGATGATGTCACAAGCAAATGGGGATGGACGAGAGGAGGGGCCGCGGGGAGCAGCGTGACTGTCGTCAGTGCCGTGACATGAGAGATACCCGGTCATAGAGGAGAGGAGGAATTACACTACTGCCATCTAGGGGTAACGCCGCCCAAGCAATGGTAACTGTGTTACCATGAGGGGAAGAGTAATCAGTTAGAGTACTCGTTACCCTCTAAAGTAACTGCGTTACGTAACTCCGTTTATTCTAACTCAGTTACTTACATCATTGCTCATCACTATGGTAAAAAAAACGATTTGACCCCATTAACCATTTAAAAAATGAAATTTCTGAAAGCGTTAACTTTTGAACAAAGTTCTACTGGTTTATGACCAGCTTATTTGTCCTCTAAAGTTTCTTACCTTATCAAGGGCTAAAAGCAAACAGTCCTTTCGTATTTGCAAATGATAATATCATTGAAAGTAAATATTGATTTTGTCTTTATTCAGCAACATATGTTTATTAATTCAAGCAACCCAGCTTCCATCTACAGTAGGCATAACTGGGTAAGCTTTGGTTGGCCTTAGCTTTATAAAATTATGACAATACGAAGATTTATTTTGAATAATTGCTTGACCCGCAGCCATTAAAACATTGCTTAGATTTTTCTGAGGGCACGTGAGAAAGAGAACAAGGTCAAAGGACTGCAAATATTTTACTAGTTACATTGTTTTACTTAACATGCCGTATTGCCGTCTTTACAAGAATTCTAGTGCTGATTCGATGGAGACTGAGATACAACAAAGGAAGATGCTGCTTTTCAGTAATACAAAATTCCGCGGAGCCCATTATCTGTGGCCTTGCATTTGTTCTCATACTCTCCACTTTATTCAATTAAACATACCTTTAACTGCATTTTCTCAAGAAAACCCTTTGGTTTCTCACATTCTTTATATGGATGAGTGTTAATGCGATCTTTAACAATCACTATTTTCCTTGACAAGTCTTTGCCTCCTGGTTTTGGCCCTTTTCTTAATGTAAATCAGCAATGTTTGCTATGGCCACAGCCACAATTAACCTTGAAATGTATAAATAATAATTATTTAAGGTCATTTGAAACACATGTCCTATCAAAGAGTATTGTCTAAGAATTTGATGTAAAAACCTTGAAACCATAAAGCAGATGTGGTCTGAAGGGCCACTCTTTAACAAACAATGGCAAACTATTTGGTGCTGCCTCTTAAGGATGTTAAGCATTCATTTGTAGAAAGTGAAAAACATCTTTGTAAATGCATACATCCCTTACTATGTTAAAGTTTAATATCATATACGTGCAGAAGAACAATGGAGGCATAGTTACATGAATGGACCTACAAACATAGAAATTGTATCAAGGACTGACGATCCTGGATGTGAAGAAACCAAGATATAATGGGGATTTTAACAACCCACATATATAACCTTAAACGTTTTTATTTTTATTTTTTATTTTATTTTTCCATAAAAAGTTTTTATTAAAGAAAACAAATTACAGATATAACAGAGTATGTCATAATAATATTCAGAGATACAGATCAGAAGAAAGGAGTTCTGGCTCCACATGCAAAACAATCCAAGAAATAATTAACACAGAACGTGGCAAGGTCTGAACAGCATACCCAAAACACATCACAACAACCATTGCTCCTCCTTCATCCCCCGCAATAGAGAAATGCATCAGTACTTCTGAGAGGAGTCTTTCCCCATTTAATGTAGTATATGTTTTGGTAATTATCCTCAGACACAGAAATACAAAGGGGAACAAAGTAACACTTCCGATCCCTTGCCGCATTATATCGGAGCCTGCTTATGTAAGCTAAAGCCAACCTAATCCGATCTAAGGATTCGCAAATTCCGAAGAGCCTGGACACAGGGGCCCTCCATCGTGGCCCCGGCCTCCATGCCCCTCGCCCAGCAGAATCATACGGACAGAGAACGGGGAAAGAGGGAGAAAGAGAGAGAAGAAAAGGAAATAGAAGAGAAAGAAGAAAAAAGGGGAGAAGTTTAGAGTGGGCTCAGTAGTACAAAGTAAGAGAGGCGGGGTGCGGATTTGAGGGATGGAAAAACATACGCATAAAAAAAAAAAAAAAAAAAGGGGGGAAGGGGGGGGGGCCGGGAAGCGTGTAGGGATCGCTCCACGAAGCGGCAAAATCCTAAAGAGGGGGTGGGGGCACCACCATCTACCCTCTCCGTTCATCCCGCTCCAAGGCAGGTTCCCATCCCTGAACCTGTGAACCAGCCTTATTCACATGAAGGCATGTTCGCTCAGACCAAATCAATCCGCAGTCAGCATGAGAGTCTGGTACTCTGCAGAGTTTCGAAATTTAAACCAGTCATCCCACGTAGCAGTAAAAGTAGAAATGCTATCGTGCGTGGTGTGAATTAGTTCCTCTATCCCTGCAATACGGTTGAGACGTATCAGCCAGTCTTTCACTGATGGAGGCGTCGTACCTCTCCAGTGTACAGGAATACACATTCTGGCTGCGTTAACCATATGAATCGCAACCGAGGCGCGGTACGTCTTTTTTGATATTTCAGAGAGATGGAGGAGATACTGCGCCGATGAAAACTCCAGGGGTAGTGAGGAGATCTTAGTCGTCACATCATGGACCCTTCGCCAGTAGGGTTGAATCAAAGGGCACTCCCACCACACGTGTAGGAAGGTACCCAGTTCTCTGCCACATCTCCAGCACCGATCAGACACGGTCGGGCAGAATTTATGAACGAGGTCGGGTGTCCTGTACCACCGTGTTCTGATCTTGTACCCATTCTCCTGGATGTTTACGTTTTGTGAGCCTTTATGGATATACCAATGAACCCGTTCCCAGTTCCTTGGTTCTATAGTTCTGTCCAGACGGGCTTCCCAAGAGGCTCGTTCCGCTTCCATAGCTGAGAACGGTCGCTTAAACATAGAGGCGTATAGCATCAAAACGACATGCCTCTGGGGGGACGGACCGGAGCATAGAGATTCCAATACCGTAGTTGGTTTTGAAAAGTGGCCTCTTGTTTTCGGGCCGTCCAGAAAGTGCTTTAGCTGAAGGTAAGCAAAGAAAGGGAAAGCTCTGGTCAGGGACCTTGACTGTAACTCCCTCAGCGTGAGGAACCTGTCCCCAGAGAAGAAGTGCTTCGCCAACATATCTGCACGCGGCCATTCTAGCTCTAGGAAGGTCCCGTCCAACCCTGGTTCGAAATCAGGGTTCCCCTTGATGGGGGTCAATCCACATTCTGTGGTCGAGACCTCATGAGCCCTGCATGCCCGTGTAAAGGCCGACAAGGTTGCCCCCACCAGGGGATGAGACAGAACGGAGGGCGACCAGTGTTTCTTGGAAATCCAGGGCATCTTCTCCAGCTCAAGTCCTAAGCTCAGGTTTTCTAGGTGCACCCATCCCTTACGATGCGAGTGCACCTTCCAGTCGACCACTTGTGCCAGGTGTGTAGCCCAATAGTACCTCTGCAGATCTGGGAGCCCAATACCCCCTTCCAATTTAGGGAGCACCAGCTTCGCCCAACCAATTCTTGGGGCCTTAGGGCCCCACAGGAACTTTCTACAAAGTCTCTTATAGGAGGCAAAAAAGGAGGGCGGTAAGGCGATCGGGATAGTCTGAAGTTTATATAGTAGTCGGGTGAGCACTGTCATTTTAATGATGGAGGCACGCCCAAACCAAGAAATCGTGGGAGAGTCCCAGCGGAGCAAATCTTGTTGTATGGCGTTCAGCTCAGTCAAGAAATTCTTCTCGTAGAGCTTTGAGAGGTTCTGCGGTAGCCTAATACCTAAGTAGGTAAGATCGTCTGCCTTCCAAGAGAAGGGGAAGTTTTCTCGACATTGGGCGACCAGGTTCGAGGGCAGGGTGATATTCAACGCAAAAGACTTGGAGTAATTAATTTTCAAATGTGAGATACGTCTAAAACTGTCAAGGACACACATCAAGTTGGGCAGGGGGATCAAGGGGGAGGAGAGGAAGAGTAATATGTTGTCAGCAAATACCGCATGCTTGTATTCCTTGCTGCGAACGAATACGCCCCGAATATCAGGGTTTTCCCGTATGCAATGGAGGAGAGGTTCCAGTGTGAGGATATAAAGAATAGGGGATAGGGGGCAACCTTGCCTAGTGCCGTTATGTATGGAGAAGGCCTCCGATAAGTGCCCATTGACCCTAACTCGGGCCCGTGGACTCGCATACAGTGCCCCAATATAAGACCGCATTCTGGACCCCAGACCCAGAGCTTCCATAACAGAGTCCATGTAGTCCCAGGCCACTCGGTCGAAGGCCTTCTCCGCATCCATTGACAGAAAGAAACCCTCCTGTTTAGAAGAAGTAAGCCACTGATGTATGTTGAGGGCCTTTATGGTATTATCCCTGGCTTCTCTTCCAGGGACAAACCCTACCTGATCAAGTCCTATCAATGACGGAACGTGATGTGCGAGTCAATTCGCAAGTATCTTAGCAAAGAGTTTTACGTCCACGTTAAGAAGCGAAATCGGTCTGTAGTTCGCTACATCCGAGGGATCTTTAGCTTCCTTAGGTATTACTGAAATATAGGCTTCTAGCAGGGTACTAGACTGGCAGGAGGAATTGGCGAGAGAGTTAAAGGCTTTTATGAAATGTCGCGCCAGGAGGTCCGGGAAGCATTTGTAATACTGCGCTGTGTAGCCATCAGGTCCTGGGCTCTTGCCAGGTTTCATGGTTTTCAAAGCTGCAGTACATTCTTCCGACGACAGCGGCGCATCTAGGAATTGCTGATCATCCACAGACAGCGCCTGGGGCGAATATTGGTGTAGAAAGTCCTTGATCAGGGTCGTCCGAGCCTCCGCCGAAACCATTCCCTCCTCTTTCTCCTTAATGTTATATAGATTGCTGTAGAAATCCTTAAACTGTCGCGCAATGTCCTCATTCTTAGTATGAATCTTACCCTGTCTATCCCTCACCTGATGAACGGTTGAGGCGAGAACATGTTTTTGCGTAAATCTTGCAAGCAGTCTGCCAGGCTTGTTCCCCTGTTCATAGAACAGTTTTTGGGATAGCATGAAGCGTTTCTGAGCTCCTTTAAACAGCTCCTCGCGTAGGAGAGTTCTAGCATCCGCCAATTCGGTTGCTACCCCAATCGCCAACGAGCACTTGTGTTGAGCTTCCAGTTTGGAGATTTTCTCAACCAAAGACTGGATAAGCTCTCTGCGTTCCCTCTTTTTCCTGGCCGCCAGAGCCAGAAGATGCCCCCTGATCACACATTTATGTGCTTCCCACAGGGTCATGGGAGAAA
The DNA here is from genome assembly GCA_029206835.1 of Rana muscosa. Classification (NCBI taxonomy): domain Eukaryota; kingdom Metazoa; phylum Chordata; class Amphibia; order Anura; family Ranidae; genus Rana; species Rana muscosa. Next base: position 65,228,618 of record JARGYO010005626.1, on the reverse strand, counting down.
CTTCCGAGGTATCGTTCTGACAAAAGTATTCGCTAATGTCTTGTTTGAGGGCGGCAACATTAGCAAGATCCGCAAGAAGGGAGGCGTCAAGCCTCCAGATCTTAGTGGATGTCACTCTCTGCGGGAATCTTAAGGTCAGGGTCACTGGGTGGTGATCTGATAGGACCATGTTTTCAATTGTCGCCTCGCACACAAACTGCAAATCCCGCTGGGAGATAAAGATGTAATCTAGCCTGGAGTATCATTGGTGTGGAGAGGAAAAGAATGTATAGTCTCTATCCCTGGGATGTAGAGTGCGCCACGTGTCATGGAGGGCCAATGAGGCGAACCCCAATTTAGCCTGCCGTAAGGCTGAGAAAGGAATGGACGAAGTGCCCGTGGAGGTGTCAAGGATCGGGTCAAGAGCCAGATTGAAGTCCCCACCCAGAAGTAGGAGGCCGGACTTGAACGATGTGAGTTTCAGTAGTATCTCTTTCAGAAAAGGGACCTGTTTGGCATTCGGGCAATATATGGTAGCGAGCGTAAGCGGTTTGTCTTTCCACAGCCCTTTAAGGAAGAGGAATCTGCCTTCCGGATCCACTACTTGATCCGTGAGCTGGAATGTAAAGGATTTAGCGAGAAGAATTGCTACCCCCTCGTTTTGGAATCAGCACATGTTGCGTGAAACGCCACTGGGTATCTCTTATTGGTAAGGCATTGAACTGAGTTGGATTTAAAATGAGTCTCTTGGAAAAAGACCACTTGGGCCCTTTGTCTATGGGCTTCTGCTAAGAAGCTGGAACGCTTCTCAGAGACATTAAGGCCTCTGGCATTGACAGATAAAACCTTGAGCGATAGAGGAGTCGCGGAGTGCCTTACGGCCGGCATTATTATGTGTCAGCGGGGTTTTACCTGCCTCCGAACGCTACAAACGGGGAGGGGGATGAGGAGGGGAATAATAAAAAAAAAAAAAAAAAGGGGGGGGGGAGGTGAGAAGAAAAGAAGAGGGTGACGAGGTGAGATGGGGAAGGGAACAGTAAGAGAGGAGAAAGCGAAAAGAAGATAGACAGCAGATAGAAAACAGTGAAGGGGGCAGAGAAATGTCTATCTCTCCCCCAACTCAGAGAGGAAGCCCCTCCCTCTCCAAGAGGAGACCCCAACTATGGGGCCCACCAAGGTAATACCGGAGGTAATTCCAGTCCTGCTAGGCTACCTAGAGAATCAGAGGGTATCCTTAAGGCAGGATATACCCTACTCGGCCGGGAAGTTCAAGAGGGGGACCCGCCTCTCCCGAGGTGGGTGCACAGACCAGCAACCGAGTTTCCTACAAACAAACACCCCCGCCCAGAAACTCCCGGCCCTAAAAATAACTCACTTAGAGGGAAAACTTCGAACTAAAGGCAGGCTGGGGGGGTTCTCCGCCAGAGCCCGTCCGCACAGGGGCGGCCGAACCCAGCGTATCCTCCCCCCCACCCATACCACAATAAGACCAGTCCCCAGACCTAAATCCAGGGGATATCACTACTTCTACAGAATCCTACCCTCCACTGCTTTAGTGCCTCTATCCCATAATGGGGAGAATCACCCATGTCCAGGTTTCCGGTCGCCTGTTTCAGTCGTGTGCAATACATGGGAGACCCCTATGATCTGTAGCCTGCTATTCCCTAAACAATAACCCCTGGAGATGATCTAGTCAGTCCATGCAAGCTATACCCAGGGACTCCCAGGATCCCCTAACCAGGCCCTGTAATCCTGCAGCAATACAACAGGCATATAACTTGTGTGTATACAAAGGACAAACAGAGAAATAACATAAGTAACAAAATAACAGAATTGAATGACAGTGTGGACCTTAACATTTTGTGCTTATGTTGCATCATTGGCTTGAAAGGGGCCCCCCTGCAACCTACAAGGGGAATCACCCTGTCAATCCACAATCCGATGTCCACCGGTGAAAGCCATACTCCATAATTCCATGCGAAAGGCCAGAGAGCCAGAGAAATAAGCTTCAGCGTAGCTACACAGAAGGCGCCTTCCCCGTACTCCCTCAGGCATCACCCAAAAACCGGGTTAGCGCCCTTAGGGTACAGGGGGGCCATTCCATTTCCGCAGAGAAAACAATGTATTAACCTGTAGGCAGGCGCTGACTCCAAAATCTCCACCGCAACCCCCATACAGTTAAACAACAGTAAACTCAGCGGCTCAGGCAATGTATGATCATGGCCGGGGAAGGGGATAGGGAGGGGCGAGCAGAGGGTATAAGGGGTGGGGAGGGTGGGAGGAAGGGGGGTGGGGTAGGTGGGGTAGGAGGGGAAGGGGGGGTTAGGAGGATACCAGGGACAAGAACAGGGGCGGATGAGGGGAGATAAAAGAAGTGGAGGCGCAGAAGTGTATTTCCAATACCCAATATTGTTAAGGGTTGTTCCATAAGGCAAGCGATAGTCTATCATAACTGGTACCAGTACCTGTGTGGCAAGATCAAAATGACCAGTAAGCTTCAAGATATCCGATCAGCAGCAGGAAGCTAGAAAACAAATAGGTTAAGCAGCACGTAATGTCATTAGTACAAACAATGATCCCCCCCTGCAGTGTGTCACCTATATTGGAAGAAAGTCAGATGCTATGGCATGGGGGGGTGAACAGTTTTGGGAGGGTAAAGCCCCCTCCGAGTCTTCGTGTTGCATTATTGGAGGCTGATGTGGGTTGATCATACACTGTAGCCTAGAATAATCCGGATCAATAGTCACATACCCCAAAGCATGGGGCAAGCTACTAGGGAGCCACCAGGGACGGAGTCTGGTCATTTGCAAGTGGCAGTCAATGTAAATAATCGGGGTGAAAAGGGGCATAGGAGCAAAGACAGGGAATCAGGGGTGGCCATGCCGCTGGCAGGAGCAGTCCGGGCGCACATGTAGGGGGGGGAAGGCATGGAATAAGGAGACTGGGGTCAGCTTACCAGGCCTCATTAATGATCCGGATGCTCCGTCCGCCGCTGGACAGACGACGGCGAAGCCCGCGGACTATCTTCCGTCTCCATGTCTCCCCGAGGTCTGGGTGGGGTAACATCAGAGGCCCTACGGCGTCTCTGCCGGCTCCTCTGCGAGCGTGGAGTATCATCGGGCCGGGTGGAGATCCAGGGATCCGGTTGAAAGAAAACACCATACCAATCAGGGACACTGACTGCTGGGATGCCCAGAGTGTCGCAGAACTGTGGTAGATCTGCAGGCGTCCTCAGGGATGCTGTGCGATTGCCCGCTGTGGCTTGCAGACAAAAAGGAAACTTCCACCGATAGACTATTCGTCTGTCCCTTAAGACCTGCAGGAGGGGTCGCAGGTCCCTTCTGTGTTGTAGGGTGATGGCGGACAGATCCTGGAACAATTGGATGCGAGTTCCCTCGTATTCCACATTGGCTTGGTTGCGCGCCAAGCGCAATATCTCCTCTTTCTGGAGAAAGTTAACTAGGCAACACACAGTGTCTCTAGGTGGATCATTTTCTCTGCCCCTGGGTCGCAGTGCTCTGTGGCATCTCTCCATTTCCACCGGAGCGTCAGGTGGTCTGCCCAGGAGAGTATTAAATATTGCCCATACCGCTTGTTGCAACTGTTGGGGGCCCTCCACTGACTCGGGGATCCCCCTAATGCGCAGGTTGTGTCTCCTTCCCCTATTGTCCAGGTCCTCCATATGCCTATGCATATCAATTAAGTGTTGAGCATGTGAGGTGGAGGCACTCTGGACTTGTTGTATTGCGGCCGCGTGTGTCATGGCGGTTGACTCCACGCGGTCCATCCTGGTAGCCACCGCTCTGATCTCTCCCTTCAGGTCGGAGATCGCGGCAAACATGGCATTTTTAATGTCCAATGCGACCTGTTGTAGGTCCACCATGCACAGAGGGGCAGAGGCATATCTGTCCGTACCTTGCGGGGGTCCCTTGTAGGAAGCGGCGGAGGTAGCGGATAGATCCGCACTCGAGTCCGAGGCGTGCGGCGCGGCCTGTGAGTCTGTCGGCTGCGTGCGGAACATCGCAGGGATGGTCTTGCTCAGCTGCGAGGACGGTTCCGCCTGTAGCCGGGTGGTTGGTTGGCCTTTCCCACTCATCTTAGCAGGACAAAGTCGAAGGATTCCGCTGATTAAAGCTGGGCTGGAGATCTGGGCGGCGGAGCTCTCCTACTATGCTGCCATCTCGCTCCGAAGCTAGGCCACGCCTAAACGTTTTTATTTTAAATGAGATTTTTATTTTGTACATATTAAGACATATATATTGTATACAAACCACACAAACCACATTATAAAGTGCTTTTTTCCATATATAGTAATTATATAACTCCTGGCTCACACTGGTTCTAATACTGTGATATGACCTACCCAGTGTGATCTTACCATGTGACCTACAAATACACAGTATATACAGTATACTTACTTACATAAACATATTAATAAGATAGATTGAGTCCAGAGACGGGTAACAAAAATGGTGAAAGGTTTGGGGGGATAAAACATATCAAGAGCGACTTCAGGAACGTAATATGTTCAGTCAGGAGGAAAGATGGGAAAGGGGAGACATGACTGAAACCTTTAGGCTGGGTTCACGCTTATGCAAATTGGATGCAGATTTCTTAATGGAGCTTAGATTTAACTTAGTTTCAGGTCCGAATTCAGGCAAAAATTCGGACCTGATTCACCCCTGAAACAGGGAACAGGGACAGACCCAATGCTGCAAACCGCTCTGCAAACAGTGTGAACCCAGCCTTAAACACATAAAGGGGGTGAAGAAGATTCAAGAGGGCAGTTTTTTTCAATATGAAACCAAAATCAAGAACACAGGCATTACATGACCTCAAACTAACTGGAGGAAAGTTCAAAACTAATCTTAGAAAGTATTATTTTACTGGAAGGGTATAAACTTACAGCAGAGGTAGTGAGTGAGCCAGTCAACAGTAAGTGGCTTCAAAACATGCTTGGGATAAACATAGATCTGCAGTATACTCAGACAAAAAAAAGTTACGTTTTCTCACGTAATTTTTCTATATGTGTGTGTATATATATATATATATATATATATATATATATATATATATAATGTAGTGACCTCACCCCTCTCACCCCTTCTCATTCTTGGCTTGTTGGTCTTGTCTAGGGGTTTAGTACTGGGGGGAGGGATGCGATACACCACGGCCCATGTTCTCCAGAGAGACTGGAGGTGAAAGCCAGAACTATCGGGTTTTGTGTGTGTCCCAGAGTCAAATCCTTTCTTCGAATTGACTCCCTTTGCTCCTAGTAACCAGGGTTTCACACACTGAAAAGGTCCAAGTCGTATTTATTCTCTTCCAGCAATAAATAGTCATACAGCACAGACAGGTTGAGACCCATAGAACACTTCAGTATTTGTGGGGAGTAGGTCAAGGCACAATTCTTTAAGTAGAGCTAACCACTGTGGTGTCACCAATGGTTATGATGTATAGTCACTGCCACCGACTATATAGAACAAGAGCATGAATTACCTTCGCTATCACAGCCCCTGTCAAAGGGAAGACATCCGTCCAAGAGAGTTACCGGAGGCCTCTCCGTCACCGGCAAATGCTGCGCCAGATTTTCCGGAGAAGTTCCGCTCACCGGCCTCCTCAATCTCAGACACGGGCACCCAAGGCGTTAGGGCCCCCTCAGATTCCTCCACCCTCGCGGAACTCAGTGGAAGGTACTGAGTCCCAGGCCTCCACATTAGTACCTCACCCCAGGCTAAAGGTGCCTGGGATGAACTCCATCTCCCGCTCCAGCCAGGTCAAGGGCACCTGGGCTTGGAATGCCAGCACCCAGGCTGAAGGTGCCTGGGCGCGGCTGCGTCCTCCGACTCTGAACCCCAAGGTCAGGGCGTCCGCCCCTTTTATCTCCTCTTCCTTTGCGTCACAGCAGATTCCCCGCTCCGCTGTACCAGCGCCAGGAAAGGACAAAAAGGGATGCAGTCTTGCGGTGAGTGTTCAGCTCCGACCCAGGGCGACAGCGCCACCTGCAGGCTGCAGGGAACCTCACACCACCAGAGTCCTCCAAGAACCACAAAAGGGTCTCAGATTCCCTAACAATCAGTGCATCTGGGTTACACTACGACCCAGATGCCTCCCCTAAATTCAAATACCCGCTACATATATATATATATATATATATATATATATATATTGTAACCTGGGGGGCAGGTAGCAGGTACAAAAGCTCCCTGGGATGAGCAGGCACAGATACCAAGTCCATTGGATCAGTGAAAACACAGTGTTGTTTATTGGTGCTATATACAAAGTCTAATGACAGGTGCTGTACAGTGGGTTGAAAACAAACAGAAGAAAAAATAGCTAAACAAAAGCCTAGCCGTGTCTCGGCTCTAACTATACAGTATTTACAAGCCCTCACTACTAGGCTGAACAAGCCTAACGCTTGTCAGCTTACACATTCTCAGAGTAACAAGTTTTACCAACCTTCTTGCTCTCACAGACCAATGTTGTCTGTGTTTCCGCCGGGCTGAGCAAAGGCTGTCTGCTCAGGTGAGCTTTTAATTAAGCTGGTGGAGAGAACCAACACCTGAAGTGGATCCTGGCTCAGAGATCCCTGAATGTATATGAGAGGAGCCTGGGAGATGTATAAACCCCGAACAGGACTTTCCCAAGCTCTCTCTGTGACGCTCTGCCACACATCCTCCCCCCTTGTTTCAACCCCAGGGTTGGAACACCTGTAGCCCAACAGGAGTGAACACGGGACAGGGCATCTACATTTCCCATCTCCACACCTGGCCTGTGTTTTACCGTAAAGGCGTAATCTTGTAGGGCCAAAAACCACCGGTTCACCCGTCTATTAGTCTCCTTCTTTTGGGCCATCCATTTCAGGGGAGCATGGTCAGTTATCAACTAAAACTGGCGCCCCAACAAGTAGTACCTGAGCGCGTCCACGGCCCACTTTATGGCCAGACACACCTTTTCAATGACTGCGTACTTCTTTTCATGGTCATTGAGCTTTCTGCTTAAGTACACCACAGGGTGTTCTTCCCCATTGTGTACCTGTGAAAGTACTGCCCGATACCAACATCAGACGCATCTGTCTGGACCAAAAAGTTTTTGGAGAAATCGGGGGAGTATAGGATTGGCTGTGCACAAAGAGCCTTCTTCAGGACTTGAAAAGACTATTCTGCTACTGGAGACCATTTCACCATTATGGAGGCTTTCCCTTTCGTAAGGTCTGTCAGTGGGGCAGCTATAGTTGCGAAATTTGGGATAAATCTTCTATAGTACCCCGCAATGCCAAGAAAGGCTCTGACCTGCTTCTTGTTTACAGGACGTGGCCACTCCTGGATGGCTTCTGTTTTATTCACCTGGGGCCTTATGACACCCCGGCCAATAGTGTAGCCCAAATACCTGGCTTCCTCTAGCCCAATGGCACATTTTTTTGGATTTGCCGTAAACTAGGCTTGTGCAATTCGTTTCGTAACGAATCGAAATTCGTCCGAATTTAGCAACTTTCGGACATTCGGAAGCATTCGAATTTCCGAACAAAGCAATTACGAATAAGACCGAATCCGAAATAAATTATACCGCAAATAGCGAATGCCCGAATGTCTTCGGCATAATTCGTTATGAAAAAGTTACGAATGTACGAATCCATACAAAGCACAATAACACTCACTCTGCTCTGCTCTCTGCTTCTCCCACACCGTGCTGAACTCCCTCTCAAAATGGTGTACAGGGGCGGAGGCTATAGCCGCATGTAAAAAACGAAAGTAAAATACGAGATTTCGAATCCATTCGAAGCACAATAACACTCTGCTCTGCTCTCTGCTTCTCCCTCACCGTGCTGAACCCTCTCAAAATGGTGTACAGGGGCAGAGGCTATAGCCGCATGTAAAAAACGAAAGTAAAATACGAGATTTCGAATCGTTACAAATAACCGCTATGTATTTAGAAAAGTACAAATCCATTCGAAGCACATTAGGCATAATAGGCAGCGTCGTCGTGAGAGAGACACAGAAAATTACGAATCAACGAACCCAAAAAAAGTTACGAAAGTAGGAGTTGTTTCCAGAATCAACGAAAAACAATGTACTCTACCGAAAGTACGAATTATAAATCAACTAAAAATTCAACGAAAAATGTCGCTTGCGAAAATACTAATTAGTCCGAACACGAAAAATCCCGTCTAGCAAAATTACGAATGATTACGAATCAACAGGACCAAAAAGAAACGAACCGAAACTAACCGAATTTTTCCGTTGTGCACAAGCCTACCGTAAACCCTTCTTTGAAGAGGGAATCCAGGACAGCCTGGACACGGGGCAAGTGAGACTCCCAGTCGGTGCTATGCACCACTATGTCGTCCAGATAGGCTGCAGCATACTGTCGGTGAGGTCTTAGGGTCCTGTCCATAGCCCTCTGAAATGTTGCAGGGGCATTTTGCAACCCAAAAGGCATTTTCTTATACTGAAACGACCCCTCCGGGGTCACAAACGCAGTCTTTTCTTTGGCACTACCAGTCAGGGGTATTTGCCAATATCCTTTGGTCAAGTCCAAAGTGGTCAGATAACGGGCCTTGCCAAGTCGGTCTATAAGCTCGTCTACCCTGGGCATTGGGTATGTGTCAAACTTTGTTACCGCATTAAGCTTTCTGAAGTCGTTACAAAACCTCCAAGTGCCATCCGGTTTTGGGACCAATACAATGGGGCTAGACCAGTCACTATTGGATTCCTCAATAACATCTAGCTCCAACATCCTTTTAACTTCCTCACCGATGTCCTTTCTTCTAGCTTCGGGAATTCGGTATGGTTTGAGCTTGACACGGACCCCAGGTTCAGTAAAAATATCATGCTGAACTGCTGAAGTTGTGCCCGGCAACTCTGAAAATTTCTCTTTATTCCTTATCAGGAACTCTCTAGCTTCCTGTTTCTGGGAACATGACAGGGTGTCTGGAATCGTGACCTCAGGGATCAGAGGGGATTCAGTACCCTTAAGGGTTACCGGGAGAGACCTGGCAGTTAATGCCAGTCTATCCTTCCAGGGCTTTAACAGGTTTATGTGGTAAATCTGTTCGGGCTTCCTTTTACCTGGTTGATACACCTTGTAATTGACCTCCCCAACTCTTTCAATTACTTCAAAGGGTCCCTGCCACTTAGCCAGGAATTTGCTCTCAACAGTGGGAACTAACACGAGGACCCTGTCACCAGGTGAGAAAACACGAAGTTGGGCCCCCCTGTTGTATATCCTCTGTTGGGCTGCTTGGGCCTGCAGTAAATGTTCTTTTACTAACGTTTGCTTGCTGCAATGTAGCGTTAGTTTGCTGTTGTGCAGCGTTTGCTTGCTGCTGTGCAGCGTTTATTAACACCATTTGTTTGAGGATGTCCTCCATTTTGTCACTTTAGGTACTGGCCTTTTAAGTAGTAACTTACTACAGCTGCCCGCATTCTCCACCATATGTAACCTGGGGGGCAGGTAGCGGGTACAAAAGCTCCCTGGGATGAGCAGGCACAGATACCAAGTCCATTGGATCAGTGAAAACACAGTGTTGTTTATTGGTGCTATATACAAAGTCTAATGACAGGTGCTGTACAGTGGGCTGAAAACAAACAGAAGAAAAAATAGCTAAACAAAAGCCTAGCCGTGTCTCGGCTCTAACTATACAGTATTTACAAGCCCTCACTACTAGGCTGAACAAGCCTAACGCTTGTCAGCTTACACATTCACAGAGTAACAAGTTTTACCAACCTTCTTGCTCTCACAGACCAATGTTGTCTGTGTTTCCCCAGGCTGAGCAAAGGCTGTCTGCTCAGGTGAGCTTTTAATTAAGCTGGTGGAGAGAACCAACACCTGAAGTGGATCCTGGCTCAGAGATCCCTGAATGTATATGAGAGGAGCCTGGGAGATGTATAAACCCCGAACAGGACTTTCCCAAGCTCTCTCTGGGACGCTCTGCCACAATATATATAAATATACAGTATATAGAAAGCTCTGCATATTTATTTTTTATAAAGGAAATTCTATAGGTAAATAAAAAAGAAATTAGAATAAATCCATATACAAGAAATAGAAATTAATCAAATATATACAGTACGTGTATACATTCATTTCATCATCTAACAGGTCATATAAACATAACATGGCATTAAACCTTCAGCATTTTTAGTTTAACACATTGAGCACAATAAAAGAAATATTACCTAGTAAACTATTTGGTAAAATTTGTACTCCAGCACTTGCAGTTTACAAATTACAGTGTTGCTGGCTCCTGCTCTCTCGGTGCTGCTTCCCTGATCTTCTGTTCTTAGGAGGAATGAGTTAATAGTCAACAGTGTAGTCTCCAGTCAGTCTGTTGGTGTGGAGAAGGGATTGGGGGGGGTGGTTGCAGGGGAGTTCCCTGACATTCTAGGCTATAGGGTTGTGTATTTCTATTGGTGCACACAAGAAAGGGAGACACAACTCTAGTCCCGTGGGATACTGCAAGAGAAAAGAGCCAGAGAAGAGGTCATGGCACCATTGGCATCGCTATGGGGATGTGACAGGTGCAGACCGCACCCAAGTGACACCCCCCAGTTGGGTGACACTAGCTGAATCTAGGGGGGTGATGATTTTAGTTGTGCCCCCCAGGCCGGTATTTTCATAGATGCTGTGCCTGACCACTGAGGGCCTTTCCCCCATACCCACACTTATGGCGGTGACAAGGGGAGAGCAGCCTGGAGCAGTGAAGTCCGCAATGGAGAAATGACAGAGAGGAGAGAGCTGGGAGTGCGGGCTGTGCTCTCCCCCTCCTATCAGTGGAGCGAGCCTCCATAAAGCATATGACACAGGATTGTTCTTACATTGGCATGTTCAGTGTTTGATTCATTCCCTGCTGCCGGGAGATGAGCGCTCATTGGCAGAGATAGGGGACAGGGTAATCAAACTGTGTACAGCCCGATCCTGTGTCATCTACTGCATAGAAGAGCGCTCCACTGACAGCAGTGAGAAAGCAAAGCAAAACCTCCACCTCTACCTGGTTAAACTCTCTAAAAATATGTATACATTTTTCAGGGTGTATATGTATTTCATGTTTCAGGGTATTGGCAATCTTCTTATAGCCTAGGCCATCTTTATGTAGAGCAACAATTCTTTTTTTCAGATCCTCAGAGGGTTCTTTGCCATGAGGTGCCATGTTGAACTTCCAGTGACCAGTATGAGAGAGTGAGAGCGATAACACCAAATTTAACATACCTGCTCTCCATTCACACACCTGAGAGACCTTATAAAACTAACGAGTCACATGACATCGGGGAGGGAAAATGGCTAATTGGGCCCAATTTGGACATTTTCACTTAGGGGTGTACTCACTTTTGTTGCCAGCGGTTTAGACATTATTGGTTGTGTGTTGTTGTTTTTTTGAGAGGACAGCAAATTTACACTGTTATACAAGCTGTACATTCACTACTTTACATTGTAGCAAAGTGTGATTTTGTCAGTGTTGTCACATGAAAAGATATAATAAAATATTTACAAAAATGTGAGGGGTGTACTCACTTTTGTGAGATACTGTACATCTGATGTACAAACAGATATTATCAGCAGGGCCCAACAAGGGTCCTGATGGACATGTACCCTGGTATATGTAGTTATTAATAAGGATACCTCCAGATGGATGTTGCAACAAAGTTCAGTTGAAGAGTCTTCTAAGAATAATTGCAAGGTGGCAACTGTCTTTGTGTTGGAGACCTGAAGACAAGATCAGCGGTGATGAGGACACCCTCCAACTGTTGTCCAAGCAGCCTTGAATGTAGCTTCTTACCGGCAGTCGACTATCTTCCCTTCCTCTTAGTCCCTCCCTAACAGTTTTTAATCTGTCATGCCTAACCTGGCTCTAGACCATGCTGGTTATTGAGCCCTAAGCTAAAACTAGTTGTAGCGGGGTCTCCTTTAAGGCCCCACGGACTATGTTACCCAGAACCCCGTTTGGCACCCAAGGTGCAATTGCAAACCGCAGAGACTCATGGGTGGGGTATAAAAGGGAAGGGCGAGGCTAAGCTCGGCCTCTTTGGACACCGCGCTGCTAGCAAGAGGACTCCCTGTGCGGACCTGCTACAAGTGCAAGGCCCAAAGCCTGGGCCTTGTGCACTTCCAAGGAGCCTTCCACCCCACTGCGGAGCCTGTGTGGCACCTGATCTCTATCGGCTTGAGGGACATCAGTTGGACCGGAGACCTGGCTGTCGCAGACCCTGTGTGCGGAGACACAGCGGTGGAAGTCACGGACTAGGACTGAGTCCGGAGTGGTGAGAGAGCACCTGCTCACAATCATAGCCGAGTACTTTGTTTAGGCCTATTGACTACCTAGGCCAGTGATGGCAAACCCGTGGCATGCGTGCCGCTGCCGGCACGCCGAGCCCTCTCTGTGGTCACGCCATGAAGGGAGAGCCATTAAATGAGAAAAGCACACAGTTAAAGTCTAATCGTCCGCACCGCAAACTACATCTCCCACAGTTCTGTAGGCGAGTGGGCGTGACAAGGGATAAGCGACGGGGGTGACGTGCGCACGCTAATCCAATCATAAAGGCTGTCTCATCCACACTGCACTGACCATCAAACAAATCAGCGGTGACGTGCTGAGCGTGACTGGGAGAACACGCGGCTGGGATCAGAGGAGACTTGCGGGCGCGAATGAGCTGCCGGATAGAATGGAGTCAGTTAAGATCAATGTGGAGTGGATCCATTATTTCCTTGCATCTAAACATCTAAAAAGTAAGCCTTTCACTGTTAAATTTTATTGCTTGTTTAACGGTATGCAACAATCTACAAAAAACTAATACAAACCAACTCACGGCAATGCTGACATTCTGCTCTGTACAGTTACAGATTTTACAAAATTTTGCAAAATAAAGGTGTTAATTCGGTGAGTGCATGTGTCAGGTAGGTGAGTGCATGTGTCAGGTAGGTGAGTGTAATGGTCAGGTAGGTGAGTGTAATGGTCAGGTAGGTGAGTGCAATGGTCTGGTAGGTGAGTGCATGGGTCAGGTAGGTGAGTGCAATGGTCAGGTAGGTGAGTGCAATGGTCAGGTAGGTGAGTGCAATGGTCAGGTAGGTGAGTGCATGTGTCAGGTAGGTGAGTGTAATGGTCAGGTGAGTGTAATGGTCAGGTAGGTGAGTGCAATGGTCAGGTAGGTGAGTGCATGTGTCAGGTAGGTGAGTGTAATGGTCAGGTAGGTGAGTGTAATGGTCAGGTAGGTGAGTGCAATGGTCAGGTAGGTGAGTGCATGTGTAAGGTAGGTGAGTTCATGTGTCAGGTAGGTGAGTGCAATAGTCAGGTAGGTGAGTACATTTGTCAGGTACGTGAGTGTAATGGTCAGGTAGGTGAGTGTAATGGTCAGGTAGGTCAGTGCATTCTGATCACAACACATTCCTGATCCCTGCATTCTGAGCGAATCTGGTAGAATAGTACGTTTTTGGTCATTTGGAGCTCCTTCAGAGGGATGATCAGTCCCATCCGCTGTACAGAGCTGCAGGCAGGTATAATTCTGTGTTGGCACTTTGAAAGAAATAAGTTGGTTTGGCGTCGCGGTTTGGGCACCCGGGCTCAAAAAGGTTTGCCATCACTGACCTAGGCCCATCGTTCTATACTTGCAATCCTGATCGGAGACTAGTTCCAGAACTGAGTTATATAGTCTCCGGGGAGTTGTTTCCATTGCCATAAACCGTTACTTGGATTTACAAATTGTTGTTCCTGTATGTGCACCACCGATCATCTTGCATCGAAGATTCCTCACCTTAAAACTGAGCTTTAACCAAGTCAGGCCTGACTGGAGGGTAGAACTTTATTGAGCGCCATATTGCTCACGGGGAGAATAGCTGCACGCAGTGTATGATCTATTTCTATATAGTAGATGACTAGTGTCATTATTATTGCAGGGCTCTGCATGTGTGTGATGTATTGTATTTATGATTGACTTTTATATTCAAAGTAAATCTGATATAGTTAATCAGTCCGGTATTAGTGTCAATTACTATAATTTACCACCATTTGCATTACTGTGGGATTGCTCTTACACTAGTACAGAGCTATACTAATACCTCATTACCTAGACTAGCTGTGCCAGAGGAGGGTCAAGTAGATTGCCGGGGGTTGGCAGTACTGTGTACAGGGCCCGAAACAAAACCAGCGGCTCTCTTAGTTTGGGGGTATCGCTACACGTGGGGGCTCCGAGTCCGGGATCCTGTATACGGCAAGAAAACACACCAAAAGTACCGGCATGGACCCGCAAGAAGTTAAAGCGTGGTGCGAAGCAGCCGAGGCTAGCACAGACATGTCAGTGGTCATCAGTCTCCCGGGAGAAGAATGGCCGATGGATGCGGTGGAGCGACTTCTAGTGTCGTTATCCCCGAATCAAGAGCCAAGGGTGATGGACATGAAATCCAACCCAGAAGCTTCATTTCAGTATGTACTGCTACAGTGGAGGGATGGAATACCGGAAAACTTTAAAGGCCGAAGTGTGCGAACGTTAGATAACAAAGTTTATGGTTTGGCGCACGCAATGACCATAAAGACAGAATCACTTCCCCCCATCCCCACCGGGATCACCACCAGGGACCTCCCATGCGTCAGAGAATCACAAAGGGATTATACCTCCGGCGGCACCCATTGCTACCATAGCACCAGAACTTTTAAATGCCCTAGGGGATCTGCTAGCGAAGTGTCAGAAAACCAACACGGTACACATAGAGGCTAGTTATTGGAAGCTAAGAATATTTTCGGAGGAAGCTGCCCGTCCCTGTAGGGGAGGAAGACTTCGATACCTGGCTCGAGCAGGCCTTACTAGCGGTAGAGGCATGGGAAGTGCCTGAAGCGCAGAAGAAGCAGCGCGTGATTGAGAGTCTGAAAGGCGCGGCTGCGGAAACGGTAAAAAGTCTCCTGTTTGGAAATGCGGTCTGCACGGCCTATGACTGTTTAGCCATGCTGCAAGAAGAGTTTGATCAGTTAGAAAAAGGTGACAGAACTAATATACCAGTTTGAACACACTTTCCAGCAGCCGGGAGAAAAATTGTCGGAGTATGTCAGAAGACTGAACAAGATGCTCTGTCAAATTGTACTAAAAAAAGGAATGGTACCCCAAGCCATAGATGCGGCAAGGATGAAGCAGATCCTAAAGGGAGCATTACGCTCAGATCCAGTCTGGCTCCATCTGAAAACCTCAGGAGGAGGTATGTCACTGAACTACCCTGATCTGGTAAAGATCATTAGAGACAAAGAGGCTCTGCAGAAAGATCAGCAAACGATCAAGACGCACACCTCTTCTACACCCGTAGTGGTCAGATCAGCCATGACCCCCAAAAGAGACTCAGAAGTGGATACCCTGAAGTCACAGATGTCTCAGGTATTGGAGATGCTGACCTTTCTGATGACAAAGGATTCAAGGGTCTCAGAGGGAGAGGGACCGAAGAAGGAGTTGTTCCCAGACACCTCAGCGCTCGCTCCCCTACAAGATTGGGGGGATGCGATTTGTTTTAACTGTGGAGGAATTGGCCATATTGCAAAAGTATGTTCCAGTCCCAAGAAAAAGAAGCTAAACAATCGCAAGCTGGCGGAAAACTGCAGAGGGCCCCGGTGAAGGAGTCAACCGGGTGCCCATTATCTCCAGTAAGCTCCATTGGATCCAAACTGAATGAGAAGCCCAAAAAGAAAGGGGAAAAACCCCCTCAGAAGGAGAACAGTGTCCCTCAGCGGAAACTTACACCTAAAAAGAGGGGGGATATCAAGAGAGACCAAAGTCACCAGCTAATTGCAAGAAGGAAAGTCCCAAGGGAGAACATAGGGATCAAAGGAAAGAGACCCCTTCGAAGCCATACCCAGAAAAACTGGTAGGCCCCTCCCCCATAGTACCTATTCAAGTGGAGGGAGTCTACACAAGAGCCATCTTGGATACTGGGGCACAAGTGACCCTATTATATAGGGACTTCTATGACAAACATCTGAGTCATCTATCCATCCAGAAAATTGAAGACTTGGAGATATGGGGGATCGGAACACAGAGTTCCCCTTACGATGGTTACCTGCCCATAAAATTGACCTTTGACCCCTCAGTGGCCGGGAAGGCTGAAGTGTTCGATACCCTGGCAGTGGTATGCTCCCGACCACCTGGAGCCAACAAGAGCTCCCTAATAATAGGGACCAACACAGACTTGGTCCGGAGGCTCTTGGCCCCTCTAGCACGAGGGAAGAATCCTGCAGTCACCAGAATCCACCCAATGTTGAAGAAAGCCTATCAGCGACTAGTCTTAGAACAGAAGGCCCCAGAAGAGGGGGTAGGGAAAGTCTGGAGACTGGCGAAGAAAGGAATATTGTTGCAGCCCGGTGAAGTAACCTGTCTCAGAGCCACTGTGAAGCTTACTTGGGAGCAACCTGGCCCCTTTGTTATATTGGAACCGGATCCCCAGGAAAGACACTCGGGTTTAGAAGTGGTTCCGTTAAGAGCTTTGAAGAAGGCACACTGTAAGGTGCCGGTGAGCGTCAGGAACATTACAGGTGCCCCCATGGAGATCCCAGCTAGGATGTTGCTGGGCCAAGTGAGCCCTGCTGCCCCAGTTGTCTTATCAGATGTGGAGAAGACAGAGGGAGAAAGGACTATCTGGGAGAAGCTCTGCATGGAGAACCCAAACCTGCCAAGGGCCTGGAAAGAAAGAGCAAAGGCCCAGTTGACCAGATGGAGGAAGATTTTCTCTAAAGATGAGTTCGATGTAGGGTGTGCGAAGAGTGCCACCCATCGAATCCGCCTCCAGGAGGACAAGCCTTTCAGGGAGAGGGTCAGGTGAGTCCCTCTAGCCGACCTTGAAGACCTGAGAGAACACCTCGCCGAGCTCAAGCGGACCGGTGTTATCCGGGAATCTAGAAGCCCCTATGCCTCTCCAATAGTGGTGGTCAGAAAAAAAATGGGTCGTTGAGACTGTGTATCGACTACAGGACCCTCAACAGGAGAACGATACCTGACCAGTATACCACCCCGAGGATAGAGGACGCCCTACAGAGCTTGTCTGGAGCCAGGTGGTTCAGCGTCATGGACCTTAAGAGTGGATACTATCAGATCCCCATGCATCCGGAAGATAAGGAGAAGACAGCCTTCATAACCCCTGTGGGATTCTTTGAATTTCACCGGATGCCCCAAGGTCTGTCTGGAGCCCCTGCCACCTTTCAGCGCCTCATGGAGAAAACCGTAGGAGACATGAACCTCATCGAAGTCCTAGTGTAACTAGATGATATCATTGTCTTTGGGAAGACTCTAGAGGAGTATGAAGAGAGAGACTGGAAAAAGTCTTGAGAAGGCTCAGCGAGGAGGGACTAAAGCTTTCACTAGAGAAATGCCAGTTCTACCAGTCATCTGTCAACTATCTGGGGCACATAGTGTCCGAAGTAGGGGTAGCCACAGATCCCAAAAAGTTGGAGACAGTTACCTCCTGGCCACAGCCCACCACTGTGACAGAACTCCGGTCCTTTTTGGGGTTTTGCTCCTACTATAGGAGGTTCGTAGAGGGGTTCGCATGGATTGCCAGACCCCTGAATGAACTGTTAAAGACGGAGGGAGAAGAGGATGACTCGGGGCCCAGGAAGCCGGGAGAGTCAGTTGAAGATCAGTGGAATGGAAAGTGTGAAGAGGCATTCCAAATGCTGAAGAAAAACTTAACCACTGCCCCTGTCTTGGCCTATGCAGACCCAAAGAAGCCCTATGAACTCCATGTGGATGCCAGTCATGATGGTCTGGGAGGAGTGCTCTATCAGGAGCATGGAGGGCAACTGCGACCCGTTGCATATGTGAGCAGGAGTTTGACCCCATCTAAAAAAAGAACTACCCCACTCACAAGTTGGAGTTCCTGGCCCTCAAATGGGCTGTGGTCGATAAACTGAAAGACTACCTGTATGGGGCAGAATTTACCGTGAAAACTGACAACAACCCCCTTACCTATCTTTTCACCACAGCAAAGCTGGATGCCACAGGCCATCGATGGCTGGCTGCACTGTCTGGATTCAATTTCAGCCTGAAATACAGACCTAGGGCTGGTAATCGAGATGCAGATGCTCTATCCAGAAGGTCTCATGCTCCCACCGGCAGTACAAAAGACTGGACCGAAGTGGCACCGGACGGGGTGCGGGCCCTCTGTCAGGGAGCTGAACTCCAGGCCAGTGGGGGATCCAGAGCGGAAGAGATAGGGGTCACAGTGGTAGGAGTACCCAAACAATACTGTGGAGTAACTCAGATAGAAGAAGATGACTTGCCAAAGCTGTCCAAGAAGGAATTGAGATGCGACCAATTGGAAGACCCCTTGGGGAAATTGGTCCTGGAGGCCCTGAAAAATCAGGATCCCGACAGACTCCTGCATCACCCTTCGAAGGAGGCCCGCCTGCTGCGGAAGGAGTGGGACAGGCTGCAGGTGCATCAAGGGCTGGTCTACCGAAGGGGCCCCTCTGATGACCTGGAAGACAAATGGCAACTGTTTCTACCTGAGAAACACAGAGAGACCGTTTTGGTTGCCCTACACAACAACCATGGCCACTTAGGAGCTGAAAGAACCTTTCAACTCATCAGGAGTCAATTCTATTGGCCTTGCATGAGGGCTGAAGTAGAGGAATACTGCCACTCCTGCGCACGCTGCATTCAGCGACAGACTTTACCCCATCAAGCTTCCCCCAATGGGCCACCTGCAAAGTCAAGGTCCATTGGATTTGGTATGCATTGATTTTCTCTGCCTCAAACCCGACTTGAGTGGACTAGGAAATGTTCTGGAGATAACCGATCATTTCACCCGGTATGCCCAGGCCTTCCCAACCAAAGACCAGAAGGCTTCCACCGTGGCCAAAGTACTTATGGAAAAATACTTTGTGCACTATGGGCTACCACAGCGTCTTCACTCGGATCAAGGGAGGGACTTTGAAAGTCGGCTGATCCGGAAGCTCTTGGACTCCTTAGGGATCCAGAAGACCCGTACCACCCCCTACCATCCACAAAGGGATGCTCAGCTGGAGAGGTTCAACCGAACCCTACTTAACATGCTGGGGACTTTAAGTAGCGAAAAGAAGCAGCACTGGAGCAAGCACATAGCAGCAATTGTGCATGCTTACAACAGTACAACAAGTGACTCCACAGGGTACTCTCCCTATCGACTTATGTTTGGAAGAGAAGCAAGACTACCCGTAGGCCTGGCCTTTGGCACATCCATAGACCATTCCTCAGCCACTTCACACAAAGGATATGTGGACAGGCTGAGGCACAGTTTAAAGTTGGCCTATGAGCAGGCTCAAGCAGCTTCAGATCAATGGGGAGCTCGTAACAAGAAAAACTTTGACCTGAAAGTCCGGAATCAGGATCTACAACCTGGGGACAGAGTGCTGCTACGGAACTTAGGAGTCCCTGGGAAGCACAAGCTTGCAGACAGATGGAGACCTGAACCCTATATTATTTGCAAGAAGCTGACCGGCCTACCAGTCTACAAACTGAAGCCGGAAAGGAAAGAAAGGTGGGACCATTGAAGACTTGGCACCGAAACCATATACTTCCACTTGCCGAAGCAGTTCGGATACCCCCTATAAAAGATTTCCCTGAGCCAACTTCCATCCTGGATACTCCTAGGCCAAATACCCGGTCCCAGACGTCTCGATCTGAAGGAACAGATGTCTCTGAACTCAGTGAGGATGAGAGGGGAAAGCTTGAATGGCTATGGCCTTCCCAGGCCCCTGTAACTTATGCTATAGATCTTCCACCTTCTGAAGACACCATAGACAGTACACTGAATGAAGAAGCTACTGAGTTCATCCCGTCCAGTCCTCTATCAGACTCATGGGAAAATGCCTCTGACTCATTCTCAGAGGAGGATCCAAGAGATTCCATGTATCTTCCTGCTCCTGAGTTAAATGTTCCAGAGACAATGAAAGCTTCTATGTCTGTTCCAGAAGAAGAACCTACAGTGACCGAACCAGAGATCCCAAGAGAGCAGAGGATGAAAAGGACCATACGCCCCCCCCCGGAAGTTGACTTACACACAAATGGGGGAGAGTTCGGAGGACACTGTAGTAACCGCCAGGAGGAGTGCAGAAAACCCTGATCCCTCCACTGTTCATTTCGTGGAGGGCAACCCTCTGGCACAGTTAGGCAGGCCACTTATGACAGTGTGACCTGTGGGCAAGGAAGTTCCCCCCCTTGTTTTTGGTGGGAGCTTCCTCTGCCGACATCATACGCAGCTTTGTCTAGTATTGTGCGTACTGTATGTTGACATTATCTTTGGGGACCAAAGAGTTTAAGTGGGGGGAGTGTGTAGCGGGGTCTCCTTTAAGGCCCCACGGACTACGTTACCCAGAACCCTGTTTGGCACCCAAGGTGCAATTGCCAACCGCAGAGACTCATGGGTGGGGTATAAAAGGGAAGGGCGAGGCTAAGCTCGGCCTCTTTGGACACCGCGCTGCTAGCAAGAGGACTCCCTGTGCGGACCTGCTACAAGTGCAAGGCCCAAAGCCTGGGCCTTGCGCACTTCCAAGGAGCCTTCCACCCCACTGTGGAGCCGGTGTGGCACCTGATCTCTATCGGCTTGAGGGACATCAGTTGGACCGGAGACCTGGCTGTTGCAGACCCTGTGTGCGGAGACACAGCGGTGGAAGTCACGGACTAGGACTGAGTCTGGAGTGGTGAGAGAGCACCTGCTCACAATCATAGCCGAGTACTTTGTTTAGGCCTATTGACTACCTAGGCCCATCGTTCTATACTTGCTATCCTGATCGGAGACTAGTTCCAGAACTGAGTTATATAGTCTCCGGGGAGTTGTTTCCATTGCCATAAACCGTTACTTGGATTTACAAATTGTTGTTCCTGTATGTGCACCACCGACCATCTTGCATGCGAAGATTCCTCACCTTAAAACTGAGCTTTAACCAAGTCAGGCCTGACTGGAGGGTAGAACTTTATTGAGCGCCATATTGCTCACGGGGAGAATAGCTGCACACAGTGTATGATCTATTTCTATATAGTAGTTGACTAGTGTCATTATTATTGCAGGGCTCTGCATGTGTGTGATGTATTGTATTTATGATTGACTTTTATATTCAAAGTAAATCTGATATAGTTAATCATTCCGGTATTAGTGTCAATTACTATAATTTACCACCATTTGCATTACTGTGGGATTGCTCTTAGACTAGTACAGAGCTATACTAATACCTCATTCCCTAGACTAGCTGTGATAGAGGATGGCCAAGTTGATTTCCAGGGGGTTGGCAGTACTGTGTACAGGCAGGGCCGGCGCTACCACTAGGCGAAGTAGGCAGCCGCCTAGGGGCGCACTACCACCTAGGGCGCAACCACAGCCTCTGTGAGCTAGGCTCTCCTCTCCTGATCGATGGCCCCATTCAGTGTGCCGCCACGGCGCCACCAATCCCCCCATGTGTAGCGCAGAGCGCCCCGCTGCGCTGTCACATCTCCTCAGTCCTCAGACAGGTATAATCACACAGCGCCGCTCCGGGACTCCTTTGCTCCAGCCTGTCCCTCTGGTGCGGCGCTGTGTGCCTGTGTGTGCAGCGGAGGGGCGGGGTTTTGACGAAGAAGGGAGCGTTGAGAGGAGCAGCTGACCTCCCACCCAGCGAGGACTCCAGCGGGTGGATGGCATTGGCGGCGCTGGCCTGGCCCTGGCGGGGACTCAGTGGAGCGGATGGATGGCTCTGGCCTGGCCCCTGAGCAGAGCCCTGATGATGGTTGACGAAGCACCAAAGAGCAGAGGTAAGGAGGAGGACGGATCGATCTACATGCTGTGTGAGGGGGAGGGGTGTGTGTTTGAGTAGTGCAGGGAGTAGGAGTCAGGGGGGGTCACTGTATATTTCATGTAAGGGGGGGTCACTGTATATTTCATGTAAGGGGGGGTCAGTGTATGTTTCATGTAAGGGGGGTCACTGTATGTTTCATGTAAGGGGGGTCACTGTATATTTCATGTAAGGGGGGTCACTGTATATTTCATGTAAGGGGGTCACTGTATATTTCATGTAAGGGGGGGTCAGTGTATGTTTCATGTAAGGCGGGGTCACTGTATATTTCATGTAAGGGGGGTCACTGTATATTTCATGTAAGGGGGGTCAGTGTATGTTTCATGTAAGGGGGGGTCACTGTATGTTTCATGTAAGGGGGGGTCAGTGTATGTTTCATGTAAGGGGGGGTCAGTGTATGCATCATGTAAGGGGGGGTCAGTGTATATTTCATGTAAGGGGGGGGTCAGTGTATATTTCATGTAAGGGGGGTCAGTGTATGTTTCATGTAAGGGGGGTCAGTGTATGTTTCATGTAAGGGGGGGTCAGTGTATGTTTCATGTAAGGGGGGGTCAGTGTATATTTCATGTAAGGGAGGGTCAGTGTATATTTCATGTAAGGGGGGTCAGTGTATGTTTCATGTAAGGGGGGTCAGTGTATGTTTCATGTAAGGGGGGGTCAGTGTATGTTTCATGTAAGGGGGGGTCAGTGTATGTTTCATGTAAGGGGGGGTCAGTGTATGTTTCATGTAAGGGGGGGTCAGTGTATGTTTCATGTAAGGGGGGGTCAGTGTATGTTTCATGTAAGGGGAGGTCAGTGTATGTTTCATGTAAGGGGGGTCAGTGTATATTTCATGTAAGGGGGGTCAGTGTATATTTCATGTAAGGGGGGTCAGTGTATGTTTCATGTAAGGGGGGGTCAGTGTATGTTTCATGTAAGGGGGGGTCAGTATATGTTTCATGTAAGGGGGGGTCAGTGTATGTTTCATGTAAGGGGGGTCAGTGTATGTATCATGTAAGAGGGGGTCAGTGTATGTTTCATGTAAGGGGGGTCAGTGTATGTTTCATGTAAGGGGGGGTCAGTGTATGTTTCATGTAAGGGGGGGTCAGTGTATGTTTCATGTAAGGGGGGGTCAGTGTATGTTTCATGTAAGGGGGGTCAGTGTATGTTTCATGTAAGGGGGGGTCAGTGTATGTTTCATGTAAGGGGGGTCAATGTATGTATCATGTAAGGGGGGGTCAATGTATGTATCATGTAAGGGGGGGTCACTGTATATTTCATGTAAAGGGGGGTCACTGTATGTTTCATGTAAGGGGGGTCAGTGTATATTTCATGTAAGGGGGAGGTCAGTGTATGTTTCATGTAAGGGGGGTCACTGTATATTTCATGTAAGGGGGGTCACTGTATATTTCATGTAAGGGGGGTCACTGTATGTTTCATGTAAGGGGGGGGTCAGTGTATGTGTCAGGTAAGGGGGGGTCAGTGTATGTTTCATGTAAGGGGGGTCAGTGTATGTGTCAGGTAAGAGGGGGTCACTGTATATTTCATGTAAGGGGGGTCACTGTATGTTTCATGTAAGGGGGGTAACTGTATGTTTCATGTAAGGGGGGTAACTGTATGTTTCATGTAAGGGGGGGTCACTGTATGTTTCATGTAAGGGGGGTCACTGTATGTTTCATGTAAGGGGGGTCAGTGTATGTATCATGTAAGGGGGGGTCAGTGTATGTTTCATGTAAGGGGGGTCAGTGTATGTGTCAGGTAAGGGGGGGTCAGTGTATGCATCAGGTAAGGGGGGTCAGTGTATGTATCAGGTAAGGGGGTCAGTGTATGTATCAGGTAAGGGGGGTCAGTGTATGTATCAGGTAAGGGGCGTCAGTGTATGTATCAGGTAAGGGGGGTCAGTGTATGCATCAGGTAAGGGGGGTCAGTGTATGCATCAGGTAAGGGGGGTCAGTGTATGCATCAGGTAAGGGGGGTCAGTGTATGTTTCAGGTAAGGGGGGTCAATGTATGTTTCAGGTAAGGGGGGTCAATGTATGTTTCAGGTAAGGGGGGTCAATGTATGTTTCAGGTAAGGGGGGGTCAGTGTATTTTTCAGGTAAGGGGGGGTCAGTGTATGTGTCAGGTCAGTGTAATTGTCAGGTGGGTTAGTGTAGGGGACAGGGGGTCAGTGTATGTGTCAGGGGGTCAGTGTAGGGGTCAGATAGGTCACATGTGTTGCAAGGGCAGGGTAAAGTGGAGTCAGGGGCGCAGCCGGGGGGGGGGGCGGCAAAATTAGGTTTCGCCTAGGGTGTCAAAGATCCTTGCACCAGCCCTGGGTCAGTGTATGTTTCATGTAAGGGGGGGTCACTGTATGTTTCATGTAAGGGGGGTCACTGTATATTTCATGTAAGGGGGGTCACTGTATATTTCATGTAAGGGGGGTCACTGTATATTTCATGTAAGGGGGGGTCAGTGTATGTTTCATGTAAGGGGGGGTCACTGTATATTTCATGTAAGAGGGGTCACTGTATATTTCATGTAAGGGGGGTCACTGTATATTTCATGTAAGGGGGGGTCAGTGTATGTTTCATGTAAGGGGGGGTCAGTGTATGTATCATGTAAGGGGGGGTCACTGTATGTTTCATGTAAGGGGGGGTCAGTGTATGTTTCATGTAAGGGGGGTCAGTGTATGTTTCATGTAAGGGGGGGTCAGTGTATGTTTCATGTAAGGGGGGGTCAGTGTATGTTTCATGTAAGGGGGGGTCACTGTATGTTTCATGTAAGGGGGGGTCACTGTATGTTTCATGTAAGGGGGGTCAATGTATGTATCATGTAAGGGGGGTCAATGTATGTATCATGTAAGGGGGGGTCACTGTATATTTCATGTAAAGGGGGGTCACTGTATGTTTCATGTAAGGGGGGGTCAGTGTATATTTCATGTAAGGGGGAGGTCAGTGTATGTTTCATGTAAGGGGGGTCACTGTATATTTCATGTAAGGGGGGTCACTGTATGTTTCATGTAAGGGGGGGGTCAGTGTATGTGTCAGGTAAGGGGGGGTCAGTGTATGTTTCATGTAAGGGGGGTCAGTGTATGTGTCAGGTAAGAGGGGGTCACTGTATATTTCATGTAAGGGGGGTCACTGTATGTTTCATGTAAGGGGGGTAACTGTATGTTTCATGTAAGGGGGGTCACTGTATGTTTCATGTAAGGGGGGTAACTGTATGTTTCATGTAAGGGGGGGTCACTGTATGTTTCATGTAAGGGGGGTCACTGCATGTTTCATGTAAGGGGGGTCAGTGTATGTATCATGTAAGGGGGGGTCAGTGTATGTTTCATGTAAGGGGGGTCAGTGTATGTGTCAGGTAAGGGGGGGTCAGTGTATGCATCAGGTAAGGGGGGTCAGTGTATGTATCAGGTAAGGGGGTCAGTGTATGTGTCAGGTAAGGGGGGGGTCAGTGTATGTATCAGGTAAGGGGGGTCAGTGTATGTATCAGGTAAGGGGCGTCAATGTATGTATCAGGTAAGGGGGGTCAGTGTATGCATCAGGTAAGGGGGGTCAGTGTATGCATCAGGTAAGGGGGGTCAGTGTATGCATCAGGTAAGGGGGGTCAGTGTATGCATCAGGTAAGGGGGGTCAGTGTATGTTTCAGGTAAGGGGGGTCAATGTATGTTTCAGGTAAGGGGGGTCAATGTATGTTTCAGGTAAGGGGGGGTCAATGTATGTTTCAGGTCAGTGTAATTGTCAGGTGGGTTAGTGTAGGGGACAGGGGGTCGGTGTATGTGTCAGGGGGTCAGTGTAGGGGTCAGATAGGTCACATGTGTTGCAAGGGCAGGGTAAAGTGGAGTCAGGGGCGCAGCCGGGGGGGGGCGGCAAAATTAGGTTTCGCCTAGGGTGTCAAAGATCCTTGCAGCAGCCCTGTGTACAGGGCCGAAACAAAATTAGCGGCTCTCTTAGTTTGGGGGTATCGCTACATAGTGTGACAGCAGCAAGGTAAAGTCACCTGGTTGCATCCAGGGGGGTAGATATATTTCGCCCAGATTCAGGCTTTACGCCGACTTATACAACTAGGTGGAGAGTTGTATAAGCCCAGCTAAGGCTAGTGGGCTCATGGATGACTCATACCTCTAGGGAGAGTGTGGGGCGTCGTGCAGACAGGGAGTTGATGAGACCAGCTGAAGCTTGTCAGCTCATTTAGGCCTCTATAAGAACTCCCAGCTTCATTAGATGTTAGCTCATGCCTGGAACCAGACCTGTGTGGACTGTCTAGGGAGAGTGAACCCCTGTGCGGTGAGACAAAGCCTGTGTGGCTATTTGCTTGGACATTTAAAACCAGGGACTTAGGGACTAGGACAGCACTAGGCTGATCCCAGTTGTTAGTTAGGAAACCTGTATGTTTAGTCAGAGGTCAAGTTGACCAGGATTTATTTTGTTTATGTTTCTTTTGCTTTGCTGTGTTTTGTCACTGTAAATAGAAAATAAACCGCACCTTTTTGATTTTGAAAACCACAACCTCCGTTTGCTGGGCCTGTTTTGTGTGGGGAGCCCATCTCGGGGGTCACAAACACCCGCTGCCGAGCTAACCCCCTCACAGTTGGTGGAGAACCAGTGGCAGTTTTTTTTTAAGCCAGCATGGAGGAGATACTGAAGCAGCTGGCTCTAGCAAATGCCAATCAACAGCAGACAAATGCAGGTTTGCAAAAGAGCCTTGCAGCTCAACAACAGAACTTCGCAGCCCAGCAGCAAGCTCATCAACAGAGCCTTGCAGCCCAGCAGCAAGCTCATCAACAGAGCCTTGCAGCCCAGCAGCAGACAAACGCAACTTTGCAACAGTCTGGAGGCTCAGCAACAAGCCCAGCAGCAATCTGAGGCCCGCTTCATAGACCTGTTACAGAAGCAAGAGCAGAGACTACAACAACAGATGGAAGCAGCAATGCAGCAACGTCCGCAGACCAGTGAGGAAAGCCGTCCCACTAATACCGCGTCCTTTGGGGTGAGTCGTTTATTGACAAAAATGACTGGAGAGGATGATCCAGAGGTATTTTTGACCACATTTGAAAGGACCGCTGAAAGAGAAAAGTGGCCTGAGGAGCAGTGGGCTGGACTGGTGGCTCCTCTGTTAACTGGGGAATCGCAGAAAGCTTACTATGACCTAGAGCCTAACCAAGCAAAAGACTATGCGATGCTAAAAGCTGAAATATTGGCAAGGCTGGGTGTCACCCAGGCTGTCCGGGCTCAGCGTGTGCATAACTGGACTTTCCAGCTTGGAAAACCCCCCAGGTCTCAAATGTATGATCTCATTCACCTGAGCAGAAAGTGGCTACAGCCAGAGACTTTGTCCGCACCAAAGATTGTGGAACGTGTTGTAATGGATCGGTTTTTGAGAGCTCTTCCTACTGCCATCCAAAAGTGGGTAAGCCATGGAGACCCAGAGACGGCCGATGGTCTTGTGGATCGTGTGGAGAAATACTTGGCTACAGAGAACCTGACGGCCTCTTCCAGAGACACTCGGACTTTCCACCCTAAGACCAGACCATCCCCAGGGGCGGATAAGAGGATTCCAAGGGGTGAGGGTGGAGAGAGTGAGAGGGTGGGAGCTCTACCCCAAGTTTGGCGAGAACAGCCTGGGAAATCAGCGGCTCAAGAGGCCGCAAGAAGGATCGTTTGCTACCGCTGCCGGCAAGCGGGACATATTGCAGCCAATTGCCCGGTTGTGGAGGAACCCATGCAGTGTGACTTTCTGACGGGCAGACGTCAGTCGCTGTGTGCGACAGTCGCATGCACTGCCATTCGAGGAACTGAGAAACATTTATGCAAAATGTGTGTTAATGGTAGAAATGTTGTGGTATTGCTGGATTCAGGTAGCCTTGTGACCCTGATAAAGGCTGAGTTAGTTAAAACAGAGGTCTCTGGGAATAGCAAGGTAGCTGTTATTTGTGTGCATGGGGACACCCGAGAGTATCCAGTGACTACAGTGTGTTTCGAGACCCCCAAAGGTACCCTCTCTCATCCAGTGGGCTTAGTATCTCAGTTACCGCATGACGCCATTGTGGGAAGGGATTTTCCGAAGTTCTGGGAACTGTGGGATGATCCTGAGCCCCCCACTGGTGCCCCTATGTACCAGGAATGTGATAGCCAGAACTCCCCTGAGAGTGGTGAGGACTCTCCGGAATTTCCCTTATCAGTATTGGCAGGGGAGACTCAAGAAACTGGAGAGGAGCCCACCTCCTCAGACGAAAACCTACCGTCTGTGGAGTTTTCTGATCTTGAGGTTCACAGGGAAAACTTTGCCACAGAACAGTTGAAAGACCCCGCCCTAATAAAGGCACGGGAAAACGTAGTGAAAATAGATGGCGAGTTAGTGAACCCAGATAATACCTGCACTTACCCATACTTCAGCGTAGAGAAGGACCTACTGTATCGGGTGGCAAAAAGGGCAGAAGAAACCGTTGAGCAGCTTGTGGTGCCCAAACCTTACAGGAAGTTGGTGTTGGAGTTGGCCCATGGGCACATTCTTGGAGGTCATCTGGGGACAGAGAAAACCCGAGAGAGGGTATTACAGAGATTCTATTGGCCGGGGGTGATGAAGGACATAGAAAATTATTGTTCCTCCTGCCCTGTGTGTCAGAGGTCGGCCCCGATGCCACATTTCCGTAGCCCGCTGGTCCCTCTACCCATCATTGAGGTCCCGTTTGAGAGGATCGCCATGGATTTGGTAGGTCCTATAATCAAGTCCGCTAGGGGGCACCAGTACATATTAGTTATAATGGACTATGTCACCCGTTATCCAGAAGCGATCCCTCTCCGAAATACCTCGGCCAAAACCATAGCCAAAGAGCTATCTCTTGTGTTTAGCCGGGTGGGTATTTGTAAAGAACTGCTTACGGACCAAGGTACACCCTTTATGTCCCGGGTTATGAAGGAGCTGTGTAAATTGTTCAAAGTGACGCAATTACGTACATCTGTGTATCACCCCCAAACCGATGGGCTGGTTGAAAGGTTCAACAAAACCCTAAAACAAATGTTGAAGAAAGTGGTGGATAGAGATGGAAAGGATTGGGACTGTCTACTTCCTTATCTGATGTTTGCTATTAGGGAGGTGCCCCAATCCTCTACGGGATTCTCCCCCTTTGAGTTACTGTATGGGAGACACCCAAGAGGGCTGTTGGATATTGCCGAGGAAACTTGGGAAAGTGAGAGTTCTCCCCACAGGAGTGTGATTGAGCATGTCGCCCTGATGCAAGACCGAATTGCACAGGTAATGCCCATCGTGAAGGAACATTTGGCCCAAGCGCAGTTAGCACAGCAGAGAGTGTACAACCGTGGAGCCAAGACCCGTACCTTTTCCCCGGGGGATAGGATACTGGTACTTGTCCCTACGGTTGAAAGTAAATTCCTTGCCAAATGGCAAGGCCCCTACGAGATAATGGAAAAAGTGAGCGAAGTGAATTACAAGGTCAGACAACCAGGAAGGCGAAAGCCCGAACAGATCTATCACGTTAATCTGTTGAAAGCCTGGAGGGATAGAGAGTCCCTAGTCGCAGACACTTGGTCACCAGCTCAAACTGGTTGCGTGATTCCGGAGGTTGGAATAGCAGCCACCTTGTCACAACCCCAACAACAGGAGGTTAAGGAGTTTGTGCTTCGCAACAAGGAGGTATTCTCTGAGCTGCCGGGACAAACATCTGGGGTAGAGCATGACATCATTACCCCGCCCGGTGAAAGGGTGAAGTTAAAACCCTATCGGATCCCAGAGGCCCGATGGGAGGCAATACGGGAGGAAGTACAGAAAATGCTGAACTTAGGGGTGATAGAGGAGTCCCAAAGTGATTGGTCTAGTCCCATTGTGTTGGTGCCTAAACCGGATGGGAGCTGGCGATTTTGTAACGATTTTCGACAGTTGAACAATGTTACCAAATTTGACACCTACCCCATGCCACGTATAGATGAGTTGATCGACCGGCTGGGAACAGCCCGATACATGACGACTCTTGACCTCACAAAAGGGTATTGGCAAATCCCCCTGGCCAAGTCGGCCAAAGAGAAAACCGCATTTGTAACCCCAGACGGGGCGTTCCAATATAAAAGAATGCCGTTCGGGTTACAGAATGCGCCGGCCACATTCCAGCGGAAAATGGACCAGATGCTGAGGCCCCATCGGAAGTATGCTGCGGCTTACCTGGATGACATAATTGTCCATAGCACAGATTGGGCCTCACATCTGCCAAAAGTGCAAGCAGTCCTGGACTCTGTTCGGGAAGCGGGGTTTACGGCTAACCCCAAGAAGTGTACCATTGGGCAGGAGGAGGCCAAATATCTTGGGTACACCATTGGGAGGGGAGTAATAAAACCCCAACTCAACAAAGTCGAGGCCATCCAGAGTTGGCCACGTCCCAACAGCAAGAAGCAGGTACGAGCCTTTCTGGGAATCGCTGGGTATTATCGGCGATTCATTCCCCACTTTGCTTCTAAGGCTGTGCCCCTAACCAACCTGACGAAGGGGAAAGGGTCGGTCATGATTAAATGGACCCCCGAGGCTGAGGCAGCATTCCAATTCTTGAAACAAGCCTTATGTAGCCAGCCAGTGTTGTACTCACCCGACTTCTCTAAAGACTTTGTCGTACAAAGTGATGCGTCAGATGTGGGGTTAGGAGCAGTATTGTCCCAGGTCTGGAACGGGGAAGAGCACCCAGTCATTTACCTCAGCAGGAAGTTGAAGTCCCATGAGGTAAATTACGCCACCGTTGAAAAGGAGTGTTTAGCGGTGAAGTGGGCTCTAGATTCCCTTCGGTACTACCTGCTAGGTAGGCACTTTGACATGGTTACGGATCACGCTCCGTTAAAGTGGATGGCTCAAAACAAGGAAACAAATAGAAGAGTGAATAGGTGGTTCCTGGCCCTCCAGGAATTCAACTTCACAGTAAAGCATCGCCCTGGCGTTCAAATGGGGAATGTGGATGCTTTGTCTCGAGTACATGAATGCCTGATTGCTGGTGTTCCAACCCCGAGGTTAAAACAAGAGGGGGGGGTATGTGACAGCAGCAAGGTAAAGTCACCTGGTTGCATCCAGGGGGGTAGATATATTTCGCCCAGATTCAGGCTTTACGCCGACTTATACAACTAGGTGGAGAGTTGTATAAGCCCAGCTAAGGCTAGTGGGCTCATGGATGACTCATACCTCTAGGGAGAGTGTGGGGCGTCGTGCAGACAGGGAGTTGATGAGACCAGCTGAAGCTTGTCAGCTCATTTAGGCCTCTATAAGAACTCCCAGCTTCATTAGATGTTAGCTCATGCCTGGAACCAGACCTGTGTGGACTGTCTAGGGAGAGTGAACCCCTGTGCGGTGAGACAAAGCCTGTGTGGCTATTTGCTTGGACATTTAAAACCAGGGACTTAGGGACTAGGACAGCACTAGGCTGATCCCAGTTGTTAGTTAGGAAACCTGTATGTTTAGTCAGAGGTCAAGTTGACCAGGATTTATTTTGTTTATGTTTCTTTTGCTTTGCTGTGTTTTGTCACTGTAAATAGAAAATAAACCGCACCTTTTTGATTTTGAAAACCACAACCTCCGTTTGCTGGGCCTGTTTTGTGTGGGGAGCCCATCTCGGGGGTCACACACACCCGCTGCCGAGCTAACCCCCTCACAATAGTTATACAATCCCAAACTAGAAGGGACAGCGTTAACTAAAATAACAGGAGCTGCACATAAACTGTATTGCAATAAACAGCTTTGGTTACTATTATACTGGAATTTTACAAATACACACATACTGTAGCACAGACCTAGCTATCTGCCACTGTGCATATTAGACAACAACAATAGTATAGGGATACTCTGTTTGTCACAAGGATTCACACGCTCAAAAAGTTATCGGTAGCTCCAGTTAAACTATTAGGACATAAAAATAATTGCATATTAGTACATTCTGGCCTGGATTTAGCAGCATGGACAGGACATGTGGCTGAGATGTTCTCTCTCTCTCTCTGCCTCCCCCTTTTTTTTTTTTTAAAGCCAGCCTCCCAGAGACAGGAACTGCTAATACATAATTATACATAACACTGTGATATTAGCAGCTAACAGCAGAGGGCAGCAGATCCCTACACAGATTTCACTTTTTTTATATAATCTTTATTTAAGGTGTTATACAGAAAAAAAGGGGTCAGAAATAAACAAAGAAAAAGATATTACACTAGTTAACCTATAAGGGTCCTCCTTAGTCCTGGATAATCGATCCCTGTGCAGGGGCGGATCCAGGGGGGGCAACAGGGCAATTGCCCCCCCCCCCGAGACCATCTGTCACACTCACTTGCTTGCTCTGTTTTTTGTTTTTTTTTGCCTGATCTCCCGGTATTTGGGGACCCGGTACCGGCCGGCCATAGGACCCCAATCTTGGCACACATGTAGTCCAATGTCTCCTCTATAAGTGTTCAAAGTTTGGTGTCTGAGAGACCTACGACCGAGGAGAACCGATTTTTCAAAGCCAGGCACTCCTTCCATAGACTCCAATGTTAAACGGTCATTTCTCTGGTGACTTTGCGGACCCGGTACTGGCCGGTCGTAGGTTCCCTGGACCCAAAACTTGGCACACATGACATGTAGCCCCATGTCTCCTCTACAAGTGTGCAAAGTTTGGTGTCTGGGAGAATAGATTTTTCAAAGCCGGGCACTCCTTCCATAGACTCCCATGTTAAACATCAGTCTAGTCATGGGCACAGTGAGGCATGGGCACAGTGAGGCATGCAGATGGACACCCTAGGCTTATACTCGAGTCAATACGTTTTCCCAGTTTTTTGGGGTAAAATTAGGTGCCTCGGCTTATATTTGGGTCGGCTTATACTCGAGTATATACAGTACTTGTTCTGCGGCTGCCGCTGCCTCTCTGAGTCTTTCTCTCAGTTTCTCACATCAGCCAATCAGCGGCGCTGAGAGAGAGACTCGTCTAATGTAGTTACGTGGTGCACTGACACGATACCAAGAGCGGAGGAGGAGGTGGGTGGAGCCTCTTCCCTGCACTCGTTGCTAACGCCTGGGCCACTTGGCGTCTAGCAACGAGTGACATCAGTGAGTCACGTCGGGCCGCTCTGCAGGCAGGTGAGATAGCGTGCGGCTCCACAGATGGGTAAGAAAGCAGGCGGCTCCGCTTGCGGCGCGGTTTGTAGGCGGGCGGCGCGGTTCGTGGGCAGACCGTGCTGCTCAGTGTGTTGGCAGCGCTGGTGAGAGTGAGAGAGCAGGCTGCCCTGCATTCCTGCAGTGACTTCCGCCCTCACTGTGCAGGCAGCAGAGAGATTACATTATCTCTCTGCTGCCTGACTCTGGGAGTCTGGGACACAGCAAGAGACAACCAAACCTACACCTTAGCAGGCAAGTTAGTGACAATCCGCAAATTGTGTCAGGTGACGTGGCAAATGACAATCTGCATCTGGTGGCTGACAAGTGACAATCAGCAAGGTGTGGCAGGTGAGTGGCAAGTGACAATCCAGAAGGTGTGGCAAGTGACAATCCACAAGATGTGGCAGGTGACGTGGCAAGTGACAAGCCGCAACGTGTGGCAAGTGACACTCTCAGGGCTCCCACTAATTGCAGGCGATGGTGGCAAGTAGGGGTGCAACGGATCAAAAAACTCACGGATCGGATCGATCCTCGGATCAGAGCCACGGATCGGATCATTTTCGGATCTGCAAAAAAAAAAAAAAAAATTACTAATATCCACGTCATCCCCCCCCACTGTAATATCCACAATCTCCCCCAGTAATATCCACAATCTTCCCCCAGTAATATCCACAATCTCCCCCAGTAATATCCACAATCTCCCCCCAGTAATATCCACAAGCTTCCCCCAGTAATATCCACAATCTCCCCCAGTAATATCCACAATCTTCCCCCAGTAATATCCACAATCTCCTACAGTAATATCCCCAATCTCCCCCAGTAATATCCACAATCTCCCCCAGTAATATCCACAATCTCCCCCTGTATGTAATATCCACAATCTCCCCCTGTATGTAATATCCACAATCGCCCCCTGTATGTAATATCCACAATCTCCCCCAGTAATGGGCATCTCCCCCACTTACCAGTCTCTCCCGCCGGCCAGTTCAAATCCACGAGCAGCGAGGGGTGATGACGTCACAAGGCGGCTGCCGCCCCCGGGTGTACCAAGATGGCCGCGGCTCCGGAGCTAGGCCGAAGCCGCGGCCTTTCCTAAGGCCGAGGCCGCGGATCGCTCCGCGGATCGCGGTGTGTGCCGATCCAAACGGGGTGACCCGTTCAGATCACGGATCGTCACCGATCCGTTGCACCACTAGTGGCAAGTGACACACTCGGGGCTCCCACTGATTCTGCATTGAACTATTTAATTTTATATTACAATGTAATAATAGAAATAATGTGCTTCAATCATCCTGACACCATAACAACCTTGGTGCCGGGATGATTGAAGCGCCGACACCAGCCATTTCCCCGATAAATTTCCCACAAAAAAAATATTTTTTGGCAGTACCCCTCCCGAGAAAAGACTCTGGATCCGCTCCTGTCCCTGTGGACATTCCCCTTCCCTCGAAAGGGAAGTGTCAGGAAAGCCCTGTTAGTATCAAACAGTATCCCAATCGAAACAGAACCCGCTACATATTTGTTAAACTTGTGATGCCGATGACCGGAAATAATAAGGATCCAGCTTATTGTTCACTCAATTTGAACACTTTGTTCACTATGTTCATACCTGTTCATACCTGGTTCAAAGTTTGGTTTGATTATGCCACCAAGGGGCCATTATCCTAAGGGTCCTGGCTCGCCAGAGCTAATTGCTTAAATTTGGGGTCAGCCAATGCTAGCAAGGCTGTGTCTAAGCTGGGTGAGACTGGGAACATCCCAGAAATGTGGTCTTTCCAAGGTGCCCAAGTGGAGTCAAATCTTTTCTGGGTACCCCTGCATGTGGCCAGCCACCCCTCCGCTTCCATAGCCACCCCCACCTTCCCAAACCATTTCACCTCACTTGGTATGCATGGACATTTCCAATAAATTGGGATTAGGTGTCTAGCCGCATTGAGGAGGTGGGGGAGAGCACTACTTTTATATCCTGATAGAGGCATGGGGGGATGTGAAGAAGGAAGTGCCTCGGTAAGTCAGGGATATCCACTCCAATACCATCATAAATGTTTACTAACCATTGCCCAAAAGGGTTTCAGTATGGGACAATCCCACCATATTTGGAGATGCTTCCCTCTCTGTCCGCAACCCCTCCAGTACAAATACAAGGTCGATGGATAGATCCTGGCCAGGGTCACCGGTACCGATACCACCATGAAAGTATTTTATAATTATTCTCTCAAGTCTTTGACTCCACTGAACTTGAGTGTGTTAGGAAATATAGGTGGTTCAATTGTTCATTAGTAAACGACACTGGAGGTCTCTTTCCCACTCTCTAATGTAAATTGGTTTAGGTCTAGGATTGGCCACTTCTAATAATTTGTAAAGGGAAGAGATCATGTGTAGCAGAGGTTGATCGGCCCAAAAGCTTTCAAAATCTGTAAGGGTAGTTCTAATCTGCAACTCATGATGCTGCAACGTGACAAAGTTAGCAAGCTCTCCAAAAATCAAAGGAGAAACTGACAAAACGCTCCCTAAGGGTAGTAAGTGGAACCAAAGTGTGTCCCTGCACAAAGCGCGTTAAGCTGTAGATGCTGTCCCTCGCCCATGTACCAAGAGAGGATAGCTGCTCTCCGGGGGGGCCAATGGCAAAGTTGGGGGGGGGGCAGGGCAAAGGCCTTATTCATTCTATCCCAAGCCTTCAGGGTGTGGCAGTCAACGGGGATACCTACGCCTTTGGAACCCAGGGAGCGTATGCCAAGTTTCGACCTGCAATGACCTTTTCCATCTGCACCCACAGTTTAGAGCTTGTGTGAAACCTCCAGTTGAGAATACGTTGTAGCGCAATTGCCTGATAGTATTGGGAGATGTTAGGAAAGCCCAGACCCCCATTTCGCTTAGAACGCTGCAGCATCGCCACTGGTAGTCATAGTCTCTTACCTCTCCATACGAATCGAATGAAAGGGCTAAGAAGCTTCTTAAAGAAGTCTGAGGGTACAGGGACAGGCACCATCTGCAGGAGAAACAACACACGGCGCAAGATTGTAATTTTAATGATGTTCATGTGGCCCATCCACGTAAAGGTCTCCTTATCCCATGACTTTGGATCTATTCAGATTTTTTTATGTAGAGGTATATAGTTGTATAGGGTATCTAGGTTGTCCGTGAGGTGTATGCCAAGGTATCGTATAGAGGAAGATGCCCAGGTAAAGGGGAATGACCCTTTCAGGGCGGAGGCCATCGCTGGAGGGACAGTAATGGGCAGAATTTCTGATTTGGTGTAATTAATTTGGAAGTTGGAGACTTGGCTGTAGGCTGATAGTTCATCCAGTAGGTTAGGCAGTGAGACATTGGGGTTCACAATGTGGAAAAGAACATCGTCTGTGTAAGCCCAAAGCTTATGTTCCATGGGGCCTACAGGGACCCCTTTGATGTTCGCATTTGATCTTATTCTCCGCAGCAAGGCCTCCAGGACCAGGGCAAATAATAGGGGTGAGAGTGGACACCCCTCTCTCGTGCCATTCCAAATAGGGAACACTGAGTATAGACCTCCATTCACCTTAACCTGTGCCGTGGGGGAAGTGTAAAGTGCCGTAATCCATCGTAGCATATGCGGACCTAAGTCCAGCCTGACAGCACTGTCCTAAGGAAATCCCAGTCCACACGGTCAAACACCTTCTCTGCGTCTGTTGAAAGAATCAAAAAGGGAGGCAGATGATTGTGTGTACGGGCCCAATGAATGAGCTGGGGAGCTCTGATAGAGTTGTCTCTTGCCTCCCATCCTACTATAAACCCTGTCAGGTCAGGATGGACTATCCCAGGAAGGAGGTGTTTAAGACGATTGGCCAGGATCTTAGCAAATAGCTTCAGGTCCGTGTTCAATAAAGAAATCGTCTGGTAATTCTGTGGGAGGATATGATCCTTCCCCTCCTTTAGAAAAGAGTGTGTGTAATTTTGTCAAGCGCCGGAGCTCCTCTGGATCCGCCGTACACCTATGACCCAGTTCGGCTTGTTGCAGGGCCCCGAGGACCCACTAAAAATCAGCCTACCTTTCCTTCTTCAGCTAGGAGCCCCAAGCAATGACGGAGCCTCACACTACTGTCTTGTGGCCCTCAATATTCCGTCAGTGACCTCCCCATTAGCGTTTTCAGAAAAGTATTCGGTTAAAGTCTACTCTATCCCTGTCACTACCCTAAGATCATCCAACAGGTTCTCATTAAGCTTCCAATGACAGGCCCTTGTCGACTGGTGAGGCAATGAAAGCATGAGGGTCACTGGGGCATGGTCGGAGATGGTGATCTGTTCTATAGTGGAATCCACCAGCAGGTCCAAGGTAGTTTGGTCTGTCAGCAGTAGGTCGATTCGTGTGTATACCCCATGAACCTTGTAATAGTAACTATAGTCCCTCTCCAAAGCATGCAGGGCCCTCCAGTAGTCGACCAATGCGTGACGCTGAAGGGACCTGCAAAAGTGCCTCAGGAAAGCATAAGAATGCGTTGAGCGGTTTGCAGAGGTGTTCAAGGTAGGGTATGGACTGACATTAAAATCCCTGCCCAGGACCAGTTTACTTTCCCTAAAGTCAGCTAATCTATCTAAAACTGAATCTACAAACGTCAGCTGTTGTGAGTTTGGGGCATATAGCGTTGCAAATGTGTATACCGTATATACTCGAGTATAAGCCGACTCGAGTATAAGCCGAGGTACCTAATGTTGCCCAAAAAACTGGGAAACCTTACTGACTTGAGTATAAGCCGATGCCCCACTGTTCCCTAGCTCGCTGTTCCCTGTAAATAGAAATTTTTACATTGTAAATATTACCTGTAAAGAAGTTGCGGCTGCGGTGTCCATCCTTCGAATTCCGCGGCGTCCATCATTCAAAATTCCGCGGTCTCTTCCTGTTCCTTACTTGATAGGCAAGTCTCAGCAGACACTCTCCGCCTATCACGATCATTCTCTCATCCTTAGTTTTCCCAGCAGACACTGTGTTGGGTGTTCCGACTTGCAGGTGGGTTAACCTTTCGGCGCTAAAGTCACTGTAATCAGGCTTTGGAGATCCTTCCCACCCAAAGTCTCTCTGAGTCTCCAAATTCCATGTCTCAACTTACTAATCCTGAGAGTATTGTAATTCAGTCCTCTTCTCTCCAACTGGACTACTCTGAAAATCCTCACTCTGCATAGGTTAGAACCACTGACAACTAAAAATGTATCCTAAACTCTCCCTTACAAGGGACCACAACCCAAATAGTGGGGGAAATACACATATCTCCCGTCCAGGACCCATCCCTGGCATCTTGCACATTTTGCAATCTATTTTTCATGAATTTGTTTCCTATTGTGTTTTTCCCTCCGTGTAACATTCTCTGTGAGCTTCCAACCTCTCCTTTTTTCCCTTCACTTCTGCTTGTTTGGAATGAACAGTGCACATTAGTTGCAGACAAGTGCATCGCTCTATGTACACTACAAAACTCATAGTCAATAGTCCATCTTAGAAGCAAGCAAGAGAGGGTAGCTATTTCCTACATACAGTGGGACCATGAAGAATAAATGTAGCCAACCTCTAACAGGAAGTCGGATCACAGCAGCAAAAGAATAAAACATTTGAGAAGGCTGAGAGCAATAGAAGATGCTTGTTGAGTGAAGAATACATTCTTGAATAGATTTTTTAAACTAGAGTTTAGTGTCACTTTAATCTCAAATTTTTTTACTTTATACTTTTTTTACATTAACGTCAAGGCTAAAATATCACAAAGGGGTATACATTTTTATATTTCCATCCTGACATGAATTTCACAAAACGGACAAAAAACAATAAATCACAATTCAAGACATGTCACCAACAGAATAACGTATTCAGCTTGTTTAAAAGTACATCTTGTTCACTCAGAGCTGTTATCATGTGGGTTTCAATTTTTGCCTGTAATCGGCCGTTTTTTCCACTGTCTCTTAGTAAAAATGTTGGAGTTGTTTCATTTCCTTTCTCTGTTCAATTATTGCCTGCTCCAGTTTCAAAATCTTTCAACAAAAGAATATAGAATTAGAGATTTGCTGCACCCGGCTTGCTGGGATAACATGAAAAGCAGCATAGTCATCATGAAACTGCCTAAATCAATATAAAATGATTCATCAGTTGGCTGGAAATAATCATATAGATTTGGAAAATTGAAAGAGGAGGTGCAGTGCTATTTTCCTGTTGTTTTACTTTGACATATTATTGTTCCGGGATCTAACAATTAACTGTAGGCTTGAAAACTCAAGATAAAAATTACCATAAGTTCAAAGAAAATAGGGAGCTGTTTTTTCAGTGTGAAGTATGATTCTCAAAACACATGACTTTTGTAAAAAAAAAAAAAAAAAACTTGGAAATCTAAGAACAGATTGCATGCAGAAAGCGTTTTTTTTCCCACCAGCTTTTGCTTTAAATACATATACATTGTGTACAAAAATAAATAAATAAGTAAGTATATATATGTAGCGGACCCCCAAAATTGAGGTCGCTATGCTTAAATTTAACGGTAGCCTGAGCAATAGTTTAGCTCAGGTTCTCCAATTCTGTTAGGTTGGACTCTGCTCTGCTGTAATGTTGCCTGGAGTATAGTTCCCCTTGACCTGTGGGTGGCGCTGTTGCCCAGGTCTTGAGGAGAACCACAGGTGGCGTTGTGGTGTGATTGGGTGTCCTCTCTCGGCTGCCGTGCGGTGAGCGGGTTCTGCCTGCTGTGCATGCCGGGAAAGGGTACATAAAGGGCAGACGCCATGATCTGAGGTGGTGTGCCGGGGGGATTCCAAAGAGGACCCCTGGTGGCGAAGTCGTGCCCTTTGGCCCTGATGGCCGGGGGTGAGTGAACTGGTCGAGAAGTCTTGGGCACCTTTAGCCCGAGGCTACAGAGTTCCAGTTAGGCCCAGTACCTTCAACTGGGTCTACAAAACCAACCACTGGAGTCCCAGGGAACCCGAAGGAGGGTGGCCCGTTCTGAAACAGAGGAAACCGGGGGAGGACCGGTCCGATGGATCGGTGAAGCAAGTCACGGTCTCGGGGAGGCCTGGTTGCCTATCAGAGGGAAGGATTTGTGAGTTGCAAGATAGCTCCTGTAGTGTGCCCCATTGGAACCTATGGTCTCTAATAATCTACAGACGTTAGGACGTTCTAAATCCAGGAACTAAAGGATTCTGTGGCAGAGGATCTCCTGAACTTGTCCATGAAGGGGACTAAAACTAAAGTGTCATGTCCGTGCTTCACTCCGGCTGCTAGAACTGTGAGAGGCATCTATCCGGGGGTGAGCAATACCCCCTCAGGCTTGAGTGGAGAATAGGGTGACTGGGTGCCGCGTGCCTGAACCTATTTCCCTACCAAATCCCATTGCTATTTTTAACCTTTTTCCCAAATCTGTTTCAAGCAAGAGAAAATAAACAAATTTGTTGGAGTTTAAGTACTGTCTGGACATTGGCTTTCTTTCGGGGAAGAATAGACTTTTCCCTACATTCTAGGGACGAGAACCAAGCCGGAGGGAGGTAACTCGCTGCAGGACCCAAAATTGCAAGAACACCGCTCAACCTCTTATACCAGGAGAATACGGGCATGTGGCATGGTGTGCCTTTACCCCTGCAAGTGAAGGTAGGCAGGAAAAAAAGGGTCTGTGTGCTACACGTGGGGGCTAGAGTCCAGGATGTTTTGCAGCTATCCCCCTGGAGGATGGACTATTTTCCCCGTATATGATGTGGTTCTGTAAAAATCGGCCATTTGGGAAAAGTGAACTGCGTCATTTGTGTGAAAATGGAGGTAAAGGCCTGTACTGGACTTTTCTAACTGTGTAGTTCGTGGGCGTGCCTCAAACATAGAAAAGCCCGCGAGCTACGTGAAGCGAAGGAAAAGAGGGAGGAGCCCCCGCCAACGTGTGTGTTGCACGTGGCACATTGGCGTCAAAGGGACAGTACGAGTCGGATCATTGGAGGAGAAGTAAGATGGCCGCTGCTCCATGGACTTCTGTTACATCGGGACCTTGGATGTACCAAAACCCCCCAACCATGGACATTGCTTCCCTCACTGCCTCCCTGATAGACACAGGGATCCGGCTGAAGCCTAGGGGCCGCTTCCCTCTCTATGTCTGCCGAGATGCGGAGGCCCTGGGCATGTTCTGTCCCAGATGTCAAGAACTAGCGGTGCAAATACGGCCTTTTGGAAGGTGCGCAACCTGTGGAGAGTTCCACTTCGAAGTGGACCAACCTATTGAGAAACCCCGGTTCTACCAGATCAACTACATTACAGGTGCCATCACTTCCGAGGAAGAAACCTGTACTCCCACAGTTGAGCCCACGCACACCGCGTTGGCTGCCACGGATGTGGCCAATGGAGATGACTCAGCTACTGCAGAGCCATCGGCGGATACCAGAGCGGATGTTGTCTCCGCCACAACCGAGACCTCCATTCCGCCCACCAAACGAAAGGTTTGTTAAGGCCTCCCACGGCTGCGGTCGAAGTCTGCCCCAGCGCCTGCCTGAACCGGAACTCCAAGCCGGAGGGACCTCCAGGAGATCCACGTCAGGGGACGGTAAGGAGGCTGGGGGAACTGTGACATTGAGTTTGCCGGGGAAGGGAAAGAAGCTCATACCCTACTGGGGATGCGTGGACAGCCAGCCCGCGGAAACATTCTATTTTTGGAGACAATGTGTCTGTGTCCACCACAAATAATCTGCCGGCAGAGGAGTATGACACCTCCGATCTGGAATCGTCGTCAGACGTGGGGGATGACTATGAGATTGATAAGGTCTATATTAAAAAGGGATGGGACAAAGTTCCACTGACTTCACCCAGAAGCCTTAGGGAGATCCCGCCAATGGACTCTGGGGAAACTACACCTAGAATGGAAGCCCCTGCCCTAAAGGAAGAAGTCATATCCTCCTCTCTCCTCCTGTGTGTTCTGTGGCATAGGAACAATGGTGCCTGCATAAAGTGGGCCTTGAGAGGAAAGGAAGTCCTCCTCTTCGTCCCGCTGCTCTGCCTCGAGTGCCCTGTCCATAATGCCATGCAGAGTCTGCTCCAGTAGGAACACAACAGGGATTGTGTCACTGATGCATGCATTGTCACGGCTTACCAACCTTGTTCACACGGGTACTCATTGACGGCCCTCTGCTGCATGTGCAATCACTGCAGCATTGCCAAAGTCGAGTTCCACCTGGTGGGCAAGTCACAAATCAGGTGGTTTACGGGCAGGTGGAATTCCCGCTGAATTTCAGCCAACCGACCACTGGCTGTGTATGATCGCCTGAAATGGCTACAGACTCTTCTTGCCTGCTTTAGTAGATCTTCCAACCCTGGGTACCTATTTAGGAAACGCTGCACCACCAAATTCAGGACATGTGCCAAGCATGGTACATGTGTCAACTTTCCCTGTCTAAGGGTGGACAGGAGGTTTGTGCCATTATCACACACCACCATTCCTGGCTCCAGCTGGCATGGCGTGAACCACTTCTGGGCCTGTCCCTGCAGAGTTGCAAGAATTTCTGCTCTGGTGTGGTTCCTGTCCCCTAGACTCACCAGCTGAAGCACTGCATGGCACATTTTAGCCTGACTCATTGAATAGCCCTTTGAAATCTTAGGGGGTACTTGTGGTTCATAGGATTATTCAGCGGAGGAGGGCATGGAGGA
The DNA here is from genome assembly GCA_029206835.1 of Rana muscosa. Classification (NCBI taxonomy): domain Eukaryota; kingdom Metazoa; phylum Chordata; class Amphibia; order Anura; family Ranidae; genus Rana; species Rana muscosa. Next base: position 65,186,188 of record JARGYO010005626.1, on the reverse strand, counting down.
GGAGGGGCTAGAGCTGACAAATCTCGCATCATCACCAGCTGTATGGAGACGTGGGGGCACAACAAGCTGCATCACTGAGCCCTGTCCTGCATCCTTCTGAGTTGCAAGCAGAGTTACCCAGTGTGCTGTGAACAAAATATATCATCCCTGCCCATTCTTGTTGGACCACGTGTCAGCAGTAACGTGGACTTTGTGGCTAACTGCTTTGCCCAACGATGCAACAACATTGCCTTCCACGTGATGGTAGAAAGCTGGAATGGCCTTACCTAAAAGGAAATAGCGACTGGGAACCTGCTATTGTGGTACAGCACATTCTGGGGAGCAGATGTGTTAAATTTGGTGTTATCACTCTCACTTTCTCATACCGGTCACTGGAAGTTCAACATGGCACCTCCTGGCACCAACATGGCACCTCAGATGGCCTAGGCTATAAGAAGATTGCCAATACCCTGAAACTGAGCTGCAGCACGGTGGCCAAGACCAAACACAGGTTTAACAGGACAGGTTCCACTCAGAATAGGCCTCGACATGGACGACCAAAGACATTGAGTGCACATGCTCAGCGTCATATCCAGAGGTTGTCTTTGGGAAATAGGCATATGGGTGCTGCCAGAATTGTTGTAGAGGTCGAAGGGGTGGAGGGGGGGGTCAGCCTGTCAGTGGTCAGACCATATGCCTCACACTGCATAAAATTGGTCTGCGTGGCTGTCGCCCCAGAAGGAAGCCTCTTCTAAAGATAATACACAAGAAAGCCCGCAAACAGTTTGCTAAAAACAAGCATACTAAGGACATGGATTACTGGAACCATGTCCTGTGGTCTGATGAGACCAAGATCAACTTATTTGGTTCAGATGGTGTCAAGCGTGTGTGGCGGCAACCAGGTGAGGAGTACAAAGACAATTGTGTCTTGCCTACAGTCAAGCATTGTGGTGGGAGTGTCATGGTCTGAAGCTGCATGAGTGCTTCCGGCACTGGGGAGCTACAGTTCATTAAGGGAACCATGAATGCCAACATGTACTGTGACATACTGAAGCAGAGCATGATCCCCTCCCTTTGGAGACTGGGCCACAGGGCAGTATTCCAACATGATAACGACCCCAAACACACCTCCAAGACGACCACTGCCTTGCTAAAGAAGCTGAGGATAAAGGTGATGGACTGGCCAAGCATGTCTCCAGACCTAAACTCTATTGAGCATCTGTGAGGCATCCTCAAACGGAATGTGGAGGAGTGCTAGGTCTCTAACATCCACCAGCTCCATGATGTCATCATGAAGGAGTGGAAGAGAACTCCAGTGGCAACCTGTGAAGCTCTGGTGAACTCAATGCCCAAGAGGGTTAAGGCAGTGCTGGAAAATAATGGTGACCACACAAAATATTGACACTTTGGGCCCAATTTGGACATTTTCACTTAGGGGTGTACTCACTTTTGTTGCCAGCGGTTTAGACATTAATTGCTGTGTGTTGAGTTATTTTGAGGGGACAGCAAATTGACACTGTTATACAAGCTGTACACTCACTACTTTACATTGCAGCAAAGTGTAATTTCTTAAGTGTTGTCACATGAAAAGATAGAGTAAAATATTTTAAAAAATGTGAGGGGTGTACTTACTTTTGTGAGATACTATATATATATATATATATATATATATATATATATATATATAAACATTATAAAAACATTTTTTTTTTTTATATAAGTGATTACATGACCTCTGTTCTCAACTGCATAAGGGCCTTAGAAAGGTGGGGATGGAGACTGGGGGGTTGTTCCCAGTGAAGAGCTGTGCAGGGGCATGTTAGAACAAATGATGTGTTCTCCTGCCTAGTGTGGTCAGTTTTCAATAGTAAAGCAGGAACACTGGCAGAATCACCAGGTATTTCACACAGAAAGAAATACAAAGAGAACAGGATACTTTTCAACACAAGTACATGGTACAACAGATGTGTCAGGAATATAAAATGCTAGGGTAACATATTCTTTAAAGTGGTAGTAAGCCACCACTAAAATAAAAATTAAGTGGATCCCCTGCAGAGTTAAGTATTAATGTACTAGTATGCACTGCATACTAACTAGTACATTATGACAGACTTATCGGTAAAGCAAATCCCTCCCATGCAGCGCTGTCACAAATCCCTGGCGCTGCTATCCTCACCTGGTCTTCCTTCTGGGTTCATGGGCTCCGGCTGTACGAATGGGCACAGGAGCCCTGGGCTCCGATACAGAGCTCTGAAGGTAGGGAGCACGTATGCTGTCCTATCAGAGGGAATTGCACCAGTGACGACACCGGCAGTATCGACTGTGCATATCTCCTAAACAGAGCAAGTTAAGGAGATATTCACTGTACCTACCGGTAAGCCTCATTATAGGTTTTCCTGTAGGTACGAATTCAAAAGTGGAGTTTACCTCCATTTTAAGCTTTTTTTGGCTACACTTCGATGCCAATTCTATATTATCATTTGTAAACATATAGCAATTGAGCAGTGACAGTAACATGTACATTTTATTTTACTGCGCAGGTAAGCCCCACACACATGTTCATTTATTTTACTATCAATGTCTTTTTTTTTAAATAAAAATAAATACACTTCACTGAAGTTTTACAAACATGAATATTATGGAAATGACATGAAAATCATTATTAGTAACATGCAAATAAAAAGGTTGATTGAGAACCTATTGTCTTTCAGACTGGAACAAGCAAAACATTTTCATTTTATAATTTGCAAAAGGTGCTACTCATCTATTTATATGATACTGTGACAATTTAATCAACCCTCTGAAAGTGGACAAGACTGTCAGAATGATTGATAGCGCTGCTGTTAGTAAAACATTGAAGCACTGAACACAAAGTTACGATATATGTGTGCCAAAGCTCTCGTTTGACCTTGCATTGAAAATCTTCTAATGGAGAAGCCAAAAACAATGCTTGTAGCTTGAATCTATTTTCTTCTCTCTTGCATTTTTTAGTTTAAAAGTATTCTACGGTTAAAATTGAAAAATGAGCAATGAAAAAAATTCCGAAAAGATACAGCAGAAACAGGCTACTGGCCCAGAGCTTTTATTTTTCACCTAGCTGTTTGAGTGCATTGAGATCCCCACTTCAAAGTGGAGGTAAACACTACTTTTGAATTTGTACCTACAGGTAAGACTAAAATAAAGCTTACCTGTAGGTACAGTGAATATCTTTAAACTTGCACTGTTTAGGAGATATTCACAAGGGATGCATCCCATGCCGTACCTTCAGAGCTCCAAGCCGGAGTCGAGGGCTCCCTGCACTAATGCATGGGAATGACGTCACTTCTGCCCCGGCCATTCATACCGCCAGAGCCCACAAACCCAGCAGAAAGACTGGGTAAGGATGGCAGCGTCTAGGATCTGGGACAGCGCTGGACGGGAGGGATCTGCTTTGCAGGTAAGTCTGTCATAATTTACTAGTATGCGGTGCATACTAGTACATTATGACTTAACCCTGCGGGGCCCACTTTATTTTTATTTTAGTGGCCGTTTACTACCCCTTTAAGGCCTCATTCACATGGGTGTACCTATCCGTACATCTGTGCGAAGAACCAGCTTTGCCTGCACGGGATGGACAGGTGTGCCATGGGTCCACATGAGGACAGTTCCTTTTATTTATATTGCGATTCAGCAGGCGCACAGACACAGCCACTGGTCCTTACCTGATAACTGTGCAGGTGCGCACCCCCAAATGCACCCACTGTTAAATTGGGACCAGCAGCTGTGACCGTGCAGCCACTGCATCCTCCTAATAGACATGAAAAGGACTGCCTGCATGTGGATCCATGCAGGCCCGGACTGGGACAAAAAATAGGCCCGGCATTTTAGACTGAGCAGCCCGGGGGGGGGGGGGGGCGCGGCGGCGGCGCTTTGCGGCGGCGGTTAATGATGGGATGTGGGGTTCCAGCACCTTCTACCTCTGGACCCCTTTACATTACACAGCACCCTGGACCTCTGGACCCGTTTCTTTACATTACACAGCATCCTGGACCCCTTTACATTACATAGCACCGCACCTCTGGACCCTTTTACATTACACAGCACCCTGCACCTCTGGGCCCCTTTACATTACACAGCACCCTGCACCTCTGGACCCATTTACATTACACAGCACCCTGCACCTCTGGACCCTTTTACATTACACAGCACCCTACACCTCTTGACCCCTTTACATTACACAGCACCCTGGACCCCTTTACATTACATAGCACCGCACCTCTGGACTCTTTTACATTACACAGCACCCTGCACCTCTGGGCCCCTTTACATTAAACAGCACCCTGCACCTCTGGACCCCTTTACATAACACAGCGCCCTGCACCTCTGGACCCGTTTACATTACACAGCACCCTGCACCTCTGGACCCCTTTACATTACACAGCACCCTGGACCCCTTTACATTACATAGCACTGCACCTCTGGACTCTTTTACATTACACAGCACCCTGCACCTCTGGGCCCCTTTACATTACACAGCACCCTGCACGTCTGGACCCCTTTACATTACACAGCACCCTTCACCTCTGGACCCCTTTACATTACACAGCTCCCTGCACCTCTGGACCCCTTTACATTACACAGCACCCTGCTCCTTTGGACCCTTTTACATTACACAGCACCCTGCACCTCTGGACCCCTTTACATTATATAGCACCGCACCTCTGGACCCCTTTACATTACACAGCCCCCCACAGTTTGTTACACAGACACCCCCTAACAGTTCTGGACCCCCTGCATGTTACACAGACCTTGCTACAGTACAGACCCCCTCCCTACAATACAGACACCCTCCCTACAGTGCAGACCCCCTCCCTACAGTACAGACCCCCTCCCTACAGTACAGACCCCCTCCCTATAGTACAGACCCCCCTACATTACAGCCCCCTCTACAATACAGACCCCCCTACATTACAGACCCCCCTACATTATAGACCCCCCCTAAATTACAGACCCCCTCCCTACAGTACACACCACCTCCCTACAGTACAGACCCCCCTACATTACAGACCCCCTACAACACGGACCCTTCTACATTACAGACCCCCCTCTACAATACAGACCCCCCTCTACAATACAGAACCCCTCTACATTACATAACCCCCCTACAATACAGACCCCCCTACATTACAGACCCCCTACATTTCAGACCCCCTACATTTCAGACCCCCCTAAAATACAGAACCCCTACATTTCAGACCCCCCCTACAATACAGAACCCCCTACATTAAGACCCCCCTACAATACAGAACCCCCCTACATTTCAGACCCCCCTACAATACAGAACCCCCCTACATTTCAGACCCCCCTACCATATAGAACCCCCTTCAATACAGAACCCCCCTACATTACAGACCCCCTACAATACAGACCCCCCTACATTATAGACCCCCCTACAATACAGACCCCTCCTACAATACAGAACCCCCCTACATTACAGACCCCCCACATTTCAGACCCCCCTACAATACAGAACCCCCTTACAATACAAAACCCCCCTACATTACAGACCCCCCTACAATACAGAACCCCCCTACATTTCAGACCCCCCCTACAATACAGGAACCCCCCTACATTTCAGACCCCCCCTACAATACAGAAACCCCCTACAATACAGAAGCCCCTACATTTCAGACCACCCCTACGATACAGGAACCCCCCTACAATACAGACTGTTGTGGAGAATTTTATGAAGATGTATTTAATATGTATTGTCATCGTGTCACCCAGTGTTAGTACTTCCGCAACCCGCTCTAAAGAGCTGACTGGGGCAGTCTGAGGCTGGTTGAGATAAACTTCCTGGTTTGGGGAAGGGTGTTTGCGGAGTAAGGCCTCTCTGCAAACACATTATCGGTTTAGCAGGTGTGTTCTCTTGTCATCTCTGTATGCCTGATCAGCATTTGGGGTGATGGCGTGAGCGCACATCTGCTGAGAATCTCCCCTTATCAGGAACTGTGCTCATTGGTTATTGTATTATTATTGTATTATTCTGATCCATAATTAAGTATGGTTTGCGTCATTGGTAGCAGTGAGTTGGTTTGCACACGGCTTTGTACAAGGCCATGCTTTCTAGTGTTCCTTTGTCTCACAGAAAGCATGGTCCCTGTGTCCAACCGTTTGCACACATCACTGCTAGCATTCTATTTAAATATATACATGTCTGTCATTGGTTCTTTTGAAAATATACAAAATGTCTGATTGGTTGTTTTGTGAAGCCACAACCTTCTTTTGTTATTCATGTTGACTATAAATAAAGGGAGCTGGCTATCCCAGGGACACTCTGCTCTGGGATGCCTTGATAATGAGACCTGTCTGGTGATGTTTGTTTTGAATGAATGGGAACCGAATGGAAGGTGAGTGAATTTTAGCCTAAGATAGCATTATTGCAAAAGGATGAAATCTGAAGTGTGTGCTTATTTAGCACAGGAGAAATAGGCTACATGCTCTGCATAGAACCTATATTTCCACGACAGTAAATGGCGACTCACGGTGGGACTAATTGCGGCCTCTTTGAGCATCACATCAGTAGAGGGGGAGTATGGATGTATGATGTGATGTGTGAAGAGGCTATACTTTGTAAAATAACTAATTTTTCGTCTTTTTGAAATAATGCTGTGAGTTTGCAGTATGTGTGTGTGTGTGTGTGATTTTGTTGGGAGAGAGATCGTATGCCTGTGAATCCGATCGTATGTGTGTGATTTTGTCATGGATCGTTTGTCTGTGTGCCTGTGGTATGAGAGATGCCTGTTGTGTAAGAGTGTAACTAAATGAGAAATATAGACTGTATGTGATTAGATTGTTTTGTGCATTGTTAAAGTCTGGTATCTGATGTTACAAGCAACAATATACTGTATGTGTGTAGTGTTTGTGATTTCTATGAAAAATAGAAATGGATAGATTGTGATTTTTTGCCTTTGTATGGGACCAAGACACATGTCCCCATAAGTGTAAAAATATTTTAACTAAAGGGTTTGGTTTTTGAGTTGAAAGTTCCCGCTGCATATCCAAGTGGCCAGGCATTGCTAGAAGCCAGACAATAGTATGTCTGTGCGATGGCTTGTTATGGAAACTGATGCCACTGTGTGTGTGTGTGTGTGTGTGTGTGTGTGAACTTTAGGTAGAGAAAAGTGTTGAATAATGTTGTGCATGTAACTTACATTTATTGAATGTGCTGTTTAGTGGCCAAAGGGTTTTTAAAATGTTTTAGTGGTCATGTGGTGTCTCAGGTGTGAGGCTTTGTGGAGATGGCATGAGCCTTGTGGAGTGTAGCTGACTCAAGACACAAATTTTTCAGTGGATTTTGATGATCATTTAGAAAAGTTTCAATGGTGTAGTCAGTCCTTGTGAAGAAAAAAATTTTTGGTTTTCTAGTGAGGAGATGCTGGTTTTGGCGGGAAAAGTACATGCATTAATTATGCCATTCCTGGCTTTTGTTGTTGGCCATGTGGTTTGTCTGCCATCTTGAGGCGCAGCTTCGCCTTGGCCTGTGGGTATCATATAAGGGAAGGTGCAGCCACCTTTCCTTTGGGTGCTATACCATGTGGCATTCGTCGGCTATTTTGCTGGTGGAATTTCTCAGCCTTTGGGGCAGATTTTGATGTTTGGTGCGAATTTAGTGCAGTCTTTTCTGTGTTGGAAACTGGTTGAGACCATTTTTGTTTTCCTTTGTGTGTGGGAACCCATGTGGTCTTGTCCATGTTTGTGCTGGTTTTGGCGGGAAAAATTGCATGCGTTAATGGCGCCATTTTTGCTGTTGTCCATGAGGTGTGCGGTGGTCATCCACAATTTTGTTGTCCTGGCTTGTTGGCCATCTTGAGAGACATTTACAGTTTGAGATAGGAAGTTCCAGGTTAGCAAACACAGCCCCTGGATGCTATATTAACATTCGTTGATTGCCGCAATTTTGTTCAGTTCTATGCGTTTGCAGTTTGACCTGTGCACTGCTGGGGAGAGTAGTGAGACACCAGGGTGACATACTGAGAGATTGTTTTTGTTTAATGTTGAATTCGCTGGTTTAAACTGTTTTTGTAAGCATCACCTCTTGAGGTGAGTAGAGTGGTATCTTGATATAGCGCGGTCTTACCCCGAGGGGTCCCGACGCGCTTGCAGACACATGCTGGGGCCCATTTATAGAGGGAATCTGGTTGACCTACCAGCATGTCTTTGGAGTGTGGGAGGAAGCCAACGCAGACACAGGGAGAACATGCAAACTCCATGCAGATGGTGTTAGGATGGGGATTTTTCTGTTTTCATTTAAGTGAATGTAAGCTATTGCAGGGTTAGCTGACTTTGCAGTATATGAGCGGCGGTTTTTGTATTGGATTTCGTTTTTAAGTGAAATCCCTACTTTACACTGAATTTGATAGATTGTAAGACTAACAGAGTTTTTGTACACAGCGGTGTGTGTTGTTTTTATGTTTAAATATTTGGGAGTTTCCCAGAAGGCAATTCATTGTTTTTGAAGCTTGTATTGTATAGCCTGCAGGGGAGGAGTGGGTTTGGTCGAAACTCCTAGAGCCATCTTTTCACAGGGGTTTTGTATTTGAGTCTCGAAACGTGTGGTTTGACCTCCAGAGGATGTTTGGGTCAGGGGGAAGGGGGGTTTATTCCATCCTTTCCATTGCCAAGGTTTTTAAATTGTTAAAATATATATGATGTTTAGCCATGGATTTTTTGGAGTCTTGATAGACAAGGCGATTGGGGCTAGGCTCCCCCTCCCTCTTCCTGAACAATTGATATGTAAATAAACCAGTAGGGGTTTTAAGTAGCTGAGCATGCAACAAAGTTTTTTTTCAGCATTTATGCATCAGAGGGAAGTTGGTGGGAGGAGCTTGGGGTTGTCTGAAAGGTTGGCCAATGAGATATGTGTTTGGAAGGAAAATGGAAAGCATTTTGGCGTTTAAAAGTGTTTTATATTTTGTTCCAGTTTTGTACTGTAATACAGTTTTGGGTAGAGAGCAACCAGGGAGGCATCACCATTATTGTAACATCTGGACACAGAGAGAAGCCACATTGTTCTGCAGGTGGTAAACGGGCGTAATTGTTCTGTGTGGTTTAGTCTGGCGACAGTGTATGGGTGTATGCATACACTGTGAGGGGTAGAGGCCTAATTCGGGGGTTGATCTGTGGTTGACAAGCCATAGAGTTGACGCCTCGGTTAGGGTTTCTAGTTATGGGACTGGACCAGATAGTGGTTGTAGTTCTTCAATCAACCGTATAAGAAGACACCGGGCGGTGCTCTCCGAAATGGGTGCAACGGTTTAACCTGGACGCAGGTTTAAGACGATAAGCCGATTCGAATCGCCATGGACACAAGGAGGTCTGTGCAAAGGGAAGGAATGGAGGCTTCCCAAAGTCAGACGGTCACACGGTGCACGAAGCCTAGTTTTGGGGCAAAGGCCTTTGAACCCCAAAAAAAAAAAGATTAACATAGGTGGTCAAAGGATACCATTTTGGGTATCCCTCTGGAGTTGATGTAGTTCAGCTGCGGCTTCAGAAATCTGTAATGATGAGTGTTGATGGAGGTGTAGTACACGCTTTTGTGATTCTCAGAGGAGGAACGGTGATTAAATTTGTATCTGAATGTTTGTATGTAGTAACGTGAATATGTTCGAACTTACCGCGGCGATCCTCAGACGCGTCGCGGCTGTTGTATTTTTGTAGGAATGGGAAAAGTAAGGGTTACAGAGGGTTTTGTTTGAATCGGTTTTGAAAGAATGCCATTGAGAGTTTACCAATGTACAGGAATGTCATTATTGTTTACCATTCTTTGCAGATTAAATATGAAGGATAGGAGAAATTCATCCATCGCCATCCGGACCGCTAAAACCCCTATTCGGGTCCTAAATACTCACCGGCCTGCTCACCTTGCCCCACTGCAGTGTCCTGGACCGTTGTTCCGGTGCGAATCGGTCGGGGGACGCCCGAGATCCGACGCCTTCAGCGTCTGCAGTCGCCACCATCTTCTCGGCCTAAAGCCTCCCGGAAGATCCAGACCCTAGCAGTCTTGGAGGTAAGGGACCACCATCCGTCCCCACCCGCCACCCATCCTCTTACCTTAAACTACCTGGAGTCAGAGCCGAATCCCGGAACCATCTTTGGTGGCCGTTACTCCATGCGGCCTAGTGAGGCCTTCAATCCCCAGTCTCTCCTACGGCTGTACCCCCGCGAGCGCGTAGTGTGGCCGGCCCGATCCGACTCTGAGGGCCGGGATCTCCACTCGGCACCCGCCCGGACCCCCATCCTGGGCCCTGTCTTCAGCTGAGGGAGCCTATAGGAACCTTCTGGACTGCTCCCATCCACGAGGGCTCCGCCGCCATCTTGAGGCCTGCGGGGACTCCGAATCCCCGGCGCTCGAGTACCGCGAGGCGAGCGGGGAACACCCCAGGATACACCCGAGTAAGCCTCCCTGGACTAGCGGGACAGACCTGGGGAGGTCCGAAGGCCGGCAGAGGCATCCTGTGGTAGACGGCGCGCTGAGCATAGAGGTGAGCGGCGGCCATCTTGCTACACCCTGGGCACACTAGTAGCCTCTCCATCCCCCATAATCTACAACCAAGCCCCAAATTAACATCCGGACCGCAAGGGGGGAGACCCAGGCTGCGTGGTGGGAGAATTTGCCTAACCCCAGTGATCACCAAGTCCCTGTCCCCATAGACACCTAAATCGGCCATCTTGCTACACCCAACAGCAGTGTAACTGGGGCTCCACGTATTCTTTTAAGTCACACTTCAGAGGCTCCTGAACTACCCAGCAGATTGGTCTACCAAGCTCAATCCCCTTCATTAGATCCCATTACTTATTACTTCAAAAGACGCCACATTCTGCATCACTATACTCCTAGGAGCGGCCATCTTGCTACACCCCATTAACCTGTTCTCCCGGGTTCCTAATTGGTTTACTCTTACTCTGATGGTCCCGCACCCCCCTCATCAGGAAGTACATATCATTATTGCAGTCCTGTAATGAGTCTTTAACCTGCGATACACGAGACAGGATGTACTAAAAGACATAGTAAAGGGGGCACATACGCAGCTCGTAGGATGGCGAATGAACTTGACTAGAGCTCCGGCCTCACCTCCTGCATCCGAAGCTCCCGCTCCGCTACACTAGAGACTTTTGCTCCGGGAGCCACCTCCGCTGAACCGGGAACCCCTCAGCTACCTGCCGAACGTTGTATGGGTAAGATCGGTGACCAGAGGCGCATATACCAGACACGATCCTCACAGGCCGCATCGCAACCCGCGTGCCACATGGAAAAATACCTGCTTAGGCCGCAGTCCCCGGCCTCAATTTCTACGGCAGAAGCCGCAGATCAGCCAGACGCACTCCCGCTGGTCGATCCCTCATTGTTTATAGATAACCCCCCTGCCTTCTCACACAACAGCTCCTCGCAGCAACCTCCAATGACGTCCCTGGTAACAGTAGATGTCCTGGACCTGAAACTGCAGACATTGCTCCAGAGTATCACTCACAACGTTGCAAAGGAGGTTAATAAACTAGCTCACGAACTGAGAGGGGAGATTGACCAGCTGGGGGAAAGAACAGACACCCTTGAAACAAAACTAGATGAGGTGGTGAATTATGTGCAAGCCTTAGAAGAGGAGAATGCTAACCTAAAGAATGCAGTACTGCAACTGCAGGTGCAGCAAGAAGACCTCGAGAACAGAGAACGTAGGCAAAACTTCCGCATACGAGGAGTCCCTGAGTCTGTTGCTGACAAGGACATTAGGCCATACTTGCTAGCCCTGTTTAACTCCCTGGCTCCCGATATCCCGGACATTGATCTGCGCTTTGACAGAGCACATAGATCACTGGCCCCTAAACCCCCTCAGGGTGCTAATCCCAGGGACATCATAGTCCGCTTTCATTTTTACGAAAGCAAAGAGGCCCTGACAATCGCCACAAGAAACAAACCTAGAGTGGACTTTAAGGGGGCAAAGATACAAATCTTCAGCGACCTATCGCCCATAACGCTAAATAAAAGATGCAACCTTCGCCCTATTACTGCCCAGTTACAACACCACCACGTACCCTATAGATGGGGCTTCCCCTTTCGTCTGACGGTGACCAAGGATGGCGCGCAACACACCATGAGGGACCTCCAGGAAGGTGAGTCCTTTGTCAGGAGCCTGGGACTCCCCCCTGTTCCTGAGGAGGATCTGCAAGCCCAATTCCCACCCTCTAGACCTCTGTCAACACCCGGGAAGATGTGGACCCCGGTTCGTCACAGATCCAGAAAAACCACGTTCACCCCACAAAGGAACACATCTTCTAAAGGCCCCACCTGAAATATCCACGGACCCTCACGTCTGGTATGTAATCCTTTTTCTCCTTTCCCCCGATCTACTTAGGTCGAAGAGGCCCTGATGTTGGGCCTATGCAATCCCTTTGAAAAGTCTCTGGGCTCAGAGACCGGTGTTCTCCCCCCTTCTACTTGTTCATCCATGGGCGACTGCCCTCAGGGACAACTACAGTTCTACGGTTCCCACTTAACCTTAACTTTAACTTTTTCTACATTTGCTTTTTCGGATCAGGTTGAGACCGGTTAGCTCGGCCATGCGAGCTGCTGTGTTTCCCCCACTATGGTCGTGTTTTTTGACCATAATCCCTTGGAGATGAGTTTCTCCTCGGGCACTCTACCTACACGGTATGTCGTTTTTGTTTTACTTTTTCTTTTTCTTTTTGTTCTCCCATGTTTTTTAGGGATCCTTTTTGATCCCATATTTACCTACGTTAGAATCTTCTATTCACGAATGTATGTTATATTACATGTTTTCATATCATTAGGGTTGCACGGAGGTCTATTTTTTGAACTACTCAGAAAATGTTTCTATGTTTTTATTCCCATGTTCTTCCTATATGGGTTTAAACATACAATTGTACGAAGTCTTTTGTCTACAATATGGTATACGCTTAATGCATTTTATACGAATGTAATGTCAGATTTTTCCCCATTCTGCACCTATGGCAGTTAGTGTCTTCTCATGTAACGTTAAAGGTCTAAATTCTATTCGGAAGAGACGGCTTGCCCTTAAAGAGTTCAAAGCATCTAATGCTGAGGTGATCATGGTCCAGGAGACACATTTTAGGGCGGGGGGCTCTTTCAAATTTGCTTCTAGGCACTACCCCACAACTTTTGTGGCGTCTTCTCCCTCTGGAAAAGCTGGAGTGGCGATTCTCCTTAAACGCTCATCCACCATAAAGGTGAAATCCTCATATTTGGACCCCCAAGGTCGCTTTATCCTCCTGGACTGTGGTCACCAAAATACTTCTTTTACTTTAGCGAATGTATATGTTCCCAATACAGGCCAAATTGGTTTTCTTGACACTTTCTTTGACAAACTACACAAATATGCCCAACCCTTTCAGATTATTGGGGGAGATTTTAACTTGTGCATGTCTCCAATTGGGGATAGGGCCGCCCTTTTTCAAGACAAACCTCCACTACAGGCACATAAATCTTCCTCCTCGTTCCGCAAAACAATTAGAACAAATAGACTGTTTGATTCTTGGAGGGTAAAACACCCGACAACCAAACAGTTCACCTTCTTCTCTCCACCCCACAAGCTGTACACGAGAATTGACTATTTTTTCATCTCTGCACCCCTATTGCCATACCTGGTTGACGCCAACATTCTCCCAATTACATGGTCTGACCATGCCCCCATCACTATTGACCTCCTATTGTCTTCACCCACGCCTAGGAAATGTCATTGGCGCCTTAACGAGTCACTCCTAAACTCACCTAAGACCCATCTACCACTACAAGACAAACTGAATGAATATTTTCAGATAAATAAAGACTCGGTGTCGGAGATCTCCGTTCTGTGGGAGGCACATAAGGCGTTCTTCAGAGGTGAATGCATCGCAACTGGATCTCGCCTTAAAAAAGACCGTGTTTTGCAGAGATCGACTTTACTGACTCAGTTATTAGAAGCTGAACAAAAACTTCTCAGACGCCCCACGATGGAGGGTCTCAGAGCCGTAACAGCACTAAGAAATCGTATCAAAACACTAGATTCGGCAAGAATCACTAAATCCATGCTCTGGGCAAAGCAAAAATTTTATGAATTCGCCAATAGACCCCATAGGATGCTTGTCCAAATTCTGAAACCACGCCCCCATTCATCTTTACCCGACTTCTTAACACAACAAGACGGTAAGCCCACATATTGCCCTAGAATTATGGCTAATGTATTGGGAGACTTCTATAAGAAACTATATAACTGCCTATCCACAGACCCGACCACTCAATTCACACAAGACAAGTTTAACAATTTTATGGACTCTTTTAAGCTTCCCACTCTGTCCCCAGACGATCGCTCAAGACTAAACGCACACGTGTCAGTTGAAGAGATCACTGCAGTTATTAAACAGCTACCGACTAATAAAACCCCAGGGCCGGATGGTCTTCCCTACTCCTACTATAAAAAATTCCTCCCCACCATTTTACCCTACATGGAAAAACTTTATGCCTCTTTAATGAACGGAAAAATCCCCCACGCTCAATTCCTACATGCGTTCGTCACGGTGATCCCCAAACCAGGGAAAGACCCATCCCTACCTGACAACTACCGCCCCATAGCTCTCCTAAATTCTGACTATAAAATTTTTACAAAAATACTTGCCAACAGACTGTCCCTGCTCCTCCCCAAACTAATCCACAGAGACCAGGTCGGTTTTGTGCCATCCAGACATGCTGGGGACAATACTAGACGAACCATAGATTTAATAGACCTCCTGACCAAAACCAAGCGACCGGCTATAATTCTCAGTTTAGACGCACAAAAAGCGTTTGACCGCCTGAATTGGTCATTTTTGTTCACTACACTTTCAAGATTTGGTTTCTCGGGTCCATTTATACAAGCATTAAAGGCACTATACTCTACTCCTACGTCTCAGGTACAGCTGGCCTCCCATGCCTCGGCGTCATTCCCCCTTAGCAACGGTACTAGGCAAGGTTGCCCACTATCGCCCCTGCTCTTTATTTTAAGCCTTGAGCCCTTGGCAGCAGCCATACGCGTCCATCCGGACATTAGGGGAGTGACGTTGAGGCGTCTGGAATACAAATTATCTCTTTTTGCAGATGATGTGCTGCTGACAATTACCCACCCACACATTTCTCTCCCCTCTCTCCATTCAACCTTACAAACTTTTGGCCATATCTCCGGATTCAAAATTAACCCGACTAAAACTGAAGCTTTACCCATTAATATTCCGGCTGACCTTCTTCTAACCCTGCAAACCAACTTCAAGTATAGATGGTGCATGCAGTCCCTTCAGTATCTCGGTGTACGCCTATCCCGATCGTACTCCACTCTCTACCAAGAAAATTTCTCCCCCCTTTTCTCAGACATCAACAAGCTACTTAAAAAATGGACAACACTCCCTGTCTCTCTCATTGGTAGAATCAACGTTTTGAAGATGTCTATTCTCCCCAAGCTGCTGTATATTTTCGAAACACTCCCTGTAGCAATCCCATTGACCCAACTTAAATTACTTCATAGGAACTTTCTGAATTTTATATGGAATAACAAGTCCCACAGGATTGCCAGTTCGGTTCTCCTGGCCCCCCGCTCACGTGGGGGTCTGGGGGCACCGGATGTAATCAAATATTATTATGCTACTCACCTTAGAGTCACTTCCTCGTGGACATCTCGCTATGCATCAAACAGATGGTCAGAAATCGAGATAAATATTACTTCCCCTGCACATCCATGTAGTCTACTTTGGCCCTCTTCAGATAAATTTACATCTCAAATACGGAAGATCTGCCTGAACCCTATGATATTCACACTCTCAATCTGGAAACGCTGCTCAAGTAAATATGCTCTATCTTCCCAATGCCCCCCACTGATAAACATTTTATTTAACCCAGAAATTCCCGACAGCTTATCCTATGACTCCATGATGCCATGGACCCAGGCAGGCATATTTCAACTGCGACATCTGGTGCATCCAGTAACACGCACTTTACTCCTTTTTTCGGACCTGCAAACCAAACATAACTTACCGAACACACTACTCTTTTCTTACTTACAGGTAAAACATTATTTTGCTTCTAGATCACCCCAATTGACCCTGGTTGTTCCTACAGAATTTGAAAAGCTATGCTCATATGGCCCACATGAACCTCAACAAATTTCTTGCATCTACAAGATCCTCCAGAGCACTGATCCCATCTCTGAACAGACCCACTCATATATGAGGAAATGGGCCCAGGTCCTTCATAGTCCTATCTCTATAGCTCAGTGGGGGGCGATATGGGATGCTACCTCTAAAGTCTCCAGATGCGTGGCCCAGAGGGAAACGGCGTACAAAATCTTAATGTTTTGGTACAGGACCCCTGAATTTCTAGCAACTCATAAACTAGCTCAATTTAGTCACTGTTGGAGGTGTGGCTCCTCTGTGGGCTCGCTCTTTCACATATTTTGGGAATGCCCTATTTTGGTCCCCTTTTGGACCAATGTTCATGCCTTGCTGGAAAAGATATTGGAGATCCAGATCCCTTTCCAACCCATACACCTGCTATTAGGCTTACCTCTTCGGAATACCACCAAAACTATTAACAAACTACTGACATTCATCTTACTAGCAGCTAAACGAGTAATCCCGCAACATTGGCGTTCCACTGTTCCACCTACCTTTACGCAATTCCTTTCTGCGGTCACTGATATTCATAAAATGGAACATATCACGGCAATCATAGAGGATGCACTACCAAAATTTGAGGTCATTTGGGAAAAATGGGATACATCGGAATATAATAATTCGGAATACTAGACCCTCACACCGAGATAAGGAAATGGTCTTTCTGGGTATCTCACTGTATGTTCAGGAAATTTTAGCTCCAGTTCCCATCACTGATTACCTTCGTGTTAACATGATACCTTGATATGCTATTAATAACACACTACCTCCCCTTTACGTGACCCTTACACTGTCTAACGGTTCACTCGAACAACTTGTTTTCTCCCCTTGTTATATAACTTTATGTCTGCACATGCAAATTGTACAATGTTCATATTTGCTGATTGTGATATATACTTGTAATGCCTCATGAAAAATGTACATAAATAAACAATTAAACAAAAAAAATATGAAGGATAGAGTAATGATTTTGCTTATAAGTATTTTTCAGGTCCACGGAGTTTGTACACAGAGGGTCTCATTGGACCTTCCCCTCTTCCCATCAATTATGATGCAGTCTGTTCAGCATCCTGGTTTACCTCCACAACTTGCACTGCAGCTTTCTCCAATGGATGCTTTATCTGCAGATCTTACACAGATGTGCCAGCAACAGTTGGGCTTAGATCCAAATTTCCTGCGACATTCCCAGTTTAAACGCCCACGTACAAGAATAACAGATGACCTGCTGAAGATTTGAAAATATACAAAATGTCTGATTGGCTGTTTTGTGAAGCCACAACCTTCTTTTGTTATTCATGTTGACTATAAATAAAGGGAGCTGGCTATCCCAGGGACACTCTGCTCTGGGATGCCTTGATAATGAGACCTGTCTGGTGATGTTTGTTTTGAATGAATGGGAACCGAATGGAAGGTGAGTGAATTTTAGCCTAAGATAGCATTATTGCAAAAGGATGAAATCTGAAGTGTGTGCTTATTTAGCACAGGAGAAATAAGCTACATGCTCTGCATAGAACCTATATTTCCACGACACAGACCCCCCCTTCAGACCCATAATGTACCTCAGATCAGCGCAGGACTGCATGTTGGGTCCCCTCCTCCTGTGTGGACATAAAGGAGGAGGGGGAGGCGGCTTCACTCTGCTCGGCTGTGTGAGACAGCCGAGCCGAGACTGATCAGATCATCAGTGCCGCGGCCACCTTGTCAGAGAGAAGGGGATCGTTGTGGGTCCCGGCCCCCTGATGTGCCGACGGGTGTCACTGTTACTCGAGAGTGCACTGGGGCAGTGGCGTCACTAGGGTTGGTATCACCTGGTGCGGCAAAACATGGTGTTACTCCCCTCCTGTCTATCCTGCCCAGCGCCCTGCAGGCAGCGCACGGTCACGAGGCGCACCCCCAAATGACCCCTGTAAATTAAAGTATAGGGTGGTGTTGGGCCGGCTGTTGCGATATAGGGCAGGTTTGGGTAATATAGGGCAGGTTGCGGTGATATAGGGCAGGCTGGGGTGGCATAGGGCAGGTTGAAGTTGTATAGGGCAGGCTGGAGTGGTATAGAGCAGGTTTGGGTGGTATAGGGCAGTTTGCGGTGGTATATGGCAGGCTGCCATAGGGCAGGTTGGGGTGATATAGGGCAGGGTGTGGTGGCATAGAGCAAGTTGCGGTGGCATAGGGCAGGTTGGGGTGGTATAGAGCAGTTTGCGGTGGCATAGGGCAGTTTGGGGTGGTATAGAGCAGTTTGCGGTGGCATAGGGCAGGTTGCGGTGGCATAGGGCAGTTTGCGGTGGCATAGGGCAGGTTGGGGTGGTATAGAGCAGTTTGCGGTGGCATAGGGCAGGTTGGGGTGGTATAGAGCAGTTTGCGGTGGCATAGGGCAGCTTGCGGTGGCATAGGGCAGGTTGCGGTGGCATAGGGCAGGGTGCGGTGGCATAGGGCAGGGTGCGGTGGCATAAGGCAGGTTGGGGTGGCACGCATAGTTCAGGGTGCGGTGGCATAGGGCAGGCTGGGGTGGTATGGTGCCAGGTTAGGACTCTATGTAGTGACATGTGCAGCAGTGCAGTAACCTACAGCATGCCTGGAGATAAAAAAAAATATTATTTTTTAAAACTACTACCAATACAAACCATATGTACAAAAGGAAAACAATATATACATATATACAAGTACGTAATCCATACAGCAAATTTACACAAACAAAATCTTAACACTAGGACTTACTTCCCATTGACCCACACTCGGGTCTCTTTTTTTTTTAAAGAAAAACTGAAGTCGTAATCCAAATAATTTCCCACTGACCCACACGTAGGTCTCACCCCTTTTTTTAGAAACAGATCACAGTCCAGACAACCTATTAAACAAATGATAGGAACATTACCCACTAATCACCACATGAAAAACAATATTTACAAAACCCACCACCCACCTGACGCACTACAGGCGAGAGTGTAAACGAGATCTGCGATTCCTGCAGCCCTACTATAAAAAGAAAAATTACACAAAAACTAAAAGGGGTGAAGAGGACAGAAAGAGCCGACCCCACAAGAAAGAGCTCCAGGCTTCAAGGAGGCCGGAAGGAGAAACCCCTCCACAAACGGGCACTCCTATCAGCCCCAACTCTCTCCCTTTCCAGATTCCTTACCTTCACCAACTCCCGGAAGATATCACTCACCACCTCATGCACAGACAGGACTTTGCCCCTAATGGACACCAAACACAGAGCGTTCCATGTGTAATAAAGGGCCACTAAACTGGCTAAGTAAAGTGATGATAACTCAAACCCTCTGTGAACCCTGAAGTCACCATACACCACCTCAGAATAGGACAAGGATGAGAGGCGGGGATAGCCGATGGCTTCCCCTGCCCCCTCAAGAACTTCAATGTTGAAAGGGCATTCGACCAAAAAATGGTCCATGGTCTCCAATGCTCCCCCACATTCCACACGAGGACAGCCTCTGTCCTCCAAGTTCCGATACTTTAGGTTCCCACGGACATACAGGCGTCCGTGGAAAGCCCTCCATGCAAGATCCCAAAACTTGCCTGGGATTCTTGGGGAGTTCACTCCGGGCAATCTCTTAAAGACAGTGGCCTCAAAATGTCCGAGGCCATGACCCTCGAGTACAGCTCATGCCGACCCAAGGAGCCCACCTCAAGGGCAGTTATCCGCCTCTGCCTTAGCACCTTCAGAGCCTGCGGGACATAGGACAGAAGGTACATGTGCGATCTACGAAGATCACCAGGCCGCCCTCCATCCTCCCACTCACTCAGGAACAGCAAGAGCCAGCTCTTGCATGAACGCTCCCACAGAGTAGGCAGGTCCACAAAGATGGACTGTAGATTGAACTTTACAAAGATGATAGTGAAAAACACTACCAAATTGACCATGTCCAACCCACCGCGCCTCTTCTGTCGGTACGTGACCTCCCTCTTGATCAGGTTTAGCCTGTTTCCCCACAACAGCAGGAAGAACAGGCCGCAGACCCGCACATAGAGAGATGCTGGCAAAATACAGACATAGCTGACATAGAGATTCTGGCAACAGGTATGTTTTGACCAGGCTCACCCTTTCCCTTAACGTCAGCTTCCAACCTTTCCAGGCATTCACTTTCCGAGTTGCACCCGACAGCCTGCATTCCCAATTTAGTTTGGGATAGTCACCCGGACCGAACAGGATGCCTAAAATTCTGACTTCTGGCTGGGGCTGGGGAAATACGTCCGGAAGGGCAAACTGCTCACCCTCCTTTCCCAACCAGAGGACTTCACTCTTGTCCCAATTGACCAGCGAACCGGATGCCTCGGAGTAGCTCCCAATCTGCGTTCCCACAAAGAGGGCCTCCTCTTGGCTGGACACCACCACCGAGACATCGTCCGCGTAAGCCACCACCCTCACCGTCCGCAGTCAAGCCTTCTCGCAAAGGGGTCGACCGCTATGACATAGAGCAGGGGACTCAGCGGGCAACCCTGCCTGACACCAGAGTCCACAGCGAAGGCAGGACCCACCCAACCATTGACCAGAGGGAAGCTCTCCGCCCCCCTGTACAATACTTTGAGCCAATTCACAAATTGATCAGGCAGACCCTCCTCAGAAGAAGCCAGAGGTACTTTTGCCTGGTCTAATGCCAAAAGATATTGCCCTTCTTCCGTTGCCCTGCACTTTTCCACGGCCTCCCGGACGTCCAGGACGGCACTAAAAGTGCTCTGACCAGGAATTGCGCAGTGCTGGGAGTCAGACAGCATCTTGTCAGCGACTGCTGACATACGAAAAAAGAGTATCTTTGCCAATATCTTTCTATCTGTGGTGAGAAGGGCGATCGGGTGCCAATTCTCGACCACAGTCGGATCTTTCCCCTTTGACAACAGGATCAAGGCCGACTTTCTCATTGAGGGGGGGAGCAGGCCAACAGCCAAACACTCGTTAAAGACCTCCCTCAGATGAGGAGCCAAGAGGCTCTTGAAGGTTTTGTAGAATTCGGCCATGAACCCATCGGGCCCAGGCGACTTCTTTGGGGACAAAGAGTCTATGGCTTGCTCAATTTCCACAACCGAAATTTCTGCCGTCAGAGAATCCGGGAGATCAGGCTCCGCTTGAAGCGGGGTCTCATAAAGGAAAACCCTGACTTTCTCCATATCCAAAGGCTTCTTCCGAAGGAGGCCTGAAAAGTGGTCCCTGATGACACCCATGATCCCCGGTCTGGACCTGACTAAGGATCCTGAGGCATCCTTCAGGCCATGTATGACCTTCGAACTCACCGCCTCACCACAGCTCTTGTAGGGATCCGGGGAGAAAAACCTATCGTAGTCCCTCTCAAGGACCAGGGAGGCGAGACTGTCATACTGGCACCCCCTCATCTGAAGCTTCAGATCGGATATCTGCTCCTGAGGGCCCCCAGATGAAACCAAGCGGTCCAACCGCCTGCGCAACCTCTGGTAGGCCAGGTACTTAGAAACTGCCCGGTGCCTAGAGATCCTGCGAAAAAAAAGCCCTCCGACCTTTTCTTCACCACCTCCCACCATTCCTGGCGAGAGCAACCGCTCTCAAGGAGCGAGGCCTGATCCGCAAGAAAGACCACATAGGCCTCCCTGACCTCGGGGTCCTCAAGTTGCGATCCATTAAGGCGCCACAGACCCCGCCCCTTCTGAGGAGTGTCGGCCACACTCAGGGTCACAGAAACCACACAGTGATCGGAGAACTCTGCCGCCTGCACCACAGGTGCCGAAAAGACAGAGTCCCCCTTCAAAAAAAACCTGTCTATCCTACTCCTACCACTACCTCGGGCGAAAGTGAACCCAGTGCGGTCGGGGAGGTGCTGAATATGCACGTCTACCAACCCGGCTTCCCTTACTACACTATTCAAAAAAATACTATCATATCCCAGGGGGCCTGAGGTGCCTGCCCGATCTTTTGATCTGGTGACCATATTAAAGTCACCACCAAAGACCACCTGCTGGGACATAAATAAGTAGGGCTTGACCATCGTAAGGAGGTTCTTCCTGTCCCTCTTAGTCTGGGGACCTTAAAAATTAATCAGACAAAGGAATTGCCCCCCCCACGACGGCGTCCACCACCAGGCATCTTCCAATCTCTACCTCAATCACTCGTCTGCAAGCCACCGAACCAGTCTTAAAAAGGACTTTAACTCCACTGCAGGGCTCAGCCGCAAGAGACCAGAGGGAGGGCCCACATCTCCACTCCCTCTTTGCTAGATGCATCTCTGCCACTGATGCCAGCCAGGTCTCCTGCAAAAACAAAATGTCAGCTTCAACTCGGCTGAGAAAATCAAAGGCCATGAAACGAGCCGCCACAGAACGCACACTTGCAACATTAATAGTCGCAAGGCGTATTGGAGAGGGTACCGCCATCCTTAGTGATTTCGGCTTACATTCTCCTCTGCACTACTCTAGTTAAAGTCCTCCTCAGAGTCCGAGGAGAACACCCCATATCTATTCCCCAGCTTAACTGGGCCACAGTCCCTAACAACCTTACTCGGGCCGGGCCGCGGACCAGCAACCTCCGCCTGCCCGGAGCACTTCCTCTTTTTCTTCCCTTTTCTTTTACCCACACCTCCTTCACCCGCGACTCCCCACCACCATCATCCTCAGACTGCCCACTTAGGACATCCTTTGTTCGCTTAAAGGGACCCTTCAGGGACTCTGCTACTTCCATTCCCTGATCCCTAAGGTCCCCAGCCCCCTGGGGAGGGCAGGGAAGGGGAGAAGGGGAAGGAGAGAGGGAGGAGAAGGAGAAGGGCAAGGGGGGAGGGGGGGAGAGGGACAGGGAGGGGGAGGGGGAGAGGAGGGGGGTCCCTAACCAAAGGCTTCCCCGGTCTTTGGGGCTTGCCGGTCTCAGGAGGTGGCATTGGCCCACGCGACCCCCCAGGTGCGGGCCCGGAAGACCTTGCAACACCCTGCCCGCGTCTGCTAGATCTCTGCCTCTGGGGGGGCCCGCCGCACCCCCAGGCCTGGGCCCATCCTCGTGATCAGCCGGAGGAGACGGCCCCTCCCCCGCAGGCTCACCTGGCTCAGTGGCCGGGTCTGGCCCACCCCCCTCAGGCGCATCACCCCTGAAAGCCTTAGGGCAGCGGCTGAAGGGGTGGCCCAGTACCCCACAAAGATTACAGACAATCAGTCTGCAGGTCCCTGGAGCGTGCCCAAACCCATTGCACCTCACGCATCTTGGCAAAATGCAGTCTGCGCTAAGGTGCGCCGGGCTACCGCACTTAAAACACCGGCGGGGCTGACCAGGGTAGAAGACCAGAATCCGGTCCCTACCAATAAAGGCACTCCCAGGGACATGCGTAACACTGTTTCCCTGGCGTTTCAACCGGACCCTGGCCGACCACGCACCAGTCCAAACCCTGCGCTCATACAGATTTTTCCTCAACGGAGCCTGCAGCTGCCCATACCTACTGAGCCAGGTCGTGATGTCCTCCGGGGGAGACTCGTTCCTCACGTGGACGGTGAGAGACTTCGTCTCCTCCTGCCTGGAGAGGGGGACCACCCGAAAATGTCTCCAGGGGTCCACCCCCTCAGGAGCTCATAGAGGGTGAGAAAGAGCTCCATGCAGACAAGGGAGACGAAGCTCACATCAAACTCTCTCGACCCGGTGGGGTGGATGACTGCGAAGAGATCCGCAACTTTAACATTCATCTCCAGCAGCAAATCCACTACCTGCCCTCTGCTAGGGCACTGACCAGGGTCCTCCCACTTTAACTGGACCACATTGCCTCTTTTCCTCTCTGGGCCCCCCGTACCCCTTGACCAGGAGTTAGCCCCCTGATAATGGCCCGCAGGGGGGGTCCGGAAGTTTTGAGCCCCAAACCGGCCATACAGGGGACCCAGAGGGACACTGGTTCCAGCCCCCTGCGCGAAGGACCTCCCCTCCCTCAGTGCCCTAAGCAGGCTTTCCTCCTGCGAGCCCCCCAACGCACCCCCAGAGGCAGGAGCAGAGATCTCTGCGGACACATCCCCAGGACCAGGGGCCACCAGAGGGGACCCAATCCCAGACTCCACCCCCCCGGGAGGACCAACATCCCCCAACTCCCCCCTCCCCCCAACCACCGGAGGAGGATCCCCCCCAGAGACCCCGCTCAGGATGGATGCCATCTGGCTCCCTAGCAGACCATCCCCTTCTGCTAGGTCACCAGAGGCCCCAACTACAACATGAACCCCACCGGGGTCTACAGGAGGCTGACACCCCTCCTGCTGCTCTGAGAACTCCAGAGCCCTGATATATGTCATGGCTGGGCAGTCCCCACGCAACTCCCCCACATCTGTTTCCCCCCACTCAACAGGAGCCTGAGCCACTGGGATCTCACCACTAGAGATGATCCCCTCCATCGCTTTGTCAGAGTTGTCATCTTCTTCCCGGTTAGAAGAGGGGACAAGTCTTGAA
Source organism: Rana muscosa (assembly GCA_029206835.1). Taxonomy (NCBI): domain Eukaryota; kingdom Metazoa; phylum Chordata; class Amphibia; order Anura; family Ranidae; genus Rana; species Rana muscosa. The sequence continues at coordinate 65,161,638 of JARGYO010005626.1, read as the reverse complement.
GACTGGGAACCTCCCATCACACTCTGGGCAGAAGCCCCGCCCACTTCCAGGTCGGTCGAGGGGCAGGGAACAGACAGGAAGTGATCCCCATGCACAGGGGCTCCATCCATTTCCAGGTCAGACGAGGGGCGGGGAAAGTCAGGGAGCTTCGAATGACACGAGCCGTCAGTCACCCGCTCAGGCTCCGCCCCAACCCCCGGCCACCGGCCCGGAGGACACGCCCCCACTGTCAGCAATGGATGTCACCAGCCCCAGACCTTCCAAACATGGTGAGCCATGCAAACCATCCCCACACAGGGAAGAGGGTGGTCCACCCCCATCCACCACCCCCGCACCCTCCACCACTTCCTTAACCTTGACACTGGACCGTAGACCTGCAGCCATTGCATGCTGTTCATCTGTCACCTGCAGGGCTGCAGATGCCTGCCCCTCCCCCTCAGCATGTGCAGCCACGGCCACCATTATGGATGAATTCTCCTGACTGCATGCGGGGATCACAGGGGCACTAGAGGAAATACCAGACGCTGTCCTACCAGAGTCACTGGTGAGTTTTTTGCTTTTGGCTTTAACAGTTTTATCAATCGCTGGGGGTTGGCTTAATACCATCACTGGGGGTTTCCCCAACTCCCCCCCTCAGTGCACCCGCCGCCTGACTACCCCCAGCTGCATCATTGGATGCCCTACCCGGGTCTGCCTGCACACCGGCCATACTTACAGGTCGCACTGCAGCAGGGTCCCGGGGATCTTCCACAGCTTTGGCATCAGGGGCTGCGCCAACAGGGGAAGGGGGGATCTTCCATACCAGCACCGTCATTTGCCGCAACACTGGCTTCAGGTTCTTTCTCTGCCTCCACCTCCTCTTCCACATCCACATCCATACTAGGCAGGGAAGGCTGGAAGGGTGGGCGCCCGCTGCGCCTGGCAGCCTGCGTACCTTCTTTGCTGGCCTGCCTTAGCTCTCCATGAACTTCCAAAAGGAAGGCTCTCTCCCCCGGGCCTCTCTCGCACAGCCCACCCAGCAGGTCCCATAGACTTCTGCACTGGGTTTTTAGTAGCTCTATGGGCTCTTTAAAGCCTTTCCTTTTGGAGCTATCTACATGATCTCTCCTGTTGCGAAGATTAGTTAGTATAGCCATCTTGGCACAGAAAGCTTTGGAGGCCTTCAGGACCAGGCCCTTCACTCTAGTCTTCCTCACATGCAGCTTGCCAGCATCCTCACCTGGTTGAGGTTCGGTCCAATTCATCAGAACAAACTGGGTTTGTAAAAAGAGCAACTCCTCCCTGGACAGATCTCCCTTACCCAGGGGTAGCAACAGCCCGCCAGGCCGGGAAGGCTGCCCTGGTCCTGGGCTGGAGGAAGCCATAGCTCCCTCTTTCGCCAAAGTTCGGTCTAAGCGCTTACTCAGCTCAGGTCTGTACTCTCTGCCTGGAGATGAAGACACTCTGGCTGCTGTGTCCTCGTTTCTTTCTCCTTCAGCTGTGGGATCAGCCAGAGTGAACAAGTCTGTGGGAGGAGTGGAGGGGCAGCCACACCCCCAGCTTCGCCCACCAACTCCGGCTGCCTCCGGAGACATTGGAGATGATGGGGAAGACATGACATGCTGTCCAGCGGCCCGCGGGCCGTCGCGGGCCATTGGTGGGCCGCCGCGGGCCATTGGCGGGCCGCCGCGGCCCACTGGGCATTTGCCGGTATGCCTTATGGCCAGTCTGGGCCTGGATCCATGGAATACCTGTGTATAATGTAATAATGCATACATAGCTGTATTAAGGGCAGGTTTACACCACAGAAATGCAGTCCAGATGTGTTTCTGCATGCATGTTTTTGATGCGTTCTAGTTTGTTTTTAATGCTATTTCAATGCGTTCCAGTGCGTTTTTTCCCCTCTTGTTTTATTCTCAAAAATTCCTGTTTATTTTTTGCTGTAATGCGATTTGGTGCATTTTTGATGCATTTAAATGCATTCCAATGTGTTTTTGATGCGTTTTGCTGCTTTCCAGTGCAGTTTCTTGCAGAAAAAATACAGCATGTTCTACTTTTGTTGATTGTGCTGGAATGCACTGGAATGGTGTGAACTTTGCCATTGAATTCCATGTAACCTACTGTCCACGCACTTTTGATGCAGAAAAAAAAAGCACTGGACTGCAGGTGTTGTGAACCGGCCCTAATTTGTCTTTCATACATGCAGTGGCAAAATTACCAGGGTCGCAGTAGTCGCTGTTGCGACTGGGTCCTTACGTTCTGACATCGTGGGGGGCCCTGGGCCACTCCCCCAGCAAAATCCATTTTAGACAGGCTGTGCTAATTCCCGGAGCACAGTGTCGGGGAGCAAGCTCCGGCACTGAGCTCCAGTTCTCTGGCTAACGGGGTGCACCAGCGTGGGCACTTTTGACATCTGCTCCACATCTCTTGCAGGGTGCCCCGTGTTCCACATGCAGCGATCGTCCGCTCTGTGGCAGTCGGCATGTCTCCCCACTGACTGGCTTTACACCTCACAGACCTCACTGAAGCCGCCTCCTCCTCCCTGGCTCCGATGTTCTCCTGTGCATACACAGAAAGGAGGAGCCGGGGAGGAGGAGTATAGAACTGGAAGAGCCGCGCTGCTGAGGTCTGTATGTTTTTATGTATTCAGAGGAGGGAAACAATAGTAACTGGGGGGGGGTGGGGGTTTAACATAAATACACCTGGAGGAGTGATGAGTGGGGGGTAAGAGGATATGTGCTGGGGGGGTGCTTTGGGAAAGCAGAGGACAGGGTGCTGGGGGAGTCAGATTTGACACCACACCTTGTAAATCCTGTCCCCTCCCAAAGCACCCCTCAGCACATATCCTCTTATCCCCGCCCCCAATCAAAGAGGTGCCATGTGTCTCAGAGGAGACAATTGCAGCATCTGGGACCCCTGGCACCCTGTAAGAGATGCGGGGCAAGTGCCCCGGGTGCCCACTCTGAAACATTGGGGGGATTTGTGCCTCGCTGGGGGTGTGTTGCGCTGGGAAGGGGGATTAACCTCCCTGACGGTATGATTATTTCAGATTTTAGGTGCTGAAAGCGGTACCATTATTTTGCATGGAAATTTGGCGTTTTATATTGTAGGCCTGTAATTCTTAGAAATAACTCACTTAAATCTGTCCAAACAAGAGTCGAGTAGACATCCCGGGTATGATGAAGTTCAAAAAACAAAATCATAAATTATAATATAATAAATAACTATAAAATAATTATAACAAATAATAATATAAAAATAATGTAGCAACCGGCCCTCTTTCTCCACTGTCCTTGGCTCGCTCACAGGAGAAAAAGGCACACAGTTTCCACCATGCCCATACCCCCTGGTTTGCAGAGGTTAAGCAACTTATTTTAACTTACGGGTCTTGCAGCGAGGTTCTCCTCAAAGTTGGTTTCTGTCCCTAGAATGTAAGGACAAAGTCTCTATACCCCAAGGAACTCCAAGGTCCACACCAATAGCCACTCCAACGTAGAGTTTATTTTTCCAAATGCATGAACATCCACAAAGTTGAGGAAAAGAGAAAGGTATTAGGAAGACAGATCAATTCAGGCACTCTTCGCCACTCGATCCCGTGTGGGTATAGCTCACCCGGATAGTCACCCAAGGGCACTAGCAGCCGGCATGTAGCTCGAACAGTCTATCAGATTCCCTAATGAATGCGTTCAGGAGATCCTCTGCCACAGAATCTATAGTGTCCCAAACCTCCTAATGGTCCTGTTGTTTAGATCCCTTTTTCCGGATGGATGACATCCCTCAGAGTTACTGGGCCCCTTCCTTCACTGTGATCTCTCACCAGTCCTTCAGAACGGTCCTCCCCGAGCCTCCTCTTCTAGAAACGGGTCCCCTCGCAAGGCAGCACCCTGGGATTCCTCCTCCCGAAGTGGGCTCCAGCTAAAGGTGCTGGGCCCAGGGCTGAAGTTGCAGTCCCAGGACTAAAGGTGCCTGGGACTGAAGCACACGTGGCCCCATGGCCTGGAAGGCCATGCACTTGAACTTGGACCGCAGGTTCTCCCTCCGGGCATGGGCCCCGGGAATTGCTCCCTCTCCAATGGCGTCCGCCCCTTTTGTACCCTCTCCCGGCATGCCCAGCAGGTAGACCACACCCACTGCATGGCTGCCGAGAGAGGACACTAAATCTCTACTCCATCACCTGTGGTTCAACCCCGAGTACAAGTGACAGCGCCACCCATACTTCTTAGGGGAACTGCACACCAGGTAAAACAGCAGCAAGGCAGAGTCCAGTAAATTGAAAGATTTGAGCCAACTACCACTCGAATTACCCCTAAATTTAGTATAGCAATCCCTAAATTTAGGACCCCCACTACAATAATAAAAGTGTTTTTCAGTGTTCGGGGACGAATTTCCCCACAAATCACTATCGCTCAATTCTGCAAGTGATTCTAATTTATTATCGCTGTTTTCTAGCTGGTCTAAAACCACTTTTGACGTAAAGGGACACTTTTTGGTTGCTATGGACAATCCCCAGTTTGCAGGCAGAAAGAACAGTTTTTATAATATAAAAGTGCATGCAGGACACTGGACAGACCACTAGGGACAAAGGGGATGTGTTATTAAACAGTACTGTAATCTGTAAGATTACAGTATACTGTATGTATACTGTGTGTTTCACTTTTTGAATTTGGCGCCAAACTCCGCCCCCGTGCATCGCAACGCTCAGGAACGGATTTAGGCACTCGGCACTGTGAATTGAGCGAGATGACAGCTCGCTTACACAGTGGGGACACATCGCAGGATCCAGGGAACAAGGTAAGTAACTTCCCCTGTATACTGCAATGTTTTCTTTTTACAGGCTTTTTTCCTGTGTTTTCACCTGACTATGCTGACAGTAACATATGTAGCACTACCCCGTAGGAGCTGCTGGTTATTATTTTGGGTCTTTCCCGTCACCCCTAGACACAGTTCACCAAGACAGAAACTTTAGAGTCTATACCGAGCCTTGCGCCCACAGATTTATGCACAGTCACTTATTTTTCCAATGCTTTTATTAACCACTTAAGCCCCGGACCATTTTGTAGCTAAAGGACCAGAGGTGATTTCAGAATTTTGCACTGCGCTGCTTTAACTGTAAATTGTGCGAACATGCAATGTTGTACCCAAATGAAATTTGCGTCCTTTTCTTCCCACAAATAGAGCTTTCTTTTAATGGTATTTGATTGCCTCTGTGATTTTTATTTTTTGCGATATAAACGGAAATAGACCGAAAACTTTGAAAAAAAATGATATTTTCTACTTTTTGTTATGAGAAAAATCGAATAAACTCAATTTTAGTCATACATTTAGGCCAAAATGTATTCAGCCACATGTCTTTAGTAAAAAAAATGTCAATAAGCGTATATTTATTGGTTTGCGCAAAAGTTATAGCGTCTACAAACTAGGGTACATTTTCTGGAATTTACACAGCTTTTAGTTTATGACTGCCTATCTCATTTCTTGAGGTGCTAAAATGGCAGGGCAGTACAAACCCCCCCAAATGACCCCATTTTGGAAAGTAGACATCCCAAGGAAATTGCTGAGAGGCATGTTGAGCCCATTGAATATTTTTTTTTTGTATCAAGTGATTGAATAATGACAAAAAAAAAATAAAAATACAAAAAGTTGTCACTAAATGATATATTGCTCACACATGCCATGGTTATATGTGGAATTGCACCCCAAAATAAATTTTGCTGCTTCTCCTGAGTACGGGGATACCACATGTGTGGGACTTTTTGGGAGCCTAGCCGCGTACGGGCCCCCGGAAACCAAGCACCGCCTTCAGGATTTCTAAGGGCGCAAATTTTTGATTTCACTCCTGACTACCTATCACAGTTTCGAAGGCCATAAAATGCCAAAATAGCACAAAAAAAACCCAAATGACCCCATTTTAGAAAGTAGACACCCCAAGGAAATTGCTGAGAGGCATGTTGAGCCCATTGAATATTTTTTTTTTTGTCCCAAGTGATTGAATAATGACAAAAAAAAAAAAAAAATACAAAAAGTTGTCACTAAATGATATATTGCTCACACATGCCATGGTTATATGTGGAATTACACCCCAAAATACATTTTGCTGCTTCTCCTGAGTACGGGAATACCACATGTGTGGGACTTTTTAGGAGCCTAGCCGCGTACGGGACCCCGAAAACCAAGCACCGCCTTCAGGATTTCTAGGCACAAATTTTTGATTTCACTCCTCACTACCTATCACAGTTTCGAAGGCCATAAAATGCCAAAATAGCACAAAACCCCCCCAAATGACCCCATTTTGGAAAGTAGACATCCCAAGCTATTTGCTGAGAGGCATGGTGAGTATTTTACAGCTCTCATTTGTTTTTGAAAATGAAGAAAGAAAATATTTTTTTTTTTTTCAATTTTCAAAACTTTGTGACAAAAAGCGAGATCTGCAAAATACTCACAATACCTCTCAGAAAATAGCTTGGGGTGTCTACTTTCCAAAATGGGGTCATTTGGGGGGGTTTTGTGCCATCTGGGCATTCCATGGCCTCCGAAACTATGATAGGCAATGAGAAGTGAAATCAAAAATTTACACCCTTAGAAAGCCTGAAGGCGGTGCTTGGTTTTTGGGGTCCCGTACGCGGCTAGGCTCCCAAAAAGTCTCACACATGTGGTATCCCCGTACTCAGGAGAAGCAGCAGAATGTATTTTGGGGTGTAATTCCACATATGCCCATGGCATGTTTGAGCAATATATCATTTAGTGACAACTTTGTGCAAAAAAAAAAAAAAAAAAATATTTTTTCCGCAACTTTTGTCAACATATAAAATATTCCATGGACTCGACATGCCTCTCAGTATATAGCTTGGGGTGTCTACTTTCCAAAATGGGGTCATTTGGGGGGGTTTTGAACTGTTCTGCCATTTTATACACAACATTAGGAAGCTTACATCCACTCTTCTAACCACTTGAAGACAAAGCCCTTTTTGACACTTTTTGTTTACATGAAAAAATTTTTTTTTTTTGCAAGAAAATTATGTTGAACCCCCAAACATTATATATATTTTTAAAGCAAAGGCCCTACAGATTAAAATGGTGGGTGTTGCATTTTTTTTCTACACAGTATTTGCGCAGCGATTTTTCGAACGCATTTTTTGGGGAAAAAATACACTTTTTTTAATTTTAATGCATTAAAACACACTATATTGCCCAAATGTTTGATGAAATAAAAAAGATGATCTTAGGCCGAGTACATAGATACCAAACACGACATGCTTTAAAATTTCACACAAACACGCATTGGCGACAAACTACATACATTTTTAAAAGCCTTTAAAAGCCTTTACAGGTTACCCCGTTAGATTTACAGAGGAGGTCTACTGCGAAAATGACTGCCCTGGATCTGACCTTCGCGGTGATACCTCACATGCATGGTGAAATTGCTGTTTACATATGACGCCAGACCGACGCTTGGGCAAGAGCAGGGCAGGATAGGGGTGCTTTTTTTTTTCTTTATTATTAATTTTGCTTTTTTATTTTATTTTTAAATTGTTTCTTCCATATATTTTTTTTTTAATCATTTTTATTGTTATCTCAGGGAATGTAAATATCCCCTATTATAGCAATAGGTAGTGACAGGTACTCTTTTTTGAAAAGAACTGGGGTCTTCTAGACCCTAGATCTTTCCTCTGCCCTCAAAGCATCTGACCACACCAAGATCGGTGTGATAAAATGCTTTCCCAATTTCCCAATGGCGCTTTTTATATCCGGGGGGGGACATTCCCTCCCACTGCTTGTAAAGGCAGTCCAGAGGCTAATTAGCCACTAGGATTGCTTTTACATGAAAGCCGGCCGCTGGCTGAAAAGAATGATACCAAGATGATACCTAAACCCACAGGCATCATTCTGGTATAAACATTCAAAGTCCAGCAACATACCAGTACGTTGCTGGTCCTTGTTGGACATGTATTGTAATCTTTTTTTTTCATGCAGCCAGTTGGCTGAACGAAAAAAGAGATTGATCGGTGGGTATGCCCACCATTAGAATACCGCCCTTCATCCACCCACTTCTAATGATGGGCATACATGCACCATTTATATATGCCGAAGCATGGGGGCATCCTCCCGCAAAAAAGTTATGCCGCACACACATGGTCGGACTTTTCCACGGGCAAGCCTCCGTCGGAATTTCGACCGTATGTACGCGGCATTAGGAGCAAAATCGCTCCTCCACTCCTCCGCCCCTGCTGCCCCAATGCTTCGGCATATATGCTTCTTTTTTTTTTAACTGTGGTGGTGAAATCACCTCCTACAGCACTGGAGTCGCAGGGATCAGGCCTGTCTCTGCGAACGCTGCAGTTATGTGTGTTGTGTTTTGTAAGTGACAGTGATCGAACGATACTGCACTTGGGTGGCCTGGGCTGGACGGAGGGGCAAAACACAGGTGCTAGCAGGTATCTGGGCTGATCCCGCTAACACTGCGTTTTTGGGAACCCTAAACTGCTGGGGACGCTAGTATAGATCTGATCAGATATTGATCTGATCAGATACTATACCACTAAGGGGGGTGTATGCTTCACGCGTGGGTGTTAGCGTTACTGGCACTAACCTGACGCTGCCTGGGGTGTGACGCAGACCCTCTATGACGCTAAAACCTAATTGATATCACCCGCCGGGCGATCAGGGGGTTAAACCTTTATTGGGTTATATATACGGCGGGTGCCCTGACACTATAAAAAGCAAACTAACTAACCAGCGTCACCCGTAACACTTATATGGTGATCACTGGTGAAAGGGTTAACTAGGGGCAATTAGGGGGTTAAAACCTTTATTAGATAATATATGGGGGTACCTGACGCTATAAAAACCTGCGGCGAACCTAAAAGAAATTACTGGCTACCGATCTGCATCACCGACGCTAAGACAGCGATCAGAAAAATGATCGCTTAGCGACAGTGGTGATAGGGGGTGAAAGGGTTACCTGGGGGGCGATCAAGGGGGTTAAACCTTTATTAGATAATTTATGGGGGTACCTGACGCTATAAAAACCTGCGGCGAACCTAAAAGAAATTACTGGCTACCGATCTGCATCACCGACACTAAGACAGCAATCAGAAAAATGATCGCTTAGCGACAGTGGTGAAAGGGGGTGAAAGGGTTACCTGGGGGGCGATCAAGGGGTTAAACCTTTATTTGATAATTTATGGGGGTACCTGACGCTATAAAAACCTGCGGCGAATCTAAAAAAAATTACTGGCTACCGATCTGCATCACCGACGCTAAGACAGCGATCAGAAAAATGATCGCTTAGCGACAGTCGTGATAGGGGGTGAAAGGGTTACCTGGGGGGCGATTAAGGGGGTTAAACCTTTATTAGATAATTTATGGGGGTACCCGACGCTATAAAAACCTGCGGCGAACCTAAAAAAAATAACTGGCTACCGATCTGCATCACCGACGCTAAGACAGCGATCAGAAAAATGATCGCTTAGCAACAGTGGTGATAGGGGGTGAAAGGGTTACCTGGGGGGCGATCAAGGGGGTTAAACCTTTATTAGATAATTTATGGGGGTACCCGACGCTATAAAAACCTGCGGCGAACCTAAAAAAAATTACTGGCTACCGATCTGCATCACCGACGCTAAGACAGCGATCAGAAAAATGATCGCTTAGCGACTGCGGTGCTAGGGGGTGAAAGGGTTATCTGGGGGGTGATCAGGGGGTTAAACCTTTATTAGGGGGGGTTAGGGGGCTACACTGGACCTAAAACTAACTTTAGTGACACTTTTACAGTCACAAATGTCACTGATTGCAGTGATCAGTAAATAAATGGTCACTGCAATCAGTGACACTGTGACTGGGGGCTGGGGGGTGATCTGGGGGGGCCTGGGGGGGCGATTTGTGTGCCTATGTGTCCTGGTGTCAGTGTAGTGTTAGTGTACTGACCTGTGTGTCTTCTCTTGTACGGCGCTCGGTATATGTGAGCGCCGCATGAGAGATGACATCACTTCCTCCTGCTTCCTCTGCCTGTGTAAACATTACACAGGCAGAGGGAGCATTTCCATTCACCGGGAGCGATCGCGGGGGGGTGGCCGGAATCGAATGGCTGCCCCCTCATGTCGGATCGCTCCCCAACAAATAACGACCGCTCACTGTATAGGAGGGGGGTCCGATCGGACCCCCCAACTGTACAAAGGCAATCACGTACACTGTACGTGATTGTGCCTGTCGGTGCCATTCTGCCGACGTATATATACAGTGAGCGGTCATTAAGTGGTTAATCAACTTGAGCAGTAGAGGGATGGAGGGTTAGGGGAAGGTTCAGATACCTGGTGCAGATCACTGAGGAACTTTCAGATCCCGGAGACAAGTACACTTCAGTCAACGGATCTTGCTCAAAAAATGCAACTGGACAAATACAAAGGGTGAATCCCACCCCTATCCAAAACAAAAAAAAGGAAAAAGTTTAGCTTTAGATACAGGTAAAAAGTAAAAGGTTTACTTTGACAATATACAGTATGTTGGCCCAGAAATGAACATTTATATCTACAAAAAATTGCAAAATGCCCTGTTCCAGGTGTCCAGTCAGCTCTGTCTTTACAATATGGATGCCAACACAGTCACAGGACTGCTCTCACTGATCAAAGCATACATCAAAAGAAATCCAAATGCCACATTCTAAAGTCTTCTACTTTATAATTTATAGAAAATAAATCACTATAACTTCCTTGAGCTCCTCCCACTTACGCATTTCAACCTTGATTGAACTTAATAGTAGAAATACTCTCCTCTCTCTGACTTAGAATTAAAAGTTAGAGGCAGGAGCTCAGCTCAGGTGCCATAGGTGGCAGGAGCCCCAAATTTTGACCAGTGGTGGGGTAGGATTTCAGCTACCTACCCGTTTTTGCTTTTTTATGTTCATGGCAGGTAAGGCTCTGCCTCACCTGCCTCCTCTGACTGCACGTCCCTGTAGTACTGTGCACAAGTTACAAGTTTTAGACAGGTGTGAAAAAATGCTGTCACTTAAGAATTCTTTCAGAAATAGAACTGTAAATAGTTTAGTTTGTATTAATTAACAAAACAGAACGTAAATGAACATAAGAGGAATCCAAATCAAATTAATATTTGGTGTGACCACCCTTTGGCTTCAAAACTTCATCAATTCTTCTAGGTACACTTGCACAAGGAACTCAAGCAGGTAGGTTGCTCCAAACGTCTTGGCGAACTAACCACAGACCTTCTGTGGATGTAGGCTGCCTCAGATCCTTTTTGTTTCTTCATGTAATCCCAGACAGACTCGATGATGTTGAGGCCAAGGCTCTGTGGGGGTCAAACCATCACTTCCAGGACTCCTTGTTCTGCTTTACGCTGAAGATAGTTCTTAAGCCGGCCATATGGTGGAATTTTCTTTCCTGCAAGCACGGGTTGCAGGTAATAAAATCACTTGATTCCCCCAGTAACACAGTCACTTTTGATCCACCATCAATTGCGTTCTCCTGGTGGGGGGCGGGGAGAGCTGTCCTGGCCAGGAGAACACACAGTGATTATTGCTAGCGACTATAGCTACTGGCAATAATCATGTGAACAATCCAACAGGCTGGTTGTACCCAAGTTAATGGATTGATCAACTTTGATACAATCAGCTTGCCCATACATGATTCGAATCTTGGGTGATTCCTCCTGAACCAGCTGAGATTCAAACCGTCTATGGCCGACTTTAATGACATTGGCTGTATATTGTGGGTCATTGTCCTGATGCAGAATAAATTTGGGGCCAATCACATTCCTCCCTGAAGGTATGACATGATGGATTCTTGCCACAGCTGGCAGTAAAATACCTTGTGAATGACACCTTAGTGTTTTTGGCTTTATAAAGTACATACCTACATTTACAAGAGGAGGCCCTAAAGTTTAATTCTAAGAATATTCAATACATTTTGAGCTAATAGCCTTATTTCCTCAGCTACATGGCTCACAGTACATACATAACTACCAGGATGTGAAAGTGCATGTCTACATGTGTATCTAAAGACCTTTTGGCAGATTTTCTTTTTTTTAAATGATAGCTTTATCCTAAAAAATGTAATTACTTATTTGAAATTATGGGCAAATTGCATCATATACCTGTTATATTTCCTGGAGAAATATATTATATCATATTCACTTTAAAAATCCAATTTCTGATCAAATGCACTGATTAATAAAATCCAAATGGTGGCATCATGTTCTTCAAAAAGACTCACCATATTAAGAATAAACAAATAATTCTAAATGCAGGGAAATCTTACCTTTGGAACCCCTGAGGACTATATAAAAAATAACGAATTTGTAATTTAATTTGCAACTAACAATAGAAAAATGAAATAACAATTTAGGGCAAATATGACCTTTAACCACCTGATGTCTGTGGCAACCATAAAACTTATTCTAACTCTGAAAGTTACTTTTGCTTATCATGCTGGGAAAATACTAATGATAAAAAAAAAAAAACCTGCTTTTTCTTTTGCCACTGATCTCAGTAGCTGCAAAGCCCTATATCTTTAGGTATAGCTACCATCTAACAACGAAAAACTGGAAGAGGAATTGTGTTTGCAGCTAATATTGTCTCAGGTGAGTAATAAGAGATTCTTCCTGGAAAATATGTGGAGAAAAGTAGACCAAACTATTCTTTAGCAAAACAATGATACATCTCTTACACTTCAGGCAAGGCCGGAGTAAACAGCCCACAAAATATGTTGCTATCATTGTGGCATTCATTTTTATTTTTTGGGGGGTGATACAGAAATGCATTGCAGCTTAGTTTTTATTTACAGTTGGCAAGTGGGTACTAAAGTGCCAGTTTGGTACAATGTAATGCCAACATAAGTGTAATCTATGGCTATAACAGAAAAGCATTGTAGGAAAAAATGTAAAATGTAGAAGTATCATTCTTACTTCTATAGTCTTTCTTCATGGAAATAATGCATTTTAGCTGCCATGTCAAAGTAGTGTTTTGGGAACACTGCAGGACCTACATGGCTATTCTGCTATCTCAAATATTGATGCTCTTCTCTCCGCATACACAAAAACTGCAGTTTTCAAGGTGATTTTGTAGGAAATTGGAATGCCATATTATTTTCTGGTCACAATTTTTATCTCTTAACTATAAAATTATGTGTATATATATTTTCATGTTATCAGTATGCAAGAACATTGCAGAGACACTGCACTACCTTCATTAAAAAAAGAAAAAGAAAAAAGAAAACAATTTTAGACCATAAAGTAGTCATTAACCATGAATGAATGACACTTAGCTTGCTGAAGTACTGTGTACCATAAAAAATGCTCTTTTTTAAAAACTGAACTCTGGGTAAAATAAAATGTTTGAAGTGCATTGGTCATCAGGTCAGCTTGTACTATTTCAACAAGTACTTTTATAGGTGTGCTTCACTGAATTAAATTGTTTTTTTTTTTGTTAATAAAACCTACAAAGGCTATTTTTACACAATGCTTTTTTTTTTTTAAATAATATGCATTTTTTTTTCATTAAGTGTATTTTTTATACACTTTACAGTATTATATAAGTGTATTATTTATATAGCGCCAACAGTCTGTGCAGCACTTTATATTATGAAGGGAGACAGCACAGTTGCAATACAATTTAATATAGGAGGCTTAGGAGGACCCTGCTCCTGAGAACTTACAATATAATTATATAGTATTTTTATGCCCAGCTGCTTACTTTTTCTTTCAGGGTGAATAAAATTGTGCAGATATCTCCTGTGTAGCGGCCTCCTCACCCCCTCTTTGCATCAGCTCGTTTCTCTTCTTGTCTAGGGGTACCTTAGAGGGGAGGGAGCGGGGTCACCACGCCAAGCCTTCACCACATGTGTCCGTGCGGTGTAAGCAAAGTTCTTTCTCTACCTTCGGGTCAGTGTTGTGCACCTGGAGTTACCTTGAACAATGTCCACCAGGAAAAGAGCCCCACACCATTAAAGTCCAACACTCCTTTATTCTTCTCGAGTGAACAGCATAATCAGTTAGACTCCCTTAGAGAACGGAACAAACAAAGAGGTGTGGATGCGAGTAGGCCCAGACACAATGAACTCTCCACTTTCCTTCCTGAAAGTGGGCTGAGGTCTCCTAGTGAGGGGGGATTTTCCTTCCAGGCGGTCTCCGATGGGAGGCTCACCTGTCACTGGCAATCTGCTGCACCCGGTCTTCAAGTGAGGAGCTCCCCCCGGTCCATTACGCCTTCTGGATTCGGGTACCCAATCCCTGGGTTCCCTAGGACCTCCTTCCCTCGCGGAACTCAGTGTTGGGCACTGAGCTCCAGACCTCCATCCGAGTACCTCACCCCAGGCTGAGGACCGACACGAACCACACGCCCTCAGGCTGAAGGTGGCTGGGACTCGACCCCGTGACAAAGATGGCTGGCCCTTTTATACCCTCTTCCAGCAAGCACGGCGGGTTCCCCGCCCCACCATACCGCTGCCGAGGGAGGACAAAAAGGAGGCACAGCACACAATGATGGTTCAACCCCAGCCTGAGGCGACAGCACCACCCACTGGACCGCAAGGAACTGCACATCACTGGTGTCTCTGCCAGTTTGAATTACACCCGGGAAAGTACATACCCGCTACACTCTCCCCCTGGTAATTTGACACTGGTCCCCAGTGTCTGGAACAAATCATACCCTCAAGGGCTGGCATGATCCAATCCAGAGACCAACTAACAATTGTAAAAAAATATAAAACTTTTGAAAAACTTGATCAACTAAAGCAATTGTGTCTGAGCCCTATATAAAAAAGGGAAGGGAAACAACAACTTTTAACCATAACTTTTTGAATCACATATTCACATTATACTTTTTCCACCCATCCTGACTAAGACCCACCCCATACTCAGTGGTCTTGATGGGATGCTCTCCTGCAGAGGGAAAAGAAAGAAAATTACCACACATAAACCCTGACACATATATTCGTGTGAGAGAAAAGAAACTTCTCCGGGAAGAAATTCCTTTTCTCCAAGGAGTGAGTGTGTGAAAAGTGGTTAACGTTGCGCAACACTGCCACCTGGTGACAGCATTGCGGTAACTACACTTGTGGAACTTCTTTTCCTCTTCTCTTTGGCCCTATCTACCCCAGAGTCTGTGATCTCTTGCTGGAAAAGTGAAGAACAAACCAGGAACAGTTCTTCATTCCTCTGGGCAACAAAAGCAACAGGACCCAGAAAGTTCAGCAGCATAACAAGAATGGAGTCTTTTCTCTCCTACAGGTAGAAACGGGGATGCGGCAGAACAAGCGGCTTCAAGTGCTGGTCCATGGTCTCCAGATGATATTCTACATTTTCTCCTTCCTTGCGCCGGATCAGCACTTTGTCTGCATGGATGTGCCGTCCCAACATCCACTCTGCCTTGCAGTCCTTAAAACGTTGAGAGGCCTTGGGAGAGCATGCCAGGTACCTACGTGCGTGTGGAATCTGAAGGTGAGTCCACACAAAGTCATTGTACCAGCGCTCCCGGCATACTTCCACCTCATAGAGCAGCTCCTTGGACAAGTATGGATACTCCCATCCGTACTCTGCAGCAACCTTCTGGCCAAATAGGCATTGTAGTCTGGCCAGAGGAGGCATAGTGGCTCTGTCCCCTTCGCCAGGCAAAACTATAGAGTCCGGGTGGCGAGGGACCTTGATCACATCTGATCTGGGCATTGGTGCCCGCAACAGCAGTCTCTTTTCCCCGGTCTTCGGTACAGATGGTACCGGGGATGTAGAGGCAGGCCGGGGTCTGGACCCCTCTTCAGGCGCTGGTGCCTCCACCCGGGGTGCACTTTCCCCTGTAGACATGGGTGGATCCCTGGTTCTGCGGGATGAAGCGAGAGGTACTTTGTCCCAGCCCTTTTCTGCAAACAGTTCGTCTATAGCAACGTCGTCTCCCATGTCCGAGAGCGACTCCAGGTCGGAGGTGTCACACTCCTCCGGGGGTAGGTACCCTGTAGTGGAGACTGAGCTTTCACCTCTTCCCACACACAAAATCTCTACGCCTGGCTTACCTCGGCCTTTACTTGAACCGGGACGTCCGGAATTCTTATCGACGGGTCCATCCCGGCCGGGTGTAAGCGGGCGAGATGGTCCACCGCAACCGCTGGTCGGGGCTACCATGCCGGTCTTTCTCTTCGGTGGTGGACGCTGCGAGATCGTGGTGACCGAGTCAGCATCCTCGGATTTCTCCCGTTGAGTTTTCACGACCTCCTCCGCGGTCGCTGCAGTGTGCACAGGGATGGCTGTCAAAGCAGTGATTCCTCCTCCATGAGTGGTGTTGCCTGCAGCACGGCCAGGGTAAATGGTTCTCGGCTTCTCAACCGCTGGATCCACTTCAAAAATTTATTCCCCACAGGCCTCACATCGCCCGAATGGCTTCAGTTGGCACACCAGTCCCGAACAGCCGGGACAAATCACACCCAGGGCCTCAACGTCCATGCATGAGTACAGGGCGAATCGACCCCTTGGCTTTAGCCAGATCCCCGTATCTGTTACCGGAGCAGCAGCAGTCAGTGTCGTGGTATAAGGGTGAACCGGAATCCGCGATATATGTCCGAACATGGTGACCTGTTGCTGATCCATCGCACACTGCCAAGTTTTTGCGCCAACGTCCCACGTGTAGTCCTTCACACGTATTGGACTCCTCCCTTTTGCTCCAGTTCGCGGGCTTTTCTTCTTTTCTGTTTCTGAGTCACGCCCACGAACTAAGCGATGGGGGTGTGCCTGGTGGCGCAGTGCAAATAGAAGCCCCCACGTGTAGTCCTTCACACGGCTGAGCTTCCCCCTTTCCTCGCTCTCTTCTGCGCGGGCCTTTCCCTTCATTGGGTCATGTCCACGACTTCAAGCAGGGATGCACTTCGGCCAATGAAGGCCTGCCTACTCGTAACTCCTCCAGGCAGACACGTTCAATTCCGTAGTACACAAACACTATACCGGACCCGAGCCCCCACGTGTATCGGCCTCCTCACCCCCCTCTTTGCATCAGCTCGTTTCTCTTCTTGTCTAGGGGTACCTTAGAGGGGAGGGAGCGGGGTCACCACGCAAAGCCTTCACCACATGTGTCCGTGCGGTGTAAGCAAAGTTCTTTCTCTACCTTCGGGTCAGTGTTGTGCACCTGGAGTTACCTTGAACAATGTCCACCAGGAAAAGAGCCCCACACCATTAAAGTCCAACACTCCTTTATTCTTCTCGAGTGAACAGCATAATCAGTTAGACTCCCTTAGAGAACGGAACAAACAAGGAGGTGTGGATGCGAGTAGGCCAAGACACAATGAACTCTCCACTTTCCTTCCTGAAAGTGGGCTGAGGTCTCCTAGCGAGGGGGGATTTTCCTTCCAGGCGGTTTCCGATGGGAGGCTCACCTGTCACTGGCAATCTGCTGCACCCGGTCTTCAAGTGAGGAGCTCCCCCCGGTCCATTACGCCTTCTGGATTCGGGTACCCAATCCCTGGGTTCCCTAGGACCTCCTTCCCTTGCGGAACTTAGTGTTGGGCACTGAGCTCCAGACCTCCATCTGAGTACCTCACCCCAGGCTAAAGGTGCCTGGGATGGAACACGATCTCCGGACGTCCTCTAGGCTTAGGCCGCCTAGAGGACTGACACGAACCACACGCCCTCAGGCTGAAGGCACCTGGCACTCGACCCCGTGACAAAGATGGCCGGCCCTTTATACCCTCTCCCAGCAAGCACGGCGGGTTCCCCGCCCCACCACACCGCTGCCGAGGAAGGACAAAAAGGAGGCACAGCACACAATGATGGTTCAACCCCAGCGCCCGAGGCGACAGCGCCACCCACTGGACCGCAAGGAACTGCACATCACTGGTGTCTCTGCCAGTTTGAATTACACCCGGGAAAGTACATACCCACTACACTTGGTTTTAGGATCATACACAATTTATACAAATTTCTAAATGTTTCACATTTGTTTTCAAGCCCATCACCGAAATAAGTATGGGGTTGATATTTTACTAACATGGGAGTAATATTTTGCACAAAAACAGCAGCAATTTTTTTTATATACTGAAAAGTGTATAATTAATAAAATATATACCGGTATGTGTGTGTGTATATATATATATATATATATATATATATATATATATATATATATATATATTATTTGAGGTGTTCTGTTTCTATTCCTCCATATATGAAGTGAAACCAAGCTATTGCCATCTTTTAAAGTCATATTGGTCCCTAACAGGACTGGTGATTTAAACAGTTCAGCAAAGTGGCAAAAGCTGAGGTTTTGTAATTGTAAAAAAGTTTAGGATCCCATGGTTTAGAACCTCTGTTTTATTTGCTGTCTGTGTTTTTATTGGGTGGATGTACAAATCTAAAATGCATACCACAGTCCAATCTTATTGGTTTATTTTAACTCACTTGATATGGGTGTGGGTAAAATAACAACAAAGGCACTGCGTCACACCCTGGAGTTGATTTAATAAAGGAATATAGGTTGTTTGTTTGGCAAAGTAAATTATCACTTAGCTTAGTAAATGAGGTGAAAGCGGAGGTTCACCGAAAATATAAACTATCTTCCTAATCAATCAATGTACATCATTAAAAGGCAGGTCACTGTTTTTATAAATACATACATACCGTAGTATTTAGATTCGAATGCAGACTTCCGGGATTCATCTTCCGCGGGAGTAGGCGTGTCTAAGCCTTTTCCCTGAGCCGCAGTGATAGTTGGGAGTTCGCAGCAATGTATTCTGGGAGCACAGTGTCGTGCTTCCCAAAATACATTGTGTATCGCCGAGCAGCGAAATCTTGAGAGATTTCACATACTAAGTGACGCGTGACCCGTGACTATCATTGAGGCCGCCCGTTGTGATGGCAACCAGTTTGTTTACGGCGCTACTCACCGTAAACAATGCGCGGGCGCGAGAATGAGTGGTGAATGCTGGGATGGCATTCACCGCTTCCAGGAAATTCTTGCTTGTGGGCTTCACAATGCCCACAAGCAAAATGGAAATACGCAGTAAAGGATTTTATAACTCCGTTTCTCTTACGAAAATGGACACGGATAATTGAGGAGACCGAAAAAGTGAGTGTACATTTTAATTGTTAAACCACATGAAATCGTCCAAAAAAAACAAAAAACAATCTGCCGCGGAACCTCCGCTTGAAGCTGTGCTGATGTCAAACATTAAATTGTGTGCCTGTTATAATCCAGTTTTCTAAATGTATCTTACACATAATTTGGTGTTCTTTGCAAAGTGTATTTCACATAGCTTTACCTTGTTCACTAAGAAAACTGAAATTGAAACTTTCACTTTGAAAGTGAACATGCTATACTTCTCAAGTAAATCAACCCCACTGGATAAAGAAATCTTACACACCAAATGCATGCTAAAAGTTTACTGAATTTCCATGCCCTGGAATGATGCATTCATAGAATCTTACTAAAACTGCCATGTTTTTGCAGTATTGGCTGTCTTTATCAGCAGTAAAAAAATAAAATAATAATAGGTCACTGGTTAATATCATACCTTCTTACAAGTTAATTTCCTTAATAACATAGTTACATAGTTCTTAAGGCTAAATAAAGACATCAGTCCATCCAGTTGAACCTGTGTGGGTGTGTGCATAAGTATTATGTCCCTACCGTTTCCCATATCCCTGAATATTGTGTTTAATAAGATGTCTATCTAAGAATTTTTTTAAATTAGCATTATTACCTGCCTTAACCACTGATTGTGGAAGGGAGTTCCACATTCTTACCACCCTAACAGTAGAAAAAACCCTTATGCAGTTTAAGGTTGAACCTTTTCTCGTCCAAATTCATTGAGTGGTCACATGTCTTCATAAGTGACCTGAGACTGAATAGTTTCATCACAATGCTGGAATCACCATTAGAATATTTGTATATCACTATCATGTCTCCTCAAAAGCGTTTCCTCTCCAGGGAGAATAAGCTTAATGCTTGTAGTCATTCCTCATAACTGAGATCCTCCAGCCCTCTTATTAGATTGTTGCCCTTCTCTGGACTCTTTCCAGTTCTAGTACATCCTTCCTGAGGACTGGTAACCAGAACTAGATGGCATACTTAAGATGTGGCCAAACCAGAGTTTTGTAAAGTGGTAGAATTATATTTTTTTCTCTTGAGTAAATACCCTTTTTAATGCATTCTAATAATTTTCTGGCCTTGCTTGCTGCAGCTTGGCATTGCATGCTATTGCTGAGTCTGTCATCAACCAGGACCCTCGGATCTTTTTCAATCTTTGATTCCCCCAGAGGTTCTCCCCCTAGTAAGTAACTGGCATTCATATTTTTAGCCCCCAAGTGCATTATTTTACATTTCCCTACATTGAACCTCATTTGCCATGTGTTTGTCCACTCCTCCAATTTATTGAGGCTTTCCTGTAAAGTTTATATATCCTGTTTTGAAGTTAAAAGAAAAAGCCCTAGGGCCAACGCTGCGCTAAATAAATTATTGTGAATAGAATTGAGATAATATGACGTGCAAGAGCGGCTAGCACATTAAGTTCAGTACAAAAAACTTATATAAACAACAGAAAAAAACAAATAGAGTGCAGCGCTTAAAAAGTGATAACATGTGTGAATTACCTATCACATAACCTTGAATGAATGAGTGACTTGTATAGCGCTCACATGCGAACTGAATCGCCTCTAGGCGCTTTTTGCAGCCAGTGTCTGCTTGGCTGGTGCGGTCATTTTACCCCGTAGGATCTCGACACGCTTAGGACACACAGTCGTACACACATATATACATATATACTGGGCCAATGTGGACTAGATCCAATTAACCTACCAGCATGTCTTTGGAGTGTGGGAGGAAACCCACGCAGACACAGGGAGAACATGCAAACTCCAGGCAGATGGTGTCATGGTCGGGGTTTGAACCAGTGACCCTTTTGCTGCTAGGTGAAAGTGCTAACCACTAAACCACTGTGCTGCCAACCTTGGTGTTGTGAAACAAACGTATATAAAACATATATAAAAGACAATTGAGGAGAAAAAGAAAAACGAATGCAAAGTTCATAAACAGCACAGTCCGTGAAGGGTTAAATCCAAAGATATATTCGTGAATGGTTAACTCCCCAAAAAAATAAGACAAACTGCTTGCCAGGAAGGTGAAAATAAAGTTCAATGAATGGTGAAATCTCAGAAATAAAACCACGATATTGCCAGAAAAGTTGTGAGTAATACAAATCTTCTCAAGAATAGTGTGATTAATTCAGGTGTGACACCCAAGTGAATAATATCCTGCTTACCAGATGGCCGTGACTGTGATGAACAGTCTCACCTAGCCCAGGGAATAACGTTTCCCCACAACCTATGGATCTCCGGAGTGATGGTTTGTTGATCCAGTTATGCTTAAAGATAAAAGATAGAGACTTCCATGGTGTAGTATGTATAATGAAAGATTAAACTGCACTTACAGAGTCATGGAGAAAGTTCAGCGTTAAAATCACGATATGAGCTGCGGCGTCTCAATGTGCCTTTCCTTTGGTTCCTGTATCTTTCGTAGCACCACCTCTCAGTCAGTATAGCGTGATGACGTCACCGCCCCCTACGCGTTTCATCACTAAGGGACTTCAACAAAGGATACAGGAACCGAAGGAAAGGCACATTGAGACGCCACAGCTCATATCGTGATTTTACCGCTGAACTTTCTCCATGACTGTAAGTGCATTTTAGTCTTTCATTAAACAGAACGGTTATACATACTACACCATGGAAGTCTCTATCTTTTATCTTTGAGCATAACTGGTAAACAGGATATTATTCACTTGGGTGTCACGCCTGAACTAATCACGCTATTCTTGGGAAGATTTGCATCACTCACTACTTTTCTGACAATATTGTGGTTTTATTTCTGAGATTTCACCATTCATTGAACTTTATCTTCACCTTCCTGGCAGGCAGTTTTTCTCATTTTTTGGGAGTTAACCATGCACGGGTATAGCTTTGGATTTAACCCTTCACAGACAGTGCTGTTTATGGACTTAGCATTTATTTTTCTTTTTCTCCTCAATTGTCTTTTATATACGTTTTATATACGTTTGTTTCACAACACCAAGGTTATGTGATAGGTAATTCACGCATGTTATCACTTTTTCAGTGCTGCACTCTATTTGTTTTTTTCTGTTTTGAAGTTCTTACCCTGTTTAACTTTGTATCAGCAGCAAAAACACAGAGGTTGAACTATTTATACCAGGGGTCTCCAAAGATTCTAAACAAAGGACCGCTTTACCGTCCTTCAGACTTTAGAAGGGCCGGGCTTGTAGTAGAAAATGTCTTGATGTCCAGTTGGAGTAAACAATGCCCTATATTTGTTGTCAGAGGGAGGACTAGCGCCCCTATTGCCAATAGAAGGAGTTCTGCCGTATCGGTATTTGTGGGAGGAATTATGCCCTTTGCTGGTGTCAGTGGAAGGAATAGCGCCCCATTGTTGGTGTCAGTGAAAGGAATTGTGCCCCATAGTTGGTGTCAATGGGAGGAATTCTGCAACATCGTTGGTGTCAGTGGGAGGAATTCTGCCCTATTGTTGGTGTCATTGGATTGAATTGTGCCCTAAGGGCTAGATAAAAACAAATTCCATTACTAAAACACAAGGCATTCAAGTTGAGGTTTGACCTCCAGAAATTGTAACAAGATAAGTAAAAATTTGGTCTGATTTTTGCTCCTAAAGAAAAAATTATTCAAAGTTTTGCTGCTTGCACTTCAACTCACCCCAAGCAAGGCAGTACAAAGAGCTGCTTTTCACCCAGGCATTCATCCCTTACATCCGACTAATCTGTTTCTAAAATCCTTGCAGTTGCCTGGGACCCCATCTTCTCAATGTTCCTGTTCGGGTGATACCATCATATACAGTACTGGAGCACAGGGTGTTATAAGGCCAGGAATAGGACTGAAAAGTGTATCATCACTATTTGCTAAAGACTTATACCATTTGTAGAATATACAGAACGAGGCAGCCCTTGGATTGGGTCAAGTACCCTTTGGCATGAAAAATGGCCATAGACATCAGCTGGGAGTTTGGCATTTGGACACAATTTAACTGTTGAAGTAGGTTCCAAACTTCTGTAGACAGTAGCATTCGATAGATAATAAAAAAATTCTGTTTGGATGACCTTAACTGTTAGAGACAGTAAAGTACAACCCACCTCATAGCAGCCTCTGGAGATAAACAATTTGGAAACAAACAAGAAACTTACAGACAACGCATAATACAAAAAAGGAGATCATTTACAAAATAAGTTTACTGCATAGGAGTACGAGAGAGGCAACAGTTATTCTTTTTTATTATCTTCTTGGGTGAAAAGATGGAGTTGCACTGTAACAACTCAACGAAAAATAGATTTTAATACTTATCTCCGGAGCGATTTGCGATTCACGCCATAGTCGGATTAGGAACATGCAGCAAGTGATTCATAGTACAGTGTGCTGTATTTTTACTTCGGTTAAAGCTCTAGAGCCATGTGTGGATTATTGTTTCTAAGTAGTGTATACATTTCCCTCAGTGAAATGTCTTAAGACAGCTGATCAATAAGTGGGTAAAGCCAGAATTCATCACATTCTGCACTGTCCTCTGGGGAGAAGCTCAGAAGTGTCATTGTAATGGACCAACAAGGAGAGTACTAGATATCTGTCGTTACTGATTAAAGACAAAAAAAGACGCAAAAGAGAAGCTGGGCGATGTAGACTATACAGTCAGTATTTCAGCCACATGTAACATTAATTCTTTAAGGCAAGATGCAGCGACCATATTTTTGCCACATTAGCCGCACTGCTAAATACTGTTATTTACTCTTTCCAGTCCTCACACAATTGTTCCCGCAGTCTGGAACCTTATATTTCCTCTATTTCCTCTGCTTCTGGGAACAGAGCTGTATTATATGTTAGAATCTTCTGGATCTCTTTGTATTAAAAAATTAGTGCTAACCAACACACTTAAACCATAAAATCATCCCAGGCCAAGCAGAGAATTCAGTAACAATTAATAATAATATATATATGTAGCGATACCTTCAATTAAGAGGGCCGCAGATTTGTTTGGGCCCTGAAGACAGCTCCGCCAACCCCCGGCAATTTACTCGACCCCCTTCTGGCACAGTTAGTCTAGGGTAACAATATGTACCTTATGCTCTATGATCAAACTCAGACACCTCAGTCTTTTCGGACAATTTTATACTGGCACCGTGGAAGTTTTCAGGGACATCCTGTCCCCACTCTATCAGTGCATAGGTGCAGTTGGTCCTTGGGTCTGGTCTCACTGCGACCACGTAAGCCTTTCTATCCGGGGACAATGTTTGTACCACCTCTTTAATTAGTTTCTCTCTCCAGTCACTCCCTGGAAGTTCAATGTCCCTTCTGCTTCGCACCATTGGACTACTTTGATGGGGTCCATGCCGGCACTTCTGGCGTTCACCTGCTGTATCAGGATCCCGGACGAGAACCCCCACGTGTAGCGATACCTTCAATTAAGAGGGCCGCAGATTCGTTTGGGCCCTGAAGACAGCTCCGCCAACCCCCGGCAATTTACTCGACCCCCTTCTGGCACAGTTAGTCTAGGGTAACAATATGTACCTTATGCTCTATGATCAAACTCAGACACCAAGGCAATAATAAAGGAATATCTACTTTACTTTAGAGTTGAGATAAAAGAATCAACAGTGATAACGGTTTACATGAAATTGGTTGCAGCAATAAACACACTATGTATTAATGCAAGAAGTAAAGGGCGCGCCGCATGGGCGACCGTTAACTAAGCGCCCTGTGGTGCAGCAACTAAATGAACTACCTAGCTTGCCAGGCCTGGCTCAGATGCTAAGACTCAGTCTCTAGGGGATGATGTTTTCTTCACCGGCAAGTCTTTAAAGGTGGTGCACATAACAGAACAACATTTGTAATCCAGTGGGAAATTGCAATAAGAACAAACACTTCACTGAAAATCCTCTCTCTCAGTTCTGCTATGGACCCTCAGTGAGTGTATCAAATATAAACTGTGGTGGGCCACGGCAGTCTGTAGGCACATCAGCAATCACAGTATATGGTCTGAGCATACGCTCGCTCACCCATCCGGACGCAATCCCAGTCTGAAAACTTCCACCGACTGTGTCTTCACACACAGTGTCTCCAGCGATCGGGTCCCCGATCCAACCAAGGCTGTGGATAAGCGAAGTCAAATGCCACCCAGGCTCACAGCGGGGTGGAAGGCTCTTTGGTCACTTTGCAAGGCCTCAGGCTTCAGGCCTTGCACACCAGCACATCCGCACAGGAGGATCAGTCACTGAAGTCTCGTGTCCCAAAGAGGCAGAGCCTAGCCTCGCCTCCTCCTTATATAACCCCTCCCATGAGTCTCTGGGGTGGAAACATTGCCGAATGGGGTTCTGGGTAATGTAGTCTCTCTCCTCTGCTTTCACTTCCAGTAATGTCTCTTCTCTACTTCCTCCCGACTCACCTCTCACCTGGAAATTCTTGTCTCTCTGCATTAAAGAGGAACACCCCGCTACACACTCCCCCACTTTGAATCTTTGGTCCCCAAAGACATCTAACATTTTTAGATCTGCAAAACATTTTAGCTTCAATGCGGTTGCATAGGATTGACAGAGGAGCCTCCCACCAATCATCATATGATGGGGAGCTGTCCTGTCCACAGGTCACTTCAGTGGGGGTGACCTGTCTAACTGTGCCAGGAAGTGAGCTGGGGTTGCCCTCCACCAAATCTGTGGTGAGAAGGTCAGGCTCTCTTGGCGACCCTTGAGGGGTGAAGATAACTTCTTTGGTGCTCTCACCCATCACTTCACAAGTCGGTCTCTTGAGAGGATACTTAACTCTTCGCTTTTTCTGTTCCACTGGCTCAGACATGGTAGGCTCACTAGCCTCTTTGATTATTTCTGCCTCCTGCAGATTGGTTTCTTCCACTACTGCTGTGGATCCTTCTTCTGGCAGTGAGGGTAAGGGATCACATCTGGGGACAGCAGGGGCTAAAAGCCGTTTCACCTGATCGGTATTGGTCCCGACGATGAGAGAGCTTCTTGAGGGCCCTGGCAGCCAGGGACAGACAATGGCCAGTGTCTCAAAGTCCTGGGGCTCCCCAGCCCTCAATGGATCACATGACAACTTGATCCGCACACATCCATCACAAGAGTACTCTTCTGCTTGGATACCCTGAATCTTGGTGTCTCCCATCTCTTCCAGGGGCAGGTATGATAAGTACTTCTTGTAAAAGTCTCTGGTCATTAGGGTAACCTGAGCACCTGTATCAAGGATGGCTCTGGTATAGATCCCTTCGATCAGAACAGGCACTACAGGCAGAGGACCTACCAATTGGGTAGCAGTCCTTTTGGAAACACCTGTAACAGCAGGCTGGCATACTTGAACTTGTGCTCTCTTCAGCTTCCGGCGCTGGGAATGCCGTTTCTGGCATTGATTGGAAGGCTGATAGGCGTTGTTCACTGAGACAGCATAAACTGCAGGTGTCCTCCACCGTTCCCTCGCAGGTTCAGGGAAAGTTATTTTTGAAGGCCCGGATCTTCTCTCCATTCATGGACTTGGACATTCTCGCTGGTAGTGGCCTACACCTCCACAGTTTTGACAGATGCCTTGCTTCATGGGCTTTTGGGCAGACAATCCAGTACTTTCCGCCATCAATTTGTTCATCATCTCCACCAGCTGGGACACTTGCACCTTCAGTGTGTCTATCTCAGACTTGACATCCAGTGACTCGGTCACCATCTCCATTATTTTGGACATCTGAGTCTTCAGGACCCCAAACTCTGGATCTCTGTTGGTTGTGCTTGCCACCAGTACACTGAGTTCCCGTGTGTCTGAAGGGACATCTATCTGCTGTACTTTGGCACTTGTGGTGCTAGGAGGTTGAAGTTTCCTCTGCTTTTGGTCCCTCTCAATCTCCATCTTATCTGCTTCATTCACTTTCTCAATGAGGACCTCATCCGGAGTTGAGGGGTCTTCCAAATGCTGCTTCAGTTGTAGCTTGATATACTCACTCCTCAATCCCGTAGTCACAGATCTCTGGAATTTCTTTTGGACTAGCTCGGCTCCAAAATGCTCCCCAGTTCCTTCTTCCTTGGATGTGGACAACAGGCGGTCCTTGAGCTCAATGGCCCGGAATAGGAAGTTCTGAGGAGTCTCTCTACTATCCTGGGTTATATTTATTAGTCGATGAAATAACTCAGCGGCATCTTCCTCCTCATAGTAGCTTTTCAGTATCCTCTTTAGCTGGTTCAGGGTCAATCCACTCTTCCTCTCCAACATGCCCCTAATACTTGAACCTGGGCTGATGGCATGGATTACAGCTTCTCTAATGTCAGAGTCCTGATACCCTTTCTGTAACCCCAGCTCTATTTGGTGTAGGAGGCTGGTGTAAGACAGTTTGTCCTTCTGCCCTCTTTCTCCTATCTGGCCGTCAATGCGGAAATCCTTCCGGATGGTTACTTCCTGCAGGCGGCCCTGAGCTCGTTTCTTCAGTACCTTCCCAGGTTTGGGCGTTATCTGACCATCTTTCTGATCCTCAGAAGCGACACGTAACTCATTAATGCGTTCAGCTATCATACTGGAAGTCTCCTGAAACCTCTCTTGTATGTCACGGTACTGTCGTTTCAGATCAACCAGCTGTTGTTCTGCCTGCGATTTAACAGCAGCCCCTGCTTTCCTGTCCAAGGGTTCTAACTGCTTCTGACTGGGATGTGTCAGGTGGAACTCAGTCTTTTCGGACAATTTTATACTGGCACCGTGGAAGTTTTCAGGGACATCCTGTCCCCACTCTATCAGTGCATAGGTGCAGTTGGTCCTTGGGTCTGGTCTCACTGCGACCACGTAAGCCTTTCTATCCGGGGACAATGTTTGTACCACCTCTTTAATTAGTTTCTCTCTCCAGTCACTCCCTGGAAGTTCAATGTCCCTTCTGCTTCACACCATTGGACTACTTTGATGGGGTCCATGCCGGCACTTCTGGCGTTCACCTGCTGTATCAGGATCCCGGACGAGAACCCCCACGTGTAGCGATACCTTCAATTAAGAGGGCCGCAGATTCGTTTGGGCCCTGAAGACAGCTCCGCCAACCCCCGGCAATTTACTCGACCCCCTTCTGGCACAGTTAGTCTAGGGTAACAATATGTACCTTATGCTCTATGATCAAACTCAGACACCAAGGCAATAATAAAGGAATATCTACTTTACTTTAGAGTTGAGATAAAAGAATCAACAGTGATAACGGTTTACATGAAATTGGTTGCAGCAATAAACACACTATGTATTAATGCAAGAAGTAAAGGGCGCGCCGCATGGGCGACCGTTAACTAAGCGCCCTGTGGCGCAGCAACTAAATGAACTACCTAGATGGCCAGGCCTGGCTCAGATGCTAAGACTCAGTCTCTAGGGGATGATGTTTTCTTCACCGGCAAGTCTTTAAAGGTGGTGCACATAACAGAACAACATTTGTAATCCAGTGGGAAATTGCAATAAGAACAAACACTTCACTGAAAATCCTCTCTCTCAGTTCTGCTATGGACCCTCAGTGAGTGTATCAAATATAAACTGTGGTGGACCACGGCAGTCTTAAGGCACATCAGCAATCACAGTATATGGTCTGAGCATACGCTCGCTCACCCATCCGGACACAATCCCAGTCTGAAAACTTCCACCGACTGTGTCTTCACACACAATGTCTCCAGCGATCGGGTCCCCGATCCAACCAAGGCTGTGGATAAGCGAAGTCAAATGCCACCCAGGCTCACAGCGGGGTGGAAGGCTCTTTGGTCACTTCGCAAGGCCTCAGGCTTCAGGCCTTGCACACCAGCATATCCGCACAGGTGGATCAGTCACTGAAGTCTCGTGTCCCAAAGAGGCCGAGCCTAGCCTCGCCTCCTCCTTATATAACCCCTCCCATGAGTCTCTGGGGTGGAAACATTGCCGAATGGGGTTCTGGGTAATGCAGTCTCTCTCCTCTGCTTTCACTTCCAGTAATGTCTCTTCTCTACTTCCTCCCGACTCACCTCTCACCCGGAAATTCTTGTCTCTCTGCATTAAAGGGGAACACCCCGCTACACATATATATATATATATATATATATATATATAGTATATATGTGTAGCATTACCCCCGTAGGAGCTGCTGGTTAGTTTTGGGTTTTGCACGTTACCTATTCAGCTTCGTTGTCCGGGTAGGAAAGTCTGTAGTAATGCAATGTTCACACAGATGTAAAACCTTTAACAGTCAGGCTTTATTTTCTTATGCAGTAAACGTTGAGAAAGTAGAAGGTAGAGAGGAGCAGGGGAAGGTTCAGACAGTCACCACAACTATGCAAAGGTATCAGTTTAAAGTCACTCACCACTCCTAATGTTAGAGTGGGTATTGGTCACCCGGATAGTCCCCTCTCACATGGCCTAGCAGCCGGAGTGACACACGAACCAGCAACAGGGCAGTCTCTGCCACAAACTGCCCAGGATGAATTTGGTCTCTGCCACAGACCTTTTAATGTTGAGCAAATGGATAGTCCGGGAATCCTCTGCCACAGGATTTAAAGTCCCAAACTTCCAGCCGTGCAGTGAAAGAGCCTTTAAGCCAATCCGGCGAACTGCAGGGCTTGTAATATAGTGGATCCCTCCTCAATAAAGTTACCAGGCCTCACCCAAGACGTCAGCACTTTGCTGGATTGCCTCCAGGGCAGGTCCTCCCCTGGTCTCCTTCATTAAGATAGCTTCCTCCCATTGGACGGACAGCTAGGGATCCCCTTTTCTGATGTAGGCCCCAGCTAGACTAGCTGGGCCTACTAGATAGCGATGCAGCCTCGGGCCAACGTGGCCCCGAGACCAGAACCACACACACACACCTCACGCCCGGAGGGCCACGAGTGAATACGAACCCCATTCAATGGCGTTCTTTCCCTTAAGTATCCCCTCCCAGCAGGCACAGCGGGTCGACCACTCCCACTGTACCGTTGCTGAGAAGGGTCACTCAATGCACTGTGATTCGCCCGTGTTACAATAGGTGCCTGAGGTGGTAACGCCACCTTCAGGCAAATAGGGAAACTACCATCGGGCGAACAACAGCCAGAACAGAAGCAAATCTCAATATAATTCACCAGTAGACTTGTGCACAACGGAAAAATTTGTTTCGTTTCGGTTCGTTTCTTTTTCAGTCCTGTTGATTCGTAATCGTTCGTAATTTTGCTAGACGGGATTTTTCGTGTTCGGACTAATTCGTATTTTCGCAAGCGACATTTTTTGTTGAATCGGAATGATTCGTATTAATGTAAGCCTTATTTTTCGTTGATTTATAATTCGTACTTTCAGTAGAGTACATTGTTTTTCGTTGATTCTGGACACAAGTCCTACTTTCGTAACTTTTTTTGGGTTCGTTAGTTCGTAATTTTCTGTGTCTCTCTCACAACGGCGCTGCCTATTATGCCTAATGTGCTTCGAATGGATTTGTACTTTTCTAAATACATAGCGGTTATTTGTAACGATTCGAAATCTCGTATTTTACTTTTGTTTTTTACATGCGGCTATAGCCTCCGCCCCTGTACACCATTTTGAGAGGGAGTTCAGCACGGTGAGGGAGAAGCAGAGAGCAGAGCAGAGTGTTATTGTGCTTCGAATGGATTCAAAATCTCATATTTTACTTTCGTTTTTTACATGGGGCTATAGCCTCCGCCCCTGTACACCATTTTGAGAGGGAGTTCAGCACGACGAGGGAGAAGCAGAGAGCAGAGCAGAGTGTTATTGTGCTTCGAATGGATTCATACATTCGTAACTTTTTTCATAACGAATTATGCCGAAGACATTTAGGGCATTCGCTATTTGCGATATAATTTATTTCGGATTCGGTTTTATTCGTAATTGCTTTGTTCGGAAATTCGAATGCTTCCGAATGTCTGAAAGTTGCTAAATTCGGACGAATTTCGATTTGTTACGAAACGAATTGCACAAGCCTATTCACCAGTCTGAGCCCAACTACTGGCTCAGACATCCCTCTATATTTTAGATAGCGTCCCAACCTTTTGGGGAGGGCGCTATACATACATATATATATATATATATATATATATATATATATATATATATATATATACACACCTCATTACCTCACTCACAAAAACTGAGTAAAGCTCAGTCAGTCAGTAAAGCTCAGTCAGCTTATAACATAGAACCTGAACCTGAATTTGACTTTGATTTGAGTCCGAATATCCTACAAAGTACAGCACCAAATTCAGACCTTATTGCCCAATTTGAAAGAGTTTTACAGAGGGCACTACAAAACACCTCAGATTCCATCACAGAGAAACTGACGCGGGAAATCCGTGAGGTGGGCAGACGAACATCAGTATTGGAGCAAAGGATGGATGAAATTGATGGAATAACTGCAAATAACACAGACGAATTGGAATTATTGAGAGAAGACAATATCTCCCTCAACAACCGTTTAGAAGAATATGAGAACAGAGCCAGAAGGTCTAATCTAAGAATACGTGGTATACCAGAATCTGTATTAGACCTCCAACCTACAATTACCACACTCCTTCATGAACTAATTCCTGCAGTTCCTATTGAACGCTTGGAGATGGACAGGGTCCATAGAACACTAGCCCCCCGAAAAGAAGAAGGTCCCCCAAGAGACATTGTTATTAAGCTGCACTACTTCAATACCAAGGAACTACTTCTGGAAGCAGCCCGCAATAAAGATGCTCTAATTTTCCAAGGACACAAATACCAGGTTTTCCAGGACCTCTCACAGCAAACCCTAACCAAAAGAAAGATGATGAAGCCTCAACTTTTAATTCTTCAACACAATCGCATAACTTATCTTTCGGGCTTCCCATTTGCCCTATGTTTCACATATAAAGGCAACTCCTACACCTGCAAAACAACTGAAGATCTTATCTCCATAATTAAAGAACTTCGTCTATCCATACCTGAAATTACCTCAGAAGGATCCAAGAGAAGAGCTACCTCAGGTTCTCCCACAGCACAACAAGACCTGTCAGCTCTTCAAGTCCTCTCCAACACTAACAAAAGAAGCCGCTTAGCTGCTCCACAACAAACTGTCGAAGATCAAATGGACTGAGTCTATTCCAATTGGTGATATAAAAAATATTATTATTATCTAGATACTCGGTTAATAATCTGTTATGGTGATTCCTGAGGCAGACTTATCCTCTGTCTCAGCTGGTTTACCACTTTATTGGGTTCTCCTAAAATAATTCACTTTGCATGTGATAATATTCATAGACTTATAGCTATGGAAGAATTAACTACAACCGCATTATATATATAGTTGAGTCACAAATCTATGTGATAAAAGAACTGAATGGATTTTGTGAATACACCTCTAATAGTTTACCTGCTAAAGTGTTACCTCCCGTGCATGACTCAGAGAAACCCTTCAGTAATTCTCCACTGTCATTATATACATCCAAGTTATTCTAAATGAATTGCATAATTTTTATATTATTTCTCTGCCTCATGCGTGGGACACTACACTTCTTATCCTACACAGATCCTAATAGGAAACTTAAATGGTTATTGTTTTGTTTAAATATGCCTTTAAAACTTGTTCAGTACAATAAGTTATATGTTATAAAGTTATATAGGTTGTTCGGTTCTCGTAGACAGTCCACTGCACCTCACAAACGTTCCTTACATGCCTGGTATAATATACCAGACATCCTTTGGACGACGAAATAGTACCCATTGTGTGGTAACTGTTGCCACACATTGGATACTAGCTCCAATTCGGAGCTCAACTTAAATACTTAACACATAAATAAACTTCTCTCCATCACATTAATACCAGATTTATTATTTCATTTATTCCCACCCCCTCCCAAGAAATAAAATAAAATAAAATAAAATTACCTAATACATAACTGATACTTACCTTTTCATATCCATTTTCTTAGCTTTGAACAATTCAACGTACATTTCTCCTGAACTCTCAAACTACTACCTACACACTATATATATTCTGTTTAAGCTTACTAATTTATTACCATGACTTCTCTAAATGTGCTTACACTAAATGTACCGGGTCTCAATTCCCCTCCTAAAAGAACGAAAGCCTTTCAATTTTTCTCTTCTCTTTCAGCACATATTGTGTGCTTACAAGAGACACATTTTTCTACTCTTTCCTCTCCCAAATTTTGCCATTGTCGATATCCCCAAATTTTCAAAGCCTCAGTCTCAACTAAACAAAGGGGAGTAATGATAGCTTTCCATAACACTACACCATTTACTCTCCAGGCTAAGATTGCAGACCCTGAAGGTCGATACCTAATACTCACAGGTTTATTATTAGATGCCGAAGTAACTATTGTCACATATTATGCCCCGAACAAAAACCCTCTTGCCTTTCTTTCACACCTATTCACTGTAGTAGATACACATAAAAAAGGGATGCTTATAATGTGCGGAGACTCAAACCAAGCAATTTACCCAATTCTGGATAAATCCCCTACACCTTCCTCAAACCTCCGCCCCACTTACCAAAACCTGCTCAACCAACATACACTACTAGACACTTGGCGTGAACAACATCCTAAAAAACGACAATATACCCACTATTCCCACCCACACAAACAATTCTCTCGAATTGATCATTTATTTACTAATATCAGTTCTGCACACCTTATCAAACAAAACTATCCTCTTTACTATCTACTATTCAATTGCCCTCACTCAACACTGACCAACTTGAATCCCTTGAAAGACCTATTACAACAGAGGAAATACAATTAGCTATAAAAACTTTGAAACTGCATAAGCGACCTGGCCCAGATGGCTTTTCAGCCACGTATTACAAACGATTCTCCACACTACTCTCCCCTCTTCTAACAGAAGCTTTTAATTCTCTCCTCTCAGGACATTCTTTTCATCCTGAAACCCTTCTAGCCTCTATATCAATGATACCTAAACCGAACTCTGACGACACTACCTGGTCCAATTATAGACCTATCTCAGTACTAAATTTAGACATCAAATTACTAGCTAAGATCCTTTCAAATAGACTTAACCCCATAATAGGGAAACTTATAAATAAAGACCAAACCGGCTTCATACCATCCAGACACACGGGAGACAATATACGGAGGGCAACCCTTCTTGCACATATGGCACGTACCCGGCGCATCCCTGCCTGCTTCCTCTCAATAGATATCCAGAAAGCATTTGACACTTTATCTTGGGATTATCTAAAATCTATTCTCCAAAAATGTGGTTTCGGAACAAATTTTCTACAATGGCTATTATCACTGTATGATAATCCAAAAGCATATGTTTTATACTCAGGATTTCTATATGAACCCATAAAAATAGAAAGAGGAACCAGGCAGGGCTGCCCTTTATCCCCACTCCTTTTCGCTTTAGCGATCGAACCCCTTGCACAAATGATTAGTACGAATATCAATATTAAAGGTCTCGAATTGGGTGGACACCAACATAAGCTATGTATGTTTGCTGACGACATTTTGATTTTTCTCACGTCTCCCCTAACATCAGCACCTAACCTTATAGACACACTTACTAAATTTAGTATGATCTCCGGCCTGAAAATAAACACCAAAAAATCTAAAGCCCTGAATATCTCACTCCCTCTAGAATTACTTATGGAATTACAAGACTCTCTTCCCTTTACCTGGTCTAACATACATATTACCTACCTAGGTATCTCATTTACAGCTGACCCATCTAATTTATATCAAGCTAATTACCCTCCTTTGCTAAAACAACTTACCTCATTGATGAAGAATTGGTCCACATTACCACTGGCATGGTTGGGTAGAATAACTGTAGCTAAAATGTCCATATTACCAAAACTTTTATATCTTTTTAGAAACCTTCCAATCCGGGTCCCAGCCTACTTTTTCCGAATCATCCAACGCAAAGTATTGCAATTTATATGGGGCAAAATTAAACCACGCTTATCACAAAATACCCTTTTTTCTCCTCGAACACAGGGAGGTCTAAGCGTACCCAACTTTAGCAAATACTACTATGCTGCCCAACTTGCCCAACTCCCTAAATATCATGCCACTAAGGAGATTCCACTATGGGTTTCGATCGAATCGGCCGATTGTGACCCCCTTTCACTGGCAAATATCCTATGGCTCCCCCCTTCACTCCGGCGAAAAATTTCTAACCCAATTACCAAACATAGTCTGACTATCTGGGACAGGTTCAAATCACGATTTGGACTACAATCCTTACATAACCCTCTTCTTTTCTTTTTACATAACCCTGATTTCAATCCGGCCTGGACCTTCCCATCCTCTTTTTCAACTTGGTCTAAAAAAGGACTAATACGAACACACCAATTTATTGATTCAAATGAAATCATCACTTTCCCCACACTTAGTGATACCTATGACCTACCTCCAACAGAAACCTTCAGATACTTACAAATTAAGAATTTTATACAGCTAAACAACCCTCAGAATATGTTCACTGATGAACGCACGACATTTGAGCATACCTGCATTACTGACCCACATAAACGAGGCTTGATCTCAGAACTATACAGACAACTACTGCTTCCTATCTCTGAAAACTCTCCACCATACACATCTAAATGGGAATCCGATTTGAATCTCCAGCCTGGAAATTTAAACTGGCCACAAATATGGAAAGCAACAAACTCAGCAACACCAAATATTGCTGCCCTAGAAACGAACTACAAGGTTCTCACACGATGGTACTTAGTTCCTGCTAGAATCTCTAAATTCCACCCACAATATCCTGCACAATGCTTTAGAGGTTGCACTGACAAAGGCACACAATTACATATTTGGTGGACTTGTCCCATTGTTCTCACCTTTTGGAAAAAAAATATTTGATCTATTATCCACCATGTTTAGCACCACTTTGCAACCAGACCCCACAGTAGCTCTTTTAAATAGTAAACCCCCAAATATTACTAACCGACAATTTAAACTGATGTTATATGTAACTACAGCTGCAAAACAATCAATTGCTTTCGCATGGAAAACTTCCACTTTAAGCATTGTACTGGTTAAACATAGAATTAATCAGGCATTGATTCATGCTAAAACAGAAGCGATCTATTTAGATAAAATTACTAAATTTGAAGCACTTTGGAGCCCATGGATAAATCACCACCTACCACAGGGCTTTGACCTTGCACTGGTACTGACTTAATTACAATGCCTTAATCACTACCCAATCCTATCTAGACACATATCCTCCACTCCTGACTCCCTCTGGAGAAATTTCCCACATCCTATCCCTTCCTCCCCTGTTACCCTAAACTTGTCGAATTAGAGACTCACAAAATGTATTTCTACTCAATAAAACAATGTATATTTATACCACGGATGATTTAGTTCACTGACCTATCATTAGCGACTTTAGTCTGACACATAGTTGTCCATTTAGACAGTGACGACCCTCTTTACCTTCAGGACATGCCAAGCCACCTAGCCGGACCTTGGCCCCTGATACGATTTAAGTTGACCACGACTGTCTTCTATTAGTATACCCAATTAAACTATTCATCTTCTTTTATGTATTCCTTATGATTAGATATTGATAAATCTGATTACAAATGGTATAAGATAAGCTTTCTTATTACATATTACTCTTTTCCCAGCCTCCCTCCCCCCTCCTCCCTTTTTCTTTTTTTTCTCTCTTTCCTCTTTTATTATACTGTTTCATTTAATGATTATTATTACTTATGCATTTATTTTCAATAATGCATTTTCTTTATTCCATATTTATATACAAAAATTGTAGAGAAGATAAAAATTCCATCTGCACTTATCTACTTAATTTCAAAATCTTGTATAACGTATATGAAATGTATTGTGTAATCTTTAATAAAATATTTGATAAAAGAAAAAAGAGACACCCAGTCTCACGGAACTCAGGCTCTGCTCCTCCCTCACATCTACCTTGGCTCTCTTACTTGCAGCTCTGTACCTCACAGATCCACTCCCTGAACTCTCGATATGAGCCCACCTGCCTCGTATGCTGAGACCTCCTGTCTCTCTGGGTTGGAGGCCTAAAGCTCTGAGCTCCAGACCCTGATGCAGAAATTACAAAACCGGGAGAAAGATGAAAAAACAACTTTCGCCACTCAGAAATGACATTCTGGAGACCCTCAAACTGTATATTTGAAAATGCTGTGTGCCTGTTACCCATGTGCTTTTTGCCTATTTACACACTGGAAGGGCCTAGCACTGTCACAATATACAGTATATACTCTATATATAAACACACACACTCTGTATACACACACATACTGTATATACTGTATATATTTACATTGCATAGTTAAATAGTTAGTAAGGTTGAATAAGACACCAGAATATCCAATTCAAGCTGAGTGTGTGTGTTTATGTCAACACCATTTTCCATATCCCTGTACAATGCACTCACTGAGAAACACATCTAAAAGGTTTTTGAACTTATCTACACTTCACACTGACATCACCAACTGTGGAAGGGAGTTCTACATCTTCACTGCTCTAACAGTACAGAACTCCTTACATAGTTTAAGACAGAACCACTTCTTGTCCAACTTCAATGTGTGGTCACTAGGGTTGAGCGAACCCGAACTGTAAAGTTCGGGTCCGTACCGAACTTTAGCTTTTTCCCGAACCCGAACCCGGACTTTGCGCGAAAGTCCGGGTTCGGGTTCGGCAATCTAATGGCGCAGTTAGAAATGCTTCAGGGGCCAGCCAATCACCTTTTGATTAGCTGGTGTGCCCTTAGAAGCCATCATAGCCATGCCTACTAATGGCACGGCTGTGATTGGTCAGTGCAACATGTGACCCAGCTTCTATATAAGCTAGAGGCACACAGCACACACGTCACTCTGCTTCAGAATAGATAGGGAGAGGATCTTGTCTGCTGCTGTTGCTTTTAGGGAGAGATTGAAAAATACATGAGTTAGTCCTGATTCTGGAATCTGAGGGAAAAGATAGAGAGACAGTGTAGTGTAGGGCCGGGTTCCTGTTGGTGCTTTCAGGGAGAGAGATTTATTATATAGGAATAGGAGTCCAGATTCAGAGATATAACTGAGCGATCTGCATAGGTTTACCTGTTTGTGTTGCAGTGCAGTCTTTTTACACTGCCATGAGCCCAGTGTCAGAGAAAATCTACCTTTTATCTGCAAGCTCAGTGCACCAGCACTGCATATATTACGTTGAGAGATACACCGTTTCCATACTGTGGGTGTATTCTGCTCTTGGAAAAAGACCCATTTAGGGCAAAAAAAAAAGGCACTTTATTGTGCTCTTTTCCAAAAGACCCATTAAGGGCAAAAAAATAAAATAAATTGCATTTTATTTTGCTCGTGCAAAAAAAGACCCGTTTAGGGCAAAAAATAAAATAAAAAAATTTGCACTTTAATGTACGCTTGCAAAAAGACCCATTTAGGGCCACAAAAAATATTTTGCAGTGTGTTATACATATGTAGAGGCGTGTGAAATAAACCATTTCTATATATTTGTCTTCTACTGTGCTATACTAAAAAAACAAACATTTTTTTGAATAGCATTTTCTGCAGTTCTGTAGCTGTGCGATTCAGCGGTTACGTACTGTGGGTGTGTTGTGGTCTTCCAAAAAACGCCATTTAGGGCCACAAAAAATATTTTGCAGTGTGTTATACATATGTGGAGGTGTGTGAAATAAACAATTTCTATATAGTTTTCTTCTACTGTGCTATACTAAAAAAACAAAAATTTTTTTGAATAGCATTTTCTGCAGTTCTGTAGCTGTGCGATTCAGCGGTTACGTACTGTGGGTGTGTTGTGGTCTTCCAAAAAACGCCATTTAGGGCCACAAAAAATATTTTGCAGTGTGTTATACATATGTGGAGGTGTGTGAAATAAACAATTTCTATATAGTTTTCTTCTACTGTGCTATACTAAAAAAACAAAATTTTTTTTGAATAGCATTTTCTGCAGTTCTGTAGCTGTGCGATTCAGCGGTTACATACTGTGGGTGTGTTGTGGTCTTCCAAAAAACGCCATTTAGGGCCACAAAAAATATTTTGCAGTGTGTTATACATATGTGGAGGTGTGTGAAATAAACAATTTCTATATAGTTTTCTTCTACTGTGCTATACTAAAAAAACAACATTTTTTTTAATAGCATTTTCTGCAGCTCTGTAGCTGTGCGATTCAGCGGTTACGTACTGTGGGTGTGTTGTGGTCTTCCAAAAAACGCCATTTAGGGCCACAAAAAATATTTTGCAGTGTGTTATACATATGTGGAGGTGTGTGAAATAAACAATTTCTATATAGTTTTCTTCTACTGTGCTATACTAAAAAAACAAATTTTTTTTTGAATAGCATTTTCTGCAGTTCTGTAGCTGTGCGATTCAGCGGTTACGTACTTTGGGTGTGTTGTGGGCTTCCAAACAACGCCATTTAGGGCCACAAAAAATATTTTGCAGTGTGTTATACATATGTGGAGGTGTGTGAAATAAACAATTTCTATATAGTTTTCTTCTACTGTGCTATAATAAAAAACAACATTTTTTTTAATAGCATTTTCTGCAGTTCTGTAGCTGTGCGATTCAGCGGTTACGTACTGTGGGTGTGTTCTGCTCTTCCAAAAACACCCATTTAGGGCAAGATCCTAAATTTGGAAAATATGAGGAGAAGGTCAAAGGGACGTGGTGGCCCCGGTCGTGGTGCTGCTGGTGGAGCTCCTGTTGCAGGGAGAGGACGTGGTGGATCTGTGCCAAATACACGCACAAGTGAAACACCTTCCTCAGGTGCGAGTAGGCGACCGAGCCTGCGGCGGTATTTTGTCGCGCCTAATGAGGCTGTACGAATGTTTAGGCCAGGATAAGTACAGGCGATAGTAGATTGAGTTGCTGACAGTGCCTCGGGTTCCTTCACATTGTCTCCCACCCACTCTTCTGATGAAAGATCAGAGTTGGCACCTGAAACCCATGTCCATCAGTCTTTCACCTCACCCCCTTGCAAATCAGCCAAGCAGTCTGAGCCCCAAATCATGCAGCAGTCTCTTCTGCTTTTCGATGACTCTGTTAGCAGGGTTTCCCAGGTCCATCCACCTAGCCCTGCCCCAGAAGTGGAAGAGATTGAGTGCACCGATGCCCATCCACTTATGTTTCATGATGAGTACATGGGAGGACCATCGCAGCACGTCTCGGATGATGACGAAACACAGGTGCCAACTGCTGCTGCTTTCGCAATTGTGCAGACAGACAAGGAGGGCAGGGGTGAAGATTGGGTGGAAGATGATGTGGAGGACGATGAGGTCCTCGACCCCACATGGAATCAACGTTATGCAGGTGACCAGTGTAGTTTGGAGGAAGAGGCGGTGGTCGCACAGAGCCACCAGCACAGCAGAAGAGGGAGCAGGGTGCAAAAGCGGAGCGTCCGTCCCCTAGACAGTATGTCTGCTACTGCCCAACGCAGCAAGGGACCGAGCACACCAAAGCCAGGTCCAAGGAGATCCCTAGCGTGGCAGTTCTTCACACAATGTGCTGATGACAAGACACGAGTGGTTTGCACGCTGTGCAATCAGAGCCTGAAGCAAGGCATAAACGTTCTCAACCTGAGCACAACCTGCATGACCAGGCATCTAAGTGCAAAGCACGAGCTGCAGTGGAGTAGACACCTCAAAAACCAAGAAAGGTCTCTGGCTCCTCCTGCTTCCTCTTCTGCTGCAGTCTCGGCCTCTTCATCCACCTCTGTAGTGACAGTGGCACTTTCGGCGTTCTCACCCTGCTGCTGCTCGCCTGTCAGCGCTGCAGCGTAACTTCGGCCTTCCAGCTCACCGCCTCATATGTGACGTGCCCACAAGGTGGAACTCCACCTTGCACATGCTGGCCAGATTGTGCGAGCAGCAGCAGGCGATAGTGGAGTTTCAGCTGCAGCAATCACGCGTGAGTCGCTCTGCGGAACAGCACCACTTCACCACCAATAACTGGGCCTCCATGCGAGACCTGTGTGCCTTGTTGCGCTGTTTCGAGTACTCCACCAACATGTCCAGTGCCAATGACGCCGTTCTCAGCGTTACTATCCCAGTTCTATGCCTCCTTGAAAAAACGCTTCGGGCGATGATGGAAGAGGATGTGGCACAGGAGGATGAGGAGGAGGAGGAGGAAGCGGGATCATTTCAAAGGCTTCCAGGGCAGTCTTTCACAAGTGGCTACGAGGGTGGGTTCCTGCACCAACAAACGCCAGGTACACAAT
Organism: Rana muscosa; assembly: GCA_029206835.1. Classification (NCBI taxonomy): domain Eukaryota; kingdom Metazoa; phylum Chordata; class Amphibia; order Anura; family Ranidae; genus Rana; species Rana muscosa. The sequence goes on along the minus strand of JARGYO010005626.1, from coordinate 65,120,479 downwards.
TGTCCGGCAGAAAGGGCACAGTTCTGGAGGATGACGAGGTGGAGGAGGAGATGGAGGAGGAGGAGGAGGAGGAGCCATTTTCACAGCAGGGTGGCACCCAGACCAGCTCGTGGCCATCACTGGTGCGTGGCTGGGGGGATACAGAGGACACAGACGATACACCTCCCACAGAGGACAGCTTTTCTTTGCCTCTGGGCAGCCTGGCACACATGAGCGATTACATGCTGCAGTGTTTCCGCAATGACCGCCGAGTTGCCCACATTTTAACTGGTGTTGATTACTGGGTGGCCACCCTGCTGGATCCCTGTTACAAGGACAACGTACCGTCCTTAATTCCGTCACTGGAGCGGGATCGTAAGATGCGCGAGTACCAGCGCACACTGGTAGACGCGCTGCTGGTGGCATTCCCACCTGACAGCGGGCGTACGGTGGAAGCACAAGGCAAAGGCAGAGGAGGAGGAAGAGGTCGCCAACGCAGCCGGGGCACCGGAAGCACCTCAGAAGGCAGGGTTAGCATGGCTGAAATGTGGAAAAGCTTTGTCAGCACGCCACAACAACCAGCACCACCAGCTGAGATGGAACGTCTTAGCAGGAGGCAGCATTTCACCAACATGGTTGAGCAGTATGTGTCCACAGGCCTACACGTACTGGATGACGGGTCTGCCCCCTTTAACTTCTGGGTCTCCAAATTGGGCACATGGCCTGAGCTTGCCCTTTATGCCTTGGAGGTGCTGGCCTGCCCTGCAGCCAGTGTATTATCTGAACGTGTATTTAGCACGGCAGGGGGCGTTATCACAGACAAGCGCAGCCGCCTGTCCAGAGCCAATGTGGACAAGCTCACGTTCATTAAAATGAACCAGGCATGGATCCCACAGGACTTGTCCGTACCTTCTGCAGAATAGACATGTATACCGGTGTTGTGACAAAAACTGTCCGGCCATCGGATTGTGTCCGGCCCATACTGCGAAGGCGCAGCGCTTGCGCAGTACAGAGGACAAGGAGATTCACAAAATCTCCGAAGATGAACGGCGCCTGCGCAGTGAGTGCAGGTTCAAGCCCCACCATCCAAGTGGACATACAGTAGCACATAGTAACAGGGCCCCTCACGGGCTCGGTTCGATTGCCACGCTTCGGGCACGGCCTCACTTGGCTCGGCTTGAACCACGGATGGTGTGGCCTTCACCTGAACTCACCACGCAGGCACCGTTCGTCTTGGGAGATTTTCGAAATCCCCTTGTCCTACATACTGAGCAAGCGCAGTACAGGGTGGACACTATTTGACGGGGGACAGAATTCGACACATCACCGGCCTTACCCAGCCATTGTTGTATTTTTGAACCAGTGTTGGCTACCTCGTCCTCCTCCACCGCCGCTTCCACCTACACAGCCACATCCACCGCCACCTCAACCTCCTACTCCATATGGACCTCGTCCTCCTAGGTCAAGATTATAATTTTTATTTTATTTTTTTGTAGCGCACAGATCCTTTCCCCCTTACTTGCCTTTATGTTGTTGGCTCCTCGCAGGAGGGAGAAAGGCACACCGCACTACCAGCCCGTACCCTCCTATATAAAGAGGTTGAGCGGTGTACTTGACGGGCCGTGTCCACAGCCGGAGTCAAAACTCCTCCAGAGGATGATTCTCAAGTCCTTTAATTCCCAGTAAAGTCAATGTCCACACCAGCTGAAATTACAACTCTTATTCTCTCATGGCAAAATAAACTCTACTCCGATAGAAAATGTTAGAGCAAAGAAACAGGACAGCTTAAGGTGTGGAGGAGGTCCAGGCACAAACGTAGCACATTCACTTCACTGCTTAGGTTTCTCAAACAGTTTTAGGTGCACGGTCTCTGACACAGACCTTGAGGTTGGTCTCTGCCACAGACAGGGTGTACAAGGCCCCTGCCACGGACCTGGAGAACTTTGGTCTCTGCCACAGACCAGGGTGTATAAGGCCCCTGCCACGGGCCGGGTGAATAAGGCCTCTGATACAGTCAAGATGACCTTGAGCTTCTCCTTCTACGAACCTAGCCCATATCAAGGGGAAGACATCTCTCCAGGGAGTCAACAGACCCTTCCTTCACCGTGACTCCCGCATCGGTCCATCAGAATGATCCTCCCTTCCCTAGAACATGGTCCCCTACACGAGGCGGCACCCTAAGACTCCTCGACCCTTAGCGGACTCCAGACGAAGGCTCTGGACTCCAGGCTTTACTCCCGCACCTAGGCCTCCATACCCAGGGCAGCAGGAACTCCAGGATAGTACCTCACCCCGGGCTAAAGGTACCCGAGATGGAACAGGAACACATGCACCCAGGCCGAAGGCACCTGGGCGTGGACCCCACTGGACATCAGCCCCCAGGCCAAAGGTCTGCCCCTTTTATATGCTCTCCCAGCATGCACAGCAGGTTCCCTGCCCCGCTGTACTACTGCCAAGAGGGGACACAAAAGGCACAGCACTGTATCGGCGGTTCAACCCTAGCCTACCATGGCAGCGCCACCTGTAGGCCGCAGGGAACTGCACACCAATACTGTCCCCCAAGGACAAAATGGTCCATGAATCCTACAGAATTAGGGTGTTTGAGCCTATTTACCACTCAAACACTTCCCTTAAATTTAGCACCACGCTACATTTTTATTTGAAAGTATTTTATTTTCCCACTAGCTTATCCATTAAATTGAATAATTTATTCCAGAAAGGGCGTATTCTGGGGCATTCCCACCATATGTGTGGCATTGTGCCGTTGAGTTTCTGAGGTTCTTAATGACTTCCCGTACCTCTTCTGCTGAAAAGGGGGCCTCCAGCATATTTTTTTATTTTTTTAATGTTATTTTAAGTTATTTCCCTATCCACATTTGTTTGCAGAGCACTTGCCATGCTCTTAACAACATTTTGCTGCCATTTGCAGCCCTCTAGCCCTTTCCATTACTTTTTTAGAGCCTTTTTAGTCCTTAGAAGTCCGGGTCCCCATTGACTTCAATAGGGTTCGGGTTTGGGTTCGGGTTAAAGTTCGGCCGAACCCGTCGAACCCGAACATCCAGGTGTCCGCTCAACTCTAGTGGTCACGTGTCTTCTTTAAAGACCTTAGGTTAAATACTTTCCTCCTAATGCTAGAGTCCCCTTTTAAAGATTTTTATATTGCAATCATATGCCCTCTTAAAGTGTTACTAAACCCACAACAGTAAAATTAGTCTGTATATGCAGTAAAGCATGCTTGTTATACTTACTGTGGAACTTAAGGGGTTAATCCTCTGCATTGTGTAAAAAGGCTATTTAATCCTGTATGCACAGATCCCCCTCTTCTTTCACTGACTCCAGAACAGGTCCAGATAAGACAGAGTTAGTGGGGTCACTCTGCACACGCTCAGTTTGGTGTGTATTGCTAGAGAGTAGTTTTTGTCTTGGGAGAGTGCATGTGATCAGCACAGGGCCAATCAGCACTGTCTAGACAGAGGGCCAGGGGTCGTGGACCCTGATAGGACAGCTCAGTGCAGTTTGAAAACTCCTCATACAAGCTTTACCAAGAACTGATACAAGTCACAAGACTGCTATATACTGCTGTTGAGAAAAGGTATTTAGAAGTTTATATTTACTAAAATGATTGCATTTCCATGTTCTGTGTACTGTGGAAGGCCTGATATAGTGAATGCAGGGTGCTGGGTTTAGTAACACTTTAACCTCCCTAGCGGTAATCCCGAGCGTGACTCGGGGTTGTTTTTTTATGCTAGGATCGGTAACCCCGAGTCACGCTCGGGGTAGACATTGCAGAGCCCGCAGCAGAGTTTCCTTACCTTCTCCTGGCGATCCAGCGATGATGTCCTCTGCTGTGATCGCCAGCGAGATCTCCGGCGAGTGTCGCCACTTTCGACCCCATCTGACTTCCTAGTTCCGTTCCCTGCGAGCCGCAGCGGCGCATGGGAGCGGAACTGGGTGCCAAATTCAAAAAGGTAAACACATAGTATACATACAGTATACTGTAATCTTACTGATTACAGTACTGTATGTAATAATTACACATCCCCTTTGTCCCTAGTGGTCTGTCCAGTGCCCTGCATGCACTTTTATATATAAAAAAAATTCTTTCTGCCTGGAAAACTGGAGATTGTCCATAGCAACCAAAAAGTGTCCCTTTATGTCAAAAGTGGTTTTAGACCAGCTAGAAAACAGTGATAATAAAATAGAATCACTCGCAGAATTGAGCGATAGCGATTTGTGGGGAAATTCGTCATCAAACACTAAATCCAATGACAGCGACAATTCTGCAACTGAGCAAATTTCAGTGTTTTTGATTTGATTACATTATTGAATAATTTTTATTATAATTAGATTACTATTTTTTATAATTATTTATAGTTATTTATTATATTATAATTTATAATTTTGTGTTTCAAACTTTATCATACCCGGGATGTCTACTAGACTCTGGTTTGGTCAGGTTTAAGTAAGTAATTACTAAGAATTGCAGGCCTATAATACATAACACCAAATTTCCATGCAAAATAATTGTACCGCTTTTGGTACATAATTCCAGAAAGAATCATACCGCCAGGGATGTTAAGCATCTCTTCTACAGGGAGAATAAGGTTAAAGTTTGAAGTAATTTCTCATAACCGAGGTCCTCCAGGACCCTTATTAGCGTAGTTGCCCTTCTCTTGACTTTCTCCAGTTCAAGCATATCCCTTCTGAGGACTGGTGACCAGAACTGGATGGCATACTCAAGATGTGGCCAAACCAGAGTTTTGTAATGTTGTAGAATTATAGTTTTATCTCTTGGGTAAATACCCTTTTTAATGCATCCTATTAATCTGCTTGTTGCAGCTTGTCATTGCATGCTTTTGCTGTGTCTGTGATCTGCTAAGACCCCCAGGTCCTTTTCCATCATTGATTCCCCCAGAAATTGTTCCCCAGCAAGTAACTTGCATTCATATTTTTTGCTCCTAAGTGTATTACTTTACAATTATCAGATTTTATAAATATATATTATTATTATTTGCCATTTAGCTGCACATTTCTCTATTTTAACTAAGTGTTCTTGTTAAGGTTCTGCATCCTTTTGCAAAATGATTGCCCTGCTTATCTTTGCATCATCAGCAAACATTATGATTGGACTATTTATTCCAACCTACAAGTTAAACTGAACTGGTCCCAGGACTGTGAAGTACCCTGGTGTAGGGGGCCCTGCTAATGTGCAGGCACCATGAAGTGGCAGTTTACAAACATTTATTTAATGTTCAGTGCATGCTAGTCTTTAAAAAGGAGCTGCTTTTTATACTTGTACTTAGGCTACTTTCACACTGAGGCACTTTGCAGGCGCTATAGCGCTAAAAATAGAGCCTGCAAAGCGCCCTGAAAGAGCCTCTCCTTTCACTCCAGTGTGAAAGCCCGAAAGCTTTGACACTGGAGCGGTGCGCTGGCAGGACGGTAAAAAAAGTCCTGCTAGCTGCATCTTTGCAGCGCTGTTCCTTAATCGCCCCTGCCCATTGAAATCAATGGGCAGCGCCGCCGAACCACCGACAAGCACCGCTTTGCAGGCGGTTTTAACCCTTTTCCAGCCGCTATCAGGGGTTAAATACGCCGCAAAAAAACAACGGTAAAGCGCCGCTAAAAATGGCAGGGCTTTACTGCAGACGCCTCAGTGTGAAATCGGCCTTAAAGCAGAATGTTCATTTGGCTAGTTTGATGTCCCTTTTCCAAAACTGGAATTACAAATTACACTGCGATTAACTTACTTGCCTATTAGTGCTAAAGTGTAACTATACTTTAAAGTGATTGTAAGCCCTTACATATGATTTAAATTATTTTTATTCAATTTAAGAAAAAGTTACAGAACTAAAACATCACCATAAAAAAGCCAATACAATATTCTTCCAATAGCCTAACATCTCAAGCACAACACAACATAAATACACTGACAAACATTTATAAAAGGTGTATCTCCTACGACCCTATCATAATAACACTAACTATGTATCGTGATTCTTCCCCATGGAGGAGGCAAGAGATAACGTGAGAGGTGGGGGCTCCCCGCATCCAGATACAAACTCCAACTGGTCATCCCCATTAAGAAAAATCGAAATGTTCTAATTCTTGCTCCCCATATCTCTTACCCCCCGCCCATTTATCCTTCCCCTTCATCACCCCTCATCTCCCTACTCCCTGTGATTGTGACGTAACAACAACAGCAAATAACAAAACAAAAACATGTGTGGTAATTTAGGGGGCAAGAACTTGGGAGAATTACACCTCTCCAGTTCTACCCTTACCTACCATCACCATTCTCATACCCATCCCTTGTATCCCTCCCTCTCTCGTGATAACCCATTCAGGCCCACTATGAGCATTCTCAATCTGTGCACCCATTCACTATTTCAAAAATGTACATGGAAAAAAAATTGTGCTGAAAGACATATGTGATAATTTAGGCGGTAAACCCTTACCAGTGAAGTGACTAACCCCTGGTGATATACAGAGGTGAAACAAGTTTTCTTACATGAGTTGTACCTGTTTGTCTGCATCCCTTTCTTCTCTTCATCAGTTCAAAGTCCCGAATTTACACAGCTTGTCTAAGCTCTCAGAAAGCAGGGGTCAGGGATCTGAAATTACAGACTGCACAGCTCAGAGAGGATAGCTCTGAGAAATGATTAGGGTGAAGGGACACACCCCCCTCCACACAGCACACAGGAAACATGCAAAGCTGAGAATGTCAATCACAGGCTGTGTGCTAGAGCTCTCCTCTTTGTCACCCTCTATCTCTTGGAGTCGGGGAAACCTTTCAGCGGAGACTTACGTAGATAGCAGAGGAACTAGACAGCAAAGAGAAATGAAACTCAGTACTTTGGATTGAGACAAATACACACAATAGAAGGATGTGCTTTGTTCACATTTCATGTCAGAAGTTTACAAACAATTTAAGGCTAACGCTTAGCTGCCTTGCTGGGATTATTTAGCACATTTTAATGTGATAATGCAATAAGAAATAGTACTTTTGTCATATAATTCCCAACTAGAAGATGAAGAGCACTTTCAAACACATGGCAGTGTATTGAAACCCCCTGTTTTTCCAACGTCAGAGGTGCATATTGGGATTTTGACACCAACAGAGGAATAGCCTGCCTGCTCGTGCCTCTGATCACTGATGGCATTATTCTAGGGCAGGTCCAAGACCAGGAAGAGCTGCCCAATGATATTTGAAACTTCAATAATATTGCTGCTGCCTACAGCAGCACAGTGCTTGATAATGTGGGTCTGAACAAAAGAGCTACTATAGGAATGCCCACTATAGCACTATAGCTACTCGTTTTACATTGTTTGAAGAATATGTTTTCCTTTAAATATTCCCCTTTTTGCCATATGTGGCCAGAATAAAGATAGACATGTTGCCAGTGTCTAAGTGTTTGGGAAAAATTTTAAGAATTTAATTGAAAAAAAAAACTTTTACGCTAATCTGTCCAAAAAGCTTTCTTGCTCTTACAGTCTTATCAGGTTGGGGAAATCTTCAATACTAAAATAACAAAGAGGGGGAGTGTACTGGCCTTGTGCATAACCTCAGACATTAATTAAAAACTGGTTAAAATTGGTCAAGATTAATGTTGTCCTTAATGATGAAAAATACAGGCAGATAATTATCCATCATGCCATACCATCAGGGGGGGCGTCTGATTGGCCCCGAATGTATTCCTCAGCAGAACAACGACCCCAAACATACAGCCATTGTCATTAAGATCTATCTCCAGCGTAAAGAAGAACAAGGAGTCCTGGGAGTGATGGTTTGGCCCCCACAGAGCCCTGATCTCAACATCGTACTGTTTGCCTGTGATTACATGAAGAGACAAAAGAATTTAAGGCAGCCTATATCCATAGAATGTCTGTGGTTAGTTCTCCAAGATGTTTGGAGCAACCTACCTGCCAAGTTCCTTCAAAAACTGTGTGCAAATGTACATAGAAGAACTGATGCTGTGTTGAAGGCATAGGTTGGTCATGCCAAATATTGATTTGATTTAGATTTTTCTTCTGTTCACTCACTTTGCATTTGTGTAAATTGATAAAAATAAACAATTCAAATATATATTTTTGAAAGCATTCTTACTTTACAGCATTTCTTTAAATACACAATGCAAAGGCTCAGACTGTTATGAACGCAGCTTTGTGGTCAGTGCTTTTCAGCAGTGAGTAGATCCAGTAATACACACTGGGGAAGAGGAATATGGAGAGACTATAAAATAAATCTTGGAGTAATCAGCAGCTCTTCTAAAGGTTCCCAAATAATAGACTGTACAATTTAGATGTATTTATGCATGTTAACCATGTAGTTTGCCGCCCTGAAAAAGCATATCCTGGTTAAAAAACATGGAGCCTATCTGAAGAAACATTCCTTATCATAGCCAGATCTCTTATCCACCAATGGAGTCTTTAGTTTTTTTGATTGTTGACTGCTCTGGGGCAGGGCACATCTGTGCAGCATCATGCTTGGGGACTTGCCTACCCCTGAGCAGCCTTCTCTTCTGAATATCAGGAAGTGATAACCTCCAATGCACGATAATAGTCTTAGCATTAACAAGGGGCTTGTTTTCTAGCCATTTACCTTCCTATCAGCATAAGTACCGTAAATGTCCATGGTCAAAAGTAGTGATGAGCCGAACACCCCCGGGTTCGGTTCGCACCAGAACCCGCGAACGGACCGAAAGTTCGTACGAACATTAGAACCCTATTAAATACAATGGATGCGAACGTTCGAATTCTAAAGTGCTAATTATAACAACTATTATGCATGTTATTGTCCTAAAAAGGGTTTGGGAACCCGGGTTCTGCACCAGGGGACATGTATCAATGCAAAAAGAAGTTTTAAAAACGGTCGTTTTTCGGGAGCAGTCATTTTAATGATGCATAAAGTGAAAAAAAAAAAGTCAAATATTCCTTTAAATATCGTACCTGGGGGGTGTCTAAAGTATGCCTGTGAAGTGCCACGTGTTTCCCGTGTTTAGAACTGTCCCTGCACAAAATGACACTTCTAAAGGAAAAAAAAGCCATTTAAAACTGCTTGCGGCTTTAATGTAATGTCTGGTCCCGGTAATATGGATGAAAATCTTTAAGAAAAATGGCATAGCTACCCCATGACCCCCCCCCCTACCCCAGCCCATTACCAGCCCCTTTGGGTCTTGTATGGATATTAAGGGGAACCCCGCACATAAAATAAAAAAGGCCCTATATACTCTGAACAGCCGTATACAGGCGGTGCATACAAGACAGGGGTTGTAGGTTTGTTCTTATGTAGAATCTGTTTGTAATTTTGAACAGGTACATTGTTTAAGTGTAGCTCCAGCCAAAAAATCTATTTTTAAGCTTTTTGGAAAACATAGGGAAGGGTTATCACCCCTGTAACATTTGTTTTGCTGTCTGTGCAGTGTGCACCTGTTCAGAACAGTTCACCTCACTTTCCGTCCTAATGACAAATGTGTTTTGAAAATTTGGGGTTTTTATTGAAACAAGAATTGGTGATAAAGCATCAGTGGAGAGGAGACACTTTTTTTCCCAAAATAACTCTTACAGGAGAAAATTTCCCTTCCTAGGGGTAGATTTCCTCTCACTTCCTGTTGTCTTCTTGCGTTTGCAAGTAGGAGTCGTTTGTAAGTTGGATGTTTGAAAGTAGGGACCTGCCGTATATACTCTGCAGAAATAGGCCCCTTAGTTGTTGGTGTTGGCACAACACTGTAAGCACTCACAGTTACTCTTGGTTGGTGCTGGAACGCCCTGCTGTCAACTATTATATCAGGAATTTTAATTACATATAATTGTTGAACAGTGGTAGTAAAAATTGGGCCTTTGATGGTGGTGCTGGTGCCACAACACTGTAAGCCCTGACAGTTACTCTTGGTGGGTGCAGCAATGGGCCCTGCTGTGAATTATTAGATCAAGAATTGTAATTGCATGCCCCTGTTCAACAGGGGCTGAAAAATTGGGCCTTTCGTGGTGGTGGTGGTGGTGGTGGTGTTGCCACAACACTGTAAGCCCTCAGAGTTACTCTTGGTGGGTGCAGCAATGGGCCCTGCTGTGAATTATTAGATCAAGAATTGTAATTACATGCCCCTTTTGAACAGGGGCTGAAAAATTGGGCCTTTCGTGGTGGTGGTGGTGGCGTTGCCACAACACTGTAAGCCCTCAGAGTTACTCTTGGTGGGTGCAGCAATGGGCCCTGCTGTGAATTATTAGATCAAGAATTGTAATTGCATGCCCCTGTTGAACAGGGGCTGAAAAATTGGGCCTTAGGCACTGGTGGCACAACACTACAACCCCTCACAGATACTGTACTTGGAGCACAGCAATGAGCCCTGTTGCAAAGTATTGCTTCAAAAATTGTAATGACACGCCCCTGTTAAACAGGGGCTGAAAAATTGGGCCTTAGGCACTGGTGGCACAACACTACAACCCCTCACAGATACTGTACTTGGAGCACAGCAATGAGCCCTGTTGCAAAGTATTGCTTCAAAAATTGTAATGACACGCCCCTTTTAAACAGGGGCTGAAAAATTGGGCCTTAGGCACTGGTGCCACAACACTCCAACCCCTCACAGATACTGTACTTGGAGCACAGCAATGAGCCCTATGGCAAATTATTGCTAAAAAAATTGTAATTACACGCCCCTGTAAAACAGGGGCTGAAAAATTGGGCCTTAGCCACTGGTGGCGGCACCCATAAACAAAAATGATCTTCCAAGCTATCATCATCAATCGTATCATTGAGGACTCGGAGGAGGAGGATAGCCAGTCAACATAACAGCACAGGCACTCAGCATCAGCATCAGTCTTGAAGGGATGTGAAATGTTAAAATCAATTAGTCTGTTATATCAGCATCAGGTGTGTGGTAGCTGGTGGTGATCCAAGACTGGTTCATCTTGATGAAAGTCAGTCGATCAACCGAGTCGGTGGACAGGCGCACCCTGTGATCCGTGACAAATCCTCCAGCAGCACTGAATGTGCGTTCCGAAAGAACGCTGGATGCAGGACAGGCCAGTAGCTCAATTGCATACTGTGCAAGCTCTGGCCAGTGATCCATCCTCAAGACCCAGTAAGCCAGAGGATTTTCGGTGGGGAAGGTGTCCAAGTCTGACCTTGCCCCTAGATATTCCTGCACCATGTTTATCAGACGCTGGCGATGGTTGCTGGAACCGATCATACTTTGGGGCTGCGGACTAAAGAATTGTCTGAACGCATCGGTCAGACGGCCACCTTCCCCACCGCTCCTTCTTTGACTGGCCGAAGCCTCAGCAACTCGTTGTCCAGGACCAGGAGTTTGTAACCTCCCAGTCTCTGGGAACGCGTTGCACAGACCTTTCTGCAAGGCCTCCCGGAGTTGTCTCATCCTCTGCTCCCTCTGCGAAGGTAACATAAGGTCCGCAACCTTACCCTTGTACCGTGGATCAAGGAGAGTGGCCAGCCAGTAATGGTCCCTCTCCTTGATCCGAAGAATACGAGGATCCTTCCGCAGACTTTGCAGGATCAGGGAGGCCATGCAACGTAGGTTTGCTGAGGCATTCGCTCCGGAGTCCTCTGGGTCACTAAGGACGACATGATCCGCAGCCACCTCCTCCCAGCCACGTACAAGTCCACTGGTTTCTTGGGACTGTAAATCATCCCTAAAAGACTGCTGCTGATGATGCTGAGTGCCAGCCTCCACCTCCATGCTGACACAATCCTCCTCCTCCTCCTCTTCCTGTGCGATGGGTGGGACAGAAGGAACACTGTCTGGGTAAAGGGGGCCTTGAGAGGCAAGGAAGTCCTCCTCTTCCTGCCTCTGTTCTGCCTCAAGTGCCCTGTCCATTATTCCACGCAGCGTGTGCTCCAACAGGTGGACAAGAGGTACAGTGTCACTGATGCATGCACTGTCACTGCTCACCATCCTCGTGGCCTCCTCAAATGGTGCCAGGACAGTGCATGCATCCCTGATCATGCCCCACTGGCGTGGAGAAAAAAAAACAAGCTCCCCTGACCCTGTCCTGGTGCCGTAGTCGCACAGGTACTCATTGATGGCCCTCTGCTGCGTGTGCAGCCGCTGCAGCATGGCCAACGTTGAGTTCCACCTGGTGGGCATGTCACATATAAGGCGGTTCTTGGGCAGGTTCAACTCCTTTTGCAGCTCAGCCAGGCGAGCACTGGCATTATAAGATCTGCGGAAATGCACACAGACTTTCCTGGCCTGCCTCAGGACATCCTGTAAGCCCGGGTACCTGCCCAAGAACCGCTGCACCACCAGGTTAAGGACGTGAGCCACACAGGGCACATGGGTCAGTTGTCCCTGTCGGAGGGCGGAGAGGAGGTTGGTGCCATTGTCGCAAACCACCATTCCTGGCTTAAGCTGGCGTGGCGTCAACCACCTCTCGGCCTGGCCCTGCAGAGCAGACAGGACCTCTGCCCCAGTGTGGCTTCTGTCCCCCAAACACACCAGCGCAAGCACGGCATGGCATCTTTTTGCCTGCGTACTTGCGTAGCCCCGTGAACGGCTACGGAGCACCGCTGGTTCATAGGACAAACCACAGGAAGAGGCCATGGAGGAAGAAGAAGAGGAGGGGGTGGAGGAGAGAGGTGTGTCACAACCAGTAGTAGCATTTTGGAGGCGTGGCGGTGGAACAACCTCCAACACTACTGCACCTTGTCCTGCATCCTTCCCAGCTGCCAAAAGAGTGACCCAATGGGCCGTGAAAGAAAGGTAACGTCCCTGTCCATGCCTGCTGGACCATGAGTCAGCGGTAATATGCACCTTACCGCTGACCGCCCTGTCCAGCGAGGCCAAGACATTGCCTTCCACATGCCGGTAGAGAGCCGGAATAGCCTTCCGTGAGAAAAAGTGGCGTTTGGGAACCTGCCACTGAGGAACCGCACATTGCACAAACTCACGGAAGGGGGCCGAGTCTACCAACTGAAAAGGCAGCAGTTGAAGCGCTAGCAATTTAGCCAAGCTAGCATTCAACCGCTGGGCATGTGGATGGCTGGGAGTGAACTTCTTTTGACGGTCCAGCAGCTGGGGCAGGGAAATTTTCCTGCTAGAATCGGACGTCGGTGTACTGCTAGCAGAGTGGCCGCAAGTACTTGGCTGTGACACACCTAATTCTACACCTTCATTCCTCTCAGTGCATGTTTCAGAGAGGACTGAAGTTATAGTGGGGTTGGAGATCCCAGCTGATGCGGTGCAAGGAGAGGTCCGCTTTGTTCTTTGGTGTGGGTCTTTGAGGTAGGCTTGCCAACGAGCTGCATGGCAGGTCAACATATGTCTGGTCAGGCATGTGGTACCCAAGCGGCTGATGTTTTGGCCACGCGATATACGCTTGAGACATATGTTGCAAACAGCAGCTGTGCGATCTGATGCACTAGCCTCAAAAAAGGCCCACACCAAGGAACTTTTTGAATGACGGGCAGAGGCAGCGCCCTGCACAGGCGGAGCTCTGCGGTGTGATTCCGTCGGTGTACTGCCCTTACGCTGGCCACCAAAGGGCATCCTGCCTCGTTGGAGATGTGCCTCCTCCTCATCCTCCTCCTCCTCCTCTCTCCTATTAGGCACCCACGTGGAGTCAGTGACCTCATCATCCCCTCCCTCCTCATCACTGGAGCCAATCTGGCAGTATGCTGCAGCTGCTGGAACATGACTGCCAGATTGGTGTCCTTCTTGAGCATCCCCTCTGTCTGCTCTCACGCTACTGCCTTCCTGTAGCTGGGTTTCATCATCAGACCCTTCGAAACGCTGGGCATCCTCCTGGAGCATGTACCCAACACTGTGCTCAAACAGTTCGGGGGACTCCTCAGGAGGAGGACATGGTGGGTCTAGGGAAGGAGTGACTGATGATGAGTCTGACATTGATACCAGGGAAGAGGACGCTTTGGCAGCTGCTTTGCCAGTACCCTGAGCCTGGGTGAGAGAGGATGAGGAGGAGGAGGAGGGCTTGGTCATCCACTCTACCGAATCTTCGGCATGATGTGGCTCAACATGTCCAGCTGCCGAAAAGAAGGACAAGCGTGTCCCATGGCCATGTGCTGATGACAATGCACCGCGTCCACGACCAGCACTGTTGCCCCCAGACACAGAGCCTGCTTGCCCTCTTTTATTGCCTCCTGACTGTCTGCCTCTCCTTTTTTGCCTTCCAGACATTCTAATAGATGGCCTGCAGGGAGATGGGAAAAAAGCAATAAGGGCTACCTTCAGGTGTCCTTCTCTGTCCCTTTACTTAAGGATTTCTAAATATGGTTGAGGATGATTGCTTTTGCACAGAATAGCACAACGACAATTTCCCTGACTGTCCAAAAAACAAGGATTTCAAAGATGGTTGATGAGGAATGCTTTAGCACACTATAGCACAAGGAGAATTCCCCTCACTTTCCTTCTTTGTCCCTAGAAACAAGGACTCGCACAGTGAAAGAAACTGACACTCTCCCTACCTAGAGTTTTCTGTCCCTAGAAAAAATGTTTTTTTAAAGCACACTATAGCACAAGGAGAATTCCCCTCACTTTCCTTCTTTGTCCCTAGAAACAAGGACTCGCACAGTGAAAGAAACTGACACTCTCCCTACCTAGAGTTTTCTGTCCCTAGAAAAAATGTTTTTTTAAAGCACACTATAGCACAAGGAGAATTCCCCTCACTTTCCTTCTTTGTCCCTAGAAACAAGGACTCGCACAGTGAAAGAAACTGACACTCTCCCTACCTAGAGTTTTCTGTCCCTAGAAAAAATGTTTTTTTAAAGCACACTATAGCACAAGGAGAATTCCCCTCACTTTCCTTCTTTGTCCCTAGAAACAAGGACTCGCACAGTGAAAGAAACTGACACTCTCCCTACCTAGAGTTTTCTGTCCCTAGAAAAAATGTTTTTTTAAAGCACACTATAGCACAAGGAGAATTCCCCTCACTTTCCTTCTTTGTCCCTAGAAACAAGGACTCGCACAGTGAAAGAAACTGACACTCTCCCTACCTAGAGTTTTCTGTCCCTAGAAAAAATGTTTTTTTAAAGCACACTATAGCACAAGGAGAATTCCCCTCACTTTCCTTCTTTGTCCCTAGAAACAAGGACTCGCACAGTGAAAGAAACTGACACTCTCCCTACCTAGAGTTTTCTGTCCCTAGAAAAAATGTTTTTTTAAAGCACACTATAGCACAAGGAGAATTCCCCTCACTTTCCTTCTTTGTCCCTAGAAACAAGGACTCGCACAGTGAAAGAAACTGACACTCTCCCTACCTAGAGTTTTCTGTCCCTAGAAAAAATGTTTTTTTAAAGCACACTATAGCACAAGGAGAATTCCCCTCACTTTCCTTCTTTGTCCCTAGAAACAAGGACTCGCACAGTGAAAGAAACTGACACTCTCCCTACCTAGAGTTTTCTGTCCCTAGAAAAAAATTTTTTTAAAGCACACTATAGCACAAGGAGAATTCCCCTCACTTTCCTTCTTTGTCCCTAGAAACAAGGACTCGCACAGTGAAAGAAACTGACACTCTCCCTACCTAGAGTTTTCTGTCCCTAGAAAAAATGTTTTTTTAAAGCACACTATAGCACAAGGAGAATTCCCCTCACTTTCCTTCTTTGTCCCTAGAAACAAGGACTCGCACAGTGAAAGAAACTGACACTCTCCCTACCTAGAGTTTTCTGTCCCTAGAAAAAATGTTTTTTTAAAGCACACTATAGCACAAGGAGAATTCCCCTCACTTTCCTTCTTTGTCCCTAGAAACAAGGACTCGCACAGTGAAAGAAACTGACACTCTCCCTACCTAGAGTTTTCTGTCCCTAGAAAAAATGTTTTTTTAAAGCACACTATAGCACAAGGAGAATTCCCCTCACTTTCCTTCTTTGTCCCTAGAAACAAGGACTCGCACAGTGAAAGAAACTGACACTCTCCCTACCTAGAGTTTTCTGTCCCTAGAAAAAATGTTTTTTTAAAGCACACTATAGCACAAGGAGAATTCCCCTCACTTTCCTTCTTTGTCCCTAGAAACAAGGACTCGCACAGTGAAAGAAACTGACACTCTCCCTACCTAGAGTTTTCTGTCCCTAGAAAAAATGTTTTTTTAAAGCACACTATAGCACAAGGAGAATTCCCCTCACTTTCCTTCTTTGTCCCTAGAAACAAGGACTCGCACAGTGAAAGAAACTGACACTCTCCCTACCTAGAGTTTTCTGTCCCTAGAAAAAATGTTTTTTTAAAGCACACTATAGCACAAGGAGAATTCCCCTCACTTTCCTTCTTTGTCCCTAGAAACAAGGACTCGCACAGTGAAAGAAACTGACACTCTCCCTACCTAGAGTTTTCTGTCCCTAGAAAAAATGTTTTTTTAAAGCACACTATAGCACAAGGAGAATTCCCCTCACTTTCCTTCTTTGTCCCTAGAAACAAGGACTCGCACAGTAAAAGACACTGACACTCTCCCTACCTAGAGTTTTCTGTCCCTAGAAAAAATGTTTTTTTAAAGCACACTATAGCACAAGGAGAATTCCCCTCACTTTCCTTCTTTGTCCCTAGAAACAAGGACTCGCACAGTGAAAGAAACTGACACTCTCCCTACCTAGAGTTTTCTGTCCCTAGAAAAAATGTTTTTTTAAAGCACACTATAGCACAAGGAGAATTCCCCTCACTTTCCTTCTTTGTCCCTAGAAACAAGGACTCGCACAGTGAAAGAAACTGACACTCTCCCTACCTAGAGTTTTCTGTCCCTAGAAAAAATGTTTTTTTAAAGCACACTATAGCACAAGGAGAATTCCCCTCACTTTCCTTCTTTGTCCCTAGAAACAAGGACTCGCACAGTGAAAGAAACTGACACTCTCCCTACCTAGAGTTTTCTGTCCCTAGAAAAAATGTTTTTTTAAAGCACACTATAGCACAAGGAGAATTCCCCTCACTTTCCTTCTTTGTCCCTAGAAACAAGGACTCGCACAGTGAAAGAAACTGACACTCTCCCTACCTAGAGTTTTCTGTCCCTAGAAAAAATGTTTTTTTAAAGCACACTATAGCACAAGGAGAATTCCCCTCACTTTCCTTCTTTGTCCCTAGAAACAAGGACTCGCACAGTGAAAGAAACTGACACTCTCCCTACCTAGAGTTTTCTGTCCCTAGAAAAAATGTTTTTTTTAAAGCACACTATAGCACAAGGAGAATTCCCCTCACTTTCCTTCTTTGTCCCTAGAAACAAGGACTCGCACAGTGAAAGAAACTGACACTCTCCCTACCTAGAGTTTTCTGTCCCTAGAAAAAATGTTTTTTTAAAGCACACTATAGCACAAGGAGAATTCCCCTCACTTTCCTTCTTTGTCCCTAGAAACAAGGACTCGCACAGTAAAAGACACTGACACTCTCCCTACCTAGAGTTTTCTGTCCCTAGAAAAAATGTTTTTTTAAAGCACACTATAGCACAAGGAGAATTCCCCTCACTTTCCTTCTTTGTCCCTAGAAACAAGGACTCGCACAGTGAAAGAAACTGACACTCTCCCTACCTAGAGTTTTCTGTCCCTAGAAAAAATGTTTTTTTAAAGCACACTATAGCACAAGGAGAATTCCCCTCACTTTCCTTCTTTGTCCCTAGAAACAAGGACTCGCACAGTGAAAGAAACTGACACTCTCCCTACCTAGAGTTTTCTGTCCCTAGAAAAAATGTTTTTTTAAAGCACACTATAGCACAAGGAGAATTCCCCTCACTTTCCTTCTTTGTCCCTAGAAACAAGGACTCGCACAGTGAAAGAAACTGACACTCTCCCTACCTAGAGTTTTCTGTCCCTAGAAAAAATGTTTTTTTAAAGCACACTATAGCACAAGGAGAATTCCCCTCACTTTCCTTCTTTGTCCCTAGAAACAAGGACTCGCACAGTGAAAGAAACTGACACTCTCCCTACCTAGAGTTTTCTGTCCCTAGAAAAAATGTTTTTTTAAAGCACACTATAGCACAAGGAGAATTCCCCTCACTTTCCTTCTTTGTCCCTAGAAACAAGGACTCGCACAGTGAAAGAAACTGACACTCTCCCTACCTAGAGTTTTCTGTCCCTAGAAAAAATGTTTTTTTAAAGCACACTATAGCACAAGGAGAATTCCCCTCACTTTCCTTCTTTGTCCCTAGAAACAAGGACTCGCACAGTAAAAGACACTGACACTCTCCCTACCTAGAGTTTTCTGTCCCTAGAAAAAATGTTTTTTTAAAGCACACTATAGCACAAGGAGAATTCCCCTCACTTTCCTTCTTTGTCCCTAGAAACAAGGACTCGCACAGTGAAAGAAACTGACACTCTCCCTACCTAGAGTTTTCTGTCCCTAGAAAAAATGTTTTTTTAAAGCACACTATAGCACAAGGAGAATTCCCCTCACTTTCCTTCTTTGTCCCTAGAAACAAGGACACGCACAGTGAAAGAAACTGACACTCTCCCTACCTAGAGTTTTCTGTCCCTAGAAAAAATGTTTTTTTAAAGCACACTATAGCACAAGGAGAATTCCCCTCACTTTCCTTCTTTGTCCCTAGAAACAAGGACTCGCACAGTGAAAGAAACTGACACTCTCCCTACCTAGAGTTTTCTGTCCCTAGAAAAAATGTTTTTTTAAAGCACACTATAGCACAAGGAGAATTCCCCTCACTTTCCTTCTTTGTCCCTAGAAACAAGGACTCGCACAGTGAAAGAAACTGACACTCTCCCTACCTAGAGTTTTCTGTCCCTAGAAAAAATGTTTTTTTAAAGCACACTATAGCACAAGGAGAATTCCCCTCACTTTCCTTCTTTGTCCCTAGAAACAAGGACTCGCACAGTGAAAGAAACTGACACTCTCCCTACCTAGAGTTTTCTGTCCCTAGAAAAAATGTTTTTTTAAAGCACACTATAGCACAAGGAGAATTCCCCTCACTTTCCTTCTTTGTCCCTAGAAACAAGGACTCGCACAGTAAAAGACACTGACACTCTCCCTACCTAGAGTTTTCTGTCCCTAGAAAAAATGTTTTTTTAAAGCACACTATAGCACAAGGAGAATTCCCCTCACTTTCCTTCTTTGTCCCTAGAAACAAGGACTCGCACAGTGAAAGAAACTGACACTCTCCCTACCTAGAGTTTTCTGTCCCTAGAAAAAATGTTTTTTTAAAGCACACTATAGCACAAGGAGAATTCCCCTCACTTTCCTTCTTTGTCCCTAGAAACAAGGACTCGCACAGTGAAAGAAACTGACACTCTCCCTACCTAGAGTTTTCTGTCCCTAGAAAAAATGTTTTTTTAAAGCACACTATAGCACAAGGAGAATTCCCCTCACTTTCCTTCTTTGTCCCTAGAAACAAGGACTCGCACAGTGAAAGAAACTGACACTCTCCCTACCTAGAGTTTTCTGTCCCTAGAAAAAATGTTTTTTTAAAGCACACTATAGCACAAGGAGAATTCCCCTCACTTTCCTTCTTTGTCCCTAGAAACAAGGACTCGCACAGTGAAAGAAACTGACACTCTCCCTACCTAGAGTTTTCTGTCCCTAGAAAAATTTTTTTTTAAAGCACACTATAGCACAAGGAGAATTCCCCTCACTTTCCTTCTTTGTCCCTAGAAACAAGGACTCGCACAGTGAAAGAAACTGACACTCTCCCTACCTAGAGTTTTCTGTCCCTAGAAAAAATGTTTTTTTAAAGCACACTATAGCACAAGGAGAATTCCCCTCACTTTCCTTCTTTGTCCCTAGAAACAAGGACTCGCACAGTGAAAGAAACTGACACTCTCCCTACCTAGAGTTTTCTGTCCCTAGAAAAAATGTTTTTTTAAAGCACACTATAGCACAAGGAGAATTCCCCTCACTTTCCTTCTTTGTCCCTAGAAACAAGGACTCGCACAGTGAAAGAAACTGACACTCTCCCTACCTAGAGTTTTCTGTCCCTAGAAAAAATGTTTTTTTAAAGCACACTATAGCACAAGGAGAATTCCCCTCACTTTCCTTCTTTGTCCCTAGAAACAAGGACTCGCACAGTAAAAGACACTGACACTCTCCCTACCTATCCTTCTCTTTCCCTAAACTAAAGGAATCCAGGTTAAGCAAGAAAGAAATAAATGTCACTGTCCCTGCCTATGCTTGTCTTTCCCTGCTCCGGAACACACTACACTAGGCCGCCGTGCTGGCGGCCTTTTATAGTGTGGGGCGTGTACTAAACACCCTCAGCAATAATTGGCCACAGGCATCCTGCCTGTGGCCAATCATTGCTCTCCTCGCTGCCGGCGCTGTGATTGGCCAAGCATGCGGGGTCACAGTGCATGCTTGGCCAATCACAGCGCCTGGATGACACTGCGATGGCGTAGTGCATTGTGGGCCGTTCGCGTCACTCGAATTTGGCACGAACGGCCCAAATCGTTCGATCTTCGTCGAACGATCGAACAGCCGATGTTCGAGTCGAACGTATGTTCGACTCGAACACGAAGCTCATCCCTAGTCAAAAGGACTAAATAATTTGTAAGGCTCGATTCACACCTATGCATGTTGCTTTTGAGCATTTCTGCAGTGCTTTTTGCAGTGCTTGCCACGTTTTTCGACACTTGTTTTTACCGCGATTTGCATTTCGCGTTTTTTTTTAACACTGTATATAGCTGGTTGTTAAGGAGGGGGCCGGGAATCGGAATATGTAAGCTCCCTTTAACAAGGGGGCCCCCAGATCCCGGTCCCCGCTATGTGAATGAGTATGGGTACATTGTACCCCTACCCATTCACAAAAAAAAAAGTAGTGTAGTGTTAATAAATACAGTAAACAGTTTTTGACAAGTCTTTTATTAATATCTTCTTCTCCACTTCTTTCTCCATCTTCTCCCACATCTTCATTCTCCGGTCTTCTCCTCCCCCTGCTTCTTCTTCCACTGTTTTTCTGTCTTCTTTGTCCGGTGTTCTTCTTCCTCTGCCGCCGCTCCCCCTCCGATGTTGCGTCCCGCTGATCTTTTGGCGCCTATGTCCTGCATTACTTAAATAACGGTGGGGGCATGGCAATCGGATTACGTCATCCGGTGGCCACGCCCCCTTGTGATGTCACGGACCCATCATACCCCGGGCGGTGATGTCACAAGAGGGCGTGGCCCTGGGTTGTTGGGGATCGGATTGTGTTTGCTTCCGGGGTTGCGATGTGCGGCAGTCCTTTCCTCCCCCTCTCCCGCTGGTGAGGGCGGGAATTGACCTCCTGCCCATCGGCATCATGCACTGATGCCCCGCACGCGGCGTCCATTGACGCCTCGACGTTGGGGACATTTTTTTTCATCTCACGCTGCAAACAAGGTGGGTGTGGACCCGCTGCTGGCAGAAGATGCCATGGTTTTGCCTCCCCCGTGCTGCTTTGCCGTGTTCAGCATGATGTTGGCGGGACTCCACCCATATCTGGGGATATTTAACCCTGAGTCAGCTGGTGGCTCACCTGCATGATCCTATCACTGGAAGGGTACTCAGACATGAGTTGGTTTCTCAACCATTCACAAGTAACTACTTGGGGCTTACAAATCACATTTCTACACCCTGGGGGGGCACTCATGGGACAGTATCTAGTGCCTATATATTAAACCACCACTTCACATGTAGTCCCCTTGAGGGAACATCTAGATAACCTTCATTCTCCATATATCACTCATATACCCTTTTTTAAACACTTTTGTAGGATACCAAGTACGTCATGTGCACACATATCTCCCTGGATTGTGCTGTGACCACCCGGCTTCCCTTTGGCTGCTTTCCTCGGTTGTTGGAAGGTTCTCCCGCCTCATCCCCGGGGGAGACACTCTACCTCAGATCCCCACAAGTTCCTGTGCAGAAGCTGGACCCAGTTTTGGAACAGAGTTTCAAGTCATTAAGTCATCTTCATCCTCCGGTCTTCTCCTCCCCTGCTTCTTCTTCCACTGTTCTTCTGTCTTCTTTGTCTGATGTTCGTCTTCCTCTGCCGCCACTCCCGCCGCCGCTCCCCCTCCGATGCTGAGTCCCGCTGATCTTTCGGCGCTGATGTCCTGCATTACTTAAATAACGGCGGGGGTGTGGCAATCGGATTACATCATTTGGTGGCCACGCCCCCTTGTGACGTCATGGACCCATCATGCCACGGGCGGTGACGTCACAAGAGGGTGTGGCCCCGAATTATGCAATCCGATTGCTACGCCCCCGCCGTTATTTAAGTAATGCAGGACATCGGCACCGACAGATCAGTGGGACGTAGCACTGGAGGAGGAATAGCGGCAGAGGAAGAAGAACACCGAACAAAGAAGACAGAAGAACAGCGGAAGAAGAAGCAGGGGGAAGAGAAGACCGGAGGATGAAGATGCGGGAGAAGATGGAGAAAGAAGCGGAGAAGATTTTTAATAAAAGACTTGTCAAAAACTGTTTACTGTATTTATTAACACTACACTACTTTTTTTTTTGTGAATGGGTAGGGGTACAATGTACCCCATACTCATTCACATAGGGGGGAGGCGGTATCTGGGGGCCCCCTTGTTAAAGGGGGCTTCCAGATTCTGATAAGCCCCCTGCCCGCAGACCCCGACAACCACCAGGCAAGGGTTGTCGGGAAGAGGCCATTGTCCCCATCAACATGGGGGCAAGGTGCTTTGGGGGGGGGGCATGTTGAGGGCATGCAGCCTGGTATGGTTCAGAAGGGGGTGGGCCATTTTTTTAAAATTTTGGTGTGGGGGTCCCCACGCTGTTTTTTTTCTCGATTTTTTTTAGCCGTCAATTCTTTTTTTTTTACATTCAGCAGGAAGCCTGCTACCAACTGATGACTCATCGGTTGTTAAGGACACGGCGGCCGGCTTCCCAGCCCCCTCCTTAGCAACCAGCTATATACTGTACAGTGTGAAAAAAATAAGTAACAAAAAGCGCAAAACGCAAATCGTGGCAAAATCACTGTAAAAACGCGGCACTTGCGTTTTGGATGTGGGTCCATTGAATTCTTTTACATGCAAAACGCTGCTTTTTGTGGGAAAAAAGTCCCCGACGCTTTCCAAAAACGCAGAGGCACAAAAAAGCATTGATGTGGACATGTTACATAGGAACCATTTCTGCAAAATGCATCAAAAAACGCATTAGTGTGAATCGAGCCTAAGTGCCTAAAGCAGCATGAACTCTAAATATGGCACCAATTTAATTCTTCATAAAGCAACACCTATGCACTGTATGCACATAATACTTTATTTTAAGAAGAAAAACTTGAAAGATTGCAAAGATCGTAAAATAGTTTATAAAAAATGAATATTAAAAATATATTTGCAAAGCAGTTAGCAGAAAATAGGATTTTTATAACAGCTTACCTGTAAAATCCTTTTCTTGGAGTACATCACGGGACACAGAGCGACATAGTCATTACTAATGGGTTATATAGATACCGTCAGGTGCTGGCACTGGCAACTTCCAAAACCGGAAGTACCCTCCCCTATATAAGCCCCTCCCATCCGGGAGCACCTCAGTTTTGTAGCAAAGCAATAAGTGTCCCCAAAGAGGGGCGGGAGCTCTGTGTCCCGTGATGTACTCCAAGAAAAGGATTTTACAGGTAAGCTGTTATAAAAATCCTATTTTCTTTCTCGTACATCACGGGACACAGAGCGACATAGTCATTACTAATGGGATGTCCTAAAGCAATGCCAAATGAGGGGGGGATACACCATATATAAGCTGAGCGCTATCAGACATGAGGATCTTTTGCGGCCTGCAACACACTGCGCCCAAAGGCGACATCCTCCTGACTTCTAACGTCCACCTGGTAGAACCTAGTAAACGTGTGAACTGAAGACCATGTTGCGGCCTTACAGATTTGAGCCAGGGAGGCCTGGTGATGCACTGCCCATGAAGTTCCAACTGCTCTCGTGGAGTGCACTCTAACTTTGAACGGAGGCGGTCTCCTTCTCAAGCCATAAGCTTGCATAATGACCTGTCGAATCCACTTGGCTAAAGTAGATTTTGACGCTGCCTGACCCTTTCTGGGGCCTTCCGGCAGAATAAACAAAGTATCCGTTCTGCGAATCTGAGCAGTGGCTTTTAGATAAGCTTTAACTGCTCTTACTACATCCAAAGAATGCAATAACTTTTCCTCTACCGAAGTAGGTTTGGGGAAAAAAGAAGGAAGAACCACATCTTGGTTCAAATGAAACCTCGATACCACCTTAGGAAGAAAGGCTGGATGAGGACGTAACACTACTCTGTCCTTATGGATAACCAGATATGGCTCCTTACAGGACATAGCTGCTAATTCCGATACTCTTTTAGCCGAACAAATGGCTACTAGAAAAATCAATTTCCTGGTGAGAAGCACCAAGGAAATATGCTGTAATGGTTCAAATGGTTGTTTCTGTAGAACCGACAGAACCAAGTTTAGATCCCATGGACATATGGGAATATTAACCGGAGGACTAATACGCATCACTCCTTGTATAAAGGCTTTGACTAGTGAATGCGAAGCCAAGGGCCTTTGAAAAAATATTGACAAGGCCGAAATCTGACCCTTGATAGTACTCAAGGCAAGCTTCCTATCTACAGCCCACTGTAGGAAGTCCAGAATCCTACCTATTACGTACTTATGTGGATGCCATTTCTTGGCCTCACACCACGCGATGTACGCCTTCCAGATTCTATAGTAGATCTGCCTGGATACCGGCTTCCTGGCATTGATCATGGTAGATACCACAGCATTAGAGAGCCCTCTCTTTTTTTAGAATGTGGGCTTCAATAGCCAGGCCGTCAAACCTAGGGCTGGTAAGGAAGGGTGGTATATCGGTCCTTGCGAAAGCAGGTCCGGACGACGTGGGAGAGTCCAAGGACTCCCCACTGAAATTTTACAATCTCCGCGTACCACGCTCTTCGGGGCCACGCTGGAGCCACCGGAATCACTGGTTTCTTTTCTACCCTGATTCTGCGGAGTAATCGAGGTAACCATTGTGGCGGTGTGAATGCATATATCAGCTTGAACTGATCCCAAGGGAACACTAGGGCATCCGAGCCGCAAGCTAGGGGATCCCTTGTCCGAGAGACAAACCTGTCCCCCTTTGCGTTGAATCTGGATGCTAGAAGATCTACATCCGATGTTCCCCACCGCTGACATATTGTCCAGAAAACCTCGGGGTGAAGGGACCCTTCCTCTGGGCCTAATTGCTGGCGACTTAGAAAGTCCGCCTTCCAATTCTCCACTCCTGGAATGAATACCGCAGATATGGCTGGGACATATTTTTCTGCCCATTTCAGGATGTAATTTACTTCCCTCTGGGCTGCACGACTCCTGGTGCCCCCCTGATGATTGATATATGCCACTGCTGTGGCATTGTCTGATTGAATTCTGACAGGGGACCCTTGGAGTTTGGATGTCCATGCTACTAGGGCATACCGGGCTGCTCGTATCTCTAAGAGATTGATGGGCAGGGCCTTTTCTGCATCCGACCATCTGCCCTGGAGAGACTATTGCTCCAGTACTGCTCCCCAGCCTATAAGGCTGGCATCTGTAGTGACCACCTTCCAAGAAATCGGACTGAAGGATTTCCTTTTTTCCAGATTCTGGGGAACCAACCACCAACGGAGGCTCTTGCGAACGGAAGGGGACAAGGACATTGTAAGTCTAGGGCCTGAACTTTTTTGTTCCAGGCTGACAGTATGGCCCCTTGCAAATTCCTTGAATGGAATTGACCGTAGGGTACTGCTTCGAATGATGCCACCATTTTTCCCAGCAGCCTCATATACAGGCGTATGGACGGCTGTCTTTTTTGTACCCACTAAGTGGATCAAATCTTTCAAAGACAACACCTTTCCTCGAGGCAAGAATATTTTTCTCTGGCCTGAATCCAACCTTAGCCCCAAGTATTCCAGACTTTTGACTGGTTTTTAGGGCTGACTTGTCTCGGTTGATAATCCAACCGTGAGATTCCAGATACTTGATTGTCTTGTGAACGACCACGTCTAGTTTTTTCACTGAGTGGTCTATCAGCAACAAGTCATCCAGATATGCCATTATCATTACACCTTGTGTTCTTAGATTGGCCAATAAAGGGCCAGAATTTTTGTAAACACTCGTGGTGCTGTGGCCAAACCGAAGGGTAAGGCTCTGAACTGAAAATGGCGCCCTTCTACTGCAAAGCGTAGAAATTTTTGGTGGACTGGAAAGATGGGAATGTGCAAATAAGCATCTTTGATGTCGATCGCGGCTAACCAATCCTCCCCTTGTAGGGCAGTGGCCACCGATCGGATCGACTCCATCGGAAAGTCCTGATATACAGGAATTTGTATAGCCCTTTTAGAATTAATATGGGCCTCCCGTCCGCGTTTGCTTCGGGACTGTAAAGAGGTTTGAGTAAAACCTGAACCCTCATTCTTCCAGGGGAACCTCCATAATTACTCCTTGGAGCAATAGTTGTTCTAGTGCCAACAGGAGGGACTCTCTCTTCCGGGGATCCCTTGGCACGTTTGACCTCAAAAATGGGAAGGAGGAGAGTCTTTTAACTCCAAACTGTATCCCAAACCTACTGCGGAGAGCACCTATCTGTCTTGATCGTGTCCCGCCAGGTCTCTTGCGAACAACTGGAGTCCTCCCCCCACCCGACTGAGTGGGGGCTTCAATGAATTTAACTTTGGGGGAGGTTTTGTACCTCCCCTGACCCAGGGTTTCTCATTACCCTGCTACTGTCCCTGTTTTTTACCCCCGGGAATTGACCGAGGAGGCCGTCGGAACTGTTACACAGCCGATGCCCCAGGGACTGGAGAAGCAGGCCTCTTAAAGAGGGACCTCTAACTCTGTTTTTAACCGGCAAGAGCGTATTTTTACCGCTGGAAATTTTCTGGATATATTTGTCCAGGTTTTCCCTGAATAAGCGTTCACCATGAAATGGGACGCTAACCAGCCATTCTTTACAGGGAGCTTCAGCAGACCAGTTTTTGAGCCATAGGAGCCTACGCATATGTACTATAGACAGCGTAAGGCGGGAGGCCTGATGGACTGAATCCTCTATGGCGTCAACCGCAAAGCCTAAGGCTCTAGGTAGATCAGCTAGGGCAAAGCCTGCTGATCTGTCAAGTCCCTCAAGACCTGTTTCAACTGATCCTTCACTGCTTAGCAGACCCCAATAGCTGCTACTGCTGGTTGTATCACCAAGCAGATTTTCATAAGGACTCCAATCTTTTATCTATTGGGTTCTTGAACATTTGGACATTATCCACTGGACATGTCAGTGATTTATACATACAAGAGATGGCTGCGTCCACTGTAGGGACCTTCCATTTTTTTTTTTTTTTTTTTTGATGAACTTATCCTCCATGGGATAGACCACCGGAAATCTCTTGGGGGAATAAATATTTTCTCAGGACGTTCCCAATCCTGGTAAATGAGCCCTTTCAGTAAAGGGTGAAGTGGAAAAGAACAAACAGTCTGGGGGCTTCTAGCGACCCCAACGAGGATACAGTAGTGGTTGATGGTTCCGCAAGGTGCATTTTTAAATGCTGATCGGACCATGTTAGTCAGAGACTGAACCCATAATCTTTCAGCTTGAGATGCTGAGAAAAGGTTCCCCCACTGTTGATTCCTCTATAACAGAATCAACCTCATCCTGATCCCCTTCAGGCAGGTCGATCCCTGTATGGGACTGTTGCTCTGCTAACAGGCACTCTGAAGGAGGAGACGGAGATCGGGCGTGCTTTCCCTGACAGGGAGGCAGCGATAAATGTTGACAATCTCTCTCTAATCCTCCCAGAGCTGAGGAAAAAACCTCCTCTGTTACATACACAGGAGCAGGTGAACTGAGGACAGCCACAGTACCAAGTACCCCTGCGGGGTCTCTACGGTCACTTACCTCTGAACTTCAGGGGAGACTGGTGCAGCAGAAGTATGCCCAAAATCCTCCGAGCCCGATGAGACCCCCTTCGCTTCCTGGAAGATTCAGTTCCGGAGCTTCTGGACGGCATATTCCTAAGCCTAAAGCTGAGGTATTCCAGCTGTAATACACCACTTTTACTGAGAATAGTCTAGCACAATTGCTGCTATATCACAGTTGGTGTCTACTAATGTGCCTTTCTAGGGGATGCCTGTATCAACCGCTTGCTGTATGCCCTTTTTTTAAATGTTGCCAGCTCTGTCTCTGTACTTCATAGCCAGCTCACCACACAAAACTGTGGTTTTTACATGCTGGGACGCCCGCACATGCGCAGAAGCGCTGCGGCGCACACAGAGCGTCACCCCCCAGGCTCCGCCCCCTTTCCTGGCTCACCTCTATATATAGAGGCGCGTGCACGCGCACGCGCGCGGCCACGTGCGCCTTCGGCGCTAATTTTGAAAAATGGAGACTAGGGACAAGAGCCAGGGCCCCTCTTTGCCGCAGGCCGGGGGATGGACGAGCATTGCAACATGGCAGAGGAAGCAGTTTCCCATAAGAGAACTCACCATCTGCCTGGACTTGCTCTGCTGAGAAGAAACTAGTCCACATGACAAGAAAACATTCCACAGCGGCCTCTAGTGGACAAACACAGGTACCGCAGTCTAATATCTTAAATATATATAAAAAATATATATATATTTTTTTTTCTTGACCACCATTAAAAATTATTACATTTTTTTAGTAGTTACAGGCATGCACAGAATTTTGCGGGAATACCATTAGGTAACAGACAGAAAGACAAATTAGGCTTGGGGGTCCCCCAATAGAACCAAGTTCCTGGGGGCCCCCACTTACCTGTTCCCCGCCGCAGGACTTTGTTTGGTCCACAAAAGCCCAAACTTCACCTATCACGGCAGGCATTGTAATCAAACCTTCAGGGACCGGGTTCCCAAGGATTCCACTCCCCTGGACCTGTATAGCACCCTGCACAGAAAACATCTTGGTCGTGGGTATGACCAGAGCTCTGGATCCCAGGGTCCAGCTCTCCTAAGAGAAGCATTACAGGCAAAACCTTGCTCTTCTCTGCAAGGCCCGGGTACCGACCGTTTAGCTATGAAGCTTTTTTGGTCGGATCCGGAATAGCTTACTGAGGCCCAAAAGAACCTGTACGCAAGCTCAGTGAAAAACACATGTTTCTTCTTGGCCAACACCTTAGACACTGGCAAAAAACTGAGGTGCTCCCGGATGGGAGGGGCTTATATAGGGGAGGGTACTTCCGGTTTTGGAAGTTGCCAGTGCCAGCACCTGACGGTATCTATATAACCCATTAGTAATGACTATGTCGCTCTGTGTCCCGTGATGTACGAGAAAGAAATATGCTGACTATTTCTCAAGAAACAAGAGAATGCCAAGAATCTATAAGTTACAGATTCTAGCCCGGCTGTAATAAATGTTTTATTCACATCAAATCTGAAATGCAACTGATTGCTACACGTTCTATAAAGAGCACATATTCCTTAACAAACTCGTAGATGGAAAAACATGTTTGCTTTTAAAAGACTAAATTGTTAACATTATTTTCTGCCTTTTTACAAGGTATACAGTATATCTCACGCTTGGAATGAAAAACAGTGATATAGAAAAATGGAACAGATGAATATTATTCTGATGCATTCATCCTTTAAAAAGTAAGGGGCTAATATTATAATATACTGAATTTGAAAGCGAACACATTGAGCTTGATTGTACAATTGATAACGTACATGCAACACAATCAAAACAAATATTTTCACTTATATAACTGTTTTGTATGGATTCGTAAACCATGATATGGAATTCTTCCCACGTTCTTGCTGGTAGTTTTCACATGATTCATCTGACAGTGTCAGCATATTTAACCACTTCAGCCGCGGAAGAATTTACCCCCTTCTGACCAGAGCACTTTTTGCGATACGGCACTGTGCCGCTTTAACTGACAATTGCGCGGTCGTGCGACGTTGCACCCCAAAAAATTTATGTCCTTTTTTCCCACAAATAGAGCTTTCTTTTGGTGGTATTTGATCACCTCTGCGGTTTTTATTTTTTGCGCTATAAACAAAAAAAAAAAAAGCGACAATTTTGAAAAAAAATGCAATATTTTTTACTTTTTGCTATACAAAATATCCCCAAAAATATATAAAATTTTTTTTTTCCTCAGTTCAGGCCGATATGTATTCTTCTACATATTCTTGATAAAAAAAATCGCAATAAGCGTATATTGTTTGCGCAAAAGTTATAGCGTCTACAAAATAGGGGATATATTTATAGCATTTTTTAAATATTTTTTTTTAATTAGAAATGGCGGTGATCTGTGATTTTTATCGTGACTGCGACATTATGGCGGACACATCGGACACTTTTGACACTATTTTGGGACCATTGTCATTTATACAGCGATCAGTGCTATAAAAATGCACTGATTACCGTGTAAATGACACTAGCAGGGAAGGGGTTAAACACTAGGGGGCGATCACGAAGTTAATTGTGTCCTAGGGAGTGATTCTAACTGTAGGGGGGATGGGCTTCCACTGACATGACAGCGATCACTGCTCCTGATGACAGGGAGCAATAGATCCCTGTCATGTCACTAGGCAGAACAGGGAAATGCCTTGTTTACATAGGCATCTCCCTGTTCTGAAGCTCCGTGACATGATCGCGGGACACCGGTGGACATCAAGTCCGAGGGTCCCGCGGGCACGGTCACGGAGCATGCAGCGGGCGCACGCGCGCCCACTATGCTGCGATTTAAAGGGAATGTACCTGTACACCCATTTGCGCAGCCGTGCCATTGTGCCGACGTATATCATCGTGCGCTGGTCGGCAAGCAGTTAATTGCGGATGATGCTTGATGGGAGTTAAAGTGGTATTAAACCCAAAAGCAAACCTTTATTATATTGCAATAACAACAGTAAGATATAAATGCAGCGCTTATGTATTAAGTATGAAAAAAGTCCATATCGATGAAAGATGGAAAGTTCAAGAAAAAGGATCCAGTGAATGCAATTCCACGTGAAGGGTGCTAAAAGACATCCTTCACCAGTTACAGAGACACACACTGACCCTGCCTTACCCCAAATGATGGACCACTTAACCAAAAGCAGTCAAAATCTCTTAGTAGTAATCAACTATTGCTGTTCGATCGTTCGACGAAGAACGAACGATTTGGGCCGTTCGCGCCAAATTCGAGTGACGCGAATGGCCCACAATGCACTACGCCATCGCAGTGTCATCCAGGCGCTGTGATTGGCCAAGCATGCACTGTGACCCCGCATACTTGGCCAATCACAGCGCCGGCAGCGAGGAGAGCAATGATTGGCCACAGGCAGGATGCCTGTGGCCAATTATTGCTGAGGGGGTTTAGTACACGCCCCACACTATAAAAGGCCGCCAGCGCGGCGGCCTTGTGTAGTGTGTTCCGGAGCAGGGAAAGAGAAGCATAGGCAGGGACAGTGTCATTTTTTTTCCTTTACTAATCCTGGATTCCTTGTGTTTAGGGACAAATAGGGATAGGTAGGGAGAGTGTCAGTGTGTTATTCTGTGCTAAACCTTGTTTGTAGGGACAGAGAAGGACAGTGAGGGAAAGTGTCAGTGTGCTATTCTGTTCTAAACCAATCTTGCTGAACCATATTTGAAATCCTTGAGTTTAGGGACAGAGAGGTACAGTGAGGGAAAGTGTCAGTGTGCTATTCTGTTCTAAACCAATCTTGCTGAACCATATTTGAAATCCTTGAGTTTAGGAACAGAGAGGTACAGTGAGGGAAAGTGTCAGTGTGCTATTCTGTTCTAAACCAATCTTGCTGAACCATATTTGAAACCCTTGAGTTTAGGGAAAGAGAAGGACACTCGTGGAAACTATCAGTGTGCTATTCTGTGCTAAATCTTGTTTGTAGGGACAGAGAAGGACAGTGAGGGAAACTGTCAGTGTGCTATTCTGTTCTAAACCAATCTTGCTGAACCATATTTGAAATCCTTGAGTTTAGGGACAGAGAGGTACAGTGAGGGAAAGTGTCAGTGTGCTATTCTGTTCTAAACCAATCTTGCTGAACCATATTTGAAATCCTTGAGTTTAGGGACAGAGAGGTACAGTGAGGGAAAGTGTCAGTGTGCTATTCTGTTCTAAACCAATCTTGCTGAACCATATTTGAAATCCTTGAGTTTAGGGACAGAGAGGTACAGTGAGGGAAAGTGTCAGTGTGCTATTCTGTTCTAAACCAATCTTGCTGAACCATATTTGAAATCCTTGAGTTTAGGGACAGAGAAGGACACTCGTGGAAACTATCAGTGTGCTATTCTGTGCTAAATCTTGTTTGTAGGGACAGAGAAGGACAGTGAGGGAAACTGTCAGTGTGCTATTCTGTTCTAAACCAATCTTGCTGAACCATATTTGAAATCCTTGAGTTTAGGGACAGAGAGGTACAGTGAGGGAAAGTGTCAGTGTACTATTCTGTTCTAAACCAATCTTGCTGAACCATATTTGAAATCCTTGAGTTTAGGGACAGAGAAGGACACTCGTGGAAACTATCAGTGTGCTATTCTGTGCTAAATCTTGTTTGTAGGGACAGAGAAGGACAGTGAGGGAAACTGTCAGTGTGCTATTCTGTTCTAAACCAATCTTGCTGAACCATATTTGAAATCCTTGAGTTTAGGGACAGAGAGGTACAGTGAGGGAAAGTGTCAGTGTGCTATTCTGTTCTAAACCAATCTTGCTGAACCATATTTGAAATCCTTGAGTTTAGGGACAGAGAAGGACACTCGTGGAAACTATCAGTGTGCTATTCTGTGCTAAATCTTGTTTGTAGGGACAGAGAAGGACAGTGAGGGAAACTATCAGTGTGCTATTCTGTGCTAAACCAATCTTGCTGAACCATATTTGAAATCCTTGAGTTTAGGGACAGAGAAGGACACTCGTGGAAACTATCAGTGTGCTATTCTGTGCTAAATCTTGTTTGTAGGGACAGAGAAGGACAGTGAGGGAAAGTGTCAGTGTGCTATTCTGTTCTAAACCAATCTTGCTGAACCATATTTGAAATCCTTGAGTTTAGGGACAGAGAGGTACAGTGAGGGAAAGTGTCAGTGTGCTATTCTGTTCTAAACCAATCTTGCTGAACCATATTTGAAATCCTTGAGTTTAGGGACAGAGAAGGACACTCGTGGAAACTATCAGTGTGCTATTCTGTGCTAAATCTTGTTTGTAGGGACAGAGAAGGACAGTGAGGGAAACTATCAGTGTGCTATTCTGTTCTAAACCTATCTTGCTGAACCATATTTGAAATCCTTGAGTTTAGGGACAGAGAAGGACACTCGTGGAAACTATCAGTGTGCTATTCTGTGCTAAATCTTGTTTGTAGGGACAGAGAAGGACAGTGAGGGAAACTGTCAGTGTGCTATTCTGTTCTAAACCAATCTTGCTGAACCATATTTGAAATCCTTGAGTTTAGGGACAGAGAAGGACACTCGTGGAAACTATCAGTGTGCTATTCTGTGCTAAATCTTGTTTGTAGGGACAGAGAAGGACAGTGAGGGAAACTGTTAGTGTGCTATTCTGTGCTAAACCAATCTTGCTGAAGCATATTGCAAATCCTTGTGTTTAGGGACAGAGAAGGATAGGCAGGGGACAGTGTCAGTGTCATTGTTGCTAAACCTCCTGCACAGTATACACCTGAAGGTAGCCCTTATTGCTGTTTTTCCCATCTCCCTGCAGGCCATCCATTAAAATGTCTGGAAGGCAAACAAGGAGAGGCAGACAGTCAGGAGGCAAAAAAAGAGGGCAAGCAAGCTCTGTGTCTGGGGGCAACAGTGCTGGTCGTGGACGCGGTGCATTGTCATCAGCACATTGCCATGGGACACGCTTGTCCTTCTTTTCGGCAGCTGGACATGTTGAGCCACATCATACCGAAGACTTGGTAGAGTGGATGACCAAGCCCACCTCATCCTCCTCATCCTCTCTCACCCAGGCTCAGGGTACTGGCAAAGCAGCTGCCAAAGCGTCCTCTTCTCTGGTATCATTATCTTCATTAGTCAATCCTTCCCTAGACCCACCATGTCCTCCTCCTGAGGAGTCCCCCGAACTGTTTGAGCACAGTGTTGGGTACATGCTCCAGGAGGATGCCCAGCGTTTCGAAGGATCTGATGATGATACCCAGATAGAGGAAGGCAGTAGCGTGAGAGCAGAGAGAGGGGATGCTCAAGAAGGACACCAATCTGGCAGTCATGCTCCAGCAGCTGCAGCATACTGCCAGATTGGCTCCAGTGATGAGGAGGGAGGGGATGATGAGGTCACTGACTCCACATGGGTGCCTAATAGGAGAGAGGAGGAGGAGGAGGATGAGGAGGAGGCACATCTCCAACGAGGCAGGATGCCCTTGGGTGGCCAGCGTATGGGCAGCACACCGACGGAATCACACCGCAGAGCTCCGCCTGTGCAGGGCGCTGCCTCTGCCCGTCATTCAAAAAATTCTTTGGTGTGGGCCTTTTTTGAGGCGAGTGCATCAGATCGCACAGCTGCTGTTTGAAACATATGTCTCAAGCGTATATCGTGTGGCCAAAACATCAGCCGCTTGGGCACCACATGCTTGATCAGACATATGTTGACCTGCCATGGAGCTCGTTGGCAAGCCTACCTTAAAGACCCACACCAAAGAACAAAGCGGACCTCTCCTTGCACCGCATCAGCTGGGATCTCCAAACCCACTATACCTTCAGTCCTCTCTGAAACCTGCACTGAGAGGAATGAAGGTGTAGAATTAGGTGTGTCACAGCCATGTACTTGCGGCCACTCTGCTAGCAGTACACCGACGTCCGATTCTAGCAGGCAAATTTCCCTGCCCCAGCTGCTGGACCATCGAAAGAAGTTCACTCCCAGCCATCCACATGCCCAGCGGTTGAATGCTAGCTTGGCTAAATTGCTAGCGCTTCAACTGCTGCCTTTTCAGTTGGTAGACTCGGCCCCCTTCCGTGAGTTTGTGCAATGTGCGGTTCCTCAGTGGCAGGTTCCCAAACGCCACTTTTTCTCACGGAAGGCGATTCTGGCTCTCTACAGGCATGTGGAAGGCAATGTCTTGGCCTCGCTGGACAGGGCGGTCAGCGGTAAGGTGCATATTACCGCTGACTCATGGTCCAGCAGGCATGGACAGGGACGTTACCTTTCTTTCATGGCCCATTGGGTCACTCTTTTGGCAGCTGGGAAGGATGCAGGACAAGGTGCAGTAGTGTTGGAGGTTATTCCACCTCCACGCCTCCAAAATGCTACTACTGGTTGTGACACACCTCTCTCCTCCACCCCATCCTCTTCTTCTTCCTCCATGGCCTCTTCCTGTGCTTTGTCCTCTGAACCAGCGGTGCTCCGTAGGCGTTCAAGGGGCTACGCAAGTACGCCGGCAAAAAGATGCCATGCCGTGCTTGCGCTGGTGTGTTTGGGGGACAGGAGCCACACTGGGGCAGAGGTCCTGTCTGCTCTGCAGGGGCAGGCCGAGAGGTGGTTGACGCCACGCCAGCTTAAGCCAGGAATGGTGGTTTGCGACAATGGCACCAACCTCCTCTCCGCCCTCCGACAGGAACAACTGACCCATGTGCCCTGTGTGGCTCACGTCCTTAACCTGGTGGTGCAGCGGTTCTTGGGCAGGTACCCGGGCTTAGAGGATGTCCTGAGGCAGGCCAGGAAAGTCTGTGTGCATTTCCGCAGATCTTATAATGCCAGTGCTCGCCTGGCTGATCTGCAAAAGGAGTTGAACCTGCCCAAGAACCGCCTTATATGTGACATGCCCACCAGGTGGAACTCAACGTTGGCCATGCTGCAGCGGCTGCACACGCAGCAGAGGGCCATCAATGAGTACCTGTGCGACTACGGCACCAGGACAGGGTCAGGGGAGCTCGGGTTTTTTTCACCACGCCAGTGGGGCATGATCAGGTATGCATGCACTGTCCTGGCACCATTTAAGGAGGCCACGAGGATGGTGAGCAGTGACAGTGCATGCATCAGTGACACTGTACCTCTTGTCCACCTGTTGGAGCACACGCTGCGTGGAATAATGGACAGGGCACTTGAGGCAGAACAGAGGCAGGAAGAGGAGGACTTCCTTGCCTCTCAAGGCCCCCTTTACTCAGACAGTGTTCCTTCTGTCCCACCCATCGCACAGGAAGAGGAGGAGGAGGAGGAGGAGGAGGATTGTGTCAGCATGGAGGTGGAGGCTGGCACTCAGCATCATCAGCAGCAGTCTTTTAGGGATGATTTACAGTCCCAAGAAACCAGTGGACTTGTACGTGGCTGGGAGGAGGTGGCTGCGGATCATGTCGTCCTTAGTGACCCAGAGGACTCCGGACTGAATGCCTCAGCTAACCTACGCTGCATGGCCTCCCTGATCCTGCAAAGTCTGCGGAAGGATCCTCGTATTCTTCGGATCAAGGAGAGGGACCATTACTGGCTGGCCACTCTCCTTGATCCACGGTACAAGGGTAAGGTTGCGGACCTTATCTTACCGTCGCAGAGGGAGCAGAGGATGAGACAACTCCGGGAGGCCTTGCAGAAAGGTCTGTGCAACGCGTTCCCAGAGACTGGGAGGTTACAAACTCCTGGTCCTGGACAACGAGTTGCTGAGGCTTCGGGCAGTCAAAGAAGGAGCGGTGGGGAAGGTGGCCGTCTGACCGATGCGTTCAGACAATTCTTTAGTCCGCAGCCCCAAAGTATGATCGGTTCCAGCAACCATCGCCAGCGTCTGATATACATGGTGCAGGAATACCTAGGGGCAAGCTCAGACTTGGACACCTTCCCCACCGAAAATCCTCTGGCTTACTGGGTCTTGAGGATGGATCACTGGCCAGAGCTTGCACAGTATGCAATTGAGCTACTGGCCTGTCCTGCATCCAGCGTTCTTTCAGAACGCACATTCAGTGCTGCTGGAGGATTTGTCACGGATCACATGGTGCGCCTGTCCACCGACTCGGTTGATCGACTGACTTTCATCAAGATGAACCAGTCTTGGATCACCACCAGCTACCACACACCTGATGCTGATATAACAGACTAATTGATTTTAAAATGTCACATCCCTTCAAGACTGATGCTGATGCTGAGTGCCTGTGCTGTTATGTTGACTGGCTATCCTCCTCCTCCTCCTCAATGATCCGATTAATGATGATAGCTTGGAAGATCATTTTGGTTTATGGGTGCCGCCACCAGTGGCTAAGGCCCAATTTTTCAGCCCCTGTTTAACAGGGGCGTGTAATTACAATTTTTGATGCAATACTTTGCAACAGGCCTCATTGCTGTGCTCCAAGTACAGTATCTGTGAGGGGTTGCAGTGTTGTGCCACCAGTGCCTAAGGCCCAATTTTTCAGCCCCTGTTCAACAGGGGCATGCAATTATAATTATTGATCTAATAATTCACAGCAGGGCCCATTGCTGCGCCCACCAAGAGTAACTGTCAGGCCTTACAGTGTTGTGGCACCAGCACCACCATCAAAGGCCCAATTTTTACTACCACTGTTCAACAATTATATGTTATTACAATTCCTGATATAATAGTTGACAGCAGGGCGTTCCAGCACCCACCAAGAGTAACTGTGAGTGCTTACAGTGTTGTGCCAACACCAACACCTAAGGGGCCAATTTCTGCAGAGTATATACGGCAGGTCCCTACTTTCAAACATCCAACTTAAAAACGACTACTACTTGCAAACGGAAGAAGACAACAGGAAGTGAGAGGAAATCTACCCCTTGGAAGGAAAATTCTCTCCTGTAAGAATTAATATGGGAGAAAGGTGTCTCCTTTCTACTGATGCTTTATCACCAATCCTTGTTTCAATAAAAACACCACATTTCAAAAACAGTTGTCATTGGGACGCAAAGTGAGGTGAAATGTTCTGAACAGGGGCACAGACAGCAAAACAAATGTTACAGGGGTGATAACCCTTCCCTATGTTTTCCAAAAAGCTTAAAAATAGGTATTTGGGCTGGAGCTACACTTAAACAATGTAGCTGTTCAAAATTACAAACAGATTCTACATAAGAACAAACCTACAGTCCCTGTCTTGTATGCACCGCCTGTATACGGCTGTTCAGAGTATATAGGGCCTTTTTTATTTTGTGTGCGGGGTTCCCCTTAATATCCATACAAGACCCAAAGGGGCTGGTAATGGGCTGGGGTAGGGGGGGGGGTTGATGGGGTAGCTATGCCATTTTTCTTAAAGATTTTCATCCATATTACCGGGACCAGACATTACATTAAAGCCGCAAGCAGTTTTAAATGGCTTTTTTTTCCTTTAGAAATGTTATTTTGTGCAGGGACAGTTCTAAACACGGGAAACACGTGGCACTTCACAGGCATACTTTAGACACCCCCCAGGTACAATATTTAAAGGAATATTTGACTTTTTTTTTTCACTTTATGCATCATTAAAATGACTGCTCCCGGAAAACGTCCGTTTTTAAAACTTATTTTTGCATTGATACATGTCCCCTGGTGCAGAACCCGGGTTCCCAAACTCTGTTTAGGACAATAACATGGATAATAGTCGTTATAATTAGCACTTTAGAATCCGAACATTCGCATCCATTGTATTTAATAGGGTTCTATGTTCGGACGAACTTTCGGTCCGTTCGCGGGTTCTGGTGCGAACCGAACCCGGGGGTGTTCGGCTCATCACTACTCCTGATAGCTGTATTCCTCAGGCTATGGCACACTCCATCAAAGACAGGGTCTCAGATCGTACAAGATGTGGGAACAAGCAAGAAGACACTTCATTGCACAGTATTACTGATAACAACATTTATTGAAAAAAAACGCCAAAGTATTCACAAACAGTGTAGGTAAAACTGCATGTATATCCATACATCAATGGGAATGTTTCCAACCAACAAGATGGATGACTACCATACGTGGCAACGTCACGTGACCGAGCTCCACGTAGTCGGCCATCTTGTGAGTGTGCCATAGTCTGGGAATACAGCTATCAGGGGGTCTTATGGATGTGGAGAGTGACACTTTTTGACATTGACACTTTTGGACCAATTTGGGCATTTTCACTTAGGGGTGTACTCACTTTGGTTGCCAGCGTTTTAGACATTAATGGCTGTGTGTTAAGTTATTTTGAGGAGACAGTAAATTTACACTGCTATACAAGCTGTACACTCACTACTTTACATTGTAGCAAAGTGTAATTTCTTCAGTGTTGTCACATGAAAAGATATAAAAATATTTACAAAAATGTGAGGGGTGTATTCACTTTTTTGAGATATTGTATATCTTATTGTTGTTATTTATTGTTTTACACCAAACTGTGCTAGCAGCTTTTGTTTGTATATATTTTATTACATCACAAGCGCGGGTGGATTGTGATTTTTTTATTATATTGCAGCTTACCAATTCTTGGATGTGATAACTGCATTAGTTTTCTTTTTTTGACGTTTGTGTTTTCACTGGTGATTCTGCCAGTAAGTCTGTTGTTTTTCTACAGAACAAGCTGTACTGCAGATGTAGAAGTTAGACGGTCCTGACAAACCATTTACCACTGACAACAATCAGCTTTTATTTATTAATGTAACCCGGATTAATTAATCTAGAAATGTTGGATCATGTACTAGGTATGTGATCCGGTGCAGGACAACCGCTCTGCCACCGTATAACTACCGTATATACTCGAGTATAAGCCGAGTTTTTCAGCACTTTTTTTGTGCTGAAAATGCCCCCCTCGGCTTATACTTGAGTCACCTTTTTGCGCCTGATCTCCCGGACTTTGGGAAGCTGGTACTGGCACACATGTAGCCCCACTCTTACTCTACAAGTGTACAAAGTTTGTTGTCTCGGGGATCTTACGACCGGGGAGCACCGATTTTTCAAAGCCGCGCACCCCTTCCATAGACTCCCATGTTAAACGATCATTTCTCCGGTGATTTTGGGGACCCAGTACCGGCCGGGATGTAAGTCCTCTGGACCCGAAGCTTGGCACATATGTAGCCCCATTTCTCTTCTATAAGTGTGCAAAGTTTGTTGTCTGGGGGACCTATGGCCGGGGAGCACTGATTTTTCAAACCAGGCACCCCTTCCATAGACTCCTATGTTAAACGTCAGTCTAGGCATGGGCACAGTGAGGCATGGGCACAGTGAGGCATGCAGATGGGCGCAATGAAGCTGCCAATGGTCACAGTGAGGCACAGTAAGGCTGAAAATGGGCACAGTGAGGCTGCAGATGGGCATTGTTAACCCTCTTTTCCACTTACAGTAGCTGCTGCATTTCTCACCCTAGGCTTATACTCGAGTCAATACGTTTTCCCAGTTTTTTGTGGTAAAATTAGGTGCCTCTGCTTATATTCGGGTCGGCTTATACTCGAGTATATACGGTAAGTTATGTGGTCGGCAAGCGGTTAAACAGATAGCTTTTTTTTATTTATGTAAACCTTTATCTCAAAAGGAACAAAACTGTTGCTGTAACTGCTTAAAACATGTTAGCTGGAGGCTGGCTTCAATTTGTTAGTGTGTCTAAATCTTCTAGTCCATGTAACCCTCCCCCCCTGCCGACTGACAATGCTGCTGTCCAAAGATGTCTCTTTTCTCCTTCATCCAGAGTGGGGGCCCTCTAATATGGTAGGTGAGTTACGGGCCAGATCACCAGGTGAAAACACAGGGAAAAAAAATAAACTAAAGCAGTCACCACATCTAATGACTGGTAAACTGCAATATACTGCGTTTGATTTTTGGTTGAATACCACTTTAAAGAATAACTGCAGTTACATAAAAACATTTTGTTATTAATACTTGTTAATTGTTAAATGCATAAGAATAATCATAACTAAATAGATGAAAACAGAGGGCACACTGACCTAGTGCATTATCCAACAAAATTGTATTAAAAGTTAAATCTAATAAATAACTACTCACAAACATAGGTAGTAAAAGTGCTCATCATGGATACACTCTCCAATAGCTCAAGCTAGCCAATAGCTAGCCAATAGTTCAAGCTTAGCGGGACCTCACCAGGGGCCCTGCTGGCTAACGCATTTCAAAGGTACGTCCTTCTTCATCAAAGCTTGAGGACAACCCCAGTCATAGAGGGCAGCAAGACTCCAAGAGAGTTAGCCACCCTTTGCAACAGAGTAACTTTTCTTATTGGGCTGCCACATCTATGCGCAGGAGATTATTGTTGCAATCATAACAAAATGCCTGATGCAGTGATGAGCTTTTAATGTGTTGGCTCATAGTGAAAAATGTACATCATATCACAGACTTCATCTTTCTGTATCCCATATACTGTACATGCTAGGGGTGGCAGGGTCTGGAGAAAGGAGTCCCTGTCTGGAAAGCTACAGACTTGGGACACCATAGAGTGTACAGTTGTAAACTGACCATTACCGGTATGTTATTATCAAGTTTGTGGTTATGATCACTCTAAAGAACTCTAAATAAATATTTGACATGCACCGTGTAAATAGCTAAAAAAAATATTTTATAATTGCAGTTATTCTTTATTGTAAAACTCTAACATCCACACATAAAATCATTTTAATTCAAATGTGCAAATTGGACTCTATTTCCATAGTCCACTAATCTGCAAATTTGAAACACTCCAACTTCCAACAGCCTTTGCCTTCACCACCCTTGGTAATGGAGATTTCTCTTAACCACGTCAGCCCCGGAAGAATTTACCCCCTTCCTGACCAGAGCACTTTTTGCGATTCAGCACTGCATCGCTTTAACTGACAATTGCGCGGTCGTGTGACGTTGCACCCAAACAAAATTAACGTCCTTTTTTCCCACAAATAGAGCTTTCTTTTGGTGGTATTTGATCATCTCTGCGATTTTTTTTTTTTGCACTATAAACAAAAGAAGAGCGACAATTTTGAAAAAATAAAAGCAATATTTTTTACTTTTTGCTATAATAAATATCCCAACAAATAAAAAAAACTATTTTTTTTCCTCAGTTTAGGCCGATATGTATTCTTCTACATACTTTTGGTAAAAAAAATCGCAATAAGCATATATTGATTGGTTTGCGCAAAAGTTATAGCGTCTACAAAATAGGGGATAGTTTTATGGCATTTTTATTATTATTATTTTTTTTACTAGAAATGGCGACGATCTGACTGCGACATTATGGTGGCACATCAGACACTTTTGACGCTTTTTTGGGACCATTGTCATTTATACAGCGATCAGTGCTATAAAAATGCACTGATTACTGTGTAAATGACACTGGCAGGGAAGGGGTTAACCACTAGGGGCGAGGAAGGGGTTAAGTGTGTCCTAGGGAGTGATCCTAACTGTGAGGGGATTGTCTACAAGTGAAACGACAGTGATCACTGCTCCCGATGACAGGGAGCTGTAGATCACTGTCCTGTCACTAGGCAGAATGGGGAAATTTTATGTTTACATAGACATCTCCCCGTTCTGCCTCTCTGTGACACGATCGCAGGCCGCTGGCGAACATTGAGTTTGCGGGGCCTGCGGGCACAGTCACGGAGAGTGCGGTGGGCAGGTGCCCACCGCACGGCTTCTTAAAGGGGGCGGCTTCTTAAAGGGGACGTACATTTGCCCACCGCTGCCATTCTGCCGATGTATATCGGCGTGCAGCCTTCGGCAAGTGGTTAAGGGGTAACTCCACTTTTGTGGGAAAATAATAGCAAATAAAAAAAATAATAATATAGTGTATACAATTACTACAAAAGTCAAGTCAAGACTTATTAAAAACTATCTTTTCTTTAAAAAAAATTCCTTTTTGTAATTTTCTGTAAAATACATTACATTATGTCTTCCTGGAGGTGTTTTGTACACAGATGGTGTACAGAAAGCCCCCCCAGAAATGTAATTTTCTGCTTGTGTAATTGACTTTCTGATTTTCCAAGAAGTCCGCATTAAGCTACAAGTCAGATTTTTGCCATCCCCTGCAACAAAAATATCATTTTTGGTGAGATACTTCCAAAGGGAAACCATGTCTAAAGGGACATTAGAGCCTTGCAGGTGCAGCAGCTGATCGATAATTATAAAACCGCTCCCATACAGATTCACTCTGACATGGACACAGACGAACAAACAGCTAATTCTTCAAAATAACAAAAGGTAGGAATCTGCCACAAAAACCACCCCGGAGGGTCAATTATCTATTTTGACAGAACACCGGTAAATTTCTCCCGACATTCTGCCCATGTGTATGGGGCTTTACTCCAACCTGAGAATATCTTCTTTAGTTTTTTTTTTTTTTTAAGTAATTGCTTTTTTACTACCATACATTATTCTCTTTATTTTTTTGATAATCAAAGTAAATGTTTAATAGCTATTGATAGAATGTCTTGAACCAGACTTCTAGTGAAGTTCTGACTTGTATTATAACTTGTATGTTTTTTTTTGAGCTAAAGTACTTGTCTTTCAAAATGTTCTTTTTTCTTCGTTTATTTTTCAAACTCAAGATCCCAAAAAAATCACAAGTCTGGGTTTTGTCTATATGTCATGTACGCCCATTACATACATATTTCAAATCTTGTATTTTACTTAGGTTATGGATAGAAAAAAGTTACAATTTTTGTCCAAATGTACGGTATAGGTCAGTAGTAGGTAGTATATACCAGCAGCCTACAG
The DNA here is from genome assembly GCA_029206835.1 of Rana muscosa. Lineage (NCBI taxonomy): Eukaryota > Metazoa > Chordata > Amphibia > Anura > Ranidae > Rana > Rana muscosa. The sequence goes on along the minus strand of JARGYO010005626.1, from coordinate 65,077,111 downwards.
AATAAACGTTCACAGTCAGTGATCTGTATACCCCCAGAGAGTGTTTCTGAAAAGGTCAGACATGGTGCCAGCTTGTGAAATTAGGGCTGAACTACAAAAAGCTAAATACAAAGATTAAATACATATAAGGGAGCCGTTTTACCTATCAACTTATTTGTATTTTTGTACATCCAGTCCTGAGATTTACACAGCTCCCCCACGCAGCACAGCTAAGCAAATGTCACCATATTCTCTGTTATAGTTAAAGGATAGGTGCACCTTTAGTCACATGTTGCATGTTACACCCATTGTTTAGGGTGTGGCATGTAACATGTTGCTAAATCAACTGCCACCACCCCGTCCCAATCCCCCATTGTGACCGCAGGCGGTGGATCTTCTCCCCGCACTCGCTGTCACAATTCAAAAACAGCACAGGCTCCGCTCACATGGCCACATCATTCATTCACAGAGTTATGTGAATGAAGGAATTACAAGTACCGTCAGTGATTGCGGCTTAGGCCTCGTACACACGGCCGAGATTCTCGTTGAGAAAAACATGTCGTTTTTTTCGACGAGATTCTTGGACAAGAAACTTGTCCCGGCCGAGTGTACACACGCTCGTTTCAAAGAACCCGCGGTTCTTTGAAAGGAGTGTACGCGGTGACGTCATCGACTACGTCGAGCATGCGCTCGTCACATTCGATGCCGTCGCCGCCATCTTGGTATACCCTACGTATGCCTAGGAAGCTACCGCGCATGCGTCAAATTCATTTCGAACATGCGCGGGCTTCCGGCCGGACAGGTAAGTGTACACACACTCACTTTTCTCATCGAGAAACACGCCGAGGAGAATCTCGACGAGAAAATAGAGAGCAGGTTCTCTATTTTCTCGTCGAGGTTTCTTGTCAGTTTTCTCGACGAGAAACACGCTAGCAGCGTACACACGACCGATTTACTCGGCAAGACCTCTCTGCCAGCAAGTTTCTTGCTGGTTCTTGCCGAGAAAATCGGTCGTGTGTACGAGGCCTGACAGCTTGTAGTTCTCAATGCTCTCCCTGCAATTCAGTAACTGCCTGCCTGATTGGCAGACAGTGTGCTTAGAGTCTGCAGGATCCTGGAATTGCACCCACAATCTGCTGATCATTGGTGCAATGCCTTAACCACTTGCCGAACAGCCGCAGTCATTATACAGTGGCAGGTCGGCTCGTTACAGCTGCACAGCAGGGGATCCAGTGGCCGCAATGTCTGCCGGGCACCCATGATCGCTCCACAGAGAGCCAGAACGGTGATCTGCCAATGTAAACAAACAGATCCCTGTTCTGTCAGGGAAGTACAGAGTGATCGTCTGTTCCTAGTGATCAGGAACAGTGATCTCTCTCTCTACTCCCAGTCAGTCCCCTTTCCCCACAGTTAGAAACACCACCCAGGGAACACATTTAACCCCTTGATCGCCCCCTAGTTTTAACCCCTTCCCTGTCATTTATACAGTAATCAGCACATTTATATAGCACTGATCGCTGTATAAGTGTCACTGGTCCCAAAAAAGTGTCAAAAGTGTCCGATCTGTCCATGGCAATGGCGCAGTCCTGCTAAAAAAATCACTGATCACTGCCATTACTAGTAAAAAAAAATATTAATAAAAATGACATAAATCTATCCCCTATTTTGTAGACGCTATAACTTTTGCGAAAACCAATCAATATTTGCTTATTTTTTTATTTTATTTACCAAAAATATGTAGAAGAATACATTTTGGCCTAAATTATTATTATTTTTTTTTGGGGATATTTATTATAGCATAATCTTTTTTTGTTAATAGCGCAAAAAATAAAAACCGCAGATGTGATCAAATATCACCAAAAGAAAGCTCTATTTGTGGAAAAGAAAAGGACATTGATTTTGTTTGGGTACATTGTCGCACGACCACACAGTTGTCAGTTAAAGTGACGCAGTGCCGTATCGCAAAAATGGCCTAGTCATTAAGGGGGAAAATCTTCCAGTCCTTAAATGGTTAAAGGCTCCCAAGAAAAAAATAATTACCATTTTCTTACTTGCAAAAAAAGTGCATTTTTAAATGCTAAACTGAGACAAAGGAGCTGGTTGTGGATTTGAGAAGGATTTGTCTCCATCCAAGGATGTAGTGGGGGTGCACATAGATAATAAGCTGGACTGGAGCAAGAACAGTGAAGTGCTCTATAGGAAGGGCCAGAGCCACCTCTATATTTTGGGGATGCTTTCAACATCTGCTGGACATTGCTGGAGATTTTTGATGAGTCTGTGGTGGCCAGCGCTCTCTTGTATGCGGTGGTATGCTGGGGAAGCCAGCTTAGGGCAGCGGACCCCAACAGACTCAACAAACTGATTTGCAAGGCCAGTGATGTTGGATTGGAGTCTTTAACAACAGTGTTGGAGAGGAGAATGTTGTTCAGGGTACATTCAATCTTGGACAACTCCTCCCACCCACTCCACAATACACTGGTCAATCTAAGGAGTACCTTCAGTGATAGATTGTTACAACCACGATGCACCACAGAGCGACACAGGAAATCATTTTTGCCTGTGCCCATCAAATTATATAATTTTCCTCTGATTGCTGGATGTGAGAATTTAACCTGGTTTATGATCCTGATTTTTATGTAATTTTTAGGTACTGTGCACCATTTAGCAGATATTTATTTGAGACACAGCTGGTGATATCACCAGCGCATGCGCTCTGAAGGAACGGCATTCCTGTGCCATTCCTTTAAAGTCCTGTGCCGTAAACAGCAGCTCCTACGCACATGGACAGGAGTGACATAATCGTGGCTCCTGCCATTCACACAGCCGGAGTCCACGAACCCGGAAGGAAGACCGGGTGAAAATGGAAGCACCTTCAGCAGTGACAGCGTACCACTGGAGGGCTTTGTTCTAAGGTAAGTTTCACATAATGTGCTAGTATGCGATGCATACTAGCACATTATGACATTGCCTTGCAGGTTTAGAAAAAAAAGCCAGCGGTTTACTACCGCCTTAATTGTTGTTATTGTTCATTTTATTGTTGTTATTGTGTCTTGTTTCTATTTGTTATTGTGATTTTATGTTGTATTTTTTTAAATGTAACAGTATTTTAATAATTTCCCTTTGGGATTAATAAAGTATTCTGAATTCTGAATAAAGGTGATGTTTAAAGAATACCCCCCAAGTAAAAGAGCAGCAGCAGACTGATAAGGTATCTGTACTCTCTCCTCCTATCAGCATGCAGGGCTCTCAGTCCTGCTCCTCTTTCTCTCAATCTGAGTGTTGTTTTATCGGAGAATGTAAGTGGCTGATATCAAGTCGAATTCATGAACTTACACTAGTTGCTTTTAAAAATAAATTTTAGGAAAACTTAGCTGAATTGATGTGTGTCTTTCAGCTCTGCATGGCGTTCAGCTTTAAACTCAGAATAACAGTTTAAACATGTTTCTGATACATTTTATATAAAACACAATTTAGTTGGCATAATTTCAGAATTTACTTTGGATATCCTGACAATTAATAGGGTGCCCTGTAAATACCCCTTATATGGTGGTATACAATATAATATTATACCATCTCAAAGGTGTGTGTTTACATTTAAGCAAGGTGACATTGGGATTTTATGTTGAGAAGAACCATAATCATTCCACTCTCTGTGAGCTATCCTCCGAGAATAGATGTTTATGTAACCATGTTAGATTAAATTAGGGCAATGGACCAGAATTATGCTGTGAACATCTCTATCTCTGATAATTCGTAATTAAAAAGAAAGCTCCTTTCAATGTAAAAATGACAAATCAAATATGTGTAATTTTTATTTCTTTTTTTACTTTTTTATAGTGAAAACAAAATTTAATGACCTCAGTTGATTTAGATAATGCTAAATATTTAACTTTTCACAAAACCCTCAAAACTTTTGCACTGTTTCTGCAGTGCCCAGTGGGAAAACTGTGAACTTTGTTTCTATTTTGTCTTTATCTACAGCTGTGTAGAGTTAACTACAGGTGTAAACACAGTATTCTATGCACAGTACTAACATTTTCCCACATCATATGTCTCTCCTGCAAAATCCAGCCTGCAAAGTCCTATGGTGCCTGTTAAACAGGTGGTCAAAGTTTCAGCTTTAAGGCTAAGGTCACAAAGGCAGAAAAGGGTTGGTAAAAACAGACAGTTGATCTGTGTTTTTACTGCCCCCCCCTCCCAACCAACCACCCACATACCTATCTACCTATCTATCTAACATGACAGCCATATTTATGTAGCATATAGAGTTTGACAGGTGGCACTGCCTGTCAAACTCACCCACTGAAGTCAATGGGACTGCATTACAACAACTCATGGTTTGCTGCATAGTATTTCAATGCAACATTCCCTATAGCCTAAAAAAAGGATTTTGGAAGTGGCAGCATCATCTCCTAAAAGTCTGCAAACATTTGCATGATAATACAATTGCTATATATTGCTATATTACTATATATGCAATATTCAAATTAAAGCTACAAACATAGAACCAAAAGTGCAGTTTCCAATTGCTTTTGTAGCACTCCTGCTTTCTGGGTACTTCAGGGGGACCCTTTAGATGCTGTGAGAAATTAGCATTTAACATCTAAGGGTGAAATCCTTGGCTTATTTTGGGCTAGAAAGAAAGTCATTTTTTTATTTTTTATTTGCTCAGTAAACTCTGAAAACAGGATTAGAGGCACAGAATAACCAATTGGCTGGAGACAGGATTAGGAGCACAGAATACCTAACAATAGCAAAAATATTTTAGGTTTTTACTGACTCTTTAACAGCAGCCAAGGAGACTGCATTAACGGCATTGAGAGTAGTCATTGTCTGTTGTTAAAGGTCCAAGCAATCTTTCTCCAAGTAGATTTAAGGCCATTGATCCTATGCAAGCATTGACAGGTACTTTCGTGAATGAGCAGTGGGAACTTACAATGTCCACCATCAGCAGCTTCCCCAAAACTTTCCAGGATACTTTTCAGCACAGAAGACTCCTTTACAGATGCTCCATACAGGAAGCCATATTTCTGCTTTGCTCCCTCTGGATGTACCCAAGGCAACTGAAATTCTCTTGCCTTTAGCACAGGCCCCCAACTGGGGCAAGGTCCAAGAGACAAATACCCTCTTCACAGTGGGAGTGAGGTGGGGGGGAAGAAGTCAGTGATAAAAGGCTTTACTCTGCCAGGCATTGTGATTTCATATCTAAACAAGGAGCAGGTAGCTATATGATGTGCAGCATGACGTACTGACTGGCGGTTCTGCTTTGATCAGTGTCCAAATGGTGAAATGTTTCCACCAGCCCAACAGATCTTAATAGTACTGGCCCAGTGAGCAAATGTTCACATGCACCCCCAGGCCAGCCCACTGCTAAGTATGCACAAAAGAAGCCAAATTACTACAGAAACCCTTAAATTCACGTATGGTTTAAAGTGGAACAACACGGCATCATTCCTTTTTTAAATTCAACGTAAACTCACTCACACGTCCATGTCTCAATGCTTTATTTTGCTGAGAAAGCACTTTAAAAAACACACCCAGTTTTTTCTGTCTGTGGCCATCTTGATTAAGGGCAGATGAATCATGGAGCATTTACTTGCTGGAATCCATCTGCCCTTAGCTCAGGCATGCAGGCAGGAGGGTGTTCTTAGCTGAACCCCACCTCCTCCTGAAGACTCCTAGGATGTATGAGATCATTTGTCTAGGCCTGGAAACCAGGAAGTAACTGAAAAAATAAATAAAAAAAGAAGTTTAAAATAAGTAAATATGATATACCATCCTATCTATTCACTAATGGTAGCAGTATACAGATTAAAAATAGCCAATGTTGATTGAGAGTGACGTTTAAGTTTTATAATGAAAAAGAAAATCTAGTGCTTCAATATTTTAAATGCCTCTTTGTGTTCAAATTCTCAAATGAAAGACATGGCACCAATCAGCTACTTCACCATGGAGTTACTTAAAGTGTTACTATACCCAGGACCCTGCATTCACTGTATCGGGTCTCCCACAGTACACAGAACATGGAAGTGCAATTATTTTAGTAAATATAAACTGCTAAATATCCTTTCTCATCAGCAGTTAGACCAGTCTTGTGACTTCTATAAGTGTCTGGTTAAAGCATGTAGAAGGAGTTTTCATTCTCCATACCAAGACACTTTAGGTTGTGTCATAATAGGAATCCTGCTGGTACCCATTTTCTTATTATCGATCATTTCATTCCCCCATGGAGGGGTGGCCCCAAAACCAGGGGGGTCTCACAACTTGAGACTTTTTGGATATATGAACTGCAAACACATAGGCCGCTGGGATTGAATGTTGAGTGGGACATCAATTCCTTTATCAACAAGGCTTGAATTTTGGGTCCTTTGAACGTGGTGGGATATGCTTTCTCTTCATTTTATTTTATTTTATTTTATTCATGGTATATACATCCATTCACATGGGTTTCATTTTTTAAGGGTTCATATTTATATTGGTATAATATGGACATGTATATTTATCTGTATATGTTTTTTAAGACATTTGTACATACGTCATTTAGATTGATTTGATTGTTATGTACATTGCGGGTCGTTCAGTTAGGGATTGGTTCATTTTTTGAGCAACCAAGGGTGTGAGGTTTTCACCTGCACTATTGCCATTTTTCTCAACCATTTCCCCCTTTAGAACATATTCAATATAACCCCATACATATATTTAGATATTTTTATATAATTATTCATATTTTAACTTAGTTGGTCAGTTCGATTTGGTGCAAGTCTTCATTGACCTGTTCACCTTCGATTCATATTTTATAATATGAACCCCATTTAGGTTGTTTTGCACACAACCTTTTTATCCTTTACTTTTTACTAATAAAATCATGTAGGTTTACATATTCATCCATGTGTCCTATACATCACGAGTATTCCATATTCAGCTTAGCTGGTGTGGGCATTACGGTTGTGACACAGGGAAGGTGGAACGCATCCACTTCCCTGTTTTGATCTGCTGATGCGCATCATGTGATCGGGAGTGACGCGGTGCGCATCATGGGATCGGGCACGACGTAGCGTGCGTCCTGATGTCAGCGCGGTTCGGGGAGAATGTATTGACTCCCTGGACGCCCTGGCTTGGAGCGCATCACGTGACTTTGGGCATTGCAACGGAGGATGCGCTTTGTTTCGATTGGATGCTCCTCCCAGTGATACCGAGGGTTTGGGATTTACCCGCCCCATGCTTTTCATTGGTTACTTGTAGTTTATGGGTTACTATGTAAGTGGGCGGGTTGCAATACACTCAGCACCCATTCCATTTGACCAGTTTTTTTCATATAGCCCCCAGACTCATATGGGTCAATCATATAACCTAGAATTCATTTCATGTTGAGGCGTGGAACACACGCCGATGCGCCATTTTGCATCACCCAGGAAGTGGTTGCTCATTGAATGAACTCCCAGGTGAGGTCTTTTCAGTTTGGGGTCATATCATCTATACATTTTGTGGAAGCAGCAGTGGATGTACACCCCAGATGATGCAATTTGTTGCAAAACGCGTCGGGAGACAACACTGCTGCCACTGATTGTATTTGACAAGCGTTTGTTTCACCACTTTAATGTAAGTGTACCTACCTACGTTAAATTTCATTTTAAAACTGTATTATCCTATGTGCCCTTCTCTTTTCCTTTATATTGCCATTTGATTCATGTCCTTGTTTACCATCATTGGGCTACCATCTTCCAAGTTTTCACATACCCTCCTATCTTACTTGCTGTGAGTGATGTTCCGGTGGATTCATCTACAGAGGATTGATTCATCAGGGTGATATACACTCAAAGCTTGATGTGACCCTCCAGACATAAGTCTGTTTGGGTCCACAGATTCTGGTAAGCCTCCTTTATATCGGTGGTGGTCATCTTCACTTCCCTCAAGATTTTGGGATTATCACACATTTGTCAAGAATTTGTTTTGATTTCACATATCAGAGACTCCTTTTTTCATTATCAGAATTTCATATGGACTTTTGTTATTTGATTTAGCATCACTTTCATCACTGGGTGTTGTATTCATATATGTTTTAGCGCTACAATTTATTTGTTTTTCTGTTTGCACCTTTTGTCCATTGTTTTGTAGCTGCTCACATTCACAAGCAGCGCGGAATTTTTTGTTTATTGTTTCTATTCACTAATGGTAGATGTATGAGATCATTTGTCCAGGCCTGGAAACCAGGAAGTAACTGAAAAAAAAAAAAAAAAAGACGTTTAAAATAAGTAAATATGATATACCATCCTATCTATTCACTAATGGTAGCAGTATACGGATTAAAAATAGTCAATGTTGATTGAGAGTGACATTTAAGTTTTATAATGAAAAAGAAAAGCTAGTCTTTCAATATTTTAAATGTCTCTTTGTGTTCAAATTCTCAAATGAAAGACAGGGCACCAATCAGCTACTTCACCATGGAGTTACTTAAAGTGTTACTATACCCAGGACCCTGCATTCACTGTATCTGGTCTTTCACAGTACACAGAACATGGAAGTGCAATTATTTTAGTAAATATAAACTGCTAAATATCCTTTCTCATCAGCAGTTAGAGCAGTCTTGTGACTTCTATAAGTGTCTGGTTAAAGCATGTAGAAGGAGTTTTCATTCTCCCCTGATTGTCCTATGAGGCTGCAGGACCCCTGATCCTCTGTCTGGACAGTGCTGATTGGCCCTGTGTTGATCACATGCACTCTCCCAAGAAAAAAAAACTCTCTAGCAATACACACCAAACTGAACATGTGCAGCTTGTTCCCAAGGCTCTCTTCTATCAGCACAAAGATTGGGGACAGTTGGAAGAAGGGGAGGATCAGAGAAGACATGATCAAATGTCTTTTTACACAATGCGTAGGATTAACCCCTTAGATTCCACAGTGAGTAAAACAAACATTCTTTACTGTATATACAGACTGATTTTACAGTTGTGGGTTTAGTAACACTTTAAAAACCATAGGAAATCAGAATTGATGCAATTTTTTATTTTTTTGAGAAACACCTGATTTCATGCCATAAAAACTTCACCCCTGACTGCATTCAAAGGCTGAGCTAAGTCATGGGGTAAAATAATGTGAAATATCTACTTAAAATAATGGCGACAAATCCAATTTGACCATCTAGAAATGTCTGATGTTGAATAACCTTATTTTTTATGTCAAATTCCATTTAATCATTTTATTTTTACAACTCCCCAAATATGCAAAGATAGTTCCAGCCAATGGCACGAGTATGACTGAAGGAATAAACCTGTCTTGTGCATATTTTTAACACCCTATGAGTGCATAAACATAGCCAAGGCAATAAACATCCAAGGAAGATGGTAAACACAACGGTTACTTGATATTTAAAGAAAGACGTTAAAGAGAACCTTATAATTTTAACTTTTTTCTAAAATATGTTTCAAATTTTATTCAAATATGAATAGAATTAATATCCAAATAAACCAGCCTGAGTGAAATATGCAAACATAATTGCTTTAGGACTTTTAGGCACATTTCTAGTAAGTGTACTTTTCAGTTAATATGGCGTGGTGCCATATAAAAATGATTTATACTGAAAATGGAGTAACATGATTCGAAAGTCTGCCTCAGCAATATATTGTAAGGCAGTCTGCCATAATCTACACACATTAGTTAAAAGGCTCGACCATAGAGGCATTATTTCTGACAAGTAAAATGGCCTACAACCACAAGGGGTGATTAATAAGCCCAGCCTCTATGGTATGCCAAATATATTTCAAAGCATTGTTTCAGTGTTACGTTACTGCATTAGCAATTGTTTTCATTCCCTCTGTATTTTGTATGTAAATTGTTTGGCTTATTTAATAATTTAGAAGACTGTTGACTAGGCCAAATGTATGAAATGCAAAATGCATAGGTAATCAGTATTACGTTAAGGCTCCACTCCTCTATTTAAAAAAAAAGGTGGATGCACTGAAGAGGCTATGGGAACCTTTTTGTACAGTGCACATATCCCTTAAAGAGTAAACTGTCATATTTTTTGTTTTGGATAGACTTGGGGAATGTTGGAACCTCTGTCATGGTTTTTATTACAATCCGTGGGAATTAAAATGTCGGGGGTACGCTGGCCATCAGGGCAAAGTAAAGGAAGCTCTGAAATTTTTGTTACCCCTGGAACTGGATTACAGAGAAAATATCCCAGTAGTAAAATCTATTTGGTGGGGTTTTCCCATACTTTGGGATGACACCTTTTTAATTCCTGTGCTATCTCCAGGACAGGGAGTGAAGAAAAAACTCCCCAACAAGGACACAAGTAAGCAACAGAAATCTGACAGCGGTCTAAAAGTACAACTAAAGGCAAAACTTTTTTTTGGTTTTGGACAGAGTGGAGATGAATTACATCCCCTGGCATTTATTTATTTTTGCTGAATGTGCCTCCGTTAGGGAGATTCACCCTATCTATTTGTCCTGTTTATCAATAAGAGTGAAAGTAAAAGAAAATCCCAAGTTTTGGGGTTGTCCCCAGATAAGCAAAAGAGGGGAAATCTTCCAAAGGGGGCACTAGTTCTGGTGACCAGGGGGTCCCCAAGGGATTCCCTTAATTTGCAGGGATTTCCTCTAATTTCCTGTTTTTGCTATGGGACAGGTAGTGAATGGAAATCTTCACAATGGGACACAGGTGGCAAAAAATAAACTGACAAGGGTTATGACCCTCCCTTACTTTATCCAAAATGAAAAAAAAAGTTTTGCCCATAGTTCTACTTTAATCCTTCCCAACTCAATTCAATTCAAAATGTCAATCCAGATTTTGGCCTGGATTGACACAGAAAATTATTCATTCCTTCATGCTTTCCATCAGAGCAACTGGAAGTGCATTATTGCTTTGTTATGTAATATTTATTTTTTATAGTCATTTACCGTATTTTTCGCTCCATAAGACACACCTAGATTTTAGAGGAGGAAAACAAGAAACAAAAAACAAAACAAATGGTGTACCAAAATATTTACCAGTGCCCATGAAATGCAGCCTGACCTGTTCTAAAGAAATGCAGCCTTACCAGTCACATAAATGCAATCTTACCAGTCCCATAAATACAGCCTTACCAGTCCCATAAATGCAGCCTGACCTGACGTCAACACATCCGCCTGACAGAAGACAGAGCAGCCTGAGCGGCCGTACGAGTGACAAGCCCAGCCGGGAGATCGTCTGTCGCTCACGGGGGCTTGGGATGTCTGTCCTCCACTCTCCTACCTCTCTTCTGCTGGTACTAACATGGCGGCGGCAGTGGTGGCGGAGGGGGGGGGGCGGTGCCTGGTCAATATTAGCTCCATAAGATGCAGAGACAATTTCCCCCATTTTTTTGGGGGGGGGGAAATGCGTCTTATGGAGCGAAAAATACGGTATATAATCTTATTAATTCATGCAGTATTTTATATAATGTATATTCACAACAGCCCCTACACAAAAATTGTGTACAATGTAAGGTTGTTCCTGAAATTCAGATTGATCATCTAGCAGAATTACAGGTGACATAATGGACATGGAAAATATTTCCACTGTGAAAATACATATGGCACTGCTGTTATCTAAACTTACACTTTAAATGGTGAGGATTAGGCTTGTGCAATCCGTTTCGTAACGAATCGAAAATCGTCCGAATTTAGCAACTTTCGGACATTCGGAAGCATTCGAATTTCCGAACAAAGCAATTACGAATAAGACCGAATCCGAAATAAATTATACCGCAAATAGCGAATGCCCGAATGTCTTCGGCATAATTTGTTATGAAAACGTTACGAATGTACGAATCCATACGAAGCACAATAACACTCTGCTCTGCTCTCTGCTTCTCCCACACCGTGCTGAACTCCCTCTCAAAATGGTGTACAGGGGCGGAGGCTATAGCCGCATGTAAAAAACGAAAGTAAAATACGAGATTTCGAATCCATTCGAAGCACAATAACACTCTGCTCTGCTCTCTGCTTCTCCCTCACCGTGCTGAACCCTCTCAAAATGGTGTACAGGGGCGGAGGCTATAGCCACATGTAAAAAACGAAAGTAAAATACGAGATTTCGAATCGTTACAAATAACCGCTATGTATTTAGAAAAGTACAAATCCATTCGAAGCACATTAGGCATAATAGGCAGCGTCGTCGTGAGAGAGACACAGAAAATTACGAATCAACGAACCCAAAAAAAGTTATGAAAGTAGGAGTTGTGTCCAGAATCAACGAAAAACAATGTACTCTACCGAAAGTACGAATTATAAATCAACTAAAAATTCAACGAAAAATGTCGCTTGCGAAAATACGAATTAGTCCGAACACGAAAAATCCCGTCTAGCAAAATTACGAATGATTACGAATCAACAGGACCGAAAAGAAACGAACCGAAACTAACCGAATTTTTCCGTTGTGCACAAGCCTAGTGAGGATGTCAATCTAACAAGAAGAAAAAAGAGAATGATTGCTACAGAAGTAGAAATGATTATATCATTAAAAGAAAATAACAGGCATAATTTAGTAACACACATTTGTGTTGAAGAGTAATATACCTCTATATATTTTTCAGTGTTGGATATACTGATTAACAGAAACAGTTATGTTACACATCAACTCAAGAAGCCTTTCACTGACATCTACATGTCTATGTGATTGCAGGTTCAGCTAGGCATTACAGGCAATGTATACATTTCAGGAATTCAAAGCCCGAAGCCACAAAAATAATTTGTGGAAATGATCATGGCTGAGACATTGAAATAATCCTTTTACTGTGCAGGTGTTTGAGATTAATAAAGGCAGACAATCTCTGAAACGTGTCAGACTGAAAAAAAAAAATCACATTATGAAAAGCCATTTCAGTAAGCAGGAATGTAAGATTGTATGTATGTGGCTCAAGCTTTATTAGAAAATGGACAATTATGGGAGCATTGTATTGGGAGGTATATGTTTGGCCTACATTAGTCGCTGTGGAGGACTTATACCCATGGCATTCCACATGGCTACAGTAGGACTGGTAGGTAAGAAGAGTCTCATTGGGATTTCTCTCAGGCTCATTCTTTTCTACAGTATAAGCAAAATTCTGAGATTTTTTTAACTGTAATAAGGAAGAACATTTTTGGGATCAACTTCTCTGAGACTGATTATCTCAATTAAAGCAATGCTCACTAGGACAAGAACCTACAGGTAACAGTGAAGAGCTGCTGACAGTTGTGTTTTCCCGGCAGGATTCCCACAGAAGAATGACACTAAAATAAGGGTAAACTTCACATTACCTCTCTAACCACTCCAAGTAAATTTAAAGATTTTTATGTTTTATTACTAAGACCAATAGTCCAGCCATTCTTCCTTGTCTCAGTTTTCATAGCATTAAAAATTCCCTTAAAAATAGCAAATTTGCAATGACATTGCAGAGCAAAGTTCTTGCTTTGTTCAAAAAAGGAAAGCAATTTCTTCTAAGTTAGGTTAAAAAAGACATATGTCCATTGAGTTCCACCAAAAGGCAAAATAAATAAATTAAAACTTTCATCCTCAGAATCCTGCAGCTGATCTAGAAGGCAAAAGGGTGGTCCAATTTACTCCACTAGGGAATTTTTTTATTTATTATAAATTGAAGACTCTTGTCATGGCTGCAAGACAATAAAACATATTTTCTAGGCAATTATAGCAAATAACAATTGGTTGCAGGTAACAGGGTGACAGATACCCACTCCCACTTCCGGCTGGATTGCCGCAGCGCATTCAGCAGACGTTCTCCTCCCCCCTCCCTGCCTTCACAGGTTCCAGAAGCCTGTGGGACCTTTTACAAGTGCACGGCTTGCCCATGCATGGTAGGGAAGTCAGCTGTGAAGATTCAAGGAATCACAATCATCTGCCTACAATAAACTTGCCAGCGCCGGGGACCCAAAAGACGGGTGAAGTACTGGTTCAGGTGTGGACAGCACTGGATAGTATTCTTTTTTTAAAAGTCAGCAGCTACAGTTTTTGTGGCTGCTGATTTTTTTTCTTTCAAATAGGTGAAAGAGCCCCTTTAAAAAGAAAAAACTCCCATCTAACAGCCTTCTTGTAAACCCTCATCTGTGCATTCCTATGACATTTGTTTCCTTTTTTTTCAGCGCTTCTGATTTGGGGCTAAGACAAGCCATTGCCCTGTCAATAGAGGACAACCTTGTTGCTCAATGAGGTATTACCATTATTAGAATAAATGATTATTTGATCAATATATTCATTGTGAAGTAGAGATACTTATTTTATGACTAGGCATACCTTAAAATGTATTTTATTTTTCTATAGGTACCCCCTCCAAATTTCTTTTCACCATTTTATGTTGGTGACCTCTTTTTTTTTTTAATTCCTAATATAAACATTTAAAACTTACATTTACTGAAGAGAATAACAAAATAATCTGTATTTGAAGCCAAACAACAGTATGGCCTTCTACATAACAACTGACAAACCATATTGATTCATTTATACACCTTTATTGCACTAATTTATTCTCTCTGCACCTAAATTTCTTGCACTTTGAATACTGGCAAGTTCAGTTATTATATTGTCATCTCAATGCTCTGCAATTAAGTCATTTTTATTGATTCGCAGCCAATGTGTTGCTGAGACTTGTTTTAATCAAATCAGTTTTTTTTTTTATTGAACATCAAGAAATTAGCACATTGACAACTCATTTTCTTCTCCAGTGTCTTGGTAACGTGTGTTACTGCTTTGAGGCTTGTGAAGGGTTATCTGATTTGTTTTTTTTATTTTTCTGTTTATTTCAAGCATAGTGTAGAGAGTTTTTTTCAGATAATAAAACATTGGTGGTGCAGCCTATAGAACCTATATATATTTTAGCTCAGCGTACCATGCTGAATCGCATGGCATTGTACAGCAACACAATGAATGAAGTGTATGTTTTTGTACACTTTAAATAAAGTTCATACAAAAAAAAGGGGGGAGCCGTGTGATGTGCTGAATCGTGCACCACACTGCCCTCTACCACAGCCGGCACGGGAGAGCTGTCGCAGCCATAAAGCGCCCTCTGTTGTGTGTGAATTTAGCCTCAAGAATATCTAAACCAATAAAGAAAATGATACAGTGCAGCTTTTCAGTTCTTAGATGTGATGACTGCACTAGTTTACATTTTTTAGACTAAAAACTTTTTCATCAAGTACAGAAAATACAGTCCTGTTGATCTTTCCAGACATGCAGAAACCTTGTCACTTCCTGTGAAATGAGCTAAAAGAACATCTTCCTTCAGTAAACTACTTATCTCCCATCCTCGTGTAGTAGAGATGAAGAGACACTGTAAATTTGTATAATTTCAGCCTTGATAATAGCCAAGGCAAGTGTAGCAACTCAGGGGCTGGAAATCTTTTCTTTGCAGAGTTTATCATCATATAAGATAGTCTGTTACCAAGTATCAAACAAAAAAGATACATATTATATACTGTATTCATTACTAGGAGTGAGCTTGGGTTCGGTCTATACCCTATTGCATTAGTGTGTGCAGCCCAGAGCACAAACACAGCAGCAAAGATTGGTGTCAGTATTTTTTTTAATTTTTATTATTTTAAAACATTTAATTTTTTTAATTATTTTTTTATTACTTTTTTACCATTTTTTTTAGGAGCTCCGTTATGGGGCTTTGGTGAAATATCAAGGGTCTAAACAGACCCATGGTGTCACACTTTTGAGACAGAGAAAGAAACTGAAAACAGAGATTCCCCACTCCCTTTCTCTGCAGCCTGTAGTAAACATAGTTTACTATGCTTCAGTTAAAAATGAAGACAGAAGCGATTGGTACAGATCACTCACCGTGTTCATTCATTCATTTAATGAAATATTTACCAGCCCCTTCCCCGCTCCTGAGATGAGAGGAGGGAAGCTGGCAGCACTGCAAGGGGGAGACAGGAAGCAGGGGGAATCACCACGGTATGGAGTCATTAGGGTGTGCCCAGGCACACTCAGCACACCCTGTGTGTACGCCTATGCCCAGGAGGCTGCTGTCAGTCCTTGGCACTGCCATGTAAACAGACATGCACAAATGGAAGGAGCACCATACCAAAGTATAAAAGAGTCTGAATTAATTTATTAGTTTGTACTAAAAAACAGCCATTGTGTTTTGGGGTCATAAAAAAAAAACCTTCATCAGGGCTACAGTTAAAATAAGAACCTTGACTCAACTCAAAATAGAGCTTTCCTGGATGAATCTGTGTAGGGAAGCTAATTGCTGGATTGTGAGATTTACTGGCCAGCAGTATCTGTATAAGCAATCAATTAATCAGTCAATCTTATCAGTCTTACCCTGATTGCTCATGCAGACACTGCTGTCCAGTAACTCTCCTGATCCAGCAATTAGCTTCCCTACACAGATTCACAAAGGAAAGCTCTTTTTTGAGTTGATTTAAGGTTCCTATTTTAACTGAAGCACTAATGAAGGGTATGTTTTTTTCTGACCCCTACAATGCTCGGAGGTTTTATAGTGCAAATTAATAAATTAATTTGGACTCTTTTATCCTTTGGACTGGTGCTCATTACATTTGTGCATATTTTTTCTAGCAATCTGCTGAGACACCCACTGAAGGGTAGCCTGGTCTGTTATGAGCAGCCTAACCTTTGTAAGAACTTACATCTACGTCCTAGTGCCTCTTGAATTCTTTGTTCTTCATTGGGCACTACCATGTGGCCATAATAGGTCAATGAGGTTATTAGCATCATCACCCTTTTGTGTACGTTCAGCTGTGGAATAGGAAATTCCCCCACCAGCAGCTGATTGGCTCAACACTGACAGCTTCCTTCCAGGATTGGCTGAACATGGGATCAGACTAAACCCAAGCTGAACCCAAACTCATGCCTTGTTACTGTCATTACCTCTCGATGCTGTCAATCAAATCTAATGATGTGGGCGCCAGGGGGCGGAGCCGAGTCCTGCATTCTGCAGCTATGGACGCCGAATGCAGGACTCGGGAGCGCGCCCACAAGGTAATCCCCTTGGGAGAGCGCTTCCCAGAGGTGGTTATCTGATGTGGGGAGGAGCCGCGAGAGCCGCCAGGGACCCCATAAAACGGCGTTCGGGACCACACTGTGCAAAACGAACTGCACAGTGGAGGTAAGTATGACATGTTTGTTATTAAAAAAAACGAACCTATAGTGTCACTTTAATTTAATAATAATTGCAGCATAAAGTTTAGCTTATTCAGCTTGGCTCAGGCATCATTCTTGGCCAGAAACCAGGAAGCAACTAAAAAAAGTTTGAAACAAGTACGGTAAATATAATATACCTTTCTACCCATTTACTAATGCTAGCAGTATTAGGATTAAAAATATGTTGATCGAAAGAGTTTAATTCCGCTTTAAGATTCTGGATCCAATGGCAGGCTGGAGTGTTTGTAAAGCGTCACCATGATCCAGTGTTGCGCTGCATTTGTTCTGCAGGCAGAGTCATGGGACTCAATGTTGGGTCTTCTCAGCTCCACCTCTCGTTCCTTCCCCAAATCACTACTCCTTCAACTGATGCCAGGTTAGCTTTATGCCATATTAGCAGTATAAAAAAGAGCAGTCAAGCTCCAATTACTGTATACTGAACACTAGATCAAGCAGTTGAGCCGCAATAGCTGTATAATAAGTGCTGGATCATGCAGTCAAGCAACAGTAGCTTCACAGTAAATTCTGGTCTATCAATTGAAAAAGGCTGTGCAACAAGTGCTGGACAAAACAGTCAAGCCAGTGGTGTCTCATCATGTGTGTGTGGGACACATGGATCCCGAGGGCACACACTGCCTATGAAAGGGCTTTCTGTGTGAGTTTGTGCAGGTGCCAAACTGGATTTAAATACAGAGTGCACTAAGTGGCTGATCCCAGCTGAGGGAGTAATTGGTGAATGCAGACATTTGCAGATGTCCCTCCCTGTGCTGATGAAAAAGACTCCTCGTGCAGATCGCTTTTCAGAGGCATTGGAAAAGCGGTGAGGAGGTGATATGTTAAATCCTCACCACCTGTTTTAACCCCCTAAATGGTGGATCACTGCACCTGAGTTGAGTGAAAGCTGCTGCACAGACCCTTTTTTTTTGAATGGGTCACATTCAGCGGTGATAGTGCCCACAGAATACAACAGGAGATATATTTCCTGCCACAGCCACGAAGCAAAGCATTACAGCTGTGGCATGTGTACGCCCCTGGTCGCTGCCTTGTCAGCTAAAAGGGAGCATTAAAACCATAGGTCAACAACATGGTTTTTACCACCCCCAACTAAATGTCTGAAAGAGTGCTGCTTGAAAAGAGTCCAATAGAAGGAGTAACCACTGCATAGATAACACTGGAAGTGACCTCTTTTCATCCCTCTGTGCCTATTCCCTCTCAACCCCCGTTTCTCTACCCCCTTGCTCTGCCCCCCTCTTTCCCTCCTACCTTTCTCCTCCCCCCTCCTCCATGACCTCCCTCTCTCTCCTTCCCCTTTGTCCTCTCCCCTCTCCCTTCTGCTCCCACTCTCCCTTCTCTCTCCTTCCCCCTCTCTGCAACATGTTTTCCTCCTTCCTTTCTATCCCCATCCCCTCCTCTCTCCTTCCCCCTCTCTGCGACATCCTATCTATCCCCACCCCCTCCTCCCTTCCCCCTTGCTCCTTCCACCTGCTCTCTCCTCCCCCATCTCTCTCTCTTTCTCCCTTCTATTCCTCTACCCCTCCTCTCTCTCTCTCTCTTCCACCCCCTTTTCCCCTCTCTCTCTCTCATCACCTCTTCTCTCTCTCTATTCTCTATCCTTCTCTCTTCTCTCTTGCTCTCACTCCCCCCCTCCTCTCTTCCTCCCTCTATCTCTCGGTTTTCCTTTCATCTCCCTTTCTCTCCTTCTCCCCCATCTCTCTCATTCCCTACCCTCCCTTTTGTCTCTATCCCCTCACCCATCCCCTTCCTTCTCTTCCATCCCCTCCCTCTCTACCCCTCTTTCCTTCCCTTTCTTCCCCCCCGCCCTTCCTTCTCTTTTCTCCCCTCTTCTCTCTCCCTTCTCTATCTCCAATTGACAGCAGTCAGTCTAATGATCGACTTCTGAAGAATGGGAATTTTGGAAAACTTTTTTCAATCATCGGCTGCAGCGCTGATAGCGGAGGAGTCCCCATGGTCAGTATACAATAACACAGAGGGATGATTACTCCATCCTCCTGACTTGTGTGGATGGAGAGCTATTTTTTTTTTATTCAGCCCATCAGATTAATAATAAAAAAAAATCTATGGGCATCTTTACACCTGACTCCTGCACTCTATACTGTATTTATAATACAATACATAGCCCTGCCCAAAATGTTCATTATCTCAACAGTTGCTGGTGTTAATGAAATTTCTCTTTAAGGTACTCTCAGTCAGGCAAAAAAAATTTTTTTGTGTGCAGAAAAACAAATATATATATATATATATATATATATATGTAGCGCCACCCCCGCAGGAACCTCCACTTTTCGGTACCCTTCCCCCCTCCGGTGTCACATTTGGCACCTTTCAGGGGGGAGGGGATGCAGAAGATACCTGTATAATACAGGTATTTGCACCCACTTCCGGGCATAGACTCCCGCGGGAGTTATGCCACTTCCCGTCCCCCCCATGTCTTCTGGGAGACGCACGGGTCCCAGAAGACAGGATGGACCATTTCTATTGCGCAGCGCAACTCGCTCATGCGCAGTAGGGATCCGGAAAGTGAAGCCGCAAGGCTTAATTTCCTGATTCCCTTACCGAAGATGGCGGCGGCAGCATCCGAGGACCGAGGAATGGGTCGGCCTCGGGTGCCGACATCGTGGGCGCGTTGGACAGGTAAGTGTCCATATTTTAAAAGTCAGCAGCTGCAGTATTTGTAGCTGCTGACTTTAAAAAAAAAAATTTAGGCGGACCTCCGCTTTAAAAGCACCCCACTAGTGGCTGAAGAGTACCGCTGAAACGACGGTAAAGAACCGGTAAAACTAGCGACGCTTTACCGCTAACGGCGGGGCGTCTCAGTGTGACAGGGCTCTTACATAGATACCATTCTTTAGTACAATCTCATGATTTCACTTGCATTACCAGCTTTTTCAAGGGGTCCTATCTATGTTCTCGTATTTCTTCTTCATATTTATATAACTTTAATCCAATCAGGAACTTTTTAATTTACACAAATTAAAGTACATATGAATCTGGCTAATGTGCTTCACTATCTATGTAATTTCTATGTTTTATGAAACATTAGACCATCTCTGGATATAAAAACTAATTTCATTTGTTTCTGTGTGATTCAATGCAATTGATTCATAACTACCTGATACTATGTCATGACTACAATTTTTCCAAATGGAAATGTGAGTTGAGAGCATTTATGTACTAGTTTAAACTTTTGCCTTTTCTGCTCTTAAAGGGCCAATATTAAAGAGGGATTCCACCCGCAATTTTTTTTTTAAAGTCAGCAGCTACAAAAATTGTAGCTGCTGACTTTTAATAAGGACACTTACCTGTCCTACTCGCCGGCGATGTCAGCCCCCCCGAGGCCGATCCCTCGATCCTGGCAGCTCCCGGCGCCGCCATCCTCAGTAAGGGAAACAGGCAGTGAAGCCGTGCGGCTTCACTGTCCGTTTCCTACTGCACATGCGCGAGCCAAGCGTGAGCGCTTTGTGAATGGGCCGGCTGCTCTCTGGGATACACACAGTTCCCAGACGGAGGAAGAAGACAAGCCGCGGACGATGAAGAGGCAGATTAGGGGCTTCCGCATAGAGACTGCTATTTCTGGTAAGTAATTATTTTATTTTTTTTCACATTTTTTTTACATTTTTTTTTGTATTTTTGGTAAAAAAATAAATATTTCAGGGTGGAACTCCACTTTAAGCAGCATTACATTTCTTTCAATTTCAACTCAGGAACAAGAAGCGTGTTATTTGCAAAATTACTAGCCGACAATGAAGGAAAAAAAGCCTAAAAAAAAAACAAATGCAGCCACCACATCTAAGGATTGGTAAGCTACAATATAATCAATTTTTGTTTTCAGTTTTAGGTGTATTTTAATTGTTTTTGTATGTATTTATAATGTAATGTAATTAAATTGTTTGTTTTATACAGTGTATGCTTGATTATCACCTTTCAGTGACAAGTAGACTTCAATTTACAATGTTTTGGGTGAATTGTAACTGGGTGCCATTTTTTTTTTGCTATTTATTTTGCTATTGATATAAATAGTCGTTCTCTAGGATGTAGATTTTAACTGTGTTTTGTATTTGATCTCTATTTTTCTAATGTTAAATTTCTATTTGCAACCACAAATTCTGCTTAATTTAAATTGTTATTTACCCGCTAAAAGCCTTTGTTTCTCGCAAATTGTTATTTTCCAGCTGATTTACTAAAAGAGTTGAAAATCTTCACTCAGCTTATTCACTTCAATTATCCAATCATATGGAAACAAATTCCTGCTTATTTATTTAATCTGCACATGAATGTGTATTCAAAGTAAACACAGCTTCAATTTATTTAGTAAAGATTCTCAACCCCTTGGTAAATCAACCTCTTTATCTCATGATTTATTATTTTATTACCACCTTAGATGCTTCCTTTCCCTAGGATTTTTATCAGACCTTTCATAATTTAGTTGTTTTTTTTTCGTTAAAAATAGCAAATAATGCATGGTAATAAAAATACCACATGGGCCATAATATAGTGAATTTACATTTAAACCTGTTTTCATCTCACCATAAAATTAATGTAAATTTACATCAAATAAAATGGCATTGACTGAAATTAATTTAGAGAAAAAAAGTTTTTTTTAAAGTAGAAATAATAAAAAGGGGGAAATTAATTTAAAATAATGGGATATAAAAATTATTTTCTGAGTATCCAAAAATCATTTTGTGGAACTATTGTGTTTAAAAAAGGAATGTAAGAAATATGCATCTTGTTCTTAAAAGAAAGTATATGTTCACATTTACAAGTAATCATAGAATCACACTGAACTATATATATATATATATATATATATATATATATATATATATTATGAATATACTATGAGTTCTAAAGGGTGCGGATGCTAATCACATTAAACTTTGATTCTAAAGAATATTTTTATTAGGAGTATATTTAAAAAGCAACAGAAAACTTTGTGGTATTCCCAATCGATTCTCACGCTTCGAAAATCGTTCATTGTCACTACAAAATTCCAATATGCCAGTTAGTTTTTTGCCATAAATCCTTGCATTTTGAGATTTTCATTCTGTGCTCCTAATAATTGTGACATTTCATATTTATTGCAATACATCTTTTTTTCACTGTTAACCTTATTCTACAAATTACAGGCTAGAATGTAAAGTTGACCTTAGTAGTTTGAAATGGCAATAGATCAATAAAACTAAGGCAGGCCATATACGGTGCAATTCTTTTTCCTGCAACCACAGGTTGCAGGAAAGAAATTTGCACAATTCCCCCATCAACACAGACAGTGTTGGCAGGGGAATCAGCAATTGTCTTCTGCCGGTGGTGTTCAGGCTTGGGAAGCCATCCCTGCCGGGAGAAGACAGTGATTATCGCTAACGGCTATATCCGGCAGGCTGGTTGTACTCAAGTTGATTGATTGATCAACTTGGTACATTCAGCCTGCCCAGTAACAGTTCGAATCTCGGCCGGTTCCTGCTGAACTGGCCGAGATTTGAACCATGTATGACCAGCCTAAGGAACCCTCTGAGCCTAAAATGTAAGTCCTGGTGTGGGACCTCTGACCTGGTCCATCCCTAAGTGTAAAATAAACCCTAACAAATAGGGGTACATTTAAAAAAGGTATGACCATTTCGGGCTATAAAAAAATAAATAAAAAAAGGAGCTAAAGCACAGTAATGGGCATTGCTTTCCTCTGACTTTGGGAGTCTAATAAAACTAAATAAAATTTGTATAAAAAAATGCTGGGTGGAGAGCCCAAACATTGATTGGCTGTCCTCCAATCACAGAGCTCATAGATTCCATCCCACTGCACTCATTTTATGAATGGGCCATAAAATATGCATATTCAAGAGGAGTATAATGGATGGAGATATCCCTCCCTCTATCTGAACCCTAACAATTTTAGTTCTGAATTGATGCATTGACGCCTTGACAGGTAAAAATTCCTAAGCACTTTACACTTAGTGCAGTGCAGTGAAGTGAAGTCTGGTCATCACACTTCACCTTATCTCAGCTTCACTATGTTTCTTCACTATATGTCACACTTTATTAGAACCTAGGGTGGCATGGGCAATTAAGACTGTTTGCTCTAGAAAGTTTTAACTATTTGTTGGCAGTTGCAATGTCAGATGATATTCAGAGTCAAACATACCTTGGGATAATAACAATCAGAGAATTTAAGTTTTATCCCTTTTGGTTAAAAAAGTGGTAAAGAATATCCTGTACAATTACCCTAGGCACTTTAATAAATAAGATCTGTGACAATAAAAATATGGAACTGATCCTTGCTGATTAGTTTTTAATCATATCATTGTTATCCTGTACACAGAGCACATTTAGGCCAATTCCTGATGAACTGATGAAAATTCAATCAGTGGGTGCCACTGTGGACCCCCTGCCTGCTGACATCCCTTGAATGAAAAATGAAAAATTGTTGACCAAACAACATTTGCATTTAATTAGATGCAGGCTGACTTTCTTTCAAAATACATACAGTAGCCTAAGACAGTGCTGGATTTAACCTCCCTGGCGGTATGATTCTTTCTGGAATTATGTACCAAAAGCGGTACAATTATTTTGCATGGAAATTTGGTGTTATGTATTGTAGGCCTGCGATTCTTAGTAATTACTTACTTAAACCTGACCAAACAAGAGTCTAGTAGACATCCCGGGTATGATAAAGTTTGAAACACAAAATAATAAATTATAATATAATAAATAACTATAAATAATTATAACAAATAGTAATGTAATTATAATAAAAATTATTCAATAATGTAATCAAATCAAAAACACTGAAATTTGCTCAGTTGCAGAATTGTCGCTGTCATTAGATTTTTTGTTTGATGATGAATTTCCCCACAAATCGCTATCGCTAAATTCTGCGAGTGATTGTAATTTATTATCGCTGTTTTTTAGCTGGTCTAAAACCGCTTTTGACCTAAAGGGACACTTTTTGGTTGCTATGGACAATCCCCAGTTTCCAGGCAGAAAGAAAAGTTTTTATTATATAAAAGTGCATGCCGGACACTGGGCAGACCACTAGGGACAAAGGGGGTGTGTAATTATTACATACAGTACTGTAATCTGTAAGATTACAGTATACTGTATGTATACTATGTGTTTACTTTTTTGAATTTGGCGCCGAACTCCTTCCCCGTGCGTCGCAACGTCGCAGGGAACGGAGCTCGGCACTCGGCAGTGAGGATCGAGCGAGACACGGCTCGCAGACACTGCGGGAGGACATCGCAGGATCCAGGAAACAAGGTAAGTTACTTCCCCTGGATACTGCGATGCAGCCCGAGTCTGGCTCGGGGTTACCGCTCTTAGCATTGAAAACTCACCCCGAGCCAGACTCGGGATTACCGCTAAGGAGGTTAAACCTGAAGGGGTGGGGGGGGGGCATGGCACTTCAAGTTTGGGAGGCCCCTCCACATTAAATTATATGAAATATCAAAAAGTAACTGAAATAAATGATAAACCACATTTGTTAAAACAATACAAGTTAGGTTCTTGCCAAGACGTGTAAGGAGGAAAGGTCCTCTACTCATTTCATCAGAACCTTCGCTATGTCATTCAGGTCGAATTCTGAACCAGGGCCACGTCTATCCTGAATTTGACCAATCTTGTAGTTTTGGGTAAAACTTGCTAACAAAGTTTTACCCTATTTGAGATCGTGGAGTGTCAGATTCGCCCCTTGACCCAATAAGGGTCAAGTGGGGGAGTGTGCTTCTCTCTCCTGTTTCGTACTGCTATAAATCAACTTGTCTCTTGTAAACAAGACAATAAATTCCGTGACACAGTCATAGTAAAACAAACATCTTGAATAGTAAAATAATATGAAAAGTTGAAATTTAAAACATCTGCCAGAAGCCCTCATCCTTTTCTATGCCTCTGAAGTCAGGCTTAACTGACACCCACACACATTTTGATATATTTTTTTAATAATAAATTTTTTTTTAGAAAATTTGGCTATTTTGTATACTGACACAAATAGATAGTGTAATGGCATGGTTGAGTACATATTACACAAGCAAAAATATTCAAAAAGTAGAACGAAAGGCAAGATCAATTGCAATGGCTAGGGTGTTCTTCCTAGTCTAACAAAAGACTAGGTACCCATATTTTATCAAAATATATATATTTTTTGAAATATTTTAATTTCATTTCATAGCATGATTAATGTACTCCATATAATGCATGCGTAGATTTTGTCTAGCAGGCACTGAAGCTGATTTAAAAAACAAAACAAAACGAGATTTCACTTCAATTATCCAATCATGTGAAAAGCAAATCCCTGTTTACTTATTTCAGCTACACATGATTGGATAATTACAGTGAATATCCACACAGTTTATTGTGAGTATATTCTCAGCTCCTTTATTAAATCATTGTTTAGGGGTAGTAAAATGTTCCACATACAGCTAGAAAAAATGTTTGCAGACGCACAGATCTGAGCAGTAAACATGTTTAATATCTGGAGCATAATGGAGAGGTTCTACTAAAAGGCACTTCCCAAGCATCAGGGGATATTATCAAAAAAGTACAAGAAAGGAAAGACAGCTGATGAAGTCTTGTGACTTGTGATGATACGCGTTGGGCGGAACTAGGTGACACTGAGACCGGTGGATCGGAAGTGTAGTGGGAGAGCTGTTTGTCCCGAGTGAATGCTTTATATACAATGTGATCTTAACCTATTTTAAATGTGAGTGACATTTTTAATAAATCTATTAGTGATTCAAACTACTGCACTATGGTAGCATCTATGTTGGCTCTGAGTTAGGTCCAGGTGAGAGCACATTCGTAGTCACTTGTTGGGTGTATACACAGAGTGTGTGGAATTTCCTTTGCAGCATTTCTATTGCAAGGGATGTTTACATTTCTTGTAATAGGAATAAAAGTGATTAAAAAAATGAAAGGGACAGTGTAAAAAGAAAAAAATGTATTAATAAGAAAAAAAAAGTAAAGTTCCCCCATCCCTCCGTGCTCTTACACAGAAGCGAACACATACGCAAGTTGCACGCACATATGTAAATGGTGTTTGCACCACACATGTGAGGTACCACAGCGAACGTTAGAGTGTGAGCAATAATTCTACTGCTAGACCTCCTCTGTAACTCTAAACAGGCAACCTGTAAAAATGTTTAAAGATTTTTAAGTACCGTAGTTTGTCGCTATTCCACGAGCGTACGCAAAACAGGTAACCTGTAAAAATGTTTAAAGATTTTTAAGTACCGTAGTTTGTCACCATTCCACGAGCGTACGCAATTTTAAAGTGGGACATTTTAGGTATCTATTTCCTAGGCATAACATCATCTTTAATGTTTTACAAAAAAATTGGGTATATATTGTGTTTTTTATTTTATTTATTAAAGTGTATTCCTTTCGCAAAAAATTGCATTTGAAAAAACTGCTGCATCAATTTAGGCCTGACATAAAAAATTGCAATGATCACCATTTTATTCTCTAGGGTCTGCCAAAAAAAATAAAAAATATAATGTTTGGGGTTATAAATACATTTTTTGCAATAAATACTTATTTAAACTTGTAAAAAGTGCCAGAAAAGGCTTGGTCTTCAAGTGGTTAATTTTTGGTGATAATGGTTTCCAAGACAAATGGATAGCATTTCACAGACAGCAATGAAAAATAGTTCTAATCCCTCTCCAGTTTACCTAAACCTTAAAAAAAATGCCTTTAGTTATACTTTAATACCTGTTGCCAACACTTAAAAACACATGTTATATGCATTTTAATGCACTGCCATATACATCTATTGGCCTCCCAAACACAGAACTGTTATTTAGTATTTTTAAAAAAGCACCGCAGTGAAGCTCTGAGATTGGAACCAACACTATTTTTAATATGGTGAATGATTACACTTGTGTTTTTGTGCAAGGTATGCAATAAAGCACAATAGTGTAAATGGGCCTTAAATATTTTGTTAGGTAGGGTTCATATTTTGCCGGTTTCCCGGCTGCTGAAGTTGCGTAGACACAGAAAACACAGGGAAAAGGTCCCTGCGCCATTTCCAAAAATGCAGCCGCATGGAAACCACATCGTGTTACACGGTTCGCAGCATAGCATGGGAAACCACGCTGCTGTTTCCAGTGCGGGCTATTAAGAATTAATGGCACCCCCACACCTCTGCTAACAGCTTCGCGATTACACACAGTCCAGCATTCACATATACTGTGAACCTAGCCTAACAAACCTAGGCTTGTTTTCTTTTATTTTTTTTAAAAAAGAGGTATAAATACTAAGATTTCTGCAACTTGCTTAGTTTTTAAATTGATACTTTTTTTTTTAACAAATTAAAACTTTGAAATGATAAATAAAACTACAAGGTTTAGTTTTTTCAAACTCTACTTTATTCCTACTTATAAAAAATAGCTTCAAGATTGCAGACAACAACCCAGGCAGTAAAAGTATCAGAGATTCTTACAAGCCACTTTAATGATTTGGCACAAAGTAGCCTAAGAAGAAAGCAAGTCATATAATCCAGAAATGACTAGCTTCCAGCTATGAGATGTAAGCATTGCCTTGTTAGATGTATATATAACAGCAATGTGGACTCTTCCAGCTATTCCACAGAATGTTATTTCAGAAAGTATTTAATTTAAAATGCATTTATTAAGTAGAGGTGGTAGTGTTCCTCAGAGGCATCAAATGGCATTTTTGGAATATTTTCTCTTTTTTTTTCATTTTTGGCCAAAACATAAAACAAACCTTGGCTGGACTAGTGA
This sequence comes from Rana muscosa, assembly GCA_029206835.1. Classification (NCBI taxonomy): domain Eukaryota; kingdom Metazoa; phylum Chordata; class Amphibia; order Anura; family Ranidae; genus Rana; species Rana muscosa. Next base: position 65,049,262 of record JARGYO010005626.1, on the reverse strand, counting down.
GAGTTAAAATGATTGTAAAAGTCGTTTTTTTTTACCTTAATGCATTCTATACATTAAGGCAAAAACCCCTCTGTATGCAGCTCTCATCCTGGTCCCTTCTTTTACTTACCTGAGCCTATTCTCGAACCAGTTCTGTGCCCAAGAGGAGCGGATCTCTTTCTCTCCCCACAGGGCAGATTCTTTTCAAATATTTTATTAATTTGCATAAAAGTACAGTGTACAATTAACATTGTACGTCGTGCAACGACGATGTGATAGACAATTAACAGATGAACATATATTCACTGACAAGTTGCAGACATTCCAAACAGTAGGTGTATAACTATATGAGTAAACATAAGGACACTCGGATCTCCCCTCTCCGGAGGCACCCCATATGGGATCTTTAGTGCCACTGAAGTGGAGAAGATCCATTCAGTACAGTGCGAGCACTGCAGGGTAACACCCACTGTTTGTTGTCAGTGTTTCATAAATTTGCTTGAACATGTTAACAAAGCCGGAAGTAAAAGAAGAGACAGTTAGTAGATATCAGAAGTGTACTTCAGGGATATTGCTCGGTCAGGCTATATGAAATATTGTAACAATAAGATTAGGTGACTGTCACAGCATCAGTCCAGTCGGTCCAAGTCTGCCAGAGTGTTCGGGTGTTAGCAGCCCGACCAATACTGGCGTTTGTTATCATTTCATAGCTTAAGTGTAGGGTTACTAAGTTGATAACTTGTTCAATGGTTGGAGTATTGTCGGATTTCCATTGTCTCGTTAAGTTGAGCCTGGCTGCCAGTAGTATGTGAGTCGTGACGTGTCTAAGGGGTTTAGGTATGTCGTCTATGGTCAGGTTGAGAATGGCAAGCGCGGGTGATGGGGGGATATTGATTTTAATTACGTTTGATATAAGAATAAAAATATCGTCCCAGTATTTTTGTAGCTTGGAACATGTCCAGAAAATGTGGAGCATGTCGCCTGTGGTCGCTTTGCATCTCCAGCACTCGTTAGGGATTTGAGGACTGAAATTCGCAAATTTGGCTGGCGTGAGGTACCAGCGTAGTGATATTTTCTGAGTGAGTTCCCAAAGTGTTGAGCATTTGGTGGCCGCGTAGACGGAGTGAAGTGCCCGTTGCCATTGTGCGACTGTGAAGGTATGTGCAAGATCATTGTCCCATCGATGGTGCGGTTTCGTTTTGGAAAAAATTGACTTTTGGTGAAGGTTGTTGTAGAAATGTGAGATGCCCTTTGTTTTGGAGGTAGGGTTAGTAAGGTATTCCCAGGTCTTAGGGTGGATTCTATATAGGGGTAGGGGTATATTAATCAAGCAGTGGTGGATGCGCAAGAACGTGAAGTGCTCTGAGGCAGGTAGACCATATTCGGCCTGTAGTTGGGAGAAGGATTTAACGCGGTTACCCAGTATTAAGTTTTGTAAGCAGTGGATCCCACTGAGGATCCATCTGGAGATCATTAGGTCTGGGGTCAAGTGATGGAGGGTTTCTAAAGGGATTTTAAATTGTGGTGTGGTGGGGTTATAGCCCAGGGAAGTGACCATTTTTTTCCAGGCACTTACTGTAGCCTTCATGGTAGGGGAGAGACATGCGGGTATTTGGGTGCCTAGAGGTGTGCTTAGAAGCCAGGTCTGTAAATTGGGGCGTGCAAGTGAAAGGTTCTCTATTTGTCCCCACATTGAGGTCATGGGGGATTGGAACCAACTGGGCAGTTGGGCTAGAATGGCTGCCATGTGATAGTCCTCAAATTCTACTGAGCCAATGCCTCCCGCCATTTTGTGTTTAATTAACTTTAGATGAGCACATCTGGGTCGCTTGCCTTTCCAAAGATATTTGTTGAATATCGTCTGGAGGGATCTGAAAAAGGCTTTGGGTAGCGGGATGGGGAGGGTCCTAAAGAAGTACAATATTTGAGGGAGGCATATCATTTTGAAGGCCGCAAGCCTCCCTGACCAGGAATGTTCATGTTTCGGTAATTGGTCCGAGGACAGACGGATGTTATGTAGAAGTGGTATGAAATTACAGGCGTATAAGTTGTTCAGTGATCTCGGGAGTTGGATGCCTAGATATGAAATGTCTGTATCTGCCCATGCAAATGGATATTGTGTTTGTAACAAATTTCTCGTCGTGGCGTCTAAATTAATATCCAATATGAAGGATTTGGTTGTGTTAACTTTGTAATAGGAAACCAAGCTGAACCAGTTTAACAGTTTTTGTACTTCTGCCAGGGAGGAAGTCGGATTGGTGAGGATAAGAATGACATCATCAGCAAATAGGCTGATTTTATGAGATGTGGGTCCAATTTGAAGTCCTGAAATATTGGGGTGTGAGCGGATCTGCTCCGCCAGCGGCTCCATGAACATGTTAAAGATGAGTGGGGATAATGGACAGCCTTGCCGCGTACCATTAGTGATATTGAATGGGCAGGAGAGCATTCCCTCTGTATATACTTGGGCCGTGGGGTTTGAGTAAAGTGCCATGATGGCTTGTAGTATATGGCCCTTAAATCCAAATTTTTGAAGGACTGTCTTTAGGTACGACCAGTGGACCCTATCGAACGCCTTCTCTGCATCCAAAGATAGGAGCAGAGAGGGCGTTCCGGTGGATTCCACGTGGTGGATGAGATTAATCATTCTTCTAGTGGCATCTGATGCCTGTCTGCCCTTCGTGAAGCCTGACTGGTCCTTATGTATGAGGGCTGGCATTATCTCGAGTAACCTTGTTGCTATAGTTTTAGCATAGATCTTGAGATCAAGGTTAAGAAGGGATATGGGGCGAAAATTTTGGGGGACATTCGGCTCCTTCCCTGGTTTCGGTAACGTTATCAGTGATTTTAGATATTCAGTCGGAAAGGTGGAAGAGGAGGCAGCGTGGTTGAAAACTTCAGTAAGGTGGGGGGTTATGTGAAAAGAGAATTGTTTATAATATTCGCCTGTCAGTCCGTCTGGGCCTGGCGCTTTACCATTTGGCAGGGAGTCAATTGCATTTTTTATTTCTAGTTCCGTGAACGGACTATTGAGGTTTGTCAATTGCTCTTCAGTCAAGGTAGGTAGATTGAGCTTACAGAGAAAGTGGTCAATTCCTTCTTGGGTGGGTTGAGGTGTACACGGGTCCTGTCTCAGATTGTATAGGTCACTGTAATAGGCGCTAAAGGCGTCGGCTACGTCTTGTGGGTTACTCAGGAGGAGTTTAGTATGAGGGTGGCGGAGTTGGGCAATTTTGGTTTTGGTGCGCCTACCTTTAAGGCGTTGCGCTAGTCTTTTCCCCGCCTTATTAGAAGTGGAGTAAGTGGTGGCTTTAAGCTTCCTATGAAGAAATTCATAGGAGTGGAGGAGTAGAGTTCTAAGTTCCTGTCTAAGGGACAACAATTCGTTCGCTCGTGGGTCTCTAGGGTCCGCCTTGAGCTTTAATTCTATGGACGCTATCTGGGTCGTCAGGTCGTCTATACGTTGTGTCCTCTTTTTTTTATGGTAAGAGCTTAATTTAATTAGGGTTCCTCTAATGAAAGCTTTATGTGCGCTCCACACCACAGCAGGGTCGGGCACCGAGCCCTTGTTTATTGAGAAAAATTTGGTAATTTGAGCCGAGATTTCTGGGACATAATTATCATGCTGGATAATGTAGTTGTTTGCTCGCCAGAGAAACGTGTTGCGTTGCAGGGTTAAGTCATCTATAGTAATTGATATTGGGGCATGGTCCGACCATGTCGCGGTGTGGTTCGCAGACACACATATTTTTTGTAAAATCCATTTATCTGCCAGGAACAAATCAATTCTCGAATACGAGTTGTGTCTGGAGGAGAAAAATGTAAAGTCTCTTTCAGATCCATGTTGACATCGCCACCCATCATAGAGGTCGTGGGTGGCGATGAGTTTTTTCAGAGGCGAGTCTCGCCTTTTCGCGACCGGAGATGAGAGTGGACGTGTGAGCTCTCAGCTCCTGAACCAGGGGACAGAATCCAGCGACATCGGCCGTACCAAAGCTACAATCTCCAGCCATCCTTGCTCTAGGCACACCGGAGCAGCTGAGGATCATGTCCAGAAAGAGATTTACGGACTACAAGCCGCAAAAACTGACGGAATTCGCCTACAAGCCGGCGGACCGCGATGCTGACACCCAAGATGGCGCCGGCCAGGCCGCGCCGTGGGACTCATACACAGATCTCCCGGACGAGATACTGAAGGACTCACCACATACAGGTACCTTCGGGGTATCCTCTCAGCCCCCAGAGAGTGATCCCCTCACCCGTAGCCCTGCAAAAGCTAGAATGCGGCTCGACACGCCGCCGCAGCGGCCGCTGCACTCACAAATTGAGGCCCACAGGGCAGATTGATAGCAGCAGGTGCCTTTGGCTCCTGCTGCTATCAATCAAATTATGTGGTAAAGGAGTGGGAGCGTGGCTGAACATCACTGTCTGTGTCAATGGATGCAGACACCATGGCTTGGGATCAAGCCTGCAGGTGTGCCACTAGAGGAAGTGGCTTCCTCTGGTGGCACAGCGAGAAGGGGAGAAGCCAGGAGCACCGGCGGAGGACCCAAGTAGTGGAGGATCGGGGCTGCTCTGTACAAAACCATTGCCCAGGTAAGTATAACATGCTTGTTTTGTTTTAAATAGCATTTACAATCCCTTTACAGCATTTCTATTTCAGATTTTTTTTTATATATTACAGCCACCACATCTAATCCTTACATGTGGTAGCTGTATTCATTTTTGTGTTTTTAGACAATTATCCTTTGTTTTCACTTGCTGATTGGCCCAATATGTCTGTTGTTTTTCAGCATTCTTTACCAGACCAAGATGCCTAGCAAAAGTGTCAGTTAGAGGGTTGAGCAACTATTTGAACACTGAGAGGGGTGCTTACAATGATCAGCTTTTATTCATTTATGGAAAACCTTTATCCCAAAAGGAGAAAAATGTTGCTGTAACTGTTTATTAAGTATTAGCCAGAGAGAGGCTATAAAGAAAAACTACAGATCTGGATTCTTACCCCTGGTCCAAAGGTCCAATGCTTGTGACTGTGAGGTCTCTTAATGGCATCTTCTCCAGGGCTGGTCCTCGGACATCTTGATTACCAGCATAGGATGATGTAAATCCCATGCATGCACAGGAGTTCAGTACTGCCGGCACTCAGGCACCCAATCGGGAATAGAAAAGATTTATTTAAAAGATTTGGGGAAATAAGGCCTTCATCAGATCAAGACAGGACTTTCTTGGCCTGACAAAGGGTGTATTGCCTGAAACTGTAGCGAAATAGAATTTTTTTTTTGTCTGATGGACATTTAAATAAATCTTATGTATGCCGCAACCCCTAGGTTTGGATTTTTGCTACATATTGAGTGCACTCCTTAGTTCAATATTTATTTATTTGTGTATAATCCCTGCAACAGCTACAAAGTCATCCATAGTTTTCCATAATCAAGCTAATTTTTGGATAGCATGTATAAATATAAAATTTGAACAGCATATATATATAAAATTATGTTTTAACTAGAATTTACATTTGGTATATACAGTATAACACGTTGCACTAGTAAAATCCTAACTGTTTTGTTGGATTGGAATTTTGCCCTGGTTTGTCAAGTGCACGTCATATTTACATTCGTATGAGAAAATATTTCCATGTTAAATATTTACATGTCATGATATAATCCACAAGATTGGAACTGACAGCTACAATCTCACAAATATTTCTCACCTTCCTCAGGCTATCCATATGTGTGTCTGGTTTTTACACACAAAGGACAAAGCATTTCACAAAAGGCTGGAGGTACAGTAAACAGGGTGAGCTTCCTGAGCAAATTCTGAGAAAGCGTTTGTAATTGCAAAGCTTAAGTAGGATGTTAATACAGAAGAATTTTGCAAAGAACTCTGTCATGTAAGGTACAGATATTAGCTCAGGCTTTAGACCACTTTCACACTGGGGCGGTTCTCAGGTGCTTTGGCACTGGAAATAGCCTCTGCTAAGCACCTGAAAACCGCCTATCATTCATTCAAGTGTGACTTTTAACACTAAGGCGGTGTGCTTGCGGGACGTTCCAAAAATTCCTGCAAGCAGCATCTGTGGGGCGCGTTGGGAGCGCTGTATTTAGTGCTCCCAAAATGCCCTGCCCATTGGAATGAATGGGCAGCGCTTCCGAAGCGCCTGAAAAGCGTTTTGGAAGTGTGGCCCCAGCGGGAAAGGGGTCTTATGCCCCATACACACGATCATTTTTAATGTCATTTTTAAAACTGACGTTTTTCTTGTCATTTTTTTTCTTGTTTCCTCTCAAGCCTGTCTTGCGTACACACCGTCATTTTAAAAAATGTTCAAGAAAAGCGCAGTGACGTACACCACGTACGACGGCACTATAAAGGGGAAGTTCCGTTCGAATGGCGCCACCCTTCATGTTAGTAAAGTTTGTTGAGAGACGATTGGCTCTTTTCAGTCTAGTGCTTTTCAGTCCGTTACAGCATGACGAATGTGCTATCTCCATTACGAACGCTAGTTTTACCAGAACGAGCGCTCCCGTCTCATACTTGATTCTGAGCATGCGCATTTTTTTTCACGTCGGTAAAGCATACACACTATCGTTTTTCACGTCGTTAAAAAAAACGACATGAAAAACGACGTGAAACAAGAGAGCATGTTCGAAATTTTTAATGCCCGTTTTTCACGTCGTTAAAAATGCTCTGGAGCATACACACGATCATTTTTAATGGCCATTTTTTTTAATGGCATTTTTAACGGCATGAAAAATGATCGTGTGTATGGGGCATTAGAGTTGCTGTTGCACCACCGTGTACCTTTAACTGCCTTTTTTCTGAGGTACTTTGTATGCATTCACAGGTACTCAAATGCCCTCAGGAAGGTAGATGCAGATGATAGATCCTAAACAGGCAGATAATAGGGCCTGAGATGGGTGGCAGTAGCTCCACAGGGTCCAGCTTTTGCTAGACAACGGACCAGCAATCCAAGAACAAGACTGGACAGTAGTATCATAGACATGGGTACACAGAGTAATTTGGGAAATAAAAAGGATGGAACCAACTGGATTTAGACACCGCCAAAGAAAAAAAAGTGGGGAGAAAAAAAGTTGGGGCTGGGGGGGTGGGGGGGGGGGGGGGCGGTCAGAAGAATATGCCTGCCTGTATGCCCAGCTAGACCCTACTGCATTCAGTAACCTAGTGTAGATCAAATGTCACTGTTCTAGTAGGCTTGAGTTCATGTTAGGATAATGTGAGTTCTTGTTAGGCTAATCTGCTGGTGAAGGATGCCCATGTGGTTCTAACATTTCCCTTCATATTTTTACGGGAGGTTGTCATATCTTCAATTTGTTTGACATCCTGAATGAGAGGTGGGGTATTTTGTTTCCTTAAAGTAGGTATACTAGCTTCATTAATTAGGTGAGAATGTTTTTGTACATGGAACACTATAGCTTTGATTTACTAAAACTAAAGAGTGCAAAATCAGGTGCAACACTGCATAGAAATCAGCTTCCAGGTTTTTTTGTCAAAGCTTAATTGAACAAGCTGAAGTTGGAAGCTGATTGGCAACCATCAGTGGCGGTGCGTCCATAGTGGGCGCAGGAGCACCGCCCCCTCTCTCTCCTGCGCCCATCACTCACAACAACAATACATAGGTTCATGCATTGCATGAACCTATGTATTGTCGCCGCTGCCGCCCACTATTCAGATGGCCGGCCCCCTGGCGAGCGCTGGCCATCTGAATAACAGCGGCTGGTTGGTTTTTGGAAGTGCCTATCAGAGCCAGCGGCAACCATGTACAGCTGCACCATATTTTGCACTCTCCTGTTTTAGAAAAATCAACCCCTAAATATATTTGTAGCGCCCCTCCCAATATTTGGGGTCGCTATGTGCAAATTTAGTGGTAGTTTGAGCCAATAGTTAGGCTCAGACCAATTACAATTTCAATTATTTGCTTCTGCTCTGGGTGTGATGCTGCCTGGCAGTACAGTTCCCTGTTGCCTGTGGGTGGCACTGTCACCACTGGCTCAGGTTGAACCACAGGGGATATCACAGCACCATTGGGTGTCCTTTCTCGGCAGCCGTACAGTGGGAGTGGTTGGCCTGCTGTACATGCTGGGAGAGGGTACATAAGGGGCAGACGCCATTAGGCGTGAGGTATTCCAGGGGACCCCTTGGTCCTGGAGGACGTTCAGCACGTACCCCACCTCTTGTGGCCCTCATGGCCAGGGGTGCATGCGTGTGTTTCAGTCCCGGGCACCTTTAGCCTGAGGCTGCATCGCTGCTTGGTGGGCCCAGCTCGGCTGGCTAGGGCCTACACCTCACAGAGGGATCCCAGGCTGCCCATTGGAAGGGGGCCCAACTTTAGGAAAGGAATTCCAGGGGAAGATCAGTCCTGCCGGAGATAGCGATGGTACTGCTGTCTCGGGGGAGAGGCCTGGAGGCCTACCTAAAGAGGGATCCATCATCGTTGATACAAGCCCTGCAATACCCTAAACGTTTCTCTCATTGTTGCTTGGCTGGGAGGTTTGGGACTGAATAATCCTGTGGCAGAGGATTCCTAATTGCATCCCCATTTCATAAAGGACAGATTAATTTGTGCTCTACTCCGGCTGCTAGGACCTACTGTATCTAAAGTGGGACTATCCGGGAGAGCAAGGCCCACTCAGGCTTGAGTGGCGACGGTACTGAGTCTTAACCTCCCTGGCGGTATGATTCTGTCAGATTTTAGGTGCTGAAAGCGGTACCATTATTCTGCATGGAAATTTGGCGTTTTATATTGCAGGCCTGTAATTGATAGGAATAACTCACTTAAATCTGTCCAAACCAGAGTCTAGTAGACATCCCGGGTATGATAAAGTTCAAAAAACTAAATTATACATTATAATAGAATAAATAACTATAAAATAATTATAACAAATAATAATATAATAATAATAAAAGTGTTTTTCAGTGTTTGATGAGGAATTTCCCCACAAATCACTATCGCTTAATTCTACGAGTGATTCTAATTTATTATCGCTGTTTTTTAGCTGGTCTAAAACCACTTTTGACATAAAGGGACACTTTTTGGTTGCTATGGACAATCTCCAGTTTCCAGGCAGAAAAAAAAAGTTTTTATTATATAAAAGTGCATGCAGGACACTGGGCAGACCACTAGGGACAATGGGGGTGTGTAATTATTACATACAGTACTGTAATCTGTAAGATTACAGTGTACTGTATGTATACTGTGTTTTAACTTTTTTGAATTTGGCGCCGATCTCCGTCCCCGTGCGTCGTAACGTCGCAGGGAACGGAGCTCGGCGGCACTCGGAAGTGTGTGAATCGAGGGAGATGACGGCTCGATCACACAGCGGAGAGGCATCGCAGGATCCAGGGGACAAGGTAAGTAACTCTGCCTGGATCACTGCGATGCAGCCCGAGTCTGGCTCGGGGTTACCGCTTTTGGTGCTGAAATTGAACCCCGAGCCAGACTCGGGAATACCGCTAGGAAGGTTAAGAGTTGCTTGCCTGAACCTTTTCCCTACTTCATCTATTCTCTCTCTTTCAAAGTTTTACCTCAAGATAAAAGAATAAAACCTTGCTGCTTAGGTTTTACACCTGTGTGGACATTGGCTTTATTACAAAGGGACTCCCGCCTAGACAACGGGGACCAGGGATCCACTCGTGAGAGGAATTTTGCTGCAGATAGTTACACATAGCCTTTTAGGTCGTAAAAGATCTGTCAAGCTCGTCTATGCAAGGTATAAGAGTTAGGATGCCTGATTTCCTTTTATTATGTATGTACTGGATGAGATTGCCTTCCACTGATGTTTAACAGAAGTCTGTGAGATTTACTTAAAGAAAGGAATTAGAAGAATGTATTTCTGAAAATGGGATTGAATGCCGCATGTTAACGCTGATTAATTGAAGAAACTGGATGTTTTCATCAAAATTGTTACATTTAGGTTTCCTAGAACAGGATAAAAAAAAAAACAAGTAGAAGGAAACAACTTATAAAAAAAAGGATATTATATAATAATAATCATCATCTAAACGTATATGTTTTCTGGGTGACAATCAGGAACAAAATAATTCCTAAAATCGTATTTATCTAGTCAAAACCCATTATAATAGTCCTTTGTTCCAGTGCAAGATATGAACCAGGGTCCATGTGCTTCAGCTCTTTAAACACTCCTCTGTACAACACATCTTCAACCCCTATAACTCCTCCTGCAGCTAACATCCTCAACCATTCTAACTCTTTTTCAGCACCTACCCCTCCCGTGAGATGACTGTTTATATGCTTTAAGGAGGGAAGCATAACTCCTAAAACCCTGTCTCCTCTACCATAGAAGAAACAGTTTAGCTGCACATATGCTCAAGGTGGTGGTGGTGAAGAGGAACTTTAGATATGGAGAAGTAAACCATTTGGCCATATAGAATCCAGTTCCAGCTGTTTCTGAGGTTTAGCTTTGAAGCTATTATAGTGAGATAATTATCCACAGATATCCAAAAAATTACTTTTACCACCAATTAGCACAATTAATATGGATATATTTGGGAATAGATTAGCTTGGAACCTTTTGCTGAATATATGCAGTTAAGCCCTGTACACACGATCGGATTTCTTTTGGTTTTTAAACCGATGGTTTTTTCTTTCGGAAAACCGATGAAGCTGACTTCCATCAGTCTTGCCTACACAACATCAGTCAAAAAAACGACCGTTCCAAATGTGGTGACGTAAAACACTCCGATGAGCCGAGAAAAATGAAGTTCAATGCTTCTGAGCATGCGTCGACTTGATTCTGAGCATGCGTGGGTTTTTTATCCGATGGAGTTCCCCACAGACGATAGTAATTTGCTATTGTTTTTTTTAACCATCGGATAAATTTAAAACATGTTCTATTTTTAAACACCGATTGAAAAAAGACAGATGGGGCCCATACACGATCGGTTTGTCCGATGAAAACAGTCCATCGAACTGTTTTCATCGGTAAAACCTAGCGTGTGTACACGGCTTTAGACTTTTTTAGAATGACAAAAAGAAATGCATTATAGAACTGTGTGACAAAACATTGCATGTAGAAGCAGGAACCACTAATGATTTAAAAGACTGGAAAAAGGGTAGACACCAGCTCTTCAGTCAGACTGGGGGCCAGACATTCCTTGGTAGATCCAATAAAATGAAGAATAAATATATTCATTCAGTAGCTTATCTACATTTTTAAAATGTGATTAAGTGTTACTTTTAATGGGATTTCCTAGACCCCTTAGTGCACAGGTGTCAAACACAAGGCCTGTGGGCCGAATCTGGCCCACCAGGCCATTTCATGCAGCTGCAGGAGAGCTACAGCCTTCCTCTGGTCCTCCTCCAGACCCCTACTTTCTTCTTTCAAGCAATGCATCCAGCTTCTTCCCAGCAGCAGCATAAGGAAAGGGGGGTGCACTGTGATGTAAGGGAGAGTGGGGGACTCAAGTTCTGATGGTGGGGAGGTTTTTGACATCTAATGTAAAGGGGAGGGGATGCGCTGGACATCTAATCTTACAGATACAACTGGCCCTTTTGAGGACAATCATAATGCTGATGCGGCCCATGATGAAATTGAGTTTGACACCCCTGCCTTAGTGTATAACTTGGAAAATTGGAATCTAAGCACTGTAACGGTATGTAATTGTCCTACAAAACCATTGAGTCTTATGGTTGTGCTGAAAAACCAGATTTCTTCAACAAGTGGCGTTTGTGAAATCTATGAGTTCAGTGATAGTTCAGCTGTGGATATTCAGGATCTCTAATTTGTTTCTTTGGTTGCCCCAACCCAAAAATGCTATTTGATCTAATTTTCTTTTGAATCTTACTTAAGGGACAGTTGCATATATGCATACAAATTGTATAGTTGATTCATATCTGAATCGTCACAATACATAAAGTCATAATTCTCTTTTGTGATCTCCTGGTGGCCATATTAGGACATAATGGTGCAGAAAGTGTATCAGCCTCCATATGCTGCTGCTAAGAACACTCCACATTTATAAATATGAAGGCTGAACATACCATTCTTCACTGTCCCGAAGTAAAATGAAAGCCTGTGTTTTCAACTGTATATTCTTCCACCAGAATGATTTATTTTCCTTTTAACTTCCACATTACTTTACCAGACTAATTTTGTCTAAATACACACACACGCAGTCTCCGTATATGAATATATACACTCCCTGTCTCGCTCATGAAAAATAAGCTGGCGAAAATTTGGACAAGATACATATTGTGTAGCCTAAGTAAAATCTCATTGCATCAGCAGAATTCAATAGACAGAAAAAAATACCTGTACCCGAGAAGCTGTAATTGTTTAAAGAAACAGATATTTTAAAAGGAGAGCGAGACGTTAATAAAAATTGAAAATGCCAGTGACCTGTTTTAGCATGCTTACAATCTTAATTATGCTGACGTGAATAAAATACACGACAGAGGTAAAATCAAACAGATAGCTGCAAAAGCGACTTCATCCTACCTCTCTAACCGGGAGCATAAAAGTCAAAAGGTCATTATGGGTCTGTTTTACATATTCCCATGCAAAATGTGATGGTTCTTATTGATGGACAACGTCATAAAGCCATCACTATGTTTATAGACATTTAATTGAAGACAGCATAAAACGATAAACTAAGAAACATGCATGGGTGACTTCCAGAATTCAAACCATAAATCATACTGATGTTCAGACAAGTCGCCCAGACACAAATTCAGATGATAGATGAACCATTTAACTTTGATTTTTGAAAGCAATGAGCTTGCTAGCAATACCTCACACTGACTAATACCACATATGGTCATACAAGATCTCATCTAAAATCCATTTCTCCCTTGTGTGGATGCTAAAATTATCTTCTAAATGATCATTATTAAAAGTATGCTGTGTGTAACATCTTCCTAATGTGCATAGTTAGATTCATAGACTATTTGCCTCAGTAAGCAATGATTTTATCACTATTTCTAATCTGAAATGAAGGGCTCTTAAAATCTAGATGAAAAGAATGAGGTAATCTTGAAAATTAATTTATGGAATGCATTATGCTGGAGCAAAGTTAATCGAATAATTCAAAAAGGGAAATGTTGAGCGTATTTTCTCTAAATATGGTATGAAATATTCAACCAGCCCTTTGCCACGGCTCCTATAGATGGTGTAACAATAAGAATAATAGCCAGGGAACAAAGCCTGCAATCACCTTTAGACTTAGTAATGAGCTCATTTCTTACACTTACTCTACTAAAATACTTTTCTGGCTAAGCTGATATTCTAAGGCAGAGTGGAAAAATAACCGTTTTATGTTTATTATCCACTACTTATTTTACTTCATTATGCTTGTTCGGTGTCTGGGGGTTTCCGCTGTGCCCCATCAAGAATGATCAGGTTTTACATGTTACTATGGAGAAGGCTCACAAGCAATGAGGTTCATTTACTAAAGGAGTAAAAGCTGTTCATTTTGCAAAGTGTATGTTGAAAGAGAATGTCCGTAATTAAACAAGATTACTAAATTCAAGAACAAAAATAGAAATATATTGCAGCTTACAGTCCTTAGATGTGGTGATTGCATTAGTTTTCTTTTTTATCAGGCTAAAAATATTTTGAGCAAATACTTGGTGATCTTGCCAGAAATTCCATGTCCTTGTCACTTCCTGTGAGCTACACAGAATATCTTATCTCAAAGCTATCTATGATTACAGTATGATTATGTAAGAGATACTGACATGTTTGGAGTCTTTACCAGGAAAGCAGCCTAGGTGACAACCATGGCTTCCTCCATAGGTACAGTGAAGGAGTGATAAATCAAGAATCAGGGATTATTCACATGACTTCCCATGCAGGAAAAAGCCAATTGTCTATATAGTTCAATATATCACCAAATTGGTGTAGATTACAAAAAAAGTAACTGTAGAGATAAAAAATGAGAAGGCTCGCAAAGGCTCCCCAAAAAAGTAGGTACTATAGGTAATACTATTAGTTTGACTTAAAGTCAAACTAATTGTATTACCTATAGAACCTACTTTTTTCTTTGGGATCCTTCCAATTTTTTCTCTACAGTAAAGGAGTGACTCAGGGATAGGAAGTGTGTTGTTTGCAGGAGTACTAGGTAAAAATAAACCAAAAGAAGTATGATAAATAGAAGAAACTAAGGGTAGCCACTAAACCAAGCGCTGTAATATATTACATTTTTTGTTTTAGATACATTTTAAAGTGAACATGTATTCGCTTTAAAAAATTAAATGTAAGGAAATTTAAAAAAAACAATTTTTGCTGGCACATTATTGGTTGATTGAAGTGAACACAACGTTACCTTATTTACCAAACTCACTGAACTTTCAAACTCTAGGTCAGGAAAATGCAATTAGCGGACCTCCAGCTGTTGCAGATCTACAAGTCCCATGAGGCATAGCAAGACTGACACCCACAAGCATGACACCCAGAGGCAGAGGCATGATGGGACTTGTAGTTTTGCAACAGCTGGAGGTCCGCTAATTGCATATCCCTGCTCTAGGTTATGTGTCTCACTTTTGCTACATCAACCAGAATGCAAAGGCGTGTCCTTGTGAATATATCTGCTTAAAGTAAACTGATTATTGCAATTTATGATAGATATTTGTATAGTGCCGACAATTTACACAGCGTTTTACATATATATTGTAAATTCACATCAGTCCCTGCCCTCAAGGAGTTTACAAACTAAGGTCCCTAACTCACATTTATATACATAATAGTGACAAATTTAGAGAGGAGCCAATCAACCAACCAGCATGTCTTTGGAGTGTGGGAGGAAACCAGGGTGCTCAGAAGAAACCCACAGAAAGCACAGGGAGAACATGTAAATTTTGGGCAGGTAGTGCCATGATTGGGATTTAAGCCAATGACCCTAGTGCTTCCAGGCAGAAGTGCTAACCACTTTGCCACTGTTTTCCTCATGTGAATTCATACTTCACACGAATCAAAAAAAGTAATTTTGCTTTCTATGAGCAATCAAAGGTAGCCTCTGGAATCCTGTTAGTAAAGTCTAGGATAAAGATCACATGCATTCTGCCTATTACGAGCAGTGTGTGTATTTCAAATCATTAGAGACTGCACAAAACCTGTTTCTTTCATTCACACTGCCTATATTTGGCAGGGGGTAAAAACAAATGCAACCATTTCATTATGCTGATAAGTAGAGCTTACATACGTAAGAGTCATTTTGGCTACCTTCATATACCGTACATATATTATTGCTGACTGGCAACAGCTCTATCACAGGTTGTGCTTTATGAATAGCAAGGGCTTAGTGGAACTGGTGTTTGTCATTAAAACCTCTCCCAAGAGTTAAATGTACTCCCCAAATTGGAATGTATCGCTCCCATTGTAGTATCCAGGGGCAACCATTGAGAAGAGTTTTCATCAAAGTAAATCTGATTGGCTGCTATTGGTCATCTCCTTCTAAAAAAAAAAGTTGCCTGGCTGTATTTGGCTGAGGTATTTTTTAAATCACTGTCATGAAACCGGCATGTAGATAGTGGAGTCTGAATGAATGCAGAACTTCTGACCTGCATGATGGTTATGGCTCAACCACCTAGAAATGAATTACTGAAGCCATTGTTTCAACATAGAATAAAGGCAACTAGTATTTTTAAAAAGAGGAGGCAATGGCAGTCTACATGTTTTCTTAGTGCAGCCCCCTTTTAAGATGATAATTATCAAATGTATATCTGAAACACATTAAAAAGTTCCTAGTTCAATTTGAAAGAAAACTTGTCATGTAATGGAGAATGCCATTGCCAATCTCTCCTTTTGGAAGTATTAGTTCGCAGGCTGTTATGCTTCTTTTTCTCACTGCCCAGGACATTCTGACATTTCTTAGACTTTACTGATTTGCATACCTGTCCCCTCATCTGAATAGGGGTATCTACATCTTAGGTTATGGTGTGTGTATATATATATATATATATATATATATATAGATAGATAGATATTATATATATATATATATATATATATATATATATATATATATATATATATACATATATACATATATATATATATTATATTTTAGTATGTGTGTATATATATATATATATATATAAATATATATATATATATATATATATATATATATATATATATATATATAATGTAGCGGGGTCTCCTTTAAGACTCTCTGGACTACCTTACCCAGAACCCCATTTGGCACCCAGGGTGCATTGTTGCCACCGCAGAGACTTATGGGTGGGGCTATAAAGGGAAGGGGCGAGGCTAAACTCGGTCTCTTTGGGACACGAGACTTCGGTGAACAAGTCCTCCTGTGCGGATCTGCTGGTGTGCAAGGCCTGAAGCCTGGGGTCTTGTGCAGTTACCAAAGAGCCTTCCACCCTACTGCGAGCCTGGGTGGCATCTGACTTTGTTATTCCTCAACCTTTGTTGGATCGGAGACCCGAATGCTGCAGACGCTGTGTGTGGAGACACAGCAGGTGGAAGTCCCGGACTGGGATCGTGTCCGGAGGGGTGAGCGAGCACATGCTCAATCCATATACTTTATACTGTTGTTAGGCCTACAGACTGCCGTGGCCCACCCGCTTATATTTGAGACCCCACTGGAGGTCTATAGCAGAACTGAGCCAAAGGGTCTTCAGTGAAGTGTTCAGTGTTGTTACTTTGACCTGTGGATTACAAATGTGTTCCTGAATGTGCACCACCATTAAAGACTTGCATGTGAAGAAATCATCCCCTAGAGACTGAGTTTTAGAGTCTGGGTCAGGCCTGACCAAGTGTTAGAGTCTAGTTGCTGCGCCACAGGGCGCCTAGTTAACGGCCGTTACACGTGGTATGCCATTACTGTATTTCACTAATGTGTAGTATGTTATTCGCTGCAGGGCTCTGCCAGAAGCACGTGTGATCTGTTATAACTGTTGATCTATTATACTAAGAGAGAGTAAACTCGTTATTCTTAAATTGCTTTGCATTGGTGTCTGAATTCTATTATAGAGTATAAGAGATAGTACCCTAGATTAACTGTGCCAGAGTGGGTCGAGTGAATTGCCGGGGGTTGGCGGTGCTGTGTGCAGGGCCTGAGACCAAATTCAGCGGCTCTCTTAGTTGGGGGTGCGCTACATATATATATATATATATATATATATATATATATATATATACTAACAATGGGGCCTTCCCAATAAATTCATTCTATTCTTTGACAATATAAACAATGTATATGGTTCTTTTAAACCAATAGAAATGAACAAACAACATTAAGCCATAATACATGAAAATTATTTCAGAAGATTCACAAAAAAAAAAGATAAACTTATAATGGAGGTTGGAGGAGGAGAGGGGGGAGGGGGCTCCCCTTGGGACCCCTGTGCAATATATGTTAAGACTTATGAGTGGAAATATCTGGGCACATGTTATAGCTCTTGGGGAGGGTCATGGCATGATATGTGAAATTTTATTATAAATTGATATGACTATTAGAAATTCTTGTCACTCTATTTAGATGGCACTATTTAAAAATCTGTTAGCATCTGATGAAGAGGACCATGTCCAAGAAACGCGTTGAGCTGAAAGGACTATAACGTGAAAACTGCTGCAGTATTTTTTAATCATTTTTTTTTATAACTGTATCCTTATATAAGTCTGTTATATGGACTGAAATTGTCAAATTTTAAGAAATTTAAATAAAATTTTATATTTTTTACCAAAATCCTGTGCCTCAAAAGTCCCACATTTTTACTATAATTTTAATTTCGATGCATCAAATTTAAGGGATGTGGCATAGAAATTGACTTACCTTTTGACCGAATTAAGTAACTCAGAAATTACTAAGAACATTGGGCCAGCCTAAAGCCCAGAAAATAAACATTCCCAAAAAGAGATCAGCAACGGAAGTGCTGGGGGGTTTACTTTAATCACTGACACAGGGCAGCAAGGAATAATTCAATATTTTCAGTGAAAAGTGATAGGGTTGATTTGCTATAGGAATAGTGACTGTTTACCTATTAAGAAAATGTTAACGTGGAAATAAAGTTTGCAGATACACACAGATACACACCTTTGTTTCAAGATTTAACGTTCGTGAGTTTCCTCAGGGGCACCAATGTCTTCCTAGCTTCTTCTGGGTGCTGTGTCTATGGCTGTATTGATTGGCTGGCATGGGATAATGCATGGGCTGCACAGGAGCTCTTGCACAGCTCACTGTACAGTTTAAAGAAAATTGCAAAGAGGCAAGTAAGTTTTTTTTTACCGCAGAAGTAACAAAGCATGTCTTTTCTGGAATAAAGAGCCTGTCTTCTTGCAGTTTTTATTTTTGCACTTTAGTTTTACTTTAACTTAGCTTAGTGAACTTGATAAAGCAGTGTTCAAGTTAAAGTGTGTGCCAAACCAACATATTTTTTTAGCTTTGGATAGAGTGGGGAAAATTAGAACTTCTGTCAGGTTTTTAATACTATCCAGAGTCCTGTAAGTGAGATTTTACAGTTTTACCAGATGGGAAGTGAGACAAAATTCTCCATCCGCGACACAGTAAATAATAAAAATCACATTTTTTACTGTGACAGTAAATAAGGGGAAATCTAATCCTTGCTTTTAGCTGGGCATACACTTTAACCAACCATTAATGTGCATGAGCAAAGAACCTGATCATTTCCACTCCTTTGTAATTTTCATTGCACATGGTTTTGTACCCAAAGTGAATAGATACATTAAAGTGGTTGTAAACCCTTGGATATAACCAATGAAGTGACTAGTCTCAGGTGATACACAGAGGCTACATAAGTTAACCATCAGTGCCGCTTATCAGTGGCCATCAGTGCTGCCTATTAGTGCCCATCAGTTCCGCCTATTAGTGCCCATCAGTGCCACCTAACAGTGGCCATCAGTGCTGGCTATCAGTGCGCATCAGTGCTGCCTATCAGTGGTGCCGCCTCTCCATGCCCATCAGTGCTGCCTATCAGTGTAGCTTCCTCAGTGCTGCCTCATCAGTGCCCATCAGTGCAGCCTCATCAGAGCACATCAGTGAAGAATAAAAATGACTTATTTGCAAACTAAGAAAAACAGTGGCTGCATGGACACAAATGCTGCTCCCAATCTGAAATCCGTGTGGCCCCAAATACACACTGCACCTGTAGCACCATCCAGTACGCTATGGAAAATGCAGCATGTCATTGTTTTCTATGTGCTCTTCTGGTGACTGGAGTCGATCAGGTTCAGAAAAACACCAGTCAACGCACATAGTGTGAAAGGGTTCTAAAAGCGGCTAAAGAGGTCAGGGGTGGATTGTTTAAAGTTCTTTTACTGCTAGTTCAGATAACGCAATTAGTTTAATGTCTGTGCCGTAACCTAATTTTTCCCACCAGTGCTTAACCACCTCCCCCAGCAGCAGTGGTCTCCCACATTGGGGTTGATTAACTAAAACTGGAGAAAAAGAAAACCAACATTTGCAGAATTGTAATTGTTTAACAGTCACCACATCCCTAATTAACTAGACAAAACAAAAAACACCCTTGGAGGTGGGACTTTAAAAGTGACTGAAAAACACACAGAAGTATATAAAAAAATATAAATTTAATAAATGAGTACAAAAATACAAAAACAATCTGAATATAAAACACATGGATTATGTACAGATTCAGGAGGCTAATTGCATTGATGAGGAGAAAATTTGACATTTATGGTCAGACCCGACAGCTGTTTCGGTAAACCCTTCTTCGGGGGATTTGTAGACATAAAGGTCAGAAGTTGTCTATGGAGAGACAGATTAAAGATTTCCAAAATTGGTTCGACATTCCATGCGTCAACGGGTCACATGCATATTTATAAACATGGGGTGAGAAATCAAACACCCCACAGATGGGGGCTCAAGTATTGACAGAGTCCAAAGGACTTCAACAAGGGTCCCCAGATAATGACGGACGGCAGAGCTGAGGGAGACTCCACAGGTATTGATGAGTCTATATTCAGTATGGTGAAAGACCTCCAAGTCAATAAGTAGGAGAGGGAACTTGAGAAAGCTTCACAGATAGAGGGAATCCTCAGTCAACTAAAACTGGAGAGTGCAAAATCTGGCACAGCTCTGCATTGAAACTAATCTGCTTCAAGGTTTTATTGTCAAAGCTTATTTGAACAAGCTGATATTAGAAGCTGATTGGCTACTGCGCATAGCTGCACCAAGTTTTTTACTCTCTAGTAGACATGTGCACACTGAAATATTTCGTTTCGGAATTTCGTTTTCGTTAGAATTTTTTTTTTATTTAGTTACTCCCGAAATTCGTTTTTATTTATTTTGTTTTTCGTTAGAAATTGCATTCGTCCGAAAATCTGAATTAATTAAGGTCGAATCTGTCATTGAAGGCTTATGGTGTCTGTCGAATGTTCAAAGAAGATTCGACGGAGCAGCGCAACTGTACGACGCTGCAATCATACATTTCCGGTCGAATGTTCCGCCTACAAGCTATAGTAGAATTATAATGTTGTATGACTAGTAATAATTATATTTATTAATTATTATTACTAGTCAACCAACATTAGAATTCTTCTATAGCCTATGGGCCGAGCATTTGACCGGAAATGTACGATTGCAGCGTCGTACAGTTTATCTGCTCAATCGAATCTTCTTAGAACTTTCAACAGACACCATAAGCCTTCAATGACAGATTCAACGTTTGTAGGTTTTTCGATGCTTTGTCAAATCTTCATCGTTCACGTTGAATTGTCAAGTTAGTTCTAGCTATTTTACTGCTCCTCCTCTTTGGTTACAATCAGCCAATAACATTCATCATCATAATTTTTTTATTTTACTTCCCCCACCCAATTCCAGCAGCGATCTTTTCTCTCTATGTCGAATCTTTTCTCTCTATAATGTCAAATCTTTTCTCTCTATGTCGAATCTTTTCTCTCTATAATGTCGAATGTTTTCTCTCTATGTAGAATAATCTTGGACTAATAGAGTTAAGGTTAGGCACATTCGACCACAGGTTTGATGGACACAGATTGTTATTGTCAGCCTCATGTCGAATCTCCTATCTATATTGAACTGTTGTTGCAACGAAAACGAAAATTAAGCATTTGTTTATGTCGGATCTTTCGGTTTTCGGATTCTGCATTTTTGTTTTCGTTTGTTAAAACGATAACGAAAATACCTGAAATTCGGACGAAAATGCATTCGGACGAAAACTAATGCACATGTCTACTCTCTAGTTGTAGTAAATCAACCACATTGTGCACATTATAGCCAGTACAAATCTAGTGCTCATGATGCCCACACTTGTGCACTAACATCATATAGACTTGAAGTAGGCGTATCCATATTGCAGTAGCAACGTATCATTCAAGTGTATGGGACGTTAGTGCACAGATGAAAATTTTTACTGCCCGGGATATAAGAAATGGTGAAGGTGCTGCCATTGGAGAAGGTAATGGAAACCTGGAGGAGGGTAATACTCAACCTAGCCTAGTAAAGGGTGATAAGGGCATAGAAATGTAGGGGTGTAATAGAATTTGTAAACATGTCCTTTAAGGAAAATTTACAGACATTTTCCCTGATATGTAGTGTATGTGTGATGTGAACACCAATTATCTGTGCCCATTTGAAAAAGCACATGCTTAGAAGGTTACAGACTAATTCTCTTAGGTAATAAAATAAATCACAGTGTTTAATCGGTCTTAAAAGACAGTTAACGCTTCATGAGTGTCAGCATCTTGGGCCAGGAAAATTTCCCTGCAATGCCCCCCTATTGCTGTTATTGGGTTTCACGTAGACTTTGCACTGTTGGCAATCACAAGTCATTCTGTTTTAATTAGCACTTATCTAATGTAATGTAGCTCATACTTGGCATATTCGTTAAATGACTTCAGTATTTAAATAGCCACGTGCAGATTCATTATCAAATCCTGAACCTCCTTAGATCTACATATTTTGTTTAACACCATGTCAAATGTTAAAATGATGAAACAAATGACCTATTCTGATCCCTGCTTTCCCTAATCTTCCAGCTGTTGCAGTAAGGCAGTTGATAATAGAAATACACACATGCCACTAGTATTTCATTTGTAGCAGTAAAATGTGCACTCTGGTTTTGGTGAACTATGCCTACAAAGAATTAAGAAAGTAACATGAAAAGTAAATGTCAGACATTTGGAATAATCATCAAACAGTTAAAAAAAACAAAAACTTATGATATTATGATTTAGTAAAGTGAATGATAGTGAATACAATGAATCTGTGTTCACTTAAAATATTCATTCACACACAAGGGACATAAAAGATGATTTTCCTCGTTAGCACTTGATTGGTTGGCACTTCAACCTAATAACCAAACTTTTTCTTTAGAACAGTCTATTCCTTTAGAACAGTCTATTCTTTTAGTCCAGGGGTCCGCCACCGCTAAATGTCCAGCTCATCAGTGCCGTTGATTAATTCATGGGCACCCGGCCTGTGGATATTTTCACCGTTCTCCTCTTCATTGGATTGTGGAGAGCGGCATGTATCACAGAGCTGGTTGGGGGCGGGAACCGCCGGAGTTAACTTTTTACATTAAACAGCAGGTGATTGGTTGTCGGGCAATCCTAGCAGCCAATTAACCAGCCTGTAATGTGAAAAGTTAACTTCAGCAGTTCCCACTCCCATCCAGCCCTGTGATGCCGATCTCTGCTCTGCTGTACACCTGCGTAAGGTAGGAGAGTTCTACCTACACAGTGTGTGTTTGTGTGTGCGTGTGGGGTGGGGTGCAGGGGGGCAGAGGACACTATGGGGGTACAGAGGGCAGTACAGTGGGAGCCGTGCAGGGGACAGAGGACACTGCTTTGAGGGGCACAGGAAACTTGCTATGGGGGGAGGGGGCAGAGGACACTATGGGAGCGATGTGAAGGGGGACAGATGACACTGCAATAGGGGGAGGCACTATTAGGGACCCCTTCTCCCCTGGGGACAGGGACCCCTTCTCATCTAGGAAAAAGGACCCCTTCTCCCCTTGGGACAGGGACCCCTTCTCACCTGGGGACAGGGACCCATCTGACCTGGGGACAGGGACTCTATTTCACTTGGGCACAGGGACCCTTTCTCATCTGAGGACAGGGACCCTTTCTCACCTGGGGACAGGGACCCCTTCTCATCTGGAAAAAGGACCCCTTCTCACCCTTGGGACAGGGACCCCTTCTCACCTGGGGACAGGGACCCCATCTCCCCTGGGGACAGGGACCCCTTTTCACCTGGGGACAGTGACCCTGGGGACAGGGACCCCATCATCCTTGGGGACAGGGACACCATGACCCCTGGGGACAGGGACCCCATCTCCCCTGGAGACGGGACCCCATATTCCCTAAAGACCGGAACCCCATTTTTCCCTAGGGACAGGAACCCCATCTCCAGACCATGCTGGCTGGCAGGGCTGGCGTCAGCCACACTTGGGTGCCAGGATGGGGGAGGGGCAGTAAAATCTGAATTGCCAGCCACAAGCTCCCTCAAGGTGAACTGGCCTTGTATTTTTTTTTTTAACAAAAGGAATTTTTATTGCACATAAAAAAAATATCAGTGTACATGTGAATAGCTTTAAACAATACAGGAGAATGGATTAAGTCATACAAAGGGAAATAAACAGGTTATCTCACATCAGAAAAGTAGAGCAACAAACCATTCAATGCTCAGTTCTTAAACAATAAGCTGAAAAGAAATAAAGGGAAAACAAGAACAGAGGGCAGTTATGCATCCAGGGCCACCCAGGCGCCCACCCACCAGGGAGGGGAGATAATATTGTGGTACAAAGCAACAGGGACTGAGAAGGGGGAAGGAAAGGAAAGGGAGAGGAGAAGGGAAGAACCAGGGCAAGAGCTCATATCCACCATCTACACCGTGAGGTGTCTGGCCTCCACCCATCTTGACCATATTTTTTCAAACTTATTAGGACAATTACAACCCATATATGTCAGCTTGTATAAGGGGAGGGCAGCATTCACCAATTGTTTCCAAGCAGAGACTTGGGCTGGCTCAGGCTTGGTGTGTGTGGCGGTAGGTAAGTTATCGGTCACGCCTAACAAAAGGATCAGGGGATCTAGTTTGATGGGTATCCCACTAAGCAATCTGATGTCAGCAACCACCGCCCGCCAGAACCCCTGTACCTGGTGACAGTCCCACACCATGTGCATAAAATTGCCTACATTCCCTCTACAGTGCGGACAACAGTCATCAGTCAAACGGTAGATGACCGACAGCCTTTGTGGCGTGTAGTACACTCTATGGAGAAATTTTATCTGGACAAAACGATCCTTGGCCGCTGTCATCAGAGGGACGTATTGTTGGAGGCCCTCGGACCAGTCCTCCTCCGTCAGATTCGGTATATCTCTCTGCCAGGCACTGAATGCCCTGCTATCACCGTTATTGCCATCATAAGTGAGTCTAAGGTATATGGAGGATAGCGTTCTGTCTATATTGCAAGCTGTGAGGAGTCACTCAACCGTGTGCGGAGCCATGGTGACCGGCTCTGGGAACTGGGCCCTAAGTGCATGGCGAAGCTGCAGAAACCTAAAGTACATCCAAGGAGGAAGTGAGAATTAACTTTTTAGCTCACTGAATGGGAGGAGACGGCCCCCAGGCATAACATCCCGGAGAGTTTTAATTCCACGATCGGCCCACGCCTGCGGGTCAGGCACTGTCCTCAAGTGGGGCAGCTCTAGGTTGCCCCATAAGGGAGTATAGGGAGAATAGGTCCGGGGCCCCATCAGAGACTCTGAGACCCTCCGCCAGACACCAACAGTGGTTCTCATGGGGGTGGTGATATGAATGTTGGAACAAGGCCCTCTATACACTAAGTTACTGAGTTCAGCATAGGATCCTAATATTGCTGCCTCGAGGTTCACTGCGGGGTTGGATTGATCATGTGTGAACCACCACCTCACTGAGACCAGGCCCGCTGCCTAATAATATTTTTTGAAATTGGGTAATGCCAGACCCCCCCCCCCCACACACCGAGAGCTGGAGTGTAGACCTAGCCACTCTAGGAACCTTCCCCTGCCACACAAACGCCCCAATGGCTTGGTCCAGCTTACTAAAAAAGGAGTTGGGGATACCCACAGGAGTGTGTCTAAATGCATAGAGGAACTTAGGGAGGAAGGACATTTTCACTAAGTTTATCCTACCCACCGGTGTAAGCGGTAGGGTCTTCCAAGTAGCACATTTGCGGAGGAAGTTCTGTAAAATCGGGCGTACATTGGCTTCCAAGTAATCCGGCAGGTGTCTCTGGACATGTATACCTAAGTATTTGAATTTATCTACCCACTGAAGGGGGGCCGGAAAACCGGGGGGGGAGCCATCGGGTGCAGGGGGAAGAGCACCGATTTGTCCCAATTAATTTTAATGCCCGAGAACCTGCCGAATCTCTCAAAAATCTCAAGGGCCGCCGCCAGCCAGGGAAGCATGATGGTCGCCTAGATATAGTAGGGTGTTGTCCGCGTACATGGATATCTTTTCTACTAGGGGCGGCACCGAGATGCCAGCCATTCTATCGGAGGATCGGATCATTGCGGCCGACGGCTCAACAACCAGCGTGAATAGGGTGGAAGAGAGGGGACAGCCCTGTCTAGTGCCTCGGCGGAGTGGGAAGGCCGCAGACAGAACACCACCGGTGCGGACCCTGGCTGTAGGGTCAGAGTACAGCAGTTGCAACCACGTAATGAAGACCGGTCCAAACCCAAATTTGCACTGACCACAGGTATTCCCACTCCACCGAGTCAAAGGCTTTATCAGCGTCCAGGGAGGCAACTGGCCTTGTATTAGTGAGGCACCTTAAAGTGAGGTAAACCTGTACTGTTATTAGTACAATTTTAGGATTATTATTATCTTCATTTATTAGCAGTTGAATGCGGCCCTCCATGCATTCACATATATTGAATCCGGCCCTTAAGTGGAAAAAAGTTGCTGACCCGTTTTAGTGTATGAACCCCAGAACTCTACATCTTCTAAATATTTTTTATATGAAAACCTCATATTTATATACCACGCATGGAAAATAAAATAAGAAAAGGTGTATAAAGACCTTCAAATTTTTAACCACAAAAAAAGCAAACTTCTCAGTTCAAAGTTGTTTGGATCAAAATGTGACTGGACATGCACTGTAACTAAGAAATGTACAATCTGAAAAGTGAAAACAGAAAGGCAGCTTGATCATACTGTAATATATAATTCCACTGCATTTTAAGGACTGGATATACAGTATATGGAAGCTTTGGTGACCAAATACTTTAAGTTGATGAGAGCAAGCAGGCCTAAAGCCTGGTACACACTATAAAAATTTTTTCGTTCAGTCCAGGTTGAACGAAAAAAAAAGTTGAACTAAAAATAAAACAGTCAACTCCGGTCAGAGCCGTTGTACTAACGATCTCCTCCGCTGAGCTGTTGTGTTCTGACAGGGGGACTTCCCCCCTGCCAGAACACTCCAATGGCTGAGAGCGCAGATCCGGAATCGGTTGGCTGCTGGTTTTCCAGCATGCTCATCGGACAGAAGCCAGCCAAATGTCCGGCTTCTGTCGGACCGGCTGCCATATACACGGACCGAATGTTGGATGTTTTTTATTAAACCAGATTATGAATGACTGTATTTTTAAAAAGGGTCTTTGCACATTCCTAAACCCCCATGCTTTTAGCTACATAAAGGAATGGTCCTGCTCTGGTCACCATCCAAAAATCCCATCTCCAGACAAAACTTTTTAAAAACAAAACTTTTTTGTTTAGGATAAAGTGTGAAAGGGTTGGAACCTCTCTTGGGTTTTTACTGCTATCCAGGACAGTTTTTGATGTGTGTGTGTATACAAGCAAGTATACATTTAAAAAAATGTAAAATATACGTAAATCCAATCACTAAATACTAATTTAATCTTTAACATGTTTATGTGATTACAACATTTATTTTCAAATCTACCGCTTTCAATAAAATACCGTATTTTTCGCACCATAAGACGCACTTTTTTCCCCCTAAAAAATGTGGGGAAATGTCCCTGCGTCTTATGGAGCGAATGCTGACCCCCCCCCGTCGCCGCGTCAGAATACCAGTGCTCGGCTTCTCTGTGAAGGAGAGAGAAAGGGAGTGAGGCGGATCCTGGCAGGGACATACCAAGGGGGAGCGGGGGGGGAGACGGCCGGGTGTCAAAACATGTCAGTGTCAGTAGCGCTGCTATGGGGGTGCGCTCCGCACCCAAATCGGATGACACCCGCCAGAGGTGACATTATCTTGAAAGCGGCGAGAACCCTGGCTGGTTTTTTTTTCCGCCAGAACCCCCCCCCCGGCGCCGTGGTCTGGTCCAGTCTCACTTCCTGCTCCTTCCCCCGGCAGCTGCTGCTGTTGTAAACAGCCAGCCAGAGGGGGTTGTGAATTGTAATGACAGTGTCCTCCACTGCCTGAGGTGAGCTGAGCTGGTGATAAGGGGGTGGGAGATGTGGGCTAGCATGATATCCACTGCCCAGTCACATGAGCTGTTGTGATAGAAGAGGCTGAAGGGGTGTTTGTGTCTGCCCTGCCACGCTGAGCTGATCTGGGAAGGGGGGGAGGTTGCTGTGTCCACCACCCAGGTATAGTGTAGCTGAGCTGATTTGATAGGGGGGGGGGTGGTATTGCTGTGTGTCCACCACCCACCTATAGTAGTAGTATAATATAAAATATTTCAGTACACCATTTGGTTCAGAATATTTTTTTCTTGTTTTCCTCCTCTAAAACCTAGGTGCGTCTTATGGTCAGGTGCGTCTTATGGAGCGAAAAATACGGTAATATCCATTAAACCTGCAATAAAAGTTCTTGTTCAGGCAATTCCTTTTGTGGGCTGGGAATGCTTTGTCCTTGTTTCTTGATTCCTCTCCTGCATTGTCACCCTGTCACATCTGCATCCATGTGGGTCTATAAAGGGGTACCAATGCTGTGTGCAAGGGCATGTCCCTTTGTTGTCACCATCAGGAAACTGCACTAATGATGTAATGATACAGACATGGATGGCTGGAGGAGATCATCAACACCGATTTGCAAAAAAAGTATTTTCTTAAAAAAGAAGTATGGCCAAAGATTTTTTGGCTTTACTCCTGTGACCTGTTTTCAGCCAACACCACTCAGCCGATTCAGAGCTCCAGACTGGGGAAATGAAAATAAATAAATGACTGCTGCGCTTATAACCACATTTGAAACAAAATGATCAAATAAACATCAGCTAGCACAATATTGTGGAAAATGACAATTAAAAAAAAAATACTTATTTATAAAGTAAGTCCACAGGAAGCAAATCCAGAGACAGTGTTCAACACACTAGATGGTTAGCAGAAGGTGAACAGAGGAAGAAACCATCCCCGGCACCCCGATCACACAGCCGCTTACCCTCCTTAGTGGACCCTCATTACAAAGGCCACATAAGCAATTGAATAGTATAGGAAGCCCTTCGAATTCCATACACCTGGACCAGGGACAGCAAGCCGGAATATACTCTAGATGCAACAACTCCCGTTTTCACCTTTCCTTTTCAAAACGCTCCAGCAATGGTTACCACAAATTATTTCATCCCATGTGAATATAGAGAAATAGACTTCATGGTGCAGTATATCAAGCAGTGTTTAATAAAGGTGAAAAGGAGATAAACTCACATGCTCCAAAATAAAAACAAAAAACGTTTGTTTTTCAAAACAGTCTGCAGTCCCCACCAGCAAAATGGCCGCCGCATCCCAGCATACACCAGCATCACATCGCTGACTCCTCCCTATGTCATTTCGTCATAGAATGATGTCGTCAGGGGCATGGGAAAGACTGAGCCAGCCGCTCCATCCCCAGCCCAGTGCTCCAGTGAGCACTGGAGGGGCAGAGAAGAGAGTCAGTGACTGACAGTCACTACTGTTTGCTCAGAGCAGAGGGGAGAACTGAGCAATCAGTCATATTTTATCCCTAAGTTCTCAGTGCAGAGATGCACAGGTGACACCTAGGTGAGTATATATTTTTTTTTAAACACCAAAATTCTCTTTTAATAGGGGAAAACATTTAATTTATTTGGTTCAGGAATTTATTTAGTGCTGACAATTTACTAAGCAATTTATATAGTGTACATTCACATCAGTGCCTGCCCCAAAGAGCTTACAATCTAAAGGTCCCTACCTCACATGCATGCTACTGGGGCCAGTTCACCTACCAGCATGTCTTTGGAGTGTGGAGGGAAACCCATGCAAGCATATGGAGAACATGCAACCAGGGGCCCTAGTACTACAAGTCAGAAGTCTTAGCTACTGTGGTGTGTGATGTAAACAATGACAATGTGCTTTAGCAAATTACATGTCATTCGCTAGGGGCTCATTCACACATAATGTGGTGACTCGCGTTTTTTTTTCTAGGGCACATAGAACACAAGGAAAACTGTCTAATGTGCTGAAATGCGCACTGTACCACTCATTCACTGCAATGGAAACTGACAATTGACCATGCTCTGTATTGGAGCGTTTAGCATGCAGGCAGTGTGAATGGGCCCTTATGGTTTAGATCTACTTCAACCAAATAATTGTACTATGTTCTGCAAAGATATGTCAGTCTGCAAGCTTCAGAGTGGAACATTTTAAAACAATTGCAATTATAAAAAATAAAATAAAATAAATGATGTCAATAAATTATGTTTTTAATTTAAAAGAATATTAGTATAGTATTTAATTTATTGTACAAATTTTAAATTCTTATTTATATTATTTAGGCACAATTGTTCTGATTCTAGCTTATTTAAATGTGACCTAACTTCTCTTCTTGCATATTCAACTCCTTTTTACTATTCAAGTTGTGCCCTTTTATGCAAGTCTTATCAATTTGGTAGCTTTAGCATTTTTTCCTGTTAGCATTGTTTGACTCACAATGGTGCGCGGTTAACACATGCCAAGCTTTAACATGCTAATCACTACATTACACACACTCTTGGCTTATTATGATGACCAAGGTGTAGATGTCACAATTATTTTTTTTTTTTCAGGACAATTCTTTTTATGATGCAAATAGGCTATAAATTTATATAATTGACAATAGGATCATGTTGATAAATCCGCATCTTAAATTTCTGCAATCATAATTAATCAAACTGTTTATGTTTAATCAGATTATATTTGTCTATGAGTTTCTGATGACTAAAATCAATCACATTATGCATGTGGCTTAAAATAATTATTTATTGTCATATGATTTTTGGGATGTAGATGGGACACCTGCTGGACCCCTTTTTTTACCAGGAGAATGAAATATGCAGATATCTAATCTTTTATGTCCCTAGTGACATGAGACACTCGCTACGCATTAGTAGTTAAAGTGTGTGACCATGAGATTATCCATCCAGGCCATGCTGTTAATGAAGAAGGGAGCACTGCATAATTTAGATATTTAGTGTAGGTCAGTGCGCTGCAGCTTCCTGTGATACATTAGGAAATATGAGTGTATAAACAGACCACATTAATACCTATTTAAAACCAAATTCATGTTTCAGTTAAAATCAACTAAATACAATCCAAGTGCATCAAAGCAAAAATAAGTCTAAAGCCCTGTACACACGATCGGATAACCTATGGATTTTCATCCGATGGATTTGTCCATCGGAAATCCGATGAAACTGTTTTTGATCAGTCTTGGCCACACACCATCAGTCTAAAAACCGACGGCAAGAAAACGACGGCACGTTCAAAACGTACGATGCGCTATAAAAGGGCCGAACAAATCTAATGGCGCCACCCCTTGGGCTGCTTTTGCTGATTTCGTGTTACCGCGTGTTAGTAAAAGTTTGGTGAGAGCCGATTCGCGCTTTTCAGTCTCCGTGCTTTGCAGATCGTTTCCTGTTGTTCAGTTTGTGCTTGTGGGTTTGTATTTGTGATTCAGTGCGTGCAGTCAGGTCGTTACTGCCTTGCAGTGCCGACTTGGCCGTTCGTTTACTGTTTTTCAGATCGTTCTTTTCAGGCCTTGCTGTTCCACGGTGCACT
Source organism: Rana muscosa (assembly GCA_029206835.1). Lineage (NCBI taxonomy): Eukaryota > Metazoa > Chordata > Amphibia > Anura > Ranidae > Rana > Rana muscosa. The sequence goes on along the minus strand of JARGYO010005626.1, from coordinate 65,018,350 downwards.
CTGTTTGAGTGCGTTCTGACCAGCCGACCGGTTTAAAACCATGTTTGAAGTGCGTTCTCGTTCTCGAGCTCGTGCTGGCTTTGGGCTTGGTGTTGCAGTTAACACTGTAACCCGAGTTCAGTCTGTGAACAGGGTGAGGAGGAGTTCATGGACTAAGAATTGGTTGATCCAGCGGGACCAATTCTCTCATATGCCTCTGCTGCGGGAAATCCATGAGAATAACCCTGATGATTTCAGGAATTATCTCAGGATGACGGACCCCGTATTTCACCGTCTGTTGGATTTGCTGTCCCCCTATATCACGAGGCAGGACACTGTGATGCGCCAGGCCATCACTGCCGAGCAGAGGCTTATTGCCACGTTGAGATACCTGGCGACTGGGAGAAGCTTGCAGGACCTCAAGTTCTCAACAGGCATCTCCCCCCAGGCTCTCGGGATCATTATCCCTGAGACGTGTTCGGCCATCATTCAGGTCCTGCAGAAGGACTATATGAAGGTAATTATGCTCCTTTAACCTCACATTATCTTTTTTTATTCTCTTTTTTCTTTTTTTTCCTCCTAACACAAATATGCCTGTTTGTAATATCCTGGTAATGTCCCCATTTTCCCCATGCCTTTTTTTACCTGTAAATCCCTTTTTGGGCCCTACATGCCTATTTCCCTTCACTAACCTCTCCAGCATGCTATCGTGGGCGCAAACCCAGCTAGCCTTCTATTTTCCTTTTCATTTTTGGGGGGTCATTGCCCTCGTAGTTTGACAACCCTCCCTCCCCCCCTAAAGATGTTAAAAAATTTGTAGTTCTCAATCAAGCTCAGCAGAGTGGTAGAGCCTTTTTTGGGATCCCCCACAATCACCTTAGGCCCCCCCCTTAGATTATTTTAGAATGTCCACTCAGCGGGGGTGAGGCATCTGCTAAGTGGGCCTTTGTTTATTGGTCGGAAAAACTCCCTTAAATAATAATGTTACTCAACAATGTTTTTGTGTGTAGGGATGAGCTTCGTGTTCGAGTCGAACATACGTTCGACTCGAACATCGGCTGTTCGATCGTTCGACGAAGATCGAACGATTTGGGCCGTTCGCGCCAAATTCGAGTGACGCGAACGGCCCACAATGCACTACGCCATCGCAGTGTCATCCAGGCGCTGTGATTGGCCAAGCATGCACTGTGACCCCGCATGCTTGGCCAATCACAGCGCCGGCAGCGAGGAGAGCAATGATTGGCCACAGGCAGGATGCCTGTGGCCAATTATTGCTGAGGGTGTTTAGTACACGCCCCACACTATAAAAGGCCGCCAGCACGGCGGCCTAGTGTAGTGTGTTCCGGAGCAGGGAAAGACAAGCATAGGCAGGGACAGTGACATTTATTTCTTTCTTGCTTAACCTGGATTCCTTTAGTTTAGGGAAAGAGAAGGATAGGTAGGGAGAGTGTCAGTGTGTTTTACTGTGCGAGTCCTTGTTTCTAGGGACAAAGAAGGAAAGTGAGGGGAATTCTCCTTGTGCTATAGTGTGCTTTAAAAAAACATTTTTTCTAGGGACAGAAAACTCTAGGTAGGGAGAGTGTCAGTTTCTTTCACTGTGCGAGTCCTTGTTTCTAGGAAAAAAGAAGGAAAGTGAGGGGAATTCTCCTTGTGCTATAGTGTGCTTTAAAAAAAAAAAATTCTAGGGAGAGAAAACTCTAGGTAGGGAGAGTGTCAGTTTCTTTCACTGTGCGAGTCCTTGTTTCTAGGAAAAAAGAAGGAAAGTGAGGGGAATTCTCCTTGTGCTATAGTGTGCTTTAAAAAAAAAAAATTTCTAGGGACAGAAAACTCTAGGTAGGGAGAGTGTCAGTTTCTTTCACTGTGCGAGTCCTTGTTTCTAGGGACAAAGAAGGAAAGTGAGGGGAATTCTCCTTGTGCTATAGTGTGCTTTAAAAAAACATTTTTTCTAGGGACAGAAAACTCTAGGTAGGGAGAGTGTCAGTTTCTTTCACTGTGCGAGTCCTTGTTTCTAGGAAAAAAGAAGGAAAGTGAGGGGAATTCTCCTTGTGCTATAGTGTGCTTTAAAAAAAAAAATTTCTAGGGACAGAAAACTCTAGGTAGGGAGAGTGTCAGTTTCTTTCACTGTGCGAGTCCTTGTTTCTAGGAAAAAAGAAGGAACGTGAGGGGAATTCTCCTTGTGCTATAGTGTGCTTTAAAAAAAAAAAAATTCTAGGGACAGAAAACTCTAGGTAGGGAGAGTGTCAGTTTCTTTCACTGTGCGAGTCCTTGTTTCTAGGAAAAAAGAAGGAAAGTGAGGGGAATTCTCCTTGTGCTATAGTGTGCTTTAAAAAAAAAAAAATTCTAGGGACAGAAAACTCTAGGTAGGGAGAGTGTCAGTTTCTTTCACTGTGCGAGTCCTTGTTTCTAGGAAAAAAGAAGGAAAGTGAGGGGAATTCTCCTTGTGCTATAGTGTGCTTTAAAAAAAAATTTTTCTAGGGACAGAAAACTCTAGGTAGGGAGAGTGTCAGTTTCTTTCACTGTGCGAGTCCTTGTTTCTAGGGACAAAGAAGGAAAGTGAGGGGAATTCTCCTTGTGCTATAGTGTGCTTTAAAAAAACATTTTTTCTAGGGACAGAAAACTCTAGGTAGGGAGAGTGTCAGTTTCTTTCACTGTGCGAGTCCTTGTTTCTAGGAAAAAAGAAGGAAAGTGAGGGGAATTCTCCTTGTGCTATAGTGTGCTTTAAAAAAAAAAAAATTCTAGGGACAGAAAACTCTAGGTAGGGAGAGTGTCAGTTTCTTTCACTGTGCGAGTCCTTGTTTCTAGGAAAAAAGAAGGAAAGTGAGGGGAATTCTCCTTGTGCTATAGTGTGCTTTAAAAAAAAAAAAATTCTAGGGACAGAAAACTCTAGGTAGGGAGAGTGTCAGTTTCTTTCACTGTGCGAGTCCTTGTTTCTAGGGACAAAGAAGGAAAGTGAGGGGAATTCTCCTTGTGCTATAGTGTGCTTTAAAAAAAAAAACATTTCTAGGGACAGAAAACTCTAGGTAGGGAGAGTGTCAGTTTCTTTCACTGTGCGAGTCCTTGTTTCTAGGAAAAAAGAAGGAAAGTGAGGGGAATTCTCCTTGTGCTATAGTGTGCTTTAAAAAAAAAAAAATTCTAGGGACAGAAAACTCTAGGTAGGGAGAGTGTCAGTTTCTTTCACTGTGCGAGTCCTTGTTTCTAGGGACAAAGTAGGAAAGTGAGGGGAATTCTCCTTGTGCTATAGTGTGCTTTAAAAAAAAAAACATTTCTAGGGACAGAAAACTCTAGGTAGGGAGAGTGTCAGTTTCTTTCACTGTGCGAGTCCTTGTTTCTAGGAAAAAAGAAGGAAAGTGAGGGGAATTCTCCTTGTGCAATAGTGTGCTTTAAAAAAAAAAAATTTCTAGGGACAGAAAACTCTAGGTAGGGAGAGTGTCAGTTTATTTCACTGTGCGAGTCCTTGTTTCTAGGAAAAAAGAAGGAAAGTGAGGGGAATTCTCCTTGTGCTATAGTGTGCTTTAAAAAAAAAAAATTCTAGGGACAGAAAACTCTAGGTAGGGAGAGTGTCAGTTTCTTTCACTGTGCGAGTCCTTGTTTCTAGGAAAAAAGAAGGAAAGTGAGGGGAATTCTCCTTGTGCTATAGTGTGCTTTAAAAAAAAAAAAATTCTAGGGACAGAAAACTCTAGGTAGGGAGAGTGTCAGTTTCTTTCACTGTGCGAGTCCTTGTTTCTAGGAAAAAAGAAGGAAAGTGAGGGGAATTCTCCTTGTGCTATAGTGTGCTTTAAAAAAAAAAAAATTCTAGGGACAGAAAACTCTAGGTAGGGAGAGTGTCAGTTTCTTTCACTGTGCGAGTCCTTGTTTCTAGGAAAAAAGAAGGAAAGTGAGGGGAATTCTCCTTGTGCTATAGTGTGCTTTAAAAAAAAAAAATTTCTAGGGACAGAAAACTCTAGGTAGGGAGAGTGTCAGTTTCTTTCACTGTGCGAGTCCTTGTTTCTAGGAAAAAAGAAGGAAAGTGAGGGGAATTCTCCTTGTGCTATAGTGTGCTTTAAAAAAAAAAATTTCTTGGGACAGAAAACTCTAGGTAGGGAGAGTGTCAGTTTCTTTCACTGTGCGAGTCCTTGTTTCTAGGAAAAAAGAAGGAAAGTGAGGGGAATTCTCCTTGTGCTATAGTGTGCTTTAAAAAAAAAAATTTTCTAGGGACAGAAAACTCTAGGTAGGGAGAGTGTCAGTTTCTTTCACTGTGCGAGTCCTTGTTTCTAGGGACAAAGAAGGAAAGTGAGGGGAATTCTCCTTGTGCTATAGTGTGCTTTAAAAAAACATTTTTTCTAGGGACAGAAAACTCTAGGTAGGGAGAGTGTCAGTTTCTTTCACTGTGCGAGTCCTTGTTTCTAGGAAAAAAGAAGGAAAGTGAGGGGAATTCTCCTTGTGCTATAGTGTGCTTTAAAAAAAAAAAAATTCTAGGGACAGAAAACTCTAGGTAGGGAGAGTGTCAGTTTCTTTCACTGTGCGAGTCCTTGTTTCTAGGAAAAAAGAAGGAAAGTGAGGGGAATTCTCCTTGTGCTATGGTGTGCTTTAAAAAAAAAAAATTTCTAGGGACAGAAAACTCTAGGTAGGGAGAGTGTCAGTTTCTTTCACTGTGCGAGTCCTTGTTTCTAGGAAAAAAGAAGGAAAGTGAGGGGAATTCTCCTTGTGCTATAGTGTGCTTTAAAAAAAAAAATTTCTAGGGACAGAAAACTCTAGGTAGGGAGAGTGTCAGTTTCTTTCACTGTGCGAGTCCTTGTTTCTAGGAAAAAAGAAGGAAAGTGAGGGGAATTCTCCTTGTGCTATAGTGTGCTTTAAAAAAAAAAAATTTCTAGGGACAGAAAACTCTAGGTAGGGAGAGTGTCAGTTTCTTTCACTGTGCGAGTCCTTGTTTCTAGGGACAAAGAAGGAAAGTGAGGGGAATTCTCCTTGTGCTATAGTGTGCTTTAAAAAATAGGATTTTTTACTCACCGTAAAATCCTTTTCTCTGAGTCCATGGACCGACACAGCTTCTCTATTGACAAAGTGGGTATTATCCGTTAATTAGGAGTGACTAGGCAGAAAAACTTGTAAAAAGTGTTGCATCACACCTTCTACAGTACCGCCCAGGGGGCGGACCCTCTGGGTATACCCTCTCAGTCTGCACATCGCAGATCAGTTCGTCAAAAAGCAGTACAAACTTAAAAGGAGGGGTGGGTGCTGTGTCGGTCCATGGACTCAGAGAAAAGGATTTTACGGTGAGTAAAAAATCCTATTTACTCTTTCGTCCATGGACCGACACAGCTTCTCTATTGACAAAGTGGGACGTCCCAAAGCAGTGTCAGAGAAAAAACGAGGGGTGGTAACAGCATAAAAACAAACTTCACCCCAAAACACAAAACAGCACTCCTCCAACGGAGGAGTTGCAACTCTAAACAGCCGCCTGCAAAACCTTGCGGCCGAAAGAGGCATCCGAAGATGCACCTACATCAACTTTGTAGAATTTTGTGAAAGTGTGAGCGGACGACCAAGTCGCCGCTTTACATAGTTGGGAAACAGACGCTTGATGTCGGAAAGCCCAAGAGGCACCTATTGCCCTGGTCGAATGCGCCGTGACAGGAAAGGGGGGCGCCTGACCCTTTAAGGCGTAAGCCTGGATTACTATCTGTCGGATCCACCTAGAGATGGTGGCCGATGAGACTGCTTGGCCCTTCTTGGGACCAGCCACCGAAACAAACAGTGAGTCTGACTTCCGGAACAGGGAAGTAGCAGATATGTATACTCTCAAAGCTCGGACAACGTCCAAGGAATGCAACGCCGACTCCTTAGGATTCGACGGCTGAGGACACAAGGATGGAAGTACAATGTCTTCGTTGAGATGAAAAGCCGAAACGACCTTCGGAAGAAAGGAAGGCTGCGGCCGCAGCACCACCTTATCCTTGTGGAAAATCAAATAGGGAGCCTTGCAGGACAAGGCTGCCAGCTCAGAGACTCGTCTAACTGACGTAACAGCCACCAAAAAGACCACCTTCTGAGAAAGTGTCAACAGGGGAATATCTCTAATATTCTCAAACGGTGCCTTCTGAAGCACCGAGAGGACCAGGTTCAAGTCCCACGGAGGTAACGGGGGGCGGACCGGAGGGGCCACATGTCGAACCCCCTGCACAAATGTACTCACGAGAGAGTGAGTCGCCAGGGGTCGCTGAAAAAAGACAGCCAGGGCAGATATCTGTCCCTTAATCGTACTTAGGGCAAGCCTTTGGTCTACCCCATGCTGTAAAAACAGCAGGATTCTGGAAACCAAATAGGTACGCGGATGCCATTTCATTTCCTCACACATGGAGATGTAGGCCCTCCAAGTGCGGTGATAGACCTTCCTAGAGGACGGTTTCCGAGCACTTCTCATAGTAGAAATTACTGAGTCTGACAGGCCCCGGTCTCTCAGTACCTGGTTCTCAACAGCCATGCCGTTAAAGCCAATGACTGTAAAGCAGGATGGAATATGGGACCTTGCGACAGCAGGTCCTTCCGTAGTGGTAGGCGCCAGGGGACGTCTGCTACCAGACGTACTAGATCGGCGTACCAAGGACGCTGAGGCCAATCTGGAGCGATTAGGATCATTGGAATTCCCTCTGCCTCCACTCTGCGGAGCAGAAGAGGAAGAAGCCTTAAGGGAGGGAAGGCATAGATTAGCCGATACTGGCCCCACGATGCTACCAACGCGTCCGTTGCGTCTGCCCATGGGTCTCTTGACCGGGCCACAAACCTCAATACCTTCCGATTGAGTCGGGAAGCCAGAAGATCTACGTCTGGTGTGCCCCATCTTTGGCAGAGGAGTTGGAACACCTCCGGGTGTAAGGACCATTCTCCCTGGTCCAGCATCCGGCGGCTCAGGTAGTCCGCCTGCCAGTTTTCCACACCCGGAATGTACACGGCCGACAGTGCCGGTACGCTCCTCTCTGCCCACTTCAGGATGCGAGCGATCTCCGATGCTGCAGCTGAGCTTCTTGTTCCTCCTTGATGATTGACATATGCCACTGCTGTGGCGTTGTCTGACTGGATCCTGACTGGACGCCCTTGCAGTCTCTGAGACCATTTGAAGAGGCACAGCTTGATCGCCCGGATCTCCAGGACATTGATCGGCAGGAGGGCTTCCTCTGGGGTCCAGCGACCTTGCGCCGACTGGACACCCCAGACTCCCCCCCAACCTGTAAGGCTGGCGTCCGTCGTGATCACTATCCAGTAAACCGGAAGAAATGACTTCCCGGCCATTAGAGCCGGTGCTGTCAGCCACCATACCAGGGATCTCCTGACTAGGTGGCTCACTCGGATTTGATAATCCAGAGATGAAGGGCATCTGTTCCATCTGGACAGAACTTCCCTCTGTAACACTCGAGTGTGGTATTGAGCATATGGGACCGCCTCGAAGGAGGCTACCATGAGGCCCAACACTCGCATGCAAAAACGGAGTGACGACCAATTCCTGGAAGTCAGCTGCCGTACTGCAGCCCGGAGGGTCTGCAACTTCTCCACAGGGAGGAATACCTTTGCCTCTGAGGAATCCAGAATCAACCCCAGGTACACTAGGCGTTGAGTGGGCACCAATACTGACTTTTGCGTGTTTAGTATCCAACCACAGTCTCGAAGAGTCTGAGAGGTAATGGACACGCTTACCTCTAATTCTGAGCTTGAAGGGCCCTTCAGCAGAAGGTCGTCCAAGTAACCTGTGATAGCGATACCCCGCTGTCTTAGAAGTGCCAGAATCGGAGCGAGCACCTTGGTGAACGTCCTGGGTGCTGAGGCAAGGCCAAACGGGAGGGCCACAAACTGGTAGTGGTTCTTCCCGATAGCAAATCGCAGAAACCTCTGGTGTCTGGAGTATATGGGGACATGCAGGTATGCGTCCTTGATGTCCAAGGAGGCCAGAAAGTCCCCCGGATGGAGAGCCGTGACTACGGATCGAACCGACTCCATCCGAAATCTTTGTACCTTCACAAAGCAATTGAGGGCTCTGAGATCCAAGATTGGACGAACCCCCTCCTTCTTTGGCACAATGAACAGATTTGAGTAAAAACCCTGACCCCGTTCCTGTTCTGGAACTGGAATAACTACCCCGCGTTCCAGTAGACCCTGGACCGCCCCATACAGGGCCTCCCGACGGGTCGGTAGTAGCTGGAGATTGGAGGTGATGAATCTGTCTGGTGGACAAGAGAGAAATTCTATCTTGTAGCCTGAGGAGATTACTTCGCAAACCCACCTGTCGGAGACTAGAGCAGTCCACTGAGTCGCGAATTTGCGAAGACGTCCCCCCACCCGAGAGCTGGGTGGGGGCGGACCTTCATGTGGACGCAGATTTGTCCATAGGCTTGTTGGGTCTGTGGGACCAAGGACGCTTTTGTCCTTGGGCAGGCGCTTTATCGGCCTGGGGTCTTTTCCCTGTCGCCTTAAGAGGGCGAAAAAACCGCTTACGTGCAGTAAAGGAGGGCCCTTGCCCTTGGCGTGGTCCCCTACCCTTGCTAGTTTGGGGAAGCAAAGTGCTTTTACCTCCTGTAGCATCCTTGATGATGTCATCCAGAGAAGCCCCAAAAAGTCTGTCGCCCTTAAAAGGCAGATCCAATAGGGCTTTCTTGGAAGTCTGGTCCGCAGACCAGCCCTTTAGCCAGATCAGGCGGCGTATTGCTACTGCATAAACCGAAGCTCTTGACAGCAGGGGAATAGTATCCATGTCTGACTCGCAGACAAACTTAAGGCCCTGGACCAACTGGTCGGCCAAAGTTATCTCATTAGGAGGAGCATCTCGCTCCTTTAACCCCTGGAGTAGCAATTTTGCCCATTCAGTAAGTGTCTGAGACACTAGGGCCCCCGCCAATGCCGGGCGTACTGCTGAGCCTACCACTGAGTATAGGTAGCGAGCGAGTGCTTCAGCCTTCTTATCCACAGGGTCCTTGAAAACAGGAGCCCCTTCTACTGGAATAGTGGTGGCTCTATTAAGTCTGGACACCGAAGGGTCCACTATAGGGGGAGAGGTCCATATCTTCAGAAAACTCTCCTCAAAGGGGTACCGTACTGCAAACCTCTTTGGGGCTGTAAAGACCCTCAGTGGGTTCTCCCATTCCTTGTATAAGAGTTTGTCAAAATAAGACACACAAGGGAACACCTTAGCAGTGCGGGCAGGTTTACGAAACCCAAAGGGGACTGGAGTATCTGCTACTTCTTCAGTCCTTTCCAACTTTAGCGTATCCCGCACTGCAGTAATAAGGTCAGATACCAAAGCCGTCTCGCGTACTGACCTGGATTTGGAGTCCTCCTCACTGTCCGATCGGTCACGGTCTGCAGTCTCTGATGCATCAGAATCTGGGCCATGAGCCGTAGCTGGACCTGGTTCTGCATCAGAAATATCCCCAGAAGATTGCAGGGGACGGGGGCGTTTATTACCCCCTGTATTCCCGTGTGCTGCTTCCACCCTGGCAGCAAACGCCTCTAGGATTGCCGACATAGCGTCCATAGACACCTCAGGGACACCAGCTGCTAAATCTGGTGTTTCAGGGGAGAAGACATCTGGCTCAGATGCCATGCTGACCACACGCTGACACTCACAGGGCTCCAGGCAAGATATCAATAGGCCACCCTCCTGCGCTGCAGAGATGCTGGGTTACCCAGAGGACTCACCACCCTGGATAGGTACTGCTATGCTGCGCCTATGATGCTGTCCCCTTGCTGCTGTGTCAGTCTGCTTCTTTTATCAGCACTTCCTGTGTGAATTTTCGCGCCAGTGTAATGCACCCTAGAGGCCGGAGGCTCTCGCAAAATGGTTGCCAAAACCGTCTGTATGGAAGATAATGTGGGCTCTAAGAAAATGGCCGCCGACAGAAGATAGAGGTCAGGCAGCCATAGCCCACAAAAAAGATGGCCGCCGAACGGCAATATCTGCATACAGGGTGGACAAACATGGCCGCCGATCACCTGATAGGGGCCAGTGGGTGTGGCCGAACTACAGGAAGATGGCCGCCAGGCAGTTACAAGAGGCCAAACTTGGCATGGACCACCTCAAAATGGCCGCCGACAGCATGGAGACACAGAAACACAGGTAAGCAAAAATGACATTTCTTTTAAATGTTAGTTACAGCCAGCCCCGCTCCAGTGGGACCCCCTAGGTGACCCCCAGCACCCAGCAACCTTTAGCTAGAAGCCCAGGGAGGAGGGAAAGGCAGGGAGAGAGGGAAGAAAGGGGCCACAACCACTTACTTGATCTCTCCAGGAATGTCCAGCTAAATCACCCAGCCGAGGCAGGGGAGTTTTACTTACCTATCCTGCATGTATTCTGCTGGAAGACATTCCAAACAGATCATCGTCCGCGCACGGAAGGTGACTGTTGGCCAGGCATGCTGTGATTGGACCCAGAAGGGACGATCATATGTATGCCCTGGAGCATGACGCTCACCGGACAGGCTGCTGCGACTCGGCCGTAAGGTCAGCCGAAGCTGAGCGGTCCGATGCAAGCCTTGGAGCGTAAGCTCACCGGCCAGGCTGCTGCGACTCGGCCGTAAGGTCAGCCGAAGCTGAGCGGTCCGATGCAGGCCCTGGATCGTAGGCTCACCGGCCACCCGTGGAGCGACGGGCATGTCGTGGAAAACCCAGCGCGTAGCTAGGGTCGGCACACGCTCGATGGCCGAAACTGGGGAGACTACAAGGATCGAGGATCCAGCCTGTCACCCAGTCGGCAGTTGATCGAAGATCGCAGGAAACAACAAATGTAGCAAAAAAATAAAAAATATATATATCTTTTTTCCCCGGACCAATGAGCCCGAAGGGAGCCATGTCCTACTCCTTGCTAGACAGAAAAAAACTGATCTGCGATGTGCAGACTGAGAGGGTATACCCAGAGGGTCCGCCCCCTGGGCGGTACTGTAGAAGGTGTGATGCAACACTTTTTACAAGTTTTTCTGCCTAGTCACTCCTAATTAACGGATAATACCCACTTTGTCAATAGAGAAGCTGTGTCGGTCCATGGACGAAAGAGTAAAACATTTTTTCTAGGGACAGAAAACTCTAGGTAGGGAGAGTGTCAGTTTCTTTCACTGTGCGAGTCCTTGTTTCTAGGAAAAAAGAAGGAAAGTGAGGGGAATTCTCCTTGTGCTATAGTGTGCTTTAAAAAAAAAAAAATTTCTAGGGACAGAAAACTCTAGGTAGGGAGAGTGTCAGTTTCTTTCACTGTGCGAGTCCTTGTTTCTAGGAAAAAAGAAGGAAAGTGAGGGGAATTCTCCTTGTGCTATAGTGTGCTTTAAAAAAAAATGTTTTCTAGGGACAGAAAACTCTAGGTAGGGAGAGTGTCAGTTTCTTTCACTGTGCGAGTCCTTGTTTCTAGGGACAAAGAAGGAAAGTGAGGGGAATTCTCCTTGTGCTATAGTGTGCTTTAAAAAAAAAAAAATTCTAGGGACAGAAAACTCTAGGTAGGGAGAGTGTCAGTTTCTTTCACTGTGCGAGTCCTTGTTTCTAGGAAAAAAGAAGGAAAGTGAGGGGAATTCTCCTTGTGCTATAGTGTGCTTTAAAAAAAAAAAAATTCTAGGGACAGAAAACTCTAGGTAGGGAGAGTGTCAGTTTCTTTCACTGTGCGAGTCCTTGTTTCTAGGAAAAAAGAAGGAAAGTGAGGGGAATTCTCCTTGTGCTATAGTGTGCTTTAAAAAAAATATTTTTCTAGGGACAGAAAACTCTAGGTAGGGAGAGTGTCAGTTTCTTTCACTGTGCGAGTCCTTGTTTCTAGGAAAAAAGAAGGAAAGTGAGGGGAATTCTCCTTGTGCTATAGTGTGCTTTAAAAAAAAAAAAATTCTAGGGACAGAAAACTCTAGGTAGGGAGAGTGTCAGTTTCTTTCACTGTGCGAGTCCTTGTTTCTAGGAAAAAAGAAGGAAAGTGAGGGGAATTCTCCTTGTGCTATAGTGTGCTTTAAAAAAAAAAAAATTCTAGGGACAGAAAACTCTAGGTAGGGAGAGTGTCAGTTTCTTTCACTGTGCGAGTCCTTGTTTCTAGGAAAAAAGAAGGAAAGTGAGGGGAATTCTCCTTGTGCTATAGTGTGCTTTAAAAAAAAAAAAATTCTAGGGACAGAAAACTCTAGGTAGGGAGAGTGTCAGTTTCTTTCACTGTGCGAGTCCTTGTTTCTAGGAAAAAAGAAGGAAAGTGAGGGGAATTCTCCTTGTGCTATAGTGTGCTTTAAAAAAAAAAAAATTCTAGGGACAGAAAACTCTAGGTAGGGAGAGTGTCAGTTTCTTTCACTGTTCGAGTCCTTGTTTCTAGGAAAAAAGAAGGAAAGTGAGGGGAATTCTCCTTGTGCTATAGTGTGCTTTAAAAAAAAAATTTTTCTAGGGACAGAAAACTCTAGGTAGGGAGAGTGTCAGTTTCTTTCACTGTGCGAGTCCTTGTTTCTAGGAAAAAAGAAGGAAAGTGAGGGGAATTCTCCTTGTGCTATAGTGTGCTTTAAAAAAAAAAAAATTCTAGGGACAGAAAACTCTAGGTAGGGAGAGTGTCAGTTTCTTTCACTGTGCGAGTCCTTGTTTCTAGGGACAAAGAAGGAAAGTGAGGGGAATTCTCCTTGTGCTATAGTGTGCTTTAAAAAAACATTTTTTCTAGGGACAGAAAACTCTAGGTAGGGAGAGTGTCAGTTTCTTTCACTGTGCGAGCCCTTGTTTCTAGGAAAAAAGAAGGAAAGTGAGGGGAATTCTCCTTGTGCTATAGTGTGCTTTAAAAAAAAAAATTTTCTAGGGACAGAAAACTCTAGGTAGGGAGAGTGTCAGTTTCTTTCACTGTGCGAGTCCTTGTTTCTAGGAAAAAAGAAGTAGAGTGAGGGGAATTCTCCTTGTGCTATAGTGTGCTTTAAAAAAAAAAAATTCTAGGGACAGAAAACTCTAGGTAGGGAGAGTGTCAGTTTCTTTCACTGTGCGAGTCCTTGTTTCTAGGGACAAAGAAGGAAAGTGAGGGGAATTCTCCTTGTGCTATAGTGTGCTTTAAAAAAAAAAAATTTCTAGGGACAGAAAACTCTAGGTAGGGAGAGTGTCAGTTTCTTTCACTGTGCGAGTCCTTGTTTCTAGGGACAAAGAAGGAAAGTGAGGGGAATTCTCCTTGTGCTATAGTGTGCTTTAAAAAAACATTTTTTCTAGGGACAGAAAACTCTAGGTAGGGAGAGTGTCAGTTTCTTTCACTGTGCAAGTCCTTGTTTCTAGGAAAAAAGAAGGAAAGTGAGGGGAATTCTCCTTGTGCTATAGTGTGCTTTAAAAAAAAAAAATTCTAGGGACAGAAAACTCTAGGTAGGGAGAGTGTCAGTTTCTTTCACTGTGCGAGTCCTTGTTTCTAGGAAAAAAGAAGGAAAGTGAGGGGAATTCTCCTTGTGCTATAGTGTGCTTTAAAAAAAAAAATTTCTAGGGACAGAAAACTCTAGGTAGGGAGAGTGTCAGTTTCTTTCACTGTGCGAGTCCTTGTTTCTAGGAAAAAAGAAGGAAAGTGAGGGGAATTCTCCTTGTGCTATAGTGTGCTTTAAAAAAAAAAAATTCTAGGGACAGAAAACTCTAGGTAGGGAGAGTGTCAGTTTCTTTCACTGTGCGAGTCCTTGTTTCTAGGGACAAAGAAGGAAAGTGAGGGGAATTCTCCTTGTGCTATAGTGTGCTTTAAAAAAAAAAATTTCTAGGGACAGAAAACTCTAGGTAGGGAGAGTGTCAGTTTCTTTCACTGTGCGAGTCCTTGTTTCTAGGAAAAAAGAAGGAAAGTGAGGGGAATTCTCCTTGTGCTATAGTGTGCTTTAAAAAAAAAAAAATTTCTAGGGACAGAAAACTCTAGGTAGGGAGAGTGTCAGTTTCTTTCACTGTGCGAGTCCTTGTTTCTAGGGACAAAGAAGGAAAGTGAGGGGAATTCTCCTTGTGCTATAGTGTGCTTTAAAAAAACATTTTTTCTAGGGACAGAAAACTCTAGGTAGGGAGAGTGTCAGTTTCTTTCACTGTGCGAGTCCTTGTTTCTAGGAAAAAAGAAGGAAAGTGAGGGGAATTCTCCTTGTGCTATAGTGTGCTTTAAAAAAAAAAAATTTCTAGGGACAGAAAACTCTAGGTAGGGAGAGTGTCAGTTTCTTTCACTGTGCGAGTCCTTGTTTCTAGGAAAAAAGAAGGAAAGTGAGGGGAATTCTCCTTGTGCTATAGTGTGCTTTAAAAAAAAAAATTTTCTAGGGACAGAAAACTCTAGGTAGGGAGAGTGTCAGTTTCTTTCACTGTGCGAGTCCTTGTTTCTAGGGACAAAGAAGGAAAGTGAGGGGAATTCTCCTTGTGCTATAGTGTGCTTTAAAAAAAAAAAATTCTAGGGACAGAAAACTCTAGGTAGGGAGAGTGTCAGTTTCTTTCACTGTGCGAGTCCTTGTTTCTAGGAAAAAAGAAGGAAAGTGAGGGGAATTGTCCTTGTGCTATAGTGTGCTTTAAAAAAAAAAAATTTCTAGGGACAGAAAACTCTAGGTAGGGAGAGTGTCAGTTTCTTTCACTGTGCGAGTCCTTGTTTCTAGGAAAAAAGAAGGAAAGTGAGGGGAATTCTCCTTGTGCTATAGTGTGCTTTAAAAAAAAAAAAATTTCTAGGGACAGAAAACTCTAGGTAGGGAGAGTGTCAGTTTCTTTCACTGTGCGAGTCCTTGTTTCTAGGAAAAAAGAAGGAAAGTGAGGGGAATTCTCCTTGTGCTATAGTGTGCTTTAAAAAAAAATGTTTTCTAGGGACAGAAAACTCTAGGTAGGGAGAGTGTCAGTTTCTTTCACTGTGCGAGTCCTTGTTTCTAGGGACAAAGAAGGAAAGTGAGGGGAATTCTCCTTGTGCTATAGTGTGCTTTAAAAAAAAAAAAATTCTAGGGACAGAAAACTCTAGGTAGGGAGAGTGTCAGTTTCTTTCACTGTGCGAGTCCTTGTTTCTAGGAAAAAAGAAGGAAAGTGAGGGGAATTCTCCTTGTGCTATAGTGTGCTTTAAAAAAAAAAAAATTCTAGGGACAGAAAACTCTAGGTAGGGAGAGTGTCAGTTTCTTTCACTGTGCGAGTCCTTGTTTCTAGGAAAAAAGAAGGAAAGTGAGGGGAATTCTCCTTGTGCTATAGTGTGCTTTAAAAAAAATATTTTTCTAGGGACAGAAAACTCTAGGTAGGGAGAGTGTCAGTTTCTTTCACTGTGCGAGTCCTTGTTTCTAGGAAAAAAGAAGGAAAGTGAGGGGAATTCTCCTTGTGCTATAGTGTGCTTTAAAAAAAAAAAATTTCTAGGGACAGAAAACTCTAGGTAGGGAGAGTGTCAGTTTCTTTCACTGTGCGAGTCCTTGTTTCTAGGAAAAAAGAAGGAAAGTGAGGGGAATTCTCCTTGTGCTATAGTGTGCTTTAAAAAAAAAAAATTTCTAGGGACAGAAAACTCTAGGTAGGGAGAGTGTCAGTTTCTTTCACTGTGCGAGTCCTTGTTTCTAGGAAAAAAGAAGGAAAGTGAGGGGAATTCTCCTTGTGCTATAGTGTGCTTTAAAAAAAAAAAATTTCTAGGGACAGAAAACTCTAGGTAGGGAGAGTGTCAGTTTCTTTCACTGTGCGAGTCCTTGTTTCTAGGAAAAAAGAAGGAAAGTGAGGGGAATTCTCCTTGTGCTATAGTGTGCTTTAAAAAAAAAAAAATTCTAGGGACAGAAAACTCTAGGTAGGGAGAGTGTCAGTTTCTTTCACTGTTCGAGTCCTTGTTTCTAGGAAAAAAGAAGGAAAGTGAGGGGAATTCTCCTTGTGCTATAGTGTGCTTTAAAAAAAATTTTTTTCTAGGGACAGAAAACTCTAGGTAGGGAGAGTGTCAGTTTCTTTCACTGTGCGAGTCCTTGTTTCTAGGAAAAAAGAAGGAAAGTGAGGGGAATTCTCCTTGTGCTATAGTGTGCTTTAAAAAAAAAAAAATTCTAGGGACAGAAAACTCTAGGTAGGGAGAGTGTCAGTTTCTTTCACTGTGCGAGTCCTTGTTTCTAGGGACAAAGAAGGAAAGTGAGGGGAATTCTCCTTGTGCTATAGTGTGCTTTAAAAAAACATTTTTTCTAGGGACAGAAAACTCTAGGTAGGGAGAGTGTCAGTTTCTTTCACTGTGCGAGCCCTTGTTTCTAGGAAAAAAGAAGGAAAGTGAGGGGAATTCTCCTTGTGCTATAGTGTGCTTTAAAAAAAAAAAATTTCTAGGGACAGAAAACTCTAGGTAGGGAGAGTGTCAGTTTCTTTCACTGTGCGAGTCCTTGTTTCTAGGAAAAAAGAAGTAGAGTGAGGGGAATTCTCCTTGTGCTATAGTGTGCTTTAAAAAAAAAAAATTTCTAGGGACAGAAAACTCTAGGTAGGGAGAGTGTCAGTTTCTTTCACTGTGCGAGTCCTTGTTTCTAGGGACAAAGAAGGAAAGTGAGGGGAATTCTCCTTGTGCTATAGTGTGCTTTAAAAAAACATTTTTTCTAGGGACAGAAAACTCTAGGTAGGGAGAGTGTCAGTTTCTTTCACTGTGCAAGTCCTTGTTTCTAGGAAAAAAGAAGGAAAGTGAGGGGAATTCTCCTTGTGCTATAGTGTGCTTTAAAAAAAAAAATTTCTAGGGACAGAAAACTCTAGGTAGGGAGAGTGTCAGTTTCTTTCACTGTGCGAGTCCTTGTTTCTAGGAAAAAAGAAGGAAAGTGAGGGGAATTCTCCTTGTGCTATAGTGTGCTTTAAAAAAAAAAATTTCTAGGGACAGAAAACTCTAGGTAGGGAGAGTGTCAGTTTCTTTCACTGTGCGAGTCCTTGTTTCTAGGAAAAAAGAAGGAAAGTGAGGGGAATTCTCCTTGTGCTATAGTGTGCTTTAAAAAAAAAAATTCTAGGGACAGAAAACTCTAGGTAGGGAGAGTGTCAGTTTCTTTCACTGTGCGAGTCCTTGTTTCTAGGGACAAAGAAGGAAAGTGAGGGGAATTCTCCTTGTGCTATAGTGTGCTTTAAAAAAAAAAATTTCTAGGGACAGAAAACTCTAGGTAGGGAGAGTGTCAGTTTCTTTCACTGTGCGAGTTCTTGTTTCTAGGAAAAAAGAAGGAAAGTGAGGGGAATTCTCCTTGTGCTATAGTGTGCTTTAAAAAAAAAAAAATTTCTAGGGACAGAAAACTCTAGGTAGGGAGAGTGTCAGTTTCTTTCACTGTGCGAGTCCTTGTTTCTAGGGACAAAGAAGGAAAGTGAGGGGAATTCTCCTTGTGCTATAGTGTGCTTTAAAAAAAAAAAATTCTAGGGACAGAAAACTCTAGGTAGGGAGAGTGTCAGTTTCTTTCACTGTGCGAGTCCTTGTTTCTAGGAAAAAAGAAGGAAAGTGAGGGGAATTGTCCTTGTGCTATAGTGTGCTTTAAAAAAAAAAAATTTCTAGGGACAGAAAACTCTAGGTAGGGAGAGTGTCAGTTTCTTTCACTGTGCGAGTCCTTGTTTCTAGGAAAAAAGAAGGAAAGTGAGGGGAATTCTCCTTGTGCTATAGTGTGCTTTAAAAAAAAAAAAATTCTAGGGACAGAAAACTCTAGGTAGGGAGAGTGTCAGTTTCTTTCACTGTGCGAGTCCTTGTTTCTAGGAAAAAAGAAGGAAAGTGAGGGGAATTCTCCTTGTGCTATAGTGTGCTTTAAAAAAAAAAAAATTCTAGGGACAGAAAACTCTAGGTAGGGAGAGTGTCAGTTTCTTTCACTGTGCGAGTCCTTGTTTCTAGGAAAAAAGAAGGAAAGTGAAGGGAATTCTCCTTGTGCTATAGTGTGCTTTAAAAAAAAAAAATTTCTAGGGACAGAAAACTCTAGGTAGGGAGAGTGTCAGTTTCTTTCACTGTGCGAGTCCTTGTTTCTAGGAAAAAAGAAGGAAAGTGAGGGGAATTCTCCTTGTGCTATAGTGTGCTTTAAAAAAAAAAAAATTTCTAGGGACAGAAAACTCTAGGTAGGGAGAGTGTCAGTTTCTTTCACTGTTCGAGTCCTTGTTTCTAGGAAAAAAGAAGGAAAGTGAGGGGAATTCTCCTTGTGCTATAGTGTGCTTTAAAAAAAAAAATTTTCTAGGGACAGAAAACTCTAGGTAGGGAGAGTGTCAGTTTCTTTCACTGTGCGAGTCCTTGTTTCTAGGAAAAAAGAAGGAAAGTGAGGGGAATTCTCCTTGTGCTATAGTGTGCTTTAAAAAAAAAAAAATTCTAGGGACAGAAAACTCTAGGTAGGGAGAGTGTCAGTTTCTTTCACTGTGCGAGTCCTTGTTTCTAGGGACAAAGAAGGAAAGTCAGGGGAATTCTCCTTGTGCTATAGTGTGCTTTAAAAAAACATTTTTTCTAGGGACAGAAAACTCTAGGTAGGGAGAGTGTCAGTTTCTTTCACTGTGCGAGTCCTTGTTTCTAGGAAAAAAGAAGGAAAGTGAGGGGAATTCTCCTTGTGCTATAGTGTGCTTTAAAAAAAAAAATTTTCTAGGGACAGAAAACTCTAGGTAGGGAGAGTGTCAGTTTCTTTCACTGTGCGAGTCCTTGTTTCTAGGAAAAAAGAAGGAAAGTGAGGGGAATTCTCCTTGTGCTATAGTGTGCTTTAAAAAAAAAAAATTTCTAGGGACAGAAAACTCTAGGTAGGGAGAGTGTCAGTTTCTTTCACTGTGCGAGTCCTTGTTTCTAGGGACAAAGAAGGAAAGTGAGGGGAATTCTCCTTGTGCTATAGTGTGCTTTAAAAAAAAAATTTTTCTAGGGACAGAAAACTCTAGGTAGGGAGAGTGTCAGTTTCTTTCACTGTGCGAGTCCTTGTTTCTAGGAAAAAAGAAGGAAAATGAGGGGAATTCTCCTTGTGCTATAGTGTGCTTTAAAAAAAAAAAATTTCTAGGGACAGAAAACTCTAGGTAGGGAGAGTGTCAGTTTCTTTCACTGTGCGAGTCCTTGTTTCTAGGGACAAAGAAGGAAAGTGAGGGGAATTCTCCTTGTGCTATAGTGTGCTTTAAAAAAACATTTTTTCTAGGGACAGAAAACTCTAGGTAGGGAGAGTGTCAGTTTCTTTCACTGTGCGAGTCCTTGTTTCTAGGAAAAAAGAAGGAAAGTGAGGGGAATTCTCCTTGTGCTATAGTGTGCTTTAAAAAAAAAAATTTCTAGGGACAGAAAACTCTAGGTAGGGAGAGTGTCAGTTTCTTTCACTGTGCGAGTCCTTGTTTCTAGGAAAAAAGAAGGAAAGTGAGGGGAATTCTCCTTGTGCTATAGTGTGCTTTAAAAAATAAAATTTTCTAGGGACAGAAAACTCTAGGTAGGGAGAGTGTCAGTTTCTTTCACTGTGCGAGTCCTTGTTTCTAGGAAAAAAGAAGGAAAGTGAGGGGAATTCTCCTTGTGCTATAGTGTGCTTTTAAAAAAAAAAAATTCTAGGGACAGAAAACTCTAGGTAGGGAGAGTGTCAGTTTCTTTCACTGTGCGAGTCCTTGTTTCTAGGAAAAAAGAAGGAAAGTGAGGGGAATTCTCCTTGTGCTATAGTGTGCTTTAAAAAAAAAAAATTTCTAGGGACAGAAAACTCTAGGTAGGGAGAGTGTCAGTTTCTTTCACTGTGCGAGTCCTTGTTTCTAGGAAAAAAGAAGGAAAGTGAGGGGAATTCTCCTTGTGCTATAGTGTGCTTTAAAAAAAAATTTTTTCTAGGGACAGAAAACTCTAGGTAGGGAGAGTGTCAGTTTCTTTCACTGTGCGAGTCCTTGTTTCTAGGGACAAAGAAGGAAAGTGAGGGGAATTCTCCTTGTGCTATAGTGTGCTAAAGCATTCCTCATCAACCATCTTTGAAATCCTTGTTTTTTGGACAGTCAGGGAAATTGTCGTTGTGCTATTCTGTGCAAAAGCAATCATCCTCAACCATATTTAGAAATCCTTAAGTAAAGGGACAGAGAAGGACACCTGAAGGTAGCCCTTATTGCTTTTTTCCCATCTCCCTGCAGGCCATCTATTAGAATGTCTGGAAGGCAAACAAGGAGAGGCAGACAGTCAGGAGGCAATAAAAGAGGGCAAGCAGGCTCTGTGTCTGGGGGCAACAGTGCTGGTCGTGGACGCGGTGCATTGTCATCAGCACATGGCCATGGGACACGCTTGTCCTTCTTTTCGGCAGCTGGACATGTTGAGCCACATCATGCCGAAGACTTGGTAGAGTGGATGACCAAGCCCTCCTCCTCCTCCTCATCCTCTCTCACCCAGGCTCAGGGTACTGGCAAAGCAGCTGCCAAAGCGTCCTCTTCCCTGGTATCAATGTCAGACTCATCATCAGTCACTCCTTCCCTAGACCCACCATGTCCTCCTCCTGAGGAGTCCCCCGAACTGTTTGAGCACAGTGTTGGGTACATGCTCCAGGAGGATGCCCAGCGTTTCGAAGGGTCTGATGATGAAACCCAGCTAGAGGAAGGCAGTAGCGTGAGAGCAGACAGAGGGGATGCTCAAGAAGGACACCAATCTGGCAGTCATGTTCCAGCAGCTGCAGCATACTGCCAGATTGGCTCCAGTGATGAGGAGGGAGGGGATGATGAGGTCACTGACTCCACGTGGGTGCCTAATAGGAGAGAGGAGGAGGAGGAGGATGAGGAGGAGGCACATCTCCAACGAGGCAGGATGCCCTCTGGTGGCCAGCGTAAGGGCAGTACACTGACGGAATCACACCGCAGAGCTCCGCCTGTGCAGGGCGCTGCCTCTGCCCGTCATTCAAAAAGTTCCTTGGTGTGGGCCTTTTTTGAGGCTAGTGCATCAGATCGCACAGCTGCTGTTTGCAACATATGTCTCAAGCGTATATCGCGTGGCCAAAACATCAGCCGCTTGGGTACCACATGCCTGACCAGACATATGTTGACCTGCCATGCAGCTCGTTGGCAAGCCTACCTCAAAGACCCACACCAAAGAACAAAGCGGACCTCTCCTTGCACCGCATCAGCTGGGATCTCCAACCCCACTATAACTTCAGTCCTCTCTGAAACATGCACTGAGAGGAATGAAGGTGTAGAATTAGGTGTGTCACAGCCAAGTACTTGCGGCCACTCTGCTAGCAGTACACCGACGTCCGATTCTAGCAGGCAAATTTCCCTGCCCCAGCTGCTGGACCGTCGAAAGAAGTTCACTCCCAGCCATCCACATGCCCAGCGGTTGAATGCTAGCTTGGCTAAATTGCTAGCGCTTCAACTGCTGCCTTTTCAGTTGGTAGACTCGGCCCCCTTCCGTGAGTTTGTGCAATGTGCGGTTCCTCAGTGGCAGGTTCCCAAACGCCACTTTTTCTCACGGAAGGCTATTCCGGCTCTCTACCGGCATGTGGAAGGCAATGTCTTGGCCTCGCTGGACAGGGCGGTCAGCGGTAAGGTGCATATTACCGCTGACTCATGGTCCAGCAGGCATGGACAGGGACGTTACCTTTCTTTCACGGCCCATTGGGTCACTCTTTTGGCAGCTGGGAAGGATGCAGGACAAGGTGCAGTAGTGTTGGAGGTTGTTCCACCGCCACGCCTCCAAAATGCTACTACTGGTTGTGACACACCTCTCTCCTCCACCCCCTCCTCTTCTTCTTCCTCCATGGCCTCTTCCTGTGGTTTGTCCTATGAACCAGCGGTGCTCCGTAGCCGTTCACGGGGCTACGCAAGTACGCAGGCAAAAAGATGCCATGCCGTGCTTGCGCTGGTGTGTTTGGGGGACAGAAGCCACACTGGGGCAGAGGTCCTGTCTGCTCTGCAGGGCCAGGCCGAGAGGTGGTTGACGCCACGCCAGCTTAAGCCAGGAATGGTGGTTTGCGACAATGGCACCAACCTCCTCTCCGCCCTCCGACAGGGACAACTGACCCATGTGCCCTGTGTGGCTCACGTCCTTAACCTGGTGGTGCAGCGGTTCTTGGGCAGGTACCCGGGCTTACAGGATGTCCTGAGGCAGGCCAGGAAAGTCTGTGTGCATTTCCGCAGATCTTATAATGCCAGTGCTCGCCTGGCTGAGCTGCAAAAGGAGTTGAACCTGCCCAAGAACCGCCTTATATGTGACATGCCCACCAGGTGGAACTCAACGTTGGCCATGCTGCAGCGGCTGCACACGCAGCAGAGGGCCATCAATGAGTACCTGTGCGACTACGGCACCAGGACAGGGTCAGGGGAGCTTGGTTTTTTTTCTCCACGCCAGTGGGGCATGATCAGGGATGCATGCACTGTCCTGGCACCATTTGAGGAGGCCACGAGGATGGTGAGCAGTGACAGTGCATGCATCAGTGACACTGTACCTCTTGTCCACCTGTTGGAGCACACGCTGCGTGGAATAATGGACAGGGCACTTGAGGCAGAACAGAGGCAGGAAGAGGAGGACTTCCTTGCCTCTCAAGGCCCCCTTTACCCAGACAGTGTTCCTTCTGTCCCACCCATCGCACAGGAAGAGGAGGAGGAGGAGGAGGAGGAGGATTGTGTCAGCATGGAGGTGGAGGCTGGCACTCAGCATCATCAGCAGCAGTCTTTTAGGGATGATTTACAGTCCCAAGAAACCAGTGGACTTGTACGTGGCTGGGAGGAGGTGGCTGCGGATCATGTCGTCCTTAGTGACCCAGAGGACTCCGGAGCGAATGCCTCAACAAACCTACGCTGCATGGCCTCCCTGATCCTGCAAAGTCTGCGGAAGGATCCTCGTATTCTTCGGATCAAGGAGAGGGACCATTACTGGCTGGCCACTCTCCTTGATCCACGGTACAAGGGTAAGGTTGCGGACCTTATGTTACCGTCGCAGAGGGAGCAGAGGATGAGACAACTCCGGGAGGCCTTGCAGAAAGGTCTGTGCAACGCGTTCCCAGAGACTGGGAGGTTACAAACTCCTGGTCCTGGACAACGAGTTGCTGAGGCTTCGGCCAGTCAAAGAAGGAGCGGTGGGGAAGGTGGCCGTCTGACCGATGCGTTCAGACAATTCTTTAGTCCTCAGCCCCAAAGTATGATCGGTTCCAGCAACCATCGCCAGCGTCTGATAAACATGGTGCAGGAATATCTAGGGGCAAGGTCAGACTTGGACACCTTCCCCACCGAAAATCCTCTGGCTTACTGGGTCTTGAGGATGGATCACTGGCCAGAGCTTGCACAGTATGCAATTGAGCTACTGGCCTGTCCTGCATCCAGCGTTCTTTCGGAACGCACATTCAGTGCTGCTGGAGGATTTGTCACGGATCACAGGGTGCACCTGTCCACCGACTCGGTTGATCGACTGACTTTCATCAAGATGAACCAGTCTTGGATCACCACCAGCTACCACACACCTGATGCTGATATAACAGACTAATTGATTTTAACATGTCACATCCCTTCAAGACTGATGCTGATGCTGAGTGCCTGTGCTGTTATGTTGACTGGCTATCCGAGTCCTCCGAGTCCTCAATGATACGATTGATGATGATAGCTTGGAAGATAATTTTTGTTTATGGGTGCCGCCACCAGTGGCTAAGGCCCAATTTTTCAGCCCCTGTTTTACAGGGGCGTGTAATTACAATTTTTTTAGCAATAATTTGCCATAGGGCTCATTGCTGTGCTCCAAGTACAGTATCTGTGAGGGGTTGGAGTGTTGTGGCACCAGTGCCTAATGCCCAATTTTTCAGCCCCTGTTTAAAAGGGGCGTGTCATTACAATTTTTGAAGCAATACTTTGCAACAGGGCTCATTGCTGTGCTCCAAGTACAGTATCTGTGAGGGGTTGTAGTGTTGTGCCACCAGTGCCTAAGGCCCAATTTTTCAGCCCCTGTTTAACAGGGGCATGCAATTACAATTCTTGATCTAATAATTCACAGCAGGGCCCATTGCTGCACCCACCAAGAGTAACTGTCAGGGCTTACAGTGTTGTGGCACCAGCACCACCATCAAAGGCCCAATTTTTACTACCACTGTTCAACAATTATATGTAATTAAAATTCCTGATATAATAGTTGACAGCAGGGCGTTCCAGCACCAACCAAGAGTAACTGTGAGTGCTTACAGTGTTGTGCCAACACCAACAACTAAGGGGCCTATTTCTGCAGAGTATATACGGCAGGTCCCTACTTTCAAACATCCAACTTACAAACGACTCCTACTTGCAAACGCAAGAAGACAACAGGAAGTGAGAGGAAATCTACCACTAGGAAGGAAAATTCTCTCCTGTAAGAATAAATATGGGAGAAAGGTGTCTCCTCTGTACTGATGCTTTATCAGCAATCCTTGTTTCAAGAAAAACACCACATTTCAAAAACAGTTGTCATTGGGACGGAAAGTGAGGTGAAATGTTCTGAACAGGGGCACAGACAGCAAAACAAATGTTACAGGGGTGATAACCCTTACCTATGTTTTCCGAAAAGTTTAAAAATAGATTTTTGGGCTGGAGCTACACTTCAACAATGTACCTGTTCAAAATTACAAACACATTCTACATAAGAACAAACCTACAGTCCCTGTCTTGTATGCACCGCCTGTATACGGCTGTTCAGAGTATATAGGGCCTTTTTTATTTTATGTGCGGGGTTCCCCTTAATATCCATACAAGACCCAAAGGGGCTGGTAATGGGCTGGGGTAGGGGGGGGGTCATGGGGTAGCTATGCCATTTTTCTTAAAGATTTTCATCCATATTACCGGGACCAGACATTACATTAAAGCCGCAAGCAGTTTTAAATGGATTTTTTTTCCTTTAGAAGTGTCATTTTGTGCAGGGACAGTTCTAAACACGGGAAACACGTGGCACTTCACAGGCATACTTTAGACACCCCCCAGGTACGATATTTAAAGGAATATTTGACTTTTTTTTTTCACTTTATGCATCATTAAAATGACTGCTCCCGAAAAACGACCGTTTTTAAAACTTCTTTTTGCATTGATACATGTCCCCTGGTGCAGAACCCGGGTTCCCAAACCCTTTTTAGGACAATAACATGCATAATAGTTGTTATAATTAGCACTTTAGAATTCGAACGTTCGCATCCATTGTATTTAATAGGGTTCTAATGTTCGTACGAACTTTCGGTCCGTTCGCGGGTTCTGGTGCGAACCGAACCCGGGGGTGTTCGGCTCATCACTATTTGTGTGTAATCTGCTTGCACTGTAACCATAAACCGTACTAATGTCTTATTTTTGTTTGACTCCACAGTTCCCTAGCACACCACAGGAATGGCTGACTGTGGCCTCTCAATTTGCCCAGCGGTGGGATTTCCCCAACTGCGGAGGGGCAATTGATGGGAAGCACGTCCACAAAGTGCCGCCACCCCGTTCGGGGTCATACTATTTCAACTATAAAGGTTTTAATAGCATAGTGTTAATGGCGGTGGTGTCGGCATGGTACGAGTTCCTGTATGTGGACGTGGGGAAGAACGGCCGGATGTCCGATGGCGGATCATTCGCGGAGACGGAGTTCACTCACTGTCTGCAGGCTGGGGGTCTTGCACTGCCTCCAGATGCAGAGAACGTTGAAGGGCTCCCGTTCGTTTTCATTGCAGATGAGGCTTTTGGACTAGGACCACACCTGATGCGGCCGTTTCCCCAACGCACCCTCACCCCGGAGAGGAGGGTTTTTAATTACCGGCTGGCCAGAGCCCGGAGAGTTGTGGAGAATGCCTTCGGGATAATGGCCAGCCGGTTCTGCCTGTTCCAGACAGCGATACATTTGGCGGATTATAAACTGAACCACATCGTCTACTGCTGCTGCATATTGCACAATTTTCTACGCAAATTTGCAACCAATTATGTATCATCGTTTGGGCCTGAGGCCGGTCCATCTGAACTGATTAATCTGACCGGCCTCAGCACTGCCCGTACTGGCTTGGCCCCCCAAAGTGCCCATGAAGTACGCCAGAAATACGTAGAGTACTTCACGGGTAGGGGGGCCATCGCAATGCCAGACCACATCTGACCAAGTATTTAACCTTTTAAAAATAAAAAAAAACATGGAATTCCTACAAACTTGTGTTGTCATTCTTGTATTTTGGGTTTATGTGTCTCCCAGGTTCTAGTAGTGCCAAGTGTAATTGTCCTTAGTAAATAGCCTCAAAACTCAGAGCGAAAAACGCGTTTTTTTCATCTTCAGAACTGCTCTTGAGCATAGAAAGAACAAGGCACACCTTTTTTAGACTTCCCAAATGTTTTTATTGTTTGCACCATATTTTTTTGTGGTTTTTAGAAATACTAGCCTTTTTTTTTTATGTGCGGCTTTTTTTGCAGAAACATGCATGGGTCGTAAGCCATTTTTTTTAGTCTGAAAAAGTAATACAATAACACTGTGAAAAATACCAACTGGAGATGGGGTGATGGTACCCCTGATCCATCCCAAATGTTAACAAACACACTTTCTTTTGGGGCTCAAATGGGTATCTTCAACAAGATCCCATGGCTAGGGTAAACATGTGCTATCTGCCATCATGGGGGATCAATGGTCGTGCTTTGGGGATGTAAACCCTTCCTCTCACCTACTTGAGGAGGGAGGAAGAGGTTGCACCCCCAAAACAGGGACATAGATATCCTGTGATGGCAGATAGCACATGTTGAGTCTTCAGTGTGTGCATCTTCACATTTGGGATGTTGGAAATCCCTGAGATAATTTCAGACGCATAACAAAAAACACAAAAGCGGGGGTTCACACTATTCTCCCCAAAATATCTATCATGTTTTTATATTTTTGCTCAATCACAATCATTCTCTTCCTCATAATGTCCATTTCGCTACTGCATTCCATGATTTCCTGAATGATTATTTTGGCGCTGGCACTCGAGAATGGCAGATTTGGACTTCCTGACACACCCCCACGTTCAGTCCCTAAAACAAAAAAAAAGGTTTTACACTAGGCAGTTCTACATCTGTATTTACCTTGAAGTTGTGGTGACAGACACTGACCTGTTGTGCTGATAAGCTCCACCTCTCCTTCCTCCACCTCCCCTTCCTCCACCTCCGCTTCCTCCACCTCCGCTTCCTGAACCTGCTGATCTTGGTTTGCTTTGGGAGCTTCGGGGAGTTTCTGTGGTGTTGGGTTACTCGTCTCCTGAGCATGGTGTCCTCCCAGTCTCCTCTCCCCTATGGGAATTTACAACAAAATGTATACTTTAGCACACAGACTTTTTTAAGGCCTGAAAAGGGATCCTCTATGTTTTTAAGTGGGGTACAATTGATATTTGGCCCTGAGTTCCAACATGAACATATGTGATCTTGCAAACTCAACAAAGCAACATGTTATTTTTGAGGACATTCACAAATACACTTGGATAACCACCAAGCTATCCACTGGACCACCTGTGTGTGACACCGTTAATAAATTTGGTCATGTGGCCCAGAGTATAGTATCTTGATGAAGAACAAAAAAAAGTACACAACTGCTGGAGTGTCATCTCCTTTACCCAGAATACAGTTTATTCTTTCAGTCACATTCAAAATTTCCTTACAACACATCATCTAGCCAACAATGTGTAGATAAACATTGTTGAAGTAAAATGAGGCATGCCCACATGTAGTTTACGTGGATATGTGCCAAACATGTTTGGGGGAAGAGCAGCAAGTTATTGGTCAAAACATTGGGCAAATAAGTGGACTCTCCACTTAACCTAAAAGATGAGATTTCAAAATGTGAACCCAGTCAAGCCAAGCACATGGTGCAAAACATGGAAGAATACATATTACAATCTGAAAGAACACAGTAAAATATACTTACTTTTTTCTATGCTTTTTATAAGCTTCTTATACTGCTCCGGCTCCCTGATCTTGAGGTCTGACCACCTTTTACGGAGTTGTTCCTTGGATCTCCTGACCCCATATTTTTTATAGAGAGTCTTCGCCACTTTGTCCATAATTTGTGACTTCCGGAGATTTTGGGTGTCGTATGGGCCATGCTTGCCGTCGTAATCCTTCCTCCGCAGAATGTCCACCATCTCCGCCATCTCAGAAAAAGACATATTAGTCGCCTTGTATCTTTTTTTACAGGATCGGGACGTTTCCGCCTCCGGGCTTTCCTCGTCGGTAATTTCAACTAAAGAAGCCACCTGTGTCTGCGACATGTCGCCGTCTCACACTGTGCGCCGATCGTTAAGGGGCGGGGAAATGCAGAAAAAGTCCGTCATGGGCGGGCGACGAGGGCGGAGTTACACGCATGCGCAGGGTATAAAAATGGGAAAGAAGTTATTAGGGATGCGCGGAGTAAGGACGACCGGAAGTGAACCCACGAAGTGAACTAAGGTAAGAAGGGAACTCGGGCCTGCAGTGGCATATTAATGGGTCATGATTGTAAAGGGCAATATTGTGATAAGTTGAGGAGAATCAATTCTGATCCTTTTTTTTTTGTACTTGCTGATCCTAATAGATGCATAAACTAAGAGAGACGGAGGTGATGCTTGTTTTTATTGAAAAGTATAAGGAACAGCGCAACCTGTGGGAGCTCAAACACCCTGCGTATCACAAAAGTGATGTACGACGGGCAACTATTACCAAATTAGCCGAGGATATGAAGCCATGGATCCCAGATGCAGACTACACTATGATCAATAATAAAATCAACAACCTGCGCAATTCTTATAAAAAAAAATTCAAGGAAGTGCGCCAGTCCAAGAGATCAGGAGCAGCAGCCGACGATGTAGTAAAGCCCAAGCTGTGGTACTACAGACATCTTCAATTTCTGGATGACCAGATCGAGGCCAGGGAATCTATTTCCAGCCTTCCCTCAACCCTTCCTTCCACCCTTCCCTCCAGCGTTCCTTCCACCCTTCCCTCCACCCCTGCAGAGGCGGAGGAGGAGCCTCCCGAGCTAGAAGAGCCAGATCTTCACATCTTCAGCCCGGTATAGTATTTTTGATCATAATTATTGTCCACTAAGTAATATGGAGTTGAACTGTTTTGATTAGCCATAAATGATCCCACCCCCCCTCCAAAATAAACCAGTAATGAGATCAAAATTGTGTGTGATTGATTCCTCAAATAATAGAAATTTACATTTTATTTTATAAACAGGATGAGGCAATCCAGGAGGAAGAGGGTCAGGAGTGTGACAGGCAGGAGGAGGCAGGGCCCAGTGGGACTCAGCAGGTCCCCAGGCCTAGTGGCAGCACCGTCTCCCAAGTGGCTCCCCTCCACGTCAGACCGCCAAAACAACGGCGGATGACACAAGTGGAGGAGGAGTCACTAAAGATGATTCAGGAGGCTGCTGCCATTATGAGGGCCCCCCTCAATCCTATGGAGGGGTTTAGCACCTATCTCTCAGATAAGCTGCTGAGAATGGAGGCGGGACAACGGGCACTTTGTGAGCACCTTATCTACACGGCCGTACACATGGGGGCGAGGGGACAGCTGACTGAGGCCACCCATATCTCACATCAGCCCAATCCCTCTCCTCCTTCTCCTCCTCCTCCTGCCACATCACCACCCACAGTGGCCCAGCCTGCAAGGGTGCGTGGACGGGGCCGTGGAGAGAACGCTGCAGAGAGGCGTGGAAGGAAGGCTACAAGGAAGAGCAGGAGGTGATTCCCTGGCCTCGAGCTGCTCATCCAGAAATTGAAGGTTGATGGAGTACCACAGCTTGGGATGATGTATGTCTTTGGCTGCTGCTCCTGATTTCATGCTGTTGTTGATTTTATTATTGATCATAGTCAGGTCTGCATTTGGTATCTAATGACTTTATATTCTCTGCTAATTTGGGAATAGTTGCCCTTCGGTTTTTGATTTGTTTTTTTCCGAAATAAAGGGAAATTTGATTTCAGCCAACCTACATGCCTGATGTGTTTTTTTGAGAAGTAGCAATAAGATTTCATAAATACAATGTGTAATTAAGAACAAGGGACACCAACCTCCATGATTTTTCAAAAATTAAATATTATGTTGTTCTGAGAAATTGACACACCAAAAAATGCACAACAAATTTTAAGAGTCAAAAAAATAAAGGTGTAATTTGGGAGGTCGGCCTTGAAGAATTTGAATAATTATGCCTAAGATCACTAGAAAAAAGAAAGACATACATTTGTCAGAACTCTGCTGCCAAAATGACATTTTAAAGACCGTTCGAAAGCAAAAAAACATGCGCTGCATTAAACGAAGCAATAACTTGCAGAATGACGAATGTGCTCTCTCCATTAGGAACGCTAGTTTTACAAGAACGAGCGCTCCCGTCTCCTAATTCAGTCTGAGCATGCGTGGGTTTTTTAACCGATGGACTTGCCCATAGACGATCGGAAATTCCCATCGGTTTTTTATCCATCGGAAAATTTTAAAACAAGTTCCATTTTTTCCATCCGATGGAAAAAAGACCGATGGGTACCATACACGATCGGTTGGTCTGATGAAAACCATCCATCGGACGGTTTTCATCAGTTAAACCGATCGTGTGTACGGGGCTTTACAGTTAGTTTGTTTTTTTCAGCCCTTGAAGATTTTCCCCCTAAATGACCAGGCCATTTTTTGCGATACAGCACTGCGTCGTTTTAACTGACAATTGCACAGTCGTGCGACGCTGTACCCAAACAAAATCAACGTCCTTTTTTCCCCACAAATAGAGCTATCTTTTGGTGGTATTTGATCACCTCTGCAGTTTTTATTTTTTGCGCTATAAAAAAAGAAGACCGACAATTTAGAATTTTTTTACTTTTTGCTATAATAAATATCCAAAAAACAAACAAACAAATGTCTTCATCAGTTTAGGCCAATATGTAATCTTCTATATATTTTTGTTAAAAAAAAATCACAAAAAGCGTATATTGATTGGTTTGCCCAAAAGTTATAGCGTCTACAAAATAGGGGATAGATTTATGGCATTTTTATTATTATAATTTTTTTTTACTAGTAATGGCGGCAATCTGCAATTTTTAGTGGGACTACGACATTGCGGCGGACAGATCGAACACTTTTGACACATTTTTGGGACCATTGTCACTTATACAGCGATCAGTGCTATAAAAATGCATTGATAACTGTGTAAATGTCACTGGCAGTGAAGGGGTTAAAACTAGGGGGTGTTCCCTTATGCGTGTTTTTAACTGTGGGGATGGGACTGACTAGAGGAGGAGACAGATCGCTGTTCCTAATTACTAGGCACAGTAGATATACACAAATCCTCATTCTGGCTCTCATGCTCGCGATCGCAGGTAGCTGGCGGACATTGCGGCCCGCCGGCCACGTGCATCGGGTTTCCCGCTCGTGCAGCGTGCGCACCTGCTATGGCTCTTAAAGGGGCCGACGTACAGTTACGCGGGAACGAGCCAAACCTGCTGCCGTATAATGACGACGGCTGGTCGGCAAGTGGTTAAATACTCCTAATTTGCATATGTGTTTTTAATTGGTAAAATATATGTGGCTGTCAAATGTAAACGTTTTTGCAGAAGCTGAACGGTATAAAAGGCTTAAAACTGCACCATCAGTTTGGCAGCCGGAGGGGACAGAAAGAAAAGAAAATCGTCCCGCCCTCCTACCCATGTTGCGGTCCTTTGTTATGTGGCATTAATATCCCTTTCTGTTGAAAGGGGACTTTTTTTTGTTAATGGTATTAACTTGAGCTGTAATGGCTGAGTTAAATTGTAATTTTCTGGTAAAAGCTGGTATTTATTTTAAGTGTTTTAAAAATATTATTGTTGTATGTTACATACAATTTTGGATTACTTTTTTATTGCCAATAATATAGGGCCGCGGCCAGTTCAATCCAATTATTGGTGTTTTGTGTTTAATTTAAAATATTAATTCATAATTGTTTTTGTTATATGTTTCTCTCTACAGTCGTATTCTTCTCTGCAGCATGCTGGCAGGGTCAAACTTTGATGCCGCGTACACACGATCATTATTCACGGCGGTTAAAAAACCGCCGTGAATAATGACAGGAAAAACGAGGGAACCGCTTGGTTCCCTACACACGGTCGTTTTTCCCATCATTTTTTCTCTTGACGAGAAAAACGACCGTCTGTGGGCTCCGCGGCAGTGTCTCCCTATGGGAAAACTGCCGCGGAAAAAAATGCTGGAAAAAACGATGAGAAAATTTAGAACATGTTCTAATTTTTCTCGTCGTTTTTTATGCCGTTTTTCTCAACGATAAAAACGACATAAAGCCCACAGACGATCGTTTTTCTCGGCGAAAAAAAAAAATGCCGTTTTTCTCGTCGAGAAAAGCGGTCGTGTGTACGCGGCATCATATTCAAGCTGTGGATGCTTTCTAAAGAAAATTATCTGTAATGCCGCGTACACACGATAATTTTTCCCGTCGGGAAAAATTACATTTTTTCCTTTGGACGAGAAAAACGATCGTTTGTGGGCTTTTTGCCATTTTTCCGGACGGGAAAAACTGCATTAATCACGGCGAGAAAAATTAGAACATGCTCTAATTTTTCTCGTCGTGATTCCTGTCATTTTTTTCCGCAGCAGTTTTCCCATAGGGAAACACTGCCGCGGAGCCTACACACGGCCGTTTTTCTCGTCAAGAGCAAAAATGATGGGAAAAATGGCCGTGTGTGGGGGAACAAGCCGTTCCCTCGTTTTTCCTGTCGTGATTCACGGCGGTGTTTTCACCGCCGTGAATCACGATCGTGTGTACACGGCATGAGACTTTGAAAACGTTTTGATTTTATGCACCTAAAATGTATTTAGCTGTTTTAGCCCTTTCGCTGCCACTGACTTAAAGGGGTTGTAAACCCTCAAGATTTTTCACCTTAATGCATTCTATGCATTAAGGTGAAAAACCTCCTGTCATGCAGCAGCCCCCCGAGCCCCCCTTTTATTTACCTGAGCCCCGTAATTCCTGCAATGGGAATGAACACGCCAGCTCCAGCCAGTGTCTTGTGTCCTGATTGGAAATATTTATAGCAGCGCAGCCATTGGCTCCTACTGCTGTCAATCGAATCCAATGACTTGGGTACCGGGGGGCGGGGCCGAGTCCTGCGGTCTGTGGAGGAGGGTTGGGGGCAAAACCAACTGCACAGTGGAGGTAAGTATGATATGTTTGTTATTTAAAAAAATTAGGGTTTAGTAACCCTTTAAGTGATATGTGGACAGCAGCAGGAGGTTTTACACAGGCTGTAGAAGCCAGGAAAGCATGTCAATCTGACAAGCTGACTATTGGCTGTTAGTTGGAAACTATCACGCAGCTGTACAGCCACCCAATCGCTTCCACACCCCCAGAATACATTTGCCCTTCCTGTCCCGCATGTGCCCCACCACCAGGTTTACCAGGCTCTTCTTATCCATACATTGATCTTCCACTATCCTTTAATGTCTTGGGCGTGGGGATCCTCTGGAAGTCGGTAGAGTCATTGTATTTTTTGGTCAGAAGACTTCATTAGCTATGCTGTGGATCTTTGTATTACCTACAGGTATGTATGCAGGGCTTTTTGTCAGCAGGAACGTGGGGGAACGCAGTTCCGGCACCTCTGGCACTGAATGTATGCAATGGCAAGGGGTGCTGAGATTTGCTGTAGGGTCTGTTGATGCTGGCTGCTGGGGTATCTATTATTGCAGGGGATCTATTGTTGCAGGGGATCTATTGTTGCTGGGATGAATCTACTATTGAGGGAGTCGTCTATTGATGCTGGCTGCTGAAAGATCTAATGTTGCTAGGATGGGTCTATTGTTGCTGGGGGGAGGTATTGTTTTTTTTGGGGGGTCTATTGTTTCAGGGGATCTATTGTTGCTGAGTGAGATCAATTGTTGCTGGGGAATCAATTGTTTGTGGGGGTCTCTTGCTGCTGGCTGCAGGGAATCTACTATTTTACTCCTTTCCTTGTTATCATTAGCAAATTCCATACAAATTACATAGCACCAGGGATAAGCCAAACACCCCCCTGTTCGGTTCGCACCAGAACCTGCGAACAGACAGAATGTTCGCGTGAACTTTAGAACCCTATTAAATACAATGGACTCGAACGTTCGAAATCTAAAGTGCTAATTATAAAGGCTTATATGCAAGTTATTGTCCTAAAAAGTGTTTGGGGACCCGAGTTCTGCCCCAGGGGACATGTATCAATGCAAAAAAAAGTTTTAAAAATTGACGTTTTTACGGGAGCAGTGATTTTAATAATGCTTAAAATGAAATACATGGGGGGTGTGTATAATATGCATGTGAAGTGGCGCTTGTTTCCCGTGCTTAGAACTGTCCCTGCACAAAATGTCATTTTTGAAGGAAAAAAAGTCATTTAAAACTCACTCTCGGCTAATAATGAATTGTCGGCTCCCGGCAATACATAGAAAAGTCATTGATAAAAAATAAAAAGCGTGGGGGTCCCCCCAAATTCAATTACCAGGCCCTTCAGGTCTGGTATAGATATTAAGGGGAACCCCGCCGCAAAAAAAAAATGCGTGCGGTTCCCCCCAAATATCCATACCAGGCCCTTCAGATCTGGCACCCCAAATTGAAAAAAATGGCGTGGAGTCCCCCCAAAAATCCATACCAGACCCTTATCTGAGCACACAACCTGGCAGGCCGCAGGAAAAGAGGGGAGGACTTGCCCGGTGGTTGTGGGGGTCTACGGGCGGGGGGCTTATCGGAATCTGGAAGACACCTTTAACAAAGGGGACCCCCAGATCCCGGCCCCCCCTATGTGAATTGGTAAGGGGTACATTGTACCCCTACCATTTCACGAAGAAAGTGTAATAAAATATAAAAAAAACACACAAACACCTTGGAAAAGTCCTTTATTAAAAAAACAAAAAAACATTCCAGCGATGAAATCCAGTGTCCCGCGGTGATCCGATGTCCAGCGCTGTCCGTCATTGGTGGAGCCTGAGCGGACCTGATGGGGAACTTCCTTCACTGTGTAATACATGAATAGACCCGCCCCTTCTAAAGTTCCCCATCAGGTCCGCTCAGCCAATGACTAGGTGTAAGGCTAAGCGGAACAGATGCGGAACGTGAGAAGGGGCGGGTCTATTCATGTATTACATAGTGAAGGAAGTTCCCCATCAGGTCCGCCCCCTCGGTATGTCAGACCCCGCCTACGTCATTGGCCTGAGCGGACCTGATGGGGAACTTCCTTCACTGTGTAATACATGAATAGACCCGCTCCTTCTCACGTTCCGCATCTGGTCCGCTTAGCCTTACACCTAGTCATTGGCTGAGCGGACCTGATGGGGAACTTTAGAAGGGGCGGGTCTATACATTTAATAGACTGCGGAGGAAGTTCCCCATCAGGTCCGCTCAGGCTCAGCCAATGACGGACAGCGCTGGACATCGGATCGCCGCGGGACACTGGATTTCATCGCTGGAATGTTTTTTGTTTTTTTTTAATAAAGGACTTTTCCCAAGGTGTTTGTGTGTTTTTTTTACATGTTTTTACACTTTCTTCGTGAAATGGCAGGGGTACAATGTACCCCTTACCAATTCACATGGGGGGGGGCGGGATCTGCGGGTCCCCTTTGTTAAAGGGGTCTTCCAGATTCCAATAAGCCCCCTGCCCGCAGACCCCCACAACCACCGGGCAAGGGTTGTGGGGATGAGGCCCTTGTCCCCATCAACATGGGGACATCCTCCCCATGTTGAGAGCATGTGGCCTGGTACGGTTCAGGAGGGGGGGCGCTCTCTCGTCCTCCCCTCTTTTCCTGCGGCCTGCCAGATTGCGTGCTCGGATAAGGGTCTGGTATGGATTTTTGGGGGGACTCCACGCCATTTTTTTTTTAATTTGGGGTGGAGTTACCCTTAAAATCCATGCCAGACCTGAAGGGCCTGGTATGGATATTTTGGGGGAACCGCACGCATTTTTTTTTTTAATTTGCGGCGGGGTTCCCCTTAATATCGATACCAGACCTGAAGGGCCTGGTAATTGAATTTGGGGGGACCCCCACACTTTTTTTTTTCTTTTTTATCAATGACTTTTCTATGTATTGCCGGGAGCCGACAATTCATTAATAATTCATTAATTTAAAGGAAAATTTCACTTTTATTGTTTCACTTTAACCACTTCAATACAGGGCTTTTTGTACCTATTCAATACCGGGCCTATTTTGGCACTTCTCTCCTACATGTACAAATCATCATTCTTTTGCTAGAAAATTACTCAGAACCCCCAAACATTATACCTGTTTTTTTAGCAGACACCCTAGGGAATAAAATGACGGTCATTGCAACATTTTTTCTTGCACAATATTTACGCAATAATTTTTCAAACGTCTTTTTAAAAAAAAAAAAATGGTTTCATGAATTAAAAAATAACAAAACAGTAAAGTTAGCCCAATTTTTGGGGAAAATATGAAAGATAATGTTACGCCGAGTAAATAGATACCTAACATGTCACGCTTTAAAATTGCGCACACTCATGGAATGGCGCCAAACTTCGGTACTTAAAAATCTCCATAGGCGACGCTTTAATTTTTTTTACAGGTTACCAGGTTAGAATTACAGAGGAGGTCTAGTTCTAGAATTGTTGCACATGCTCTAACGCACGCGGCGATACCTCACATGTGTGGTTTGAACGGCGTTTACATATGTGGGCGACTTACGTGTGCATTCGCTTCTGATCGCGAGCTACCGGGGACAGGGGCGTTTTAATTTTTTTTTTTATTTATTTATTTATTTTACTTATTTTTTTTTTTTTTTACAATGTTTTAACTTTTTTTTTGTTTGATCACTTTTATTCCTATTACAAGGAATGTAAACATCCCTTGTAATAGGAATGTGTGTGACAGGTTCTCTTTATTGAGAGATGCGGGGTCAATAAGACCCCACATCTCTCCTCCAGGCTGGAAAGCATGAGATCAGTGAACATTTTTTCACTGATTTCATACTTACAGCCGCAATGGCGGCTTTGTTTACATTTGAGACCCGGGCGTGACGTCATCACATCGCGCCCGGGCCTCCGACGATCATAGAGATGACTGGTGACCATCTGGTCACCAGTCATCTCTATGCTCATCACGTGACTCCACCAACGATGCCGGAAGATTCGCTCCGGGTCCCCGATCGCACGGCGGAGCCCGGAGAAGCACCGGATGGCAGCGGGAGGGGGGGTGTCCCCTCCCGCCGCCTATAAGAACGATCAAGCGGTGGAACCGCCGCTATGATTGTTCTTATGGTGCACAGAATCGCCGGCACTTCAAAAGGATATCTGAATGATGCCTCTAGCTGCAGGCATCATTCAGATATCCCCCTACAAAGCCAAGGACGTCATATGACGTCCACCCAGGATGGGAGATCCCATCTGTGGACGTCATTTGTCTATGGCTGGGTAGGGAAGTGGTTAAGCATTATTAAAATCACTGCTCCCCAAAAAACTGCAGTTTTTAAACCTTTTTTTGCATTGATACATGTCCCCTGGGGCAGGACCCGGGTCCCCAAACACTTTTTATGACAATAACTTGCATATAAGCCTTTATAATTAGCACTTTAGATTTCTCCCATAGACTTTTCGAATTTGCCACAAACACCCCAATTTGTTGGTTGTTCGGCGAACGGGTGAACAGGCAATGTTCGAGTCGAACATGAGTTTGACTCGAAC
The DNA here is from genome assembly GCA_029206835.1 of Rana muscosa. NCBI lineage: Eukaryota > Metazoa > Chordata > Amphibia > Anura > Ranidae > Rana > Rana muscosa. The sequence continues at coordinate 64,981,046 of JARGYO010005626.1, read as the reverse complement.
TCGAAGCTCATCCCTACATAGCACCCACAAAATGATACTTGGTTCTGCATTTTCCCAAAGGGGTAATAATGGGAGGTTGGCAGGGGTAGAACTAAAGGACGGTGCTCAGATGTGGGTAGGGAAGCGGAGAAAAGAGGTGACTCAGAAGGGGGGAGTACCTGCACCTATTCTCTGAGAAAAAACCTGTATGTATCTACTATCTTTGTATGAGAAACCTGAATGTATTAAATGGAGCCGTACATGCTGCTGGTGCTGTGACATTGTAGTGCTGATTGCCTGTTTGTTGTACTTGTTTTGTGTCCTTGGCCACTGTGGCTGTGGAAGAAGCCAATAGAGCATGTCCTGCAGTCCATTAGCTTCAATGAAGGGTAGGGGATACTTTAGAGGTCTAATAGGCCCCTGATGCCTCAATAAAGAGAACTTGTCAAAACAAAATTGTATTAAATAGTGGAAGCTTGATCCCCTATTTGATAAAAATAAAGTTTTAATTAAAAAAAAAAGTGTAAAATAATAAACTTAAACCCAAGCAGCTAAAACCCTCCCAAAAAAATCTGGAGCATGCCCATGCCGCCACACACAAGTTCTAGATTGTAAGCTCTAAAGAGCTGGGCCCTCTGCTTCCTCCTGTGTTGAATTATTTTGTAACTGTACTGTCTGCTCCCATGTTGTAAAGTGCTTTGCAAATAATAATAATAATAATATGAATGTAAATCAAGGTCACCTACATACGAAAGTGTCTACATATGTTAAATATCGCTGCATTCCCCAGAGTAAAAACAATACTTTAAGGGCCATTATTCATGGTTAACTGCTGACCTAAGGCTTTTAAAGTGTCACCTATGGAAAATTTAAGGTACCAATGTTTGTTACTGTTTCACTTTTAAAGCTTGACATGTTTGGTATTTTTTACTTGGCGCAACCTCCTCTTTTATACCTTATTGGGTAATATAGAAAGAAATTGCCCCAGCGTGGACTTTATTTGCAGGTTAGGGGAGTGTGAAAAAGTAATACAAGGTATAAAATATAACAAAGTTTATTCGTCACATAATATATATAAATTATTTACTGTATATATTATGTGACAAATAAACTTTGCTATATTTTATACCTTGTATTACTTTTTCACACTCCTTAACCTGCCTATAAAGTCCACGTTGGGGCAATTTATTTCTTACAGTAATTGCATTTGTGATGTTGGCAGGTGTCTTGGGGTTTCTACAGTGGCTCATTAGCTCCTCCCCCTTCTTATTGGGTAATATATTGTGTTTGTATGCCATAATATTAACTTCAGAGTATTTTTTCTTGAACATTTGCGTTTGATAAATCATTGTGCAAATATCACTTAACATAAAAAATTTGAACTACCACTATATTATTATCCCAGGTCTCTGTTTCCAAAAAAAATAAATAATCTTTAGACATTAAATGATTTTTAACCACTTCAATACAGGGTATTTTCACCCCCTTCCTGCCCAGGCCAATTTTCAGTTTTCAGCGCTGTCGCACTTTGAATGACATTTGTGCGGTCATGCTACACTGTAACCAAATTTTTTTCCCCACAAATAGAGCTTTCTTTTGGTGGTATTTGATTTTTATTTCTTGCGCTGTAAACAAAAGAAGAGTAACACGCTTGAAAAAAACACAATATTTTTTACTTTTTGCTATAATAAATATCCCAATTTAAAAAAATAAAAATAATTTTTCAGTTTAGGCCGATATGTATTCTTCTACATATTTTTGGTAAAAAAAAATCACAATAAGCGTTTATTTATTGGTTTGCGCAAAAGTTAAGGGATAAATTTGTGGCATTTTTATATAATTTTTTATTTTTTTATTAGTAATGGCGGCGATCTACGATTTTTATCGTGACTGTGACATTGTGGGGACATATAGGAAATTTTTTACACTATTTTGGGACCATTGACATTTATACAGCGATCAGTGCGATAAAAATGCACTGATTACTGTATAAATGTCACTGGCAGGGAAGGGGTTAACACTAGGGGCGATCAAGGGGTTAAATGTGTTACCTAGGGAGTGATTCTAATTGTAGGGGGGGGGGACTCACAAGGGGAGGAGACCGATCAGTGTTTCTCTGTACTGGGAACACACCATCGGTCTCCTCTCCCCTGACAGGACGTGGATCTGTGTGTTTACACACACAGATCCACGTCCCTGCTCTGTTACAGGCAATTGCGGGTGCCCGGCGGACATTGCGCCCGCTGGGCACACGCATCGGCTCCCGAGTGAGGCGGCAGGCGCGCGCGCGCCCCCGAGAAGGCCAGGGAAGCCGAGGACGTTAAACATATGTGTAAGAAACACAAAAAACTGCTCGGGCAGTGATATAGTTAAACTGAAATTTCATTTTTGGCTCCAACTGAGCGTATCACCTCTTAGATTGTTGTCAACAGAACAGGTTTCAGAATTGAAATTTTTTCCCTCTTCCTGCTCTGATGACAACTCCAAAATGTTGGCTTTCTGATTACCAGTGAAAATGGCCACCAGGACCAATAGAGAAGGTGAATATTCCCAGTGGGAACACAGAGAGCAATAAAAACCTGGCAATGATGGGAAAACCAGCACACTGTAAAGCAGATTCTGAAGCAGGATTTGCTGAAGTCCCATATCAGTGAAAACATTACACCAATGTTTCGAGAGCAGTGTGGCCCTCTTTTTTCAAGGTGACAGACAGAGATTCTGTCACCTTTGTATCTTACTCTCTGTCAGTCACCTTGAAAAAGAGGGCCACCGTGCTCTTAAAACATCTGTGTAACTTTTTTTTGCTGTAGCAGTAAATCCTGCTTCAAAATCTACTTCTTGGTGTGCTGTTTTTCTCTTTGTTGTTGGATTTTGTACGCCACCATAAAGCCATGCATCCATCCTTCACAAGGGTTATTTATAGATGTCTATGCAGTAGAGTTTGATGAATTAGGAATATAAACGTGGCAGAAATTTTAGCACTTTCACATTCTATCAAAAACTAAAAAGAAAAATTACTTGTCAAGCTGGCTACATACAGGCTCTCCTCACTTAACGACCAGGTTCCGTTCCATCGGCCAGGTCGTGAAACGAATTGGTTGTTAAACGAGGAGCCACAAGTAATCAATATTTTAAGCATTCTTAACTACTGTACTGTAAAAAAACTGTGGGAAAAAAAGGTCTAAACACAAAACTGCATCTCAATAACATTGTTTAATTTGCATAAGTACAGAACACAAATGAAAATTCTGTACTGTACAATACAATGATGTATAGCGGGTCGTTCGGGTGGGGAGAGCTGGTCGTAAGTCAGAGTGGTCGTTAAACAGGTAAGTCATTAAACGAGGAGTATCCGTATTATATGACTTTTTTGTACATTTTTCCTTAAGATTTAGCAAAAGCCTATAATATGCGGTCAAACCTAAACACTTTCAAATTGTATGCAATCAGGCAGGCCCTTGCACTTCATAGTTGAAGGTAAATCTAAAGTTAATTGAACAATAAAAATTGTATAATATGTAGCCAGCTTAAAGGAGAAGTATAGCTAAAGCTCGCTTGGCTGTACTTCTCCTGTGGATAGCAGGAGTACAGTTCGTTTTGCACTCCTGTGACCCATTTTCAGCAGAGAGCGGGCTGAAGTCCACTCTCTGTTGACATCACAGAAGTAGGACATCCGGCTCAGCCTCTCAGCGAGCCGCTGAGAGCCTGAGCTGGCCGCCCCCATCCTCTCCACAATCCAGCGCTCCAATGAACAAGGAGGGAGCAGAACAGAGAGCTGTGACTGACAGTCTACAGCTCTCTGCTCGGGGAGCTGTCAGAACCAAGCCATCCATGGTGTTTGATCGCTCAATCCTCAGTGTAGAGGCTTTGGGGACAGATGCAGCATTGGGCCGTTGCTGCATCCACCTAGGCAAGTATAAATCTTTAAAAAAATATATATATACTTCTCTTTTAAGTCTATGTACATTAGCTTTAAAAGCAGATTCCACCACTTGCAGAGTGCCTGCCCACATTGGACTGCACACCCGTGCACACCCGTGCAGGCAAATTGACGTACCCATACATCACTGCCTGCTTCCGGATTAAGGGCATGCATGTGATTGTATACAGTGAGAGTCTGTCAGCAAGTCCAGTGTGCAATCACAGCCCAGAGCCCTTTGTTGGCAATCAATACAAGGCTTTGTACATAGGGAATGATCTCTTTGCTTCTTATCCCTGAAGGGATAGGAAACAGAGGGATATGTTAGTAAAAGCAGCACACATTACACACATTTCACATTGTTAGGCCCACATTTAACCCCTTGATTGTCCTAGATCAGTGATGGCAAACCTTGGCACCCCAGATGTTTTGGAACTACATTTCCATGATAATTCAACCATACTGGAAATAAGTCCAACGACTCATATCTGCTGCATCACAACAAATAATGTAGAATTCAACCTGGCCCAATTTCTCCTTCAACACACTGCATTATTTTACAAAGCAAACCACTGGTCCCTAGCCATGCACCTAATAAATGCAACAAAGATGTGCATGCTGGTACACTGGTCTTCCACAACCCTGCCAACAATAACAGATTGGCGAGTAGATACAATTGCACATATGAAGGAACTTGTACATCAGGCAAGGGAGATGCTGACCAATTATAGATCCATATAGGCTTGTTGGCACCACTATGTGGAAACAGCAGTCTATGCACAAAACATAGCTCGCTCAAGCTCATATTAGTCAAGTACCAGATAAACAATAGAGGGGGAGGTGGTCCTCCCCTTTGTCTGCTCCTACTACCCCTCCATCCCTCTATCTGTACCCAGACCCCCTCCCCTTTAAACCCTCCCCTCTTTTCTTTTCATTCCAGTTCTCTTCATCTTTGAAAATATACACTCTTACTACTACCTTGACAAAGAGCATATTATGAAGGTATTAAGCAAGCAGACTGAGATTAACATATTCCTTTGCCTTTCTTCTTCATTATAACATCAGATATAGTAGACTCCCATACCACCACTTGGTTGCTACTTAAGCTCCTCTAGAGTCTCTAAAGGATACAATATTCCCCTTTCTCAATTTGTTCAGCCTGATTAAAGCTACACGTTTAGAGTATGCATCCTACTAATAGTGATAGCCTATGGATATTTCATCCAACCGAAGTCTCCCCTGGATAAACAATGATATCTTTAACAGGAACTTTTGCAATTATAATAAAGATATATGGGGCAAGGGGGAAATGTTTATTACTGTTTATTCGGTTACCATGTTTCACTACATATTGATTTATCCATTTATTGTGTTACCTTCATTGCCGGGGTATGTGCCCCATTTGACAACATCATATTAGCACTGTTAAGATTATACTGTACAGTTAACACCTTTGTATTTCCTTGAAAACTAAATAAACGTTACTAGACATGAAAATTTGTGTACGGCAGAATAAAAATTAAGAAGTGATGTAATTTATTTGCATTGTATTTTCGGATGAAAACTGTACTGATTAAACAAAAATCGTATCTGGTATTGTATGAGAAAAAAATTTGTGTTTAAAATTGATCAGATTATCGTACGATCACTTCGAAAGTGGTATTTTATGATCGTGTATATAGGGCTTTAGTGTTAGATAGTCGCTTAAAAAAGAAATAAATAAATATATATATATAAATATATAAGTATATACTATAGTTTGTAGATGCTATAACTTTCACACAAACCAATTAATACAGACTTATTGGGATTTTTTTTTACCAAAGACATAGCAGAATACATTTTGACCAAAATAATGAAGACATTTTATTTCTTTAAACTTGTTTATTGGATATGCTTTTGTAGTGCATCCCACGTAGGAGCTGCAAGTGAAAGGAATCCCCTACCCCACACAAATAGACACACCAAATTTCCACAGGCTCCCAGAGTCAGAGAACAGTCCAGTACTTTGTTTTGTATTTTTATTGAGGGGATAAAACTTGGATGGAGAGTAGGGGTATTATGGGATGCCCACGTGACTTCAGAAATGCTTCAGGGACCACTTTTCCTATATACAGCTATACACAGTCTCTATGTACACTTTCTATTCCAGCACTCACTTGCAAAAAAAAAAGACTCAGCTGGGACACTTTTAGTGGATCTGGCAAAGCACCCAGATCAAAGAAAATGTCCTTTACAGGCAGGAACCCCGGGCCCCTTTGGTTGTGTATCAAAGTCCAGTGTCCAGCTTACATCTCTGTGGCTACTGATCCCAGCACCACCTCTTCAGGCAGTGCCAGCCCGCCTGGCTGCCCCTTTCTCTAGCCCTCTTGGCTACTTCTCCACAGTCCTCCCAGATTGCTCACTCACCAACCCACCCGGCTGACTCTCCCGGAGAACTCCTGGAAGTGCTTACCTGCTCCTGCTGTCCTCACACTTGCTCCCCTGCCTCTAGGAAGGATATCATCTGTGTGTTAGAAAAGGTCCCTCCAGCACCCAAGCCCCAGACACGAGGTCACCCCCCCAGATTAGGGGGCACCCTCAAGGGCCACGACAGCCTCCTCAGTACTCCTTCCATCAGACTGCCTCTTACTGGCCTAACCAATGAGTATTTATGAGGTACCTGCCAGCCCATTGACTGGGGATTGGCTGGGGCCCTCATCAACACTATAGGCAGCTCCTTCTTAATGCCACCCTCTACTTCTGGAAACTTCTCCAAGGTTCCAGAGAGAAGGCGGAGTTACCAGAGATGCTGCCTGCTGAGTCATCCAGCCTTCCTGAGACCCAAATTCAACCCAGGCTTGTCTGCCAGCCAAGCCAAATTTACCTACTCTAACTATATACACTAGCACACTAGATAGAGGGGGCTACACTTTATAGCAGAAAGTAAAAAATATTGTTTTTTTTTTCTTTTATATTTCTGTATTTTTTCGTTTATATAGCAAAAAATTTAAAACCAAGGGGTGATCACATACCATTGAAAGAAAGCTCTATTTGTGTGACAAAAATGATATAGATTTTGTTTGGGTACAGTGTTGCAAGACTGCGCAATTACCAGTTAAAGTAGTGCAGTGCTAAATAGCAAAGAATTACCTGATCACGAAGGGGTAAAACCTTCTGCAGCTGAAGTGGTTAAAAAATATATTTACTAAACATGGAGCACTCAGAATCTGGTGAGCTGTGCATGGTAGCCAGTCAGCTTCTAACCTCAGCTTGTTTGGTTAAACTTTGACAATTTTGGTTTTCTATGCAGAGCTGCACCAGATTTGCACGCTCCAGTTTCTGTAGTTCTTCATTGTTTATCAATTCTAGAAAATAAAAATGCAGCTCTAGCAACAATGCTCAATCCGTGTCTTATAACTGTATAAGTGGATAACTTTTTTTTTTTTTTGTTAAAACTAAAAAAATACAACCTGCATGTAGCTAGTCTGTCTCAGACTGTCAGCTAAGCTGGTCTGAACCCATAAAACACTCCTGCTCCTGTGCTGCAAATGGAGCTTCCCTTGTTTTGTTTTTGTAAGCTGCACTATCTGTCAGCTTGATATAGTGTGGAGGGCGGACACAGACACAATTTTTTTTCAGCTGTCAGAAACTGATCTGCATACTAGCTCTGTCATTGCATTGGAAGGAGGTGAACATATTAATCTGGTGTATTTAGTGCCTTCTTTCTTTTAAATCTTGCTTTTCCATGAAGTCAGTGTTGTGTTTGGATCCTCCTTTAGTCTTAAATGGCAGCTGACATAGACAAATTGATACAATGATGTTGGAAGCATCTATGGATATGTCAGCACTCATTTTTGTGTACCCTATAAATAGCTTATTTATTTGAAAAATAATCTTTTTTGTTTAACCACTTCAGCCCGGACCATTTTGCAGCTGAAGGACCAGGCCCCTTTTTGCGATTCGGCACTGTTTCGCTTTAATTGACAATTGCGTGGTCGTGCGACGTGGCTCCCAAACAAAATTAGCATCCTTTTTTCCCCACAAATAGAGCTTTCTTTTGGTGGTATTTGATCACCTCTGCGGTTTTTATTTTTTGCGCTATAAACAAAAATAGAGCGACAATTTTGAAAAAAATGCAATATTTTTAACTTTTTGCTATAATAAATATTCCCCAAAAATATATAAAAAAATTTGTTTTTCCTCAGTTTAGGCCGATACGTATTCTTCTACATATTTTTGGTAAAAAAAAATAGCAATAAGCGTTTATTGATTGGTTTGCGCAAAAGTTATAGCGTCTACAAAATAGGGGATAGTTTTATGGCATTTTTATTAATACTTTTTTTTATACTAGTGTAGCGATACCCCCAACTTAAGAGAGCCGCTGATATTATTTCGGGCCCTGTACACAGCACTGCCAACCCCGGCAATCTACTCGACCCTTCCCTGGCACAGCTAGTCTAGGGAATGATGGACTGGTAATGTCTCTGCGATTATCTATGACACAGTCTCACAATAAAGCAAACAGTGATAAAGTACAGTAATTGACACTGATACCGGAGTGCTTAACTATAGCAACTTTAATTTAGTATAAAAGTTAGGTAGAAGTACAGTACATACATTATAACACATGCAGAGCCCTGTAATATTAGTAACACTTAGCAATACTGTATAGAAATACTAGCACACCACGCTGCAGCTATCCTCCCCGTGAGCAATATGGCGCCCAATAAAGTCCTATGCTACCCAGTCAGGCCTGACTTAAAGTAAGGTACAGTCTTAGGGTGAAGAATCTTTGCATGCAAGGAAATCAGTGATGCACATCAGGAACAACAATTTGTAATCCGACAGGACTGTATCTCAGCAAAGTAACAACTCCCAGGAGACTATCAAACTCAGTTCTGGAAATAGTCTCCTGCTAGGATAGTTGGTATAGCACTAAGGGCCAAAGCAGTCAGTAGGCCTAAACAAAGTACTAGGCTATAACAGGACAAAGGGCCCAGGTTGCTCCCAAGTAAGCTTCACAGTGGCTCTGAGACAGGTTACTTCACCGGGCTGTAACACTATCCCGTTCTTCCCTAACCTCCAGACTTTCCCTACCCCCTCTTCTGGGGCCTTCTGCTCCAAGACTAGTTGCTGGTAGGCTAGCTTCAGCATTGGATGGATTCTGGTGGCTGTAGGGTTCTTCCCTTGTGCTAAGGGAGCCAGGAGCCTCCTGACCAAGTCCGTATTGGTCCCGATTATAAGGGAACTCTTGTTGGCTCCGAGAGTATCAATTACTTCAGCCTTCCCGGCCACTGAAGGGTCGAAGGTCAACTTTACTGGTAAGTAGCCATCGTAGGGAAAACTCTGTGTTCCGAACCCCTATATCTCCAAGTCTTCGAGTTTTCGGATGGGCAGATGGCTCAGATGTTTATCATAAAAGTCCCTATATAATAGGGTCATCTGTGCCCCAGGATCAAGGATGGCTCTTGTGTAGACTCCCTCCACTTGAATGGGTACTAGTGGAGAGGGCCCTACCAGCTTTTCTGAGAATGGTTTCGGGGGGGCTTCTTTCCTTTGGTCCCTGCGTTTTCCCTTTGGACTTTTCTTCTTCCATTTTTCTCTTGACTTCAATCCCTCTTGGGCTTGGTATGCATTGATATCTCTCTTTTTTTTAGGTGTATACTCCCGCCGAGGGACATTATTCATTTTCGGAGGGGGTTTGCCCCCTTTCTTGCTGGACTTCTCATTAAATTTTGATCCAATGGAGCTTGCTGGAGATGGCGGGCACCCGGTTGGCCCTCTGGAGTTTTCTGCCGGCTTGCGATTATTAACTTTCTTTTTCTTAGGACTGGGACATACTTTTCCAATATGGCCAACTCCTCCACAGTTGTAGCAAATCGCCTACCCCCAATCCTGTAAGGGAGCGGGTGCTTAGGTATCTGGGAACAGCTCCTTCTTCAGTCCTTCTTTCTCTGGGACCCTTGGATCCTTTGTCATCAAAGAGGTCAGCATCTCCAATACCTGAGACATCTGTGACTTCAGGGTATCTATTTCTGAGTCTCTTTCAGGGGTCATGGCTGATCTGACCATTACAGGTGTATAAGAGGTATGTGTCTTGATGGCTTGCTGATCTTTTAGTAGAGCCTCTTCGTCTCTTATGATCTTCACCAGATCAGGGTAATTCAATGATATGCCTCCTCCAGAGGTTTTCAGGTGGAGCCAGACCGGATCTGAACGTAGTGCTCCCTTTAGGATCTGCTTCATCCTTGCTGCATCTATGGCTTGGGGCACCATTCCCTTTTTCAGCACGATTTGGCAAAGCATCCTATTCAATCTTCTCACATACTCCGACAGTTTTTCTCCTGGTTGCTGAAAAGTGTGTTCAAACTGATACACCAATTCTGTCACCTTCTCCAACTGCCCAAACTCTTCCTGCAGCATGGCCAAATAGTCGTAGGCCGTGCTGGCAGCATTGCTAAACCGGAGACTTTTTACAGCTTCAGCAGCCGCACCTTTCAAACTAATGCCTGCTCGATCGAGGTATCAAAGTCTTCCTCCCCTGCAGGGACAGGCAGCTTCCCTGAAAAGATCCTTAGCTTTTGGTAACTAGCCTATATGTGCACCATGTTGGTTTTCTGACACTTAGTGAGCAGATCCCCTAGGGCATTTAAAAGTTCCGGCCCTATAGTAGTCAGGGGTGTCACCGGAGGTATCGTCCCTTTTTGCTTCTATGATGTATGGGATGTCCCTGGCGGTGACCCCGGAGGGGATGGCGGGGGTGACTCCCTCTTCGCGGTCACTGCGTGCGCCAAACCATATGTCTTGCTATCTACCGTCTGCACACTTCGACCTCTAAAATTCCCGGGTATTCCATCCCTCCATTCTATCAGTGCATACTTGAACAAGGTTTCTGGATTCGACCTCATGTCCATTACCCATGACTCTCGATTCGGGGATAACGACACTAAGAGTCGGTCCACCGCATCCGTCGGCCATTCTTCTCCCGGGAGACTGAGGACCACTGACATGTCTGGGCTGGCCTTGACTGCTTCGCACCACGCTTTCACCTCCAGCGGGTCCATGCCGATACGTTTGGCGTGTTTGATTGCCGCGTACAGGATCCCGGACTCTGAGCCCCCACGTGTAGCGATACCCCCAACTTAAGAGAGCCGCTGATATTATTTCGGGCCCTGTACACAGCACTGCCAACCCCCGGCAATCTTCTTGACCCTTCCCTTGCACAGCTAGTCTAGGGAATGATAGACTGGTAATGTCTCTGTGATTATCTATGACACAGTCCCACAATAAAGCAAATAGTGATAAAGTACAGTAATTGACACTGATACCGGAGTACTTAACTTTAGCAACTTTACTTTAGTATAAAAGTTAGGTAGAAGTACAGTACATCATAACACATGCAGAGCCCTGCAATATTAGTAACACTTAGCAATACTGTATAGAAATACTAGCACACCACGCTGCAGCTATACTCCCCGTGAGCAATATGGCGCCCAATAGAGTCCTATGCTACCCAGTCAGGCTTGACTTAAAGTAAGGTACAGTCTTAGGGTGACACATCAGGAACAACAATTTGTAATCCGACAGGACTGTATCTCCACAAAGTAACAACTCCCAGAAGACTATCAAACTCAGTTCTGGAAATAGTCTCCTGCTAGGATAGTTGGTATAGCACTAAGGGCCAAAGCAGTCAGTAGGCCTAAACAAAGTACTAAGCTATAACTGTGAGCAAGTGCTCTCTCACCACACCGGACTTAGTCCCCGTCCGTAACTTCCACCGCTGTGTATCCGCACACAGGGTCTGCGATAGCCGATTCTTCGGTCCTCCTGAGGTCAGTAAGAAACAAATGGAGACCAGGTGCCACACAGGCTCCGCAGTGGAGTGGAAGGCTCTTTGGAAGTGCGCAAGGCCCAGGCTTCAGGCCTTGCACCAGCAGCGAGTCCGCACAGGGAATCCTCTTGCTAGAAGCTCGGTGTCCCAAAGAGGCCGAACTCCGCCTCCGCTTCACCTTTATAGCCCACCCCATGAGTCTCTGCGGTTGGCAATGCACCTTGGGTGCCAAACGGGGTTCTGGGTACCGTAGTCCTGAGGCCTTAAAGGAGACCCCTGCTACACTAGTAATGGTGGCGATCAGCGATTTTTATCGTGACTGCGACATTATGGTGGACACATCGGACACTTTTGTCACATTTTTGGGATCATTGTAATTTTTACAGTGATCAGTGCTATAAAAATGCACTGTTTACTGTGAAAATGCCACTGGCAGTGAAGGGGTTAACCACTAGGTGGCGCTGTAGGGGTTAAGTGTTCCCTATTGAGTTTTTCTTACTGTAGGGGGGATGGACTTTGTGTCACATGACACTGATCTTCGCTCCGAGTACACGGAGCGGAGATCCGTGTCATTGTCACTAGGCAGAGCGGGGAGATGCTTGTTTACACAAGCATCTCCCCGCTCTATACCTCCGTGAGACGATCGCGGGGATCCCCGCGGCGATCGAGTCCTCGGGAACCGCGGTCCGACTCACGGGGAAGGCGGCAGGGTCGCGAGCGGCACGCGCGACCACACGGCAGGCATTTAATTTAAAGGGGACATACAGGTACGTGATTATGCCTGTCCGTGCAATTCTGCCGACGTAAATCTACATGGGCCAGTCCTTAAGTGGTTAAAGCAAACCTGTACCTAGAGCAATGCATAGGCTACCTTGCTAGCCTCTCATTCTGAAAAATGCCTTTTTGTTATGCTGAGCTAGTGGCTTCAATACCTAAAGTGATCATTAGATGGGTTTTTCCCCTCTGTTTTCACCTGGTGGTCTGGCCAGTAACAGCCCTCTTGTATTATTGTGCTTCCACTCTGGTTGAAGGAGCACAGGGGGCACAGCAGAGAGCATCATTGTTATGGGGGGGTAGCGTTAGATGTACTAGCAGATTTAGATACACTGAAGCTGAACTCCAGATATCCAGATAATACAGTTACAGTAATCGATTTTTCTTTTTAGAGTAAAAGTTTTACATAAATAAATAAAAAATCCTTTTTGTAAGCACCCCTGCCAATGTTAAATGTTTTGTATGATACCTACAACTTGGTTGTCAACTTATGAGCTAAAGGGGGCCTCAAATGTAGTCCCTGACATCACCAAGGGGCTTCACACAGGGGTTGATTTACTAAAGGCAAATAGACTGTGCACTTTGCAGTTGCCCCAGATCTTCGTAAATGAGCAGAGGCTCGGCTGACTTCCATCATCCAATCATGTGCAAGCATGATTTTTTTTTAGTTTTCCTTGCATGTGATTGTTTTTTTTTTTGCAAAGTAAAGCTTTACCTCATTTACTAAGCTGTGGAATAAATGCACTTGCAGAGTGCAACAACACTTTGCAAAGTCTATTTGCCTATAGTAAATTAGCCTCATAATGTTCAATATATGTAATGCTTTAGATGACTGTCAGAAACTGCAGACCTATTAAAGGAAATAAGGATTTAGAGAGTCATGCTTAATTTTTGGCTGAGGCTATGCTGCAGAAGACAATACAAAACTGGGAACATGTTACATAAAACTAGTAAAGATCATTGCTATTACCCCTCATTAATGTTACCACTACAGACTGCTATGGTCTGGGGGCTGTGCATCACATAGAAAAGGGCTGTAGGTTGGGCACCAGGGCTCTAACTGCTTCAACTGCAGGATAACTTGTTCTGTTAAAAACAGCCGACTTACTGGCCAGATCACCAGGTGAAAATAAAGAAAAGAAAGCCTAAAAAAGAAAACAAATGCAGCCAACCCATCTAAGAATTGGCAAGCTGTAACATAATAAGTGTTGTCTTTTGGGTTTAATGATGCTTTAATTGCTTAGGAACTGCCCCTCGTATATTTACTGCTGCAAAGCAGCCACTCTGTGATCTGACACCTTCAGTTCTGGGGCGTGCATGCATGCCGCCGCTGTGATTGGACAGAGGAGCCATTCAGCAGGTTCGGCAGACTTGATATCCACCGGGACCTGCCAATCATTTGAGACACAAGCAGAAAGGCAGTCTGCCTATGTAAACAGGCAGATTGTCGTTTTGTCAGTGGGGAAGGCTTTGATCCTGTGTTTCTGGAAAGCAGGAACACAAATCTTTGCCTTCCCCCAGTCAAAGCACCTCCACGCAGTGAGTAAGCACAACTTAGGCATACATTTAACCCTTTGATCGCCCCTGATATTAACCCCTTCCCTGCCAGTGTCATTAGTACAGTGACATATTTTTTAGCACTGATCACTGTATTAGTATCACTGGTCCCCACTATATTACAGCCCAGACATAAGTCATTGATCGCCGCCATTACTATTAAAAAAAAAAAGAGAAAAAGAAAAAAGAAAATTAATAAAAATATCCCATAGTTTGTAGACGCTATAACTTTTGCGCAAATCAATCAATATACACTTATTGGAATTTTTTTTACCAAAAATGTGTAGCAGAATACATATTGGCCTAAATTGATGAAGAAATTAGATTTTTTTAATGTTTTTTTTTTTCAAAAAATGTTTTTTTTTTTATAGCGCAAAAACTAAAAACCGCAGAGGTGATCAAATACCACCAAAATAAAGCTCTGTTAATGGGAAAAAAAGGACAACATTTTTTTTTTTTGGTACAGCGTCACACGCTCCTATACATCAGCTTTTATCCACACATGTGTGTCCAGAATACACCAAGGTCAAGTTCAGGTAAAACCACTGTGCACGTGTGTGACAAAAATAGATGAGCTTATTAGTCTGCAGTTTCTCTACTGACTACCCAGTCACAGGCTGGTGGAGAGACAAGACCTCTAAGTTTTAACTTAACTGCAGAGGAGAAAAATCAGGTTATCTGCCCTGCTAGAGAGGGATGTAAATCTTAAAATGGATCGTCAGAAATAGAACACCTACTTTATATGTATTTTATTAGTGTTTTAATTATTTGCTTGTAGATCTGCAATAACCACCTTAAGCCTAGACAGTTTCACCCCCTGCTTGCCCAGGCCATTTTTCAGCTTTCAGCGCTGTCACACTTTGAATGACCAATACTCAATCATGCAACACTGTACACCAAGGAAATGTTATCTTTTTTGTTTTTTAGACAGATAGAGCTTTCTCTGTATGGTATTCAATCACAACTGGGATTTTTTTGCTATATAATTATATAAAAAAAAAAAAAAGTTTTTCTTAGTTTCTGTTATACAATTTTGCAAATAAATAATCTTTCTTCATAAATGTAGGACAAAATGTATTATGCTACATTTATTTGGTAACATTTATTATAATCAGTGTATATTATTTAGTCTGTGTGAAAGTTATAGAGTCTACAAACTATGGTATATACGTATATATATATATATATATATATATATATATATATATATATATATATATATATATATATATTTGAAAATTGATCAGGTCTATCTAATTTCTTGAAGCCCTAAAATGCCAGGACAGTACAAATACCCCCCAAATGATCCCTTTTTGGAAATTGGACAGTCCAAGGCATTTAGTAAGAGCCATGGTGAGTGTTTTTATTTCTTATTTAATATTTTAAAATTTTTAATATATAAGAGTTCCCTGCTACTCTCGTCTGACATACTCTGGAGTATATGGAGAGCCTCCTCGCTGCTGTTTAATCTTTTAGCCATGTGGACAGATATGCACAGATTATCACAGACAAATGTGTTACAGTTGTTGATCACTGGGATGTGGCAGATGATCACGGGCAAATGTGCGCCAGATGATCACAGACAGTTGTGGCAGATTATTATGGACAGTTGTGCGCCAGATGTGGCTGGTGATAATAGACAGATGTGCCAGATGATGACACAGATGTGCCAGATGATCATGGGCAGATGTGCCAGATGATCATGGGCAGATGTGCCAGATGTTGGCAGGCAGATGTGCCAGATGATGGGCAAATGTGGCAGATGTTCACTGGGACAGCTGTATGACAGGTGTTTTGGGACACTGTGTTTGGGGACACTAGCTGGGTGATCAGTAGGTAAAAAGCAGACAAACAGCTAAAAACTCACTGATCCCCTGGCTGCAGCACAGATTGTGTCTTTCTCTCCTCATTGACAGGCTCTGTGTGAGGAGAGGAAGAGATGAGAGACGTTACAACGGCTGTCTATTTACATTGGACACAGCCGTCATGTGATCAGGAGGTCTAATCACACAGCCCTCCTGAATGTGCAGTGCAGCCCTGCCTCTGGGGGGCTCATGCAGATCAGGATCGCGCCGCTACGTGGGCACATGGCTGCGCGATCGTGTGTTTAACGTCACCCCTCCTGCTGTTTACATCATGATGGCTGTGATTAGACACAGCCATCGTGCGGATCAATGGGGCAAATCACAGTGCCCTCCTGCCAATTCAAGATGCGGCGTGCGATCCCGCTCCCTCTGAGGGACATTCAGGAACATCCACTCAGAAGGAGGAAGTGCCCACCCATCCATTTACAGGTATGTGCTGTGACCGGGTGGTAAGTGGTTAAGGAGCATAAAGTATGCATACATTACACATCAAATTTCCTGACTACCTATCACATTTTTGGAAAACCTGGAGCACGGGGACAGTTGAAACACCCAAAAAATTACCCCACTTTGAAAAGCAAACATTCCAAGGTATTTTCTAATGCCGCGTACACACAAACATTTTTCTCGTCGGGAAAAATTAAAAATTTTCTCTTTGATATGAAAAACGACCGTGTGTGGGCTTTTGGTCATTTTTCCCAACGAGAAAAACGGCATTAATCACGACGAGAAAAATTAAAACATGCTCTAATTTTTCTCGTCGTGATTCACGGCATTTTTTTTCCGCGGCAGTTTTTACATAGGGAAACACTGCCGGGGAGCCTACACACGGTCGTTTTTCTCGACCAAGAGAAAAAATGACAGGAAAAACGGCCGTGTGTAGGGGAACAAGCCGTTCCTCGTTTTTCCCGTCGGGATTCACAGCGGTGTTTTCACCGCCGTGAATCTCGATCGTGTGTACGCGGCATTAAGAGGCATAATGAGTCTTTGGAAAATTAAATTTTTTACCACACATTTTTGTTAAAAGGCAAGAAAGAAAATGAAAATGTATTTTTTACAAAAAGTTGTCAATTAATAAGATACCTCTAACACACATGATAGGTATACTTAAAATTACCCCCTAAAACACATTCTGCTACAATAATGGGGTTACCATTTATGTGAGGCTTTTTCTGCCACACAGAGGGGCCTAAAATCCAAGGAGCAGCTTCAGGCTTTCTAGGGGCATAAACTACAGGTATGCATCAAATTTCCTGACTATCACATTTGTGAAGGCTCTGAAGTACAGGACAGTGGAAACACCCAAAAAATAACCATATTTTGGGAAGCAAACACCCCAAGGTATTTTTTAAGAAGCATAGTGAGTCTTTTGAAGACTTCATTTTTTGTGTCACAAATATTTGGAAAATGCAGAATGAAAATGAAAACACAAAGCACATTCTGCTACTCCTTCTGAGTATGGCAATACCACACGTGTGAGTCTTTTTCAGTGGCTGGACTGATTATGGTGGTGATTAGTGACAATAGGACTGGTGTGGTGGTAAATAGGGACAATCTGACCAGTGTGGCAGTAATCAGGAACACTTTAAATGGTGTGGCGGTGATGGTGATTAGAAACACTGACTGATGCAGGGGTGATTAGGGATACTGACTGGTCTGGTATTATTGTACTGTTGTGGCGGTGATCAGAGACAATGGCTGGCTGCACTGACATACAGTGATATCAGAGCAGCCAGCCATTGTACATGATCACCGTCAAAGCGGTACAATATCACCATACTGACACTGCACTTGCTCTGGTGACAATATGTAAAAAAAAAAAAATAATTCATGCTGACACCAGAGTAGTGCAGTATCACTATAGTGGGGAGGTGATCATGATTTTTTTTTACATTATAATTGCTTATTTCAGTAATTATCACTGTGTAAGCAGGCATTTACACAGTGTAATCCATTCATTATGCCACTGTTTACTATTGTGATAACTGTGATTGGCAACAGCTATCACATGGTACAGAGCCGCTGTGATGTGCCCTGTACGTTGCGATTATTGGGAGCAATCACAATAGTAAGCAATGGCGTCATGAATGACAGTCATTGTTTACTACTGATCATGGGATATCTGTGATTGATCACATCAGTCACATGATACCAGGGCAGAGCACAGTGGCCCAGTAATTGATTAGTAATCTGCTATGTCCGGTGGACACAGAGGTCAGAGATTGCCCCTCTGCACGCCCCTGTCCCTGGTATGTCCTCCCAGACTGAGGCCTCGTACACACGACCGATTTTCTCGTCGTAAACAGTCAAGAAAAGTGCCGCGAGAGTTTTTTTGTCTAGAAAAACGTTCGTGTGTATGGTTTTACGACGAGAAACTTGACGAGAATCTTGACGAGAAAATAGAGAACCTGCTCTCTATTTTCTCGTCAGGAGTCCAGATTTCCTCGTCGTGTTTCTCGTCGGCCTGTTTTGTGACGAGAAAATGGTTCGTGTGTATGCTTTTACGACTCTTCCAAAAGCGCGCATGCTCACAAGCAACTATGAGACGGGAGCGCATCTTCTGGTAAAACAAGCCTTCATAATGGAGAGAGCACATTCGTCACGCTCATAAATATTTCATCGTTTAAATGTTCTGCATTGAATTCTTCGTTAGAATGTTACATTAATCAAAACGAGAGACCTTCTTTTGCTGCTGATATTCACACAGAGTTATGCCTTATTTTTAACCTTTTTCATGCTGCTCTTTATAAGATTTATGTGTATTATATCGTGCAAGTTTTTAGGAATAATTTAAATGGTTAGATTTTTCAAAATGATGTTAATTATAATTTCTCAATGTTTTGATAGCGATCTCCCATTTAATTTTCTAATCTATATTTTTAAAATTTCACACCATGTTTTTGAGCTAATCAGATTTAGTTATTCTTTTGGGGGGGTGATATCTGTGCCTTTTATTGTCAGTCAAATGTATCTGCTTACTCCAAAGCTTGTTTTTTTTTATTTAAAAATACACATAGTCAAGTATGAACTTAAACAAAAAACACATTTATTCATGTTTATAAATTAAATAAAGAGAAGGCAGCGCTGGAGAAGCTGCTGCCATTTGTGCATCCCAGGGACCCCAGAGCACACAGCAACCCTGTGTGGACACTAAAATTGGGAGCTTGAGAAGGCCCACATTTCAGAACACAATCTGATGCTGGCCTCCCAGAGGTCAGGAACAGCAGCAGGTGAGATATATGTCCCAAGTGTGTGGTACTACAACAGGCTGCCTTCTGTCCGACCAGTGCGACCACAATGAAGCAAGGCCATCACTTCCTCTTCTTCCTGGCAACCTTCCCTGCAGCCTTTACTGAAGCCTTCCTTCTTCGTTTAGCTGGAGGCTGGCCCACTGGAGGGGTACTCCTGTCAGGAGGAGGAGGTGGAGGTGTAGCAGAAGGGGGTGGGGCAGAATAAGAAGGTGGAGGTGTAGCATAAGGGGGTGGGGCAGAAGGTGGAGGTGTAGCAGAAGGGGGTGGGGCAGAAGAAGAAGGTGGAGGTGTAGCAGAAGGGGGTGGGGCAGAAGGTGGAGGGGTAGCAGAAGGGGGTGGGGCAGAAGAGGAAGGTGGAGGTGGAGGTTGAGGTTGGGTCAGTTGGGCCACCTCACATATGGCGGTATTGGGGGTAATTTGCTCCATCACCCCCTTGTTGAGCAAGGTGATGAGCAGGGGTTCGCATAGGAGGCGTTGCTCCATGCTCATCACCTTGAACTTAGCCTCCACTAGGCCGGCAATGACCTCTTCAGGGGATGTGGGCTCCTTGAGGGTGGCATGGGCCTCTTTAATAAGGGCCATTGCTGCCTCACTGGTGGTCCTGTCCCTCCTGCCTCTTTTGTGAAGCCTGATGGGAGGCACCTGGGATCTGGTGCTTCTCCTTTGCCCTGCCACCTCCTGTCTGCCACTGGGCCCTGCCACCTCCTGTCTGCCACTGGGCCCTGCCACCTCCTGGCTGCCACTGGGCCCTGCCACCTCCTGGCTGCCACTGGGCCCTGCCACCTCCTGTCTGCCACTGGGCCCTGCCACCTCCTGGCTGCCACTGGGCCCTGCCACCTCCTGTCTGCCACTGGGCCCTGCCACCTCCTGGCTGCCACTGGGCCCTGCCACCTCCTGGCTGCCACTGGGCCCTGCCACCTCCTGGCTGCCACTGGGCCCTTCCTCCTCCTGCCTGACAGTTTCCAGACCCTCCTCCTGGCTGATTTCATCCTGTGTATGAAAAAGAAACATAGTTTAATATGTTGGTTTAATCTTTGCATCAAACTTTGTAATCCTGATGGAAGCAATTAGAATGTAAATGCATAAATCCTTGCTTTAAATTTACCACTACATCAGCTTGACTATTTACCACACAATTAAGTGCAGAATAATGTCTACAGATCATGATTTCACTTGTTGAATACAAAATAATGTATGTTTCTCATCCTGACATATTTGGGAAACATTAATTTTATCCCACTACATTTTCAGTTAATACTATACCTGGCTCCAGATGGCCAAATCAGGATCATCCAGGATGGCTGCCTCCTCTTGCTCCAGAGAAGGCTCAGGTTGGCTGCAGGGAAGTCTGGGGGGAAGAGTGGAGAGTGATGGCCTTGGCTCAATGTGGTCATCCAGGAAGGACATCCTGCTGTAGTACCACAAAACCGGGACATAAACATCATCTGCTGCTGCTCCTGACCTCTGAGAAGCCAGCACCTTAGAGCGTTCAGTCCTGTAGGTACCTCTCAAGCTCCCAATTTTAGTGTCCACTTGTTTTGCTGTGGCTGTGGGCACCTTGGTATGCACAAATGGGAGCAGCTTCTCCAGCGCTGCTTTTCTCACCCCTTTTTTTTTATGGATGGGGTTTTTGGTCTCCCACAGAGCCGGCAGCTCCCTTACCCGGTCAATAAATTCCGCCAGGAACTCTTTGTCGCTAATAAATACATTCATATTGTATCTGCAAGTAAAATAAATTATATTTAAATAATGTGAGGCAAACAGTCTAACCTCCTTCACATCCTAGTCACCATATATATCCTCCAACAATCTCAAGACAGTATAGGCCAACAATTTTAACAAGTCTCACAAAATCACATACCTTCGTTCGCACGTCCGTCACTTGAACTCCTCTCTCCGCACACCGAACGTACTATAGTCACATGTGTGTTTGCTATATACACACCACGCATGCGTCCAAATTCGAACACGTCGCTCCGCACACGTCGCCCGCCCATGACGTTCTAACTAACATCTTTTCCCCGCCCCTTCTCTTTCGGCGCGCAGACAGATATGGCGGAGTTACAGCAGGTGTCTGATAATTCCGCAACTAGCGAGGAGACAAGCCCGGAGACCGAGGACACGTCACGATCAAGGAGGAGATTCAAGGCATCGAATATGTCTTTGGCGGAGATGGCGGAGATGGTGGACATCTTGGTCAAGGCTGATTATGATGCCAAGCATGGGCCGTATAGCAAACCAAATAGAAGGAAGGCCAAAATCCTCACTAAAGTTGTGAAGAGTCTGAGGGCGAAGTTCGGGGTGAAACGCTCAAATGAGCAGCTCAGAAAGAGGTGGTCAGACCTCAAACTGAGGGAGCCAGACCAGTTGAGGAGCATAAAGAGGATGCTCGCTAAAAGTAAGTAAAATGACGACCTTTCTGCTATTAATCTTTTTAGAAACTGACTTTTTTTTTTTTTAAAGCATATTGGACTCCCTTCCAAAATGTATTATTTTGAACTAGGTTGGGCACAGTAATCGTTCGTTACGTTACCGACACTTCGTTCGGCCACTATCCGTGGTTTTGGCTTATTTAAGACCCCCAAAAGTAATTAGACATCTGCCATTTTTGATCAAGTATTGTGGATAATTTTTAAGTCTAGATGATGTGTTTGTAAGGAGAATGAAATGCAAACTTTAATCAGTGTAAAGGAGAGGACACTCAACAGCTGCTTCCACATCTGTACTTTGGAGCACTATAGTGTGGGCCACCAGACCCGCCTTTTTTGGGTGTCCCACACAGGTGCATCAGAGTTTATTTGTGGTGCCTCCATGTCCAAAAAATTACATCCAAATGTGAATAATAAACATATTTGGGGTCATAAAGAATGCATTTTTCTTTAAATTCCGCACAAACACACACTTGTACCCCACTTCCAAACAATTTAGCCTGTTTTAAGTTTAAAAATGAGATTTTTACAGTGTGATAAATAGACCTTTGGTTTTATTCTCAATGGGGAGAGAAGACTGGGAGGAGGACACTCCAGGGAGCACATGCACCCCACAACTTCCAAGCAACCCCAAACTCCCAAAGATCCACAACCGAAAGATGTGCAGGAAGTTGAGGTGGAGGAAGGAGAAGTGCAGGAAGGAGAGGTGGATGACGTTGTGGATCTGGTCACCACAACAGGTCAGTATCTGACACCACAGCTTAAGGTAAGCGAGGTAGGCCTGCAGAGTTTTATTAATTTTTTTTTATGGTTTTTAGGGGATGGAAATGTTGTGAAGGATAGCACACCGTTCTCTGCTGACAGTGCCCTCCGCCTCATCCAGCAAGTGATGGAATGTAGCACGGAACTGGACCTAATTAAACAAAGAATCCATGTGATGGAACAAACATTTAAAGACATTCTCGATGTTTTGGGGAGAATTCAATAAGCCATCCAAACACATTTGCTTTTACATGTTTGTTTTTATATTTTTACTAATTTTTTGAGTAACAAAGCAGCCAAAAATTGAATATGCACACAGTGTGTGAACATGTGCTATCTGCCATCAGGGGATATCCATGTACGTCTTTTGTGGGTGCAACCCCTTCCTCGTATCAAAAGTCGGTGAACTGAGGAAGGGGATGCACCCCCAAAACACATCCATTGATCACCCCTGATGGCAGATAGCACATGTTGACAATAGGGATCAGGATTGTAAACTTCCTATTTGCAAAAAAGTAAAAATGTGTGCATATTGAATTTTTGGCTGGGCAAGGGGTGGCAGGACCCCATATTAGGACGGGCACATAGAGACATAGTTTGTGTAACTGAATGTCTCAGATTGCTCAGAGGTATCCAATGTTGTCATTTTAGAAATGCAAGTGGTATTTTTGTATTTTCATAAGCCAAAATTTGACGGGTTGTGGTCAGGCCAACCCCAAAGTAAAACAAAAAAAAATGTGCAGAGAGTAAAATATTTGACCACAAACAACGTGTAGCTTCTTTTTATAATACACTCTAAGCTTATTTGGTTCTTTTGTAAGGTAACATAGTGAAATTGGTTGTTATTTACTAAAGTAAAATACACTTGCCACTACAAATGCACAAAGACAAACTAGGAGACAGGAAAGAACAAATAATTAAAGGTTTAAACAAGATTTTTATTGGGATACTTAGACATAGGCTGGCATAGGAATTGCCCCCCTACCCGTGAAATACTCCATGTATTTGTCCCGAACCACACGGGCATTTTGGGGGGGCAAGCCAAGACGGGCAGATTCCAGGCCCGGAAGGGGATTTGCAGGGGAAAGTCCAGCCTCTGGCAAAACTGAGGCCATATATGAATTCGCTTTGCGGCAAAGAAAATTGTGTAGCACACAGCAGCATAACACTACATAGTTTATTTTGTAGTCCGCCAAGTGGATGGAAGTCATAAAAAGGCGGAACCGGCTGGCCATTATGCCGAAGGCATTTTCAACGACTCTTCGGGCCCTGGCCAGCCGGTAATTGAACACACTCTTCTCTGGGGTCAGGGTCCTCTGTGGAAATGGCCTCATAAGATGCCGTCCGAGTCCGAAGGCTTCATCAGCCAAGAAAACAAAGGGGAGTCCTTCAATATTCCCTGCATCCGGTGGCAATGCAAGGTCGTCACTCTGGAGACGGATGGCAAACTCCGTCTGGATGAAGGATCCCCCATCGGACATCCGGCCATTCTTCCCTACATCAACATAGAGGAATTCATACCGTGCTGACACCACCGCCATCAGC
The DNA here is from genome assembly GCA_029206835.1 of Rana muscosa. Classification (NCBI taxonomy): domain Eukaryota; kingdom Metazoa; phylum Chordata; class Amphibia; order Anura; family Ranidae; genus Rana; species Rana muscosa. Next base: position 64,957,152 of record JARGYO010005626.1, on the reverse strand, counting down.
ACAATGCTATGAAACCCCTTGTAGTTGTAGTAGTAGGATCCAGAACGGGGTGGCGGCACGATGCGGACGTGCTTCCCGTCTATGGCACCACCGCAGTTGGGGAAGTCCCACCGCGTGGCAAACTCCGATGCCACAGTCTGCCATTCCTGTGGCGTTGAAGGAAGCTGTGGAGTGAAACAAGATGAAATAATATTAGAAAAACAAAGGCATACATTACAAGCAAATTCAAGACCAAAAAATTAGAGACCAACATCAATCTAATTATACGTTTATTAAGGTGTGTAAAAAAAGTATAATGGAAGGCTCATTTATCATATTCATCACCCCCTCTGATGGGCCATTACTAAATTATTTTGGGGGGGGGAGATGTGTTTGGCCACAGGATAGCATTGCAGTGGCGGTGCGTCCAGAGTGGGCGCTGGAGCACTGTCCCCTCTCTCCTGTGCCCATCACTCAGAACAATACATAGGTTCATGCGTTGCATGAACCTATGTATTGTCTATGCCGCACACTATTCAGGTGGATGGCCTCTTGTAAAGCGACCGACATATGATTAATTGCGTCATTTAGGGGGTTAAAATTGCAGAGCAGAAACAGGTATTAAAAAAGTCTTGCAAATTACAACCTGAGGGATGTAATTGGCTTCCTCAAAGAAAAATCGGGGACGCAAGGAGGGGGCATTCCTTGTGTAAACACTGACAGGCAGCTCTGGCAATCATGTTCACCAAGTCTGTTTAATGGTAACATGATTGGCTGATGCAACATGAAGGGAAGGAGAAGACATCAAGGACAGAAGAAGGATGGCGCTGACCACAAGAAGGTAAGTGCAGGGCTGGGGGGAAACTGGCTGCAATAGAGGGGACTAAATGGCTGCATTGGAGGGGACAACTGGGGGCGTTTATTAGGCAACAGAGCAAAAAAGGAGGAAGTTTATTTCCGAAATTGGGGTTGTAACCCCCCAACATTTGGAGCAACAGGCGCCCCTGCTGGAAAAGTTAGTGAGGGGAAATATTTAGGGAGGATAAAAAAGGGTCATTTAAAAACTTCCAGCATGCATGGGGACAAAGGGGACATTCTCAGCATATTACAATCATGGTAATTAGGAAAGGATGAAAGAAATACAATACATTAGCATACATGTAATACATAAAATGTGATGTGAAGGGAGAAAACTTACCCTAATATAGTCCTCCTGCAGGACTTGTATAATAGCAGAACAGGTGTCTGGGATTATGAGGCCCAGAGCCTGGGGGGAGATGCCTGTGGTGAACTTCAAGTCCTGAAGACTTCTCCCTGTCGCCAGGTAACGCAACGTGGCGATGAGCCTCTGCTCAGCACTGATGGCTTCCCGCATAACGGTGTCCTTCCTGGTAATATAGGGGGACACCAAAGCCAACAGTTCCTGAAAAACGGGGTCAGACATCCTCAGAAAATTCCTGTAGTCCTCAGGATTATTCTCGACGATCTCCCGCAGCAGAGACATGTGGCAGAATTGGTCCCGCTGGAGCAACCAATTCTTGGTCCATGAACTCCTCCTCACACCATTCATGGACTGGTCTTGGTCCAAAACAAGCAGACCAACACCAAGCGCACGCACAGCACGAACTCGACGACGAGAACGTCCAGGCGACATGGCTAGGAAACGGTCGTCTAATCAGAACGTACAGAACAGAACGCACTTTAGAACAGCAAGGCCTATGAATAACGAACTGAAATTCAGAAACGAACAGGCAAGAACGCACTGTAAAACAGATACGACCTGCCTAGACGCCCTGAAAGTCAAGATACGAACCCACAAGCACAAACTGAACGGCAGAAAACGATCTGAAAAGTACGAAGACTGAAAAGCGCGAATCGTCTCTTCCCAAACTTTTACTTCACACGCGGTAACACGAGATCAGCAAAAGCAGCCCAAGGGGTGGCGCCAAGAAAAAAGATCTTCCCCTTTATAGTGCCGTCGTACGTGCTGGACGTGAGCGCAGAGAACCACGAGGAAATTGGGAAATGACAGTGTGTACGCATAGAAAGCTTGACGAGAAAATCGACAAGCTTAACAAGAATCTCGTCGAAAAAAACGACGTGTTTTTTACGACGAGAAAATCGGTCGTGTGTACGAGGCTTGATGCTTGTCCTGCCTGGCCATACATGTACAGTGGCATGGCGACAGCAGTTAAAGACGTTTTGCCATTTATTTTGGATATGCAAAATTGCTCAGCTTCATGTAACTATCATTATCAGGATTTTTTTATACTTTAGAAACAATAGGGGGAATTTGCTAAATGTATATAGGCTGTTAAACTAGAAAAGTGAATGTTAGCAAATAAGGGGAATCTGTGTTGCATACCCAATCATGTTTTTGTAAATGTTTCATGCACATGATTGGGCTGTTGAAGTGAACACAGGTTCACCTTATTTACTAACATTTACTTTGTAAAGTGAACATTTACTGTACTTTGCTATATAAGCAGCCCTTCCTTCAGAAAAATGAACTCTTGTTGTTTCCATGCATAACTTGTAATTATATATCTACCTGGTTGCCGGCATAATGGTTATACCTTGCATATTCTCTTATCCAAAAAGTAGACTTGAGTCAAAAGTGAAAATTGAACACAGAGATGCATACAGGGAACACATTTTACCTACTAAATATGTTCGATTTTTATCCATTGAAGAACTTTGGCGACTTCCCTGTCTAGGGTGACAACACCGCTGTGTAAATCCTGTACAAAGCAAACAGGATGAACATTAGGAAGTAGGAAGGAAGTGGAAAACAGATCTACTGGCAGGATCAACATATAATGAAACTCTGTTATGGTGTAACTCAGAAAAACAAAAACTGCTGTGATAATGCTTATGATTGATTGCATCATACATGTTATTTCATCTATAAGTGTTGAAAGGGTCATGTAAAAAGCCCCCTTGTGTTTTGCAATATAATATACGAACTGCACCTTTAAAGTTATTTGCTTATTAAGTAAATATATATTGTTATGTAAGAATTGTCTTGTGTTGAAAACAAAACTAGACATCGGGAAGTGACTTATGTGTCATAGGATGGTCTGTATTTTTTATCTGTCTAGGTAACATAATATAATGTGACATGATGAGTTTGCTTGGATACAGAAGATGTAATGAGTTAATAATATTGTGGCATTGTGATTGGCTGAAGGAAATATGTAGTTTGAAAATGTACCCCTTATTGGTGGAAGGTGGTCGGTAACGCTCCAAATTTCATCCATACTTAATACCTTGTCTGAACCAGAATAATGCGGAACAGTGTATTGTAGAGCAACCTGTCTTGTGTCAATCATTTTGTCCCCTATGCATAGAGATATATTTGGGGGAAAGCAATGGAATCGGCCGATAAGGTACCAGTAATTATAATTAGATAATAAGATAATAGTCAGGACTAGTGATTAAAGGTGAAATTGCACCTTTTAAGTGGTGTAAAATTCAAATGACCGCTAATATGTCCAGGACTGACCAGCCTTGCAAATTTAGCCCAAGAGTTGAGCATTTGACACTAAAAGAAGTCTCACAATTTCATTTTGGGGAACTGCAGGCAACTCTTGCAAAATTTGCTGTGCATACATTTACAATCAGAGAGATATTGCACCAACTTATTCTGCATTTGTCAGGAAAAAGACTTTACTATTCAAATATAACACTGGAACAAGACTAGAGTTTGCCATTGAATGTGGCGCTATGGGCTAATGAAACAGAGGTAAAGTTGTATAGCCACAGTAACAGTAGATAACATGTTTTGGCACAAACTGAAGACAGCTGTAGCGGCCTCACCCCCCCCCCCCGTCCCCTTGTTAATAAAATGGCTGGCTTGTCTAGGGGTATGCGAGAGGAGGATGAGGTTCACTACGGCCTATGTCTTCTAATGTGCAGAGGTGAAAGCCAACACTTGTTTTACCTTCGGGCCTGTGTTCTGGATTGAGCCTCTGCTTCTCCTGTGGAAGTTTGACTGCCAGTAATAGAGCCCCACACCATAAAAAGTCCAACACTCCTTTATTCTTCTTTACAAGTGAACAGCATCAGTTGAACTTTTGAATAAACAGACAGTGTGTGGATACGAGTAGGTCCAGGCACAGTGAACTCTCTTATTCCTTCTAGTGCAAATAGGCTTGGCGCACAGTCTCTGCCACCGACCGTGAGATTGGTCGCTGCCACCGACCGGGTGAACTGTTGAGGCCCCTGCCACAGGCCCGAGAGCAGGTCTCTGCCACCGACCTGAGTGTATTAGATGGACCGCTGCCACCGGCCATAGAACATGAACCACCTTCCCTGATGAATTGGCCCCTTTTCGGGAAAGACATCCCAGAGGTCCACCCGGCACTGGCAATATGCTGTACCAGCTCTTCGGGAGGATCCCCTCTCTGGTCCCGAAAACCGGGGCATCTTAGGACGATCCCTCCCTCGCGGGACCCAGTGGAAGGTACTGGGCCCCAGGCCTCCGGTCGAGTACCTCACCCCAGACCGAAGGTGTCTGGGATGGAACACAAACGCCATGTGTACAGGCCAAGGGCACCTGGACACTGATCACAGACAGCAGCCCTCAGGCTAAAGGTGCCTGGGACTCGGACCTCGTGGTGAAGATGTCCTTTATACCCTTTCCCAGCAAGCACAGCGGGTTCCCCGCCCCTCCGTACAGCTGCTGCGAGAGGTCATAAAGGGTACGGCACTGCAGTGATGGTTCAACCCCGGCCCAATAGAACACAGCCCTAATCTACCAATTAGTGCATCTGGGTCATACTAACACCCAGATGCTGCCCCTAAATAGTACATATCCGCTACACTCTCCCCCCAGTAATTTGACACTGGTCCCCAGTGTCTGGAACAAGCCATCACCCCAACGGGAGCCAACATAACCCGATCCAGAGACTAGCTAAGGGAAATTCAAAAGCAACAACATTTTTGAAAGAGAAAAAAAAAAACCCTGACACTGTGCCTGAACCTGACATGGAAGGGAAACAAACACATAACAAATTATCAACACATCAACCTTATTGACATATTTTTTTTTCCCCCACATCACTAACTAAGACCCGTCCCATTCTTAGTGGTCTTGATGGACGTTCTCCTGCAGAGGGGAAACAAATAAAGATTAAGCACACAAATCCCTGACACATATATTCGTGTGGGAATGGAAAAAAACTCCTCCTAAGAGAAATACTTTCCTTCCCTGAAGTGTGTGTGTGAAAAGTGAATGTCGTTGCGCAACACTGCCACCTAGTGCCAGTGCCGCAGTAAAAACACTTGTCGAATCCTGAGACGAAACTTCTCTGTGTCTTGGTCCTAACTACCCCAAACTCCATGATTACTTTGTGGGATGGAAGAAAGGAGAACAAACAACTGAAACAGTCTCCATTCCTCCGAAGAGCACAAACACCCCTTCACCTAGGGCACAGTCACTGATTTTCCTGGAAGAAAAAAAACACAAACTCTGGAAATTTTCATCAACTTGGAAAAAAAGACAAAGGAAAAGAGTCTTTTCTCCTACAGATAGAACCTGGGATGCGGCAGGACAAGGGGTTTCAAGTGTTGATCCATGGTCTCGATCTGATACTCAGCGTCCTCCTTATCTTTCCGGCGGATCAGCACCTTATCCGCGTGGATGTGCCGACCCAGCATCCATTCTGCCTTGCAGTCCTTGAACCGTTATGATGCCTTGGGAGAGCAGGCGAGGTACCTGCGTGTGTGTGGCACTTTGATATGTGTCCACACAAAGTCATTGTACCAATGTTCCCGATAGACTTCGACCTCATACAGCAGTTCCTTTGGCAAGTATGGGTATTCCCACCCATACTCGTGGGCAACCTTCTGGCAGAATAAGCGCTGAAGCCTGGCCAAGGGAGGCATAGTAGCTTTGTTCCCCACGCCCGGCAAGACAATACAATCCGGATGGCGAGGTGCCTTGACCACCTCCATATTGGGCATAGGCGCCCGCCACGACAGTCTCTGGCCCCCGGTGTCTGATGCAGATGGCACCGGGAATCGAAGGGCAGACTGGGGACGGGACCCCTCCTCAGGCGCTGGTGCCTCCACCCGGGGTGTACTATCCCCTGCGGACATAGGTGAGTCCCTTTTGGCCACGGGACGAGGACAGAGGTATCTTGTCCCAGCTCTTCTGGCAGAAAATCTTGTCGATCTCTGCATCGTCTCCAATGTCGGAGAGCGACTCCAGGTCGGAGGTGTCATACATTTCAGCAGGCAGGTAACCCCTTGTAGACTCGGAGTCACCCCCCTCAGCAGGCTTCACCAACTGGGGACTCCCGACACCTCCAACCACACTGACAGTCCCAACCCCTGGCTCACCTGGGCCTGTAGTAGTGTCACGATGTCCAGGGATCTTCCCTCCGGATCCATCCAGGCCAGGCAAGCAGCGGGGCAAAACTCCTCCACGGCCACGGGAAGCCTTGACCAGGCCGACCTTCCATTTCGACGGTGGGAGCAAGGGCCCTGCGGTGACCGAGGCAGCATCCTCGGATTTCAGCTGTCCCTGTTATTTCATTGCTGTGACATGTAGTGCCTGTTTTATTTTATCACATTTTTCCAATAAAAGTCACGTTGGATTGGAGTGCGGCTGTCCAGATATCCTCTTTTTTTTCTCCACTGCCTTGTGCATTGCCAGCACCCTCGCTTCCTGGAGAGGTTTTTTTCCCTATAGGGGTGAGTCTGTTTAGAGCGGCAATCCCTGCCTCGGATTTCTCTTCTTTGATGGAGACCTCCTCCAGGGTCCCGGCAGTGTGCGCGGGGATGGCTGTCCAAGCAGTGATTCCTCCCTCTTGAGTAGTGGCGCCTGTGCGGTCGAGGTAGATGGCTCTTGGCTTTTCAAAGGAATACAGGGCGAATCTTCCCCGGGGCTTGAGCCGTATCCCCGTATCTGTAACCGGAGCATTAGTCAAAGCCATCCTCGTGGTGGTTGAAACTGGAAACCACGAGGCATTTCCGAACATGGTCCCGGCTTGTTGCTCCATCGCGCACTGCGTAGTTCGCGCCACAGTCCCCACGTGATCCTCTTCACATGACCGGACTCCTCCCCTTTGGCGCTTCAGCTCGCGGGCATTCTCCGAGTCACGCCCACGAACTGGGCAGGGAGGGTGTGCCTCGTGGAATTTTGGCCAATATGGCCGACCTACTCGGAACTCCATTGGGCAGACACGCTCAAACACCGTCAGCTCTGGCTTCATAACACGATCCCGGGACGAGCCCCCACGTGTAGCGGCCTCACCCCCCGTCCCCTTGTTAATAAAACGGCTGGCTTGTCTAGGGGTATGCGGGAGGAGGATGAGGTTCACTACGGCCTATATCCTCTAATGTGCAGAGGTGAAAGCCAACACTTATTTTACCTTTGGGCCTGTGTTCTGGATGGAGCCTCTGCTTCTCCTGTGGAAGTTTGACTGTCAGTAATAGAGCCCCACACCATAAAAAGTCCAACACTCCTTTATTCTTCTTTACAAGTGAACAGCATCAGTTGAACTTTTGAATAAACAGACAGGGTGTGGATACGAGTAGGTCCAGGCACAGTGAACTCTCCTATTCCTTCTAGTGCAAATAGGCTTGGCGCACAGTCTCTGCCACCGACCGTGAGATTGGTCGCTGCCACCGACCAGGTGAACTGTTGAGGCCCCTGCCACGGGCCTGAGAGCAGGTCTCTGCCACCGACCTGAGTTGATTAGATGGACCGCTGCCACCGGCCATAGAATATGAACCACCTTCCCTGATGAATTGGCCCCTGTTCGGGGAAAGACATCCATCCGGACGGTCTCCAGAGGTCCACCCGGCACTGGCAATATGCTGTACCAGCTCTTCGGGAGGATCCCCTCTCTGGTCCCTTATGCCCTGGATTCAGGCGCCCGACACCCGGGGCACCTTAGGACGATCCCTCCCTCGCGGGACCCAGTGGAAGGTACTGGGCCCCAGGCCTCCGGTTGAGTACCTCACCCCAGACCGAAGGTGTCTGGGATGGAACACGAACTCCACGTGTACAGGCCAAGGGCGCCTGGACACCGATCACGGACAGCAGCCCTCAGGCTAAAGGTGCCTGTGACTCGGACCTCGTGGTGAAGATGTCCGCCCCCTTTATACCCTCTCCCAGCAAGCACAGCGGGTTCCCCCCCCTTCGTACAGCTGCTGCGAGAGGTCACAAAGGGTACGGCACTGCAGTGATGGTTCAACCCCGGCCCAAAGCGACAGCGCCACCTACTGAGCCGCAGGGAACTGAACACCACTGATGTCCTCACACAAATAGAACACAGCCCTACTCTACCAATTAGTGCATCTGGGTCATACTACCACCCAGATGCTGCCCCTAAATAGTACATACCCGCTACACAGCATTTCAATAGAAGAACCTAGAAACAACTGTGGAGCATGGTGGTAGAAATAGTATAAGATAGAAACACCCGCGCTAGCCAAAAATGTAGCAGGTGGGGTAGCTGGGGTGTGGGGGGCACTCCGTGTATCCACAGAGTCACGCTATATACCTTTAGTTTTTTTGTCATTTTATTTTTTCCATGCACTGCATCTGAGAGGCACCCTGCAGTTACCCCCAAATTGGAGGGCTTCCATCACTGTAACCTACTACGTACTAACGAGTTCGGTGCTCGTGGATTGATGTCCATGCTCGCTCATTAAAAAGTGAGTGTGAGAACATCTACAGTAATTACAGTCACTCCAGTTTGTGCATCTACAGAGTCACACTATATATTTTTTTTTCTTCGCTTGTATTTCCATATACATCCTGTGAAAGTAAGAATAGGTCTTCCTCGAGAGGACTGTCTACTGCTCTGGAGTACACCATAGGCTGGTTTATTTTAGCTGGGAGGTAAGCTGATTGTGAGCACTGTGGTGGATTTGCACTGAAGTGTCGTGTGCTAAACACCCTAGCAACCGATGGTGACGGGACTCACTTAAAATATAAGACTGTATCACTTGTCACGTTTACTTTGGATCCAAACCATGGACATTTTATCATAATTTTTGCATTTGTTTTATCTTGTGCGTTTTTTTGGAGTTCACATACGTTTTGCTTTGCACATTCATTTATAATCATTTATTTGTTTATATTTCATCCAAGTTTTCACTTTTGATTATGTTAACGCTTACCCATTAGGGTAACCTTTCTCCCCCCCCCCCCTGCGTTATTGGGATTTGCACTGAAGAGTCCTGTGTTAAACACCCTAGCAACCGATGGTGACGGGATTCACTTAAAAGATTGAACTGTATCACTTGTCACGTTCACTTTGGACCCAAACTATGGACATTTTATCATAATTTTTGCATTTGCTTTATCTTGTGCGTTTTTTTTTTGGAGTTTACATACGTTTTGCCTTGCACATTCATCTATAATAATTTATTTGTTTATATTTCATCCAAGATTTCACATGTGATTATGTTAACGCTTACCCATTAGGGTAACCTTTCTCTCCCCCCTGCGTTATTGGGATTTGTGCACGTTCATTGGTCGTGACACTTACATATTTCACATCTGTGTCACTTATTTGTCACTATCACGCCACTTATCTCTAGCCCCTGCATATTAGACCAGCCCATAGCCCTTCCCTCATTCTCCTCTTTTTTTCCTTAGTGTAATCATAGCGTAGTCACCATCATTTATCTATGGTGGTAGAAATGTTATTGGTTTGGGGTTATGTTGCTGCTTTAGGGCCTGGGAAGTTGCAGTCCCTGAGTTATCTATAAATTCTGTATCATATCAACATATGCTTGAGAAGAATATGAGATCATCTATCTGAAAATTGAAGTTGAACTGATAAAGGATCTTCTAATAAGATAGTTATCTGAAGCACACCCGCAAATCCACCATGAAATGGCTCAAAAAGAAGAGATTGAAGGTAATAGTCAAAGCCCTGCTTTGAATCCCATTGAAATGTTGTGTGGGAATTTTAAACAGAGGGTTCATGCCAGGAAATTCACAAATACTGTATCTTGTACATAACAATCAGATTTTACAAGTGTTTTCACTCTATTGACACCTATTTTAGAGATATGAAGTAAAGTGTATTGATCAGTGGCTAACATAATTCAGCACACTGCTACTGAACAGATTTCCATTGAAGCATTACTATAGTGATTTTGTTGATAATCCCTTGACTCAAGGGCCCTTGTTTGTGACATAAGAGATCTGTTCCAAGACACTCCCTCTGCAGGCTCCTTACTGTGTCTCTCATGCAGAAAGCTTCATGTAAAAAATGTCAGCAATAGGAGATTTCTAAGAACCATCAATCAGATTCAAACTTCCATTGAAAGTCAGAATGTGATTGCTGATGCAACGAGTATAGACAGTGAGGAAGTTACATAGTACATCGTTTTATAGTTTCCCTTTTAAAAAGTTTTAGGGTGTTTTTGGAGTTATATGTCCAGCTCCTGTTTCAAGGGTGATTGAAACCTGTTTATATATTTATTTGTGGTATTCAGCCATAAGTGGACATCCCTCTCTCCTCAAAAGAATGTGCACATACAGTCAATGGAAAATGTGGTGTTCTTTTTTTTATATTTTTTTTGTATTTTTATAACAATAATAAAAATGGATTTTCAGTTGTGGCTTTTGTGGAACCTTGCTTCTTTCCATCTTTTTCTAAAATTTCTGTTCAAGAATATCCATCTGATTGTGAATGGAACTTGGTTTACAACACTCATTTATTGCTTTCTGAGTAATCGCCTAATATCTTTGTAGGTTACAAGAATGGCTTTATAATTCCAACCAGCAAGTAACAAGCCATCCACCTTCCCCACCTGCTGAAGCCCTCTCCAAGTGTCCTTTTATTTAAATAAAACCCTTTTGCTGCCGTATTCTAATAGGTCTGGTGACATCATGGCATCTTCCTCTTCATCCTTCAGGTGGCACTGAGCACTTTTTCAGAGCTGAGCAGCACTCTTGTAATGGTGTGTAAAGGCTTTTTAGTCCTGGAACACTTTGATCCTAGCATGCGTAAAGACCTTTAAGAGGGATGTAAACATCAGGCTGGTCTCACAAGAAATGGACATTTCCTTTTGCCTCAAGAAGACTGCCATGGCTAGACCAAGGAGGAAGTCAGCGAAAGTGGAGAGGGTACATTAAAATTGGCTTTTTTAACACAAGAAGAGGGAGGGGGAATTGAATAGTTAAAAAAAATTGAATTTCACTTTAAAATATGCAACAATTATATAGTAGTAATGAATAAACAATAACCCAACAATATCAGGAAGACTCACCACAGATAAAACATTTAAATAAAATGGTGCATTATTGATCTTACATGCTAAGATTACTGAAATACATGTGAGGAAAAAAAAACAATAAAACATGAGAATTGTAGTAATAAAACCCAAACAAATGAGCAGTCAAGGATATTGAATGACCTTTATTAAAGTGATAAAACATGGAACCAAATGAAGGAACACAATTGCAGGAATTCTCAGTTCAGTCGATTATGGCGAGACAATCAGGATGAGTTACTTTACATGATGTGATGTTTTTATTTTATTGGTGTACTTGGTAGAAACCTATTACTAGTGAGGCTGTTTTGTTGCTGAGCTCCCCTTTGGCAAATGCTAGCTGCCTGGCTGTCATATGGACTTTCATGTCATGTGTAGAAGGCTGTATACAGACAAAATGTCAGTATTTCACATTTCGGAGCACTGATTACATTATCTGACTGTAGAAGAATAATAAAACAAGACAAGCAATGAAAGCAGCAAATCATGCATATTATTTAAAAATAAATACCTGTCCTGCTTTATGATGGCCATGCATTACTTACATGCACTGCATCTATCAGTGAATTTCTTGTGACAGTTACGTAATGTACTGGATAAATTGTGACCGTTCCAGAGAGTCTGGTCCGTCAATAGAATGAAATCCTCTTATAGTCCTTTCGCTGTGTTTATGAGTTTGGGGAACTCGATACTTACATTCACTTCAAAGGTCAACTTCAGTTGCTCTTGTGGAGAAAGGTAGAATTATATTTTAACCAGTTCAGGTTCGACCTATAGCAGTTTTATCAGTGGCGGTGCGTCCATAGTGGGTGCAGGAGCGCCGCCCCCTCTCGCTCCTGCGCCCACTCACAATAACAATACATAGGTTCATGCACTGCATGAACCTATGTATTGTCGCCGTTGCCGCCCACTATTCAGATGGCCGGCCCCCTGGCGAGCGCCGGCCATCTGAATAACAGCGGGGGGTGCGTTCCCTGGTTAACACTGACAGGTGTTTGACAGGCGTTTGACAGGCGTTTCAACCAATCAGGTTCACCGGGTCTGGTTATCGGTAACCTGATTGGCTGAAGCGATATCAAGGGCGGGAGAAGACATCGAGGATGGAAGAAGGACGGCGCTGACCCGAGGAAGGTAAGTGCAGGGCTGGGGGGACAGACTGGCTGTATTTGGGGGGGGACAAACAGGCTGTATTTGGGGGGGACAAACTGGCTGTATTTGGGGACAAACTGGCTGTATTTGGGGGGGACAAACTGGCTGTATTTGGGGACAAACTGGCTGTATTTGGGGACAAACTGGCTGTATTTGGGGGGAAACTGGCTGTATTTGGGGGGGAAACTGGCTGTATTTGGGGACACAACTGGCTGCATTTGGGGACAACCTGGCTGCATTTGGGGGGAAACTGGCTGTATTTGGGGGGAAACTGGCTGCATTTGGGGGAAACTGGCTGCATTTGGGGGGAAACTGGCTGCATTTGGGGACAAACTGGCTGCATTTGGGGGGAAACTGGCTGCATTTGGGGACAAAATGGCTGCATTTGGGGGGAAACTGGCTGTATTTGGGGGGAAACTGACTGTATTTTGGGGACATACTGGCTGCATTTGGGGACAAACTGGCTGCATTTGGGGGGAAACTGGCTGTATTTGGGGACAGACTGGCTGCATTTGGGGGGGAACTGACTGTATTTTGGGGACAAACTGGCTGCATTTTGGGGCAAACTGGCTGCATTTGAGGGGGCAAACTGGTGGCGTTTTGGCACAGTGGCTGCGTTTAATTGGCACAGTGGCGGCAATTGATGATTTTTTTTTCCAGTTTGTTTGCACCCCCCCAAAAATGTTGAGCACCAGCCGCTACTGAGTTTTACTGCTACAGGCGGCACCTGTGAACCAGATCACGTACAGTATATTTATATATATGTGATCCGACACTTCCAGGAAGGGGGTGCACCGCTGTGATTACACGCACAGACTCGATGTCTGCCGTCACCCGATTGTAAAGAAAAGACATAGAACTGCGATCTGCCTATGTAAACAATGCAGAACGCCGTTCTGCCAGGAGGGAAGGGATGGAATTTCTGTCTCTGCAAAGCAAATAAATTCCATCTCTTCCCCTAGTAAAAACACGTCCCACAGTACAGTAAAACACTGGACTTGGCACATAGTTAACCCTTTGATCGCCCCTGTTGTTTAACCCCTTCCCAGCAAGTGTCATTAGTGCAGTGGCAGTGCATTTTTTTTAGCACTGATCACTGTAAAAGTGTCAAAAGTGTCAGTTAGTGTCAAAATGTGCACTGCAATATCGCAGTCCCGCTATAAGTCACTGATCACCACCATAACTAGTAAAAAACTTAAAATATCCCATAGTTTGTAAACGCTATAACATTTGCACAAACCAATCAATATACGCTTATTGGGATTTTTTTTTTTACCAAAAACATGTAGCAGAATACATATTCTGCAAACTTTCCCAAAACTTTTCCAACATCACATGGTTTTTCTGCTCTTTTCTGCTCTTTACCACCACCCTTTGGTCAACTTCTGCTATTGTTGGTTGATTTTAACATTATTTGTTTTGTCCATCGGACAAAAGTCCGATGGATTTCTCTACACACGGTCGGACTTTGCTCCATCGGACTTTTGTTGGCAAAAAGTTTGTCAGTTTGCAGACCGAACATTTGTCCGATGAAAACCAAAAAAGTTTTTCCGATGGAGCGTACACATGGTCAGATTTTTTGTCAAACTTGCTCAAAATGAAGTTTGTTGGTAAAAAGTCAGACCGTGTGTACGGGGCTTTAGAGTAGCAAAGCTAAATTTTAGCCAACAAAATCCTAATTAACAAGAATTCAACTACAGGTGAGTCTAATTATTCATTAAACAGGTGTCCAGCAGACAGTTGATTATAAAAGTGTGTTAGTTAATAAAGAAAACCCCTTCCCATTACATGTAGTCAGCAATGGCACCACATGGAAGAGAAATGTCACAAAGCCTGAGAAAGAAAATAATTTCTTTACACAAGAAAGGTGAAGGCTACAAGACGATCAGCAAAGCTTTACCTATCAGTCAGAATACTGTAGCAAAAGTGATACAAACATTTAACAAAGATGGAACTGAAACCATCACACAGAGATGTCCAGAAGTTAACATAAGTTAACACCTCGACAGGAGTGTCTTCTGATGAGAAGGGTTGAAGAAAATCGCCATGCAAGTTCACTGAATTTGGCTAAAATAGTGGAAAGCCAAAGTGGGGTGATAGTTTCCCACGACACAATATGGCGTACACTGCAGAGGAATGGCATGCATGGGTGTTGTCCATAAAGAAAGCCTCTCCTAAAGCCCAAAAGAGCCCACCTGGAATGCTAGGCCCATGCTGAAAAAGAAGAAGACTACTGGGACTCTGTACTCCGGAATATTGAGACCAAGATAAATGTTTTTGGAACTGATGGCTTCAAAACTGTATGGCATTACAAAAGTGAGGAGCACAAAGAAAAATGCATGGTGCTTAGAGTGAAACATGGTGGTGGCAGTGTCCTTCTGTGGGGCTGCATGCGTGCTGCTGGTGTCGGGGAGCTGCATTTCATTGATGGTATCATGAATTCACAGATGTACTGCTCTATATTGAAAGAAAAGATGCTACATCACTCCATGCCCTTGGTCGTTGTGCACTTTTCCAACATGACAATGATCCAAAACACACATCTAAAGCCACTGTTGCACTTCTGAATAACAGGGTGAAAGTGATTCAGTTGCCAAGTATGTCTCCTGATCTGAACCCAATCAAACACTAATGCCTTGTACACACGATCAGATTTCCGATGGAATAAAATCCAATGGAATTTTCCTTCTGAATTCCGATGAAGCTGACTTCCATCAGTCTTGCATACACACTGTAAATTCCGACCATCCAAAACGTGGTGACGTAAAACGAAAAAATTAAGTTCAATGCTTCCGAACATGCGTCGCCTTGATTCTGAACATGCGTGGATTTTTCTCCGATGGAATTCTACACAGATGATCGGAATTTCCCATCGGAAAAATGTAAAACATGTTCTATTTTTTTACCCCGATGGAAAAAAGTCAGATAGGGCCCACACACGATCGGAATTTCCGATGAAACAAGTCCATCGGAAATCTGATCGTGTGTACAAGGCATTATGAGGTATTCTGAAGAGACAAGTTGAGCATCACTCTCCATCCAGCTTCCGGGCTCTTAAAGCGGTCATTCATAAAGAATGGAAAAAGATAGATGTTGCAATAAGTTGCTAACTTATTCATTTCATGTCAAGAAGACTTGGTGCTGTCCTTACAAATTATGGCGGTTATACAAAATACTGGATGCAGTAGTTTTTGTTGTGTATTCATTAATTATTACATCAACTAATTTGTGTAAAACTGAGGATTTTGTAATCTAAGTTATATTATTAACCTTAATTTCATGTAATGAGCTAAACAAATGTTCTATAAAACTCAGTTTTGTCAAAATTTTGGAAATTGTTCTTGTGTTGATTGAGATATTGATTCAATTTTACTTTTCAAAGGGAATATACTCATTTATGCTGAGCCCAACCCAAGGTTTACTGAGTACAGTTTGTTCTTCTCATAAAGAACTGAAACACCTGTGGATTTGCAGACTACGTTAATCTACTATCCATATAGAAAAGTTAAGTACTGTGAAATGTGTTAGATAAATTTGTTTATTAAAACATCTACAATATGCAAAGGAATTTGAACTATTCTGTTGTGTTTACTTAGCGTTTGATCTGGAATTTCAATATCTGACTGTGTATGTGTACTATGTGTGGTATTCTGCTAAGGACATATGATAGAAAAAAAAAAAGTATGTATCTGCTTTTTTAATTACACCTATTGATTCATATACAGGCTGTACCCAAAAACAAGCAGATAGTTACTGCACCTGCTGTGCTCATTGTTTTAGTGTGAATATTATGAGATTATATACAAACAATCCATTTAATCAGGACGTGTTATAGAGAGAAATTGAGGAGCTATTTTCTAAGTGTTTCAAGGAAGAGATTAGGATTTTCCTATATACTGGGTGTTTAGCTCCCCTTCTTACTTTGGTGGTGGCTTATGGCCACACTTTCCCTTCTATATATTAGTAAGTACATGCTGGTCTACTCTTTTTGCATACTACATGCCTTGCTTATGTATTTATTTACTGAATTGTGATAACATGCTTATTGTAATGTAATGTACTGTACCCTAGCTTTACACCCCAGCTGGGGTTACATAAAAATATGGCTTGTTTGTCCTGTACACGCTAGGTATAAATATTCATTGTTAAGAAAGACCATATATAATATTTGTGCAGAAATCAAGAAATAAAAAAATCTTATTTTATTATTTTACTGATACATTTTGAGCTATGTTGGTAACCATTAGTCTGCCCCCTTTTCTTGTAACATTTAATATATACACATACAGTAAGTGTCCTATGCATTGTGCATAACCTTGACTTCATCTAATCTAAGAATGCAAGAACAAAGGTGCAGCTTTGTGCATAAGCCCCAAGACCTGCCACATCCATTAACCACTCAACATTTACACTGAAAATATTGTTGTCACTGATTTTCTTCTGTGCTAACCAATGTACGTATTGAACTAGAAATTAAACAGAAAGCATATCCACTGTAAATTCCAGAAAGTACATTTAACAGGCCATCAAAAATTGTTGGTGTTTATGAACCATTTAATTATAAGAAAGCTATATGTTTTTCCAATACATTGAAGTTTTGAGTGGGCAGATTTTCATTATTACAATTGTACATCTGGCCATGACTCCAGCACTTCATTTCTTTTCATTTTAAACTTATTTTTATTATTTATTAATTCATAACATGTGCAAGAGAGGAACCAATAAATAGAAGAAGGTGTCATACAAGCATTTTTTGCTTTCTGATGGAAATGCCTAAGAGCATTAATGGTTCTTATTTACCAAGGTTGAAGGTTTTTTTTTTTCAACTGTTAAAACTGTTGATTGCAGATAGATATGAAAAGTTGCTGTGCAATATTCTTAATATTGTAATTATGACGTTACACTGAAAAAATTAAGACAAAAAAAGATCTAAAACTTGAAAACGGTATATTTAAACTATGTTTATTATTTGATTTGGGATGTATAAGAAATTGACGAGCAAGAGTGTTAATATTGTAATCATGAAGTTAAAAAAAAAAAACATAACCTAAAAAGAGCTTGTTTGACATCATACTCCAAAACCATGGGGCATTTATTTAGGTTGGCTTAACATTTGAGGTTATGACAGCCTTTTCTTCTCTAGGACGGTTTTTCATTGAGTGCAAAAGAGTATCACTTAGGTCAGATACTGATGTTGGAGGAAAAGACCTGGCTCGCAATTGCCATTCCAATTCCTGCCAAAGGTGTTCAATAAGGTTGTGTTGTTGCTTCTAGAGGAATTATATGACTGGCCAACTACCAGATAAAACATGCATATGGGCAACATTTTTACATCCAGATATTTTTCACCTACCCAGTACCTACCAAACTTCGGTTTTATTCGTACAACACAACAAATCTCACATTATGGCTACATGCATAGAACAATGTACGTATTATGTCTTGACATAAGAGCACATAACTGGGTAATATTTAGATTTAATATTTTATACCATATAAACTATTTTATACTATATAAACTAATTTAATTTTGCCAGTGATTAGCATTAGCATTATAAATGGGCCAAACGACCCCCTGTTTGGTTTGCGAAATTGAGAAAGTTCGGAACCGCAAAACGAACCACATTGAAGTCTATGGGACCCGAACTAGAAAAAACAAAAGTGCCCATTTTGAGGGCTTAGATGCAAGTTATTGGGCATACAAAGGTATAGGGGGCTGAGTACTGCCTTGGGGACATGTATCAATGAAAAAATAAAGTTTGTATATGAGCAGTGATTTACTGATGTTTAACCTCCCTGGCGATAATCCCGAGTATGGCTCAGGGTGAATTTTCATTACCAAAAGTGGTAACACCTAGCCACACTCGGGTTGCAACGCAGTATCCTGGCAAAGTTTCTTACCTTGTCCCCAGGAGCCTGCAACATCCTCCCACTGTGTCCGGGGGCTGTGTAATCTGCTAGATTCATCGCTGTTCCGGGCTCCGTTCCCTGTGACTGTCGCGGCACATGAGGAGCAGTGCCCGGTGGCAAATTCAACATACTGAAAAATACAGAACACGTGTAGCGGCCTCACCCTCTCTCCAACTTCTTCATCTGTTACACACCAACTCATGTCTAGGGGTTTCTGAGTTGTGAGAGTGAGATGCGCCACGGCCCATGTCCTCCCCATTACAATAGGGAGGTGAAGGCCACTTCCTGATGTTTCCTCGGGCCAATGTGTTCTGCGAATGTACCGAGTCTGTACTTACAAGCTCACCAGCCTCCCCTCTGCTTCCAGTAACTGGAGTTCACACACCGGAGAAAGGTCCAACACTTGTTTATTTGGCACTCCAATAGCAAAGCACGATAAACAGTTCTTTTAACAGCAGACTGGTTGGGACCTATAACCTTGCCAACGGTGGGATGAGCAGATCAAGGCACTTCCTAACGTTTCAGTTCTATGCCACTATACTATGACCAGCGGCGCCTAAGCCAATCCGGCTGTTACAGAACAGGAAGGATGGGGTCTCTTCCAGCAACCCCTATGAACAGCAATGGAGCCCTCTTCGATGCGCTGTGGCCCCTATCAGGGGGATGTGTCCTCCCAAGAGAGTTCCCAGAGGCCCACTGTCACCGGGTTGGTGCTGCTCCGGGTCTCCAGTGGGTAACCTCCCCGGCCTCCTCACCTCAGGTACGAGTCCCTCCGCTCAGGGACCCTCGGACAGTCCACCCTAGCGGGACCCAGTCGAAGGTACTGGGCCCCAGGCCTCCTCGATAGTACCTCACCCCAGGCTAAAGGTGCCTGGGATGGACGCCAACATGACTCCGGACCAGGCCATGGGCACCTGGACCAGACTCCTGGATCTCCCGCACCCAGGCCTAAGGGCCCTGGGTGCAGACCGCAACCCTCCTCCTCCGAGGACCTCCTTCTCCGCAAGAAGAACCTCGTGGCAAGGGCGTCTCCCCCTTTTATCTCCTCCCATCAATGGCCCGGCGGGTTCCCCGCCCCAGCCATACCATCTCCGGGAAGAGACCAAACAGGGAGCACTGCAGGGGATGATTCTACCTGAAGCCTGTGGGTACTACGCCACCCACAGGCAAAGGAGAATATTACATCCTCCAATCCTCCACGAAACAAAAAGGGGTCTGAATCCTAACACAATTATACACCTGGGTTACACTATTGCCCAGGTGTATCCCATCAATTTGAGGACCCCGCTACACACATACAGTACACTGAAAAGTAAAAAATATATAAA
This sequence comes from Rana muscosa, assembly GCA_029206835.1. Classification (NCBI taxonomy): domain Eukaryota; kingdom Metazoa; phylum Chordata; class Amphibia; order Anura; family Ranidae; genus Rana; species Rana muscosa. Next base: position 64,937,539 of record JARGYO010005626.1, on the reverse strand, counting down.
GGGAAAAGGGGAAGAGGAATACTAAAGGAGAATTTGGGACTTTATATGGAGCACACAGTTTGGGGGAAAAACAACCATTAATACAATTATAAATATAAATATTTTAATTAGGTACAGGTAAACAATAATTACATTAAAATATAGAAATTGCTAGTATTATAGACCATAAATACATAAAAAAACAATAATTGATAGTGTTTGTAAAAATCCCATACATTTTTTTAATTTTTTTTCTATATCAACACATACATATATAATACAGACATAGTTACATAGTAACACATACATATATAATACAGACATCACACAGAAACGGCTAAACAGATGGAGATAGCCTCCAAGCTCCCTAATCTGCAGGGTATAGTTAGAAAGAGACCCTAGGATAATAGCATCTCAATCTTAGTGCCACAACATTAAATAGGATAACACGTAAAATTGTAGAGAACATATAAGTGCAACCATGGCTTAAAAATAGCTCGAAGCGTTTCGTTGTTTGATATTACCACTCTTCAGGAGCAGGCACGTGAGGCAGCACAGGATCGCACCACTTCCTAACCAGCACTGCATTGTTTTGTTTACATGCCTTTTTAAACTACTTAAATGTGAGTACCTCTTGTATACTTTGTACCAATAAAGCTGTGTACATTACGGTATCACACTATTGGGAGTATCCCCTTTTTCTTTCCTTCCCTATCTGGCTACTGTTGGAGCTCAATTACCAATACAGCGGAACTAAGAGATTCGCCACAGAGCCTCACAGTGGCTAACACTGTGAATGTCTCATACCCCTTGAGGGTAAGGATAATCTGGTGAGTGCGATTTATATCAGAGCACAGATGAGCCACGGTTTGCTGTGATCACTAATAGGACACCACTAAGGATAATTGCACTAAGCACTTTCGAATCAAGCATATGAACTTCTATTCAAGTTTCTTTTTACGGTTGCTGATTTGAGTCACATCACCATATTTTTTACCACAGATTTTTTACCACAGATTTGTTTTTTACCACAGACTATTTTACCACGGATTTGTATTTTAATATGTATGATTTTATCATGTAATTTTTATGCCTTTGGTATCAACTATATATTTCTTTCAGCACATATATACATCATATATATTTACATTTTTTCACTGGCACAATTATCCATTCCACTAATGGTGTATTGGTATATATTTATATACCACAATTTTTTTATTTTTATGCATAACACACCAGGTCATCTTATTATATTATTGCATTTATTAAGACAACACTAAGCAGCGCCACTCCTACTCACCCTCTTTTTTCTTTTTCCACGTGATGCATATAGACAGGCATGCTATGTATGAGGACATGTCGTGGCAAATGGAACCAAGAGGTCCACCGGTAGTGTCAGCCGCGGGAACTGAGGGAGCGTGTGCCAGGAACGCAACCCACCACAAGGCCCCCCAATTGCATAGACACCCATCTATATTCGCTAGAACCCAATGGGATGGTAATGCACGAAAAGGACATCTATTGAGGGCCTCTTGTGTAAAAGCATAGAAGTCAGTTTCCTAGAAGTACATTGATTATTAGCGACTGCGAGCCGTGCCTGCATCACATGCCTGCTCCTGAAGAGTGGTAATATCAAACCACGTAACGCCTCAAGCTATTTTTAAGCCGTGGTTGCATTTATATGTTTTCTAAAATTTTACGTGTTATCCTATTTAATCTTGTGGCACTAAGATTGAGATGCTATTACCCTAGGGTCTCTTTCTAACTATACCCTGCAGATCAGAGAGCTTGGAGGCTATAGTTTCTGTGTGATGTCTGTATTATATATGTATGTGTTGATATATAAATGTAGCGGGGTTCCTTTAAATGCTCTCGAACTACTGTTCCCAGAACCCCACTGGTTCCCAGGATGTTTTGCTTCTGCCCCAGAGACTCATGGGTGGGGATATATAAGGAAGGGGCGAGGCCTGGCTCGGCCTCTTTGGACACGGGACGGCAGAGACTGATACACCTGTGCGGATCTGTGCTGGGTAAGGCCTGAAGCCTGGGGCCTTCCGCAGCCGACCAAAGAGCCTTCCACCCCACTGCGAGCCTGGGTGGCATCCGACATCTCTACTTACAGCCTAGATTGGATCAGGGACCCGATCGCAGCAACCGCTGTGGGCGAGTGAAGTCACAGCCGGTGGAAGTCCCGGACGGAGATCGTGTCTGGCGGGTGAGCGAGCGTAAGCTCATTCCCTAACCTGTTTGCTAGTACTGTGCCTATAAACTGCCGAGGCCTACTACCTCTTGTTAAAGACTCTCACTGGAGATCCACAGCAGGACTGATCCAGAGGATCTCCAGTGAAGTGTTGTCAGTTATCAACTTTCCCTTTTCCTGGATTACAATTGTTGTTTATTCTTAAGTGCACCACCTCTACAGATGCCGGTGAAGAATCCATCATTCATACAGGACTGAGTTCTAGAATTAGGAATCAGGCCTGATTCATTAGGGACCTAGTTTAGTTATTGCGCCACAGGGCGCCTAGTTAACAGTCGCCCCACGTGGCGTCTCCTTATTCACCCCCCCTTCTCCATGGTGTAGTGTGACTGATATTGTAATATTGCAGGGCTCTGTGAATATTCTAATGGTCAAGTTGTTATCACTGTTCATTCCCTTTGCATAGCTGAAAGTAAAAAAATCTGTTATTCCTTTATAACTACTCCGTGTCTGAGTCTCTCATAAAGTATAAGTATTAAATGTGTATACCCCTAGACTAACTGTGCCAGAAAGGGTCGAGTATATTGCCGGGGGTTGGCGGAGCTGTACTCAGGGCCCAGACCAAATCTGCGGCCCTCTTAGTTGAGGGTAACGCTACATAAAAAAAAATGTATGGGATTTTTACAAACACTATCAATTATTGTTTTTTATGTATTTATGGTCTATGATACTATCAATTACTATATTTTAATGTAATTATTGTTTACCTGTACCTAATTAAAATATTTTTTTTTACAATTTTATTGATGGTTGTTCTTCCCTAGACTGTGTGCTCCATATAAAGTCCCAAATTCTCCTTTAGTATTTCTCTTCCCCTCTTCCCTTTATATATTTTTTACTTTTCATTAGATAGGGAACCCTATTGGCCATGACCTCATATAAAATCCCAATTTGTTTCTCCTTTTTCACATACAGTACACTGTAATCTGTAAGATTACATTACTGTATCAAATCATTTCACCTCCCTTTTGTCCCTAGTGCTTTGTCCAATGACCTGCATGCACTTTTATATTATATATACTGTTCTTTCTCCCTTTACGTCTTCAATATACTGCCGTAAAAGTGCACTAAGGCACATCAATATACCATAGTAAACATGCACTAACGCACGTCAATATACTGCAGTAAACATGCACTACCACACTTCAATATACTGCTGTAAAAGTGCACTATTGCACTTCAATATATTGTAGTAAAAGTGCACTAACGCACTTCAATATACTTTCGTAAAAGTGCTCTAAGGCACTTCAATATACTGCCGTGAAAGTGCACCAAGGCTCTTCAATATACTGCAGTAAAACTGCACTGACACACTTCAATATACTGCCGTAAACGCGCACTAAGGCACTTCAATATACTGCAGTAAAAGTGCCCTAACGCACTTTAATATGCTGCCATAAAAGCGCACTAATGCACTTCAATATACTGCCGTGAAAGTGCACCAAGTCACTTCAATATACTGCAGTAAGACTGCACGGACACACGTCAATATACTGCCATAAAAGTGCACTAAGGCACTTCAATATACTGCAGGAAAAGTACACTACCGAAATTCAAAATACTGCAGTAAACGTGCACTAACACACCTCAATATACTGCAGTAGACTTGCATTAACACACATCAATATACTGCAGTAAACATGCACTAATGCACGTCAATATACTGCAGTAAAACTGCACTACCGAAATTCAATATACTGCAGTAAACGTGCCTATAAAGCGAAATTGGCCAGAAAGCAGGGGGAGGAAAGCACGGTAGTAGGCATTCGTGTAACCGTCAGGGCCCGGGCTTTTTCCTTTCGGGAGATCTTTTACCACAGTGTCTAGCTCCTCTTTGGTAATCAGGGTTTCAAGGGACTTGCTGGTCTCGACCGGAAGTTGGGGAGCATGAGCCTCAGTCAGATAATTTAAAATATGGTCTTGTTTCTGATCTACCGTCAAACCAGGGAGTGTGGCAGGGAGATGGTACAGCTGAGCGTAGTATCCCTAAAGGCAGCTGCTATTTTAGAGGAGTGGACTACAGGGGGACCCGTCCCAGCTTGAAGCTTATGCACATGACCCGAGGCCTGTTGTCTCTTTAGAGCCCTAGCAAGCAGTCGCCCACACTTTTTACCATATTCATAGAATTTGTGTGATATGTGACGTAGGCGATCACGCGGGTATCTAACAGGGTAGCAAGTTCCAGGCGAAGGGCCTGGAGCTCTGCCGCCAGCTCCGGAGTCAGACGACGCTTGTGTTTAAGTTCCGCCGATTGTATTTTCCGTAAGAGGGATTGGAGATCCCCCTCCCATGCCTTTTTCAACCGCGCCCCCTGGGAAATTAGCTCCCCTCTGATTACCGCCTTGTGGCCTTCCCAAATGGACTCCGCCCCAACCTTGATCTATGAATTTTCAGCAAAGTACAAGGCAATTGAATCTGAGACGCATTTAGACGCCACAGCATCATCCAGCATATTCTCATTCAGGCGCCAGGTCCAGGACCGGGCATCGGAAGAAGGCGGATGGATAGAAAGAGATACTGGGGCATGATCCGACATGGTGATGGAACCGATTGACTTACTGGATAAGGTCTCCAGGGAAAATTGGTCCATCAGCAGCATATCTATACGGGTGTAAACGGCATGGGTTGCCGAGTAGTAGCTAAAATCCTTGTCTGTAGGATGGAGTAGTCTCCAACAGTCCACAAGGTGGTGAGCTTGCAAAGCTTTCCTGAAATGTTTGATAAAAGCAAAGGAGTGGGTAGAACGCCCCGCAGATGTATCCATAATACATAATAATATTGAAATCCCCCCCAAGATCAGTTGGCCCTCTTTAAAATGGGAGAGGGAGTCTAGGAGGGAATCCAGAAAGTTAAGTTGGCCCAGTGTTTGGTGCATACACGGTTGCAAAGGTGAGTTTGCGGCCCAGAATGGTCCCTTTAATAAAGACATACCTGCCATTCGGGTCAGTCAACTGATTAGTCAGGATAAAGGGGCAGTGTTTATGCACAGCTATGGCAACTCCGCTCGACTTAGATCGAGAGGAGTTGCTGAGAAACCATTGAGAGTATAGATGTGTGGGAAGACGGGGGACTGAGTCAGTGCGAAAGTGTGTCTCCTGCAAAAAAAGGACATGTGCCCCCAGGCAGTGCCGGGACAAGGTCATCCGGTGCCCAGGGCGAAGATGAAAAACTGCACCCCCCCCCCACTGTGAAAAGCTACAGCGCCTACAGACGATGGGATCTATACTAATGCATCAGTGACAATGCATTAACCCCCTTCCTCCGGCTGCATATTACCAATACCATTGCAAATTAAGCAAACTCCCCTCCCCTGCAGCTCACCTCTGTGTCCCCCCCAATCCACAGCTCACCTCTAAATCCCCCGTCCACCTCAGTACCCCTCACCGACGGCTCACCTCTATCCTTCCGTCCACCTCTGTACCCCCCATCCACATTCACCTCTGTACACCCCTGTCCATCTCTGTACATCCCCGTCCACCCCCGTCAACCTCTGTACCCCCCCGTCCACCTCTGTACCCCCCCGTCCACCTCTGTACACCCCCTGTCCACCTCTGTACCCCCACGTCCACCTCTGTACCCCCCCGTCCACCTCTGTACCCCCCGTCCACCTCTGTACCCCCCCATCCACCACTGTACCCCCCATCCACCTCTGTACCCCCATCCACATTTACCTTTGTAGCCCCCCATCCACATCTGTACACCCCCATCCACCTCTGTACCCCCCGTCCACCTATGTACACCCCCGCCCACCTCTGTACCCCCCCGTCCACCTCTGTACCCCCCCCGTCCACCTCTGTACCCCCCCATCCACCTCTGTACCCCCATCCACCTCTGTACCCCATCCACATTTACCTTTGTAGCCTCCCATCCACATTTGTACACCCCCGTCCACCTCTGTACCCCCCATCCACCTCTGTACACCCCCGTCCACCTCTGTACACCCCCTCCGCCTCTGTACCCCCCATCCACCTCTGTACCCCCATCCACATTTACCTTTGTAGCCCCCCATCCACCTCTGTACACCCCCGTCCACATCTGTACCCCCCCATCTACATCTGTACTCCCCGTCCACCTCTGTACCCCCCCATCCACCTCTGTGCCCCCCATCCACATTTACCTTTGTAGCCCCCCATCCACATCTGTACACCCCCATCCACCTCTGTACAACCATTTCTCTTCAAATCTCTCCACGGTTTTTTCTCAATCTCACCAGTGATGACAGAACTTATTCATCACGGCGGGCCCAGCGGTGCATCACAGTGCAGTCTCCGGCTATTAGACTTAGCACACAGCCACAACACTTCACTCGGCTGTGTGCTACACGGGTCTGTCAGGCGGGGGTGGGGAGGGAGGAACACAGAGCGCTGCTCTGCTTCATTCCCTGTCTCCGGTCCGCAGCTTCTGACAGAGAGAGAAGCGGGACGGGACGCGCAGGCTAAAGCACAGCAAGCCCGCAGCTGTCCCGCTCTCCTGTTATAATGTGGGAGCGCGGCGGGGGGGCGGATAGGCTGCTCTCGCTACCCCGGGAAAACTGCGGGCAACGCAGGGCTTAAGAGTAGCATGATGGCCCTGACTGCGCCCCCCCCTTCCTCCAGGAAATGGTCCCGCCCACGGCATTCGCCCCTTCTGCCCACCCCTTGTACTGGCCCTGCCCCCAGGCGTTTAGTTTCGAGCCACAACTTACTGTGTTTGTTAGGCGATCCTAGCCCTCGGACGTTATGTCTATAGATATTTTTAGCTTAGGGCTCGTATACCAGCATAGGTTAGAGCCAGGTTAAGCTTCCTGGAGACACATTGGGATCCTAGATTTAGGCAACCATACATGATGCAATTGCAGGAAAAATATTGCTTGAATCCTCCATCAACACAGTGTTGATGGAGAATTCCCCCCACGGAGATATTATGTTCTTCCGGCAGGTGGGTGTGAGGAGCCGTCCCTGCTGGAAGAAGACAATGATTATTGCTAGAAATCCAACATGCTGGTTGTACCCAAGTTGATCGATGAATCGACTTATGTACAATCAGCCTGTTCATAGGCCAATTTCGCTTTTGAATACGGGCATTAAGATCCTAGCAAAAATTTTAGCAAATCGCCTTCAACCCATTCTTCCTTTTCTCATACATCCAGACCAGACGGGTTTTATTACTGGGAGGGAGGCAAGGGACCACTCTAATAGGGCCATTCAGTTGATCCATTGGGTGCAGACCCGGGCTGACCATACACCCTGTCTCCTTTTTTCCACTGACGCCGAAAAGGCATTCGACAGGGTGGATTGGACGTACCTTCGTGCAGTGCTGTCCAGATTGGGGCTTGGCCCTAACATGCTCTCCTGGGTTTTCTCTTTGTACAGCCGTCCTTCGGCCCGAGTTAAGGTGAATGGGGTGCTTTCCGATACGTTCCCCATTGGGAATGGGACCAGACAGGGGTGCCCGCTGTCTCCTCTCATTTTCACCCTCACCCTGGAACCCCTGCTCAATAGGATTCGCTCTAACCCCAACATTAAGGGTCTTAGCGTCGGATCACAAGAGCATAAACTCTCTGCATATGCAGATGATGTCCTATTTTATGTGGCGGACCCGTTAATCTCCCTCCCCAACATTATGACCGAATTGCAGACTTTTAGCTCCATCTCTAACTTCAAAATGAATTTCACTATGTCAGAAATTCTGTCCTTAAATATCCCCCCCTAGCTTACGTACACGGTTGCAAACTTCTTTCTCCTTATCCTGGTGCGGCACTCACATGAAATATTTGGGGGTCTATCTTACCCCTCTCTACTCTCAACTATATAGCAGTAACTATGCTCAACTACTCTCTACAATTAAATCAGACCTCCACCGATGGGATAGAGAGGCCTTCTCGTGGATGGGCCGAGTCAGTGTGTTAAAGATGAATGTGTTGCCTCGCATTCTGTTCTTCCTCCAAATGGTGCCGATTTCATTACCTAGGTTTTTCTTTTTGAGCCTCAACAGTGCGTTTCTTAAATATATCTGGCATGGACGGAGTCCTTGTCTGGCTCTTCGTACCTTACAGAGACCTAAGCGGCTGGGTGGCCTAGGCATCCCAGATATACGCAAGTACTACGAGGCTATCCCCCTTCAACGGATTTTGGATTGGCGGGACGCAATCTAGCTCATGCCCCCTGGCTTCCCCAGGCCCATAGGGGTCTGTCACTCTATGTCTCCCCAATGACTGCCCATGTGTTAAAGTTATGGGATGCTTTAAACAAATCAGGACAGCTCGCCCCCCCTTTTTTCCCTGCTAGCGCCCCTAGTTGGCTTCCCCTGGTTTATCCCGGAGGAACACCCGTCTTTTTTTCATACTTGGACATCAGATGGAGAGTTGAGATGTGGCAGGTTCTTTCACGATCAGGGACTGCTCCCGTTGGAGGAGCTTAGAGCCCAGTATGGCGGCTTTCCGATGGATGGCTGGAGACATGGGCAGCTTCAGCACTTTGCGCGTGGTTTACAACACGCCATACGATCTCCTACGTCTTCCACCCCCTTTGAGAGGCTGTGCATGTCTTCCAGTTCAATCCCGCACTCTATATCTGTCCTCTACGAGCTACTTCAGAAACAGGGACCTCCCGGGAAGCCCGCCTATATTCGGGAGTGGGAAAGGGACCTGCAGCTCGAATTTACTGATCCTCAACTTGACCAATTATATCGCCTCACTCATTCCAGCTCTGTTGACACGAAAATGCAGAAAAATGGTTTAAAGGTACTGACTAGGTGGTACAGGGTCCCCACTAGACTTAAACAAATGTACCCAATGTCCTCAGATGCTTGTTGGCGGGAATGTGGCCATAGAGGTTCCTTTTTACATATATGGTGGGACTGTCCTAAGTTACGCCCTTTCTGGCAAGATATTAGAACTCAAATTAAAGTTATCCTGGATATGGAACTCCCTGACTCTCCAACGGGCTTCCTCCTGCATGTTCCCACCGTTCCTCTCGGCCTCTACCGAAAATCGGTTCTGCCTCATCTTTTGAATGCGGCTAGGAGATTGATTCCCATTTATTGGAAAAATAGCCAAATTCCAAGTCGCTCGGACTCTGTCCGGTTAGTAAATAATATTAAGGCCGCGGAGGAATGGATGGCAAAATGCAGGGATAAGTATGACAAATGGTATAGTATTTGGGCTACATGGATTCACTATGTCGAGGGGGATGCTACAGACTCACGTTCTATAGTCCAGTCTCCGGCAGGAGTGGAGTAATTGTTAAATTGATTTTTGTGCAGACTTACGCATTTGAACTACCCGCTGCAGGTATGCTCACATAATTTGCATGAGTACACTATCCTTTGTTTGTTTCAATGTTCCTTCTTCCCTCTACCCCCCCCTTTTTTTTTTCCTTTCCTTTTTGTTTTGTTTTTGTCCACCTGTCCGACCTGGTGATGTCTACCCGTAAATTATCTCCTGTGTCTAACAGAGTGATTAAGGACACCCTGATTATGAGAGGACTTATATGTTTTCCTGACCACGTAACTGACGCCTCCGTCTCTTTTATCCTCTTTGTTGGATGGCTGTTCGGGCATGTTGTTTTGTAAACTGCTTGGACACACAGTTGGACAGATATGTGTTTATTTTGCCTTGTTGGATTGTACTGTTTCAAATGGAAAAAAATTCTATAAATAAAGATTATATAAAAAAAAAACTAGCTATAGACTTCCAAACCAGTAGGGACAGAGTTAACTTAAATAACAGGAGCTGCATATAAACTGTATTGCAATAAACAGCTTCACCGACCAATATACTGGAAGGTGATCACTACACATTCAGTAGCATAGGCCTAGCTATCTGGCACTGTGCATGTGGAATTATAAAAAACAGGGCAGACATACTTTGTATGTCAAATTATTTAGATTAACACTCAGCAGCTGCAGTTAAACTATTAGATCATATGAATACTTACTTAATAGTCTCTTCTGGTGTAAGATTTAGCAACATGGACAGGACATTTGCCTGAGACTTTCTCTTTCTCACCACTTCCTCCTTCTAGGGTTTCAAAGCCAACAATCAGGGGCAAGAAGTGCATACATATTATATCTACATGCAAATCCAGACAGTAGAGGGCAGCAGGTCCTTACATAAGAAAATGAATTATGTGTAGTTCTGTTGAGCAGCATTTGTGATTTACAATAGTGCCAAACTGGACAGATGACAAAGTTCCCCTGTCACCTGACTACTGTTCAGACAATGAATTATTGTAGAGATAGTATTGATCTATTGTTTTATGAGCAGCTAGATTACACAGAAGATGCAACTTTGAAATAGGAAGAAGTGTTGTCACCTGACAAACATTCTTGAACAGAATTTGCCCTGTAAAACAGGTCACATATGCCTCTGTTTATTTAGCTGTTCCTTAACCACTTAAGCCCTGGACCATTTTGTTGCTAAAAGACCAGGCCACTTTTTGCGATTCGGCACTGTGTTGATTTAACTGACAATTGCGCGGTCGTACGAAGTGGCTCCCAAACAAAATTGGCGTCCTTTTTTTCCCACAAATAGAGCTTTCTTTTGGTGGTATTTGATCACCTCTGCGATTTTTATTTTTTGCGCTATAAACAAAAATAGAGCGCCAATTTTGAAAAAAATGCAATATATATATTTACTTTTTGCTATAATAAATATCCTGAAAAAATATATAAAAAAACATTTTTTTTCCTCAGTTTAGGCCGATACGTATTGTTCTACATATTTTTGGTAAAAAAAAACTGCAATAAGCATTTATTGATTGGTTTGCGCAAAAGTTATAGCGTTTACAAAATAGTGGATAGTCTTATGGCATTTTTATAAAAATTTTTTTTTTTTTTACTAGTAATGGCGGCGATCAGTGATTTTTTTCATGAATGTGACATTATAGCGGACACATTGGACACTTTTGACACATTTTTGGGACCATTGTCATTTTCACAGCGATCAGTGCTTTAAAAATGCACTGATTACTGTGAAAATGACACTGGCAGTGAAGGGGTTAACCACTAGGTGGCGCTGTAGGGGTTAAGTGTTCCCTGCATAGTGTTTCTTACTGTAGGGGGGATGGGCTCAGTGTCACATGACACCGATCTCCACTCCGAGTACACAGAGATCAGTGTCATTGTCACTAGGCAGAGCCGGGAGATGCTTGTTTACACAAGCATCTCCCCACTCTATACCTCCGTGAGACGATCGCGGGGATCCCCGCGGCGATCGAGTCCGCGGGACCCGTGGTCCGACTCACGGGGAAGACAGCAGGGTCGCGAGCGCGCTGCCAGCGGCGTGCGCGTGACCACACATCAGGCAGTTAAAGGGCAATGTACAGGTACGTGGATGTGCCTGTGCGTGCCATTCTGCCGACGTATAAGTACAGGAGGCGGACGGCAAGTGGTTAAAGTACATATAAACTAACATAACTGGCATTTTGTTTACAAAAGCACTGTGCATCATATACAGTTGCCATTTATTTTGGATAATAACTGTTTTCACCTTTTTCTCCAACCTTTGTTGTATCTCAGTGCTGCTGATCTCCTGCAACCTATTTGCAGCAACCCTGTCTACATCAGCTCTAGCTGTAGTTGCATTGCATTCCTTAGGGCTGGTTTTGTCAGGATGAAAACTGTGGCCTGTTGTCTCAAAGAGAAGGCCATGTAACAGGGTGACAACACAGGAACACAACTGGGTGGGGAGGAGAGGGGGAAGAGCATTATCATCCTAAAACAAGGCCCTTCAAGGCAGAAATACTTACATTTGAAAATATAAAAAAAAAAACTTTTTACACATTAAGGGATTTTAGTAATTATGTTTACATTTACTTTAGGTTCTTTCTTTATTGTAATGACATATGTAACTTTTTCTTGAATAAGAATATAATAATAAAGTTATATATAAAGAGATTTTAAATATCTGGGGATCCAGAATGTCATATGTTAGAGTAAGCAATGCCAGCCCTGTGGACAAGATTCAAGCTTTTAACAAGTACTGCCAACAGAAAGACCTGTCGCGGCGTCGCCAATGGTGCTTGGCTGCTTTTCAAAACAGTGGTCTGTATGTTCTCACAGCTTAGATCCATTCAGAAGTGATGCTTAGTTCAGTGGCAGATGAAGCTGCAGGTGCTGTTAAAAAGATTTTAAAAATACGCATCCCAAAGGGACCACATTACTTGGCCTTCTGCCTGGATTTGTTGAGCCCTGGTCAAGGAGAAGGTTTTCAAACAGCTTTGTCTGCACAAAGCTGGCCTATGTACTGTGTATTCTCATTTACATTTGAAATGGCAAATAAAAGCATAACTTCAACTTTTTGTCGAGATAAAATAACATACAATAAAATTAATATAAAAACATAAACCAGATGCCAAAAAGCGATCAATTTTGTTCCATTGCACCTGTACAGGTCTTGAAGCATGCACATAAATGGTGTCAGATGTTCAAACACAGCATATTACCATGGGAGTGTGTCTATATTTATCAATGGCTGTCTACAGATGACTGTGAAATATACTCATAGACACAACATTCCAACTGTCTACAAATGGCAACATCCGTATGTTAACAGTTTCACACAAAAACATAATAGAAAACGTGCTGGCAGGTAAAAAGATCAAGTTGCTGACAAGAACTAGTCAGATACACTATATAGCAAAAATAATAAATAGCTTGCCACACTAAATGTGATACTGTGAAGCCACAATAAAATCCAAAATCAAATCATAAGTCCATTTTAAGTGTAAAAAAATGTTGATAAATAGTCCCAGCTGAAAGACAGAATCACCACTGTGTTGAATTAGAAAATATTGTACTCAATTAGATGTTGCGATCACCGTGTGGACCATCACCAACCATGAGAAGTGGACTCTTACTGGAACAGATAGACCCCACTACAGAGTCAAATCAGCCTGTAACTCATCATAAGGTAATCAACCCCATGCTGGGGCTCTGCAATGTTGCACACTCTCCAATATATATGAGCATCAATTGCAACCAGATAATACACAGAGTTCATCATAAAACAAAAAAATGGGAACATCTACATAGTGTAAATCTAAATAAAACCTTTATTGCACTTCAAGGTGTATAAAACTACTCACATGTGTACAATGAAAAAGTGCTTAACCACTTCAATACAGGGCACTTCCCCCCCCCCCCCCCCTCCTGCCCAAGCCAATTTTCAGCTTTCAGCGCTGTCGCTTTTTACATGACAATTGTGCGGTCATGTTACACTATAACCAAACAAAATTTTTTATAATTTTGTTCCCACAAATAGAGCTTTCTTTTGGTGGTATTTGATCAACTCTGGGGCTTTTATTTTTTGCTAAACTAATGTAGTGCACCAACCCCAGACTTTACCTGCTTTTCTTCTGCTTGGCTCCTCCGCAGGAAAGAATGAGGCACACCGCACAACAAGCCCGTACCCTCCTGAATGGGGAGGTTGAGCGGTGTTAGTTTCTCGGACCTGCTTGCAGCCAGTGTTTAAAAACCTCCAGTGCTGACCTAGTTTCTGTGGTAGTCAGAAACAAGCCTTTAGTTCTCCCCAGTAAGCAACTGTCCACACCAACTGAAGGGTTCAACACTTATTTATTTTTCTCAGCACAACAAACAGTCTCTTTGAGAGCAGACAGGTTGGGACAAGACACAGGTCAGATAAGGTGGGAGAAGGTCCAGGCACAAACTTGAATTGAGTTTTCTCCTGTTCTGATCAGCACGAACAGGCTTGGCGCACGGTCCCTGCCACAGACCATGAGGTTGGTCACTGCCACTGACCGGGTGAAAAAGATGAAAGCCACTGCCACTGACCTTGTGTGCGTAGTGTCACTGCCACTGTGACATAAAGAACACGCACTTCCTTCCTTTAGTAACTTGGCCCCTTTTTAGGACAAGAACATCCCTCCGGAGAGTTACCAGAGGCCCCATCTGTCACCACTACTCTGCGCTGGGTCTTCAGAAAGGGTCACCTCCCTGGCCTCCTCAATCCTGGATACGGGTCCCCTCGCAAGGCAGATCCCTGGGAGCCTCGGTCCCTGGCGGATCCCAGCCGAAGGTTGCTGGGCTCCAGGCCTTTCTCCAAAGTACCTCACCCCAGACTGAAGGTGTCTGGGATGGAACAGCAGCTCCGTCTCCGGGCCTAGGGCACCCGGAGACAACCAGGCCTCTGGGCCTAGGGCACCCGGAGGCGACACACATGCACCCAGGCCTAAGATGCCTGAGCGCGGAACCTACCCCACTGGAAGATGGCCACCCCCCCTTTATATCCACTCCCGACAGGCACAGCAGGTTTCCCGCCCCGCCGTACTGCTGCCAAGAGGGGACAAAAAAAGGCACAACCTTGTACTGCGGTTCAACCCAGGCCTATGGCAACAGCGCCACCTATAGGCCCCAGGGAACTACACACCAGTACCATCTCCCAGGGATAGAAATGGTCCATGAAACCTAACAATTAGTGAACCTGAGCCTAGTTACCACTCAGATGCTTCCCCTAAATTTAACCACCCGCAACACATCCCCCTCACTTAATGAACACTGGTCCCCAGTGTCTGGAACCAATTTATGCCTCCTCAGCCAGAGTCAACATAAACCCGATCCAGAGACAACTAAAAAAAAATGACAATTTTAAATTTTGTTTGTTTGTGCCGGAACCTAACATGGGGAAGGAAAGAAAACACAGATGAGAAAGGGGTGCACATGTGTATAAAACACTTTGAGGTCACACAAACATTACAGTAAAAATTTACAGTAGCCTCCCACAGAACTAGCTAAGACCCACCCCATACTCAGCAGTCTTGCTTGTCGTTCACCTGCAGAGGAAAGAAAACACATAATCTAACACAATGTGTAATTTATAATGAACAGGTTCCTCCCTAAAGAAAAACCTCCTCGCTCTAAAAGTAAGTGCAGTGTGAGACTAACAGTATAACAGTTGCACAACACCCCCACCTGGTGGTGGTGCTGCGATGAATCCACTGTTTTTTTTCTTCTCTTGGACTGTGGCCCTAAGCTGACTACAACCCCAAAGTCCTTGTTATCTTTGCGGTAGGGAATAGAAGGGAAAACAACAAACAGCAACAACTCCCGCTCCTCCAAAGAGTAAAGTACCCTTTAACATAGGGCAAAGTTCCTGGAGAGAAAAAAAAAGTTCAAACACAAAAACACAAGAGTCTGGTCTCTCACAAATAAAAAATACACGAAAATGCAGCAAAAAAAAAAACGAAATACCAGTTGCTATGCGGAAGTCCCTAATCTGCCTCTTCCTTATCCAAGGTGGATCTTCTTCATCCCTCCTACTCGCGGTGTCTTCTGGTGAATGGGTGCACTGCCTTCTGGGAACTGTGAGTAATCACAGAGAGCAGCCGCCCATCCACAAATCGGCACGAAACTCGCACATGCGCAGTAGGAAACGGGCAGTGAAGCCATAAGGCTTCACTGTCTGTTTCCCTTAGTGAGGATGGCGGTGCGGGACCTGTAATCATCGAGGGAGTGGCATCGGGGGGGGCCATCATCGCGGGCGAGTAGGACAGGTAAGTGTCCTTATTAAAAGTCAGCAGCTACAGTGTTTGTAGCTGCTGACTTTTAAAAAAAAAATCGTGGGTGGAGCTCCACTTTAAAGTGTTACCATACCCACTTTTATTCATTGCAGAAGAGTAGGTCAACAGATACCAATTATGTAGCCCTCTTCTTCTGATATGTCCCTTTACTCCTGCAGCCAGGTGTTCCAAGGCCACTCACCCCCCCCCCCCCCAGTTTCCCAGGATGCCTGTGGCCAATTATAGCTATGGGGGATTTAGTACACACCCCACACTATAAAAGGCAGCCAGCGCGGCGGCCTTGTGTAGTGTGTTCCGGTTCAGGGAGAGAGAAGGATAGGCAGGGACAGTGTCAATGCTATTTGTTCATTTAACTTGTGTGCAGGGAGAGAGAAGGATAGGCAGGGACAGTGTCAGTGATATTCTTTGCTAAACCTTGTGTGCAGGGAGAGAGAAAGATAGGCAGGGACAGTGTCAGTGATATTCTTTGCTAAGCCTCCTGCACAGTATACACCTGAAGCTAGCCCTTATTGCTTTGTTTTCCTGTTGTGTAACACAGGCAGGCATCTGCAGCACTTACAGCGGGCGTAGTGTGCCTCCTGCACATTATACACCTGAAGCTAGCCCTTTTTGCTCGTGGTTTTTTCTTTTGTGTTACACTAACAGGCATCTGCAGCACTTACAGCGGGCGTAGTGTGCTTCCTGCAAAATATACACCTGAAGCTAGCCCTTATTGCTGTGTTTTCCTGTTGTGTAACACAGGCAGGCATCTGCAGCACTTACAGCGGGCATAGTGTACCTCCTGCACATTATACACCTGAAGCTAGCCCTTATTTCTCGTGTTTTTTTTTCTTTTGTGTTACACTAACAGGCATCTGCAGCAATTACAGCGGGCATAGTGTGCCTCCTGCACATTATACACCTGAAGCTAACCCTTATTGCTGTGTTTTCCTGTTGTGTAACACAGGCAGGCATCTGCAGCAGTTACAGTGGGCGTAGTGTGCCTCCTGCACATTATACACCTGAAGCTAGCCCTTATTGCTGTGTTTTCCTGTTGTGTAACACAGGCAGGCATCTGCAGCACTTACAGCGGGTGTAGTGTGTCTCCTGCACATTATACACCTGAAGCTAGCCCTTATTGCTCGTGTTTTTTTTTCTTTTGTGTTACACTAACAGACATCTGCAGCACTTACAGCGGGCGTAGTGTGCTTCCTGCAAAATATACACCTGAAGCTAGCCCTTATTGCTGTGTTTTCCTGTTGTGTAACACAGGCAGGCATCTGCAGCACTTACGGTGGGCGTAGTGTGCCTCCTGCACAGTATACACCAGAAGCTACCCCTTATTGCTGGTTTTCCCATCTCCCTGCAGGCCATTAGAATGTCTGGAAGGCAAACAAGAAGAGGCAGACAGTCAGGAGCCAATAAAAGAGGGCAAGCAGGCTCTGTGTCTAGGGACAACAGTGCTGGTCGTGGACGGGGTGCATCGTCATCAGCACGTGGCCATGGGACACGCTTGTCCTTATTTTTGGCAGCTGGACGTGTTGAGCCGCATCATGCCGAAGACTTGGTAGAGTGGATGACCAAACCCTCCTCATCCTCTCTCACCCAGGCTCAGGGTACTGGCAAAGCAGCTGCCAAAGCGTCCTCTTCCCTCGTATCAATGATTATGTCATCATCAGTCACTCCTTCCCTAGACCCACCATGTCCTCCTGAGGAGTCCCCCGAACTGTTTGAGCACAGTGTTGGGTACATGCTACAGGAGGATGCCCAGCGTTTCGAAGGGTCTGATGATGATACCCAGCTAGAGGAAGGCAGTAGCGGGAGAGCAGAGAGAGGGGATGCTCAAGAAGGACAGCAATCTGGCAGTCCTGTTCCAGCAGCTGCAGCATACTGCAAGATTGGCTCCACTGATGAGGAGGGAGGGGATGATGAGGTCACTGACTCCACGTGGGTGCCTGATAGGAGAGAGGAGGAGGAGGAGGATGAGGAGGAGGCACATCTCCAATGAGGCAGGATGCCCTCGGGGGGCCAGCGTAAGTGCAGCACACCGACTGAATCACACCGCAGAGCTCCGCCTGTGCAGGGCGCTGCCTCTGCCAGTTATTCCAAAAGTTCTTTGGTGTGGGCCTTTTTTGAGTCAAGTGCATCAGATTGCACCGCTGCTGTTTGCAACATATGTCTGAAGCGTATCTCGCGTGGCCAAAACATCAGCCGCTTGGGCACCACATGCTTGACCAGACATATGTTGACCTGCCATGCAGCTCGTTGGCAAGCGTATCTTAAAGACCCACACCAAAGAACAAAGTGGACCTCTCCTTGCTCCTCATCAGCTGGGATCTCCAACCCCACTGTACCTTCAGTTCTCTCTGAAACCTGCACTGAGAGGAATGAAGGTGAAGAATTAGGTGTGTCACAGCCAAGTACTTGCGGGCACTCTGCTAGCAGTACACAGACGTCCGATTCTAGCAGGCAAATTTCCCTGCCCCAGCTGCTGGACCGTCAAAAGAAGTTCACTCCCAGCCATCCACATGCCCAGCGGTTGAATGCTAGCTTGGCTAAATTGCTAGCAATTCAACTGCTGCCTTTTCAGTTGGTAGACTCGGCCCCCTTCCGTGAGTTTGTGCAATGTGCGGTTCCTCAGTGGCAGGTTCCCAAACGCCACTTTTTCTCACGGAAGGCGATTCCGGCTCTCTACCGGCATGTGGAAGGCAATGTCCATGCCTCGCTGGACAGGGCGGTCAGCGGTAAGGTGCATTTTACGGCTGACTCATGGTCCAGCAGGCATGGACAGGGATGTTACCTTTCTTTCACGGCCCATTGGGTCACTATTTTGGCAGCTGGGAAGGATGCAGGACAAGGTGAAGTCGTGTTGGAGGTTGTTCCGCCGCCACGCCTCCAAAATGCTACTACTGGTTGTGACACACCTCTCTCCTCCACCCCCTCCTCTTCTTCTTCCTCCATGGCCTCTTCCTGTGCTTTGTCCTCGGAACCAGCGGTGCTCCGTAGGCGTTCAAGGGGCTACGCAAGTACGCAGGCAAAAAGATGCCATGCCGTGCTTGCGCTGGTGTGTTTGGGGGACAGGAGCCACACTGGGGCAGAGGTTCTGTCTGCTCTGCAGAGGCAGGCCGAGAGGTGGTTGACGCCACGCCAGCTTGAGCCAGGAATGGTGGTTTGCGACAATGGCACCAACCTCCTCTCCGCCCTCCGACAGGGACAACTGACCCATGTGCCCTGTGTGGCTCACGTCCTTAACCTGGTGGTGCAGCGGTTCTTGGGCAGGTACCCGGGCTTACAGGATGTCCTGAGGCAGGCCAGGAAAGTCTGTGTGCATTTCCGCAGATCATATAATGCCAGTGGTCGGCTGGCTGAGCTGCAAAAGGAGTTGTACCTGCCCAAGAACCGCCTTATATGTGACATGCCCACCAGGTGGAACTCAACGTTGGCCATGCTGCAGCGGCTGCACACGCAGCAGAGGGCCATCAATGAGTACCTGTGCGACTACGGCACCAGGACAGGGTCAGGGGAGCTCATGTTTTTTTCACCACGCCAGTGGGGCATGATCAGGGATGCATGCACTGTCCTGGCACCATTTGAGGAGGCCACGAGGATGGTGAGCAGTGACAGTGCATGCATCAGTGACACTGTTCCTCTTGTCCACCTGTTGGAGCATACACTGCGAGGAATAATGGACAGGGCACTTGAGGCAGAACAGAGGCAGGAAGAGGAGGACTTCCTTGCCTCTCAAGGCCCCCTTTACCCAGACAGTGTTCCTTCTGTCCCACCCATCACACAGGAAGAGGAGGAGGAGGAGGATTGTGTCAGCATGGAGGTGGAGCATGGCACTCAGCATCAACAGCAGCAGTTTTTTAGGGATGATTTACAGTCCCAACAAACCCGTGGACTTGTACGTGGCTGGGAGGAGGTGGCTGCGGATCATGTCGTCCTTAGTGACCCAGAGGACTCCGGACCGAATGCCTCAGCTAACCTACGCTGCATGGCCTCCCTGATCCTGCAAAGTCTGTGGAAGGATCCTCGTATTCTTCGGATCAAGGAGAGGGACCATTACTGGCTGGCCACTCTCCTTGATCCACGGTACAAGGGTAAGGTTGTGGACCTTATCTTGCCGTCGCAGAGGGAGCAGAGGATGAGACATCTCCGGGAGGCCTTGCAGAAAGGTCTGTGCAACGCGTTCCCAGAGACTGGGAGGTTACAAACTCCTGGTCCTGGACAACGAGTTGCTGAGGCTTCGGTCAGTAGCAGAAGGAGCGGTTAAGAAGGTGGCCGTCTGACCGATGCGTTCAGACAATTTTTTAGTCCGCAGCCCCAAGGTATGATCGGTTCCAGCAACCAGCGCCAGCATCTGATATACATGGTGCAGGAATACCTAGGGGCAAGGTCAGACTTGGACACCTTTCCCACCGAAAATCCTCTGGCTTACTGGGTGTTGAGGATGGATCACTGGCCAGAGCTTGCACAGTATGCAATTGAGTTACTGGCCTTTCCTGCATCCAGCGTTCTTTCGGAACGCACATTCAGTGCTGCTTGAGGCTTTGTCACGGATCACAGGGTGCGCCTGTCCACCGACTCGGTTGATCGACTGACCTTCATAAAGATGAACCAGTCTTGGATCACCACCAGCTACCAAGCACCTGAAGCTGATATAACAGAATAATTTATTTTCAAATGTCACATCCCTTCAAGACTGATGCTGATGCTGAGTGACTGTCCTGTTATGTTGACTGACTATCCTCCTCCTCCTCAATGATCCGATTCTTGATGATAGCTTGGAAGAATGCCCCACTGGCGTGGTGAAAAAAACCCGAGCTCCCCTGACCCTGTCCTGGTGCCGTAGTCGCACAGGTACTCATTGATGGCCCTCTGCTGCGTGTGCAGCCGCTGCAGCATGGCCAACGTTGAGTTCCACCTGGTGGGCATGTCACATATAAGGCGGTTCTTGGGCAGGTTCAACTCCTTTTGCAGCTCAGCTCAGCCAGCCGAGCACTGGCATTATATGATCTGCGGAAATGCACACAGACTTTCCTGGCCTGCCTTGGTGTGATACATCCAGAGGCCCCAAAAGAAGGCCCTACCTCAACCAGCCAAGCTGGCTCCAGTAAACAAAAAACTCCTGCCCTGTCACCTCTGGCCACCAGTGGGCCAGAGTTCTGTGCCGTCCTTGGAGAATTTGTGGCAAAATGCCAGAGACCCTCCAGCATACTCAGCAGCTGGTTACAGGAAACTTAGAGTACCAGTACCTTCAGTGGAAGACAGTTTTGAAGAGTGGATGGACCAGGCTACACAAGCTTTGGATGAATGGGACATCCCAGAAGCTCATAAGAAGCAGAGAATCACAGAGAGTTTGAAGGGACCTGCCTTGGAAGCCATTCGCAATCTGAAACTCAGTAAGCGAGACTGTATTGCCCAGGACTACTTGAACATTTTACAGGATGTATTTGGGCGCACAGAGAAAGTTTCTGACCTCATATATCGGGTGGAACACTTCTACCAAAAAAGGAGAGAGGTTGTCGGAATACATGAGGCGTCTGGATAAGATCATACACCAGATCCTGCTGAAGAAGGGTCTAGACCATCGGAAGGTGGATGAGATCATAGTCAAGCAAGTTCTGAGAGGGGCCCAACCTTTAGACCCTATTACCCTTCTGTTGAGAACCCGGCAAGATAGTGGTATCCTGAAGTATTCAGACCTGATCAGGATTGTCAGGGAGGAAGAAGTCATGCTGGACAGTAAGAATAAGAGTCAGAAACCTGAACCCGCTGCCAGGGTCAGGGTAATAAATGCTGATGACTGTGACACTCAGGTCGAGCTCCTAAAGACCCAAGTGTCACAGCTGATAGAGATGATGCCCTTGTTGACCAGCCAACCCACTGCCCTGTCCAGTGAAACAGTTTCAGAGGAACCCAAGAAATTTCCAAGTTCTACTGTTGCCCAAGTGCAAAAGCAAAGGAAACTGTTGACCTGCTTCAACTGTGGAGGAGTCAGACATTTTCGAGAAGTATGCCCGAGTCCAGAGAAAGCTGCGGCACAGTACCGAAAGCCGGCGGAAAACTCCAGAGGGCCCAGGTGAAGGAGTGAACCAGGTGCCCACCAGCTTCAGCCAACTCCATAAAACTCAACGACGCGAGGAGACAGCCTCGGGAGGCCAGACCCTTGCGAAGGGCCCCCGTTGTTGCCTCTGAGCGACCCTGTGTCCCACGTTGTTTGATACAACATGCCCGGGGGCGGGGAGTCAATGCACACCAGACCCAACAGAGGTCAAACCAAGGTCAGAATGGAAAGAAAGGACTGAGGATCCAAACCACTGAACAAGCCAAACAGGCCTCCCCCTGAAAGTTTCCTGCCAAATTAGTGGGGCCCTCTCCAGTTGTCCCTGTCCAAGTAGAAGGGATTTACACCAAAGCCCTCCTGGATACTGGAGCCCAAGTGACTCTACTATACCGAGACTTCTACGACAAGCACCAGAAACACTTGCCGTTGCAGAAGTTAGAAGAGTTGGAGATATGGGGCATTGGAACTCAGAGCTTCCCCTATGATGGCTACCTACCAGTCAAGCTGTCCTTTGACCCCTCCGTGGCTGGGAAGGCAGAGACTTTTGACACCTTGGCAGTGATCTGCCCTCGCCCACCAGGGCTAGCAAAAGTTCCCTCATCATAGGGACCAACACTGACCTAGTCAGGAGACTGCTAACACCTCTGGCTCAGGGACAAAATGCTTCAACTTCAGGCGTGCACCCCATGATGAGACAGGCTTACCAGCGCCTTGTACAAGAACAGAAGGTCCCAGCTGAAGGAGTGGGAAAAATCTGGCGTCTGGACAGGAGAGAGAGAGTACTGCAGCCAGGGGAAGTGGCCTGTTTGAGGGGGTCCGTCAAACTTACTTGGAAGCAACCAGGCCCTTTTATCGTCCTCAAAGCTGACCAACAGAAGGAAGACAAGGGAATAGAGATAATCCCTGAAGTGTTCCCCTTGAAAGCCTTGCAGAGGAATCATGGGAAGGTCTCGTGAGTGTTCGCAACACAACCACCGCACCTGTGAAGATACCAGCTCGAATGTTGATAGGCCAAGTGAGCATGGCCACCCCAGTCGCACCATCTGACCTGATGAGGGAAAAGAAGGGTGAAGTCTCAGTAGAGGAATTCTATCCGAAGGACACTACTCTCCCTCCAGAATGGAGAGAAAGAGTTAAAACTCAGCTTTCCAAATGGCAGGCCGCATTCTCCAAGAGTGAATTTGATGTGGGGTGTGCAAAGAGTGCCACACACAAGATTCGTCTGCAAGAGGACAAGCCGTTTAAAGAAAGGGTTTGACAGATACCTCTGGGGACTTGGAAGACCTGCGTGAACAATTGGCAGAACTCAAAAGAGCGGGGATCATCAGAGAGTCCAGGAGTCCATACACTTCTCCGATAGTGGTGGTGCGAAAGAAAAACTCGTCAATAAGAGCATTGACTTTCTGTGCTTGGAGCCTGATCTGAGTGGGCAGGGAAATATTCTGGTGGTGACTGACCACTTTACTAGATATGCCCAAGCATTCCCCACCAAGGATCAACAAGTCCCAACAGTGGCCAAGATTTTAGTGGAGAAGTTCTTTGTGCACTATGGCATGCCTCAACGTATCCACTCAGATCAAGGGAGAGATTTCGAGAGTAGCCTTATTAAAAGACTCTTAGACCTGTTAGGCATCAAAAAGTCCAGAACCACCCCGTACCATCCCTAGGGGTATTCTCAACCAGAGAGGTCCAACCGAACTCTATTAGACATGCTTGGGACTTTAAACTCAGAGAAGAAGCAACATTGGAGCAAACATGTAGCCGCCATTGTACATGCCTATAACAATACTGCAAACTATGCCACAGACTACTCTCCTTATCGCCTAATGTTCGGACTGGAGGCCCGGCTACCAGTAGACCTGGCTTTTGGCACCCCCCTAGACCACACCTCAGCATCCTACCACAGAAGGTATGTAGATCGCCTGCGGAAAAGCCTGAAGAACACCTATGACAAGGCCCAAGCTACTTCAGACCGGAGGGAACTAAGAAACAAGAAGAACTTTGATTTAAAAGTCTGAGTGCAGGACCTACAACCAGGAGACAGAGTGCTGTTAAGGAATCTGAGCATCCCTGGGAAGCGCAAGTTAGCTGACCGCTGGAAGTCACAGCCTTATGTCATTTGCAAGCCTACCAGGACTCCCAGTGTATCAGATCCAACCAGAAGGGAGTGTAGGCCCACTAAAGACTTGGCATCACAATCATTTACTACCTCTATCAGAAGCAGTTCCCCTGTCACCCCTGTCAGATCCACAGACGACTCCTTCGGCCTCTCAAAGGTCTCGACCAGTCACTAGGTCTCAGTCAGCGCCCCAAGATGTGGATGATGAAGACAGTGAGGATGAAGAGATGGAATTAGACTGGTTGTGGTCATCTCAATTACCAGGATCTACGACCCCACCTTTGTCCCCACCTGAAGCAAGGGACACTGGAGTCCTCAGACCCGATGCACCTGAGTTTGTGCCTCAGAGTTTGCTGTATGAAGAGCTGGAGGATGACCAAGCTTCTGTGTCAATAGGAGATCCTGAAGAAGTCTCATCTTTTACAGAAGGAGAAGTAGAAGCTGATATGCAGAGAGAGGAAGCTGTAGAGGAAACAGAATCCAGTGTGTCTGAGCAGGAGGAAGAAGAAGCTGTGGAAGGAACAGAGTTTAGCATGCCGGAAACACCAAAGCCAAAAAAACTGAAAGATAGAAGGGCTATTCAACCACCCAAGAGACTGACTTATGACCAATTGGGTGAAAGCTCTGAAGAGGCTGTGTTTACCTCAAAAAGGACAATTTAAATGCCTGGCTCTTCCACTTCACATTTAGTGGAGGACAACCCCTGATCACCCCCTGGCACATCTGGCTGGGCCATCCCAGTCAAACTGGCCTGTAGGCAGGACAACCTCCTTTCCAAAGCATTGTGGGGGGTTCCTCTGCCTGGTTATTTTGAGAATGCAAACTGCCTTATTTCTTGTATACACTAACTGGTCTTTTCCTCCTCTTGTATTTGAACAAAGCATGTAACAGGTCACCAGCTGCTGCTGTCTTTGGGGACCAAAGATTTCAAGTGGGGGGAGTGTGTAGCAGGGTGTTATTATAGACCGTATCTTAACCGACTGCAATTGATGCCTAATGGGAACTTGGCTCCCTCTGGTGCTCGTTTTGTGTTATAATTTGGAAGTTGTTTGGTTCTGTCATGTTAAGAACAAAGCATGGTCCCAGGCACAATCAATAGATCAAGAACTAGATGACATGCGGGAAAAGCTGAATCTATTACTAATCAATAAAGCGAAAGCCAAATTAACCAGAGGGAGGCAAACATTCTATGAGTTTGGGAACAAACCAGGTAGAATGTTAGCAAATGCCCTGAGAGAAGCCAATACACGCAACCATATTGCACAAATTAAGACACAAAATGATAAATTGATTAATGCCCCAAATCGCACAATGTTTTAAGGAGTATTACGAGAAATTATACCAGTTAGAAGAAAAACTCATGCCAGAAAATGCTCAAAAGAAACTGGAAGCAACTAGGGGGTATATTAGAGAAACACAGATGCCCAAATTAACAGAGGAAATAACTAGAA
The DNA here is from genome assembly GCA_029206835.1 of Rana muscosa. Classification (NCBI taxonomy): domain Eukaryota; kingdom Metazoa; phylum Chordata; class Amphibia; order Anura; family Ranidae; genus Rana; species Rana muscosa. Next base: position 64,912,164 of record JARGYO010005626.1, on the reverse strand, counting down.
AATCGGATGAACCAATTACAATAGAGGAGTTCATGAAAGCAATAAAAGTATTAAAATTGGGTAAGGCACCAGGTTCGGATGGGTACACCCTATCATACTACAGAATGTTCACTGAGAAACTGGCTCCCAGGTTTATATCAGCTTATAACTCACTTCAGGAGGGAAAGAAAATACAGAATGAGACGCTGTTGGCACATATAACAGTCATCCCAAAGGAAGGTAAAGATCCATCACAATGCGCTAGCTACCGCCTTATATCACTGCTGAATGTGGACCTGAAAGTGTTCACTAAGATTTTTGCCTCAAGATTAATAGAGTATATCCCGGATTTAATACACCCTGATCAAGTGGGATTTACCCCTGGGCGAGAGGGAAGAGAAAACACACAACGGGTGGTGAGTGCAATTTATCTAGCACAAAAACAGAGGATGCAAATGATATTAGTATCTGCTGAGGCAGAAAAAGCTTTTGATAGAGTGGAATGGATGTTTCTAAAAGCAACGCTACAGCATATAGGACTGAGAGAAGGGATAATGAGCTGGTTCAATAATCTATACTCAGAACCGAGCGCAAGGGTTAAAATAAATGATAAAATCTCAGAGCCATTTCTTATTCGAAATGGGACAAGACAAGGTTGCCCACTGTCGCTTATTATTTTTATTTTGACAATAGAACCCTTTTTAAGGAGGATACAGGCAAATCCGATTATTAAGGGGATAATAACGAAGGGGGAAGAACAGAAACTGGTGGCATATGCCGATGACATAATTTTTTTTATAACGTCTCCGGTTATAGCCCTGCCTTCCCTGCTGGCAGAACTAAGAGAATATGGAAAAATGTCCAATTTTAAGGTGAACTATGGGAAATCAGAGGCAATGGGAATGGAAATAAAATCCTCATTACTACATCAGATAACTACTAGACATGTGCACACTGAAATATTTTGTTTCGGAATTTCATTTTCGTCCGAAAAATAAATTTATTTAGTTACTCCCGAAATTCATTTTTTTTTTTTTTTTTTCCGTTAGAAATTGCATTCGTCCGAAAATCTGAATGAATTAAGGTTGAATCTGTCATTGAAGGCTTATGGTGTCTGTCGAATGTTCAAAGAAGATTCGTCAGAACAGCGAAACTGTACGACGCTGCAATCATACATTTCCGGTCGAATGTTCCGCCTACAAGCTAGCTATAGTAGAATTCTAATGTTGTATGACTAGTAATAATTATATTTATTAATTACTATTACTAGTCAACCAACATTAGAATTCTTCTATAGCCTATGGGCGGATGCATTTGACCGGAAATGTATGATTGCAGCGTCGTACAGTTTAGCTGCACCGTCGAATCTTCTAACTTTCGACAGACACCATAAGCCTTCAATGACAGATTCGAGGTTTGTATGTTTTTCGATGCTTTGTCGAATCTTCGTCGTTCTAGCTATTTTACTGCTCCTCCTCTTTGGTTACAATCAGCCAATAACATTCATCATCATCATTATTTTTATTTTACTTCCCCCACTCAATTCCAGCAGTGATCTTTTCTCTCTATAATGTTGAATCTTTTCTCTCTATAATGTCGAATCTTTTTTCTCTATAATGTCGAATCTTTTTTCTCTATGTAGAATAATCTTGGACTAATAGAGTTAAGGTTAGGCACATTCGACCACAGGTTCGATAGACACAGATTGTTATTGTCAGCGTCACGTCGAATCTCCTATCTATATTGAACTGTTGTCACAACGAAAACGAAAATAAAGCATTTGTTTATGTCGGATCTTTCGGTTTTCGGATTCTGTGCTTTCGTTTTCGTTTGTTAAAACGATAACGAAAATAGCTGAAATTCGGACGAAAGTGCATTCGGACGAAAACAAATGCACATGTCTAATAACTACGCAATTTGATTTTAGATGGACAGATTCCCATATAAGCTACTTAGGGACTAAGATATCGAGAAACGTAAACAAATTATTCGAACTTAACTATGTAGCATTGGGTAGACAAATAAAACTAGACTTACTGAGATGGGATAAAGAAATCTTTAATTGGTTCGGGCGGACAAATATAATAAAGATGAACGTGTTACCGAGACTTCTGTATCTAATACAGACTTTACCAATTAAGATCCCTCAAAGTTTTTTGACGGATCTTAGGTCAAGGTTCCTGAAATTCATTTGGGCAGGGAAACCGGCGAGGATACGTAGAACTATTTTGTCATTGCCCAAAGGGGAAGAAGGGGTTGGGCTCCCGGACCCAGTAAAGTATCAGGAAGCATCTCATTTAGTTAGAGTAGTAGAGTGGTGTGGGCTTAATAAGAAACCCTGGATAAAAATGGAACAGGCAACAGTGGATATACCCCTGGAAGGCCTAGAAGCTGAAATGCCAGCAGAAATAAAGAAACACCCGACGATAGGGGCCACTATACGAACAATTAAAAAGGTTTTTGAAAAAACAAATATGTCTAAATACCCGAGTCCAATGACTCAGCCAGGTTTGATAGATCAAAGATTCAATGCTCTACGACAAAGAAGTATTAGTAGAATTACTAACTTTTCAAAAGATAATCGACTAATGACAAAGAGAGAGATTGAAAGAGAGGTAGCACCAGAATTCGATTTTTTTTCGGATGCTGCAATTAGAAGCATTCTTACGGACGAAGATATATACAGAAGTCAGAACATTGTCAAAATTTGAGCAGATATGCCTGAAGGGGTGCCCCCTGAGACACTCACTGTCTTATTTCTATGCAATACTAATTAAGTTAGACATACCACAAGAACTTACATTCCTTCAGGCTTGGGAGAGGGACTTAGGGTTAACATTCTCCCAAGAACAGAGAGACAGGATCTTGTTATTTACACACAAGGTCTCAGTAGCGAGCAGATACCAGGAGGGAGGATACAAAATTTTAACTAGGTGGTATAGAACACAAACAGTACTGCATCGAATATATCCTCAGACATCAGATGCCTGCTGGAGATGTCACATGGCAGAAGGGACTCTATTACATATTTTCTGGGAATGTGTGAAAATACAGGAGTTTTGGAAAATGGTAATAGAAACGATAAAAATAATTACAGGAGTGTCTTTAGAAGACAGACCAGCAGCCATTCTAATACTAGATATACCTATATCAGTGGAAAAATAAAAAAAATCACTACTAAGACATCTTATTATAGCTGCGAGGGCGTGTGTCCCTGTCCTGTGGAAAAAGGAGAGTCCACCAACTAGAGCACAATGGTTCGCTAGAATCGCAGAGATTCAACAGATGGAGAACCTCACAATGGCAATGAAAGATCAAGATGGGAGATACCGGACGATATGGGCGCCCTACCTAAAATATAGGGTGGAGCGGTGAGGGGGTGGGGAGGAGAGAGAGGAGGTGTGAGGGTGGGGGGTGTAATCTCTCCCGCCCTCTTTTTCCCCTTTTTTGTGTTTGGTTGGGGGAGAGAGGGGGGGCTTCACGAAAAAGAAAGGCAGAGGTTAAAGAGGAAAAGAGAAGTCACATTGAATTAATGAAGCATAAAGGATGTGGGAGAATACAAGATTGTAGTCTCTTTTTTTTTTGTGTTTGATTTTTGATTGATATAAGCAGATGGTATAAAACGTGAAAACTTGTAATGTGAAATCTATGGAAAAATAAAGAATTTATTAAAAAAAAAGAATACAGCATGGTGAGCATTGTAGTGCAAGAGACAGAGACTCTATTGCCGTGGGTTGGATTGAGACTACAATACCCACAAATCTCACTGTGCTACCAAAATGCAGTGCGCCACGCACAGCCTGCTGGGAGAACTGATTTAAGGCAGAGGCGGGGCCTCAGCCCCCTCTCTCGGGACACCATCTTCAACAGGCACGAGCCCTGCTGTGTGCGCGCCTTGGCCGGAGAAGCCTGGGCCTAAAGTTACAGAGAGAAAGAATCGCCTGACGAGGGATCCTTGTGGACAGCCTCGCTGATCGAGCCAGAGAGGGACCGGTCTACACTTCACAGCATCCGGAGTCACCTATCCACCGGCACCTTGTGAACGGCTGCGTGGAGGACCAGGGGCCTCGTGTTACAGAGAGACTGAGAACAAGGAGAGGTTCCAGACGGAGTGTACCGGCGAGGCGAGGCCTCATTTGGTGAGAAGGCACTTGCCTATCAACATAGTTAACTGGGTCGCAGGAAGGTGGTTTCCATAGTGCAACGTGTACTTGCTGGCATCTGCAGTGCCCGCAAGTAGGGATATGTTACATCTGAGAGTGATACAGAAGCTGGGAAGAACTAGTGTTTGTTCTGCCTATACACTACATGCATCAAATGATTGTTATTCCTCTTCACCCTGTTTATTGGAATACAAATAGATAAGTGCACCAACGAAGCTAGCAGAAGACTAATTGACATTTAAAGGAACAGTCATCCGCTTACTTTAAAGGAGTTGTAAAGGTACATTTTTTATTTTCTAAATAGGTTCCTTTAAGCTAGTGCATTGTTGCTTCACTTACCTTTTCCTTTGATTTACCTTCTAAAGGTTTGTTTTCTTTGTCAGAATTTCTCACTTCCTGTTTCTCCTCACTGAACTCCACACCATCATCCGAGTGGTGTGGAGTCATCCAGAACAGCTTACGGAACAGCTTACTGAGGATAAACAGGAAGTGAGAAATTCAGACAAAGAAACCAAAGAAAAAAAATATTTAGAAGGGAAATCTAAGGAAAAGGTAAGTGAAGCAACAATGCACTAGCTTAAAGGAACCTATTTAGAAAATAAAAAATGTACCTTTACAACTCCTTTAACCTTGGGAGATCTACAACGGGATACTCACCAGTTGAACTGTCCACTAGGGGGAGCCATATAGCTTATGATTAGGGTTCAGCAGACCCGAACAGTAAAGTTCGGGTCCGTACCGAACTTTTGGGTTTTTGGGTCCCGGACCCGAACCCGAACAATTGACTGTATGTTCGGGTTTGGGTCCGGTGTTCGGCAATATGCATGTAAAGTCACGCTTGTTTCCTGTGCTTAGAACTGTCCCTGCACAAAGTGTAATTTCTGAAGGAAAAAAAGTCATTTAAAACTCACTCGCGGCTAAAATGAATTGTCGGTAGGGATGAGCTTCGAGTTCGAGTCGAACTCATGTTCGACTCGAACATTGCCTGTTCGACCGTTCGCCGAACAGCGAACAAATTGGGGTGTTCGCGGCAAATTCGAAAAATCTATGGGAGAAATCTAAAGTGCTAATTATAAAGGCTTATATGCAAGTTATTGTCCTAAAAAGTGTTTGGGGACCCGGGTCCTGCCCCAGGGGACATCTATCAATGCAAAAAGAAGTTTTAAAAACGGCCGTTTTTTCGGGAGCAGTGATTTTAATAATGCTTAAAATGAAAAAATAAAAGTGAAATATTTCTTTAAATTTCGTACCTGGGGGGTGTGTATGATATGCGTGTGAAGTGGCGCATGTTTCCCGTGCTTAGAACTGTCCCTGCAAAAAATGTCATTTTTGAAAGAAAAAAAGCCTTTTAAAACTGACTTGCGGCTATTAATGAATTGTCGGCTCCCGGCAATACATACAAAAGTCATTGATAAAAAAAAAAAAAAAAGCGTGGGGGTTCCCCAGAATTCAATTACCAGGCCCTTCAGGTCTGGAATGGATATTAAGGGGAACCCCGCCGCAAATTTAAAAAAAAATTGACGTGGGGTTCCCCCAAATATCCATTCCAGGCCCTTCAGATCTGGCATGGATTTTAAGGGGAACTCCACCCCAAATTTAAAAAAAAATGGCGTGGAGTCCCCCTAAAAATCCATACCAGACCCCTTATCCGAGCACGCGACCTGGCCGGCCGCAGGGGAAAAGGGGGGGACGAGAGAGCGACCCCCCCCTCCTGAACCGTACCAAGCCACATGCCCTCAACATGGGGAGGATGTCCCCATGTTGATGGGGACAAGGGCCTCATCCCCACAACCCTTGCCCGGTGGTTGTGGGGGTCTGCGGGCGGGGGGCTTATCGGAATCTGGAAGACCCCTTTAACAAAGGGGACCCCCAGATCCCGCCCCCCCTATGTGAATTGGTAAGGGGTACATTGTACCCCTACCATTTCACGAAGAAAGCGTAAAAAAATGTTTAAAAAAAACACACAAACACCTTGAAAAAGTCCTTTATTTAAAAAAAAACAAAAACATTCCAGCGGTGAAATCCAGTGTCCCGCGGCGATCCCGATGTCCAGCGCTGTCCTTCATTGGTTGTGCCTGAGCGGACCTGATGGGGAACTCCCTCTCAGTATTTTAAATGTATAGACCCGCCCCTTCTAAAGTTCCCCATCAGGTCCGCTCCCTCGGTATGTCGGACCCACCTACGTCATTGGCTTGAGCGGGGAACTTCCTTCACTGTGTAATTTAAATTTACATAGTGAAGGAAGTTCCCCGCTCAAGCCAATGACGTAGGCGGGTCCGACATACCGAGGGGGCGGACCTGATGCGGAACTGCTCTCACTTTGGCAATACATGTATAGACCCGCCCCTTCTCATGTTCCGCATCTGGTCCGCTGAGCGGACCTGATGGGGAACTTTAGAAGGGGCGGGTCTATACATTTAAAATACTGAGAGGGAGTTCCCCATCAGGTCCGCTCAGGCACAACCAATAAAGGACAGCGCTGGACATCGGGATCGCCGCGGGACACTGGATTTCACCGCTGGAATGTTTTTTGTTTTTTTTTAAATAAAGGACTTTTTCAAGGTGTTTGTGTGTTTTTTTTAAACATTTTTTTACGCTTTCTTCGTGAAATGGTAGGGGTACAATGTACCCCTTACCAATTCACATAGGGGGGGGCGGGATCTGGGGGTCCCCTTTGTTAAAGGGGTCTTCCAGATTCCGATAAGCCCCCCCGCCCGCAGACCCCCACAACCACCGGGCAAGGGTTGTGGGGATGAGGCCCTTGTCCCCATCAACATGGGGACATCCTCCCCATGTTGAGGGCATGTGGCTTGGTACGGTTCAGGAGGGAGGGGGGGGCGCTCTCTCGTCCCCCCCTTTTCCCCTGCGGCCGGCCAGGTTGCGTGCTCGGATAAGGGGTCTGGTATGGATTTTTAGGGGGACTCCACGCCATTTTTTTTTTAAATTTGGGGTGGAGTTCCCCTTAAAATCCATGCCAGATCTGAAGGGCCTGGAATGGATATGTGGGGGAACCCCACGTCAATTTTTTTTTAAATTTGTGGCAGGGTTCCCCTTAATATCCATTCCAGACCTGAAGGGCCTGGTAATTAAATTCTGGGGAACCCCACGCTTTTTTTTTTTTTTTTTATCAATGACTTTTGAATGTATTGCCGGGAGCCGACAATTCATTAATAGCCGCAAGTCAGTTTTAAATGACTTTTTTTCTTTCAAAAATGACATTTTTTGCAGGGACAGTTCTAAGCACGGGAAACATGCGCCACTTCACATGCATATCATACACACCCCCCAGGTACGAAATTTAAAGGAATATTTCACTTTTAGTTTTTCATTTTAAGCCTTATTAAAATCACTGCTCCCGAAAAAACGGCAGTTTTTAAAACTTTTTTTTGCATTGATACATGTCCCCTGGGGCAGGACCCGGGTCCCCAAACACTTTTTAGGACAATAACTTGCATATCAGCCTTTATAATTAACACTTTAGATTTCGAACGTTCGAGTCCATTGTATTTAATAGGGTTCTAAAGTTCACACAAACATTTTGTCTGTTCGCAGGTTCTGGTGCGAACCGAACAGGGGGGTGTTCGGCTCATCCCTGATTGTCGGCTCCCGGCAATACATAGAAAAGTCATTGATAAAAAAAAAAAAAGCGTGGGGGTTCCCCCAAATTCAATTACCAGGCCCTTCAGGTCTGGTATGGATATTAAGGGGAACCCTTCCGCAAATTTAAAAAAAAAATGCGTGCGGTTCCCCCAAATATCCATACCAGGCCCTTCAGGTCTGGTATGGACTTTAACCACTTGACAACTGGGCACTAAACCCCCTTCGTGCCCGGACCAATTTTCAGCTTTCAGCACACTCACCTTTTTTTCATACAAATAGAGCTTTCTTTTGGTGGTATTTGATCACCTCTGGGTTTTTTATTTTTTGCGCTATAAATGAAAAAATACGGAAAATTTTGAAAAAAAACAATTTTTTTTAGTTTATGTGATAAAATTTTGCAAATTATTAATTTTTCTTCATAAATTTTGCCCACAATTTATACTGCTACATATCTTTGGTAAAAATAACCCAAATTAGTGGATATTATTTGGTCTTTGTGAAAGTTATAGAGTCTACAAGCTGTGGTCATAAACAATTGATCACACCTAATGTACATTTCTTACGACCCGAACAAGCCAGCAAAGCACAAATACCCCCCAAAGGGCCCCTTTTTTGAAAGTAGACATTCCAAGGTATTTAGTAAGATGCATGGTGAGGTTTTTGATGTTGTAATTTTTTCCCACAATTCATTGCAAAATGAAGATTTATTTTTATTTTTTTATTTTTTCCACAAAATTGTCATTGTAATAGGTTATTTCTCTGACATGGCATGTGTATACCACAAATGACGCCCCAAAATACATTCTGCTACTCCTGAGTATGGCGATACCACATGTGTGGGACTTTTTCACAGCCTGGCCACATACAGAGGCCCAACATGCAGGGAGCACCATCAGGTATTCTAGGAGCATAAATTACACATCTAACTAGTTGACTACCTATTACAATTTTGAAGGCCCTGGAGCACCAGGACAATGGAAACGCCCACAAAGTGACCCCATTTTGGAAAGCTAACACCCCAACATATAATCTATGAGGCATTATGAGTCTTTTGAACAGTTCATTTTTTTCATTAAGTTTTTGGAAAATGCGGGAAAAAAATTAAAACGCAATTTTTTTACGCAAAGTTGTCCATTTATAAGATATTGCCAACACATAGCATGTACATAGCAAAAATGACACCCCAAAATACATTCTGCTACTCCTCCTGAGTATGGCGATACCAAATGTGTGAGACTTTTATACAGCCTGCCCACATACAGAGGCCCAATATTGAAATGGCACCTTCAGGCATTCTAGGAGCATGAATTACACATCTCATTTCTCAACCACCTATTACACTTTTGAAGGCCCTGGAGCACCAGGACAATGGAAACGCCCACAAAGTGACCCCATTTTGGAAAGCTAACACCCCAATGTATAATCTATGAGGCATAATGAGTCTTTTGAACGGTTCATTTTTTTCCTGAAGTTTTTGGAATATGCGGGAAAAAATTAAAACGCAATTTTTTTACGCAAAGTTGTCCATTTATAAGATATTGGCAACAAATAGCATGTACATAGCGAAAATTACACCCCAAAATACATTCTGCTACTCCCCCTGAGTATGGCGATACCAAATGTGTGAGACTTTTATACAGCCTGCCCACATACAGAGGCCCAATATTGAAATGGCACCTTCAGGCATTCTAGGAGCATAAATTACACATCTCATTTCTCAACCACCTATTACAATTTTGAAGGCCCTGGAGCACCAGGACAATGGAAACGCCCACAAAGTGACCCCATTTTGGAAAGCTAACACCCCAACGTATAATCTATGAGGCGTAATGAGTCTTTTGAATGGTTCATTTTTTTTCCTGAAGTTTTTGGAAAATGCGGGAAAAAAATGAAAACGCAATTTTTTTACGCAAAGTTGTCCATTTATAAGATATTGCCAACACATAGCATGGACATAGCAAAAATGACACCCCAAAATACATTTTGCTACTCCTCTTGAGTATGGCGATACCAAATGTGTGAGACTTTTATACAACCTGGCCACATACAGAGGCCCAACATGCAAGGTACACCGTCAGGTGTTTTAGGGACACATAGCATGAACATACCAAGAATTACACCCCAAAATACATTCTTCTGAGCAAATGGTAAACAAAGGATTACCTGTGGTTTTAGTAGCGCAGTTTTCCACAGGAGGATAGCACTGGTCCAGGCAGCAGGCAGGGACTTGGTCAGCAAAAGCGAATGCAATTGTCCAGGCAACAGGCAGGAATACTGTCCATAGTCAGTACAGGTAGCAGGAAGGGATACTGTCCATATACAGTCCAGGGTCAGTGCAGGCAGAGATTGTCAGCAGTGCCAAAATATTGGTCCTGGTAGTAGGCAGGTCCATGTGGTGTGGTCAGTTCATGCGACAGGCAGAGGCATGATGACATAGGTCCTACAGGCAGTTGGCAGAAGTAGGGCCTCGTTCAGGACTGAATGGGGACAGGGGTAGAGGCTTCTCCCACCCAAATCTCTTTGAAGCCTCCGAGTCTCCAGACCCTAATCTGGGAATGAGAAAAACAATTGTTTTCTTCATCCAGAAAAACAATTCTGGAGCCCCTCACATATGTGAGACCCCTGTGTTATGAATCCCACTAGTCCATTGGCAGGGTACAAGATCAGTCCAAGAGGCAGGAAAAAAGCATGGTCAAACATTCCAGGGTCAGTTCCAGATCAGGCAGAGGTATGTACAGAATCGGTAGGCAGAAGCGTGGTCAAATAACAGTCCAGGGTCAGTTCCAGATCAGGCACAGGTATAAACAGAATCGGTAGGCAGAAGCGTGGTCAAATAACAATCCAGGGTCAGTTCCAGAAGAGGTAGAGGTATAAACAGAATCGTTAGGCAGAAGCGTGGTCGAATAACAGTCCAGGGTCAGTTACAGAGAAAGCAGAGGCATAAGGGGTGTGAAGATAAATGGCAGGAAGTGAACTAATAATTTATTTTGGTATGGTAATGGCGGAAGCAGTCGCCTATGCAGAGGCCTGGTTCTGAAGGACTTTGGGCACAATAATAAATGGTGTCTTTTCTCTCTCCTCTTTTGGTGCACACCCGGCATTTTTTCTGGCGTTTTTGGCCTGTTGGTCTGGGAGGGATTTTATCTGGGAAGTGGCGCTCGGAGAGTCGGCTAATGACATCGGATCTAATGTTTACTGGTGGGCTGTTCGGGTATAAAAGGGCAGTGGTGATTTCCTCCTGGAAAAAAAGGAAGGATTTGAGTCTTATGCCCCGTACACACGATCGTTTTTCATGCCGTTAAAAATGCCATTTTAAAAAATGGCCATTAAAAATGATCGTGTGTAGGCTCCAGAGCATTTTTAACGACGTGAAAAACGGGCATTAAAAATTTCGGACATGCTCTCTTTTTTCACGTCGTTTTTCATGTCGTTTTTTTTAACGACGTGAAAAACGATAGTGTGTATGCTTTCACGACGTGAAAAAAAACGCGCATGCTCCGAAGCAACTATGAGACGGGAGCGCTCGTTTTGGTAAAGCTAATGTTGGAAATGGAGATGGCACATTCATCACGGTCGAATTAATAGCATCGTTTTAATGCTGCGCATTCAGTTCTTCTTTTGATAATGCTTTAAAATTACCCTCTTTTGATAATGACATTGAGAGTTATGCCAAACTTGTTTCTAAAGTAATTCCAAATTGCTCTAATGATTATAAAATATTATTTATAAGCCGCACCTCCCTCCTAAATAATAATAATAATAATAAAATCATGTAATTCTCCTTTTTTCTTTAAATTTAATTTTACTTTTTTTTTTTTTGTGGCCTTTTTTTTATTATTTTGGCTTAAATTATTCTTGTGTAAAGTTACCACAACAACCTTCCAAATGTGTCTCATTTGGCCTCAGGGAGGTTTGTGTCCCCTGATAATAACAATAATATAATTTGAGATGTCCCTGCCTGCTCCCTAGCAAGCTCTCTTTTGAAATACAAATCACATAGTCAAGTATTTTAAGGGCACTCAATTTTTTTTTATTTCAGAACATTAACAAATTAAAGTGGAAGGCAGCAGTGGAGAGCCTGCTTGCATTTGTGCATCCCTTTGACCCCACAACAACCATACAAGATGTCCAAACCAAAATAGAGATTAGATCCCCCCAAAAAATGAGCCCAATCTTGTCTTGAGCTCCCAGAGGTCAGGAGCCACAGCAGATAAGTCCTATATGTCCCCAGTCTGTGGTACTACAGCAGGCATTATTTTCTCCTCTTCCTTGTAGCCTTCTCTCCAGCCTTCTCTGCAGCCTTGGTTGGTTTCTTCCTTGGAGGCTGGGGATCAGGAGGAGAGGTTGTGGCAGGAGGAGTAGTAGGAGGAGGAGGAGGAGGTGGAGGAGTAGGGACAACCTCCGTTATGTCCGTGTACCTAGTGAGTTCACCCAGCACGCCCTTATTGATGACTTTCAATAGCAGGGTCTCACTGAATTTTTTTTGCTGCAACTCCATTTGCCCTAGTTTGTGGGCGAGGACTGCGGCAAATCCCTCATCAACAGAGGGTGCCTCTCTGAGGGCCGCTGTTGCCTCTCTGAGGAAGGCCCTGGTTTCCTCCTCCACCTGCCTACCTCTCCTTGGCCCTCATGGTTTAACTACCAGGGGAGGCATCTGGGCTCTTGTGCTGGGCCCAGCCTCCTCCTGGGTGCCACTGGGCCCTGCCTCCTCCTGGGTGCCACTGGGCCCTGCCTCCTCCTGATCCCCAACATCACCCTCTTCCTGGCTCTGCTCTGGCTGTAAAAAAAGAAAGGGACATTATTTATTTTGCCACATCATCATTCACAGACATTGTTCACCTCTAGACATTGTTGAAATCAATGCCAAAAGTTATGTCATTTTCATTGATTCCGCATCCTGGTTTTGTTGTCTTGTGCACATAAAATTAGGCCACTACTGTATCTTGCTCTTCACAAACTTTATTGGTAGAAGTGTACATACCTTTAACAATACTAACATCTATTTAAATTCTACAATTTTGTACGATATAAATATAGATATCAATACTTTACCTGGCTCCATATCTCCAAATCTGCCTCCTCAAGGCCCTGATCTTGATCCTCAGAGGAAGCCAGAGCAGGGTTGACAGGAAGGCTGGAGGACTGGCTGCAGGGAAGGCTGGAGGGTTGGGTACAAGGAAGGCTGGATTGACCTCTGGGGGGAAGGGTGGAGAGAGATTCCCGCACTTCCAGCTGGTCATCCAGAAAAGCAAGCTTACTGTAGTACCACAGACTGGGTTTATAAACCTTATCTGCTGGTGCCACCTGACCTCTGGGACCTCAGGACCATAGTCCTCTGGGTCCTGTATGTCCCTCTGATGGTCGCAATTTTGTTTTTGACATCTTGGACAGTTGTTGTGGGTATCTTTGTTTGCACAAATGCAAGCAGGCTCTCCAGTGCTGCTTTCCTGGCATCTTTATTTTTATTACCGCCACTTTTTGTTTGCCATAATATAGGGAGCTCTTGCCATTTGTCGATGAACTCCCCCATGAAGTCTGGGTTTTTAAAAGTATTCATGATATCTGTAAAAGCGAGAAAACAAAAAAAAATTATATTTCAGGCAACATTCCTCAACTGTGCGTTGTCTACATATTTTGAGCACACAAATCTCCTCGTCTGATGAACCTCAAAAAGTAAAATTGTTAGGTACCTTGGTCACGACGTTCGTTGCTAACTCCCTCTCCCGACAAATGAACGTATTTCCCAGACATGGATCTTCACTTGATATACACAGCGCATGCGTGAAACTCCGCACGCTTTCCCCGCCCCTGACATTCGATATTGTACTTTCCCCGCCCCTTCTCGCTCGTAGTGCTGAACAAAACATGGCGGAGACACAGGTGGCTGAGATTACCTCTACAGAGGATGAAATTACAGAGGAGCCCAAATCAAGACCCAGGAGATATAAGGCATCCAACATGTCATTCGAGGAAATGGTGGAGATGGTCGCCATTTTAAAGAAGGAGGATTATGATGCCAAGCATGGTCCGTATAAAAGGCCTAATCTGGTCAAGTCCAGAATTATGGGCAAAGTGGTCAAAAGTCTCCACAAAAAATTCGGGGTGTGCAGAACGAAGGAACAGCTCAGAAAACGATGGTCAGATCTGAAGTTGCGGGAGGCCGACCAATATAAAAGAATCAAGAAAGTTATATTAAAAAGTAAGTTTTTTTTTTTTGAGTTTCCATGGTACATATTATTTTCTTGTATTCTGTCGTGTATTTTTAACTTTCATATAGTACACTGAAAGATACCATCTTTCAGGTTCGTCCGCACAGTAAACGGACGTATTAAACCTCTTTCTCCGAACAGTTTCTCAAACGATGTTTTAGGATCATCCAGTGTGAACACCCATGTACTTTGGTTTATTTGGGGGAGTAAATTTGGGCCACACTTATTTTTGGTGTGCTAATCCAAAGGACATTTGTTCATTTGAAAAAAGGATATGCATGGTAATGTTAAAGGAAGTGAATGCTCAGCAGCTGATGAAACATCTGAACGCAGTAGTACAAGTGTGGGCCTAAAGCCCAAAAGCTTGAGGGAGTCACACACAGGTGATCCAGTGTAGATACTTTGGGGTGTTACAATGTTTCAAATTTGATTACAAAATGTAGATGCTCTGTTTTGGGCTATGTATCCAATCATTTGTCCCGGTTGGCACAGGAGGTAAAATTTAAAATGGAGCATGCTTCAAAAGAATGATTACCAAGTTTTTTTTCATGTTTCTTATTTTAGCAAAATTGAGTCGCTACTAATGAAACTATTCCTTTTATTTCAATCTCCCTAGGGATTTGAAAAGCTACCTCAGATGAGACGAGAATTGCAATACCTACAACAATACCCCCAGAACCCCAGGATGGAGAGGAATGTGATGTTGTGGAAGTGGAAAGTGGCACCACCACAGGTCAGAGAGAAACCAGACACATGCATGTTAAATAGATGTAGGCCTACATATTCTATCCTACATATTTCTTTTTACATTTAGGTGCAGTTCTGGCCGAAGACCCCAATAAGTTGACACATCACAGTGCCCAGATCCTGATCCAATACCTGATGGTCTGCTGTCGTGACCTCGAAAAAATTAAGGGAGACTTGCTAGAGATCAGGGCAAATACAAAGCGGGTGGAGGAAAGGCTCCAAAATATCATGGCTGTGCTTGGGCGTGTCTAATGTTTTTACACCAAATAACGTTTTACTTGCAGAGATTTCTATGTTTTTTTGTTATTTTACCCTTTAATGACTAGCACATGTTTAGCTTTTTCAAAATTTTGAGAAATATAGTTTGTTTATGCATGGCTGGTCATGCGTTTTAATACACCCGAAATTAAGGGAACATCCACATTTCTAAGGAAGTTGCCCACCTAAACAAAAAAATAAAGGTATTTTTACATAACAAATCATTGTGGCTTCATTATGTAAATGTGGTGCTGAGTGAACTAATCAATGTTTGGTGTTTACACTGACAATGAAGGCTAATTAAAAGATTGTTTAATCCACATGGCAAAACAAGTGCACTAGGTAAACCTACCAGAAACATCAAACATTATACAATAAAAAATACAAACCAATCTTTACTCAAGAAAAAGTTTTATTTTTTTGGTCTAAATTTATTATAGATTGTCTGGCATTTCAATGGCCCCCCTACCCATAAAATAGTCCACATATTGGTTACGGACCTCACGTCCGGTTGGGGGGGCCAAGCCAGGACGGCCAGGTTCCAGGGCCACCAAAGTTTCTGCATTGATTAAAGAGGCCTCAGGCCCACTCAAAGATATATAACTCGTTGAATGCACCCTTAGGAAATTATGCAGCACACAGCACGTCATAACCACATGGTTCCATTTGTATGGGGCAAGGTGGATGGAGGTAAGGAAGAGGCGAAATCGGCTGGCCATGATCCCAAACGCATTTTCCACCACCCTTCTGGCTCTGGCCAGCCGATAATTGAAAACCCTCCTCTCAGGGGTGAGGGTGCATTGTGGGAATGGCCTCATCAAATGGGGTCCCAGGCCAAACGCCTCATCCGCCACAAACACAAAAGGTAGTCCCTCCACATTCTGCTCCGCTGGTGGCAAGGCCAGCAGATCCAAACGGAGCCGTTCTCCAAACTCCGTCTGGGCAAAAACTCCTCCATCAGACATCCTGCCATTCTTGCCAACGTCCACATAGAGGAACTCGTAGGTGGCTGACACCACTGCCATCATCACGATGCTGTGGAACCCCTTATAATTATAATAAAAGGATCCCGAATGGGGTGGTGGGACGACCCTAACATGTTTGCCGTCGATGGCTCCTCCACAGTTCGGAAAGTTCCATCGCTGGGCAAACTCGGAAGCCACATTCTGCCATTCATGTGGCGAAGAAGGGAACTGTGGAATTAAAGAAATAACAAATTAATACTTGGAGCCAGAAACATTGAAAGCTGATTTCATACACACATTCATGGCCAACATTGGTAGAAACTGTTCAATACATAAAAAATTGGAAGCAGAAAAAAAACAAAAAACATTATGGGGGGGGGGGGGTTGAAGATGAGTTGGGAATATCACACATGAAGGCTGTAGCACTCTGTATTGAAGTTAACAAAAATGAAACATTCCTAGGCAAAATTTAGGGTGCGTTTTGGGTAAAGCACTACGATGGAACATATAATAAAAAACATGGAAATGACTAGGCAAGGTAGGTATGGCCCCAGGATAGCATGCTGGAGAGGTTAGGTAAGCCAAATTTACAGGTAGGCCTCAAACCCCAAACTTTAAATAATAAAACATGGGGAGAAAGGGGACATTCCCTGCAGCTAAGAATCATGTGAATTAGGGACTGCAAATAAAGCAAATTAAAAATATCCAAAAATAAAAACCATACAATGTGAATTTTTGAAGAAGAACACTTACCTTAATATAGTCCTCCTGCAAAACTTGAAGGATGGCAGAACAAGTCTCTGGTATAATGACCCCCAGAGCCTGGGGGGATATGCCTGTGGAGAACTTAAGGTCCTGCAGGCTTCTCCCAGTAGCCAGGTATCGCAACGTGGCGATGAGCCTCTGCTCAGCACTGATGGCTTCCCGCATAACGGTGTCCTGCCTGGTAATATAGGGGGACACCAAAGCCAACAGCTGCTGAAATACGGGGTCAGACATCCTGAGGAAATTCCTGAAATCATCAGGATTATTCTCCCTGATCTCCCGCAACAAAGGCATGTGACAGAATTGGTGCCGCTGGAGCAACCAATTCTTGGTCCATGAACTCCTCCTGACCCTGCTCATGGCATGGAGTCGGGATACAGCATGAACCCCTGCACCAACTACAGCACGAACTCTACGACGAGTACATGGCTAGATAACGGTCGGCTGAACAGAACGAACTAGAAGAACGCACGGAAGAACAGCAAGGCCTATGAAGAACAAGCTGAAAAACACGAACGTGAAGAGCAGGCCGCACTGAATAAACAGATACGAACTGACTACAAGCAGTGCTAAACAGATACGAACCCACAGGCGCAAACTGAACTCCTGAAAACGATCTTCAAAGCATGAAGACTGAAAAGCGCGAATCGTCTCTCACCAAACTTTTACTAACACGCGGAAACACGGAATTAGCAAAAGCGTCCCAAAGGGTGGCGTCATTCGAACGGAACTTCCCCTTTATAGTGCCGTCGTACGTGTTGAACGTCACTGTGCTTTGCTTGATCGTTTTTTTTAATGATGGTGTGTACGCAAGGCAGGCTTGAGAGGAAACATGAAAAAAAAACGAGGAGAAAAACGTCGGTTTAAAAAATGACATTAAAAACGATCGTGTGTACGGGGCATTATAGTGGATTTCTGATAGATGACATAGGAGTTGTACATGGCCAAATTAAACAAATAAATGGAAATTTTCTTATACCACTGGTATGATCTTCTTGTGAAAAGGTAGAGTTCGAGCATCTGGTCGTTGAAGTCGACACCCCCCATGAACTTATTGTACTCGTAGATGCATTTGGGTTTTTGGATCTGGCCATTCCTCCTGGTGATCTCAACAAATTCATTGTTGTGGATGGAAGAAAGTACGTAGACGTCTCTTCTGTCCCTCCACTTCACAGCCAAAATTTCCTCATTACGTAAACTCGCCGTCTCCCCTCTTCTCAATTTTTTGGTGACCAGGCTTTGAGGAAAGCCCTTCCGGTTCGTCCGTAAGGTGCCGCATGCTGGAGTCTTCATTCTGTGTAGGTTTCGGAACAGGAACAAACTTCTATAAAAATTGTCCACATACAAGTGGTATCCTTTCTCCAGGAGTGGGTTTATGAGTTCCCAAACTACTTTACCACTGGTTCCAATGTAGACTGGGCAAGTAGGGGAGTGCAGTTCGGTGTCCTTCCCTTCATATACAATAAAGGCATACACATACCCAGTTGCTCGGTCGCACAATTTATACAGCTTCACCCCATAGCGGGCCCTTTTGCTGGGTATAAAAAAAATTATGCCCAGCCTGCCAGAAAATTTGATAAGGGACTCATCCACGCATATATGTTGGTCTGGGGTAAACAACTGGGGGAAGGTTTCAGAAAAATAATTTAGTAGCGGCCGAATTTTATAAAGCTTATCAAAATTTGGGTCATTTCGGGTCATTTCGGGGAGGGCACTGGGTATTATCATTGTAGTGTAGGAATCTCATAATCATTAGATATCTGGTTCTGGGCATGTGATATATGGGGCGGGATGATCAATATGAATGTACTTGATTTTTTCCATTTAGTCCCATGCAGAATGTGAGGCCCAAAAAAATTCTAAACTCCTCCACTGTAAGGGCTCTCCACGCGTAGGGACGGGCATAAGAGGACGTTGGGTTGCTGGTTATAAACTGTTGGGCATATAAGTTGCACTGGGCCACAATTGTTGCCAGCATGTCCTCAGTAAAAATGTAATTAAAAAAATCAATTGGGGAAAAGTTTTCTCTATCCACCTGGACTCCTGGCTGGGCAGTGAAAGGGGGAATGTTGGCTTCTCCTGAATTAGGAGGAAGACACAAGGGTACTGAAGGGAATAGGGAAGGCTGGCATGGGACCTAACCCTTTGGGGCTGAGGTGACACCCCACTGGTACGTGGCCTTGCTTCCCGAGGTACTGCGGTGCTGGTGGATGGCACTGCAGTGGTGGTGGTGGATGGCACTGCAGTGGTGGTGGATGGCACTGCCTCCTCAGCAGATCGCCTTCGTCTGGCGGGCGGGCCCTCCTCCTCTTCTTCTTCCTCCTCCTCCTCCTCCTCCGTCTCCTCCGTCATTGATCCACTGCTTATGACAGGCTCGTAGTCCACGTCAGACTCATCTGAATATGCGGAGGAATCCGAATCGGAGAGCTCCCCGTTGCTCCCGTCGGCCGCAAGAATTTTGTACGCCTCCTCGGCTGAGAATACTCTTTTAGCCATTTGATGAGATGGCACTGACAGGTGGCACTGATGGCAGATGGCACTGGCAGATAGCACTGGCAGGTGGCACTGGCAGGTGGCACTGGCAGATGGGACTGGTGGCAGATGGGACTGGTGGCAGATGACACTGGCAGGTGGCACTGATGGCAGATGGCACTGACAGGTGGCACAGATGGCACTGACAGGTGGCTCTGATGGCAGATGGCACTGACAGGTGGCACTGGCAGGTGGGACTGGTGGCAGATGGGACTGGCAGGTGGCACTGGCAGATGGCACTGGCAGATGGCACTGGCAGGTGGCACTGGCAGCAGATGGCACTGGCAGATGGCACTGGCAGAAGGCACTGGCAGGTGGCATTGGCAAAAGGCACTGGCGGCAGATGGCCCTGGCAGGTGGCACTGGCGGCAGATGGCACTGGCAGGGACTGTGGGCACTGTTTTTTACTTGTGTGTGTGTTTTTTCACTCTCAATGACTGAAGCTGCAGCACAGATCTCTCTCTCTCCTCACACGCTGTCTCTGTGTGAGGAGAGAAAGCCGGCAATGAGAGATGATCTCATATGTTTACATTTGAGATCATCTCTCATTGGACAGTGAGATCGAGTGCTGAAAGGCCTCTGTAATTGGCCATTCAGCACGATCTGTGATTGGCTGCGTCCAAGGAACAAGGCCAACACAGATTTTCCCCGATGCGCGCCCGCGCGGGCGCGCGGGGGGGGGGGGTAAGGGGAGGACGTCTATGGACGTCCTGTCAGCACTTCGGCGCCGCAATGCAGACGTCTTTTGAGCATTGCCCGGGCGCTAAGTGGTTAAGGGGAACTCCACCCCAATTTTTGTTTTTAAATGGCGTGGAGTACCCCCAAAAATCCAGACCAGACCCTTTATCCGAGCACGCAACCTGGCAGGCCGCAGGAAAAGAGGGGGGACGAGAGAACCGTACCAGGCCACATGTCCTCAACATGGGGAGGATGTCCCCATGTTGATGGGGACAAGCGCCTCATCCCCACAACCCTTGCCCGCTAGTTGTGGGGGTCTGCGGGCGGGGGGCTTACCGGAATCTGGAAGACCCCTTTAACAAAGGGGACCCCCAGATCCCGGCGCCCCCCTATGTGAATTGGTAATGGGGTACATTGTACCCCTACCATTTCACAAAGAAAGTGTAAAAAATTGTAAAAAAAATACACAGACACCGTTGGGAAAGTCCTTTATTAAAAAAAAAACAAAAAAAAACATTCCAGCGATGAAATCCAGTGTCCCACTGCGATACGATGTCCGGCGCTGTCCACGCGAAATGTTATTGGCTGAGCCTGAGCAGACCTGATGGGGAACTTCCTCCGCAGTGTAATAAATGAATAGACCCGCCCCTTCTAAAGTTCCCCATCAGGTCCCCATCAGGTCCACTCAGCCAATGACGTAGGTGTAAGGCTGAGGACCTGATGCGGAACGTGAGAAGGGGCGGGTCTATTCATGTATTACACTGTGGAGGAAGTTCCCCATCAGGTCCGCCCCCTCGTATGTCAGACCCCGCCTACGTCATTGGATGAGCGGACCTGATGGGGAACTTCCTCCAGTATAATAAATTAATAGACCTGCCCCTTCTCACGTTCCGCATCAGGTCCTCAGCCTTACACCTATGTCATTGGCTGAGCGGACCTGATGGGGAACTTTAGAAGGGGCGGGTCTATTCATTTATTACACTGCGTAGGAAGTTCCCCATCAGGTCCGCTCAGGCTCAGCCAATGACGTTTTGTGTGGACAGCACTTGACATCGGATCGCCGTGGGACACTGGATTTCATCGCTGGAATGTTTTTTTTTTTTTTAATAAAGGACTTTACCAACGGTGTCTGTGTATTTTTTTACAATTTTTTACACTTTCTTTATGAAATGGTAAGGGTACAATGTACCCAATTACCAATTCACATAGGGGGGCGGGATCTGGGGGTCCCCTTTGTTAAAGGGGTCTTCCAGATTCCGATAAGCCCCCTGCCCGCAGACCCCTACAATCAAGGGGCAAGGGTTGTGGGGATGAGGCCCTTGTCCCCATCAACATGGGGACATCCTCCCCATGTTGAGGGCATGTGGCCTGGTACGGTTCAGGAGGGGGGGGGGCACTCTCTCGTCCCCCCCTCTTTTCCTGCGGCCTGCCAGGTTGCGTGCTCGGATAAAGGGTCTGGTCTGGTCTGGATTTTTGGGGGTACTCCACGCCATTTTTTTTAAATTTGGGGTGGAGTTTCCCTTAAAATCCATATGATCTTATATGTTCCATATAACTGTTTGTATCACTTGATTATTTTGCTGTTTGGGTGAGATGTCTGGGACTTGGTGGAGAGGTGTCCCAGTGCTGGTGCCATTGCATTGAGAGATTCCTCCACCATACACCCACTCATATCTGACCCCAGGTCATCCTATTTGTGTCTGGGAGCAGAGACCTTCTGTACCAGTTGTGTCAATTTGACTTTTACAGGGAGCTGTGTGCAGTCAATCTTGTCAGTGTAACCATTGTTTTATTATTTTGCCAAGTAAACCCCTTACCACTGGTTAAGCTACATCTTGTGTGGGACTCTGTCCATTGCAGCTGTGGGGCAGGTGACCAGCACCAAGGTAACAATATTTATATATATATATATATATATATATATATATATATATATATATATATATATATATCTGTGTGGTATTATTGTGGTTCCCTATTTCCATTGGGTTCCACAATCATATTATTGCCCAGTTATACCAAGGAGGGGATCTTAAGGGGTTGACAGGCAGAGTGCAGACCCGAAAATATAACCAGCAGCTCCTACGGGGGTAGTGCTACATAAAGATAAAGACAGCAGATATACATGTAAAACCTATGTAGGGAGATTTGTTTCATCCCTGTGTATCATCTGAGGCTGTTCACTTCACTGAGTATATGTGAGGGTTTACATCCACTTTAAGGAGACACCTATGCATGCACCCTTGTTGAGTTGAGCTGTATGTGTCCATAGAAACACACATGCTCCACACATGCTCCCTTGTCCTAGCAGTTTGACTGATGGCAGCAGGAGATTATCTCTCTGCAGTCCTCAGTGTCTGCTGAGGATCCAGGACATTTGGGGAGCAGCTCTAATGGATCCTGGACCTGCGGCTGTGACATGGACAGCAAATAAAGCCCTGTACACACGATCGGATAACCTCTGGATTTTCGTCCGATGGATTTGACCATCGGAAATCCGATGAAACTGTTTTTCATCAGTCTTGGCCACACACCATCAGTCAAAAAACCGACCATTCCAAACGCGGTGACGTAAAACACTCCGATGAGCCGAGAAAAATGAACTTTAATGCGTCGACTTGATTCTGAGCATGCATGGGTTTTTTAACCGATGGACTTGCCCATAGACGATCGGAAATTCCCATCGGTTTTTTATCCATCGGAAAATTTTAAAACAAGTTCTATTTTTTACAACCGATGGAAAAAAGACCGATGGGTACCATACACGATCGGTTGGTCTGATGAAAACCATCCATCGGACGGTTTTCATCAGTCAAACCGATCGTGTGTACGGGGCTTAAGTGTTTGAGGATGGGGCAGCGTTAAAGTACTGGGAATTTTATTTTACCTTAATAGTGTGAATGCATTAAGGTAAAAAAGTGTAGCCTTTAGAACTACTTTAAATTCAGGTACTTACACTACTTGCATAAAAAAATACATAATCATGATTTAATAAATAACACAAATCCGAATGATTCACCTAAAGTGCCCTTATTAGGGCAGGTGGATGTACCTGTTTGCTGTTTTACATTGTTTCATGACAATGATTGTTGGATTTTTTTGGACAGAGGGGGGTTAAAAAGCTCTTGATCAACAATGTTGTGGGATTGTTTTAAGGGGGGGGAACTGTCCCCCAATAATTGTGTGACTGTTTTTGGGGGGGGGGCTGTTTAAAGTGTCTTGGGTTTATCTATGACATCTAGCTATTGCACATAATCCACTAGTAATGAAAGACTTGCAATTGGCTTCAGTGGGAAATTTTTAAAAGCTAACTGCACCTTAATTTATTTTGAATCCCCTCAATACCAGTATATCTTTATCCCAAAAATTGTGGCACAAAAATCAGATCACCTTGGGATGTCCATTTCCAAAATGGGGTCATTTTAATGATGTTAATACAGTTCTGGTATTTTTATTTGATTTGTTTAATACTATGTAGCGGTCTTCCCCCCCCCCCCCCTCTCCCTCTCTCTGTGGCTGGTTTTACTCATCTAGGGGTATCTGGGAGAAGAGGGAAAGATGCACACCAGCAGCTCGGCTCTCTGATGTAGTATGCAGAGATATGAGCTAAACCGTTTACCTTCGGGTCTGCGTTTTAGGCCGGAGCCTCAGCTTCTCCTGTGGAGAACGATTGCCACTGTCACTGACAGGGACACTTAGCTTCCAGTAAAACGAGTTCCACACCATGAAAAGTCCAACTCTGTTTTATTTGCTTTGATCAATAGGTAGGCTGGTTGAACTTTAAAAGAACAGACAAGGTGTAGGGAAGAGTAGGTCCAGGCACAACTAATGAATACATTTCTCCTGTTCCGTTTAGTGCAAACAGGCTTGGCGCACAGTCGCTGCCACCAACTGTGAATTTGGTCCCTGCCACAGACCTGGGTGAACGTTGAGGCCCCTGCCACAGGCCTTGGATGAGGCCTGCCACAGACCTGAGGAAGATGGGTCTCTGCCACAGACCATGAGAACATGAAATACCTTCTTTAGAACAAACGACCCCTGTCAGAGGAAGACATCCATCTGGACGGTCACCAGAGGCCTCCACCGGCACCAGCAAATGCTGCACTGGCTCTTCAGGGAGGTCACGTCTCCGGTCCCTTACGCCCAGGATTCAGGCACCCAATACCGGGGGCACCTTAGGAATGCTTCGCCCTCGCGGGACCCAGTCAAAGGTACTGGGCCCCTGGCCTCCCTGCAAAGTACCTCACCCCAGGCTGAAGGTGCCTGGGATGGAACTCGACTCCACACACCCAGGCCAAGGGCGCCTGGGCACAGACGAACCGCAGCAGCCCCCAGGCCGAAGGTGCCTGGGGAATGGACCTCGTGCGCAAGATGTCTGCCCCCTTTTATAACCTCTCCCAGCAGGCACAGCGGGTTCCCTGCCCCGCCGTACTACTGCTGTGAGAGGACAAGAAGGGCACGGCTCTAGAATGGCAGTTCAACCCCGGTCCCAGGTGACAGCGCCACCTAGGGACCGCAGGGAACATGACACCATTCATACCTCCCACACTCCAAAGTGTCCATAAATCCCTAAAATCAATGTATCTGGGCCATCTATGGCCCAGATACAGTAGGTGCCGCCGACATTGTATATTCATCGTGATCCAATCACGGAGATTCTCGGCGACAGGGTGCCGACATCTCGGCGACAGGGTGGCGACACATCTCGCGCTCGCTGCAATAGCGAGGAGACGCGGCACTGTATTGAACGGGATCCGACATGGATTTCCGGCAATACTGGGCACTGTGTTTGGTATGAATCCTGAGCGGGAACTCCACGCCAATTTTTAAATAAAAAACCGGCATGGGTTCCCCTACAGGAGCATACTAGGCCCTTCGGTCTGGTATGGATTTGAAGGGGAATCCCCTAAGCCGAAAAATCGGCGTGGGGGTCCCCCTCAAAATCCAAACCAGACCCTTATCCGAGCACGCAACCTGGCAGACCTGCAGCCCCCCCACCCCAAAGCACCCTGTCCCCATGTTGATGGGGACAAGGGCCTCTTCCCGACAACCCTGGCCATTGGTTGTCGGGGTCTGCAGGCGGGGGATGATCGGAATCTGGGAGCCCCCTTTAATAAGGGGGCCCCCAGATGCCGGCCCACCACCCTATATGAATGACTATGGGGTACATCGTACCCCTACCCATTCACCTGGTGGAAAAAAAATGGCAATAAAAAAACACACACAGCTTTTTAAAGTAATTTATTACACAGCTACGGGGGTCTTCTTCCAACTCCGGGGGTCTCCGGTGTCGTCGCCGCGCTCTCCGGTTCTTTCTTCCTTCTGCCGGGCCTCCACTATCTTCTTCCAGCTCTTTTGCTAGTGGAGGGGCCGGTCTTCCCGTCGCCATCGGCGTCTTCTTCCCTCTTCTCCTGCTCGATGTTGACTCGTCGCTTCCTCACGCTGTAATGCTGGCTTTATCGGTCCGCAGCGATTTATATAGGCTTCTCATGACGTCACAGTCACATGCTCCGGGTGGCCCCGGAGCATGTGACTGTGACGTCATGGGAACATGTGACTGTGACGTCATGAGAAGCCTATATAAATCGCTGCGGACCGATAAAGCCAGCATTACAGTGGGAGGAAGCGATGAGTCAACATCGAGGAGGAGAAGAGGGAAGAAGACGCCGACGGCGACGGGAAGACCGGCCCCCCCACTAGCAAAAGAGCTGGAAGAAGATAGTGGAGGGGCCGGCAGAAGGACAACGGAGAGCCGGACGAGACGACCGGGAAGACCGGGCCTCCGCTAGCAAAAGAGCTGGAAGAAGATAGCGGAGGCCCGGCAGAAGGAAGAAAGAACCGGAGAGCGCGGCGACGACACCGGAGACCCCCGAGTCGGAAGAAGACCCCCGGAGCTGTGTAATAAATTACTTTAAAAAGCTGTGTGTGTTTTTTATTGCCATTTTTTTCCACCAGGTGAATGGGTAGGGGTACGATGTACCCCATACTCATTCACATAGGGTGGTGGGCCGGCATCTGGGGGCCCCCTTATTAAAGGGGGCTCCCGGATTCCGATCAGCCCCCGCCCGCAGACCCCGACAACCAATGGCCAGGGTTGTCGGGAAGAGGCCCTTGTCCCCATCAACATGGTGACAATGTGCTTTGAGGTGGGGGGGCCGCAGGTCGCCCCCCTGCCCCAGAGCACGAAACCCCCCATGTTGAGGGCATGCGGCCTGGTACAGTTCAGTAGGGAGGGAGGCCGCTCACTCATCCCCCCTCTTCCCCTGCGGCCTGCCAGGTTGCATGCTCGGATAAGGGTCTGGTTTGGATTTTGAGGGGGACCCCCACGCCGGTTTTTTATTTAAAAATTGGCGTGGAGTTCCCGCTCAGGATTCATACCAAACACAGTGCCTGGTATTGGCGGGAATCCACGTCGGATCTCCGTCTACCGGCAATGCGTGTCGCTCATTGCGAAAGGGAAAAAAAACATTTTTCCTTTCCCAATGACGAGACAGCTCGACGCTGGCTCTCGCGACGGGGCTCGTAGGGTGTCAATCTCGCCGCTAGAAGAGGCGAGATTGACACAATATCGGCGGCACCTACTGTACACCCCACAAAATTTGACACCCGCTACACTCTCCCCCCAGCAATTTGACACTAGTCCCCAGTGTCTGGATCAAGTCATGCCCCAAAGGGAGCCAATATAACCTCCATCCAGAGGCTGTTTAAAAAAAAATGCAAAAAAAATATTTAATTTGAAAAACTTGTAGTCGTGCATGAACCTGACATGGAAGGGAAAAGAAAAGGGAAATAACACATAACAGCATACATGTCACAATAACACCATTAACACTTTCTCCCCTCCCACATTACTAACTAAGACCCGCCCCATCCTCAGCGTTCTTGACAGATGTTCTCCTGCAGAGGGGATAAAATAAAGTTAACACAAAACTTCCTGACACATGTGTGTGTTGGAACGAAAAAATCTCTCCAAAGAGAAATCCTTTCCTTCCATGAAGTGTGTGTGGTGCAAAGTGAATAACGTTGCGCAACACTGCCACCTGGTGACAGTGCCACGGTAAAGACACTTGTTGAATCCTTGGACAACTTTTTTTTTTTCTTATGCACTTTGGCCCTAACTACCCCAAAGTCCATGATTGCTTTGCGGGAGGGAAGAAAAAGAGAAAACAACAGCAACAGTTCTCCATTCCTCCAAAGAGCACAACACCCGTTAAACTTGGGTACAGTTCCTGGGTTTCCCGGGAAAGAAACAAACCCCGGAAAGTTCAGCATACTTGCAAGGCACTAAGCATGGAGTCTTTTCTCCTAGAGGTAGAATGTGGGATGCGGCAACACAAGGGGTTTAAAATGTTTATCCACAGTCTCTATGTGATATTCGACATCCTCCCATTCTTTCCTTCGAATCAACACTTTGTCAGCATGGATGTGCTGACCCAACATCCACTCCACTTTACAGTCCTTAAATCTTTGAGATGCTTTTGGGGAGCAAGTGAGGTACCTGTGTGCGTGTGGGACTTTGAAGTGTGTCCACACGAAATCATTTTACCAACGGTCCCTGCAAACTTCCACTTCATAAAGCAGCTCCTTAGATAAGTATGGGTACTCCCACCCATACTCGTTGGCAACTTTCGGGCAGAACAAACGCTGTAGCCTAGACAAGGGAGGCATGGTAGAGCGGTCTCCCTCGCCCGGCAGGACAATTGAATCCGGATGCCGAGGTGCCTTGACCACCTCCAAGTTGGGCATAGGCGCCCGCAGTGACAGTCTCTTGTCCCCGATAGTAGGTGCAGGAGGCACCGGGGACCGAAGGGCAGGCAGGGGACGGGGTCCCACCTCAGGCGCTGGTGCCTCCACCCGGGGTGTACTATCCCCTGTGGACATAGGTGGATCCCTGGCTTTACGGGAAGAGGAGAGAGGCATCTTGTCCCAGCCCTTCTCAACAAACATTTCGTCTATGACGACGTCGTCTCCCACATCATAGACCGACTCCAGGTCAGAGGTGTCACACTCCTCCGCGGGCAGGTAGTTGGTAGTGGACACCGAATCACTCCCACCCACGGGCTCAAGGGGCCGTGAGTCCCCGATACCTCCGTCCCAACACCAAGTCCCGTTCCCTGGCTTACCTCGGCCCAAACTTGTGAAGGGATGTCCAGGACTCTTCCTACCGGATCCATCCGGGCCAGGCAAGCGCAGGGGTTGTCCTCCATCCCTCCATCTCGGCCGCTGGAAGCTCTCACAAGACCGACCTTCCTTGTTGGAGCTGGGAGTAGGGAAACTGTGGTGACCGAAGCAGCATCTCCGGATTTAGCATCCTCCATCCCTTTGTTCGCGACCTCCACGGAGGTCTCTACAGTGCGCAGAGGGATGGCTGTCCAAGCATTGATTTCTCCTTCTTGAGTGGCAGCGCCTGATGTAGGGCTGAGGTGGAAGACTCAAGGTCTCTCTATGGATTGCTCCACCTCAAACGTGAACTCCCCGCAGGCCTCGCAGCGCCCGAATGGCTTTAACTGTACCACCAGTCCCGAACATCCGGGACAAATCATACCCAGGGCCTCAACATCCTTGCAGGTGTACAAGGCGAATCGTCCCCGGGGCTTGAGCCGAATCCCAGTATCCGCAATTGGAGCAGCAGTTGAAGTCATCCTCGTAGTATTTGAGACTGGAACCCACGAGGCATTGCTGAACATAGTGACTGATTGCTGCTCTATCGCTCACTGCATAACTGGCACCAAAGTCCCCACGTGTATCTCTCCACATGGCCGGACTCCTCCCCTCTGGCACACCAGTTTGCGGGCTTTCTCCATGTCACGTCAACGAACTGTGCAGGGAGGGTGTGCCTGCTGACGCAGTGGCCAATATGGCCAACCTACTCGGAACTCTTCTGGGCAGCAAAGTTCAAACTCCGATAGCTTCGGCTCCATTGCATAAACACAAATCCTGGACTTAGAGCCCCCACGTGTAGCGGTCTTCCCCCACCTTCTCCCCTCTCTCTGTGGCTGGTTTTACTCATCTAGGGGTATCTGGGAAAAGGGAGGAAGATGCACACCACCAGCTCGGCTCTCTGATGTAGTATGCAGAGATATGAGATAAACCGTTTACCTTCGGGTCTGCGTTTTAGGCTGGAGCCTCAGCTTCTCCTGTGGAGAATGATTGCCACTGTCACTGACAGGGACACTTAGCTTCCAGTAGCACAAGTTCCACACCATGAAAAGTCCAACTCTGTTTTATTTGCTTTGATCAATAGGTAGGCTGGTTGAACTTTAAAAGAACAGACAAGGTGTAGGGAAGAGTAGGTCCAGGCACAACTAATGAATAAGTTTCTCCTGTTCCGTTTAGTGCAAACAGGCTTGGCGCACAGTCGCTGCCACAACTGTGAATTTGGTCCCTGCCACAGACCTGGGTGAACGTTGAGGCCCCTGCCACAGGCCCTGGATGAGGCCTGCCACTGACCTGATGAAGATGGGTCTCTGCCACAGACCATGAGAACATGAAGTACCTTCTTTAGAACAAACGACCCCTGTCAGAGGAAGACATCCATCTGGATGGTCACCAGAGGCCTCCACTGGCACCAGCAAATGCTGCGCTGGCTCTTCGGGGAGGTCACGTCTCCGGTCCCTTACGCCCAGGATTCAGGCACCCAATACCGTGGACAACTTAGGAATGCTTCGCCCTCGCGGGACCCAGTCGAAGGTACTGGGCCCCAGGCCTCCCTGCAAAGTACCTCACCCCAGGCTGAAGGTGCCTGGGATGGAACTCGACTCCACGCGCCCAGGCCAAGGGCGCCTGGGCACAGACAAACCGCAGCAGCCCCCAGGCCGAAGGTGCCTGGGGAATGGACCTCGTGCGCAAGATGTCCACCCCCTTTTATATCCTCTCCCAGCAAGCACAGTGGGTTCCCCGCCCCACCGTACTACTGCTGTGAGAGGACAAAAAGGGCACGGCTCTAGAATGGCAGTTCAACCCCGGTCCCAGGTGATAGCGCCACCTAGGGACCGCAGGGAACATGACACCATTCATACCTCCCACACTCCAAAGTGTCCATAAATCCCCACTAAATTTGACACCCGCTACAACTATAAAGTAAGGAAAAGTTTTTTCCTAGATGCTCAGTCTTTATTCCTTTATATAAGTAAAAAGTGGTTGTGAAATACCTACAAAAGAAAGCTACATCTATCTCAAAGTATGATATACAATACTTTTGTATATAGTGTTGCATGACCAAGTAATTGTCAGTCCAACTATCACAGCATTGATAACTGAAAAATGTCCTGGAAAAGAAGGGGATATAATATTCCAGTCCTGATGTAGTTAATTTGTGTATTTTATATCTGTTTCAGCTTAAATATGCTTTCTCAATTATCTATTCTGGTTGGAAGCATCGACCTAAAAAAAAAATCAGCTGTTTTTTTTTTTATTCACCCAAATCATTTTACTTAATCAAAAGGTTAGATGAATAATACAATACTTCATTAGACTTTATCACATTGTGGCTAAGCTCTAAAAAATAATCTTTCTGTCCCTCAATAACTCTCACTCTGCATTTAAAAAGGCAGGATATATTACAAGGGTAATTTGCTCAGCCTTAAGTTTCTTTGTGTTTAAACAAAATATTAAAGGTAGCAGAGAGATTTTAGCTTTTGATTATAACACACTTAAAATAGGTGATCCTATCTTGTGTATGACTACTTAACGTCACTGACATAAGTGTGTACCCCTGCAAATGTCTTCTTGGTATCATCCAGCTGTAATGAATGAAAGAGCAGTGATATTTAGATGGATGAGATATGTGCCAGGAAGAGAAAACTACCAAACAAGGACCTAGAGCGATCCCCTGTCTTCACATGCTTGATTTCATTCCTTAATTAGAGTCATTAATCAAAAGGTATGAGATATGAGACTTTGGAAGGGCTTGGTGACACGACACCTTGCCACCTGTCAAAATTACAGCTTTCTGTTCATGCGCCATCCCTCAAATAGTTATTTTCTGCAAGCCTGGCTGCATCCCACAATTTATTATTTACTGTATAGTTCTATCTCTGTTCAATGTCAGAAAAAGAAAACCTCTGATAAGGAATGGTTTACTGGGGATGGTTAAGAATAATAATAAGAAAATCTATGAATTCTTAAGTGAAAAAATCCAAGAAGACTTATTTTCATATTATGTTTTCATAAAAAAATTTATATTGTCATTTACTGCACCATTTTTTTTCCCGTTACTAGTTTCATGCTACCAGTGTAATACTACTCCCATCTGAGACTCACACAGTCATTTTCTCAAGAAAGGTAGAAACATGAAACATTAAGAAATGTCAGGATATATAAGTGGTAGTCATACCCATCATGGAGAACCAATTAGGAGGGGATTGGCAATCAATAAAGAACTGTTTTAGCTTACAGTTACACTGCCACTAAAACCAATTCCTAAAAAAAGCTGCACCTGCAAAGAACTTGGTACTCTTCCTGCTGCCCGGACAGTCATTCACTTCAGCAGTGAAAATAAATCACCCCATACAAAGTTTTCATTACCATACATTTCTTAGTGTTGATCCTCCTCTGAGCGCCAAGGTTTTTCCCACCAATCCACACATCAGTAAAGGACTTGGTAGTGACGTAGGCACCAGCTGATTGAACAGAAGAGTGCAAGAAGTCCAAGAATGTCAGTTTCTGAAGCGGTCCGTAAATGGTAAAAATATGTACTCCAAATAAATACACAAGGAAAAGCCAACTTAACTCAATGGAAAATCCAGCCTGGTGTAAGCACCAGTGGGGGTTGAATTTTCTACAATCTTCTTTTGGCTATTTGAGACATGGCCATGGTGATATTACCCTATAATGCCTTGGCTCCATCCTATAAGGCAGCCTTTCTCAACCTTTTCAACACAGAGGAAACCTTGAAATAGTTCTCTGGTCTCGGGGAACCCCTGCTAAAAATTACAGATCTACAATTCATGAAACCTTAGTGTGATGGTCAGTGGGAAGGATGGTCCTTACACTTGTGGTCATTGGGAAGAATTACCTCCTTACAGATAGCTAAAAAGATCAATGGTGTCAGTAGGAAATTATCTGAGAGGCAGAAATTGCCCAATGCTGAAGGAACCCCTAGCAACCTCTGGAGGTACCCTAGGGTTCCACGGAACCCTGGTTGAGAATCACTGCTATAAGGTATCATTATTTTGCAGTAAGACTGCCCAATCTTCTAAGATATCATTCTTTTGAAGTCAGACTGCCCAATAATTCTACATTAGGGATAGTCTTTGAAGGGAGAACCTTTATTTGTATTAATTGAGACAGTTGGCCTGCATTGGGAATTATAGTAGGATACTGCAGTCCCTGAAAAATTAGAACAGCCAGTGTGTGATTTAATCTGCCAACATGCAATCCTGAAATATCAGTTTGGCCTTTAATTTACTGACCTTGAAGGCCAAGTTCACATTTGTTCACCTTTTTTTTCTTCTTAATCTTCCTTGCCTCACAGGACACTCTAAGAGTTGCAGGAGCCATTGGCTTGGGCAGCTTGGGAGCACGCCCGCACGAGTGTCCCCATAGCAAGCAGCTTGCTGACGTAGCACTCAGAGAAGAGAAGGAGTGGACAGCGCTGTCAGAGGACTCCAGAATAGGAGGCAAAGGACTGCCCTGTGCAATATCCTTGCATTTTTTTTATTTTAGGAAAAAAAAAGGAAGCCTGGGAATCCCCACCACGTAAGCAAATAGGCGGGTAATGGAGCGGGTTACATCGATGCCCACATATGGCCATGGTCATATTTAGGCTATGATATCACCACTATCTTCATCCTCTCTTTTATAGATGATGCTTGGGGAATACAGAAATTTGAAGAGAGACAGAACCAGAAAGAGAGATACATGGAGAAAGACAGAGATAACAAGAGAGAATTAGAGAGAAAAAAAGAAGAAATTAGAGAGCGTGAGAAAAATAACAGAGAGGGATATTGAGAGAGATAAAGACAGATAAAGACAGAGAGATACAGCGAGAGAGAGAGAGAGAGTGAGAGATGCATAGAGAGAGAGGGAGAGAGAGAGAGATAGAGAGAGAGGGAGCGATACAAAGAGAGAGAGAGATACAGAGAAAGAGAGATAGAGAAATACAAAGACAGAGAAAGAGTAAGAGATACAAAAAGAGAGATACAATGAGAGATAGATATATAGAAAGAGAGATAAAGAAATACAAAAACAGCGAAAGAGAAAGAGATACAAAATGAGAGAGAGAGAGAGATATAAAGAGAGAGAGAGATACAGAGAAAGAGAGATAAAGAAATACAAAGACAGAGAAAGGGAGAGAGATAAAAAAGGAGAGAGAGAGAGAGATATTTCCCATCATCCCAGAAAACTATACACTTTTTGAAACTTTTACTTCTGAGCCATTGAATATCTTATACTCACAGCAGCGTAGATCTCTCTGGGGGAGGCAAAAGCTAAGCAGATTGAAATGATAGTTTACATGCCTGACCAGCCCCTTCTATACAGGTACACAGAGAATGCAATGCTTCATAGGACTTGTAGTTCCTTATAATCTCAATGAACTACAGAACTCAGATGCCATTGCCAAAAGGAAGCAGTAAGCAGAAAAGCTCTGAATGCATTTTTAAAAAAACTCTGAAAATGAGTGGTACCAGAACACAGGGCACGTTTTACATAAAACTGATTATGTACATTAGGATTGTTATCTATGTTAGGCATGATATCTGGAGGAATTAGATTTTTAGTGTTAAAGGTTACCTTACATTTGTAAAGAAAATTATATTAGTGGAAGGAAATATAGCTTTCTTATATGGATAGTTCTTTTAACGCACACAGTCCTTTCCCATCTTCTTATATACTGCAACAATACATTATATGCCCATTCTGTGTCTTTAAGAGCTATATTGCCACTTGCATTTCATTTATATAGTTTTTTTCCCTCCCTATTATAAGAATAATGGAAGCAACCTAGTGCTAATGTTGACCATTTACTGCACTTGAAGAAACTAGTATGTTAAAAATATTAGAAGTGTTTCATTCCAGACAAAGCTAATGTACATCAGGAAAATCTGAATTCAGTTTTAATTAAATATACCTAAAGGCCTTATGTAAACATATAGTCGATTGCTGCCCTTGAACAAATTTTCTTTAGTTTACACTGAAAAAAAAAAGAAGAAAAAAAAAAGAAAGTGTGTTTTTAACCAATAAGCAAAAACATAGAAAAAATAAAAATAAAAAACCCACGTATGAATATATTTCACATACATTAATATTGAAATGTTTATCAACTGGACTCAAAGAATAATTGTTATTCCTTGCATTTAATCTGATTGACTTGTATGGATTTGTATAAGAGCAAGGTCATAGAGGAACAGATGGTGCTTGGTGCCATTAATAAATTAACGGGCCCCCACTCAAAATGTATATGTATTTATTTTCTTAATAAAACATTACAGAATTATGTACAGGTTCATGTGATCTATAGACTTTGTGAACAAAACAGCCATTGATCATTTGGGGATTAACGCCAACCTCTAGGATGGCCCCCTCAGGAGCCTTCCACCAGCTTTTTTTTATGTACACGCATATCTTTTTCCATGCATCTGATTATGTGATGCCACATTTCCTCCTTCTCACTTCTTTCTCAAGCAGTGGGCAGGTCCTGAATCCTACAGAGAATGGCACCACAAGATGATGTAACACTGTTCTCCACAGCATTTTTCTATGAGTCCAGGGTAGCCTGATGATGCATCCCCAGGGGGCAGATCATTGACACTTTGCACTCACATGAAGTAGGTTAAATGATTTGTTATTCAACATGGAGGAGGAAGGTGCTGGATCATGGAAAGGTGTGTCTGTGGGGGACAGCAATGAAAACTGCTTTTTTTATTGTAACTTTTTCTGGACATTGCATTTTTCCTCTTTTATTAAAACCTGGATCTGAACTATAGAAAGTTTTATAGACAATGCCTAAGATTGTGGCTTTATGTTGGCTTGTATCATCCGCAATCTTTGTACATTTATTCCAGATAAGAATGCACTGAATCGGAATGACTGCAGGAAACTAGCACCTACAGAAAGAAGGGTTAGTAGCTGCAGATAATACACTTAATAATAGGCTTTCTTTAAAGAGAGCAGTTTAAATATGAGAAAGAAAATAGCAATAGAGGCACTACTTTAAATATTCCCTGAAGATATTAATTAATTTAGGTATTTAGAAATATATTAAACATGATAAACCATTATCTTGGCCCAAGTGGAGCCATCTGGTCCACTATTTCCTATTCACCTCCTGGGAACATTTATGCCAATAATTGCTCATATAAATTAAAGAGCCCCTATAGCCAAATGTACGCTGTGGTGGGTCGTGGTTAGGGGAGTAGAAGAGTTGATACAAAGCATAATATGGGATCCTCAATATAGTAATTCATTGATAGATCCAAGGAGATCCCCTATATTTACACAATCTGCCCTGTAGATCAAGTGTTGCACAAAGGAAATCTGAATGTCCAATCCAAAATCATAAACCCTCATTGCAAGCCCTTCATACTCAGCAAAATATAGTTCAATGGGTTTGTATAAAGTGCACAGTTTAGTTTACAAAAGGTTTTTATTAAATTTTGATTTATGAAATTGTCACGATCAGGGTTCAAGCTCGAAGACCAGATGCTATAGCAGTAGCAGAACTACCACCAACCAGCAAAATAGGTACACAGGCAGTCACCCCGAGGTGCAGAGTCTAAGTACTAACTGGTGTTAACCAGAGCTCCTGATGGTGGAGATGGATTTTGCTGCATGGTTGGTACCAGGATACGGTCCTCAGGATCGTCACACCAGGAGGTGAGCAGCCATGGTCCAGTAGCGAATGAACAGGTAGGGATTAAGGATGAGCCGAACACCCCCCAGTTTGGTTCACACCAGAACTTGCGAACAGGCAAAAAATTTGGACGAACACATGAACACCGTTAAAGTCTATGGGAAATGAACATGAAAAATCAAAAGTGCTAATTTTTAAAGGGTTATATACAAGTTATTTTCATAAAAAGTGTTTGTATCAATGCAAAAAAAAGTTTTAAAAACTGAATTTTTTTCGGAGCAGTGATTTTAATAATGCTTAAAGTGAAACAATTAAAATGAAATATATCTTTAAATATTGTGTCTGGGGGGTGTCTATAGAATGTCTGTAAAGTGGTGCAGTTTTCCCGTGTTTAGAACAGTACCACAGCAAAATGACATTTCTAAAGGAAAAAAAGTTATTTAAAACTGATTGCGGCTGTAATGAATTGTTGGGTCTCGGTGATATAGGTACAACTCACTGAAAATACGGCATGGGTTCCCCCCCACAGTCCATTACCAGGCCCTTTGGGTCTGGTATGAATATTAAGGGGAACCCTGAACCAAAATGTAAAAAAAAATGCGTGGGTGTCTCCCCAAAATCCATACCAGGCCCTTCAGGTCTGGTATGGATATTAAGGGGAGCCCTGCGCCAAATAAAAAAAAATGGCGTAGGGGCCCCCCCAAATCCATACCAGACCCTTATCCGAGCACGCAACCTGGCAGGCCGCAGGAAAAGAGGGGGGAACGAGAGAGCGCCCCCCTCCTGAACCGTACCAGGCCACATGCCCTCAACATGGGGAGAGTGCTTTGGAGTTGCCCCCCAAAGCACCTTGTCCCTATGTTGATGGGGACAAGGGCCTCATCCCCACAATCCTTGCCCGGTGGTTGTGGGGGTCTGCGGGCAGGGGGCTTATCGGAATCTGGAAGTCCCCCCTATATGAATTGGTAAGAGGTACATTGTGCCCCTACCAGTTCACAAAAAAGTGTCAAATATAGTAAAAAGGACAGGAGACACTTTGGGACAATTCCATTATTAAAAAATAAAAACGTTCCATCTCACGCCGCCCGACGATCCGGAAGAAAAATGCAACAGCTCCGCCTCCGCCTCCATGGGAGGCTCCCGCCAAGTGATGCTTCTTCTCGTTTTGACAGCTGTTATATGGCGGGGTCACCCGGTGAAGTAAATGGGTGACCCCGCCCCCTCTGACGCCACGTGACGTTATTTTTTAATAAAGAACTTGTCCCAAAGTGTCTCCTGTATTTTTTACTATTTTTGACACTTTTTTTTGTGAATTGGTAGGGGCACAATTGGTAGATTCTGATAAGCCCCCCGCCCGCAGACCCCCACAACCACCGGGCAAGGGTTGTGGGGATGAGGCCCTTGTCCCCATCAACTCCAAAGCACCCTCCCCATGTTGAGGGCATGTGGCCTGGTACGGTTCAGGAGGGGGGGCGCTCTCTCGTTCCCCCTCTTTTTCTGCGGCTTGCCAGGTTGCGTGCTTGGATAAGTGTCTGGTATGAATTTTGGGAGAATGCCATTTTTTTTTACATTTTGGCGCAGGGTTCCCCTTAAAATGCATACCAGACCTAAAGGGTCTGGTGTGGATTTTGGGGGGACTCCTATGCCATTTTTTTTTACATTTCGGTGCAGGGTTCCCCTTAATATCCATACCAGACCTGAAAAGCCCGGTATGGATTTTGGGGGGACCCCCACACAATTCTTTTTACATTTTGGTTAGGGGTTCCCCTTTATATTCATACCAGACCCAAAGGGTAATGGACTTGGGGGGGGGAACCCATGCCGTTTTTTTCAATGAGTTTTATCTATATTGCCGAGACCTAACAATTCATTACAGCCGCGACCAGTTTTAAATGACTTTTTACCCTTTGGAAATTAAATTTTGCTGTGGTATTGTTCTAAACACATGAAAACTGCTCCACTTTACAGGCACCCAAAAAAATTTATAATACTATAGACACCCCCCAGGCATGATATTTAAAGGAATATTTCATTTTTATTGTTTCACTTTAAGCATTATTAAAATCGTCAGTTTTTAAAACTTTTTTTTGCATTGATACATGTCCCCAAACACTTTTTATGGCAATAACTTGCAACATAAGATGACCTCCGTTCCCAGTGGATGCCTTGTAAGGATAAACATGTCGGGTGGAGCATAATCTGTGACCCTATCACGCTGAACAGCTAGCTGGTCTGATCCACGGCTGTTTCAAATCTGTTTTGTTTGCTGAGTGCTTCTTTGAATGTGTAAGCCAGTGTTATTTCCGTGTAAAAAATAAACCTTTGTTTCGGAAAATACTACACCATGAAGCCTTCCTCTGTTCTATTTTGATCGAGATGTTTTAGACACTTTTTAACCAAGGAGAGATTTTGGATACAAAGCCTCTTGGAGTGGTCTGCTCCGGTAGCCGGGGATACATTGCCTCTCATCAGAAGACTGCAGGTGGATTCCTTCTGTGCCGGCAGGCTGATGCACAAGCGCTTATGATCTCTACCTAATGAGATCCTACAAATCTGGTAAGCAGTTTGTAATACTATAAGCTGGAACATTCTGTGATATCTTATGCTGGAACATCTTACTGTTTGAGGATGTGTGCTCTATTTTGGAAGCTGAATACTTCATGATTCACATTTGGACTTTTTTAAATATACAGATATTTTAATTTGAATGGTATATTCTTTATTGGGTACACTTTTGCACATACTGTGTTGTTTAAGAAGTTGAACACTTCACGATTCACACATGGACAATTTTTAGATATTGAACTTTTTTCAACTTTTGTTCACTGAAATTTATTTAGAATGTATTTTTACTGAATGCACCATTATTCCACATATTGATCTATTGGCAATTTTGTGTGTATTTTAGTGTATGCGCGCTCTTTCTCTCTTTACAATAACTTGCATATAAGCCTTTAAAATTAGCACTTTTGGTTTTTCATGTTAGTGTCCCATAGACTTTAACGGTGTTCTGCGGCTTTCGAATTTGCTGCGAACACTGCATAATGTTCGCTGTTCGAAGAACAGACAAACACCCGAAGCTCGAGTCGAACTTATGTTCGACTCGAACACCGGGTTCATCCCTAGTAGGGATCAAACAGAAGCGTAGTCAGTAAACAAGCTAAAGGTTGATAATGAGTAGTTGCAGGTTGGGATCAGTCAGAAGCGTAGTCAAAAAAGAAGCCAAGGATCGATAACGAGTGGTAGCAAAATATGGACGTTCAGCATGGAAGACAGGAGTGAGATACTGGCTGGAGAGAGCACAATAATCTGGCAAACAGGAAGTACAGAGACATGGCTTAAATCAGGAAGTTAATGGGAGGAGGAAATAGTTCAGGGTTCAAGACAAACAAGGTTAAAGACAGGATCATTCAAGAAATTGTCAGGGCACTGTCCAGCATTCCAGGTAGATCAGCAAGAAGAGACATTGCCTGACACAGCAGTTGTTCCAGGTTCAAATCCAGGCCCTGAGATGTATAGTAGCACAGGTCATGGGTATACAAAGTTACCCGGCATCAGTACCAGAATACAAACACAGAGGCAATTTAAAACACATCTCCAAAGGACAGGCAATTATTTGTAAAAGTAAAAAGTGATAAGGGTACAAATCATATGAGAATTCATCAATGACAAATGCCTCTGGAAGGAGGGAAGACACTAGAAAAGAGAGAAGAATAAATAGAGGAATGGAAAGGAAGAGAAAAAGGACAAGCATGAAAGAGAAAAATGGGACATAAGAATAAAATGAGAAAGGGGGGGACATGGGTATAGAGTGTTCCCTTGAGGCCTGACTGAACAGCAGCATCTGGGTACATTGATGTGTCCAATCAGACTGAAAGTAGGGAGTGGTTCAAATTAAAGTAACCATTATAGGTTGTCCATGGGTCCCAAACCTTAAGAAATTAGATGTGGGTGTCAGTGAGTATGGAAGTGAGCTTCCTTTGTATCATAGTCCCCTGTGAGCCCCTGTTTAACTTCAGTAAAGGTAAAGTTCACACTTTAAGTGCATACAGCAAAACAGAACATGGACTTCTTAAATGCACTTTGCAAGTTCTGGTTTCTCGCTCCACTTTGCATCACTAGGTACTATCA
The DNA here is from genome assembly GCA_029206835.1 of Rana muscosa. Taxonomy (NCBI): domain Eukaryota; kingdom Metazoa; phylum Chordata; class Amphibia; order Anura; family Ranidae; genus Rana; species Rana muscosa. The sequence goes on along the minus strand of JARGYO010005626.1, from coordinate 64,872,344 downwards.
CAGTAGCTCAACATGTATCAGGGAGATGCAATAGAATGGGCTACCAGAAATATATGCTTATCCTCAACTGTAACAGTAGATTAAAAATCCTCATGAACTTCGCCCCGCCCACCCTATGGCTAAGCCTCTGGTGGGCAAAGTAAAATGCATCAGGGTGTGTGGTGTGGTGGAGACATGTAGGCTGAGGCCACCCCTTATCGTTTATTCACCTGGGCTCTTCAGGAGTAGTGGCAATCTTTTCCTCTTTACATTTAATGCAACTCCTTTTGCTGTAGAGTACAATATTTCTGTCCTTTAACCCCATACTGCCTTCTACAGCTTGCAAGATAAAGTTACTTATATATGCGTGCAATTGTTCATTAAGTTATGATCTTACAAATGTAGGGATGCACACATCTGCCAGGCTTGATTTGTGGGACATTCGTTAAATCCTTTATGAAGTCCACAAAACCTTAATTTAGCATCAAACCCCACTGGGAGAAGGGGTTTAAAGTCCATGGGAGAGTGATTCTTGGTTCTAAATGTTGGCCTTTTTCAAGTCTAATAGGCAAGGTATTTTCATGAAAAATTAGCTGGTCATTGCCATGGGGAACATGTTTAAAAAAATAAAAATAATGTATAGCAGGGAGAGAGTCTTCAGGGGCAACATTAAAAGTCCACAAATCCTTTAAATAACATGTTTGACGTGCCTAAAAGTAGAACTAAATGCAAAACTTATTTTCATTTTGTATAAAGTAACTGAAAGGTTATAACCCCTGTTGTGTTTTTTTTTTGTTTGCCACCTGTGTTCCATTGCAGAAACTTCCCTTCACTTCCTGTCCTATAGCCAAATCAGGTAGTAAGTAGAAATCCCTCAAAACTGAAGGGATCCATGTTTGTCACCAGGATCATCAGAATTATTGTTGCCTTTGGAGGTTTTCCCCTTGACATGGACATTCACTGTATTGTTCATTTAAGCACAAGAGACTCCATTTTGTTCACGCTGTTGAAATGTGTTCTGTAACCTTCACCTAACACACAGACACATCTTCTGCTAGAAGCTCTCTCTGTCTCTTCTCCGTCATCCCCTCTCAAGGTTTTACTTTTGCAATTGTTCTATTCACTAGCTTTTAATAATATATTTCTATTTGTTAGCTTTTTAATAACATATTTCCACTTGTTAGTTTTATTAACATCCTTTTCTTATCTATGTATAAAATAACATGTATTAATAAGTTTTGGCACTGAACGGACATTTTATACACAGTGATTGCGTCCTGTGAATCTGTTCCTGCAGCTGCAGTATTAACTTCTGTTTTTAGAGACCCAATCAGAAATAATTCCATAACACCCTCTATTACTGTTCTGGGGACAACTCAAAATTTGGGATTTTCTTTTACTTTCACTTTTGATGACAATGGTGCACAAATAGAGAGAGTGCCCCAGGGGCACAGACAGCAAAAAAAACCAAAAAAAAACCTGAAAGGTGTTTTAATCCCTCTTCATTCTATCCAAAACCCCCAAAAAAGTTTTGCCTTTAGTTATACTTTAATCCCTTGCCGACCAGCCGCCGCAGTTATACTGGCTCGGCTGCGTAAATTGCTGTAGGTGTACGTCGGTTTGTGCACGAGGTTCTGTGGGCAAGCGCGCACCGCCGGAGGCACGCTCACCGATTGGCCAGCGGGGGAGCCAATCAGTGGCCGCCAGCAATCATTCCCCGCAGAGACAGAACGGGGATCTGCCGAAGTAAACAAGGCAGATCTCCGTTCTGACGGGGGATGACACAGGATCTTGTCTTCCTGCTATGCAGGAATATGTATCTGTGTGTTGTCCCAGGCAGCCCATTCCTCCACACAGTTAGAAATGCACTGTTAACCCTTTGATCTCCCCTGATGTTAACCCCTTCCCTGCCAGTGTCATTAGTACAATGTCGGTGCATATTTTTAGCACTGATCACTGTAATAAAGTCACTGGTTCCCCAAAAAAGTGTAAAAAATGTCAGCTAGGTGTCCGATCTGTCCGTCACAATGTTGCAGTCCCACTAAAAATCTAGAAAAAATAATAAAAATGCCATGAATCTATCCCCTATTTTTATAGATGCTATAACTTCTGCGCAAACCAATCAATTTACACCTATTGTTTTTTTTTTTTAACCAAAAATATGTAGCAGAATACATATTGGCCTAAATTGATGAAGAAATAAAAAATTTTTTTAATGGGTATGTTTTATAGCAGGAAATAAAAAATATAGGTTTTTTTTTCATAGAGAAAAAAAAATTAAAAACACAGGTGATCAAATTCCACCAAAAGAAAGATCTATGTGTGAAACAAAGGACATACATTTTATTTGGGTACAGCATCGCATGAACGCGCAACTGTCAGTTAAAATAACCCAGTGTCGCATCGCAAAAAATGGCCTGGTTAAGAAGTGGGTAAATCCTTCTGGTCCTTAACCACTTCAGCCCCGGACCATTTGGCTGCCCAAAGACCAGAGCACTTTTTGAGATTTGGCACTGCGTCACTTTAACTGACAATTACAGTTGTGCGACGTGGCTCCCAAACAAAATTGATGTCCTTTTTTTCTCACAAATAGAACTTTATTTTGGTGGTACTTGATCACCTCTGCGTTTTTTATTTTTTGCGCTATAAACAAAAATAGAGCGATTAAAAAAAAAAAAAAAGCAATATTTTTTACTTTTTGCTATAATGAGTGTAGCGGGCATATACTTTTAAATCTGGTGGAGACATCAGTGATGTATAGTTCCCTGCGGCCCAGCAGGTGGCGCTGTCACTTTGGGCCAGGGTTGAACCATTGCTGCAGTGCTGTACCCTTTGTGACCTCTCGCAGCAGTTGTGCGGCGGGGCGGGGAACCCGTTGTGTTTGCTGGGGGAGGGTATAAAGGGGGCGTCCATCTTCACCACGAGGTTCGAGTCCCAGGCACCTTCAGCCTGAGGGCTTCTGTCCACGGTCGGTGTCCAGGCGGCCTAGGCCTGGACACTTGGAGTTCGTGTTCCATCCCAGACACCTTCAGTCTGGGGTGAGGTGCTCAGCTGAAGGCCTGGGGCCCAGTACCTTCCGCTGGGTCCCGCGAGGGAGGGATTGTCCTAGGGGGCCCCAGGAGTGGGGCACCCGAATCCAGAGGCGTAAGGGACCGGAGGAGGGACTCATCCGAAGATCTGGTGCAGCATATTGCCAGTGCCGGGTGAACCTCTGGAGACTGCCCGGAGGGATATCTTTCCCGAACAGGGGCCAAGTTCAGAGAGGAGGGTAGTTCACGTTCTATGACCGGTGGCAGCGGTCCAACTATTCAACTCAGGTCAGTGGCAAAGACCTGCTATTAGGCCTGTGGCAGGGGCCTCAACAGTTCATCCAGTCGGTGGCAGTGACCAAAACTCACGGTCGGTGGCAGAGACTGTGCACCAGGCCTATTCGCTAGCAAAGGAATAGGAGAGTTCATTTGTGCCTGAGCCTACACGTACCCACACCCCTGTTTGTCTGCTACTAAAAAGTTCAACTGATTGTGTTCAACCTGAAAACAGAGAAATAAAGGAGTGTTGGACTTTTGATTGGTGTGGGACTCTATTATTGGCAGACACATCTCCATGGAACAACTGAGGCTTCGTATGCAGTGAACAGACCCGGAGGTAATTCAACTAACTTGCTCAACCCTCATACACATACGAGGGGAGAGTTTGGCGTAGTGTTCCTGTACTCTCGTCTCCCAGGTACCCCTAGACACCAGCCACTCAAACGAGAAGAAACCGAGAGGGAGAGTGAGGGGATAAGCGCTACATAAATATCCCCCAAAAATATATATATAAAAAAATTACATTTCCTCAGTCTAGGCCGATACGTATTCTTCTACATATTTGTGGTAAAAAAAATCGCAATAAGCGTTTATTGATTGGTTTGCGCAAAAGTTATAGTGTCTAGAAAATAGGGGATAGTTTTATGGCATTTTTATTAATATTTTTTTTTACTAGTAATGGCAGTGATCAGCGATTTTTATTATGACTGCGACATTATGGCGGACACATCGGACACTTTTGGCGCTATTTTGGGACCATTCACATTTATACAGTGATCAGTGCTATAAAAATGCACTGATTACTGTGTAAATGTGACTGGCAGTGAAGGGGTTAACCACTAGGGGGCTAGGAAGGGGTTAAGTGTGCACTAGGGAGGGAGCAGACGATCAGTGTCAGTGTCACTAGGCAGAACGAGAAGATGCTTGTTTACCCAGGCATCCCCCGTTCTGCAGCTCCGTGACACATGATCACGGGACACCGGCGGACATCGAGTCCGCGGGTCCCACGGCGCGATCACGGAGCTCGTGGCAGGGGCCACACAGCAGCAAATTTAAACTGACGTATATTTTTGTAGTTTTGAGTCGGTCTTTAAGTGGTTAAGTGGTTAAAGCTTCATGTGGTGATATGGTATGATTTTTACAGACTGCCTTAGTGACTGTATACATTGGCTTTGGAATTCAATTTTTGTCTTTAACATTGCATGGGCAACATACACATACAGTACCCCAATCTGATTTATTACAATGTGAAAAAGTCTTTTTAATTATTGAAAATTTATTGAAATGTCAAAACAGAGTGCAGAAAAACCCACATTCCCCGTATCCCCAAATATTCCAAAAGTATTCTAAAAAAAAAATTCAGGCATGTGTTTGGTAGAAATTGGTCATCGTCAGGACAGTACACAGGCATTTAAATAGGCAGCAAATAAAAATATACAAGGCAGGCTTTAGCTTGCAATTAAAAATTAGTGCATTATCTGAGAGACAATAGCTACAAATAATTTCAGTGGCTTGACAGTATGTAAACAACTTGGTTAAGCTGCAATAAAAGAAGTAAAGAGGGGGTAGGTTTCATCTTCAAATAAAGGACAGTTTGCAAGCATTTAAATAGAGAACAAATAGTGTGTTAGGCAGCCTTGAGGATTAAAGCGGAGGTTCACTGGAATTTATTTTTTTGAAAGCCAGCAGCTACAAATACTGCAGCTGCTGACTTTTAAAAAATGGTCACTTACCTGTCCAGGTTGCCCACGACGTCGGCAGCCGAAGCCGAGCTACCGCTCGGCTCTCGGCTTCCCCTGCCGCCATCCTCGGTGAGGGAATCGGGAAGTCAAGCGCTGCGGCTTCACTGCCCGGTTCCCTACTGCGCATGCGCGAGCCGTGCTGCGCCATCCTCACTGGTCCCCGCTGTGTTCTGGGAGCCGTGTGTTTCCCAGAACACAATGGGGGGGGGGTGGCGCAAAGGGGCGGGACTCCGGTGGGAGTTTTATACAGGTATCTGCACCCCTCCCCCCTGAAAGGTGCCAAATGTGACACCGGAGGGGGGGAGGGTTCCAAAAAGCAGAGGTTCACTTTTGGGTGAACCTCCGCTTTAATGAGTCTTCTCAGGCTCCTAGCTATCCCCATCAGCTGCAGGGTAACAGGTTTTCTCAGTCTCTTAGCTGCTCCCATCAGATGTGGGGTAACAAGTCTGGTAACACTCCTCCTAGGTGGGTTGGTCCAAACGCAGGAGGTGCCTTGTTTAAAGTTCCCAACCTAGGCACCGGGCTGTGTGTTACACAAAGGTCAAAATGTAAGAGGAAGAGATGAGGCAGGTTTTATCTTAAAATAAACACAGTAATCACGAATATTGAATGATGGTTGTACAGTATATAAGCAGCTTGTTATCCAGCCTGCAATCTTTCATTGATTTCTGTGTACTGACCTCTGGCTTTGTCTCCTTACTATCCATGCCTGCCGCCTGCCTTGGCCTTTGGCTTATTCATGTTTATCTGTGCCTGCTGCCTGTCCTGACCTCTAGCTTGTTCCTAGTTATATATATGTATATATATTTTCTGCCTGCCATTCCCCTTTGGCTAATATCCTGGCTATGTGTGTCTGCTGCTTGCACTGACCTCTGACTTGTATTCCAATTATCAAATCCACAGCCAGCCCTGACCTCTGGACTATTACCTGTTGCTCCACTCTACTCGCAGTGCACCTTCCTGCTCCAGTACTTCCTGGTGTCTACCTGACCCATGGTGCTAGAGTAGGATGAAACTGGGGTTGTGATTAGCATGCAGGTAAATCCAAACCCCTCTGAAGGGGTCCCTGCTGGATTTTAAGCTCCACGAGCAGGGCCCTCCTGTCCCTTCTGTATTTAACTGTATTGTAATTGTACTGTTCCCCCTACATTGTAAAGCGCTGCACAAACTGTTGGTGTTATATAAATCCTGTATAATAATATTAATATAATAATACCAGGTGGCTCTTAGACTCTGTGCTCTGGCAGGTTTCATCTTGAAATAAACACTAGAGTGTATTATCTGAGAGACAAGAGCCCAAAATATTGGACAGTGGTTGCAAAGTATGTAAGCAACCTGATTAAGCTGCAAATAAGGAAGGACAGATGAGTCAGGTTAAAGAGTTTCTAAACCCACAACAGTAAAATCTGTCTGTATATGCAGAATAGCATGCTTGTTATTCTCACTGTGGAACTTAAGGGGTTAATCCTCTGCATTGTGTAAAAAGGCTGTTTTATCCTGTATGCACAGATCCTTCCCCTCCTGCACTGTCTATCTGGGGAAAGCCAGCTAATACAGGCAGAGTAGCCAACCTGCACATGCTCAGTTGTGTCTTTAATGCTGGAGAGAATAATTACTTGTTCTCAGAGCTAGCCAGGTCACATGATATTGGCATCACACATGTGGGCGTGTATACAGGCTGAAGTGGAAATCTCCTCTTACCTGGACTTTCAGCACTGGAGAAACAGTGTGTGCAGTTTATCATGTAACTGTGGTATACAGATCATCCAAAAAGGTATATAGTAGGGGTGCGGAATTTAATCGCTGCATCGGTGCATCGCGATTCGGGCGTCCCCGATGCGGCACCGATGCATGCAAGCCTAATAATCGATTACCCCGATGTCTAGCCCCGCCCCTCCTCCCGGGAGAGCTGTTACCTTATTTGTGTTTTTTTATATGATGCGCTCATGTGACTGCCCGGCCCGCCTCTCTCCTCTCTGCTTTCACGTCTCACGTCTCTCCTGGCGTCAGAGACATGAAAGCAGAGAGGAGAGAGGGCAGTCACATGAGCGCGGCATGTACACACTGTTCCCCTGCTGGATTCTGTTCCCTCTGTCTCTCGGCTACTATCGGAACTCCGCCCCCCCAGCCCTGTACATTGCCTACTCACGAATGCAAATTCTTCTAATACCGCTCCGCCTCTCCAGCGCCGCTCACGCCTACTGTTTTTTCACGAATGCTAATGAGCAGAGGGCTGGAGAGGCGGGGCAGTATTAGGAGCATTTGCATTCGTGAGGAACAGTAGGAGGGAGCGGAAATGTACACTGTACAGGGCGGGGGGCGGAGTTCCGATAGGAGCCGAGAGACAGGGGAGAACAGAATCCGGCGGGGGAACCATTCTCGGCAAAACAGGTATGATTTTTTTCCTTAAAGTAAAACAGATATCATACTTACCTGCTGTTCTCATGTAGCATGTCTGCAGTCTGACCATCTCCTGTAGCATGTCCGCAGTCACTGACCATCTCCTGTAGCATGTCCGCAGTCACTGACCATCTCTTGTAGCATGTCCGCAGTCACCGACCATCTCTTGTAGCATGTCCGCAGTCACCGACCATCTCTTGTAGCATGTCCGCAGTCACCGACCATCTCCTGTAGCATGTCCGCAGTCACCGACCATCTCCTGTAGCATGTCCGCAGTCTCTCTGACCATCTCCTGTAGCATGTCCGCAGTCACCGACCATCTCCTGTAGCATGTCCGCAGTCTCTCTGACCATCTCCTGTAGCATGTCCGCAGTCACCGACCATCTCCTGTAGCATGTCCGCAGTCACCGACCATCTCCTGTAGCATGTCCGCAGTCTCTCTGACCATCTCCTGTAGCATGTCCACACTCACCGACCATCTCCTGTAGCATGTCCGCAGTCTCTCTTACCATCTCCTGTAGCATGTCCGCAGTCACTGACCATCTCCTGTAGCATATCCGCAGTCACTGACCATCTCCTGTAGCATGTCCGCAGTCGCTGATCATCTGTAGCATTTTCGCAGTCTCTGATCATCTCCTGTACTAGGTCTGCACTCTCTGACCATCTCCTGTACTATGTCTGCAGCCTCTGACCATCTCCTGTACTATGCACAAGTTGTTGTCTGCTTTGTTTAGACTTTGCTACATGCAGGGAGTGTTGTCTTTTTTTTAAAAGAACAGATATAATTAAAAAAATGGAGTTCTCCTGACTGCTTAAATAAACCATGCGCACTTGCGCTGTAATCGTGATGCATCGTGATGCATAGCGGAATCAAATCGAATCGAATCGTTGACCTGATAATCGTAATCGAATCGTGAGGCCAGTGAAGATGCGCACCTCTAGTATATAGTGGCAATATTTTAATGTAAAAAGATTAATAAGCTGTGGGCACTGTGGGGGGGGGGGTAGATGAACTATTTTCATATTACTTGGTTTAGTAACACTTTAATCTTGAATTAAACAACACAGTTTGTAAAGAGTTCGGTAAGGCCAGAATATACTGTATATTTCCTTTCTGGAAAAACACAATTTTACAATTGTCATTATATAAGTCGACAGACTGGACATGGCCTTTACTCTGGCTGGAGGGATGTTTAATAAACTGGCTTTGACAATATGGCTGTAACTTGGCATTGAATGTTTTCATATTACAAAGTTTGATTGATAACAACTCCTGTATATTTGAATGGTATACTCAATGTTTATGCCTTGCATCATGAGGCCTCTCCTGGATATATGATCTGCATATTGCTTCATTATTGATGTAGTAGTGCACTTATGCCATCAATATTGCTGTAACAAGCTGACTTTTGCCTATTATTCAGATTCAACTCTCCGAGGAGATCTATCTACTGATCAGCGTGAGATCATTTGGCCTAACATGCACATGGAATGATTCCTCATTGTGACGTCTGCTATTAAATACCCTTTTTGATTTTTCTTTGGTTTCTACATTTTGGAGTGAATGCACATTTGATTACTCTTGAACATTTTGATGTGCATAACATGCAAATAATTTATCCCACTTTGATCTGTTCTGTTCAAAAACCGTTGAATGAGCTTATTCTGAATGAACGTGTTTGATTCATTATTGATTATTTTCACTCTGGGACCTTTACTATAAGCAATATTTAGCTATGCTGTGTGCTAAGCATTTATTAGACTATTGTGGTTCATTTGGGATTTACTTTGCTTAAATATATTCCAAGATGATCATTATGATTCTTCTCTTCTCTATTCTCTATTCTGATACTGACCACCTCTATGACAATATCTCACCCTTGTCCTGCCCCAATCTTGTCACTTCTGTCTACAATAGATCACTGTCCTCCACCCTGGATAAATTTGCCCCCCCCCCCGCACTACTCACTACTCACCGAATCAGGTCCCACCCCTACAACCCTGGAAAACAGGTGACACCAGAAGTCTCAAAAAACATAGCAGCGCTCTTGAGCGTCTGTGACGTAAGACTAAGTCTCAACAAGACTTCAACCAATATAAATCTGCCCTCCAAAAATACAATTCCTGCCTCCACATTGCCAAGCAGACCTATTTTACCACTCTCATTAAAACCTTCTCATCCAGTCCTCGTCAACTTTTTTCTACCTTTAACTTTCTACTTCACGCTCCAGTGCCTCCACCCACTAACTCACTCACTGCATAGGAGACACCAATCACTTAAAAAAAAAGATTGATACAATTTTTGATGAGATCTCTACTGTACACATATCTCCCCCTCTTAACACCCCATATCCACAAGTACAACACTTCCCTTAATCAACCCTGATTCTATAGATGAGGTTGCTAAACTTTTCTCTAACTCTCACATAACCACATTGTAATGGACAGGAAGCCATTAGAGGCATCCAGCTACAGGATGCGCGACAAAAGAGAGAATGAGAGCGACAAGAGAGAGAACTAGAGCGGCAACATGAGCGGAGAATGGCGGAAATACGGCAATCGGAGATCGCCTACAGACAGCTGCTAGAATCTGCTCAGCAGCAGGGTGGGGCTACCCTTGCCTGGGACTATCAGGAAATACCAGTTGACAACTATGAAATCCTGACTGAAGAATCGGCAGTGGAAAATCTGGAGATTGCCATCCCCAAAGCTGAAGTGCTGACTGACCTTGATGATCCTGTTTCTGCTTGGGATGATCTTGGATGGAGGAATGTACCTGTCCCGCAGCATGCCAGAGAATCGGCAGTGGAAAATCTGGAGATTTCTATCCCTAAAGCCGAAGTGGATGATATGGAGTTCCAGGGAGCTAGGGCAGTTGGCTCATCTCCCCAGCCACAGATTACAGAAGGTATGGACTTAAGGGACTGTTCAGAGAATGTTATGGATTATGAATCGCCTGCTCAGGTACTGGCAGCAGGACAGAATACTGCAGACCCCTGCTCTACACCCGTGGCAGTTTTAGAGGCCCGAGGTGAGAAGGTGATGGTTCCTCTTTCCCAGTGGATTTCAGAGATGCAGGGGGAGAAGCAGCCCTTTTCCCTCCCCAACAGTTAGCCAGAGCAGATGGTGTGGAGTCCCCAGCGGAAGTGCTGGCAACAGGGCAGAGTGCTAGCAACCTCTGCCCAGCACCGGAAACAACTGTGGAGTTTCAGGGAGCCGGGGCAGTTGGCCCCTCTCTCCAGCAACAAGCTGAGGTGGTAAAGCTTTTACCTCCAGCTGAATCACTGGCAGCAGGGCAGAATGCTACTGGCCGCTGCACACAACTGCCACTTGAGCTGACATCGGTGGATGGGACTGCGGTCTCCACTCACAGCCACCCAGCAGAAGAGCTGGCAACAGAGCAGAGTGCCGCGGGCCTCTGCTCTCAACTAACAGAAGAGGGAGTTCCTGTGGTACTGGATGGGACTTCGGTCTTCACTGACACAACCCCAGAAAATGGTGTGACACTGAGACAGGAGGATGTCAACCTTTCTTTGCAAGCACTGGGGGATTTTCACCCACCACAAGTGGATGGGACTTCAGTCTCCACTTGTATACCCCAGGGATGCTGGGCAGTCGGCCCAGATCCCCAACAACATGACGGACTGAGCCCAGTCACCCTGTCTTCTCCCCAGCGGCGGGTATGTTCTCTGAGAGAGGCAGAGGTTGGCTGGGTAAGTAATGCTCTGTTTGGAGTAATTTATTTGGGGTACTGTGTGGATACCGGCATTAGAGGAATGGAACTATGGACTAACTTCGGAGTCAACCCGTCTGGGGTCGCCTCCTGTGTTAGTCTCCTGCCGAAAGGGGAGAGATGTAACGGGAAGGCCCGGGGAACCCAGAATCTCTTAGACAGTATGAGATACATTTGTTTCAGCTTCCCCAATGCCTCTTATGTGTAAACCACCCTGTGTCTCACTTAGGGGCACAGGGTGAATGAGAACCCCACCATGATCTGTGATAGCCATATCCAATACGGTATATACAGGGCATATATTGTATGTATTGTGTGTGGGGGGATTGTGTAATCATTGCTGTGATGAGGTGGGGAGTGATTTACATTCTACTGTCTAGTGTGGCTTGTGGTAATTAAGTCTGTAATTATAGTTTGTGGAACTATCAGACAGAAAGGCTACAGATCATTTCATTGTGAGATGTGTATTGAAAATTCGTTATGCAAATATTGTGTGAAGTCTTTTGATAAATGGGAGACAGTAAGGCTTGTCTAAAGGTCATGGGTCTGAGACAGCAGCTGTAGCTAATTGACTCATGTAAATTCGGTCTGGTCAGATGGGTATTGGGAAACAAAAGCTAACCTGTTGTCGTCTAAGAGGTGTCAAAATGATGTGTATTGGGCCTTGTGATGTTGTGGGTGGAGTTGGACCATTGTTCATGTAGATTAATGCAGGATTCGTTGAGTGTATAAAAAGACCAGGGTTTTCTCATAATAAAGTAGTTCATGTTGGAAAGATACAGAGTGCGTCTCGTTCTTTTGGAAGGATTAATTCCTATGGGAAGCGGTCGTCTGACTGTGGAGGATTGACAGTGAATTCGTGTCCAGGAGAGGGAAGATATTTAAAACGGCGTTAACCCCTTTCGTATTTGGGGTGTCATTACACACATGTCCCCTGGACCCCGTTCCCTTTAAAATACTGCACCCTCTTGCTCTATTCTACACTCTCTAACTCACATCTTCAATCTCTCCCCCTCTTCTGACATCTCCATTAACTCTCTAAAACATGCACTAGTCACCCCCATACTTAAAAAGCCTACCTTGGACCCTTCCAATCTTAACAACCTATGCCCCTTCTCCTTGCCCCCCTTTTCCTCCAGTCTCCTTGAACACCTGGTCTCATGATTAGGGGTCAGGTTCGAAGACCAGTTGCTATAGCAGTGGAGGGACTACCACCAACCAGCAGGATAGCTACACAGGCCGTCACCCTGGTGAATGATGCAGGCTCACCTGAGGTGCGGAGGCTAAATACTAACCAGTGTTTACCAGAGCTCCTGATGGTAAAAATGGATTTTGCTGTGTGTTAGTACCAAGTCGCAGTCCTCAGGATTGCCCTACCAGGAGGTGAGCAATTCGAGGTCCAGTAGCATATAAGCAGGTAGGGATCAAACAGAGGCATGGTCGAGGAACAAGCCAAGGGTCAATAGAGAATGGTAGCAAAATATAGACAGCAGCAAGGAAGAAAGGAGCGAGATACTGGCTGGAGAGAGCACAATAATCTGTCAACCAGGAAGTGCAGAGACATGACTTAAATCAGGAAGTTCATGGAAGGAGCAAAGAGTTCAGGGTTCAAGACAAACAAGGTTCAAGACAGTATAATTTAAGGAATTGTCCCAGGAACTGTCCAGCATCCCAGGTAGCTCAGCAAGAAGAGACATTGTCTGACACAGTAGAGGTTCTGGGTTAAAATCCAGGCCCTGACACCTGACTAAGTGACTAAGTGATCGCCTCATTAAGAATAACCTTCTTGATCCCTTTTTACTATTAACACTCCACAGAAACTGCTCTCCCAAAACTCACAAATAATTTACTAATGACTAAAACTAATGGACACTATTCTGTACTCCTTCTTTTGCATAGCTCCCAAATGTCCCTGATTTCGAGGGACTGTCCCTGATTTGGAACAAAGTCCCTCAGTCCTTCTTTCCTTCTCATTTGCCCCTCATTTTGGTCTGATCTATATAGTTGTATAAAAAATGAACTTTTTATCTTTCAAACATTTTTTCCCAGTGTAAATTTCAAAAGCCAATATAAAGTAATAGTAGGGGTAAAATAAAGCACTTATGGGTTTATTTATTTTTTTGGTATAATTCTCCTTTAAGGGGGTGTGGCAGGGGGTGTGTCCTATGCCTACATACTTTCGCTAATAGGTGTCCCTCATTCCCATCTCAAAAAGTTGAGAGGTATGCTTCTGGACCTTTTGTCTGCCTTTCATACGGTTAAGCACCCCCTCCTTCTCAAAAACGTTACTCCTTTGGTCTCCATGACTGTACTCTTCATTGGTTCTCATCCTATCTATCCCACTGCACATTCAGTGTCACTACTTCCTCATCTCCTCTTCCTTTCTTTGTTGGGCTCCCCCAAGGTTCTGTTCTTGGACCTCTCCTATTCTCAATATACACCTCCTCCCTGGGTCAGCTCATAGCCTCCCATGGCTTTCAATATAATTTCTACGCTGAGGACACCCAAATCTAACTCTCTGCTCCTCATCTCATGCCATCAGTCTCCTCACGCACTACTAATTTACTGACTGATATATCAGTCTGGATGTCACACCACTTCCTCAAACTCAATCGATCTAAACCTGAGGTCATAATCAGGCCTTCTGATTCTTCCTGTATTGAATTGTATTGTAAATGTACTGTCTGCCCTCATGTTGTACAGCGCTGCGCAAACTGTTGGCACTATATAAATCTTGTAAAATAATAATAATGTTTTATATCTGTTTTATTAGTGAGTCTATTTGGAGAGGAACTTATGAGTGGTCTATTATTTTTGGCTACTGCTTTTCAATTTTGCACTCCTGGTATAACCTGGTATGTTGAATGCTTCTAAAGTTTACAATATTTTGATTTAATCTCAGGAGTTTTTTTATTATAATTATTTTTATTACAGTTTTTTGAGGCGATAATTATATTCATTGGTTCTTCCTAGGGAATGTGGTCAATGTTTATAATTTTAATAATTTTTAACTGTGGGTTGGGGTTTTGGGGTACAATCATATGAATAAAGATTTTTTTGTAGATTTATAGATTTTTATTTTTGCGTCTGAGTTTTTTGCGGGACACTTACATAAAATGAGTGACAAATGAGTGACAATAGTCACAAATATTGTTCATTGGCTGGTAATTTATGTAAGCAACCTGGTAAGGTCCCAATGTAAAAGGAGGCAGGTTTTATCTTGAAATAGAAATTAGAGTGTATTATTTGAGAGAAAATAGCCACATATATATCTTTTGAGTGCAGGAACATTGTAATAGTATATAAACTCTGAGACAGAAAGTGTGTATTTTTTTGAGACACAATAGTCACAAAGAGCACTAGTATAGGCCACAAACTCCCAAGCTCAATGCAGTATTTACCTTACAGCAAACATTAGAAATTTGGTAGCTAAGGTCCAGCTGCAGAAGCATTTACAGTACTGGAGTACTGTGTGGCACCTTTGCAGAACTGCAACACTAGAATAGGCAACAAACCTCAAAGTGAAATGCATGATTTAGCCCAGCCCTTTTCAACCAGGGTGCCTTGAGGTTTCTTCAGGGGGGCCTTGGCAAAATGCCTAAAAATGTATTAAAAATTGTATACAAGCCAGTGAGTGGATCAAGCCTGCCACGGGTTTTCATTATGCACCATTACGACTTTCTAGACACATGGGGGTTATTTATGAAAGGCAAATCCACTTTGCACTACAAGTGCAAACTACAAGTGCAAAGTGCACTTGAAATTGCACTGAAGGTGCACTTGGAAGTGCAGTCGCTGTAGATCCGAGGGGGACATGCAAGGAAAATAAAAAACAGCATTTTAGCTTGCACATGATTGGATGATAAAATCAGCAGAGCTTCCCCTCATTTCAGATCTACCCCTCAGATTTACAGCAACTGCACTTCCAAGTGCACTTTCAGTGCAATTTCAAGTGCACTTTGCACTTGTAGTGTGCACTTGTAGTGCAAAGTGGATTTGCCTTTCGTAAATAACCCCCTTTGTATGCTTTTCATTCTCTTTATCAATAGAATTTCAGGCAAGTTTTTAGCATTGTTAATGTAATTGCTTTTACTGGATGTTTGTTAATGTTGGAAGTTATGCTAAGTTTAGCCTTTGACCACATTAGAAAATCCATCTATTAGGAATGTGCTGGCCTAATTTTCATTTTGTATGTGTTACAATCACCCTTCAACAAAGGTCATCAACTAACAGGTTTACAAGCTAAAACTAATTTTAGATTGAATCATATATCTCGAGAGGCCCCACTGATGACAAATCCCTGTTTCAAGCTACCATCATTATTTAATCTACTGTAGTATTAACTAGTACAAAAAAGGCTATAATAATCTTTGTATGTGTGATGTAATGAACATCTATTTAAACCTTGGGATGGACTGCATAATGTCAGGTTCATTACTGACTTCAAATTGAATATATTATAGTTTGTAGGTGTAAAATTAGTATATAATACATTCAAAAATATCTTATTTTGAGAAAGGAAAAACAGACACTCTTATGCTCAAATTGTTTTTATCTTCATTCTTTTATGAAGAGTTTTATTAAACTAAACAAGAATGGTTAACAAAAAATGGAGTAGCTCATAGTGAACATTTCATTTATTTTAATTTTTTTCATAAAATGGATAAATGATAACACTTACTTGGCTGCTACAGGCAGTGACAATTTTGTGTCATTTTTCTTTTCTGTTGTTTTGAATGGAACGTATTGGGGCTGATTTACTAAAACTGGAGAGTGTAAAATCTGATGCAGCTGTGCATGGTTGCCAATTGGCTTCTAACTTCAGCTTGTTCAGTTAAGCTTTGAAAAAAAAAAATAATGGAAGCTGAGTGGTTTCTATGCAGAGCTGCTTCAGAGTTGGCACTCTCCAGCCTTAGTAACCCCATAGTGTATTTCCTGTGAGCACATGCTTTCAATTATGGCAATGTTCAACTTAAAGATATTATTTATGTGGTTCTTGAGGCATAAAGTTTTTTACCTGAAAGTGGATGTAAACCCTCCATACACCCAGTGAAGTGAACAGCCTCAGAGGATACACAGAGATTAACCAAATCTCCCTACATAGGTTTTACATGTATATCTGCTGTCTTCACATTTACAGTATATACTGTTTAGAATGTTCAGATCGTGTTAGTAAATTTTCTCTTCCTGTTTGAGTGTGATGTCTGGGCATGCAGCCAAGATAGCTAAAATTGCTGATTGGAGGAAAGGCACACGCCCCCTCTCCACATAGGCAGAGACTCTCAGAGGTGTTTTGTAACAGGGCCAGCTCCCTGCTAATCTATTTTAGCAACCTCCTCAGACAGAAATTTCAGGCTGCTTTTATCTGATGTGTCAGAGAATTTGTCAGGAGTTATCAGGCTGATAACAGAGGAACTGTTCAGGAGAGAGCTACGGGACATAGCTCTTTGAAGAGAGATAACAAAATACTGCAGATATATGTGCCCAGCTCAAATTTCATGAATTGGGTTTACATCCACTTTAATGAATTCTCTGGCAGCTCCCCCAGATTCCACTGGAACACTTACATGGCTCCTTTTTCAATCCAGCAGCTCTGCTCACTCTGCCTCCTCTCACAAGACACAGAGGCAGCAGCCATAGGCTCCTCCTGCTGTCAGTCAAATCCTGTTAGGAGGCCGAAGGGCCAAGCCGTGTTGTCTAAGGACAGTTGTTTATAACCATGTTTACAATTATACCAAATTTATTACATTATGCAATTATTCCTTCTTATTGTATATTAAAAATAATCTTGGTAATTATCTATTAGCTTCTAATCTTAAATATAACATTATTACAACCGCTTTAAAGTCTGTCTCCAGAGAAAGTAAAAATCCTCCTTTTCAGTGGAGCTTTAAATGCTTGTTTAGGTTTAAGGGACCAGGAAAAACTCTTAATTACCCAAAACTTAATTACCCAATTTTTTAATTCCTTGGCAGCTAAGACTCTCCTCTACTCTCCCATCCTCCGATGTTAGACTATTTCTAAGCATCTTTACATCCCATGCAAGACTATGGGCCTTGCATTGTACTTGATGATCCCACAGGGCCTGCAACCAAGAGAACATAGGGGGAAAGAAGCTGCAGGGATCAGTCATTACAGCCTGAAGCCTGTAGGAGCAGAGGGTCAGGTAAATAAAAGTACTTTTTTGCATCCCCTAGACGTAATTTAGCCTTTAACCCTTGTGTTGTGTGGGCATTTCCACTGAAAGAGAGGACTTTTACTTTAAATTCAGCTTTAAGTACCTGCTACTGTATATTTTTTAGTTCTCAGTTAAAATGTTATATTTTAGAGACCTGTACATTAATTTCTACAGCCAGGGTATATTAGCTACTGATGTGGGAGTAATTTACTAAGAGGTACTTGATCACACCTAAAACAGCTCAAAAACCTATTGCGGTGGCTAAATACCGGGAGCTCTCACAGGAAAAGCTCAGACACTTCTGCCCCATCAAATGATGGGGGCCCTCACTGGCCAATAGGAATTTGCAGGAGGCAGGAAAGGTCAGCCAAGCTTTGCCTGTCAGCACAGCCTGGTTTTTGGCCATTACAAGAAATAAACAAAGCCTAGTTAAGCCTAGTTAATTATCCCACAACGTTTAGTAAAATTGAAACAAAATAAAATATATTCAAAAACATGTGAATTAAAATCACTCATTAAGCTTTTCGTCCATAGCCCAAAAAGACCTGGACTCAGCAGGCTCCACAGATGAGGGGAACCTCACCGGGATCCTAAGATCCCTTTCACACTGAGGAGTTTTTCAGGTGGTTTAGCACTAAAAATAGGGCCTAAATACTGCCTGAAAACTCCTGCCCCTGCAGTCTCAATGTGAAAGCCCGGCGCAATTCCGCCCCAATTCCAACGGTATAGCGGCGCTAAAAATAGCGGCGCTATACCGCCACCGCACCCACCGCCCCAGTGTGAAAGGGGCCTAACTGGCTGATGTGTTTCGAAAAGATATGCCTTTTTCATCAGCACCATGTTAACTGCGCATTCTATCAGCTCAATATATACACACCTGCCCACCACTGCTTATGTGAAAAGTGTTTTATATATTATCACATGAGCAGTGCTGGGTAGGTACAGAGGTCAGTTGTCCCCTCCTAATTTTTAGGGCGGTGCCTATGGTTCTCATGTCTTGGGCATTAATATGCATGTATATATTTTGAGCTGATAGAATGCAGTTGACTGATGAAGAAGGTATATCCTTTGTAAAACATCAGTCAGTTAGTTAGGATCCCGGTGAGGTCCCCCTCATCTGTGAAGCCTGCCTAGTCCAAGAGTTTTTGGGCTATGGATGAATAGCTTGATTTTTAATTCACGTGTTTGTGAGTATATTTTATCTTGTTTCAATTTTAATAAATGTGGTATAATGCACTAAGCCCATGCGTCCTCTTTTGTTTATGTCTCATAGTGGCTACAGGACATCCCCAGTCCTAGGGGGCAGCAAGGCTTGGAGTGGTATTCCTGTGAAGTAGAGTCTGCATTAGCACTTGAACAAGGCTACACAATTATACGCAGGAGATTAGTTTGTTTTTTAATTTTGTCTTTTGGCCATGACAGAAGAGTTTAGAAGGTATTGCAGTTATACAGTACATAGACACCTCTAGGTACCTGAACTTTATATTTGGGTTTCATTACTCATGATAGAGTGTGTATAATATAAATAATCTTATGGGCACAGATGAGGCGGCACTTATGGGCACAGATGAGGCGGCACTTATGGGCACAGATGAGGCGGCACTTATGGGCACTGATTAGGTGGCACTGATGAGGAGGCACTAATATAAAAAAAAACAAAGGAGAAAGGAGGGCGCACCAACCTAGTGCATTACCACTTAAACGTTTTATTTAAATTATAAAAAGTAGTAGTCCTACTCACAATCAAAGCTTAAATGAAAGCTTATCGGAAAAATCAGCTGGAATTTTTCGGCACCTGCCGACTGGACTCAATGACAGAGAGGGTCTGACAGTACCTCAAACCTTTGGATAGCTGACGCGTTTCTGGGGCGCACCCCTTTCCTCAGAGCCTAGATGGTCCATAATAGCTCTCCCCCACAAAGACCTCCATCATATGTGTGTGTGCACACATGCAGAGCCATCAGCTCAGGTGACCACAAATTAGCAAGTCCCGCCTCCCACTCCTAGATAGCCCCACCCTTATGGGTGGGGCTTCCACTAACCCCCTTCCCACACAAATAGAAGACACCCCAGCAACCACTCAAAGATGACCTGGGGGGGGGGGCTGGACCCTTTAGAAAAGATTAGCGGGAGAGAATGGGCATTATATCCCCACCTTCTAGAAACACTGGCTATTAATAAGCCATCATGTCCTCTAGTGAAGCAGGCCGCCAGTACAGCCATGCGTGTCCACCATAAGGATACCCTCCAAAAGAATGGCCTATTAGGATGTATTCACCTCGTATAGATGCGGAGGGGGCAACTGTGGAAACTGTGTGCATATGTGTCACAGGAAAAAAGATGTGACCGGTGCAGATGGGAAGAGCCACAAGATCAAACAATTCATTAATTGTGGCACCCCCTACGTCATCTATGGTTTACTCTGCCCGTGCGGTCTCTTATATATTGGTCGTACATCTCGACCAATGAGGACTAGGATGAATGAACATAGGAGTAACATCTTGACAGAGAAAGATAAATGTTCAGTGCCTAGACACTTTAAGGAATTCCATGATAGTAGCATAGATGGTCTCAAGGTCTTTGGTATAGAAGCCATATCAAGTAATTTGGATAATGGCAAAAAATACCAGATTTTGTGCAAAAGAGAGGCCTTCTGGATTTTCACCCTGAAAACTATGGCCCCGCAGGGCCTCAACGAGGAAATAGAGCTGCATAACATAGTGTGATCACAGTTAGACCAGTGTGGACAGTTTAGGGATGGGGTTTGGTCCCTGCCCCTTGCTGATGGTCTACTGTCATCACATCTGGCATGAGCAAATGGACTTTTCCCTTTGCATCATGGCTAAATATCTCCCATTAGTCGCTATAGGTGGTGCTTGATAGGGTAGCTTATGGCACTGCCATGTGGCCACCTCTGGGCAACTAGGTTTCGTAGATGAGAGTAGCTCCTTAGGTCTATAGGGCTGCACATAGGTGATTGTCAGGGAGATCTTTTTTGGGTATCTGTTGTGAGTTCTAACGGGGGGTTGCTTTTTTAACAATATAATATACTTAACTGTTGTATGTTTTGGATATGATGAGAACTGGGCTCTCTACAGACCCACGAGTTTCCGGGCCTCAAATTTAAATGTACAAATAGTAAGGCCATTGAGATGTGTGCCTCTGGTATATTACCCAGGGCACCTGTCTTTATTGGTTTGGACGTGAGTCCAAATAGGAGAATATCTCGTGGGTCTGTCACACAGTGGGTTGGTGGACATTATAGTTACTGATACATACGTGTTTAGCATACTATTTACCGTTCTTGCTCTTGTGTGTGTATACAGGTATATTGTGTGTGCATGTATACACCTTTTCCTTAGGAGTAATGCTGCTGGTTCTTTGAATAATACCATTAATAATAATAATTTTAATCCATAATTTTAATTACGTATTTTATATGAAATTGTGTATTATAATTTATTCCTTTTATATATATTTGTATTTATGAATTTTATGTAATTTATGAGTATGGACCGGTAGTGTAGTGTTACCCTATCGTGTATGGTTTTTAGTCCATTGGTGGCTTTTATATTATCATTAATATTTCCCAATATTTGGGCTAGTATTGTTGTGTAACTATTTGTCCCATACCCCCTTGGGGGGTCCCACCCACTGTGTGCACCTACAACCTTTATTATTGTGTGTGTGGCCATGCTTTGAGGATAAATCAGCCAGCTCTGAGTTGTGACCCCTGGTTGGCATTTGGCTCCACTATATAGGTTTGTGCCAATTTTATATTTGGCCACTAGAGGGAGTGACGCCATTTGGCTTGTTACACCACCAGATTGGCCATTGTTTTTAAAAAAATCGCGTTGGGAGGCCTTTTAGACGGACCGGAAGTGGCGGGTGGAATGCAAACACACCCGCACTTCCTGGTCTGCTGGTTAGAGGCGTGCTGTGTATAGGGGAGCGGAACTGACGTCTCGGCAGATCCGGAAGTCTCGAAAGAACCGGAAGTGCGGGCTGGAACGCAGGAGGTACCCGCACTTCCTGGTTGTTAGACAGCGTGCGTCCCAGCGGATTAGCAGGGACGTCTGCAGTGACAATACAGCCACCGCTTATGCCGCGCCAGGAGGAACTGGTTTTGCTTCCATTTCTCGGGGTAAGATCTTTTCGGTTCCTACTGCCCTCTACCACACTATATATGTTAATATTGGTCTATACCAATATCCCTCCCTCTACACACACCCCCGGTATACGAGGTGAATACATCCTAATAGGCCATTCTTTTGGAGGGTATCCTTATGGTGGACACGCATGGCTGTACTGGCGGCCTGCTTCACTAGAGGACATGATGGCTTATTAATAGCCAGTGTTTCTAGAAGGTGGGGATATAATGCCCATTCTCTCCCGCTAATCTTTTCTAAAGGGTCCAGCCCCCCCCCCCAGGTCATCTTTGAGTGGTTGCTGGGGTGTCTTCTATTTGTGTGGGAAGGGGGTTAGTGGAAGCCCCACCCATAAGGGTGGGGCTATCTAGGAGTGGGAGGCGGGACTTGCTAATTTGTGGTCACCTGAGCTGATGGCTCTGCATGTGTGCACACACACATATGATGGAGGTCTTTGTGGGGGAGAGCTATTATGGACCATCTAGGCTCTGAGGAAAGGGGTGCGCCCCAGAAACGCGTCAGCTATCCAAAGGTTTGAGGTACTGTCAGACCCTCTCTGTCATTGAGTCCAGTCGGCAGGTGCCGAAAAATTCCAGCTGATTTTTCCGATAAGCTTTCATTTAAGCTTTGATTGTGAGTAGGACTACTACTTTTTATAATTTAAATAAAACGTTTAAGTGGTAATGCACTAGGTTGGTGCGCCCTCCTTTCTCCTTTGTTTTCTTTAGCTATATGAACACCCATTGTTCTGAGGAGGGCTGCAAGACTTCAGACTTTGCCTTTAGACGGAATTACACTACCCGTGTTTTGACGATACACCGAGAGCGCAGGAGATTTTTTTTGTCAATTTGTTGTTTCTATTTGGGGACTCCAGCTGCCAGGTGTTAAGCCTAACTGGGTATAGAGTGTTATCAAAGTGCTAAATACATATAAGCAAGTATGGTACTGTCAATAGAAGAGAGACAGCTAAGGAGAGCATCACTGGCAAAAGGCTTCCTGAGCAGTATTGACAACTTTGAACAGCAATCGGAAGGACAACATGACACCAGTACTACGGTTACTACACCTATTAATAGAGAGGAGAAGATGGTATCAGCATTCTACAAGCTCAAGCATCTTTTAGAGAATGAAATGACTCAGTGGTGGGATATTGTATTGCTACAAAAGTATATAGAGGTCAATAGAATTCCAAGAGGTCTTAGGCTAAATAAACTGTGCAATTTCCTCGATGAAGATATAAATCAGGAGTGGGTTAGAGAAATGCGGGCATTTAATAGAACTTGGCTAGTAATGATTATTAAACAAAGGGAAAGGAATTTGGCGAATATCAAATTAGATATCACTAATATACAGGAGGAATTATCTGCTTATATAGACCTAGAAGTCTTTTCTGTATGGGATAATAAAATTAATGAACAAACTATGGAGTTTGAAACAGACTTGATAGTTCGAAAGTCGGGAAAATTTGAAAGAGATAGGCAGGACTACACTAATGGATGTGAGTTTAATTGGAGGAAAGATAAAAATCCTCCACTCCCAGACGAGAAAAGAGAAGGGAAAATGGGGGGTGATGTAGGCTATACTGGTCAGCACTACCAACAGGTGGATAAGGGGAGTAGGAGTCGCCATATGACTAATAGTTACCCCCAAAAAAGCAGTAAGAACCATGGGAACAGAAAGAAACCCTGGTATAGAAATAAACCCAAATATAAGAACAAAAATAGAACTAGGAGCACTAGTGATCAGCCATATAATGAATTTTTTAGATCCAACGTACATGATGATTTCCCCCCTCTCCCGGTGCAGATTGGTGCACCGGTAGAGAGGAGTAGAAATATTTTGTGTGACAAAGAGGAACAAAGAATAGATGACCCCCAAAGTCAGGATAGTGCTACTGATGAGACCCAGGTAACAGGGAGGAAGGCTCCATTGCAAGAATTACCAACAAATTCTGTGAATACTAATAGCATTAGAATGGAGACATCAAAGGATGACAACTCTTTTTTTGGGGAAGGAGCTGCAGGAAGGACGAAACCTGCAGCGCAGAAAACACAAGTACCCAGACCTCCCTCCCCCCCAAACACCAGGAGACTAAGAAATCAACGAGAAGAGGGCAAAGGGGAGGAAGGAAACATAAGAAGAGAACAGAGGAGATAGAGAGCCATTCAACTATCAAAATTTTCAACCTCTCAAAATGTATATTTACAGAAAAAGAACTAGAACTGTTGAGAAAGGGCCTTAATTATGCCCCAGAAAGCCCCCCTAACCTTTTCGAACTGTTCATCGATTTGAATAAATTTGTGCGCAACCTTACGGTGAAGCGCCACTTTAGGTTTAAAGAAATTAATGGGACAGACAGTGAAAACCTAGAGACAACCACTACAACTCTAGGGGAGAGGTCTCTAGATAAGGATATGTTGGAGATCTTGGAAGAGTTGTATGCAGAAGGTGGGCCAGAACCTCTAGAAGAGACCCCTGCTCTGGCACATGAAGAAGCGATAGTAAAAACGAACTTTAGACCAAAGTCGAGCTTCTATCCACATTGGAATAAAGGCAATTTTATACCGACCTTTTATGAGGTCGTGATGGGCGAATTTAGGAAAATGTGTGGGAATAAAAGCCAGAAATGTAAAAAGGGCCATGAGGTTGGGATCGAAACTCCCCTAAATAGTCTGAAGAAGAATTCAGAAATCATTATAAGGAAAGCAGACAAAGGAGGAGGGCTGGTCATACAGGACAAAGACCAGTACCTAGAGGAAGCCTTTAGGCTAATTGGGGATGTAAATACCTATGAGAGGCTCCTATGGGATCCAACTGTGAGCTACAATGAAGCTTTCAAAAAATTGTTGGACAGGGCACTACAAAGTAAGGTCTTGAGCAAAAGTGAATACCAGTTCCTATACTCAAAACATCCGGTGGTCCCTCACTTCTATCATATCCCGAAGGTACACAAAGATATGAGAAGACCGCCAGGTAGACCCATCATTGCAGGAATCGATAGCCTGACCAGCAACCTTGGGAGCTATATTGATTACTTCCTGCAAGGCCTAGTGACAAGTTTGCCATCATACATCAAAGATTCAGGCCATGCATTGGAAATACTAACTGCATATAAATGGGAAAAGGGATATAGATGGCTTTCGCTTGATGTAGCGTCCCTATATACGTCCATCCAGCATGAGTTTGGTCTCCGAGCCATTGAGTATTATCTGGCAGAGGCACATCTATTTAGCCCACAGCAGGCACGGTTCATTTATGACTGCATAGAGTTTACTTTGACTCATAATTATTTTTCATTTTTGGACTGTTTCTACAGGCAGGTGAGGGGCACAGCGATGGGGGCTAGGTTCGCTCCCAGCTATGCTAATTTGTTTATGGGGTATTGGGAACTTAAATATATTTGGGCCAATAACCCCTTTGGGAGGAACCTAGTCCTGTACTCACGGTACATTGATGATGTTCTTATCATCTGAAATGGCACCGATGAAGAACTGGATGGGTTCCTGTCGCATTGTGCGGGAAACCCTTTCGGGATCTCTTTCACGCATGTAGTAGACGAAAAATCTCTGATATTCCTAGATCTAGAACTGAGGTCAGATGACAGTGGTAGAATCTACTCAAAAACCCATTTTAAACCAAGTGCGGGCAATTCCTATTTGCATGCCCACAGTCATCACCATCCAAGGTGGATTAAGAATGTCCCCTTTGGCCAGTTCTGTAGACTCAGGCGGACATGCACCCTGAAGAAAGACTATGAAGAGCAAAGTCTTATCCTAAGAGATAAGTTTAAGGAGAAGGGGTATGGAGAAGTGCACATAGAGGAGGCTTTTCAAAAATACCTGCAGTTGTACAGAGAAGGTAATGCTGGAAGTGTTGAAAGCACAAAGCATGCAGAAGATGAACCATCACAGGTGAGGTTCTGCACCAGGTACAATAATAAAGTACCTACTATACACAAAATCTTCAAGAAAAACTGGAAGATTTTGGAATCAGACCCCCTTTTGAAGACATGCCTCCCACCCCATCCCAACTTAGTATTTAGGAGACCAAAAGACTTGAGGAGCATCATTGCCCCGAGCAGGGTGAAGAGAAATAAGGATAAAGGGCTTAATAGCATTTGGACGACTATCTTCGATCAAAAAGGTAGCTATAGATGCGGAGGGGGCAACTGTGGAAACTGTGTGCATATGTGTCACAGGAAAAAAGATGTGACCGGTGCAGATGGGAAGAGCCACAAGATCAAACAATTCATTAATTGTGGCACCCCCTACGTCATCTATGGTTTACTCTGCCCGTGCGGTCTCTTATATATTGGTCGTACATCTCGGCCAATGAGGACTAGGATGAATGAACATAGGAGTAACATCTTGACAGAGAAAGATAAATGTTCAGTGCCTAGACACTTTAAGGAATTCCATGATAGTAGCATAGATGGTCTCAAGGTCTTTGGTATAGAAGCCATATCAAGTAATTTGGATAATGGCAAAAAATACCAGATTTTGTGCAAAAGAGAGGCCTTCTGGATTTTCACCCTGAAAACTATGGCCCCGCAGGGCCTCAACGAGGAAATAGAGCTGCATAACATAGTGTGATCACAGTTAGACCAGTGTGGACAGTTTAGGGATGGGGTTTGGTCCCTGCCCCTTGCTGATGGTCTACTGTCATCACATCTGGCATGAGCAAATGGACTTTTCCCTTTGCATCATGGCTAAATATCTCCCATTAGTCGCTATAGGTGGTGCTTGATAGGGTAGCTTATGGCACTGCCATGTGGCCACCTCTGGGCAACTAGGTTTCGTAGATGAGAGTAGCTCCTTAGGTCTATAGGGCTGCACATAGGTGATTGTCAGGGAGATCTTTTTTGGGTATCTGTTATGAGTTCTAACGGGGGGTTGCTTTTTTAACAATATAATATACTTAACTGTTGTATGTTTTGGATATGATGAGAACTGGGCTCTCTACAGACCCACGAGTTTCCGGGCCTCAAATTTAAATGTACAAATAGTAAGGCCATTGAGATGTGTGCCTCTGGTATATTACCCAGGGCACCTGTTTTTATTGGTTTGGACGTGAGTCCAAATAGGAGAATATCTCGTGGGTCTGTCACACAGTGGGTTGGTGGACATTATAGTTACTGATACATACGTGTTTAGCATACTATTTACCGTTCTTGCTCTTGTGTGTGTATACAGGTATATTGTGTGTGCATGTATACACCTTTTCCTTAGGAGTAATGCTGCTGGTTCTTTGAATAATACCATTAATAATAATAATTTTAATCCATAATTTTAATTACGTATTTTATATGAAATTGTGTATTATAATTTATTCCTTTTATATATATTTGTATTTATGAATTTTATGTAATTTATGAGTATGGACCGGTAGTGTAGTGTTACCCTATCGTGTATGGTTTTTAGTCCATTGGTGGCTTTTATATTATCATTAATATTTCCCAATATTTGGGCTAGTATTGTTGTGTAACTATTTGTCCCATACCCCCTTGGGGGGTCCCACCCACTGTGTGCACCTACAACCTTTATTATTGTGTGTGTGGCCATGCTTTGAGGATAAATCAGCCAGCTCTGAGTTGTGACCCCTGGTTGGCATTTGGCTCCACTATATAGGTTTGTGCCAATTTTATATTTGGCCACTAGAGGGAGTGACGCCATTTGGCTTGTTACACCACCAGATTGGCCATTGTTTTTAAAAAAATCGCGTTGGGAGGCCTTTTAGACGGACCGGAAGTGGCGGGTGGAATGCAAACACACCCGCACTTCCTGGTCTGCTGGTTAGAGGCGTGCTGTGTATAGGGGAGCGGAACTGACGTCTCGGCAGATCCGGAAGTCTCGAAAGAACCGGAAGTGCGGGCTGGAACGCAGGAGGTACCCGCACTTCCTGGTTGTTAGACAGCGTGCGTCCCAGCGGATTAGCAGGGACGTCTGCAGTGACAATACAGCCACCGCTTATGCCGCGCCAGGAAGAACTGGTTTTGCTTCCATTTCTCGGGGTAAGATCTTTTCGGTTCCTACTGCCCTCTACCACACTATATATGTTAATATTGGTCTATACCAATATCCCTCCCTCTACACACACCCCCGGTATACGAGGTGAATACATCCTAATAGGCCATTCTTTTGGAGGGTATCCTTATGGTGGACACGCATGGCTGTACTGGCGGCCTGCTTCACTAGAGGACATGATGGCTTATTAATAGCCAGTGTTTCTAGAAGGTGGGGATATAATGCCCATTCTCTCCCGCTAATCTTTTCTAAAGGGTCCAGCCCCCCCCCCCCAGGTCATCTTTGAGTGGTTGCTGGGGTGTCTTCTATTTGTGTGGGAAGGGGGTTAGTGGAAGCCCCACCCATAAGGGTGGGGCTATCTAGGAGTGGGAGGCGGGACTTGCTAATTTGTGGTCACCTGAGCTGATGGCTCTGCATGTGTGCACACACACATATGATGGAGGTCTTTGTGGGGGAGAGCTATTATGGACCATCTAGGCTCTGAGGAAAGGGGTGCGCCCCAGAAACGCGTCAGCTATCCAAAGGTTTGAGGTACTGTCAGACCCTCTCTGTCATTGAGTCCAGTCGGCAGGTGCCGAAAAATTCCAGCTGATTTTTCCGATAAGCTTTCATTTAAGCTTTGATTGTGAGTAGGACTACTACTTTTTATAATTTAAATAAAACGTTTAAGTGGTAATGCACTAGGTTGGTGCGCCCTCCTTTCTCCTTTGTTTTCTTTAGCTATATGAACACCCATTGTTCTGAGGAGGGCTGCAAGACTTCAGACTTTGCCTTTAGACGGAATTACACTACCCGTGTTTTGACGATACACCGAGAGCGCAGGAGATTTTTTTTGTCAATTTGAGGCACTAATATGCCACACTTATGGGCACTGATAGGTTGCACTTATATGCAGCACTGTTGAGCACTGATAGGTGACACTGATGGGTGACACTGGTGGGCACTGATAGGTGGCACTGATGGGTGACACTGGTGGGCACTAATAGGTGGCACTGTTGGGCACTAATAGGTGGCACTGGTGGGCACTGATAGGCAGCATGGATATATGGCACTGATGGGCGGCACTGATGGGCACTGATAGGCAACACTGATATGCACTGATGGAAAGCACTGATGGGCAGAACTGAGGAGCAGGCACTGATGGGCACTGATTGATGTCACAAATGGGCACTGATTGTGGCACGGATGGGCACTGATTTGTGGCACTGATGGGCACTGCTGGGGCTTTACTGTAATCAGTGCCCTGATTACCTATTCTGGTGTCCCCTGCGAGGAGATGCCAGATTACTGGCATCTCCTGTCAGTGTGAGGCGAGAAGAGCCGATTACTGGCACTTCCGCATTTGCATGTGACTAGCTGTAATTGGACACAGCCGATCACATGATTAGCCCAGAGCCCAGCTCTCACATACACCACAACTTGGTATACTTTGTAAGTACTCAGAATTGACACATTGTCTCCTCTGGCGGCACTGAGTCAATCATCTGATTAGATACTCTGTTGTTTCAGATACCCTATAGCATCCGCCCCTGAGGAAGTGTTTTCCCACAAAATGCGTCGGGCACCAAGGATGTAGCTATATGCCCTAATAGGACTCTATTCAGAGATATAAATTTCTCTATGACCTTTTCAATTTTATATTTATGTTACAATATGTTGTTATGTGCTGCTCAGTTTATATGTGTTTATACACACTTTATGCCGTTTTGATTTTAACAACCTATTGCTATGTGTTACCGTGCTAACATTTTTTTTTATGGATTTATATTGGTTATGCTATGTGTTTATGCACACGCTACCTGTATATATGTAAATTACTATTATAATACACGTATGCA
Organism: Rana muscosa; assembly: GCA_029206835.1. Classification (NCBI taxonomy): domain Eukaryota; kingdom Metazoa; phylum Chordata; class Amphibia; order Anura; family Ranidae; genus Rana; species Rana muscosa. The sequence goes on along the minus strand of JARGYO010005626.1, from coordinate 64,842,995 downwards.
ATACAAATCTGTTAAGTCTCATTTCTTAACCCCAAACAGTCCACTGCTTCATTTAAAGTCCCAAATACCCTTCTCTTCATCACATGGTTAAAGAGCTGCGTCATTGGCTCTTTACAGAGATCGGGTTCATGCCATGTCCTAGAAACATGGCACACCGCGATTGCCGCGCTGCGTGCGAGAGTGCCTGTTCTGGTATGCCATCATATGACGGCGTCCCAGAACGAGAGCCGCACCTCCGTCATTTGATGGTGGGCGGGCAGCAAGTGGTTAAAGTGGAACTCTCTTGCCGGGAAGGAATTAACACTAGGTGGTGATCAAGGGGTTAAATGTGTTCCCTAGGGATGTGTTTCTAACTGTGGGGGGAGTGGACTGACTGGGAGTAGAGAGAGATCGCTGTTCCTAATCACTAGGAACAGACGACACGCGCATGCCTGCTATAGCTGTTAAGGGGGGCGGCTACGGTGATTCACGGTATCGAGCCAAACTGCCGCCATATAATGACGGCGCCTGGTCGGCAAGTGGTTAACACAGGCAAAAAAACAATCAGAAAGGAAAAAATATAATGCTGGACTTTGTTTTTGAAAAGCCCAGTATGGTGTTAAAACAAGTATACAACCTGTAGTAAATATTCATTTGTTAAATATGCTATACAGTTAAACATATAAGACATCAGTTTCTACGCTGTATAACCGGTCTAACAAAAATGGTAAAAGTGACCAAAAAACATTATAATCCCTTACAAATAAACATCAGAATCTAGCTAAATAAAACAATGTGATATTGTGCCGTATAAATCAAAATAATCTATTTGGCACTGTGAGTAAGTTAAGAACTTTATTCATTATACAGCATAACAATGTTAACACTGTCTTAAAATAAAAATACTCCATAAACACTTCTATCCAGCAACGGCATATTTCAACAATATTAGGCAGAAAAGAAATTCACATTTTTACCAAAATGTTTTACCTTTTTAGATGGTGCGGTTTTGCTAAACGATGTAATAAATCATTTTGTACGAGTCTACCTCAAACAAAAGAGTTGTAATATCACAATCCTTCTAATTGAATGGGTTTTTGTAGACAGTTTTCATTACAAAAGTCACAATGCTAAAGAAGATATATTGGATGACTGTCAAGTTTCATTCAATAATTACACATCAATTTAACAATATGCTAAAACTGTAAAGAATCTGAATCTACCAATTACAAAACAAAGAATTGAAGTAGAAGAATATAATAATTACAAAAAAATGTGCAAGACAGTTTAAGGTATAAGCAGCGGCATTAGTTCTGCAATCCTTTATGTACCTCACACATTTTGGATTTAAAGCTGAACTCCAGGCAGATATAATAAAGACAAATGAATGCAGATCTGTAAAGCCATGTACACACGATCGGTTTTACTGATGAAATCAGTCCGATGGACTGTTTTCATCGGACAAACCGATCGTGTGTGGGCCCCATTGGACTTATTTCCATCGGTGAAAAAAAATAGAACATGTTTCAAATTTTTCCGATGGAGAAAAATCGATAGGAAATTCCGATCGTCTGTGTGGAACTCCATCGGAGAAAAAACCCACGCATGCTCAGACTGAATTAGGAGATGGGAGCGCTCATTCTGGTAAAACTAGCGTTCTTAATGGAGATAGCACATTTGCCATGCTTTAACGGACTGAAAAGCACGGAGACTGAAAAGCGCGAATCGGCTCTCACCAAACTTTTACTAACACACAGTAACACAAAATCAACAAAAGCAGCCCAAAGGGTGGCACCATTGGATTTGAACTTCCCATTTATAGTGCCGTCGTACGTGTTGTACGTCACGGCGTTTTGGACGGTCGGAATTTTGTCTGATGGTGTGTAGGCAAGACTGATGGAAGTCAGCTTCATTGGAATTCGGATGGACAAATCCATCGGATTTGATTCCATCGGAAATCCGATCGTGTGTACAGGGCTTAACTATTAATACATCATTAACGGTATTTTTTTTCAAATGCAAGGAGTGTGAGAACATGAATTTGATTTGGTAGTAGGAAAGAACCAAATCTTCCTGGGCAGTTTCAGCAAACATTACGAAAGAGCATTTGCAGAATCCAAACACTATTGAAGTCAATAGGAGTTGAATGTTAAAAAAACTTTGCTAGGCTGATAGACAAGGGATTGTCAAACAAATGGCATGGATAGCTGGGCACTGCCCTGGGGAACATGCGCCAAACAAAAAAAAAAAAAGGGAAAACATTTATTTTGGGTAAGGATAGGCAATTTTAATAATGTTTAAGTGAAACATTAACTACAAAATTATTTTAAATACAATGCCTGGGTGATGCCCTAAACCTGCCTGTGAAGTGGCACATCTGTTCTATGTATACAACATATTTTGAAAATTCTCATACAAAGAAAAAAATGTGCTGTTTAAAATTCGGCACATGAAAACTCCTAGTCACTTTTCTCTGTTTGTATACAACATGACCGAGGATTCTATGGGAACACAAAAAGGAAAGAACAAAATAACCAATGTCAGTTGTAGTAACTAGCCCCAGAAACAGTAATGCAATGATAATAGTGTAACAATAACAATAATATAAGGGTCACCAAATCAATAAATGAAACAAACAATAAGCACAGATATACAACACAAAAGTCCATATGTGTAGCAATGGCGAAAGCTATTAATGCCAAATGAAAGCCAGCAGTAGGGATGAGTTGAACACCCCCCTGTTCGGTTCGCACCAGAACCTGCGAACAGACAGAAAGTTTGCGCAAACTTTAGAACCCTATTAAATACAATGGGCTTGAACGTTCGAAATCAAAAGTGCTAATTATAAAGGCTAATATGCAAGTTATTGTCCTAAAAAGGGTTTGGGGACCCGAGTCCTGCCCCAGGGGACATGTATCAATGCAAAGAAAAGTTTTAAAAACTGCAGTTTTTCGGGAGCAGTGATTTTAATAATGCTTAAAGTGAAACAATAAAAGTGAAATATTCCTTTAAATTTCGTACCTAGGGTGTGTGTATAGTATGCCTGTAAAGTCGCTCTTGTTTTCCGTGCTTAGAACTGTCCCTGCACAAAATGTCATTTCTGAAGGAAAAAAAGTAATTTAAAACTCACTCGCGGCTATAATGAATTGTCGGCTCCCGGCAATACATAGAAAATTCATTGGTAAAAGAAAAAATGTGTGGGGGTCCCCCCAAATTCAATTACCAGGCCCTTCAGGTCTGGTATGGATATTAAGGGGAACCCTGCCGCAAATTTAAAAAAAAAATGCGTGGGGTTCCCCCAAATATCCATACCAGGCCCTTCAGGTCTGGTATGGATTTTAAGGGGAACTCCACCACAAATTAAAAAAAAATGGCGTGGAGTTCCCCCAAAAATCCATACCAGACCCTTTATCTGAGCTCGCAACCTGGTAGGCCGCAGGAAAAGAGGGGGGGACGAGAGAGCACCCCCCTGAACCGTACCAGGTCACATGCCCTCAACATGGGGGCGGACCTGATGGGGAACTTCCTTACCAATTCACATAGGGGGGGCTGGGATCCGGGGGTCCCCTTTGTTAAAGGGGTCTTCCAGATTCCGATAAGCCCCCCGCCCGCAGACCCCACAACCACCGGGCAAGGGTTGTGGGGATGAGGCCCTTGTCCCCATCTCAACATGGGGACATCCTCCCCATATTGAGGGCATGTGGCCTGGTACGGTTCAGGAGGGGGGGCGCTCTCTCATTCCCGCCTCTTTTCCTGCGGCCTGCCAGGTTGCGTGCTCAGATAAAGGGCCTGGTATGGATATTTGGGGGAACCCCACGCATTTTTTTTTTAATTTGCGGCAGGGTTCCCCTTAATATCCATACCAGACCTGAAGGGCCTGGTAATTGAATTTGGGGGGACCCCCACGCATTTTAATTTTTTTTTTATCAATGACGTTTCTCTGTATTGCCGGGAGCCGACAATTCATTATAGCCGCGAGTGAGTTTTAAATGACTTTTTTTCCTTCAGAAATGACACTTTGCGCAGGGACAGTTCTAAGCACAGGAAACAAGCGCTGCTTTACAGGCATACTATAGACACCCCCCAGGTACGAAATTTAAAGGAATATTTCACTTTTATTGTTTCACTTTAAGCATTATTAAAATCACTGCTCCCGAAAAAACAGCCGTTTTTAAAACTTTATTTGCATTGATACATGTCCCCTGGGGCAGGACCCGAGTCCCCAAACACTTTTTATGACAATAACTTGCATATAAGCCTTTAAAATTAGCACTTTAGATTTCTCCCATAGACTTTTTGAATTTACCGCGAACACCCCAAATTGTTCGCTGTTCGGCGAACGGGCGAACAGGCAATGTTCGAGTCGAACATGAGTTCGACTCGAACTCGAAGCTCATCCCTAGCCAGCAGTAGTAAGCAGAACAGTCTTTCTCAGCTCCATGTGGTAAAAATGCAGCCTTTGCTGGGTGAGAAACCTTGAGTAAAGCCATGCTGCACACTCTAAACTGCATCCCACAAGCTCTCCATGGCAATGGGTTTTGGGGCTCCACCTCTTTTTCAAGCCAAAAGGATGGGGGGAGCAGGAAAGAAAGCAATTCTAAACTGGATCCCATACCAACACTCCTAGCTGCTTCTCATGTAGTGTGTTAAGGTTCCATGTACAATGATCCAGCACCGGGTTTTTCCTCCTGTACGAGCTGCTCGGGTTCCTGACAATTTTCCCTTAACCTAGGTATTATTAAGCATTTGCACCTGTGGGTTAGTGTTCAAGAAACGTGTCTCCACGCTGTAGCCAGACTTCCCTGTTTCCTGTAGTATTTGCTGTTGCTTGAGAATACTTGTTTGTTTGTTCTGTCTTGTCGCTGTTCTCAGTATTTTCCCTCTGGCAGCGCTCCTGTATTCCCTTAAGTTTCTTTCCATGCATCCCTTCATTTTCTGTTGCTGTGGGTGCTGCCCACAGCATTGTTTCTTGTCGTTTTGCCTCCTGCTCCTCATTCCTGTTTGCTGTGTCCATCTCTCTCTGTGCTATTGCCCAGCTTCCCCCGCTCTCCTATGCTTCATGCTTTTTCCCTGCATCCTCCCCCTGGTGTCTTGTCTTAGCTTGCTTCAGTAATCTTCCTTGGTACATTGTATCCTGTGTGTGATCCAGGTCCTTCGACTGTGCCATTTGCTGACACTGTGCCTGCATGGGTGTGTATATGAGAGTCGCAACCTGGGGGCTGCCTCGCAGCGCAACACCCACAACTTCCAGTGGCTCTGATGAAGACCAGGCAGCTCCTTAGATCCTGCAATTCTGACACAACTCTGTTTGCGTGCGGTCACACTGCACCTGCAGTTGCTAGGACCGGTATCCTGGCACACTTGTTTAGTCATTCCTAATGCTTTGCTAGACCTATCGTTTTTAAGTCCCAGGGGTCCCAATCCCCAGAACGTGACGTTTTCTGGAACCATGACAGACGAATCCCTATCACCTGTGGACTTCAACAAGAGACTTCTCCAAAGGCCCAGTGCTCAAGAATCTAGTAAAGTTCAAGTTATTCATCATCTTCAGACTCTAACCACTCATTTGGATGAACTCCAAGCTTTACTTTCTGCGTCTGCAGACTTACCTTAGCCAGCCCCTGTGCAGCAAACCGCTCCAGTGGCGGTGTCCACGCTTCATCTTCCGAGTCCGCAACAATTCTCTGGAGACCTTAAGGCCTGGGTTTGGTAACCAATGTAATATTCACTTTGAGTTACAACACCAGAATTTTCCTTTTGATTGGGCCAAGGTCGCATATGTGATTTCCTTCTTTTTGGAGAGGCTTTGGCGTGGGCCTCTTCGCTGTGGGAAAAGGTTGATCCAGTAACCAATGACGTCACAGCAAAAATGTTGATGAGCCAGGCCATGCATCCTCTGCTGCAGGTACACTTCTTCGCCGCCAGCAAGGCACCTTCACTGTTGGACAGTACACCATTCAGTTCTGCACCCTAGAAGCTGAACTCTCCTCGAACAATGAAGCCCTTATGGCGGCCTTCTGGCAAGGTTTGGCGGAATGTATTAAAGACAAATTGGCTGGTCTGGAAATTCCTACCATTCTGGATAACCTTATTTCTTTGGCTGTCCAGATCGACACCAGTTTCCAGGAGTGCTTCCAGGAAAGGGCTCAGCAGTGCAAATTCTTGGCTCCTCATCTGGCTCCAACTTTACCTTGGAACCAGGTTGCCGCCCCCAGGTATGCCCAGCTGAGGTTGCAGAGACCACTTGCGTGTGCAGAGTACAAGCAGCAGACAAAAGAAAATCCAGGAGACAAGCCAAGGTTAGGGCAGGTAGCAAACAAGCACAGACAGTAAATGAAGCCGGGTCGGTACACAGGTAGTCAGACACAGTATAAACAAGTGACAAGCAAATGGGAGCTCGGAGAACTGTTAAGTTGCTCATGCAATGTGGGTTACACTGAGCATGTCTTATATAGGCAAGAAAACTAGGAGGCAGGCCAGGAAGTTATGGACGGGAAGGAAATAAAGGCCCACAAAATAGCAGAGGACGCCCATAGGTGAGCACAGCCAGCCAAACCACACATGTGAAAAGAATCAGCGTAGAGAAGCACTGCAGCAAGGAGGTAAGAATACACAAGCAGGAAACTGCAGGCTAACTTGTGACACATCTACTGTGGACAAAAGGGACGTTTCCTAAAACATTGACCACAGCGCCCAGGAAACTACCAAGGCTAGTGTACCTAGAGGGGAGTATGCTAGACCATAATTTTCATCCCTCAAGTCAACGTCTAACTGTTACTGTGCGGTTGCACTTTCCCACTTCCCCTGTCACGATGGAAGCATTTGTTGACTCTGGTTCAGCAAAAAATTTCATCTCTGCGTCCCTGGTAAAGAAATTAGCTTGGACAACAGAACCTCTTCCTCAGATCCTTCAGGTTTCAGCCATTAATGGTACCATTCTGGCCTCTGGTCCTATTCGTTCCTGCACCACTCCCATCAAGATGTCGGTGGGAGTGCTTCACCATCAGTTCAACTACTTTTTGGTGTTAACGCTGTCCTCCTCCAAGTTGTTCCTAAGTGTTCCTTGGCTTCAATGGCATTCCTCAATGATTGACTGGTCTGGCTCTTATTTGTTATCCTGGGGCCCCACCTGTCACACCAAATGTCTAGCCAAGGTGGTTCCAGTAAAATCCCTTCTAGTGGCATCCACTGAGGTTTCTTCCCTGATATCAATGCACTACTTTCTGAATGTATTTTCCAAATGCAAGGTGGACCAACTTCCTCACCACAGATCTTATGACTGTCCCAGGTTCCAGCATCCCTAGGGGTCGGGTATATCCCTCAGTCTCCCTTAGACCCAATGTCACAGAAAATCCCCAAAAAGGATTTATCCGGAAATTCTCTTCTCCCGCCGGAGTGGGGTTCTTCTTTATGGGGAAGAAAGATGGTTCTCTTTGCCCTTGTATTGATTACCAGAGATAAAATACCATTACAGTTAAAAACCGTTATCCACTGCCACTTATTACTGAGTTTTTTGATCGCCTTTATGAGGCACATGTTTTCATGAAAACTTGATTTAAGTATGTAATCTAATTCGCATCAAAGACGGAAATGAGTGGAAGACTGCATTTAACACCAGGGATAGCAATTACGAATGTCTAGTGATGCCATTTGACCTCTGTATCACCCCAGCGGTTTTTCAGCACTTCGTCAACGAGATCTTCCGTGGCCCCTTTTATGATTGTGTAGTAGTCTATCGTGATGACATTCTTATTTTTTTCTTCAGATCTACCTACACACAGACTTCATGTCCGTACAGTCCTCCAATGCCTTCCTGAAAAAAAGGCTTTATGCTAAAGCAGGGAAATGCCTCTTCGAACAATCTCAAGTACCTTTTCTGGTCTACATTGTCTCCAGACATGGTCTCTCCATGGATCCTGAAAAGGTTGCAGCTATCTCCAATAGGTCCTGGCCCAGCTGTCTGAAGGCAATTCAGCCTTGTGGGTGTGTGTATATAGATATGTATATATGGCCTTTCGTTGTTATTTTATATGTATATATTTATTCATTTACACACACATTTTATGTCTGTTTTTTTTGGGGTTTTTTGTTCTTTTGTCTTTAGATTGAGCCCTGTTTTGTATGGTCATATATAGATACTGGTGATATACCTTATTTATAAATGCAATTTTAATATTGCAGCGGTACCCCCGTAGAGGCTGCTGAAATTTTGGATTGTCTGTCACCCTGCCCAGCCCAGCATTTACCTCTCATTCACCCAGAGACATAGAAAAGTCCATATGCTTTGTTTTTTTTGTTTTATTAAGGGGATTGAACTTGGATGGGGTAAAGGAAATATGGGATGCCCAGTAGAATTGGTAGAACTTGCTTGGGACAACTATATACAGTCCAGACCAGTATATACTCTCCATTTCTCCTCCTGCACATCACTTCCTCTCTAATCTTCACTCCTTTCTCCTCCAGCACATCACTTCCTCTCTAATCTTCAGGCACAGCTAGCACAAAGTGGTTAGGCCTGACACTGGCTCAGCCAGGCCTTTATCAATTGCCCTTTGCAGGCAGGGACCACTGGCCCCTATAGTCTAGAAAAATAGAAAGTCTCTGATGCTAGCTGTTCTACACGCGGCTACTGCCCAAGAAGCCATCCTCAGGCCCTGCCAGCCCTCCTGGCTGCAGCTGCCTTTCTCCACTGCCCCTTTCACCACAGTCCACTTTTCTGGTTCTGCACCCATATCAGACTGCAAGCTCCCAGTCCTCTCAGGCGTGCCTTCCCAGTCCTCCCAACTGTGCCTCACTCACCAGCCCTCTTGGCTGTCCTCCCTGGAGTCTCTTAGCAGTGCTCTCTCCCGCTGTCCTCTCCTTGCTCTCTCTTATGCCTTCGGTCCAGGATCTCTTCAAGTGTTCTTGAAGGTGGCCCCCGACTGCATCTGAGCACCAGGCCCAAAGTCACCCCCCCAGACTGGGGAGATCCCCCAAAGGCCCCGACAGCCTCCACACTCTCTCACTCCAGCTCTTCCAACCAATAACTCCTCCCCAGCTGGGCTGATCCTAGGTATTTAAGGAGGCCTGCCCTCTGCCAATTCAGGTTGGGGATTGGTCAGGGCTCCCTAAAACACCCCAGGCAGCTCCACCTCTCCTCTCCTCCTCTCTTTCCAGAACTTTCCAGCAAACTCTAGAAAGAAGGAGGTCTCAGTGATGATGCCTGTGAGTCACCAGCTGCTACCCTGAGCCACTCCCAGCCCAGAATAATCAAAACAAACAGGCCTGGCTGCCAGCCAGGCCTACCTACATTTGCCTGTCCTACAAAATCAGACAAGTGGTTAATTCCTTCACTTCCTCCCTTGTGAGAAGAAAGGCAGGGCTCTCAAATTGAAACAATTTGCAGTGTTTATGTCAGAGAAGGCTAATAGACCAGACTGTGTGACTGCATAGAGGAGACCAAACGGGTGTAGGTGAAAGTATAACAATTTATTATGGTAAGTGACCAACATACAACCACCTCAAACAGAACACAGTGCAAAGAATAAATCAATAAACAGTGACTATAAACAAAGTATATACAAATATGGGAGATACCGGAATCGTAGTAAAAAGCCAGGCCGAGGTCATACACAAGGGGATCAAGCAAATAGGTAAGGATGGGAATAAAGCAGGAACAGGGAGAGGACGGATGGGTTGGCTGCAGAGCAGGGATCTAAGTAAGCGGGGAGACAAATGCAGGATGAGCTCAAGGTAGGGATTAGGTCGGATCGGGTCAAGCAGGATGCAGGTTCAAGGTAGGGATCGGGTCAAGCAGGATGCAGGTTAGGGATCGGGTCGGATGCAGGCTCAAGTCAGGGTCACAGGTCCTAGGTCAGGGAGAGAGATACCAGGGCAAAGAGTGCTTGTACTTGCCGGGTATTTATGGCAAGGCTGATTAGGTCACAGCTGAGCGGAGGAAGGGCAGTTTGCTCCACACTGCCATTATCCATCCGCTGGTGGAAACCAGTACTGCGTCCAAAAGATAATACAACACCAGCAGGGAAAGATTCTCCTGACAGTTCCAAACTGCCAGGAGACACCTGCTGGTGGACCACAGTACTGCAAGACAAATAATAAATATCACCAGCGGATGGAACCTTTCCTGACAGTACCCCCCCTCAAAGGAGCAGGCTCCGGACGCTCCAACTATCTGTTGCCGGGGAAAGTTCATGGCAACAAGCTGGGTAGTAGGCAAAGTAACATCCAGGCAGACAGTGGGCACATCCAACGGGTAAGCAGGCACATCCGGGCAGAAGACAGTCACATCAAGCTGGGCAGTAGACAGGGGCACACCAGGCTGGGCAGCAGACAGTGGCACATCAGGCTGGGCATCAGACAGGAACACATCGGGCTGGGGAGCAGGCTCCAGGTCATCGAGCTGGGCAGCAGGCTCCGGGTCATCGAGCTGGGCAGCAGGCTCCAGGTCATCAAGCTGGGCAGCAGGCTCCGGGTCATCGAGCTGGGCAGCAGGCTCCGGGTCATCGAGCTGGGCAGCAGGCTCCGGGTCATCGAGCTGGGCAGCAGGCTCTGGGTCATAGAGCTGGGCAGCAGACGGTGGCACATCAGGTTGGGCAGCAGGCTCCGGGTCATCGAGCTGGGCAGCAGGCTCCGGGTCATCGAGCTGGGCAGCAGGCTCTGGGTCATCGAGCTGGGCAGCAGGCTCTGGGTCATCGAGCTGGGCAGCAGGCGGTGGCACATCAGGCTGGGCAGCAGACAGTGGCACATCAGGTTGGGCAGCAGGCTCCAGGTCATCGAGCTGGGCAGCAGGCTCCGGGTCATCGAGCTGGGCAGCAGGCTCTGGGTCATCGAGCTGGGCAGCAGACGGTGGCACATCAGGTTGGGCAGCAGGCTCCGGGTCATCGAGCTGGGCAGCAGGCTCCGGGTCATCGAGCTGGGCAGCAGGCTCTGGGTCATCGAGCTGGGCAGCAGGCGGTGGCACATCAGGCTGGGCAGCAGACAGTGGCACATCAGGTTGGGCAGCAGGCTCCAGGTCATCGAGCTGGGCAGCAGGCTCCGGGTCATCGAGCTGGGCAGCAGGCTCTGGGTCATCGAGCTGGGCAGCAGACGGTGGCACATCAGGTTGGGCAGCAGGCTCCGGGTCATCGTGCTGGGCAGCAGGCTCCGGGTCATCGAGCTGGGCAGCAGGCTCTGGGTCATCGAGCTGGGCAGCAGGCTCTGGGTCATCGAGCTGGGCAGCAGACGGTGGCACATCAGGTTGGGCAGCAGGCTCTGGGTCATCGAGCTGGGCAGCAGGCTCCGGGTCATCGAGCTGGGCAGCAGACGGTGGCACATCAGGTTGGGCAGCAGGCTCCTTAGGCCGGGAAACGGGCACCATAACTTCAGGCCGGGAAACAGGCACCACAACCTCAAGCTGGGAAGTGGGCACCACAACCCCAAGCCTGGAAGCGGGCACCACAACCTCAAGCCGGGAAACGAGGACCACAACCTCAAGCCGGGAAATGGGCACCACAACCTCAAGCCGGGAAACGGGCACCAGAACCTCCAGTTGGAAGGCCGGCCACGGAACACCAGGTTGGAACACTGGCTCAGGAACTTCGACCTGGCAAACCGTCACGGGAACCTCGGGCCGGCAGGCTGGCACAGGGACTTCAGGCTGTCAGGTTGGTACGGGGACTTCAGGCTGGCAGGCTGGTATAGGAACTTCAGGCTGGCAGGCTGGTATGGGAACTTCAGGCTGGCAGGCTGGTACGGGAACTTCAGGCTGGCAGGCTGGCACAAGAACTTCAGGCTGGCAGGCTGGCACAAGAACTTCAGGCTGGCAGGCCGGTACAGAAAATTCAGGCTGGCAGACCGGCACAGAAAGTTCAGGCTGGCAAACTGGCACAGGAACTTCAGGCTTGGCAAAAGGCACAGGAACCTCAAGCTGGCAGACTGGCACAGGGACCTCAGGCTGGCAGACTGGCATAGGAACCTCATGCTGGTAGACTGGCACAGGGACCTCCGGCTGGCAGACTGGCTCTGGAACTGCAGGCTTGAAGGCTGGCTCCAGAACTGCGGGCTGGAAGGCTGGCTCCAGAGTGGCAGGCTGGAAGGCTGGCTCTGGAACTGCAGGCTGGAAGGCTGGCTCTGGAACTGCAGGCTGGAAGGCTGGCTCTGGAGCGGCAGGCTGGAAGGCTGGCTCTGGAACTGCAGGCTGGAAGGCTGGTTCTGGAACTGCAGGCTGGAAGGCTGACTCTGGAACTGCAAGCTGGAAGGCTGGTTATGGAACTGCAGGCTGGAAGGCTGGCTCTGGAACTGCAAGCTGGAAGGCTGGCTCTGGAACTGCAGGCTGGAAGGCTGGCTCTGGAACTGCAGGCTGGAAGGCTGGCTCTGGAACTGCAGGCTGGAAGGCTGGCTCTGGAACTGCAGGCTGGCTCTGGAACTGCAAGCTGGAAGGCTGGCTCTGGAACTGCAGGCTGGAAGGCTGGCTCTGGAACTTCAAGCTGGAAGGCTGGCTCTGGAACTGCAGGCTGGAAGGCTGGCTCTGGGGCTGCAGGCTGGAAGGCTGGCTCTGGAACTTCAGGCTGGCACAGGTTGGTGGGTGTGGAGGTAGGTTGGGTCACTGGTTGGACAGTGTGGGTCGGGAAGTACTTTCGCTTCTTCTTAGATTTAGTCACTGCAGGTTTGCAAATAACAGGGGGAATGTATGAAAAAGATGGAATCGAGCAAATGGAAGAATATGGCAGAGACACAGGGACAGAGGCTGGAGGAGGTTCTTGTGGATTGGCTACAGATAGGAGGGAATAAGCAGGGGGATTGAAGGCAGGGTAGGTGCAACAGGTAGAGACTGGGTAGTAATATTTGGCAGGGGGCTGAGCAAACTGGGCGGTAGCTGGGGTTGCCATAGGCGTTGGGCAGATACATTCTTGGGAAGGCAGGTGATTAATGGTGGGGCCGGGATGTTGTGGCTTGGCTGAATTCGGGAGGAGATCTGACCATGCCTGCAGCAAAGGTTGAACAAAAACTGATCCGCACTCACGCCTTTTAATCAGAGATTGCACTGACCTAACACAATCATATAACACCTGCTGGGAACAGGGGGAATAATGCTCGTAAAAAGAAGCTGGATCATCCTCTAACAACCCGACTAGGGATTCAACTTGGTCACCATTGAAAGGGGGAGAGAAGTCATCACTTCCTTTGGGAACAAATGACAGGACTGGTTCTACACATAACCGGGTTAACAGCAGAACATCCTCAGGCTGCAAGTAACCCTGATCCATCCAAAAATTAGCTGATCGGATTGTTTCCATTAGCTGGTCACTAGTCCATCCCTCTAAAACCTGGTGACAATGTTTGCCATCCTCTGCCACCAGCAGAGAATAGTAAAAGATCTCATCGTAATTCATATCGGCAGAACACACAATAACAGGATGGTTCCTTAATAAAGTCACGTCTGATCAGGGATGGCCCTGGTATAATGTCAGAGAAGGCTAATAGACCAGACTGTGTGACTGCATAGAGGAGACCAAACGGGTGTAGGTGAAAGTATAACAATTTATTATGGTAAGTGACCAACATACAACCACCTCAAACAGAACACAGTGCAAAGAATAAATCAATAAACAGTGACTATAAACAAAGTATATACAGATATGGGAGATACCGGAATCGTAGTAAAAAGCCAGGCCGAGGTCATACACAAGGGGATCAAGCAGATGGGTAAGGATGGGAATAAAGCAGGAACAGGGAGAGGACGGATGGGTTGGCTGCAGAGCAGGGATCTAAGTAACCGGGGAGACAAATGCAGGATGAGCTCAAGGTAGGGATCAGGTCGGATCGGGTCAAGCAAGATGCAGATTCAAGGTAGGGATCGGGTCAAGCAAGATGCAGGTTCAAGGTAGGGATCGGGTCAAGCAGGATGCAGGTTAGGGATCGGATCGGATGCAGGCTCAAGTCAGGGTCACAGGTCCTAGATCAGGGAGAGAGAAACCAGGGCAAGGAGTGCTTGTACTTGCCGGGTATTTATGGGAAGGCTAATTAGCTTCAGGTCACAGCTGAGCGAAGGAAGGGCAGTTTGCTCCACACTGCCAGGATCCATCCGCTGGTGGAAACCAGTACTGCATCCAAAAGATAATACAACACCAGCAGGGAAAGATTCTCCTGACAGTTCCAAACTGCCAGGAGACACCTGCTGGTGGACCACAGTACTGCAAGACAAATAATAAATATCACCAGCGGATGGAACCTTTCCTGACAGTTTACATTTGTGATGGCTGTAATTAGCCATCATAGCAATCATAAGGCGCAGAGGCACTCTGATTGGCTCTGTACATTGTGCCCATGATCTGAGTTGTCAAATGACTGCTCAGATCATTGCCATTCATGGACACATTGGCTGCTCATCTGTGTTTTCTGAAAATTGGTTGAAAGAAGAGAAACTATCTGGGAGGAAATCCTGAAAACACCTGCCACATCCCAAAAGTGAAATTGTATTAAATGGAATGCCCCAGGGATTTTGCGGGTAGGTAATCAAACAGGATGTTTTAAAAAAAAAAAAAAATAGTACAACATTTTTTATTACCATATACAAAAATACACATGAATGTTTAAAACATTATATGGAACAAAAAAACATATAATTACAGCTGCTAACGATTGCTAACAAAAACAACTTGTGGACATGAAGTCAGGTAAGAGTTGTGGTCACAATAACCGACATGTTTCGGATGACGCCAAAGAGAAATTTTGTTTCTGTGTTTCTGGCGTGTTTATTTCTTTTTTCTTGGGTTTAAATAAAAAGCATGCGGTTGTATTTCTAATGAAGAAAAAAAGGAGTATATATATATATATATATATATATATATATATATATATATATATATATATATAAACATATAAACATTTATATAATAGTAAACAAAGTAATTTCAAATACAATATTTATTTGCAGAATGGCTGAAACTGTAATAGTCTATAGTGCTTGAATACTCACATGTTAAATGTTCCTTTAAAGCATAGCATTGCACATCATCATTGCAGATAGTTAGAGGGGATTCTCAGTCCTGCAGTTCACCAAATCCCAGTGGAAATTTTGTCAGGTGTGACAAATTTAGAGCTTTTAGCCTCCCACATTATTTCCTGTCATAGCTGGGTGTGATAAATCCAAGCCTTGAAAGGTTGGTCAAAAGCGGGTCCGGTCAGGCGGCTGTAGCAGCAGACCAAAGCTCGCAGGGGTTACCAGTGGCAACATAGAGGCACAGATCTAATGGACATAGAAGTTAAATGTATATTTAGGATAAATTAGATTACCATAAAGATAATTTTGCCCTCAAAAGGAGACAAGCAGCTCCCAGAGGGTTAAGAGCAGACCGTGCATTAAAAGGAAACACAGGAGGGGAAAGGAAGTAAAGGTAATCAGCCAAAACTTACCTAAAAAGCTCCTCTCAGGTTCATGCAACTGGGAATGGTAAACATGGCTGTGCAGCAAGGATATGCCGCACACCTTGCTACTAAATACCTTGAAAGGTGGGGGTTGTTAAGGTCTGTTAACCAATCCTAGGGTCCATTGGTAAAATGGAATCAATTTATAGAAGAAAGCCGCTGTGACACCTAATGTGAGTAGGTGTATACACACACCTGTGCCTCATAGCATTAGGGGGGTGCGGGGGTGCGCCACCGGTGACTCCTTGGCCAGCGCGGCGTCCGACGTCACCGCGTCGATGAAGCGACGGCGCCAGACGTCGACATGGCCGCCAACACAAGAAGTAGGCAGCAACTACTGGCACGATAGAAATGGCCAGTGCGCACCTGCGGGATGGCTCAGTCTTCTAGCAGTGGCGTGTAATGCTGCAGCCCACAGTGGGGGAATGGCCTCCGAGCCCTACATAAAGAGAGCATGAAGGCCCCCAGTGTCGGGGAGCCTCGATGCGCCACCTAGCCACAATAGCAAGTCCACACCCACCCATCACAAGGTCGGATATGTAAAAAAATATATAAATTGTATATATATGAATAGTAAACCAGGGGAAAAGGAAGGAAAAAATGGAATGAGGTGATACTGAAGGAATCTGAGAGTCCCATCTTTACATGTTGGTTACTTTTGTATGTATAAACCAAAATCTGCAAAAAGCAAGGCAAACAAGTGAGCCATATTTGTAATGGCAGACAAACAGAGTATATATAAACCCTATTATTTAGTAAATTGCTGCATGACAAAGCTAACATAAAGAAAACAAGCATATATAGATAAGGAATCAAGGGACATGGACTCTAAAAAGTGGCCTGGCAAATTTTACTGTGTAGACGGATTGTCAGTGCGGCTAGTGGCTATATTGGGTAGCAATATACTTGAAGAATACACAGGAGATATATGAGATAACTATTCCAAAACAGTAATGTAAATTATGCTAAAGAATAGAAAATGTGAAATTAGGAAACTAGAGGCCTAGTCTATAAAACTATAGCTCTTTATCAAAGCCTCCTGTTACAAAGCCTGGTAAAAATGGTTTTAGATTGAATGCTTCATTTAAACCTGGTGGAAGTGCTACCCTGGTGGGGCCTTCGTGCTCTCTTTATGTAGGGCTCGGAGGCCATTGCCCCACTGTGGGCTGCAGCATTACACGCCACCGCTAGGGGACCGAGACGTCCAGTGGATGCGCACTGACCATTTCTATCTTGCCAGTAGTTGCCGCCTACTTCTTGTGTCGGTGGCCTATCAACGTCTGGCGCCATCACGTCATCGACGCGGTAACGTTGGACGCCGTGCTGGCTGAGGAGTTACCGGTGGGCGGGCATCCCCGCCCTAACGCTACGAGGCACAGGTGTGTGTATACACCTACTCACATTAGGTGTCACAGCGGTTTTCTTCTATCAATTGATTCCATTTTACCAATGGACCCTAGGATTGGTTAACAGACCTTAACCACCCCCACCTTTCAAGGTATTTAGTAGCAAGGTGTGCGGCATATCCTTGCTGCACAGCCATGTTTACCATTCCCAGTTGCATGAACCTGAGAGGAGCTTTTTAGGTAAGTTTTGGCAGATATTTAAACGCTGATTACCTTTACTTCCTTTCCCCTCCTGTGTTTCCTTTTAATGTACGGCCTGCTCTTAACCCTCTGGGAGCTGCTTGTCTCCTTTTGAGGGTAAAATTATCTTTATGGTAATCTAATTTATCCTAATGTAGTGCCCTGTTCCTGAAGAATAGGGGCTATGTGGTAAATTTAGTGTTGTCTGAATTGTAAATAGTTCAGATTGATTGTACAAAGTTAAATTGGCTTCTGTTCTGATTTTGGCTATGTTGTGCTCATTTCTCACTGTTGCCAGTAGGTGTCACTGTCACCACAGGCCAGTGTGAGAAATACAGCAAGCTGAAGTGCATTGACTATTCTTTCCCCAGAAACAGCCCAGTGGGAGTGTTCTTGCTTCTGTGCATTCTGGGAGAGGATATTAAAGGGACAGACACCATGATAATTTGTCTCTGACCTCGTGGCCCTCCTGGCCTAAGGCTGTGTCACTCTTCTACCTAGAGGCTCTCTGCCTCATGGCCCTCCAGGCCTGAGGCTATGTTACTACAAGTAGGCCCAGAAGCCTGTCTGGGGCCTACTTATCTGGAGGTGGTCCTGTGCTGTCTTGCCTGCGTGGAAGAAGCCAAGCAAACTGAGAAGATCCAGGGGGGGACCCTTACTGGAGAGAACCGGGCTGAAGGCTGGTTTCTCAGGAAGGGCCTGGTGACTCGTTTGGAGGATGCACCTAAGTTAACCTACCTCACAGTACTGCCAGGTGGCTTAAAGGTTCTGGTACTGTGCAGCTGTTATACAACTAACTAACTGCTGGTTACAAAATCCTGTGGCAGAGGATTATCCAGGAGTTCCACCAATCGTTAAGTCTGTGAGAGAGACTTGTCCGTGCATCATACCCGGCTGCTAGGTCGGTGTGAGAGGCCTATCTGGTTGTTGCAAGATCCGCTGACAGAAAGCTGTTTTGTCCTTTGGATCCAAGAAAGTAATCAGTGATCTGCAAAAAGGTATCTGAATCTCCCCTAACCCTCTATCCTTCTGCTACTTCAAGTTTTACTATTAAAGCATTGGAAAAAGACTGGCATTCACATCTGTTTGACATCTTCTATTATAGACTCATAGTACTGGGACAGTGAAAGGTGGGGTAATGGCAGGACCCAAGATTATAATCAGCAGCCCTCTGGGGGGTATCGCTACACTAAATATACATTTAACTTCTATGTCCATTAGATCTGTGCCTCTATGTTGTCACTGGTGACCCCTACAAGCTTTGGTCTGCTGCTACAGCCGCCTGATCGGACCCGCTTTTGACCACCCTTTCAAGGCTTGGATTTATCACACCCAGCTATGACAGGAAATAAAGTGGGAGGCTAAAAGCTTTAAATTTTGTCACACCTGACAAACTTTCCACTGGGATTTGGTGAACTGCAGGACTGAGAATCCCCTCTAACTATCTGCAATGATGATGTGCAATACTATGTTTTAAAGGAACATTTAACATGTGAGTATTCAGCACTATAGACTATTACTATGCAGTTTCAGCCATTCTGCAAATAAATATTGTATTTGAAATTATTTTGTTTACTATCATATAAATATTTATGTTTATATATATATATATATATATATATATATATATATATATATATATACTACTTTTTTCTTTATTAGAAATACAACAGCATGCTTTTTCTTTAAACCCAAGAAGAAGCAAATAAACACGGCAGAAACAAAATTTCTCTTTGGCGTCATCCGAAACATGTCAGTTATTGTGACCACAGCTCTTACCTGACTTCATGTCCATAAGTTGTTTGTGTTAGCAATCATTAGTATTTTTGTATATGGTAATAAAAAATATTGTACTATTTATTTATAAAAAAACATCCTGTTTGATTACCTACCCGCAAAATCCCTGGGGCATTCCATATATACATGTGTGTTTTCTGCAGCACTGTTTATAAACAGAGTTCCAGAAACACAGAAAAACACCTAACAATATGGTGGTACAGAGATGGTTAAAGTGAGCATGATCTGGCATTAACAGTTCCTAAGGTAGGTCTTTATGAAAGACTGAGGTCCTGTACACTGGCTTGACCTAGTAATAGTACCTGACCTAGTACTTTAAGGGGTTGCACAAGGGATCAATATGAAAAGTAACAGAGGTACATGGTGTATGCTATTCAGAACTGATATTACTTTAGGCACATTCAGGCCAGGTCAGGTTCACTTTGTAACAGCTCAAGTGACTTCTGGGCAGGTCACAGACAGTTGTCAATCATAGTACCCGACACTGGTGGGGCAGATCTAACAATGGGTAGAGAAGGAAGGGTAGCATGGAAAGTAGGCTAGAAGCAGGAAGAAGAACACCAAAGAGCCTGAGTGGAGGTACCCAGAGGGTGAAAAAAAAGCACTGATTGGAAAAGACGGAATAGTCAGCCAATAGAAAGTGCTGGTGGCTGCGATGCAAAGAAGATCACAGAGGGATCATGTCATTGTAATGCAAACTGGCTTTAAGTGACACTATTACACCACTGAAGGGTCACAAACAAATCCTAGGAGTGGTGTTGCCACCATATCACCTGTATCAAGGAGCGGTATGGCCTGAAACACTTCAGATACTGCACTTGCTTTGTTATGATTGAACAATAAAAAAAAGTATTTTTTTATTTTTGTAGAATTCTATTAGAGTATTCTTTTGTGAATTGTATCTACCATTTACATAGTAGGCACTATAAACAGACTGTTTGCAAACATAATTACATTAAGTATACCATTACAATGACAAATTCATAGTAAAAAAATCTGTTATTTATGCTTTGACTGCACCTCTATATAGGTATAAATGTCTCATGAAATGTGCCTATTTTATAAACCACTAAACTGTTAAACTATTGTTTTATTTTCAGAAAAAATAGATATACTTTTTCAGCCTGTTAGATACTGTATATCCCACAAGCTTAGATTAGAGATGTTAATAGAAATGCATGTAATTAGGCTAAAAACATGTCAAAACACACGTATATTTTAGTGTTCATTTATGGCATTGTCTTACTTTATGTACTCCTTGTCTGCACTATTAAATAGTGAGATCTCTTGGCACTTCAAAAGTTAAACCCACATACAGTTCTAACCTCGAGCACAAAGGCAAAATGTTCCTTTGCCTTAAGTGTTATAGTCAATAGCAGAACTAATTGAAAGCCAATAAATTTAGTACAGTGCACCATGCAGGCTCTATCTTTCTTGCCTATACATCAATAGGTCATTCTCAGTTAATTAAGTGAAGACATAATCAGCTTAATTTATGTAGCTCAGGGCAGTTAATGATATCTTTGTACAGTACCTAATGTTTGGCTTGCCCATATACTGTAGCTTGTCACATATGTCAAGCTTACTCGGCAAACGTTCAGCTTTAGATTTTCAGCTCCTAAGCCGGGATTTCAGGTCACACTCCTTGGTCCAAAGCTGGTAAATGGTTTGCTCATGAGCCTGAAACTGGAAGCCAGCCCAGTGAAATTAAAGGACTAGCCAAATCGCATGCTCTAAACCAATTAAGTACATCACACTCTCTTTGTAGAAAGGGCAGATAGACACCATTGCTAATTAGGCTGGCTTCCAGGCGAAAAACTAGAGCTTAAAGAATTTAGCATGAAACATTTCAACTTGAGTGCAGAAGTTCAGTCCTGGAGTGTGCGTATCCATTTTTGTATTTTTAGCAACAAGTACGCATTTGATTTAGTAGCTGGCAAGCTTAGTGTCGTAAGAAAACCAGTTTCCAGTTTGTTCATGTTGTTCCTCCGGCAAAAACCAGGACATCTTCTGCTTGCTCTGTTTCTCAAGTTTGCTCTTCTGAGGCTGCAAGAGACCACAATGTCAACCAATTGGACCCCGCTTAAAAATCTTAAAAGATCAGGCTGCAAAGCAGCGGATGAACAGGACCCCATTTCTGAAGTTTGATGCTCAAACGACTCTTTCATTAAAAGATGCTCTTTGCTATTGATTTTGGCTTAAGTAATGAGAAAGCTTATCCAAAAATCTTTAGCATTTGGGCTCAAGTTAAGAAAATCAATACCGCTATTTCCCATTTGAACTGCATATGTGAGTTTTATGTACAAAAGGCAAGACAAAGCCCAAATCGGATAAATCAATAGTATTGTCAATAGAACATGAAGCTGACAAATGGTGTTTTAAAGCAATTAAAGTGAGTTGTAAATAGAGGAAAGCTAATCATTTACAGTGCTGCTAAGGACAGAGTGTTTAATATGTATAAATATTACACAAAGGAAATGTTAGGAACAAAAAAAAATAGATCAAGTGTCTGCCTTTTTAACACATTTACTCTTCCTGTCTCTCATGGCACTAAGCTGAATGAACCTTTCAGTAATGTACTGCCATGTGGATATTTTCTGTGCTAGCAAGTGCAGACCAGCACAATTACAAAGAATAATGGCCTAACCTAAGGTTAATTTCTATATAAATGTTGGCAGATGAAAGATTTAAATAGAAAACAAAATACATACATGTTAGTATCTTATTATATTGTTGATCTATTAATTTAAGTTTATTTGTACATTACAATCCTACTTTAAAAGGGGATTCTTCCAGGAGGCTCCTATATATACCAACATGGATGGTGAGAGGTCCACATCTCCTGCACACCTCTGCTGAACGGGCATGCAAGAAAACCAGCATCTAATCCATTCTGGCAGCCAATTGCTGCGAGCGTTGATCAGTGTGTTCTGGGGGGGCGCCCCCTGTCAGAATGCAATTGCATAGCGGGAGGTTTGCGCACCAACATCACTTGTGTTAGTACAGGGAACTCTCAGGTTTTTTTCATGTTCAGCCCTCTGGATTAAATGAATAAAGCTTATCGTGTGTTTCCAGTCTAAAGTTGAACTCCAGGCAGATACAAAAATACAATGTAATCAGGTCATACCATCAACTTCCTGGAATGCCCTGTACAGCACCACGCAGACTGGGATTGGGAGGAGCAGCTGTATAAGCCAATAAGCACTCTGTTGCTTACAGGAAATGTGATTTTCAAAGAGGAGAGGGACGAACTTCTCCTTAAAATGCTAGTTCCTTATTCTCTAGTCAGGGGCTGAGTATGTAGCATTCAGGAAAGTCCAGGACATTGCTGAACTTTCTGGCAGGACTACCTAAAATGCTTAACTAATTAATACACAAATGCAATATTTTCTGTATGTGTCTTTCAACTCTATATTTGTCTGCTTGCTTAGAGTTCAGTTTTAACTTGCAGTGCCATTTTGGGTTAAACTGTTTTTTTGTCCTGTCCATTTAATTTTCTCCAGAGGCTGTTGTTTGGAAATAAGTTGACACTTATTTCAGAAGGTGTTACATTAAGAAAGTGGTGCCAAAAAAGCAAACATTTTTAATGTTCTTTTTTCTTGCAATATTTGTAAGTATGTTAGCAAAATATTGATATAATGATTATTAGGACTAAGCAATGAAGAAAGTTGGAAGTGTAATGTTTTAAATATAACTTTTAGGACAGATTGAGACATTGGTGGCGTGTTTCTATACACATATTTACAGGCATGTCGGACTCTATCTATTTTGAATACACTGCCGGCTCACCACAATGGACCTTTTAACTGACCTAAAGCCTTTTCTTTCTTCAGTGCATGTTCACATATGTGTTTTGTGGTACAGCGTAACTTAGTTGTGGTATGTTAGAATTCCACATATGTTTACTTGCACAATGGTGTGACTCCAGCCTTGGGCACTATACAGGTGAAACTCGAAAAATTTGAATATTGTGCAAAAGTTAATTTATTTCACTAATGCAACTTAAAAGTTGAAACTAATATATAAGATAGACTCATTACATGCAAAGCAAGATAGTTCAAGACGTGATTTGTCATAATTGTGATGATTATGGCTTACAGCTCATGAAAACCCCAAATCCACAATCTCAGAAAATTTGAATATTGTAAAAAGGTGCAATATTCTAGGCTCAAAGTGTCCCACTCTAATCAGCTAATTAAGCCATAACACCGGAAAAGGGTTCCTGAGCCTTTAAATGGTCTCTCAGTCTGGTTCAGTAGGAATCACAATCATGGGAAAGACTGCTGACCTGACAATTGTGCAGAAAACCATCATTGACACCCTCCATAAGGAGGGAAAGCCCCAAAAGGTAATTGCAAAAGAAGTTGGATGTTCCCAAAGTGCTGTATCAAAGCACATTTATAAAAAGTTATGTGGAAGGGAAAAGTGTGGAAGAAAAAGGTGCACAAGCAGCAGGGATGACCGCAGCCTGGAGAGGATTGTCAGGAAAGGCCATTCAAAAGTGTTGGGGACTTTCACAAGGAAAGGACTGAGGCTGGAGTCAGTGCATCAAGAGCCACCACACACAGACGGATCCTGGACATGGGCTTCAAATGTCGTATTTCTATTTTCAAGCCACTCCTGAACAACAAACAACTTCAGAAGCATCTTACCTAGGCTAAAGAAAAACAGACCTGGTCTGTTGCTCAGTGGTCCAAAGTCCTCTTTTCTGATGAGAGCAAATTTTGCATCTCATTTGGAAACCAAGGAGCCAGAGTATGGAGGAAGAATGGAGAGACACACACTGCAAGATGCTTGAAGTCCAGTGTGAAGTTTCCACAGTCTGTGTTGATTTGGGGAGCCATGTCATCTGCTGGTGTTGGTCCACTGTTCTTCATTAAGTCCAGGGTCAATGCAGCCGTCTACCAGGAGATTTTGGAGCACTTCATGCTTCTTTCCGCAGACGAGCTCTATGGGGATGCTGACTTCATTTTCCAGCAGGACTTGGCACCTGCCCACACTGCCAAAAGCACCAAAACCTGGTTCAATGACCGTGGGATTACTGTGCTTGATTGGCCAGCAAACTCGCCTGACCTTAACCCCATAGAGAATCTAATGGGCATTGCCAAGAGAAAGATGAGAGACATGAGACCGAACAATGCAGAAGACCTGAAGGCCGATATTGAAGCATCCTGGTCTTCCATAACACCTCAGCAGTGACACAGGCTGATAGCTTCCATGCCACGCTGCATTGAGGCAGTAATTGCTGCAAAAGGGGCCCAAACCAAGTACTGAGTACATATGCATGCTTATACTTTTCAGGTCCGATATTGTTCTATGTACAATCCTTGTTTTATTGATTTCATGTAATATTCAAATTTTCTGAGATTGTGGATTTGGGGTTTTCATGAGCTGTAAGTAGGGTTGAGCGAACCTGAACTGTAAAGTTCGGGTCCGTACCGAACTTTAGCTTTTTCCCGAACCCGAAGCCGAACCCGGACTTTGCGCGAAATTCCGGGTTCGGGTTCGGGTTTGGCAATCTAATGGCACAGTTAGAAATGCTTCAGGGGCCAGCCAATCACCTTTTGATTAGCTGGTGTGCCCTTAGAAGCCATCATAGCCATGCCTACTAATGGCATGGCTGTGATTGGTCAGTGCAACATGTGACCCAGCTTCTATATAAGCTAGAGGCACACAGCACACACGTCACTCTGCTTCAGAATAGATAGGGAGAGGATCTTGTCTGCTGCTGCTGCTTTTAGGGAGAGATTGAAAAATACATGAGTTAGTCCTGATTCTGGAATCTGAGGGAAAAGATAGAGAGACAGTGTAGTGTAGGGTCAGGTTCCTGTTGGTGCTTTCAGGGAGAGAGATATATTATATAGGAATAGGAGTCCAGATTCAGAGATATAACTCAGCGATCTGCATAGGTTTACCTGCTTGTGTTGCAGTGCAGTCTTTTTACACCGCCATGAGCCCATGTGTCAGAGAAAATCTACCTTTTATCTGCAAGCTCAGTGCACCAGCACTGCATATATTATGTTGAGAGATACACCATTTCCATACTGTGGGTGTATTCTGCTCTTGGAAAAAGATCCATTTAGGGCAACAAAAAAAGGCACTTTATTGTGCTCTTTTCCAAAAGACCCATTAAGGGCAAAAAAAAAAAAAATTGCATTTTATTTTGCTCGTGCAAAAAAAGACCCGTTTAGGGCAAAAAAAAAAAAAAAAAAAATTGCACTTTAATGTACGCTTGCAAAAAGACCCATTTAGGGCCACAAAAAATATTTTGCAGTGTGTTATACATATGTGGAGGCGTGTGAAATAAACCATTTCTATATATTTGTCTTCTACTGTGCTATACTAAAAAAACAACATTTTTTTTTAATAGCATTTTCTGCAGTTCTGTAGCTGTGCGATTCAGCGGTTACGTACTGTGGGTGTGTTGTGGTCTTCCAAAAAACGCCATTTAGGGCCACAAAAAATATTTTGCAGTGTGTTATACATATGTGGAGGTGTGTGAAATAAACAATTTCTATATAGTTTTCTTCTACTGTGCTATACTAAAAAAACAACATTTTTTTTGAAAAGCATTTTCTGCAGTTCTGTAGCTGTGCGATTCAGCGGTTACGTACTTTGGGTGTGTTGTGGTCTTCCAAAAAACGCCATTTAGGGCCACAAAAAATATTTTGCAGTGTGTTATACATATGTGGAGGTGTGTGAAATAAACAATTTCTATATAGTTTTCTTCTACTGTGCTATACTAAAAAAAACAACATTTTTTTAATAGCATTTTCTGCAGTTCTGTAGCTGTGCGATTCAGCGGTTACGTACTTTGGGTGTGTTGTGGTCTTCCAAAAAACGCCATTTAGGGCCACAAAAAATATTTTGCAGTGTGTTATACATATGTGGAGGTGTGTGAAATAAACAATTTCTATATAGTTTTCTTCTACTGTGCTATACTAAAAAAACAACATTTTTTTTGAATAGCATTTTCTGCAGTTCTGTAGCTGTGCGATTCAGCGGTTACGTACCGTGGGTGTGTTGTGGTCTTCCAAAAAACGCCACTTAGGGCCACAAAAAATATTTTGCAGTGTGTTATACATATGTGGAGGTATGTGAAATAAACAATTTCTATATAGTTTTCTTCTACTGTGCTATACTAAAAAAACAAAAATTTTTTTGAATAGCATTTTCTGCAGTTCTGTAGCTGTGCGACTCAGCGGTTACGTACTGTGGGTGTGTTGTGGTCTTCCAAAAAACGCCATTTAGGGCCACAAAAAATATTTTGCAGTGTGTTATACATATGTGGAGGTGTGTGAAATAAACAATTTCTATATAGTTTTCTTCTACTGTGCTATACTAAAAAAACAACATTTTTTTGAATAGCATTTTCTGCAGTTCTGTAGCTGTGCGATTCAGCGGTTACGTACTGTGGGTGTATTGTGGTCTTCCAAAAAACGCCATTTAGGGCCACAAAAAATATTTTGCAGTGTGTTATACATATGTGGAGGTGTGTGAAATAAACAATTTCTATATAGTTTTCTTCTACTGTGCTATACTAAAAAAACAAAAAATTTTTTGAATAGCATTTTCTGCAGTTCTGTAGCTGTGCGATTCAGCGGTTACGTACTGTGGGTGTGTTGTGGTCTTCCAAAAAACGCCATTTAGGGCCACAACAAATATTTTGCAGTGTGTTATACATATGTAGAGGTGTGTGAAATAAACAATTTCTATATAGTTTTCTTCTACTGTGCTATACTAAAAAAACAACATTTTTTTTGAATAGCATTTTCTGCAGTTCTGTAGCTGTGCGATTCAGCGGTTACGTACTGTGGGTGTGTTGTGGTCTTCCAAAAAACGCCATTTAGGGCCACAAAAAATATTTTGCAGTGTGTTATACATATGTGGAGGTGTGTGAAATAAACAATTTCTATATAGTTTTCTTCTACTGTGCTATACTAAAAAAACAACATTTTTTTAATAGCATTTTCTGCAGTTCTGTAGCTGTGCGATTCAGCGGTTACGTACTGTGGGTGTGTTGTGGTCTTCCAAAAAACGCCATTTAGGGCCACAAAAAATATTTTGCAGTGTGTTATACATATGTGGAGGTGTGTGAAATAAACAATTTCTATATAGTTTTCTTCTACTGTGCTATACTAAAAAACCAACATTTTTTTGAATAGCATTTTCTGCAGTTCTGTAGCTGTGCGATTCAGCGGTTACGTACTGTGGGTGTATTGTGGTCTTCCAAAAAACGCCATTTAGGGCCACAAAAAATATTTTGCAGTGTGTTATACATATGTGGAGGTGTGTGAAATAAACAATTTCTATATAGTTTTCTTCTACTGTGCTATACTAAAAAAACAAAAAAATTTTTGAATAGCATTTTCTGCAGTTCTGTAGCTGTGCGATTCAGCGGTTACGTACTGTGGGTGTGTTGTGGTCTTCCAAAAAACGCCATTTAGGGCCACAACAAATATTTTGCAGTGTGTTATACATATGTAGAGGTGTGTGAAATAAACAATTTCTATATAGTTTTCTTCTACTGTGCTATACTAAAAAAACAACATTTTTTTTGAATAGCATTTTCTGCAGTTCTGTAGCTGTGCGATTCAGCGGTTACGTACTGTGGGTGTGTTGTGGTCTTCCAAAAAACGCCATTTAGGGCCACAAAAAATATTTTGCAGTGTGTTATACATATGTGGAGGTGTGTGAAATAAACAATTTCTATATAGTTTTCTTCTACTGTGCTATACTAAAAAAACAACATTTTTTTTGAATAGCATTTTCTGCATTTCTGTAGCTGTGCGATTCAGCGGTTACGTACTGTGGGTGTATTGTGGTCTTCCAAAAAACGCCATTTAGGGCCACAAAAAATATTTTGCAGTGTGTTATACATATGTGGAGGTGTGTGAAATAAACAATTTCTATATAGTTTTCTTCTACTGTGCTATACTAAAAAAACAACATTTTTTTGGAATAGCATTTTCTGCAGTTCTGTAGCTGTGCGATTCAGCGGTTACGTACTGTGGGTGTATTGTGGTCTTCCAAAAAACGCCATTTAGGGCCACAAAAAATATTTTGCAGTGTGTTATACATATGTGGAGGTGTGTGAAATAAACAATTTCTATATAGTTTTCTTCTACTGTGCTATACTAAAAAAACAACATTTTTTTAATAGCATTTTCTGCAGTTCTGTAGCTGTGCGATTCAGCGGTTACGTACTGTGGGTGTGTTGTGGTCTTCCAAAAAACGCCATTTAGGGCCACAAAAAATATTTTGCAGTGTGTTATACATATGTGGAGGTGTGTGAAATAAACAATTTCTATATAGTTTTCTTCTACTGTGCTATACTAAAAAAACAACATTTTTTTAATAGCATTTTCTGCAGTTCTGTAGCTGTGCGATTCAGCGGTTACGTACTGTGGGTGTGTTGTGGTCTTCCAAAAAACGCCATTTAGGGCCACAAAAAATATTTTGCAGTGTGTTATACATATGTGGAGGTGTGTGAAATAAACAATTTCTATATAGTTTTCTTCTACTGTGCTATACTAAAAAACCAACATTTTTTTGAATAGCATTTTCTGCAGTTCTGTAGCTGTGCGATTCAGCGGTTACGTACTGTGGGTGTATTGTGGTCTTCCAAAAAACGCCATTTAGGGCCACAAAAAATATTTTGCAGTGTGTTATACATATGTGGAGGTGTGTGAAATAAACAATTTCTATATAGTTTTCTTCTACTGTGCTATACTAAAAAAACAAAAAAATTTTTGAATAGCATTTTCTGCAGTTCTGTAGCTGTGCGATTCAGCGGTTACGTACTGTGGGTGTGTTGTGGTCTTCCAAAAAACGCCATTTAGGGCCACAACAAATATTTTGCAGTGTGTTATACATATGTAGAGGTGTGTGAAATAAACAATTTCTATATAGTTTTCTTCTACTGTGCTATACTAAAAAAACAACATTTTTTTTGAATAGCATTTTCTGCAGTTCTGTAGCTGTGCGATTCAGCGGTTACGTACTGTGGGTGTGTTGTGGTCTTCCAAAAAACGCCATTTAGGGCCACAAAAAATATTTTGCAGTGTGTTATACATATGTGGAGGTGTGTGAAATAAACAATTTCTATATAGTTTTCTTCTACTGTGCTATACTAAAAAAACAACATTTTTTTTGAATAGCATTTTCTGCAGTTCTGTAGCTGTGCGATTCAGCGGTTACGTACTGTGGGTGTATTGTGGTCTTCCAAAAAACGCCATTTAGGGCCACAAAAAATATTTTGCAGTGTGTTATACATATGTGGAGGTGTGTGAAATAAACAATTTCTATATAGTTTTCTTCTACTGTGCTATACTAAAAAAACAACATTTTTTTGGAATAGCATTTTCTGCAGTTCTGTAGCTGTGCGATTCAGCGGTTACGTACTGTGGGTGTATTGTGGTCTTCCAAAAAACGCCATTTAGGGCCACAAAAAATATTTTGCAGTGTGTTATACATATGTGTAGGTGTGTGAAATAAACAATTTCTATATAGTTTTCTTCTACTGTGCTATACTAAAAAAAGAACATTTTTTTTGAATAGCATTTTCTGCAGTTCTGTAGCTGTGCGATTCAGCGGTTACGTACTGTGGGTGTGTTGTGGTCTTCCAAAAAACGCCATTTAGGGCCACAAAAAATATTTTGCAGTGTGTTATACATATGTGGAGGTGTGTGAAATAAACAATTTCTATATAGTTTTCTTCTACTGTGCTATACTAAAAAAACAACATTTTTTTGGAATAGCATTTTCTGCAGTTCTGTAGCTGTGCGATTCAGCGGTTACGTACTGTGGGTGTGTTGTGGTCTTCCAAAAAACGCCATTTAGGGCCACAAAAAATATTTTGCAGTGTGTTATACATATGTGGAGGTGTGTGAAATAAACAATTTCTATATAGTTTTCTTCTACTGTGCTATACTAAAAAAAAAACATTTTTTTTGAATAGCATTTTCTGCAGTTCTGTAGCTGTGCGATTCAGCGGTTACGTACTGTGGGTGTGTTGTGGTCTTCCAAAAAACGCCATTTAGGGCCACAAAAAATATTTTGCAGTGTGTTATACATATGTGGAGGTGTGTGAAATAAACAATTTCTATATAGTTTTCTTCTACTGTGCTATACTAAAAAAACAACATTTTTTTTGAATAGCATTTTCTGCAGTTCTGTAGCTGTGCGATTCAGCGGTTACGTACTGTGGGTGTATTGTGGTCTTCCAAAAAACGCCATTTAGGGCCACAAAAAATATTTTGCAGTGTGTTATACATATGTGTAGGTGTGTGAAATAAACAATTTCTATATAGTTTTCTTCTACTGTGCTATACTAAAAAAAAAACATTTTTTTTGAATAGCATTTTCTGCAGTTCTGTAGCTGTGCGATTCAGCGGTTACGTACTGTGGGTGTGTTGTGGTCTTCCAAAAAACGCCATTTAGGGCCACAAAAAATATTTTGCAGTGTGTTATACATATGTGGAGGTGTGTGAAATAAACAATTTCTATATAGTTTTCTTCTACTGTGCTATACTAAAAAACAAACATTTTTTTAAATAGCATTTTCTGCAGTTCTGTAGCTGTGCGATTCAGCGGTTACGTACTTTGGGTGTGTTGTGGTCTTCCAAAAAACGCCATTTAGGGCCACAAAAAATATTTTGCAGTGTGTTATACATATGTGGAAGTGTGTGAAATAAACAATTTCTATATAGTTTTCTTCTACTGTGCTATACTAAAAAAAAAACATTTTTTTTAATAGCATTTTCTGCAGTTCTGTAGCTGTGCGATTCAGCGGTTACGTACTGTTGGTGTGTTCTGCTCTTCCAAAAACACCCATTTAGGGCAAGATCCTAAATTTGGAAAATATGAGGAGAAGGTCAAAGGGACGTGGTGGCCCCGGTCGTGGTGCTGCTGGTGGAGCTCCTGTTGCAGGGAGAGGATGTGGTGGATCTGTGCCAGATACACGCACAAGTGAAACACATTCCTCAGGTGCGAGTAGGCGACCGAGCCTGCGGCGGTATTTTGTCGCGCCTAATGAGGCTGTACGAATGTTTAGGCCAGGACAAGTACAGGCGATAGTAGATTGTGTTGTGGTCTTCCAAAAAACGCCATTTAGGGCCACACCAAATATTTTGCAGTGTGTTATACATATGTAGAGGTGTGTGAAATAAACAATTTCTATATAGTTTTCTTCTACTGTGCTATACTAAAAAAACAACATTTTTTTGGAATAGCATTTTCTGCAGTTCTGTAGCTGTGCGATTCAGCGGTTACGTACTTTGGGTGTGTTGTGGTCTTCCAAAAAACGCCATTTAGGGCCACAAAAAATATTTTGCAGTGTGTTATACATATGTGGAGGTGTGTGAAATAAACAATTTCTATATAGTTTTCTTCTACTGTGCTATACTAAAAAAAAACATTTTTTTGGAATAGCATTTTCTGCAGTTCTGTAGCTGTGCGATTCAGCGGTTACGTACTGTTGGTGTGTTGTGGTCTTCCAAAAAACGCCATTTAGGGCCACAAAAAATATTTTGCAGTGTGTTATACATATGTGGAGGTGTGTGAAATAAACAATTTCTATATAGTTTTCTTCTACTGTGCTATACTAAAAAAACAAAAATTTTTTTGAATAGCATTTTCTGCAGTTCTGTAGCTGTGCGATTCAGCGGTTACGTACTTTGGGTGTGTTGTGGTCTTCCAAAAAACGCCATTTAGGGCCACAAAAAATATTTTGCAGTGTGTTATACATATGTGGAAGTGTGTGAAATAAACAATTTCTATATAGTTTTCTTCTACTGTGCTATACTAAAAAAACAAAAAATTTTTTTTAATAGCATTTTCTGCAGTTCTGTAGCTGTGCGATTCAGCGGTTACGTACTGTGGGTGTGTTCTGCTCTTCCAAAAACACCCATTTAGGGCAAGATCCTAAATTTGGAAAATATGAGGAGAAGGTCAAAGGGACGTGGTGGCCCCGGTCGTGGTGCTGCTGGTGGAGCTCCTGTTGCAGGGAGAGGATGTGGTGGATCTGTGCCAGATACACGCACAAGTGAAACACATTCCTCAGGTGCGAGTAGGCGACCGAGCCTGCGGCGGTATTTTGTCGCGCCTAATGAGGCTGTACGAATGTTTAGGCCAGGACAAGTACAGGCGATAGTAGATTGGGTTGCTGACAGTGCCTCGGGTTCCTTCACATTGTCTCCCACCCACTCTTCTGATGAAAGATCAGAGTTGGCACCTGAAACCCATGTCCATCAGTCTTTCACCTCACCCCCTTGCAAATCAGCCAAGCAGTCTGAGCCCCAAATCATGCAGCAGTCTGGAACATGGTCCCCTACACGAGGCGGCACCCTAAGACTCCTCGACCCTTAGTGGACTCCTGACGAAGGCTCTGGACTCCAGGCTTTACTCCCGCACCTAGGCCTCCATACCCAGGGCAGCAGGAACTCCAGGATAGTACCTCACCCCGGGCTAAAGGTACCTGAGATGGAACAGGAACACATGCACCCAGGCCGAAGGCACCTGGGCGTGGACCGCACTGGACATCAGCCCCCAGGTCAAAGGTCTGCCCCTTTTATATGCTCTCCCGGCATGCACAGCAGGTTCCCCGCCCCGCTGTACTACTGCCAAGAAGGGACACAAAAGGCACAGCACTGTATCGGCGGTTCAACCCTAGCCTACCATGGCAGCGCCACCTGTAGGCCGCAGGGAACTGCACACCAATACTGTACCCCGAGGACAAAATGGTCCATGAATCCTACAGAATTAGGGTGTTGGAGCCTATTTACCACTCAAACCCTTCCCTTAAATTTAGCACCCCGCTACATTTTTATTTCAAAGTATTTTATTTTCCCACTAGCTTATCCATGAAATTGAATAATTTAACCCAGAAAGGGCGTATTCTGGGGCATTCCCACCATATGTGTGGCATCGTGCCGTTGAGTTTCTGAGGTTCTTAATGACTTCCCGTACCTCTTCTGCTGAAAAGGGGGCCTCCAGCATATTTTTTTTTTTTTTTATGTTATTTTAAGTTATTTCCCTATCCACATTTGTTTGCAGAGCACTTGCCATGCTCTTAACAACATTTTGCTGCCATTTGCAGCCCTCTAGCCCTTTCCATTACTTTTTTAGAGCCTTTTTAGTCCTTAGAAGTCCGGGTCCCCATTGACTTCAATGGGGTTCGGGATCGGGTTCGGGTTAAAGTTCGGTCCCGAACCCGAACTTTTTTCCGAAGTTCGGCCGAACCCGTCGAACCCGAACATCCAGGTGTCCGCTCAACTCTAGCTGTAAGCCATAATCATCACAATTATGACAAATCACGGCTTGAACTATCTTGCTTTGCATGTAATGAGTCTATCTCATATATTAGTTTCACCTTTTAAGTTGAATTAGTGAAATAAATGAACTTTTGCACGATATTCTATTTTTTCGAGTTTCACCTGTATTTTAACAATTTGCAAAGTATAAGACCATTGTGGACATGGCGGTCTTTGCAGACGGGAGACCTATCAGGGTCTGGATCTGAACCCTGAACAGTCTTACCTTGCCTCTTGTTTTTGGTGAACCTTGAACTCTTTGCTTCTTCCATGAACTTCCTGATGTAAGCCCCATCTCTGCACTTCCTGTTTGCCAGATTATTTTTCTGTATCCAGCCGATATCTTGCTTCTTTGCATATCATTGCCCTTATCTTCACTACCACTTGTTACTGACCTTTGACTTGTTCCACAACTATGCTACTGCTTGATCCCAACCTGCAATCACTTGTTACCGACCCTTTGCTTGTTTCTCAACTACGCTTCTGCTTGATCCCAACCTGCAATCATTCATTATCGACCTTTAGCTTGTCCCTCGACTTCCCAACCTGCAACCCCTTCTTTCCAGACTATGCTTTTGTTTGATTCTTACCTGCTATGTCTGCTTCTGCTACTGGATTCGGGCTTGCTCACTTCCTGGTGGGGATGACCCTGAGGGTTGCGACCTAATACTAACATACAACAAAACCTATCTCCACCATCAGGAGCTTTAGTCAATACCGGTTAGTGCTTAAACCCTGCTCCTTGGGTGAGACTGTGTCATTCACCAGTGCTGGATTTATATTGGGGCAAAAGGGGCAATTGCCCCAGACCCCCCTGCCAAAGGGGGCCACCCTGCCAGAATGGGCCCCAAGCTTCCTTTATAAAAAATGTAATAATTATAAAATTTGTGTTATTATGAAAAGGTTAACAAAGTGTGCGAGTGTCAGGATACAGAGGAGTTAAGCTTGACTTCAGAGGCAAAGAAAGTGATGAGGGCATCTGGCAGATGTTTTATATTTCAATTTCTGATATTATTTTACTATTCGAGATGTTTGTTTTAAAATAACTGTGTCGTGGAATTTATTGCCTTGTTTACGAGAGACAAGTGGGTGAGACAAGGGAAAAGTTCAAAAAACGTTGGAAAGTGCCAGGCAACAGCCCCAACCCCATCATGTGGGAGTGACATTAATGTCCAGCATTGATTTATCACAGTAAGAAACATGAGAGAGAAGTTCACTCCCCCACTTGACTCTGGTTGGGTCAAGGGTGAATCTGACAATCTTTGGTCTTGAATAGGGTAAAACTTTGTTAGCAAGCTTTATGCCAAATTATGAGATTGGTTGAATTGGGAACAGGCTTGGAGTTTATCATTCATTTCATTTTTTTATTTGTCATATAATACATTAACTGGCAATTGCTCGGTCATGCAGCACTGTGCACAAACATAATTTATATCATTTTGTTCATACAAAAAGCTTTATTTTGGTGGTATTTAATCACCACTATATTATTTAGTCTGTGTAAAAGTTATAAAGTCTACAAACTATGATATATACTGTATGTTTATATGTAGCACTACCCCCGTAGGAGCTGCTGTTTTTTTTTTTTTGGGTTTGCACGTTACCTCTTTAGCTTTGTTGTCAGGGTAGGAAAATCCATATTAAATGCAATGTCCACACAAAAGTAAAACCTTCAACAGTCAAGCTTTATTCTTTTCTTCTGCAGTAAAACTTGAGAGAAAGTAGAAGGTAGGAGAAGAGCAGGGATGAGCCGAACACCCCCCTGTTCGGTTCGCACCAGAACCTGCGAACAGACAGAATGTTCGCGTGAACTTTAGAACCCTATTAAATACAATGGACTCGAACGTTCGAAATCTAAAGTGCTACTTATAAAGGCTTATATGCAAGTTATTGTTCTAAAAAGGGATTGGGGACCCGAGTCCTGCTCCAGGGGACATGTATCAATGCAAAAAGAAGTTTTAAAAATGGCCGTTTTTTTGGGAGCTGTGATTTTAATAATGCTTAAAATGAAAAAATAAAAGTGAAATATTCCTTTAAATTTTGTACCTAGGGGGTGTGTATAATATGCATGTAAAGTGGCGCATGTTTCCCGTGCTTAGAACTGTACCTGCATAAAATGTAATTTTTGAAGGAAAAAAAGTCATTTAAAACTCACTCGCGGCTATTAATGAATTGTCGGCTCCCGGCAATACATAGAAAAGTCATTGATAAAAATAAAAAATAAAGCGTGGGGGTCCCCCCAAATTCAATTACCAGGCCCTTAAGGTCTGGTATAGATATAAAGGGGAACCCCGCCGCAAATTTAAAAAAAAATGCGTGCAGTTCCCCCAAATATCCATAACAGGCCCTTCAGATCTGGCATGGATTTTAAGGGGAACTCCACCCCAAATGTAAAAACAAATGGTGTGGAGTCCCCCCAAAAATTCATACCAGACCCTTATCCGAGCACGCAACCTGGCAAGCCGCAGGAAAAGAGGGGGGGATGAGAGAGCGCCTCCCCCCTCCTGAACCGTACCAGGCCACATGCCCTCAACATGGGCAGGATGTCCCCATGTTGATGGGGACAAGGGCCTCATCCCCACAACCCTTGCCCGGTGGTTGTGGGGGTCTGCGGGCGGGGGGCTTATCAGAATCTGGAAGACCCCTTTAACAAAGGGGACCCCCAGATCCCGGCCACCCCCCTATGTGAATTGGTAAGGGGTACATTGTACCCCTACCATTTCACGAAGAAAGTGTCAAAAAAAGTAAAAAAAAACACACAAACACCTTGGAAAAGTCCTTTATTAAAAAAAAACAAAAAAACATCCCAGCGGTGAAATCCAGTGTCCCGCGGCGATCCGATGTCCAGCGCTATCCATCATTGGCTGAGCCTGAGCGGACCTGATGGGGAACTTCCTCCGCAGTCTATTACATGTATAGACCCACCCCTTCTAAAGTTCCCCATCAGGTCCGCTCAGCCAATGACTAGGTGTAAGGCTGAGGACCTGATGCGGAACATGAGAAGGGGCGGGTCTATTCATGAATTACACAGTGAAGGAAGTTCCCCATCAGGTCCGCCCCCTCAATATGTCAGACCCCGCCTATGTCATTGGCCTGAGCGGGGAACTTCCTTCACTGTGTAATTTACACAGTGAAGGAAGTTCCCCATCAGGTCCGCTCAGGCCAATGACGTAGGCGCAGTCTGACATACCGAGGGGGTAGACCTGATGGGGAACTTCCTTCACTGTGTAATTCACGAATAGACCCGCCCCTTCTCATGTTCTGCATCAGGTCCTCAGCCCTACACATAGTCATTGGCTGAGCGGACCTGATGGGGAACTTTAGAAGGGGCGGCTCTATACATGTAATAGACTGCGGAGGAAGTTCCCCATCAGGTCCGCTCAGGCTCAGCCAATGATGGACAGCGCTGGACATCGGATCGCCGCGGGACACTGGATTTCACCGCTGGAATGTTTTTTTTTTTTTTTTTTAATAAAGGACTTTTCCAAGGTGTTGGTGTGTTTTTTTGTTTGTTTTTTTACACTTTCTTCGTGAAATGGTAGGGGTACAATGTACCCCTTACCAATTCACATGGGGGGTGGGATCTGGGGGTCCCCTTTGTTAAAGGGGTCTTCCAGATTCTGATAAGCCCCCCACCCGCAGACCCCCACAACCATCCTCCCCATGTTGAGGGCATGTGGCCTGGTACAGTTCAGGAGGGGGGGGGCGCTCTCTCATCCCCCCCTCTTTTCCTGCGGCCTGCCAGGTTGTGTGCTCGGATAAGGGTTTGATATGGATTTTTGGGGGGACTCCACGCCATTTTTTTTTTATTTGGTGCGGAGTTCCCTTTAAAATCCATGCCAGATCTGAAGGGCCTGGTATGGATATTTGGGGGAACCGCACGCATTTTTTTTTTAATTTGCGGTGGGGTTCCCCTTAATATCTATACCAGACCTGAAGGGCCTGGTAATTGAATTTGGGGGGACCCCCACGCTTTTTTTTATTTTTTTATCAATGACTTTTCTATGTATTGCCGGGAGCCGACAATTCATTAATAGCCGCGAGTGAGTTTTAAATGACTTTTTTTCCTTCAAAAATGACACTTTATGCAGGGACAGTTCTAAGCACAGGAAACATGCGCCATTTTACATGCATATCATACACACCCCCTAGGTACGAAATTTAAAGGATGATTTCACTTTTATTGTTTCACTTTAAGCATTATTAAAATCACTGCTCCCAAAAAAACGGCCGTTTTTAAAACTTTTTTTTGCATTGATACATGTCCCCTGGGGCAGGACCCGGGTCCCCAAACACTTTTTATGACAATAACTTGCATATAAGCCTTTATAATTAGCACTTTAGATTTCTCCCATAGATTTTTCGAATTTGCCGCGAACACCCCAATTTGTTCGCTGTTCGGCGAACGGGCGAACAGGCAATGTTCGTGTCGAACATGAGTTCGACTCGAACTTGAAGCTCATCCCTAGAGAAGAGTAAGGGAAGGTTCAGGCACACGGTACAGAATGCACAAATCAGTTCAAAGTTCTTATCAATCATTCACCACTCTCTCAGTAGAGTGGGTATTGCTCACCCGGATAGTCCCCTCTCACATGGCCTAGCAACCGGGATGATGCACGAACCAGTAACAAGACAGCCTCTGCCACAGACTGCTCAAGATGGAGTCGGTCTCTGCCACAGACCTTCTTTTAGAGATAGTTTAATGGATAGTCCAGGAATCCTCTGCCACAGGATTTTAAAGTCCCAAACTTCCAGCCATACAGTAAGAGAGCCTTTAAGCCGATTCGGCGAACAGCAGGGCTTTTAGTAGATTGGATCTCTCCCCAACAAGGTCACCAGACCTCACCCGAGACATCAGCGCTTTGCCAGTCTCCACCAGGGCAAGTCCTCCCCAGTTTCCTTCATCAAGGCAGCTTCCTCCCCTTTCTGGACGGACAGCTTGGGATCCTCTCTTAAGATGTAGGCCCCAGCCAGCATAGCTGGGCCTACTCAAAAGCGATGCAGCCTCGGGCCAACGTGGCCCCGAGACCAGAATCACACACACAGTTTTGCTGACATTGTAACCATCTGATTGCTATGGCCAATTATAGCCATCACATGATACCCCGGTCGCTCACAGCGGCTGGGTACTGATCACTGTGAGCCACTATGTCCACCGGTCAAGGGATTGGGGCATGCCAGTGTGCATGCGTTCAGCGACATACCAGTATGTTGTAAAGTCTGCAACTGCCGCCGGCTCACAGTATAATTACTGTGAGCGTTGGCAAGTTGTTAATTTTTATGTTGAGTGACCCCCCCCCCAACTTGAAGTGCCCCGGGAACCCCAAGGTCTAATTCGAGCACTGTCATCCGCCAAGGTGAGCTGCTTGTAAACTTATCCTGCTGGTTGGTGGCAACCTTTCTACTACTATAGCTACTGGTCTCTAAGCTGGACCCCTGACCGTATCAAGAACCAGAAGTGGAAGCTGGAGCTTGTCTCGTAACTACAAATACACCACTCTATATTAGCTTGTAGTGGATCTTTGCTTCTGTCATCCCCTATGCTGGCAAATAGACTACTGCCTGGATCACTACCTGTCTGGAGGTCACGACAGAGGTTTTTTTACTGTCTTTCAGAATCTGACTACCATCACTTCCCACTTTGCACACATATGGGTGTAACAATTAACTTTATCTTATAAAGGTTTATCCAAGGTAATGCACCATTTGGCTGTTTATTGTTCACTTAAATTTCCTATACATCATGTTTAATGCACTAGGGGTGCACCAGATGTCTTTTGTTTCTTTTATTTATACAGCCATTTTTTCTTACCATTTTAACATTGGTACTGCCACACTGGGATATTGAATTCTTTCCATCAGCAAGTGCAAGTGTTACCTGTTGTTTTAATTTCCCTTTTTTGGAACTAGGGGATGTGAATGGACAATTTTTGATTTTGAAGGTGCTATCCTTGATCCTACCGGCTTCATGTTTTATATATTAAAGCAGATCAACCAGCGCAAATAAAATTAACACAAAAAGAATTGCAGCTGAACACTGAGGGTCAAAATATCAAATCCCCAAGTAAACTGGCATAAAAGCAGTGCAGCGCAGCAAAAAAAATTAAATTTAAATAAAAATAAAAATAAAACCCAAAATAAATCATAAAAAACAAACAATAATACTGAGAACGGTAGTAAATAGTTAAAAACAATGTGTCCATAGAATTCCTCTTAGCAAGAATAGAAGCCCAAGACAGTGTCCATATAGGAAGTGACTCCTAAAGATTATCAAATGGTGACTTATGTGATATTCCTCCACCACCGAAATATGTTTGCAGCTCACCTCAGAGCATGGACCCCTGAACCAGTCAGTCAGGTCATGCAAGCATGTTTCCCTTGTGGGACAAATATTCCAAGGTAGATAAACTCAGGAAGGCAATACGATAGGGGGAATCCACAGGTCACTAGATCAGAGCTCTGGTCCGGGTGTAATAATATGCAAGAGAATATATAGAGATCTAATGCTCTCCGTATGGTACAACATATGTTTATTTTAAAAAAAAAGAAGAAATGCACTTACATACATAGCACTGTATAAACCCCAGTGCATGGGAATGCCGGCATGTAATAAAACGAGTGACCAGGTGTAACGAGTATCAGCATGGAAGAGAGGCGCGGGTGACGTCACATCTGCTCACGTATTCCGTACGCGTTGCGTCCTAGCACTGGGCGGGACTTCATCAGCGGTACGGAACAGCGTGAATCACCCGCTATAAATATCAATGGAACGTGGAACCGGCCAATCACAGCACAATCAACAATCGATTGTCATGGAAACCCTGCCAGCAGGGGAATAAGACGGAGGCCGGTACGGACCAAAATGAAGAAAAAAGCAAAGATCCCTTTAAAAGGGAAAAACTTTACTGCACCACTTGCGTGGAGCATATAATTTTGCTCAATCGATTATCAAATCAAGAAACAAATGAACAGTATGTGAATCGTAACCCACGTCTCCTGCTGACACTGAAAATACAATATATACTATCCCAATATATTAAGAAAAAATGTAAAAGAAGGGAAAGATAGCTGGAATCAGGGAAATCAGTGACAGGTCATGCATATCTAAAATACACTGTTGACCCTATTGAAAAATTCCTAAACAAATAATTAAAAAAAATATACATATAAATAATGTAAAATGAGCATAATAAAATACCACAGAAATTCATTTTAAAATCAGGCAAAATAAAATAAAATATGGCAAAATTAAAAATTCAACGATCAGAGATAAAACAATTTAAATCAAATTCAACATTCAAGCCAGCAGGTACTAAAACTTGTGTCTCGTGTATCCACTGAGATTCCCTGCGGCTTAACTGGCGTATAAAACTACCACCTCTCCAATGTTTGATTACTCGTTCGATGCCCCAAAATTTCAAACCTCTAGGGTTTTGATTATGCATCAATTTAAAATGTCTAGACACATTGTGTGTTTTAACTCCTCTTTTAATGTTGTTCACATGCTCCCCTAGACGAACGTGAAGTGGTCTAGAGGTTCTACCAATATACTGAAGACCACATTCGCATTCTAGCATGTAAACAACACCTATAGTGGTGCACGTAATCAACTGACCTATCTTATATGATTTTTTGGTAGCAGTGGCAAGAAAATCTTTCCTCTTTTTTATATTGCACTTAGAATGCTTGCAGGCTGTGCATCGCC
Organism: Rana muscosa; assembly: GCA_029206835.1. NCBI lineage: Eukaryota > Metazoa > Chordata > Amphibia > Anura > Ranidae > Rana > Rana muscosa. The sequence continues at coordinate 64,802,211 of JARGYO010005626.1, read as the reverse complement.
CGCAAGCATAAAAACCAGCGAGGAAGGAGAAGAGTCTGTTTTCAGAATGCACTGGGGGGTCAACAACTCCTGGTGCCAGACAATCACGCAAAGACGGAGCTTTCTTATAGATAAATGCTGGGCGTGATGGCAACAGCGGGCCCAAAACCTTGTCTTGCTTTAGTATTGACCAGTTATTTGAAACAAGTTTTTCAAATTTCTTATATTGTACGTTATAATTGAGTACCATTTTGAAATTCGAGATACTAATATTGGTTTCTCTGACTTTATCAGCTACCAATGATCCCCTATCCAAGGAACGTACATTCTCTATCTCTTTATCTAAAGAGTCCCTATTATACCCTTTCTGTTGGAATCTGGATGACAAAATCTGTGCCTGTGTGAGAAAGTCCTCCTCCCTTGTGCAATTTCGCCTGAGCCTAATAAACTGACCTTTCGGTATATTGCATAGCCACGATTTATGGTGGCAACTATCAAGTGGTATGTATGCATTACGATCAGTAGGCTTAAGATAATTACACAGGCGGAATTGCTCACTATCCTTCCAGATTTCCAAATCTAGGAACACAATATTTTTCATACTAATATTCCAGGTTAATTTAATATTCTTGGTATTCTCATTCATTGTCCCGATAAAGTAATCAAGACTGGGACGATCCCCCTCCCAAATTAGAATGAGATCGTCTATGTACCTTTTGTAACAGACTAACTGGGGGGGACGATTCTTGAAAACCACGTCCTCCTCCCAGTGGGCCATAAAAAGGTTGGCCACACTGGGAGCAAAACGGGCTCCCATCGCGACCCCCCTTGTCTGCAAAAAGAACTGACGATTGTACCAAAAATAATTTCTAGATAAACAAAAACCCAGACTGGTCAAAAGAAAATCCTTATGTTTAGCCGGAAGATCTGAAGATGCTAAAGCCCACTGCACGGAAGACAAAGCATCCTCATGTCCTATTATAGTGTACAGTGAGCCTACATCCGCAGTGACAAGGATACTGGATGGTGAGCATGTGACAGCCTCCAATAATTGAATAATATGTTTGGTGTCCCTAAGGTAGGCTCTAGTTTCTGACACCAGGGGTTGCAGAAATGAATCTATATACTGCCCCACTCTCGAGCTAATGGAGTCAATGCCATTAACGATAGGCCTCCCCGGAGGGTTGGCACTATCCTTATGGATTTTTGGAAGGCAGTATATGATTGGTGTTCTACAGAACAAAGGATCTAAATAGAGGGCCTCCTTTTTATTAAGGACACCCATAGTTTGTCCTGATTCTACTAACAGATGAAGTCCCGCCCAGTGCTAGGACGCAACGCGTACGGAATACGTGAGCAGATGTGACGTCACCCGCGCCTCTCTTCCATGCTGATACTCGTTACACCTGGTCACTCGTTTTATTACATGCCGGCATTCCCATGCACTGGGGTTTATACAGTGCTATGTATGTAAGTGCATTTCTTCTTTTTTTTTTAAAATAAACATATGTTGTACCATACGGAGAGCATTAGATCTCTATATATTCTCTTGCATATTATTACACCCGGACCGGAGCTCTGATCTAGTGACCTGTGGATTCCCCCTATCGTATTGCCTTCCTGAGTTTATCTACCTTGGAATATTTGTCCCACAAGGGAAACATGCTTGCATGACCTGACTGACTGGTTCAGCAAACCTATTTCGGAGGTGAGCTGCAAACCTATTTCGGTGGTGGAGGAATATCACATAAGTCACCATTTGATAATCTTTAGGAGTCACTTCCTATATGGACACTGTCTTGGGCTTCTATTCTTGCTAAGAGGAATTCTATGGACACATTGTTTTTAACTATTTACTACCGTTCTCAGTATTATTGTTTGTTTTTTATGTTTTATATATTTACCGAAGATTCATTGGGGTTGATTTACTAAAGGCAAATATACTGTGCACTGCAAGTGCACTTGCTCCAGAGTTTAGTAAATGAGGTAAAACTTCACTTTGCAAAGAATACTCAATCACATGCAAGGAAAAAAATAAATAAAATTTGATGATAGAAACCAGCAGATCTCCCCCTAATTTAAGAGTTTCCCCTCAGATCTAAAGCAAATGCACTTAAAATGCACTTGCAGTACACAGTAAATTTGCCTTTAGAAAATCAACCTCTTTGGCAGTAACTTTATTCCTCACTATAGATGAGTTTGTGGGCAGGATGGCTGTACTGAAGTTGATCCATCAACTGACTTCAGAACAACCAGTCTTTTGTTTTTTTTGTGCAAAATTTTCAGTGCAAAACAATAAAAAATATATTCCTTCAAAAAGTCCTTAACCTTTTAAAACCATATAGTGCAGTTCATTTAGTAGTTCTCAACAATGTGATCTAGATGACAGGTCCTGATGCTTGCATTTATTAAGTGACTCCACAGCAATAGGATCCAAATAAAAAGTGCTGTTGCTTCAGTGATTCCCAACCACCTTCCAAACTATGCACTCATCTTGACTTATGTGCTGTATGTATTAAACCAAAGCCGTACTCTTTCCATGATGGATTAAATCTAACCCTGCTTTAAACGTCTCCACAACTTTATTCCTGACCTGTCTGGTGTGTTCATTGGCCTTCATAATGTTGTTTGTTCACTAAGGTTCTCTAACAAACTTATGAGGGCTTCACAGAACTGCTGTATTTTATACTGAGATTAAATTACATGCATATGGACTCTATTTACTAATTAGGTGACTTCTGAAGGCAATTGGTTCCACTGGATTTTAGATAGGGGTATCAGAGTAAAGGGGGCTGACTAAAAATGCAAAACCACACTTTTCAGATATTTATTTGTAAAAAATTTGGAAAACCATTTTCCTTCCACTTATCAATTATGTGCCACTTTGTGTGGGTCTATCACATAAAATTCTGAAAAAATACATTTAAGTTTTTGGTTGTAACATGACAAAATGTGGAAAATTTTAAGGGGTAGGAATACTTTTTTAACCACTTCAATACCCAGCCATAGTAATATGACGTCCACAGATGGGATCTCCCATCCTGGGTGGACGTCATATGACGTCCTGGGTTTGAAGGGGGATATCTGAATGATGCCTGCAGCTAGAGGCATCATTCAGATATCCTTTTGTTCTGCCGGCGATTCTGTGCACCATAAGAATGATCATAGCAGCGGTTCCACCGCTTGATCGTTCTTATAGGCGGCGGGAAGGGACATCCCCCCCTCCCGCCGCCAACCGGTGCTTCTCCGGGCTCTCCTGAGAATCGTCTGGCACCGGTGGTGGGTCACGTGACGAGAATAGAGATGACTGGTGACCAGATGGTCACCAGTCATCTCTATGACCGTCGGAGGCCCCGGGCGCGATGTGATGGCGTCACGCCCGGGTCCTCAGATGTAAACAAAGCTGTCATTGCGGCTAGTAAACATTTATTGGCCCCGCATCTCTCAATAAAGAGGACCTGTCACACACATTCCTATTACAAGGGATGTTTACATTCCTTGTAATAGGAATAAAAGTGATCAAAAAAGTAAAATAAGTGTAAAAAAAAAAAAAAATAATAATAAAAAAAACAAATAAAAAAATTAAAACGCCCCTGTCCCCGGTAGCCTATGGAGATTTTTAAGTACCGAAGTTTGGCGCCATTCCATGAGTGTGCGCAATTTTAAAGCGTGACATGTTAGGTATCTATTTACTCGGCGTAACATCATCTTTCATATTTTCCCCAAAAATTGGGCTAACTTTACTGTTTTGTTGTTTTTTAACCACTTAACAACCACCTGCCGACAAATAACGGCGGCAGGGTGGTTGCTTAACTCTGGGAGGACGTTATATAACGTCCTCCCAGAATCGCGCTCCCGCGCGCCCCCTGGGGCGCGCACACGGGAAACTCCGTGACCGCCGGGTCCAGAGGACCCGGCGGATCACGAATCGCGGTAAATCGCCGCTGATAGCGGCCGTTTACCACGTGATCGCTCCGTCAAATGACGGAGCAATCACTTGTAAACAGACCGGCGTCATTTGATGACGCCGGTTCCTCCCTCCCCTCTCTGTACCGATCGGTACAGTGTGAGAGGGGAGGGGGAGGGAGCGGATGGCAGCAGCAGCACTGTGGGCTGGATCTGTGACAATTGCAGTCACAGATCCATCCATCCCTGCTCAGCCATCCCTGTGCTATACCCTGCCAATACTCTGCAATACACCCTGCCAATACTCTGCAAAATACCCTGGTGCAATACTCTGCAATACCCTGGTGCAATACTCTGCAATACCCTGGTGCAATACTCTGCAATACCCTGGTGCAATACTCTGCAATACCCTGCGAAATACTCTGCAATACCCTGCGAAATACTCTGCAATACCCTGCGAAATACTCTGCAATACCCTGGTGCAATACTCTGCAATACCCTGGTGCAATACTCTGCAATACCCTGGTGCAATACTCTGCAATACCCTGGTGCAATACTCTGCAATACCCTGCACAATACTCTGCAATACCCTGCACAATACTCTGCAATACCCTGCGCAATACTCTGCAAAATACTCTGCAATACCCTGCACAATACTCTGCAATACCCTGCACAATACTCTGCAATACCCTGCACAATACTCTGCAATACCCTGCACAATACTCTGCAATACCCTCCACAATACTCTGCAATACCCTCCACAATACTCTGCAATACCCTCCACAATACCCTGTGCAATACCCTCCACAATACCCTGTGCAATACCCGTGCAATACCCTGCCATACACCGCAATACCCTGCCATACACCGCAATACTCCGCAATGCCCGGCAATACTCCGCAATGCCCGGCAATACTCCGCAATGCCCGGCAATACTCCGCAATGCCCGGCAATACTCTGCAATAACCACTTCCCGCCCTCCGGCCGTCATATGACGTCCTTGACTTTGTGCGGGGATATCTGAATGATGCCTGCAGCTACAGGCATCATTCAGATATCGGCTTTTTCAGCCGGCGATTCCCTACACCATAAGAACAATCATAGTGGCTGTTCCGCCGCTTGATCATTCTTACGGGAGGCAAGAGGGGATGTCCCCCCCCCCCCCCGCCGCCCTCCGGTGCTTCTACCGACTCACCGCTACGATCAAAGCCAGGATTGTTGTTTTTTTTTTTTGTATTTTTTTCAGGCTTCCCAGCCTAGAGGTGAGATGTGGGGTCTTATTGACACCCCCCCCCTCATATCTCACTGTAAAGAGGACCTGTCATGCCATATTCCTATTACAAGGGATGTTTACGTTCCTTGTAATAGGTATAAAAGTGATCAAAAAAATGTTTAGGGCGGAAAAACATGTCAAACTAAAATAAATAAAGTAAAATGAAGAATAAAATTTTTTTTTTTTTTTTTAAAGCGCCCCTGTCCCCGTGAGCTCGCATACAGAAGCGAACGCATACGTAAGTCCCGCCCACATATGAAAACGGTTTTCAAACCTCACATGTGAGGTATCTCTGCGAACGTTAGAGCGAGAGCAATCATTTTGGCCCTAGACCTCCTCTGTAACTCAAAACATGTAACCAGTAAAAATATTTAAAGCGTCGCCTATGGGGATTTTTTAAGTAGCGAAGTTTGGCGCCATTCCACGAGTGTGTGCAATTTTTAAGGGCGACATGTTAGGTATCTATTTACTCGGCGTAACTTCATCTTTCACATTATGCAAAAACATTGGGCTAACTTTATTGTTTTTTTTTTTTTTTTAAGCACAAAACATTTTTTTTCCGTAAAAAAACGCGTTAAAAAAATTGCTGCGCAAATATCGTGCGAGATAAAAAGTTGCAACAACCACCATTATATTCTCTAAGGTCTTTGCTAAAAAAACATATATAATGTTTTGGGGTTCTATGTAATTTTCTAGCAAATAAATGATGATTTTTACATGTAGGAGAGAAATGTCAGAATTGGCCTTGGTGCTCCAGAACGCCTGAAGGTGCTCCCTGCATGTTGGGCCTCTGTATGTGGCCACGCTGTGTAAAAGTCTCACACATGTGGTATTGCCATACTCGGGAGTAATAGCAGAATGTGTTTTGGGGTGTAATTTGTGGAATGCATATGCTGTGTGTGAGAAATAACCTGCTAATATGACAATTTTGTGAAAAAAAAAAAAGAGAAAAAAAAAATCTTGATTTTGCAAAGAATTGTGGGAAAAAATGACAACTTCAAAAAACTCACAATGCCTCTTTCTGAATACCTTGGAATGTCTTCTTTCCAAAAAGGGGTCATTTGGGGGGTATTTGTACTTTTCTGGCATGTTAGGGTCTCAAGAATTGAGATAGGCCGTCAGTACTTCAGGTGTGATCAATTTTCAGATATTGGCACCATAGCTTGTGGACTCTATCACTTTCACAAAGACCAAATAATATACACCAATTTGTACTTATTTTTACCAAAGATATGTAGCAGTATAAATTTTGGCCAAAATTTATGAAGAAAAAATAGTAATTTGCAAAATTTTATAACAGAAACGAAAAAAAAATCATTTTTTTACAAAATTTTCAGTCTTTTTTCTCTTATAGCGCAAAAAATAAAAAACCCAACAGTGATTAAATACCACCAAAAGAAAGCTCTATTTGTGTGAAAAAAAGGACAAAAATTTCATATGGGTACAGTGTTGTATGACTGAGTAATTGTCATTCAAAATGTGAGAGCACCGAAAGCTGAAAATTGGTCTGGTTATTAAGGGGGTTTAAGTGCCCAGTGGTCAAGTGGTTAATTCATGAAACCATTTTTTTTTCCGAAAAAAAGGCGTTTGAAAAATTATTGCGCAAATACCGTGCAAGAAAAAAGTTGCAATGACCGTCATTTTATTCCCTAGGGTGTCTGCTAAAAAAACATATATAATGTTTGGGGGTTCTGTGTAATTTTCTAGCAAAAGAATGATGATATGTACATGTAGGAGAGAAGTGCCATAATAGGCCCGGTATGGAAGTGGTATAAAAAGCCCTGTATTGAAGTGGTTATTTAGGCACTGCGTGTTTTTTTTTTAAGAATGATACTTACCTAGGTGGGTGCAGCATCGGTTCGATGCTGCATCTGTCCCCCCGCACCTCTAACACGGAGAATCGAGCAATCAACTTACAGTTCCCTGAGCAAAGAGCTGGTGACTCTCCCCCCCCCCGCACTCACTGGAGCACTGGGCTGTGTAGCTGAGAGAGGCTGAGCCAGGTGTCAGTTTAGGCATGTGGGCGGATCCCAACTTCATTGTCTCAATCTTGCCTGAGGGTGGACAGTCTCTGTATCGTCAGCCGACAGCAAGCTTCAGCCCGCTGTCTGCTGAAAAGGGGACACAGGAGTGCAGAACGAACAGCCCTTCTGTGATCCACAGGGGAAGTACAGCCACATGAACTTTGGCTGTACTTCTTCTTTAAATATCACCAAAATAAATCTCTATCTGTCTCACAGTAATTGTCATTCAATGTCTGAATCTGAAATTTGGCCTGGACAGGAAGGGGGTGGATGTGTCCATTATTGAGGTGGTTAAGTTGGTCATACATGAAGCAATTTTCAATTGATTCATGATGAAATTTGAGCCATGGGTGGCCCTGTTGTTACCCTCCCGCCCAACATCCTTCCTTTATAAAATTTAAGGAGGCAGACAGAAAATTGGCAACAAAACAGCACCTTCAACTGGTTTGCTGTTTCTATAAATAACCCATAGTTCTCTGGGATCTTTTTCTCATGTGTTAAAAGTGTATTTGTGAAGTAACGATTGCATATAGTGAAACTATATTTATTTATATAATAGCTATTACACAACATTATAAAAAATTAAAAACTGTAAAGCAACTTAAATAAAAATACCTCAGAACCATTATAGGTAATAGTTCGATTTTTTACATTAACACCTAAGATTGGTGGTTTAAAAAGAGTACGCTCTGAACAATTTGTTAATCTTTAGTCCTCATGGTTTTCTAATATAAGTATTAATGAATATAAAGTCAATTGCATAATTGTTGGAAATCCATTACACATTATTGTTTTCATCATCTATACTATGATGACCTCTCCCTAATTACCGAAAGCTCCACTACTGGCAAGGGTAACACATTCCCTGCAATTTGATATGACCTGTTAATTATCGAATTCCCAATAGCAATAATTTTCATATAACAACACAAAGCTGAGTTTGAGGCAATTAACGGTATCAGTCAATATTGAATAATACATTCCATGTGAATATATACTAAACATGATAAATGTTTATTCAGATATAATGCAATAACAGGGTGTAAGTAAAAGAAAATGAATATGCAATTGCTCATTTGAGATTATTTAATTAAGGAATAATGACAGCTGCAATAAAATGATCATTGCAGTGAAATTATGCTCAGTTGCTTGACTAAATCCTACATTAAAGAAACAGCCAGCGATTCATCTGAAGCCATGTGCAGTTCCTTCTGGTTGACGTGTGTGTCCAGCAAAAGTGTTTTCCTAGTGTTGGATAGAGTGTGGACAGGTTTGGGTTTCTGTCTAATTTTTATTGCCATATGGGGTTGCACTAAAGAGATTCATGCAGGAGGCAGGAAGGGGTAGACAAGGCTTGGCACTGTCAGCTAATTATAAAGCTTTGCCTGTGAAAAGGGCCCAACATAGTCGCAAAATCAGGGTATTTGATAGAGTCTGCTATTGGTGTGCATGCACCTCAGATAGCTGCACTTTATACAGGTTCTCTCTAACCATTTGTTCTCTGGCCGAAGTATATAAAAGGCTGGATGGCTCACTCCTGAGGGTGGGAGACTTTTTTTAAATTGGTTCCATTTATGTGCACCCACTAGAACGTGCTCTCTAGAGTGCAGAGTTGTGAGGTTTGTCATCTCTGTGTCCATCAGACACAGCAGACCACAGTGGGGTACAGGGCCAATGAAATTGACCATGTACCATGTGACCACTGTGACCAATCATATCGATCACACCCGTTATTAAAAGCTGCAAGATGCAGCCAGTGTTTCCTCTCATGACGATCGGCTGTGAGAGGAAACAGAGGGTTTCCCACAGTGATCAGAAATTTAGGGAACACTCTTTGATTGTTAGTTTTTTTACACACTGTCACTAGAGCAGCCAGCCTGTGCCCCTGATTACTAGCCACCCCAACACAGTGTCACCATAGCAGTGCAGAAATCCACAGTGTCCCTGAAAGTTAGCCACGCTGGTATAGTGTCACCATACCAGTGCAGCCAGCTAGCTTTCCTGATCGCTAGCCACCTCAGTACAGTTTCACCATGCCAGTGCAGCCAGCCTGTCTCTTTGATCACTGCCACACCATTAAATTGTTACCATACCACAGCAGCCAGCCACAGTTTCCCTGATCACCACCACACCAGTCATAATGTCACCAGACCAGTGAAAGCCAGCAAAAATTTTCCTGATTGTTGCCACACCAGTCCCGGTGTCACCAGAACAGTATAAGCCAGCAACAGAGAGGGGGTAACAGATGCCGAGTGGTTGGTAAGGTGTATGAGTCTGGAAGCAACATTCATGATGGACATTCAGGATAGCCTCTGTAAGTAGACCAATGCAGATTAGACTGCAGTAGTTCAGGCAAAGAGATAACGAAGGAGCAAATTAGACGTTTTGTGATGTTATTGTTTTGAAGTGATGTATTTTGGAGATGTTAAGGTGGCAATATTTGGACAGAAAGATGTGAGGCTTAAAGGAGAGTTTAGAGTCCAGGATTACACCTAGAACCCATGCGGGAAGGGACTGATAGTTGTGCCATTTATCTCAACAGAGAAATTAGGGGAGGGGCACTGAGAAGGGGGTGGTTGATGTTATGAGCACAGCTTTGGATAGACTGATTTTGAGGAATGTTGTAACAAGGAGATTGATGGGGTAAGCTGAGGGTAGAAAGATACATTTGGGTGTCGTCAGCATAGAAATTGTATTGATAGGAAATAGGTCTTAGGTTGTTGTTAAGATTGGTGGGGTGCAGTGAGGGTTTTCAGTACATAATCCATTCAAACATTGAAAAAGTCCCCCATATGTGGTATCCCGTGTATGTGGAATATCTTAATTCACAACTTTGTGTAAACAAATTGTTTTCATTTTCTTTCTGCATTTTCCAAAAACTTGTGGCAAAAAACAAAATCTTCATAAAACTCACCATGCCTCTTATAAAATAGTGTTTAGTTTCCAAAATGTGGCCATTTTGTGGGTATTTCTACTGTCCTGGCATTCAAGGGACTCCAATAAATGTGATGGATAGTCAGGAAATTGGATACCTAATTTGTGGCCCTTGAAGGCCTGAAGGTGCTTCTTGGATTTTGGGCTCCTCTATGTGACTAGACTGCAAAAAAGTCTTGCATGTGTGGTATATTCATACTCAAGAGGAATAGCAGAGAGTGTTTGGGGATTACATCTAAGTATGCCCATACTGTGTGTGTGTGAAATATCTTATTCATTGACAGATGTGTTACAAAAATACATTTTTATTTTCTTTCATAATTTTTCAAAAATATATGGCAAAAATGCAATCTTTAAAAGACTCAACATGCTTCTAATTATATATGTTGGAGGCTCTACTTTGTAAAATGTAGTCATTTTGTGGGTGTTTTTCAGTCCTGGCACTTCAGGGCCTCAAAAAATGTGATAGGTAGTCAGGAAATTGGATACGCTGCTTGTGCCCCTTGACAGCCTGAAGGTGCTCATTGGACTTAGGGCCCCTCTATGCATCAAGGCAGCAAATAATCTCACACATGTAGTATCCCCATACCTGGGAGGAGTAGAAGAATGTGTTTTGGGGTGTAATTGTAAGCTCACATATGCCTTGAGGGAGAAATGGCAACTTTAATTTCTTCATTTTTTTAAACATTGAGGCAAATAATTAAATTTTTCAAACAATTGTGGCAAAAAATGACAACTTAAAAAAAGTTACCATGCTTCTTTTTAAATATTTTGGTGTGTCTACTTTCCAATAATCTGTCATTTTGGGGGTTGTTTGTAACATCTTGGGTCCAATCATCAGGGTTGTTAAAATGGAGCTCCACCCAAAAGGGAAAGCTCCACTTGTCTGCCTCCTCCCCCCCTCTGCTTCCACATTTGGCATCTTTTTGGGGTACCCATTCCCACTTCAAGGTGATGGGTACCCACTCCCACTTCCAGGTTTGGCCCCCCTCCTTCCCCTGCAACAGTGGCGCAAGAGCGCCGCCCCCTCTCTCCTGCACCCGTCACTCAACAATAGATATATTCATGCATTGCATGAATATTCAGCTGGTACGGAAAGTATTCAGACCCCCTTAAATTTTTCACTCTTTGTTATATTGCAGGCATTTGCTAAAATCATTTAAGTTCATTTTTTCCTCATTAATGTACACATAGCACCCAATATTGACAGAAAAACACAGAATTGTTGAAATTTTTGCAGATTTTGCAGGTAAACCAACATTTACTATCCAACCTGATAGAACTGGAGAGGATCTGCAAGGAGGAATGGCAGAGGATCCCCAAATCCAGGTGTGAAAAACTTGTTGCATATTTCCCAAAAAGACTCATGGCTGTATTAGATCAAAAGGGTACAAATACTAAATACTCAGCAAAGGGTTTGAATACTTAGGACCATGTGATATTTCTTTTTTATAATTGTAATTTTTATTAGTTCAAAAGAAAAGAATGTTACAGTACGTATTCAACATAAACATCTCAAGGCAATTATCTGAGAGAAATTAGCACATTTGAAAGGCAGTTGGTACATATAAAAGAATACACTCGGGGGGCGTGGCTTGGCGCGCAACGAACATGGTCGCACAGTAGGAGAGCTCCGGCACACACGCAGCCTGCACCTGCTAATCCACCCGACCCAACGGCCTCAGATGCCGGGCAAGCGGCTATACAACACCCCAAACTCACGCTCGAGGCGAGGGTCCTCCGCCACCACCTCGCGGAACATCCCAGACCTGTTTAAAGCTCAAACAGGGACCCGCAGCAACAACGTGGGGAAACCTAAAATGGCACCGGACCAGCTCGAGGAGGAGTACAGCGAGGACTCCCAGTCTGCTCCTGAGGACACAGGTAGGAGCTCAGCACTCCCCGATCAGCCCGTCACGCTCGCAGCAATGTCCGTGATCGCGGCTGACATCAAGTCCACGTTTCTCCGCCGCCATTACGGACTTGAAATCAAACCTGTTGTCCCTGAATGAGAAAATGGCGGCAGCAGAGTCTGCTGGGAAGCACAGGGACAAGGCGATTCGCTGGCTAGAGAAGATTAATCTATCCCACAATCACCACTTTATTGAAATAAACAGACATTTGGAAGATTTGGACAATAGGGGGAGGAGAAACAATGTCCGTGTGAGAGGGATCCCAGAGTCTGTGGAACCCCCCCAAATCATCCCTGCCCTACAGAGAGTATTCAATAGCGTGCTTGAACGGCAGGAAGAAACAGAGATTGAATTCATAAGAGCACACAGAGCACTTATACCTAAGGGCCCGGATTCTGCGCCTCCCCGTGACTTTGTTTGCTGCCTTCAGAGTTTCACTCTGAAGGAGGAGATTATGCGCAAGGCCAGGAGAAATGAACAGATTGTGTTTAATGGGGCCCACATCTTATTTTTTCAGGATCTCTCGCAGATCACCTTGCGAAACAGAAGAGCTTTGCGCCCTCTGCTGGAGAAATTAAGGGAGTGCGATTTGAAATACACTTGGAAGTTCCCATTCGCCTTAACAGTCTATTTCAATGGATTCCAGCACGTTTTGCGCGAACCAGATGATTTACCTGACTTCTGTGAAGCTCTGGGATTGGATCCAATCTCCTTACCCGATTGGTATGCAGAATTCCAGGATCCACCCCGTGACAGATCACCCTCAAGATCTCCTCACTCTACACCAGACAAGAGGATCTCTAAGAAGCAGAAGCCGTATCGCCCCGGAGGCTCCTTGGCTAGAACACCTAGATCATCGAGGGATGTTCGCAGAGACCAAGTGGAAGCATAAACCAGGACTTTTGAGTCCCTCTCTGCTCCGTTTGACGTTCATTTTTCTCAGTTCACTCTTTTCTGAGGCAGATTCCAGTTATGCTCTCGCCCGGGTTTGAATGTTTGATTGACTAGATTCAGCTAACTTGGGAGCGAACAACTTCATGCGCCTTGCAGTGATGCCCTGAGGTCTCGTACCCCCCTCACCTCCCCCCTCCTCCTTCCCCCCCCTCCCTCTCCCTCCTTCCCCCCTCCTTCCCCCCACCATCCCCCTCCTCTCCCCTTCCTCCCTCTCCCCCCCACCCTCCCTCCCTCTCCCCTCCTACCCATCCCCCTCTCCCCCCTTTCCCTTACCCCCCCTCTCCACACCCTTCCCCCCACCCTCTCCCTCCCTTTTTTGCCCCCTCCCTCCATTCCCCCCTCACCCCTACCCCCCTCCCCCCCTCCGCCTCTCCCACCCCCCCTCCGGGACATTGCCTCTGATGCTGTCCCCTCATCCTTCCCCAAGTCTCCGAATATAATGTGGGCTCTTAATTGCCGGTCCTCACACCCGGATGCACCTGACATTGAACTCTTTTTTGATATTAAGCTTAAGTGGGGTTCCCTGGGGATACTGGGGGGACTGGGTTCGGGTGGGGGCCTACTTTTCTTTATGTTTAGATGGGGAGGGGACGACCTCTGGTTGCCACTGATCAACTCTCCTGAGATGTTTAATGCCCACTGATTAAGTTGTGAACTCTCTTACCGGGTTGGGTGGATATGTTATGTTCTGAACTCAGGTTCGAACCAGCATATTTCAGTTTGTTGTTTTCCATGCAGGCTGTGTGTGTGTGTCATGTTGCACTAAATTTATTTGTTTTTATATACCTTGCTGTGTGTTACGTTTACATTTTTTCTTTTTCTGGATTGGAATAGTCGAAGGCTGTTGCCCAATCCAGGCCCTCGTAGTTGGGCGCCTCCCACTCTCCCCAACAAGTGTGCCTGGGACTGCCAGTTCAGACCTGGACACACTAATTTACTCCTTATTCAGGACAGTGTGTTTTGCCTGATCAGGGAATTCTCTGATTCTCTCTGCCATCTCCCATTTCTCTTATCTCCCTCTTTCCTCTCTCTCTTTTTCTTTTCTGGTTTAGAATATATTTGGCCTTTGGTTTACTCTGGGGTACTGCTGTTGACTATACTGTGACAGTTTTGTCTTTTAGGCATACTCCGGCTCATCTCGCTCTGATCCTTCAACATGGCCTACTCCGACCTCGGCCGAGGTCCGCTCGTGATTTCACACAATTTTAAAGGTATGAATATTCCCGAGAGACGCTCCACGCTATTACGGGAGCTCAAGAAATGTAGACCACACTTTGTGTTTTTACAGGAAACCCACTTTAGAACACATCATGTCCCCAGTCTGACAAACGCCTTTTTTACAGAAGCATACCACGCTACCAATGACGACTCCAAGGCAAAAGGTGTCACCACCCTGATCAGCAAAAACGCCCCTTTTACCTTGCAGGAGAAGCTAATAGACCCCAAGGGTAGATTTGTTTTTCTGAAGGGCTTATACAACAACACGCCTCTGACACTGGCCAATGTATATTTCCCGAATAGGTCCCATGTGACCTTCTGCCAACATATTGTGCGGGAGCTCCTGGGATTTACATCGGGCTGCTTGATCTTGGGGGGCGACTTCAATGTCCCTCTCAATCCGTCCGTTGACACCTCTAATGGGAAAACCTGCATTACTTACAGGATCCTCAAAAGGATCAAGACCTTACTCCAAAGCTTACAACTTATTGACACGTGGCGGTTTGATCATTCTGAAGGTAAAGACTTCACGTTCTTCTCACCTCCACACAACAGACACTCCCGCATATCCTTCATATCCCAACGGGACTTAACCCGAGTCTCAGAGACACATATAGGCTTCAAGTCTTTCTCAGACCATGCGCCAATCTCATTAACCTTGAATGTACTTACCCCCCCTCACACTCCCAGTCGTGGCGTCTGAATGCGTCCTTACTAACAGACCCTGACTTACTAATGACCTTGACCTCCTCAATCAAGGACTTCTTTCAGCGGAACTCCACCCCAGGTATGGCTCCACTAGTGGTCTGGGAGGCTCACAAATGTACCCTGAGAGGGGAACTTATTAGAATGGGTTCAATCCGCAAAAGGGAAAGGGAGGAACAAATAGCCATCCTAACGAGTAAAATCAAACAATTAGAAAACCTCCATAAACAGTCTCTTAGCACGAACATGGCGACTGAGCTTCTAGATCTCAGGAAAGATCTCCAACAGCTCTTTGATAATAGATCAAGGCGTCTTTTATTTTTCAAAAAGAAAATCTACTATGAGTTTGGGAACAAACCTAGTAAGCTCCTTGCGAGGGCACTGAGAGAACAGAATGCTAGAAACCTAATTTCGGGCATCAGGAGACATGATGGTAAGCTGGATGTGGCCACGGAAGCGATAGCACAACATTTTCATGATTTCTACACAAAGTAATTAACCTCCCACCTCAACACAAAGGAGGGACTCCGGGGGGTGATAGGGCTCAGATGGTGGAGGAATACTTAACTAAAAGTGGAATGCCTGCTCTTTCTGACTCGGACATTGCACTTTTGGAGGAGCCACTCTCGTCCTCAGAGGTTGAACTCACCATTAAGCAGCTGAAATCGGGTAAAAGTCCTGGCCCTGATGGCTACACCTCTATCTATTATAAGACTTTCTCTCAGCTTCTAGTAGCACCACTTACAGCTGCGTTGAACACATTGTCTGCTCCCAGACGGGTCACCCCAGACTTTCTTTCGGCCCATATCACAGTGATTCACAAACCGGGCAAAGACCCAGCGGAGTGCTCCAGCTACCGCCCGATTTCACTACTAAACCTAGACGTCAAACTGTACGCAAAGATCCTGGCCTCCAGATTAAGTCCCATGTTGTCGAATCTTATCGACCCGGATCAGGTGGGTTTCATGCCTGGCCGAGAGGCTAAAGACAACGTGATCAAGGCAATGCTATTGTCTAATGCGGCTTATGCTGGGAAGATAGAGGGCCTTCTCCTATCCACGGATGTGGAGAAGGCCTTCGACCGCGTGGCCTGGGACTTTATGCTAGCCACTTGCACGAAGATAGGACTGGGGCCACATATGCTAGCCAGGATCTCTGCTTTATACCAGTCCCCAACGGCTTGATTAAAAATCAACGGTACCTTATCAGATAACATACTGATAACTAATGGCACAAGACAGGGATGTCCCCTGTCCCCCCTCCTGTTCATTTTATCCCTTAAACCCTTTCTTAGAATGGTTAGAGCTAATGCAGACATCCAGGGCTTCAGAGTGTCGACTAAAGAGTACAAAGTGGACGCGGATGATTTGATTTTCTTTTTATCTAACCCTATAATCTCCTTGCCAAATCTGATGCAGGAGTTTGCCAAGTATAGCTACGTTTCCAATCTTAAGATAAATTACTCTAAGTCGGAAGCCCTGAATGTCTCACTTCCTGAGCAATTGCTGGATTGGGTGAGGGCGGCCTCCCCCTTCAGATGGGAACCGAAGGCCCTGAAATATTTGGGAATTTGGCTCACGCCTAGATTAGGAGACATGTTTGGTTGTAATTTCCCGGAGTTCCTTAAGAGAGTCAGAGAAGACTTACTTAGATGGCAGTCGGGTTACTTCTCTTGGTTTGGTCGTGTGGCCATAATTAAGATGACTATCCTCCCCAGACTGCTCTACTTCTTGCATGCCATCCCACTTCAGATACCTGCTTCCTTTTTCACTACACTCAGGAGCGTTCTCCTAAGATTTCTATGGAACTCGCAAAAGCCTAGGATCAGGTTCGCGTACCTGATGAAGCCTAAAGTTCAGGGTGGAATGGGAATACCAGACTTTAAGTCCTACTACCAAGCCACTCACTTGACTAGAATTGTCGATTGGCATTGTCATGGGGCAGCTAAAGATCGGGTCTCTCTAGAGGAAGCACTATCCCCCGTTCCCCTTAAATTTGCCCCATGGATCCCTTGGAATAGCTTACCGCGCAGTCTCAAACATCACCCCCTTACTGGTAGCACGCTAAGACTCTTCTACAATCTGACCAAACACCTTTCCTTTTCCTCACAACCTAGTCCCCTGACGCCACTAAAAGATAACCCCGACTTCGTCCCAGGTCTAAACAACCCACATTACCAATCCAAGACTCGCCTTCAACCTCTGTTGGTAGGCGACTGCATTACGGGGGGAGCAGTGAAAGACTGGACGGTACTTAAAACTGATGCACAACTTCCACACATGACCCTTTGGGAGTATCTCCAACTACGTAGCTACCTGGGGAATAAGTCTGTCAGGAGCAAATTACATAGACCCCTAGAGGACTTTGAGTCGATTTGTCAGCTGGGTGACACAAGTGTGAGAACTACGTCATTGAATTACTCGTGGCTACAAAATTTAAAATACACATCCGTAGATAAACTCAGAGCGAGATGGGCGGAGGAGCTTCAGATGGAGATTCCCCCCAAACAATGGAGGTATGCATGTATTTTGACTTATAAGTGCTCTATAAGTACTAAGACGCAGGAAACGGCATATAAACTATTGACACACTGGTACAATACCGCAGCCAAGATACATAGATGGAACCCACAGATACCAGCCACCTGCTGGAGATGCCATCAAGAGGTGGGTACGTTGCTCCACATTTGGTGGCAATGCCCGCAAATTTCTCCATTCTGGGAGAGGGTCAAACTTCTGATCTTGCAGATCACCGAAACCAAGATCTTGATGAATGCGGCCTCCTGCCTGCTCCACATCACGAATGTCTCTTTGGGGAGGTACAAAAACTCCTTAACGAGACATCTGCTAAATGCGGCTAAGTCCTTGATCCCGCTCTACTGGAGATCACAGAGGACTCCTTCCACTGCTGAGTGGCTGAAAAGGGTTTCTGAGGTTTGCGAGATGGAGGAGACCTTGACTCAAGCCACCGATGCGGTGGATAAATTTCGCACTATCTGGCAACCATGGCTGATATTCAGGTACTCTACTGTTTACTCAGATATCATGTCTGCCCCACCTCCCGGGGATCCCTGCAAAAGGGCGGAGTAGGAGATACATGGATGTCTCCCGCCCCTGCATTCCCACACTGGTTTGCGGCAGTATCTCTGAGGCCAAAGATTTTCTTTTCTCTTTACCTTTTCTCGGGCCAGGGCTCTGGCCACTCCCCCTCCCCCCCCCACCTTTTAGCTCTCTATTCTCTGTTCTGTATATGTTTTCCATTTTAGTTTTTATTTTATTTTTTTCTTATATGCTGTGAACGCGGTTGCCCCTCATAATTGATATTCGAAGACCACATCCTAGATTAACCATAAGTCCTATTAGTAACTCATTTCACCAGTCACCCTCGTGGCTCCAGCTGAACTTGTGACCATGTCTTTCTTTTTGTTTTGTTTTTTTCTCCAATATATCCGATGCTCACGTCCCATGGTCACCTTGAGTTAGAATATTGTGGTCACAGATACTCTGTTGAATTCTGACTTGCCTAATTTGTGGATAATTGTACCTAATGTGCAGCTGCATCTGCAAATGTTCTGTTCTGTTTTTTTTCATCTCTATCTTGTCTTCAATAAACTTATAATGAGAAAAAATAAAATAAAAGAATACACTCAAGATATTATCAAAACCATAACAGTACGAATTGTATACAAGTCATCAACAAATAAAATTTACAGAGGGCAATATGGACCAATACAGGTTACAGAAAAAATGTAAGTCAGCTCACAACGAAGGGATCCGTACAGAAAGAAAGACTAATCTTTAATCTCCTGCTCTCCATAACTCGAGGAGTCCCAAAGTTCCCAAACCCTGTCAAATTGAATCACTGTGTCGTGAACTTTGGCCGTAAGAGATTCCATTCTCCGAACCTCCGCAATTAGTTGCAGGAACTGCAGATGAGAGGGGGGGGGGGTGGTGGACAACCAACACATCGGTATGGCCCTTTTAGCAGCCAAAACTATATATGAGATTAAACGTTTAACAGATTTTGGGACCCCTGGAAAGGGAAGTCCAAGCAAATAGTGGATAGGGTCTAGAGGGAGAGGTAGACTTGTTATAGCCTGAAGGGTTTGCATAACCTCCCCCCAAAATGGCCGTATAAGTGAACAGGTCCAAAATATATGAAAATGTGAGCCTATCTCAGTTTTGCATCTCCAGCATGTAGGAGGGAGGGCAGGGTTTATTCGATGAAGTCTATCAGGGGTTTTATACCAGAACATCAGAATCTTCACTGCCGTTTCCCTCTGAGCTACACATTTAGAGGACTTAAAAATTGAGGACCATTTTGCAGTCCACATTTGCAAAGAAATAGGGCGCCCCAGTAGCAGACTCCACTTGCGCATGTATAGGTGTGTGTCAGAAGTTAAATCTTTAGATTCATGTAAAATGTGATATATGGATGATATAAGATGTAGTTGATGGGGGCCTTCCGCACATACACGTTCAAAAGGAGTCGGCCTTTCTAGGGTAAGAGTAGGGGACAAGGATTGAAAAAAGTGCCTGACCTGAAGGTAAAAATAAAATAACTTGTGGGGGATAGAATATTTGTTTTGGAGGGTAGCAAAATCAAGAAATTTGCGAGTGACCGGGTTGACCATGTTTCGCAATTGAAACAGTGGAGACTGCATCCATTGTAACAGCCGGCCATAGACCAAACTATCCGGCAATACTGGGTTCAGTAGTACGTTAGTAAGCGGAGGACATAATGATGCAAGCGGAAATCTCGATCTCCATTTATTCCAAATGGATTTGGTGAATAGCATAGGTGCAAGACACATTCTCTTCAGCATGGGGTCGCCGTGTAAGGGTCTAGACCACACTAAAGAGCATGGATGTAACGGATAAATGGCCCCCTTCTCTATCTCCGACCACCTATTAGGGCTGCTCTGACATGACCAGGAAACAACCGCCCTTAAATGAGCGGCGAAGTAATATCTAATGATATCAGGTGCTCCCAAACCCCCCTGTGACCTCAAGGAAAATACCACCGAGCTGGCTATCCGATGTGTGCTATTATTCCATATGAACTTCAAAAACCCTCTCTGAAGAGCTTTAAGCTGACTGGTAGGAATGGCGGACCATGTGATATTTCTGTTTTTCTTTTTTAATAAATCTGCAAAAATGTCAACAATTCTGTGTTTTTCTGTCAATATTGGGTGCTGTGTGTACATTAATGAGGAAAAAATTAACTTAAATGATTTTAGCAAATGGCTGCAATATAACAAAGAGTGAAAAATTTAAGGGGGTCTGAATACTTTGCGTACCCACTGCATTTATTGTCGCCACTGCCGCCCACTATTAAGGTGTCCGGCCCCCTTTTGAGCAACCGCCATCTAATTAACAGTGGTGGGTGTGTTTTAGAAGTGCCTGATTAGAGCCGTCCGCTTCCCAATTAAAGCCTGTGGGCTCTAATCGGCTTCCAAATGGTTAAAAAGAGGGCTCACAGGCTGTGCGTTCCCTGTTTAAACCATGCTGTGTTAGGGAATCGCTTCCCTAACATTGACCTGCCTCTCAGCCAATCAGGTGCACCGGTCTGGGTACCAGTCACCTGATTGGCTGAAGCGACATCGAGGACGGGAGAAGACAAGAGGGAGCAGAGGGAGCGTGGAGGAGGACAGGCGCTGACACGAGCAAGGTAAGTGCCGGGCTGGGGACAAACTGGCGGCATTTGGAGACAAATTGGCTGCATTTGGGGACAAACTGGCTGTATTTGGGGACAAACTGGTTGTATTTGGGGGGAAACTGGCTGCATTTGGGGACAAACTGGCTGCATTTGGGGACAAACTGGACTCATTTGGGGACAAACTGGCTGCATTTAGGGACAAACTGGCTGCATTTGAGAGGAAACTGGCTGCATTTGGGAACAAACTGGCTGTATTTGGGGACAAACTGGCTGCATTTGGGGACAAACTTGCTGTATTTGGGGACAAACTGGCTGCATTTGGGGACAAAATGGCTGCATTTGGGGACAAACTGGCTGCATTTGAGAGGAAACTGGCGGCGTTTGATGGGCACAGTGGCTGCATTTAATGGGCACAGTGGCGGCAATTGATGTTTTTTTTTTTCAGTTTGTTTGCGCCCCCCAAAAAATTTTGAGCACCAGCCGCCACTGCCCTGCAACCTTCTGGGACACTTCCCAGGTCCCAGAAGACTGTGGCCCATTCAAAAAGCGCAGTGTGCCTCGCACATGTGCAGTAGGAAACCGGCTGTGAAGTCACTAAACTTCACTGCCTGCTTCCCTTAGTTAAGATGGTGGCACCAGCACCCAATAGCCAATTGAAGAATCGACTTGCGTGAGGACACCGCTGGATGCCCGGACAGGAAAGTGCCCTAATATTTTCAAGTCACCAGCTACAGTGTTTGTGGGAGCCCGGAGCTCCTCTTTAAATTTCATATATTTATACCATAGTTTGTAGACTCTATAACTTTCACTCAGTCTAAATAATATACACACATTTGTTTTTGTTTTGTTTTTTACCAAAAAATTTTAGCACAATACATTTTGGCCTAAATGAAGAAGGATTACTTATTTGCTAAGTTTAATAGCAGAAACTACGGTAAACAGTTTTTCTTTTTCAAAATGTTTGGTCTTTTATTCTTCATAGTGTAAACATTTAAAAAATCCAAAAGAAAGCTCTATCTGTCTCAAAAAAGTGATATAAAATTTGGGTACAGTCTTGCATAACTGAGTAATTAGCAGAAAACTAAAAAAGGCTCGGACAGGAAGTAGGTTTACCAACCATGTGTACTGTAAGCTGGTTAAATCTATGCATGTATATCATCTGCAAACATAGAAACAGCACAAAAACAACACAATTATTCCCATATTCTATGTGGCCATTAAAAATTAAAGGGTAACTAAACTTTTGTGGGAAAAAAAATATTACAAATAAAAATAATTAATAATAATATAGCATATACAATTGTGACAAAAGCCATATTGTCATATAACATTATTAAAAATTACTTTTCATTTTTAATCTTCAGTGCTGTAATTTTCTGTAACATGCAATGCAATATGACAACATGGAGGCATACTGTACACAAATGGTATACGGAATGCCCCCCAAAAACTGCAAGTGCAGCAGCTGATCAATAGTGAAAAATCACTCTCATTCACATTCACTCTACTCATGGACACAGACAAACATCTAATTTGATCAGAATAATAAAAGGTAGAAATCTGCAACACATATTGGTAAAATCCATGCAATGTACATCAACAAGAGGGGATTTTTTTTTTCTCAGCAAAAGTGGAGTTACTCTTTAAAAGAAATAGTTCTATCCTTTTTTGTAACTCTTTTTAACTATATGGGATTATGAATAGACAGTGGACACTCCTGATTTTTAAGGTTTCAAGATATAGTTAAAGGGGTTGTAAAGGTTTGTTTTTTATTTTCTAAATAGGTTCCTTTAAGCTAGTGCATTGTTGGTTCACTTACCTTTTCCTTTGATTTACCATGTAAATGTTTTTTTTCTTTGTCTGAATTTCTCACTTCCTGTTTCTCCTCACTAAACTTCACACCATCATCCGAGTGGTGTGGAGTCACTCAGAACAGCTTACTGAACAGCTTACTGAGGAGGAACAGGAAGTGAGAAATTCAGACAAAGAAAACAAATATTTAGAAGGTAAATCAAAGGAAAAGGTAAGTGAAGCAACAATGCACTAGCTTAAAGGAACCTATTTAGAAAATAAAAAACAAACCTTTACAACCCCTTTAACTTACAGATCAAATTTGAGTTTTTAATTGCTTTTTGATACATGATAAAAAATTTTGCAAACATCTGCAAACATAGAAACAGCACAAAAACAACACTTTCATGGAGGACTGCATGAATTCACTGCAATGGTAAGAAAAGCTTCTCATTTTAGCCTTAATGACCTTAATTTATTTTCAGACATCATTTTGTGAGCTCCAAAGAAGCCTTAAGCCCTGTACACACGATCGGATTTCCTATGGATACAAATCCGATAAATTTTTCCATCGGAATTCATATGAAGCTGACTTCCATCAGTCTTTCCTACACACCATCAGTCAAAAATCCGACCGTCCCAAACGCTGTGACGTAAAACACTCAGACGAGCCGAGAAAAATTAAGTTCAATGCTTCTGAGCATGCGTCGACTTGATTCTGAGCATGCGTGGGTTTTTTCTCCGATGGAGTTCCACACAGACGATCGGAATTTGCTATCGTTTTTTTTTCCATCGGATAAATTTAAAACATGTTCTATTTTTTCTCACCGATGGAAAAAAGACCGATGGGGCCCATACACGATCGGTTTGTCCGATGAAAAAAGTCCATCGGACTGTTTTCATCGGTAAAACTGATCGTGTGTACAGGGCATAACTGTGCAGAATATGTTGGGAGGCTGCTTGGAAATCTGATATAGGGTACCAATGGCTATGAGAGTGGATCCAGTAAGAAGATGGGTGAAAAATTAACTGATGTTATTGTTAAACATACAAGTGTTTGCTTTCTCTGTCTATATAATTCAATATTCTAAGCAGTGGAGCAAGTAGCCTGATGTTTCTGTGGTTCAAAAATGTACGCTGTGTCTCCTTGTCTTCATCTAATTATACATTTATTGTCTCACATTAAAATACTACAATTCCTGTGTGCCTTGTTTTTTTTCCTCAAACACAGTTCATTCGAGTGACCCTGTGTATTAAAAATATATAGCTATATCTAAAGCACACTATGTGAACAAAGACTTGCTTCCAGGGCTGGTCCAGCATTTTCTTTGAATCTGCAGGTCTGAAGGACTATGCATAGTGAGTTTATTAACCGTGGGGTTCCAGAACACAAGTGATATTTGTGTTGCTGCCAACCTGGTCCCTACTGAGTACTGCAGTGCTTTCAGTCATCCCAGACTCCCATTGTTAGGCCCTTCAGTAGCATCTCTAAATATATAATTCTCTTGGATGCTGCTATCCTCATGTGAACAACTATTCAGAAGCAAACACTGTAAAGGTATATAGTATGCAAACAAACTTCTAATGTACCACTGTATTCAACTCTAAGAAATGTAATACATTCTTGCAAACTCAAAAAGGGCAACTTTGGTTTGAGAACATCAGTAGTTAAATGGGAACTCTCTCCAGAACTATTTACATCTAAAACAGTCATTTAAAATTAGTCATTTAGAAATTACAACCCTTAACCACTTCAGCCCCGGAAGGTTTTACCCCCTTAATAACCAGGGCATTTTTTTGCGATACGGCACTGCGTTATTTTAACTGACACTTGCGCAGTCATGCGACACTGTACCCAAATAAAATTGATGTCCTTTTTTTTCACACAAATAGAGCTTTCTTTTGGTGGTATTTGATTGCCTCTGCGGTTTTTATTTTTTGCGCTTTAAACAAAAAAAGGCGGACAATTTCGGAAATTAAAACAATATTTTTTACTTTCTGTTATAAAACATATCAAATAAAAAAATGTAAAAAAATGAATTTCTTCATCTATTTAGGTCAATATGTATTCTGCTACATATTTTTGGTAAAAAAAATCCCAATAAGCGTATATTGATTGGTTTGCGCAAAAGTTATCGCATCTATAAACTTTGGGATATTTTTATGGCATTTTTTTTTTTACTAGTGATGGTGGCAATCAGCGATTTTTAGCAGGACTGTGACATTGCGGCAGACAAATCGGACACCTAACTGACACTTTTTTGGGGAACCAGTGACATTATTATAGTGATCAGTGCTAAAAATATGCATTATTACTGTACTAATGACACTGGCAGGGAAGGGGTTAACACCAGGGGCGATCAAAGGGTTAAGTGTGTCCCTAGGAGGTGCTTGCTTACTGTGTGGAGGATGGACTCACTGTATGAACAGAGAGATCCGTGTTCCTGCTTAACCAGAACGCAAGATCTCTCTGTTCATACCTGACAGGACGGCAATCTGCCTTGTTTACATCGGTAGACCACCGTCCTGCCTCTCTGGGAAGCGATTGCGAGTGGCCGGCGGACATCGCGTCTGCCAGACCCGCTAATTGACTCCCCCTGTGGCGCATGTCCCCGCTGGCTATTGCATGGAATGATGTACAGGTACGTAGTTTCGCACAATAGAGCCGACCTGCCGCAGTATATGTACTGTGGCCAGTCTGCAAATGGTTAACTTGAAAATTGACATCTATAGAGCATGTTGAGTCCAGTTCACGTGTTCATTTACATCAAATAGGATTCCATGCAGCTTATTGTGTCCTGTATGTTAGTGCTTGGTACTTTAAAAATGAACTCATGTCAATGGGACCTTTTGTCACCAAAGTGAAGTGCTGTAATCCATTTTGGGAATATCCTTGTTGTATGTTGCAGTTTTGAGTGCATTGACCTGCAGTTCCTTATTAAAATCATTTGAGACATTCAAAACTGCATTGCAACACATGGCAGCACTGATCATACTGCATGTGATTTCAGTTACAAGTGGTGTGAAATATACGGTACTGTAAAGTAGAACTATGGTCAAACTGTAAAATTGCATATGTGATATTGGTTGCCCATACCAGTTCGACAGGGCTATCTGTTTCTCCTGGAACATTTTGTCATTATCTGTTGATCCTGCCATTGAGTAGGCATTTTCTTTGAAAGGATGCCAATAAACTGCTTTGTACAGTGAAAAAGTACTTTGTCTCCTTGGCTGCTGCTGTAGCTGCTTATCTGTTGTCAGTGTTAATATTGCTATCAGTGAGTAGCCACGTCTAGCTCTGCCCACAGATCTTTCTTAATATATTTAACATGCCAACTTGCATTGAAAATGGCTGTTTATTACTCTGAAAGAAAAAATAAATTGAGGGTTTAAATTGATTTCAAATATATAGAGCCCCTGCAGCAACTCAACTATAAAATTGCAGCTTAACATTGCACATTTATTTAAAGGCATAAGCATGTGAAGAAAACTGGATATAGTTTTCAGATAGGTCAAAATGCATTATATCATAGTATGCTTTTTTGGCAATTTCCGTACAATTT
This sequence comes from Rana muscosa, assembly GCA_029206835.1. Taxonomy (NCBI): domain Eukaryota; kingdom Metazoa; phylum Chordata; class Amphibia; order Anura; family Ranidae; genus Rana; species Rana muscosa. The sequence goes on along the minus strand of JARGYO010005626.1, from coordinate 64,776,293 downwards.
ATACTGTAGTGTAGAAAAAGGCAATATGGTCAGTAATTTACATTGCTGATTGTGCTTATTTGGACAATTCTATGGCCTTTTACTAAATACAGGCTCTCCTCACTTAACGACCAGGTTCCGTTCCAACGACCAGGTCATTAAACGAGGAGCCACAAGTAATCAATATTTTAAGCATTCTTAACTACTGTACTGTACTGTAGTGTGAAAAAAAGTACAGAACACAAACAAAAATTCTGTACTGTACTGTACAATACAATTATGTACAGCACGTTGTTCGGGTGGGGAGAGCTGGTCATTACGTCCGAGTGGCCAGTAAACAGGTGAGGTCAAAATGGCTGCTGCCATACAGGAGTATCTGTATGTACACTTTGAGAATCAATCTGCTGCGACTTCCATTGTCCACTTCCCCATTACTGTTTTGGAGTTATGCCTCTAACAGTAGCATACGTGTGGAAGAAATCATAATTTTAAGAGTACATAGCCACTCCTTCTTAATATATTATAGAGTTCAGTGGTATGCCGCGTACACATGGTCGGAAAGTCCGATGTGAGCTTTTGGTCGGAAATTCCGTGTGTATGCTCCATCTGACTTTTGCTGTCGGAATTTCCGCCAGCAAAAGATTGAGAGTAGGTTCTCTATTTTTCCGATGGAAAAAAATCCTATCGGAAAATCCAATCGTCTGTAGCAATTCCGACACGCAAAATTCCGACGCATGCTCGGGAACAATTCGACACATGCTCGGAAGCATTGAACTTAATTTTCTCGGCTCATCGTAGTGTTGTACGTCACTGCGTTCTTGACGGTCGAAAGTTCAGAGAACTTTTGTGTGACTGAGTGTATGCAAGCCAAGCTTGAGCGGAATTCCGTCGGAAAAACCATCCAAGGTTTTTCTGACGGAAAATCCGACCGTGTGTACGGGGCATTTGGAGCAAGCACAGTGCATGGCTTCCGCTGATTCCTAATTTTATTAAACCAGCAAATTTACATAGCTATTTAGGGATACAGATCCTGGGACTGATCTGATAAAGTTGACCTTTCTTTTATCAATATATTATTAATTATATCATCAATGTACAGAAAAAATATGAAAATTAATGAATTCATGTCTTAATATTATATTATCCATGAGGTCTTCTTTCTTTATTTTTTCTCACTATAGAAACAGACCTTGTCTAGAAATCGAAGGAGGAAAACGTTGCCACATTTTAACCCTGTTGCTTCCAGTTGAAAATTAATTATTTTGGACTATTTTATTATTAATAATAATATTGTTGTTATTCGTATATTATTCATGATTCATTCTATGCCAGGGAATTTTCCAATGCTGAGATTACTCAATTGAAGGTACAAGTTTAAATATTTTCCACACAACAGAGCTAACAAAAAAGTTGAGCTAGACATTCTAGCAATCTACAAGCATTTATCATCTGTAGATTAAACAAACTGTTCATTATATGTCTGCCACTCTCAATATATATATATATATTGAGAGTGGCAGATATATATAAATATATATATTTTTTAATTCAATGACTCTCAAAATATTTTATCCCCCTTTGCCACTTCCTCTAACTTTCCATCAAGATCAATAACTCAGCTATCAGTCCCTCCACTCATACTAGGGTGCTAGGTGTAATCCTGGACTCTGACCTGTTCTTTCAACAGTGCACATTCATGCACTGTTGAAATCTTGCTGTTTTCCCCTCCGTAACATTTCCAAAATACAATCCATCTTAACCAATGGCACTACCAAGCTTTGAATTCACTCTCTTATTATCTCTCTCTATGACTATTGCAGCTGTCTTCTTGTCAGCCCAACTCTACACAGGATATTTCCTTTTCAGTCAATCAAGAATGGTGCTTCTAGACCAGTGTTTCTCAACTTCAGTCCTCAAGGCACCACAACAGGTCATGTTTTCAAGCTTTCCATTATTTTGCACAGGTGATTTTATCAGTTTCACTGCCTTAGTACTTACCACAGCCATTTCATCCAAGGGAAATCCTGAAAACATGACCTGTTGGGGCGCCTTGAGGACTGGAGTTGAGAAACACTGTTCTAGATAGACATGTGCATTTGTTTTCATCCGAATAAATTATAGCCTTTATCTGGCCCTTGGAGTACTATTTCTGCAAATGATATGAGGCAATATTCCTCCTACTGACACCAACAATGGGGCACTTTATCTTCCACTGATACCGATGATTAGATAATATTACTTCCAATAATACCAATGATGGGGCATTACTCCTCCTCCTACTGTCCTACTGACCACAAACCCTGAGGCCATGCATACTCTTACTAATGCTGAGCCCGAGACCTTTTCCACTGGCCACAATCTGGCCCCCCTAAATTCTGAAGGACAGTAAGCTGGCCCATTGCTTGAAAAGTTTGGAGACCCCTGGTGTAGACCATTCGACATGAACGACGAAGCAGCGAAAAACATACAAACGTTGAATCTGTCATTGAAGGCTTATGGTGTCTGTCGAAAGTTCTAAGAAGATTTGACAAGCAGCTAAACTGTACGACGCCGCAAACATACATTTCCGGTCAAATGCTCGGCCCATAGGCTATAGAAGAATTCGAATGTTGGTTGACTAGTAATAATAATTTATAAATATAAATATTACTAGTTATACAACATTAGAATTCTTCTATAGCTTGTAGGCGGAACATTCGACTGGAAATGTACGATTGCGGCGTCGTACAGTTTAGCTGCTCCATCGAATCTTCTTAGAACATTCGACAGACACCATAAGCCTATAAATGACAGATTTGACCTTAATTAATTCAGATTCAAACGAATTTCGGGAGTAACTAAATAAATTTATTTTTCGGACGAAAACGAAATTCCAAAATGAAATATTTCAGTGTGCACATGCCTAGTTCTAGACTCATCCAACTTACCAAGCACTCAGTGTCCTCCACCACTCTCTGCCAATCTCTCCACTGGCTTCACCTGACAAATGAAATTCTAAATTCTGACAACTTACAGAGCTGTCCACAACTCTGGCCCAAGATACATAACCAACCTCATCTCAAAATATCACCCAAACCATGCTTTCCACTTCGACCAAGACCACCAGCTATCTAATTCCCTTGTCAGCTCCTCCCATGCTATTTTTAACCCCTTGCTGCCCAAACCGATTCTGGCATTTCTCACATACATGTTAAAATCAGCATTTTTGGCTAGACAGCTAGACAACTACTCAGAATCCCCAAACATTATATATTTTCTGAAAGCCGAGGCCATGGGAAATAAAATGGTGTTGTTGCAATTTTTTTATGATGCACAATATTTTCGCAGCCATTTATCAATTTAAAATTTTCAGGAAAAAATTAATTTGAATGAATTTTATTGCACACAAACACAATAAAATACCCAATTTTTGATAAAGTATAAAAGATGATGTTACCTTGAGTAAATAGATACCTATGGTAAATTGTCAATAGACGACACTTTAAAAACCTTTACAGATTGCCAGATTAGGTCTGGTGCTAGAATTATTGCTTTCTGGCAACCATGGCGATACCTCACATGTGTGGTGCGATCATCGTTTACACATGCATGTGGGACCTACGTGTACATTTGTATTTGTGTGTGAGCACCATACAGCCTAAAAGCTGAAACAGGATAGAGGCTTCTCCAGAGCGTCTCTCATTTTCTGGAACTCCATACTTAAGTCTGTCAAACTTTACCTCTTTCACCAACTAATCTTCACACAGTTATTACCCTTTCTATAACTTGCCCCTCTTTTAGATTGTAAGCTCTCACAATCAGGGTCCTCATAACCCTCTTGTCTTGATTTGTAATGTAACTGTACTGTTCCCGTTTCTATGATACAGTGCGATACAAACTGCTGGTACTATATAAAACTTGTATTCTAATAATAGTAAATATAATAATAATTATAATAATAGTGTTTGATTAGAAAAGTTTCTGCATCAAGAAATCCATTGCACCAGGTTATGGCTTATATTGTTCCAGTTGATTTCACCATTCTCCCTAAGGATGTTGGTCCATGTTATTAAGTGGACTAGTGGGCTCTGCATCTATGTTGGATTACAAATATTAATACATAAATGTATACCGCGCTAACATGAGTCAAACTCTGAAATAAGCTGCAGCTAGAAAGTGAGATACACACCAAACAGAAATAAACAGAAATAAAGCTGCGCTATAACTATACAAAAAACTTGTGAATAAATTATATATGTGAAATATAACAAATGAGTAATATGATGAAAAATTTGAAAAATCACCATGAATGTCACTGCATTAGTAACATATTTTAAATGCATAAACAGTGTAAGTGAAGAAAAAATAATAATGAATAGTCCATAGGTGATGATAGTTAAATGAGGGATGTCAGTCCACAAATCACCAGAGGATAATCAGGGCGATCTAATATATACCAAATTGACCAGTGCACCTACACCATATAAAATGCAAGCTTACCAGAAAGCAAGCTATGAAAAGCCTGCGACTATAACCCAGCCAGGGTTCTTTATCCAAGGAGGTAACAGCAGAACTTCAGGTATTCCTGAAGGACAGACCACAGCAAGCTAACAGATGAGTGCTCAAAAATGCTCAAGCCACGGATATGCCAGTAAGTTACCCAAAAATGAAGAGGAGCTCACATAGTGTAAGATCGTAAAAAATTTCAGTTTTAATAGATAAAAGTTGCACTTACATGGTTATAAAGACATCAAGGTAAGAAGCCGGCCGGCAAAAACAAGCGAACGCTCTTCCACTGCAAGGATAGCGCGATGACATCAGCACGTCCAACCTGGATTACAAATATTAATTGTCAGCTGGGTCACAGAAATTCTAGTTTAGTGCTAAAACTTGTGCTCAGATTATTGCAATGCAAACTTGATTTTTGCAACGTGGACAGTTTCAGCTTTTTATACAAAACATTTTCTTATGTTGCGAGATCTCCAATATCAACAATTTTACAATATTAAAATAACAGATACTAGTGAAAAGCAATAACAAATAAAGCCCTGCAAGGGGATGCAAAAGGAGCAAGACCAGAGGCAAAGCAACAAGGGGTGGAGGGGTTGGCTTACCCAAAAGCCCCCTTATCAGCCCTTCTAAGCCAACTGGCAATAAGGGATGAACTCGATGTTCGGGTCAAACAGCAAATATTAGGGGGGGCGTTCGCGGGAAATTTGAGTGCCGTGAAACGCCACATAATGCACTGCGAGATTGCAGTTCATTGATGTCCGATGATGTCCGATGATTGGCCAAAGCATGCACCTGACCTGCATGCTTTAGCCAATCACAGCGCACTCTGCTGCGAGAGCCATAATTGGCCAAAGGCCTTTGGCCCAGGGGGACTAAGTTCATGCCCCACACTATATAAGACTGCTTATATAGTGGCTGTGTATAGTGTGTGACTGTGGATGGAGATAGATTGAGCTATATATATATACAGTGTATAGTGTAGACAGTGTAGACTCTATTTCAGTCAGTGCAGGCAGTGTAGTATATATAACACAGTGTATTGAAGTGGTTTAGGGGAATCCCGCGGCAAAATGTATAAAATAAAATGGCGTGGGGGTCCCCCCAAAATCCATACCCGGCACTTCAGGTCTGGTATGGATTTTAAGTCGAACCTCGCGCCAAATAAAAAAAAAAAATATACCAGACCCTTATCTGAGCAAGCAGCCATGACAGGCCAGGAAAGAGGGGGCGAGGGAGCGCCCCCCTCTTGAACCATACCAGGCCGCTTGCCCTCAACATGGTGAGGGTGCTTTGGGGTCCCCATGTTAATGGGGACAAGGGCCTCATATCCACAACCCTTGCCCGGTGGTTGTGGGGGTCTGCGGGCTGGTGGCTTATCGGAATCTAGAAGCCCCCTTTAACAAGGGGGCCCCCAGATCCCGGCCCCCCCTATGTGAATTGGTATCATTGTGCCTACATATTCACCAAAAAAGTGTCAAAAAAAGTAAAAATGACAGGAGTTTTTGACAATTCCTTTATTAAAAAAATAAAGAATGTGTCCCGTGATGTATATCCAAAACTTTTTTTTGCATTGATACATGTCTCCTGGGGCAGTACCCGGGTTCCCAAACACTTTTTATGGCAATACCGTGCATATAAGCCTTTAAGATTAACACTTTTGATTTTTCATGTTGGTGTCCCATAGACTTTAATCGTGTTTGCATGTTCGCACTTCGCACAGATATTTTGTCTGTTCGCATGTTCTGGGTGTTCGGCTCATCCCTACTGGCAATAGTTTAAAGGCCATGCAGTGCATTGTGTTTTTTTCTCCGGGGTGAATCTGTACATAAATTCACTAGGACTGTATTGGCAAACCTCATCTCTGGTAAAGTTTGCAAAGAGATTTTTCAGCAATTTACAGGTCAGATGACAGAAAGTTGCTTGCCCCTACCCTACAGGTAAGTTTAACATAACTCTCCCCACATCTCTGCACCTGATAAAGAATCGAATGCCCTTCAGCACCATACTAGTGGTCTGAAAAGACCTCAGGGTTGCCCACCTCTGCCATATGAACTCTGTAATATATGAATTAGTAAAACAATACACTAGCTAAATATTCATACAAAAACAGTAAAAAAATAATAACAGTAAAAGCTTCTTAGGAGCACAGTTTTAAGATATTCATTAGCGATGTGCACCAGGGAGAATTAATAACTCAGAAGTGCAAACACTAATGTGTTTATGTAGCATTTTTTAGTGAATTCTAAATGATTTTCTTCCTCTGGTGCCCATCTTTTGAGGTTCCTCATTTTTTTAATTAGACATTTAGATCACCTCTCCTCACCGCATGATTAACATTTAGTCAGTTATGCATATTTACACACTTTGAAAGATGATTCTTCAGACTAACAAATTAAACAGGACTGTGCTCATAAGTATGATGAATGAAAGTCCGTAATGAGTGCTAGCTTCTGCAAAACATAAAATCTGTCTGTGATGGGTTTTAATTGGGAGATGAAACAAGTAGAAACTCTAATTATAGATACCTCAGTTTCTAGATAGAAAATGCAATAAAGCTTGTGTATATATATATATATATATATATATATATATATAACTCATGTGTTTGTGATAGTATTACTATTTTGTGGTGTTAATTGCGGGTCTCAAGCTGTTACTATGGGCAAATAGCTGTTTATGGTGCTTTTTGAACTGTATAGTTTTGATTTTTAGTAAACCATGATTGCTTAGTGAGTTAATTGTGTAGTTTTCCTTTGCCTTATACTTGTTACACTCACTAAATATGTTGATGTGGCTTATACAATGCTAGTACAAGTGTTAACTGTCTCTCTGTATTGGTTGCTGAATTCTTCCTTTTATGTGAACAGCTTCACTTTTATTGATTATGATAGTTATGATTTTTTGCAATACTGTTCTTTTTGCTGAAGTACATGACTGTCTAGATCAGGGGGTCTCCAAACTTTCTAAGCAAAGGGCCAGTTTACTGTCCTTCAGAGTTTACGAGGCCCGGACAGTGGTCAGTGGAAGTCGAAAAGGTCCCGACATCAGTGGGAAAAATTAACGCCCCATTGCTTGTTTCAGTGGGAGTAATTGTGCCCCATTATTGGGTCCCATTGTTGGTGCCATCACTGATGTAATTTTTCCCCATTGTTGGTGTCATTGAGAGAAACTGTGCCCCATTGTTGGTGTCATTGAAAGGAATTGTCTCCTATCATTGGTGTCATTGTAAGGAATTGTGCCCCATTTTTAGTGTCATTATGAGGATTTGTGTCCCATCGTTGGTGTTATTGGGCCCCATTGTTGGTGTCAGTAGGAGAAATTAGGCCCCATGGTTGGTGTAATCTAGAGAAACTGTGCCCCATTGTTGCTGTCATTGTGAGGAATTGTGCCCCATTGTTAGTGTCAATAGGAGAAATTATGCCACATTGTTGGTATCAGTGGATGAAATAGTGCCCCAAGGGCCGGATAAAATCAAGCAAAGGGCCACATTGTTGGTATCAGTGGATGAAATAGTGCCCCAAGGGCCAGATAAAATCAAGCAAAGGGCCACATTTGGCCCCCGGGCCGCAGTTTGGAGGCCACTGGTCTAGATTACACCAGAGACGGGGCAAGTTTACTTTATTTAAATTTACCTACAGCAAAACAAGGCTAGTAATTATTGGCAAGGAATTCTGGTTATCTGGTTTAGGACATCAGCTAATTTCCATAATAGCAGAGTTACTAGTTCTGAGACAACATTGTTAAGAGTTTATATTAAAAGATTGGCAAAAGTATAGCCAAGGCAGCCCATGCAGGGTTGAGGGGCAGATGGGACTCAGTTGAACCACACCTCCCTTTATTTGTTCTTGCGCAGAAATGTGCCCTGAACACCACAGAACACATTTGAAGGTCACTACACTGTTAAATAATATAATTTATTAAGACTGTGTTTTGGGACTTACATTGTGTGTTCTTTCCAGCGGGGTTGGGGTGATCTGTCCATTTCATCTGGTGTTGGATAATTTACTTTAGGTCTCACTCTCTGTTTTGCTGATGTAGTCAGAGGAAGGGACCCTACAGTATTATAGTCAATAAGTGGGATGTATTCAGTTTCACCCGATATCATACATTGGAACTACTGTTAGGAGAAAGATATTCTGCTAGTGTCAATTTTTTTACTGACAGCTTGATGTATTTATTGACTTTTATGGGGGACCAGCCTGGCAGCAGGAACATCATAGATGTCCGGGATACAACACAAACAGGTATTTTGAGTTCAGGAAATCAGAAAACACGGAATAGGGCAAATATCATGGATGGATTAAGGCAAACAAACTGACACTGGAAAAGTGGCTTTAAACTATGCAGGGACACGTTATGTTACCAGCTGTAGCTTTCTCTAAGGACCAGGCTAATAAAAGTGTCTGCTCTTCACATAAGCTTCTGATGGTGTAGGTGGTGTAGATGCATTTGGCATCAGGACAAATTCAATACTGACCTGCTGGTAGGAATTGACAGTAAAGACAATATCAGGTGGAGCAACAATCATGAAACAAAGTTTGAAGCTACGTTCAGGCCAAGACAGGGGTAAATAGTTGGAGTTAAAGAACCAGGCAGAGTCAAAACCAGGAACGCTGGTTTGAAGATCCCAAGTATAGAAACTCATACAGCATCAGAAGCCAAATCAGGAATAAGGAGAAGGGTGCAACCCAAACACAGAAACAAGCAATAGGTGGCAGGTCGGGTCAGTACAGACTGCACACGAACAGGAGCGTTCGTTATTTCACATACACCCCAACCCCTACACAGTCCTAGTATCAGATGATGCACTGGCTATTGAGGGAAGAGCAGATAACTCATATATATATATATATATATATATATATATATATATATATATATAGGGAAAGCAAAGATATAGGCCTGTGCCAGATAGAAGTATTCAGAGGACAGGAAAGAGCAGAGAGAGATACAGATGGCCTCAATAGCCCAGAGACTGTTTTTAGCTAACCTTGTGTGAACGGTTGCATAGAGAGTCATGACACAGCCCAGCAGCTACTTGTCATTCACTAGAGTATACAGATCAATGGCAGGTGTTGTTAAAGCTGTCAGTGCATTGGAAATTGTTGGTAGGGGTAGCAAGCTGTGTGGGGCTTAGCTTTTTGTAGTTATGCCCCTGGCTGTCAAGTTTTAATTTATATTGGTGTTCTTCTCAAACCCCTACAGACAGATGCAAACAGCAGTAGCACCACAGAGGTACATGATTGTGTCTGTGCTCTATGAAAAAGAATTGTGTGTGTCTAATCAGTTGTGTATGTTGTATGTTTTATTCTGTTTTTGGCTATGATTTTTTTTTTTTTTTTTTTTATAACACATTGAACATTCATATTCAATATTAACAGTCTATTTCAAAGAAATGTTTAGCTAGTGCTTGGAAAAAAATACATTGCATTACAGCAATACTGCACAATGGTTATGAAAATCAATTACCCCTTTATTGTCAGAACATAATATGATGGCATGTTTGTGTTTATAAAGATATAAAACAAAATAAATAATTCATATTTTAGAATGTTTCAGTCGAAATGAAAAACATTTTAACCCTCAGATAACCTGCATGTAATTTTTATTAGCAGAAGATAATTTACATAAACCAAATACTTTGTGAATTATTAAGTATGATAATATCTACATGACCAGTCCTGTCATCATTCGTACCTTGTGGCGACATTGGGATTATAGCAAGTTGATTTATGCACTAAATTTAATGTATAGTATGACAACATCCAGATAAGCATGCCTTATAATGTATAATTTAGACGTGATTGCAGAATATTTCCCCTACTGTTCTCTAGAATGTTCAATTTCTTAGACATCCAGAAATCTCAATTGAGACGCAGGTTGTTGGCTGATACGGACGTCTCCTTGAATTAATGAATATTTTCATAAAAACGCTCTGCCTATGAATGTTTTAAAAAACCTTGTCATAACATTCAGCGAGCGTGCACATGACAGCAAGCATGTGTTACTGCATTTTTAACTTAAATATTTCATGATTGCCTCTATCAAACCTAGATGAATTGCCCAAAGGGTTTGATTTTTCATACAGCATATGTAATTCAGAAGATGTTTATTAGCACAAAGTCTCTCCTTGCATCAACACAATGTTTTCATTTATATAATGTACCTCTCTTGTATATAATACACCCGTTTTTCATATAGATAATGCAATTGATCATACTAGTTTTAAATTTTATATGTGGACACGCAGGTGCAGTCACCAAATGGCACATTTGACAGAACAGGTGTAGCTACAAATCACAGCAAAATTTTAATGGAGCACCCAACTTGTCCTCCCATTAATGACTTTTTGCTGCAGCTTCTTGGATTTTATTTTGCTCCCCAGTGGTGTCCTTTAACACCTTACCCCTAATCTGAGCCTTCAAAAATACCGGTGGCCAATACATGACACTCCTAATAATAGTTTTAGATATTGGTGGCCAGTCTCTCTCTAAAACTAATGACAGTAACATCATGCACATGCCTGCCAAAGCTCTTTGAATGGCAAAAAAATTCACACATGCTCAGTACTGTGCATGGCACCCACTGCTGTCTGTGTCATCCACTGATTCTGTTCATTGCATTTATATGGTGGTTGGCCCAAACAAGTTAGCTTGGGTGTGTGAATTAAGGTGCAACAAGTGGACCTCGCTTTTCAAAGACAGATTTATTGGAGAGGAGGGTGGAGACTGTAGGAGTTTTTTTTTTTACTAACCCTATGCAAGCCCACTACCACATGATCTGCAATGGGCTATACTGTAGGTGTGCCCTTTCTTGACTGAGTGTGTCCACAATTCCATTATTGAACACCTGCAAAACACCTGTCGAATCTCACAGGTATTTTGCTTTCCAGGCATGTCCCTAAATGTATACAGCCCTGCATGTGAGTATCACTGTCAGGGATACCAACTGCAGGCATTCAGCAGCAGGGATGGCCAGATCTGCGTAGCTGCACTTAGGAAACTTAGACCAGACTATATATGATTTATGCAAGTTTATTAACAGTGAAACAAAACACATCAAAACACCAGAAAACTGCAAACATGAAGATATAAGTGAACCATAAACCAAGTGACAAAATACCTAACTATAAAACAATACATACAACATTAGGAACACAGACCCCAGGGTAAAACTGGAGGTGTAAGGAACAGTCAGGAAGGGGGAACCAAGGCTGGGATCAGGAACAAGGGGAGCAGGTACAAGGCAGTGGGGTAGAGGATAATGGTACAAGGCAAGAGCAGGCTTAGGCTGGAATCAGAATCAAGATCAATAGCAAGCAGTATCTGGCTAGCAGGGCGAAACACTGAAGCACCAGGGAATAGTGGAGGAGGAACTAAATACCCTCCCAGCAGCCAGCATCAGATGGAGACTGATTACAGAGATCTGCTGGGAGACCCCTTCTGGTAGTCATTGGAACTTCAACCTTCCACTCTGGAAACCAAAGTGCCACCAGCAGGTGATCCAGCTCCTGACAATCACTTATTACAGCATCCTGCTGGGTCATATTTTAGAATGTCATAGATTTTGACAGGCTGCTGGCAGTGGGGCTAAATGCTGCACCTGTGCTTCCCAGGTGAATTAAATTACTGGGATTAGACATAGATGGGCAAAACATCCAGTGTGCATGAGGCCGTAATGGCTCACTGATGAACTTACAATTTTTTTAACTGGTTATATGGTCATGTTTGTTGCATGCAGACTCCATTTAAAAAAAAAAAAAAAACATTATAAATAGTTTTTGTTTTTTGTACTGTATTTTCATCTGCATGCAATAAAATGTTAAAAGGCTATAGTCACATTGTACTTGTAGCACCATTTATTCCTCTAGAATAGGGGTCCCCAAACTATGGCCCTCCAGTTGTTCAGGAACTACAATTCCCTTCATGCCTAGTCATGTTTGTAAATGTCAGAGTTTTACAGTGCCTCATAGGACGTGTAATTCCGCAGCAGCTGGAGGGCCATAGTTTGAGGATCCCTGCTCTAGAAGATGCAGTTGTGTGGCATTGTGGCTATAGCAGCAAGCAAAATTTTTTATAATAAAAATAATGTTCATGCTAAACTGAACATACCACAATGAATTGATGTCTAGTTGGCAGCCACATATTCTTTACACATTATCACTGTTCTAAGCAAGTCCAAATAACATGTAGGAGGGCATGTAACTTAACCACTTCAGCTCTGGAAGATTTTACCCCCTATACTCAAACAAACTTTATATATTTTTTTTACACAATTAGGCTCCATGTACACTGGACGCTAAAAAAAAGCTATAAAAAATGCCAGTAGCTTTGCAGGGAGCCTTTCAACGTTTTTTAGCGTTTTTGCAATAGCGTTTATTAGCGTTTTTCAGTGTTGCGTTTTTTAGCTTTTTTTAAATTTCTTTTATTTTTTTTTCAATGGATCAAAAAACGCAAAAAAATGTTTGCGAGCTGCGTTTTTGAGCGTTTTTAAAAGTTTATTAGCAGTTTTCAGCGTTTTGCATTTTTTCCCGCCGAAAAACTGCACTTTGAACGCAAATTTCTTGCGTTCAGAAAAAAGCCCATTAACTCCACTGCTCATTAACGCTAAAAAACGACCATGTGTGCATGAACACATAGGCTAACATAGAGTGCAGTTAATGGGCTTTTTAAAAAAACGCCAAAACGCCAATAAACTGCAGTTTATCAGCTTCAGTGTACATGGAGCCTTATGCCGCGTACACATGGTCGGAATTTCCGACAAGAAAAGTCTGATGTGAGCTTTTGGTCGGAAATTCCGACCGTGTGTAGGCTCCATCGGAATTTTCCTGTCGGAATTTCCGCCAACAAAAATTTAAGAGCTGGGTCTCAAATTTTCCGACGGAAAAAAATCCAATCGGAAATTCTGATCGTCTGTAGCAATTCCGATGCGCAAAATTCCTACGCATGCTCGGAAACAATTCGACACATGCTCGGAAGCATTGAACTACATTTTCTCGGCTTGTCATTGTGTTGTACGTCACTGCGTTCTTGGCGGTCGAAAGTTCAGAGAACTTTTGTGTGACCGTGTGTATGCAAGACAAGCTTGAGCGGAATTCCGTCGGAAAAACCATCCAAGGTTTTTCCAATAGAAATTCTGATCGTGTGTACGCGGCAATAGAGCTTTATTTTGATGGTATTTGATCACCACTGGGTTTTTTATTTTTTGCGATATAGATCAAAAAAGATCACAAATTTTGAAAAAAAAACAATATTTTTTACTTTCTGCTATGAAACATATACAATAAAACATTTTAAAAAAAACTATTTTCTTCATAAATTTTTGCCAAAATGTATTCTGCTACATGTTTTTGATAAAAAAAAAAATCCAATATGTGTATATTGATTGGTTGGCATGAAAGTTATAGCGTCTACAATCTATGGTATATACTGTATACTGGATTTTTTTTATACTACTAATGGTGGCAATCAATGACTTATAATGGGACTGCGATATTTTGTGGCCGGACAATCGACACTAACTGACACTGGGGGAACTGATTAGCTGCCACTGACCACACCAGTGCCATTATTACAGTGATCAGTGCTAACAATATACACTGTCACTGTACTAATGACACTGGCTGGGGAGGGGTTACTATCTACGGAGATCAATGGGTCTAACTGTATCTAACTATGTGCAACATGTGTAAAGTGTGCTGTTTTTTACTAATAATCTCTCAATTTCTTATCCCTGGTTTGCAGGGATGAAAAAATTACAGATCCCTCCCTATGTACAGAGCTGTGTTGAATGTGGTCATTAATGTACACAGCTAATCAGTACGGCCTGGCCGGGACTTGCTGACAGGCTCCTTCTGTGTATAATCACAGCGGGAGCTGGCCTGGGGGGGTTCTCATGCGCATGCCCAAAACCCGGAAGTAGGCAGCGACATACCAGTACATTGCTTTGCCTACAGAAGCTGCCCGTCTGCAGTACATTGCAGGCAGGCGGTCGTTATGTGGTTGAAGACAACAATTAATTTGGAGATACACTTGAAGGCTGTTGATCATCTTCACACAATAAGTTGTGTGAATATTCACTTCAATTATGTGATCATGCCAATTTCTGTTTACTGATCTCACCAATAGGGATGAGCTTCGTGTTCGAGTCGAACATACGTTCGACTCGAACATCGGCTGTTCGATCGTTCGACGAAGATCGAACGATTTGGGCCGTTCGCGCCAAATTCGAGTGACGCGAACGGCCCACAATGCACTACGCCATCGCAGTGTCTTCCAGGCGCTGTGATTGGCCAAGCATGCACTGTGACCCCGCATGCTTGGCCAATCACAGCGCCGGCAGCGAGGAGAGCAATGATTGGCCACAGGCAGGATGCCTGTGGCCAATTATTGCTGAGGGTGTTTAGTACACGCCCCACACTATAAAAGGCCGCCAGCACGGCGGCCTAGTGTAGTGTGTTCCGGAGCAGGGAAAGACAAGCATAGGCAGGGACAGTGACATTTATTTCTTTCTTGCTTAACCTGGATTCCTTTAGTTTAGGGAAAGAGAAGGATAGGTAGGGAGAGTGTCAGTGTGTTTTACTGTGCGAGTCCTTGTTTCTAGGGACAAAGAAGGAAAGTGAGGGGATTTCTCCTTGTGCTATAGTGTGCTTTAAAAAAACATTTTTTCTAGGGACAGAAAACTGTAGGTAGGGAGAGTGTCAGTTTCTTTCACTGTGCCAGTCCTTGTTTCTAGGGACAAAGAAGGAAAGTGAGGGGATTTCTCCTTGTGCTATAGTGTGCTTTAAAAAAACATTTTTTCTAGGGACAGAAAACTGTAGGTAGGGAGAGTGTCAGTTTCTTTCACTGTGCCAGTCCTTGTTTCTAGGGACAAAGAAGGAAAGTGAGGGGATTTCTCCTTGTGCTATAGTGTGCTTTAAAAAAACATTTTTTCTAGGGACAGAAAACTGTAGGTAGGGAGAGTGTCAGTTTCTTTCACTGTGCCAGTCCTTGTTTCTAGGGACAAAGAAGGAAAGTGAGGGGAATTCTCCTTGTGCTATAGTGTGCTTTAAAAAAACATTTTTTCTAGGGACAGAAAACTGTAGGTAGGGAGAGTGTCAGTTTCTTTCACTGTGCCAGTCCTTGTTTCTAGGGACAAAGAAGGAAAGTGAGGGGATTTCTCCTTGTGCTATAGTGTGCTTTAAAAAAACATTTTTTCTAGGGACAGAAAACTGTAGGTAGGGAGAGTGTCAGTTTCTTTCACTGTGCCAGTCCTTGTTTCTAGGGACAAAGAAGGAAAGTGAGGGGATTTCTCCTTGTGCTATAGTGTGCTTTAAAAAAACATTTTTTCTAGGGACAGAAAACTGTAGGTAGGGAGAGTGTCAGTTTCTTTCACTGTGCCAGTCCTTGTTTCTAGGGACAAAGAAGGAAAGTGAGGGGATTTCTCCTTGTGCTATAGTGTGCTTTAAAAAAACATTTTTTCTAGGGACAGAAAACTGTAGGTAGGGAGAGTGTCAGTTTCTTTCACTGTGCCAGTCCTTGTTTCTAGGGACAAAGAAGGAAAGTGAGGGGAATTCTCCTTGTGCTATAGTGTGCTTTAAAAAAACATTTTTTCTAGGGACAGAAAACTGTAGGTAGGGAGAGTGTCAGTTTCTTTCACTGTGCCAGTCCTTGTTTCTAGGGACAAAGAAGGAAAGTGAGGGGAATTCTCCTTGTGCTATAGTGTGCTTTAAAAAAACATTTTTTCTAGGGACAGAAAACTGTAGGTAGGGAGAGTGTCAGTTTCTTTCACTGTGCCAGTCCTTGTTTCTAGGGACAAAGAAGGAAAGTGAGGGGATTTCTCCTTGTGCTATAGTGTGCTTTAAAAAAACATTTTTTCTAGGGACAGAAAACTGTAGGTAGGGAGAGTGTCAGTTTCTTTCACTGTGCCAGTCCTTGTTTCTAGGGACAAAGAAGGAAAGTGAGGGGATTTCTCCTTGTGCTATAGTGTGCTTTAAAAAAACATTTTTTCTAGGGACAGAAAACTGTAGGTAGGGAGAGTGTCAGTTTCTTTCACTGTGCCAGTCCTTGTTTCTAGGGACAAAGAAGGAAAGTGAGGGGATTTCTCCTTGTGCTATAGTGTGCTTTAAAAAAACATTTTTTCTAGGGACAGAAAACTGTAGGTAGGGAGTAGTGATGAGCCGAACACCCCCGGGTTCGGTTCGCACCAGAACCCGCGAACGGACCGAAAGTTCGAACGAACATTAGAACCCTATTAAATACAATGGATGCGAACGTTCGAATTCTAAAGTGCTAATTATAACAACTATTATGCATGTTATTGTCCTAAAAAGGGTTTGGGAACCCGGGTTCTGCACCAGGGGACATGTATCAATGCAAAAAGAAGTTTTAAAAACGGTCGTTTTTCGGGAGCAGTCATTTTAATGATGCATAAAGTGAAAAAAAAAAAGTCAAATATTCCTTTAAATATCGTACCTGGGGGGTGTCTAAAGTATGCCTGTGAAGTGCCACGTGTTTCCCGTGTTTAGAACTGTCCCTGCACAAAATGACACTTCTAAAGGAAAAAAAAGCCATTTAAAACTGCTTGCGGCTTTAATGTAATGTCTGGTCCCGGTAATATGGATGAAATTCTTTAAGAAAAATGGCATAGCTACCCCATGACCCCCCCCCTACCCCAGCCCATTACCAGCCCCTTTGGGTCTTGTATGGATATTAAGGGGAACCCCGCACATAAAATAAAAAAGGCCCTATATACTCTGAACAGCCCTATACAGGCGGTGCATACAAGACAGGGACTGTAGGTTTGTTCTTATGTAGAATCTGTTTGTAATTTTGAACAGGTACATTGTTGAAGTGTAGCTCCAGACCAAAAATCTATTTTTAAACTTTTTGGAAAACATAGGTAAGGGTTATCACCCCTGTAACATTTGTTTTGCTGTCTGTGCCCCTGTTCAGAACATTTCACCTCACTTTCCGTCCCAATGACAACTGTTTTTGAAATGTGGTGTTTTTCTTGAAACAAGGATTGCTGATAAAGCATCAGTACAGAGGAGACACCTTTCTCCCATATTTATTCTTACAGGAGAGAATTTTCCTTCCTAGTGGTAGATTTCCTCTCACTTCCTGTTGTCTTCTTGCGTTTGCAAGTAGGAGTCGTTTGTAAGTTGGATGTTTGAAAGTAGGGACCTGCCGTATATACTCTGCAGAAATAGGCCCCTTAGTTGTTGGTGTTGGCACAACACTGTAAGCACTCACAGTTACTCTTGGTTGGTGCTGGAACGCCCTGCTGTCAACTATTATATCAGGAATTTTAATTACATATAATTGTTGAACAGTGGTAGTAAAAATTGGGCCTTTGATGGTGGTGCTGGTGCCACAACACTGTAAGCCCTGACAGTTACTCTTGGTGGGTGCAGCAATGGGCCCTGCTGTGAATTATTAGATCAAGAATTGTAATTACATGCCCCTGTTGAACAGGGGCTGAAAAATTGGGCCTTAGGCACTGGTGGCACAACACTGCAACCCCTCACAGATACTGTACTTGGAGCACAGCAATGAGCCCTGTTGCAAAGTATTGCTTCAAAAATTGTAATTACACGCCCCTGTTAAACAGGGGCTGAAAAATTGGGCGTTAGGCACTGGTGGCGGCACCCATAAACAAAAATGATCTTCCAAGCTATCATCATCAATCGTATCATTGAGGACTCGGAGGAGGAGGATAGCCAGTCAACATAACAGCACAGGCACTCAGCATCAGCATCAGTCTTGAAGGGATGTGACATGTTAAAATCAATTAGTCTGTTATATCAGCATCAGGTGTGTGGTAGCTGGTGGTGATCCAAGACTGGTTCATCTTGATGAAAGTCAGTCGATCAACCGAGTCGGTGGACAGGCGCACCCTGTGATCCGTGACAAATCCTCCAGCAGCACTGAATGTGCGTTCCGAAAGAACGCTGGATGCAGGACAGGCCAGTAGCTCAATTGCATACTGTGCAAGCTCTGGCCAGTGATCCATCCTCAAGACCCAGTAAGCTAGAGGATTTTCGGTGGGGAAGGTGTCCAAGTCTGACCTTGCCCCTAGATATTCCTGCACCATGTTTATCAGACGCTGGCGATGGTTGCTGGAACCGATCATACTTTGGGGCTGCGGACTAAAGAATTGTCTGAACGCATCGGTCAGACGGCCACCTTCCCCACCGCTCCTTCTTTGACTGGCCGAAGCCTCAGCAACTCGTTGTCCAGGACCAGGAGTTTGCAACCTCCCAGTCTCTGGGAACGCGTTGCACAGACCTTTCTGCAAGGCCTCCCGGAGTTGTCTCATCCTCTGCTCCCTCTGCGACGGTAACATAAGGTCCGCAACCTTACCCTTGTACCGTGGATCAAGGAGAGTGGCCAGCCAGTAATGGTCCCTCTCCTTGATCCGAAGAATACGAGGATCCTTCCGCAGACTTTGCAGGATCAGGGAGGCCATGCAGCGTAGGTTTGCTGAGGCATTCGCTCCGGAGTCCTCTGGGTCACTAAGGACGACATGATCCGCAGCCACCTCCTCCCAGCCACGTACAAGTCCACTGGTTTCTTGGGACTGTAAATCATCCCTAAAAGACTGCTGCTGATGATGCTGAGTGCCAGCCTCCACCTCCATGCTGACACAATCCTCCTCCTCCTCCTCCTCCTCCTCTTCCTGTGCGATGGGTGGGACAGAAGGAACACTGTCTGGGTAAAGGGGGCCTTGAGAGGCAAGGAAGTCCTCCTCTTCCTGCCTCTGTTCTGCCTCAAGTGCCCTGTCCATTATTCCACGCAGCGTGTGCTCCAACAGGTGGACAAGAGGTACAGTGTCACTGATGCATGCACTGTCACTGCTCACCATCCTCGTGGCCTCCTCAAATGGTGCCAGGACAGTGCATGCATCCCTGATCATGCCCCACTGGCGTGGAGAAAAAAAACCAAGCTCCCCTGACCCTGTCCTGGTGCCGTAGTCGCACAGGTACTCATTGATGGCCCTCTGCTGCGTGTGCAGCCGCTGCAGCATGGCCAACGTTGAGTTCCACCTGGTGGGCATGTCACATATAAGGCGGTTCTTGGGCAGGTTCAACTCCTTTTGCAGCTCAGCCAGGCGAGCACTGGCATTATAAGATCTGCGGAAATGCACACAGACTTTCCTGGCCTGCCTCAGGACATCCTGTAAGCCCGGGTACCTGCCCAAGAACCGCTGCACCACCAGGTTAAGGACGTGAGCCACACAGGGCACATGGGTCAGTTGTCCCTGTCGGAGGGCGGAGAGGAGGTTGGTGCCATTGTCGCAAACCACCATTCCTGGCTTAAGCTGGCGTGGCGTCAACCACCTCTCGGCCTGGCCCTGCAGAGCAGACAGGACCTCTGCCCCAGTGTGGCTTCTGTCCCCCAAACACACCAGCGCAAGCACGGCATGGCATCTTTTTGCCTGCGTACTTGCGTAGCCCCGTGAACGGCTACGGAGCACCGCTGGTTCATAGGACAAACCACAGGAAGAGGCCATGGAGGAAGAAGAAGAGGAGGGGGTGGAGGAGAGAGGTGTGTCACAACCAGTAGTAGCATTTTGGAGGCGTGGCGGTGGGACAACCTCCAACACTACTGCACCTTGTCCTGAATCCTTCCCAGCTGCCAAAAGAGTGACCCAATGGGCCGTGAAAGAAAGGTAACGTCCCTGTCCATGCCTGCTGGACCATGAGTCAGCGGTAATATGCACCTTACCGCTGACCGCCCTGTCCAGCGAGGCCAAGACATTGCCTTCCACATGCCGGTAGAGAGCCGGAATAGCCTTCCGTGAGAAAAAGTGGCGTTTGGGAACCTGCCACTGAGGAACCGCACATTGCACAAACTCACGGAAGGGGGCCGAGTCTACCAACTGAAAAGGCAGCAGTTGAAGCGCTAGCAATTTAGCCAAGCTAGCATTCAACCGCTGGGCATGTGGATGGCTGGGAGTGAACTTCTTTCGACGGTCCAGCAGCTGGGGCAGGGAAATTTGCCTGCTAGAATCGGACGTCGGTGTACTGCTAGCAGAGTGGGCGCAAGTACTTGGCTGTGACACACCTAATTCTACACCTTTATTCCTCTCAGTGCATGTTTCAGAGAGGACTGAAGTTATAGTGGGGTTGGAGATCCCAGCTGATGCGGTGCAAGGAGAGGTCCGCTTTGTTCTTTGGTGTGGGTCTTTGAGGTAGGCTTGCCAACGAGCTGCATGGCAGGTCAACATATGTCTGGTCAGGCATGTGGTACCCAAGCGGCTGATGTTTTGGCCACGCGATATACGCTTGAGACATATGTTGCAAACAGCAGCTGTGCGATCTGATGCACTAGCCTCAAAAAAGGCCCACACCAAAGAACTTTTTGAATGACGGGCAGAGGCAGCGCCCTGCACAGGCGGAGCTCTGCGGTGTGATTCCGTCGGTGTACTGCCCTTACGCTGGCCACCAAAGGGCATCCTGCCTCGTTGGAGATGTGCCTCCTCCTCATCCTCCTCCTCCTCCTCTCTCCTATTAGGCACCCATGTGGAGTCAGTGACCTCATCATCCCCTCCCTCCTCATCACTGGAGCCAATCTGGCAGTATGCTGCAGCTGCTGGAACATGACTGCCAGATTGGTGTCCTTCTTGAGCATCCCCTCTGTCTGCTCTCACGCTACTGCCTTCCTCTAGCTGGGTTTCATCATCAGACCCTTCGAAACGCTGGGCATCCTCCTGGAGCATGTACCCAACACTGTGCTGAAACAGTTCGGGGGACTCCTCAGGAGGAGGACATGGTGGGTCTAGGGAAGGAGTGACTGATGATTTGTCTGACATTGATACCAGGGAAGACGACGCTTTGGCAGCTGCTTTTCCAGTACCCTGAGCCTGGGTGAGAGAGGATGAGGAGGAGGAGGAGGGCTTGGTCATCCACTCTACCAAGTCTTCGGCATGATGTGGCTCAACATGTCCAGCTGCCGAAAAGAAGGACAAGCGTGTCCCATGGCCATGTGCTGATGACAATGCACCGCGTCCACGACCAGCACTGTTGCCCCCAGACACAGAGCCTGCTTGCCCTCTTTTATTGCCTCCTGACTGTCTGCCTCTCCTTGTTTGCCTTCCAGACATTCTAATAGATGGCCTGCAGGGAGATGGGAAAAAAGCAATAAGGGCTACCTTCAGGTGTCCTTCTCTGTCCCTTGAAACAAGGACTTTCACAGTGAAAGAAACTGACACTCTCCCTACCTACAGTTTTCTGTCCCTAGAATAAATGTTTTTTTTAAGCACAATATAGCACAAGGACAATTCACTCACTGTCCTTACAGGTCCCTGGAAACAAGGACTTGCAGAGTGAAAGAAAAAAAACACTCTCCCTACCTACAGTTTTCTGTCCCTAGAAAAAATGTTTTTTTTAATCACAATATAGCACAAGAACAATTCACTCACTGTCCTTACAGGTCCCTGGAAACAAGGACTTGCAGAGTGAAATAAACTGACACTCTCCCTACCTACAGTTTTCTGTCCCTAGAATAAATGTTTTTTTTAAGCACAATATAGCACAAGGAGAATTCACTCACTGTCCTTCCAGGTCCCTGGAAACAAGGACTTGCAGAGTGAAAGAAAAAAAACACTCTCCCTACCTACAGTTTTCTGTCCCTAGAAAAAATGTTTTTTTTAATCACAATATAGCACAAGGACAATTCACTCACTGTCCTTACAGGTCCCTGGAAACAAGGACTTGCAGAGTGAAATAAACTGACACTCTCCCTACGTACAGTTTTCTGTCCCTAGAATAAATGTTTTTTTTAAGCACAATATAGCACAAGGACAATTCACTCACTGTCCTTACAGGTCCCTGGAAACAAGGACTTGCAGAGTGAAAGAAAAAAAACACTCTCCCTACCTACAGTTTTCTGTCCCTAGAAAAAATGTTTTTTTTTAATCACAATATAGCACAAGGACAATTCACTCACTGTCCTTACAGGTCCCTGGAAACAAGGACTTGCAGAGTGAAAGAAAATAAACACTCTCCCTACCTACAGTTTTCTGTCCCTAGAATAAATGTTTTTTTTAATCACAATATAGCACAAGGACAATTCACTCACTGTCCTTACAGGTCCCTGGAAACAAGGACTTGCAGAGTGAAATAAACTGACACTCTCCCTACCTACAGTTTTCTGTCCCTAGAATAAATGTTTTTTTTAAGCACAATATAGCACAAGGACAATTCACTCACTGTCCTTACAGGTCCCTGGAAACAAGGACTTGCAGAGTGAAAGAAAAAAAACACTCTCCCTACCTACAGTTTTCTGTCCCTAGAAAAAATGTTTTTTTTAATCACAATATAGCACAAGGACAATTCACTCACTGTCCTTACAGGTCCCTGGAAACAAGGACTTGCAGAGTGAAAGAAAAAAAACACTCTCCCTACCTACAGTTTTCTGTCCCTAGAAAAAATGTTTTTTTTAATCACAATATAGCACAAGGACAATTCACTCACTGTCCTTACAGGTCCCTGGAAACAAGGACTTGCAGAGTGAAAGAAAAAAAACACTCTCCCTACCTACAGTTTTCTGTCCCTAGAAAAAATGTTTTTTTAATCACAATATAGCACAAGGACAATTCACTCACTGTCCTTACAGGTCCCTGGAAACAAGGACTTGCAGAGTGAAATAAACTGACACTCTCCCTACCTACAGTTTTCTGTCCCTAGAATAAATGTTTTTTTTAATCACAATATAGCACAAGGACAATTCACTCACTGTCCTTACAGGTCCCTGGAAACAAGGACTTGCAGAGTGAAAGAAAATAAACACTCTCCCTACCTACAGTTTTCTGTCCCTAGAATAAATGTTTTTTTTAAGCACAATATAGCACAAGGACAATTCACTCACTGTCCTTACAGGTCCCTGGAAACAAGGACTTGCAGAGTGAAATAAACTGACACTCTCCCTACCTACAGTTTTCTGTCCCTAGAATAAATGTTTTTTTTAAGCACAATATAGCACAAGGACAATTCACTCACTGTCCTTACAGGTCCCTGGAAACAAGGACTTGCAGAGTGAAAAAAAAAAAACACTCTCCCTACCTACAGTTTTCTGTCCCTAGAATTTTTTTTTTTTTAATCACAATATAGCACAAGGACAATTCACTCACTGTCCTTACAGGTCCCTGGAAACAAGGACTTGCAGAGTGAAAGAAAAAAAACACTCTCCCTACCTACAGTTTTCTGTCCCTAGAAAAAATGTTTTTTTTAATCACAATATAGCACAAGGACAATTCACTCACTGTCCTTACAGGTCCCTGGAAACAAGGACTTGCAGAGTGAAATAAACTGACACTCTCCCTACCTACAGTTTTCTGTCCCTAGAATAAATGTTTTTTTTAAGCACAATATAGCACAAGGAGAATTCACTCACTGTCCTTCCAGGTCCCTGGAAACAAGGACTTGCAGAGTGAAAGAAAAAAAACACTCTCCCTACCTACAGTTTTCTGTCCCTAGAAAAAATGTTTTTTTTAATCACAATATAGCACAAGGACAATTCACTCACTGTCCTTACAGGTCCCTGGAAACAAGGACTTGCAGAGTGAAAGAAAAAAAACACTCTCCCTACCTACAGTTTTCTGTCCCTAGAAAAAATGTTTTTTTTAATCACAATATAGCACAAGGACAATTCACTCACTGTCCTTACAGGTCCCTGGAAACAAGGACTTGCAGAGTGAAATAAACTGATACTCTCCCTACCTACAGTTTTCTGTCCCTAGAATAAATGTTTTTTTTAATCACAATATAGCACAAGGACAATTCACTCACTGTCCTTACAGGTCCCTGGAAACAAGGACTTGCAGAGTGAAAGAAAATAAACACTCTCCCTACCTACAGTTTTCTGTCCCTAGAATAAATGTTTTTTTTAAGCACAATATAGCACAAGGACAATTCACTCACTGTCCTTACAGGTCCCTGGAAACAAGGACTTGCAGAGTGAAATAAACTGACACTCTCCCTACCTACAGTTTTCTGTCCCTAGAATAAATGTTTTTTTTAAGCACAATATAGCACAAGGACAATTCACTCACTGTCCTTACAGGTCCCTGGAAACAAGGACTTGCAGAGTGAAAGAAAAAAAACACTCTCCCTACCTACAGTTTTCTGTCCCTAGAAAAAATGTTTTTTTTAATCACAATATAGCACAAGGACAATTCACTCACTGTCCTTACAGGTCCCTGGAAACAAGGACTTGCAGAGTGAAAGAAAAAAAACACTCTCCCTACCTACAGTTTTCTGTCCCTAGAAAAAATGTTTTTTTTAATCACAATATAGCACAAGGACAATTCACTCACTGTCCTTACAGGTCCCTGGAAACAAGGACTTGCAGAGTGAAATAAACTGACACTCTCCCTACCTACAGTTTTCTGTCCCTAGAATAAATGTTTTTTTTAAGCACAATATAGCACAAGGAGAATTCACTCACTGTCCTTCCAGGTCCCTGGAAACAAGGACTTGCAGAGTGAAAGAAAAAAAACACTCTCCCTACCTACAGTTTTCTGTCCCTAGAAAAAATGTTTTTTTTAATCACAATATAGCACAAGGACAATTCACTCACTGTCCTTACAGGTCCCTGGAAACAAGGACTTGCAGAGTGAAAGAAAAAAAACACTCTCCCTACCTACAGTTTTCTGTCCCTAGAAAAAAAGTTTTTTTTAATCACAATATAGCACAAGGACAATTCACTCACTGTCCTTACAGGTCCCTGGAAACAAGGACTTGCAGAGTGAAATAAACTGACACTCTCCCTACCTACAGTTTTCTGTCCCTAGAATAAATGTTTTTTTTAAGCACAATATAGCACAAGGAGAATTCACTCACTGTCCTTCCAGGTCCCTGGAAACAAGGACTTGCAGAGTGAAAGAAAAAAAACACTCTCCCTACCTACAGTTTTCTGTCCCTAGAAAAAATGTTTTTTTTAAGCACAATATAGCACAAGGACAATTCACTCACTGTCCTTCCAGGTCCCTGGAAACAAGGACTTGCAGAGTGAAAGAAAAAAAACACTCTCCCTACCTACAGTTTTCTGTCCCTAGAAAAAATGTTTTTTTTAAGCACAATATAGCACAAGGACAATTCACTCACTGTCCTTACAGGTCCCTGGAAACAAGGACTTGCAGAGTGAAAGAAACTGACACTCTCCCTACCTACAGTTTTCTGTCCCTAGAATAAATGTTTTTTTAAGCACAATATAGCACAAGGACAATTCACTCACTGTCCTTCCAGGTCCCTGGAAACAAGGACTTGCAGAGTGAAAGAAACTGACACTGTCCCTACCTACAGTTTTCTGTCCCTAGAATAAATGTTTTTTTTAAGCACACTATAGCACAAGCACAAAACACACTGACACTCTCCCTACCTATCCTTCTCTTTCCCTAAACTAAAGGAATCCAGGTTAAGCAAGAAAGAAATAACAGTCACTGTCCCTGCCTATGCTGCTCTATCCCTGCTCCGGAACACACTACACTAGGCCGCCGTGCTGGCGGCCTTTTATAGTGTGGGGCGTGTACTAAACACCCTCAGCAATAATTGGCCACAGGCATCCTGCCTGTGGCCAATCATTGCTCTCCTCGCTGCCGGCGCTGTGATTGGCCAAGCATGCGGGGTCACAGTGCATGCTTGGCCAATCACAGCGCCTGGATGACACTGCGATGGCGTAGTGCATTGTGGGCCGTTCGCGTCACTCGAATTTGGCGCGAACGGCCCAAATCGTTCGATCTTCGTCGAACGATCGAACAGCCGATGTTCGAGTCGAACGTATGTTCGACTCGAACACGAAGCTCATCCCTAGTAGGGAGAGTGTCAGTTTCTTTCACTGTGCCAGTCCTTGTTTCTAGGGACAAAGAAGGAAAGTGAGGGGATTTCTCCTTGTGCTATAGTGTGCTTTAAAAAAACATTTTTTCTAGGGACAGAAAACTGTAGGTAGGGAGAGTGTCAGTTTCTTTCACTGTGCCAGTCCTTGTTTCTAGGGACAAAGAAGGAAAGTGAGGGGAATTCTCCTTGTGCTATAGTGTGCTTTAAAAAAACATTTTTTCTAGGGACAGAAAACTGTAGGTAGGGAGAGTGTCAGTTTCTTTCACTGTGCCAGTCCTTGTTTCTAGGGACAAAGAAGGAAAGTGAGGGGATTTCTCCTTGTGCTATAGTGTGCTTTAAAAAAACATTTTTTCTAGGGACAGAAAACTGTAGGTAGGGAGAGTGTCAGTTTCTTTCACTGTGCCAGTCCTTGTTTCTAGGGACAAAGAAGGAAAGTGAGGGGATTTCTCCTTGTGCTATAGTGTGCTTTAAAAAAACATTTTTTCTAGGGACAGAAAACTGTAGGTAGGGAGAGTGTCAGTTTCTTTCACTGTGCCAGTCCTTGTTTCTAGGGACAAAGAAGGAAAGTGAGGGGAATTCTCCTTGTGCTATAGTGTGCTTTAAAAAAACATTTTTTCTAGGGACAGAAAACTGTAGGTAGGGAGAGTGTCAGTTTCTTTCACTGTGCCAGTCCTTGTTTCTAGGGACAAAGAAGGAAAGTGAGGGGAATTCTCCTTGTGCTATAGTGTGCCAAAGCATTCCTCATCAACCATCTTTGAAATCCTTGTTTTTTGGACAGTCAGGGAAATTGTCGTTGTGCTATTCTGTGCAAAAGCAATAATCCTCAACCATATTTAGAAATCCTTAAGTAAAGGGACAGAGAAGGACACCTGAAGGTAGCCCTTATTGCTTTTTTCCCATCTCCCTGCAGGCCATCTATTAGAATGTCTGGAAGGCAAACAAGGAGAGGCAGACAGTCAGGGGGCAATAAAAGAGGGCAAGCAGGCTCTGTGTCTGGGGGCAACAGTGCTGGTCGTGGACGCGGTGCATTGTCATCAGCACATGGCCATGGGACACGCTTGTCCTTCTTTTCGGCAGCTGGACATGTTGAGCCACATCATGCCGAAGACTTGGTAGAGTGGATGACCAAGCCCTCCTCCTCCTCCTCATCCTCTCTCACCCAGGCTCAGGGTACTGGCAAAGCAGCTGCCAAAGCGTCCTCTTCCCTGGTATCAATGTCAGACTCATCATCAGTCACTCCTTCCCTAGACCCACCATGTCCTCCTCCTGAGGAGTCCCCCGAACTGTTTGAGCACAGTGTTGGGTACATGCTCCAGGAGGATGCCCAGCGTTTCGAAGGGTCTGATGATGAAACCCAGCTACAGGAAGGCAGTAGCGTGAGAGCAGACAGAGGGGATGCTCAAGAAGGACACCAATCTGGCAGTCATGTTCCAGCAGCTGCAGCATACTGCCAGATTGGCTCCAGTGATGAGGAGGGAGGGGATGATGAGGTCACTGACTCCACGTGGGTGCCTAATAGGAGAGAGGAGGAGGAGGAGGATGAGGAGGAGGCACATCTCCAACGAGGCAGGATGCCCTTTGGTGGCCAGCGTAAGGGCAGTACACCGACGGAATCACACCGCAGAGCTCCGCCTGTGCAGGGCGCTGCCTCTGCCCGTCATTCAAAAAGTTCCTTGGTGTGGGCCTTTTTTGAGGCTAGTGCATCAGATCGCACAGCTGCTGTTTGCAACATATGTCTCAAGCGTATATCGCGTGGCCAAAACATCAGCCGCTTGGGTACCACATGCCTGACCAGACATATGTTGACCTGCCATGCAGCTCGTTGGCAAGCCTACCTCAAAGACCCACACCAAAGAACAAAGCGGACCTCTCCTTGCACCGCATCAGCTGGGATCTCCAACCCCACTATAACTTCAGTCCTCTCTGAAACATGCACTGAGAGGAATGAAGGTGTAGAATTAGGTGTGTCACAGCCAAGTACTTGCGGCCACTCTGCTAGCAGTACACCGACGTCCGATTCTAGCAGGCAAATTTCCCTGCCCCAGCTGCTGGACCGTCGAAAGAAGTTCACTCCCAGCCATCCACATGCCCAGCGGTTGAATGGTAGCTTGGCTAAATTGCTAGCGCTTCAACTGCTGCCTTTTCAGTTGGTAGACTCGGCCCCCTTCCGTGAGTTTGTGCAATGTGCGGTTCCTCAGTGGCAGGTTCCCAAACGCCACTTTTTCTCACGGAAGGCTATTCCGGCTCTCTACCGGCATGTGGAAGGCAATGTCTTGGCCTCGCTGGACAGGGCGGTCAGCGGTAAGGTGCATATTACCGCTGACTCATGGTCCAGCAGGCATGGACAGGGACGTTACCTTTCTTTCAAGGCCCATTGGGTCACTCTTTTGGCAGCTGGGAAGGATGCAGGACAAGGTGCAGTAGTGTTGGAGGTTGTTCCACCGCCACGCCTCCAAAATGCTACTACTGGTTGTGACACACCTCTCTCCTCCACCCCCTCCTCTTCTTCTTCCTCCATGGCCTCTTCCTGTGGTTTGTCCTATGAACCAGCGGTGCTCCGTAGCCGTTCACGGGGCTACGCAAGTACGCAGGCAAAAAGATGCCATGCCGTGCTTGCGCTGGTGTGTTTGGGGGACAGAAGCCACACTGGGGCAGAGGTCCTGTCTGCTCTGCAGGGCCAGGCCGAGAGGTGGTTGACGCCACGCCAGCTTAAGCCAGGAATGGTGGTTTGCGACAATGGCACCAACCTCCTCTCCGCCCTCCGACAGGGACAACTGACCCATGTGCCCTGTGTGGCTCACGTCCTTAACCTGGTGGTACAGCGGTTCTTGGGCAGGTACCCGGGCTTACAGGATGTCCTGAGGCAGGCCAGGAAAGTCTGTGTGCATTTCCGCAGATCTTATAATGCCAGTGCTCGCCTGGCTGAGCTGCAAAAGGAGTTGAACCTGCTCAAGAACCGCCTTATATGTGACATGCCCACCAGGTGGAACTCAACGTTGGCCATGCTGCAGCGGCTGCACACGCAGCAGAGGGCCATCAATGAGTACCTGTGCGACTACGGCACCAGGACAGGGTCAGGGGAGCTTGGTTTTTTTTCTCCACGCCAGTGGGGCATGATCAGGGATGCATGCACTGTCCTGGCACCATTTGAGGAGGCCACGAGGATGGTGAGCAGTGACAGTGCATGCATCAGTGACACTGTACCTCTTGTCCACCTGTTGGAGCACACGCTGCGTGGAATAATGGACAGGGCACTTGAGGCAGAACAGAGGCAGGAAGAGGAGGACTTTCTTGCCTCTCAAGGCCCCCTTTACCCAGACAGTGTTCCTTCTGTCCCACCCATTGCACAGGAAGAGGAAGAGGAGGAGGAGGAGGAGGAGGAGGAGGAGGATTGTGTCAGCATGGAGGTGGAGGCTGGCACTCAGCATCATCAGCAGCAGTCTTTTAGGGATGATTTACAGTCCCAAGAAACCAGTGGACTTGTACGTGGCTGGGAGGAGGTGGCTGCGGATCATGTCGTCCTTAGTGACCCAGAGGACTCCGGAGCGAATGCCTCAGCAAACCTACGCTGCATGGCCTCCCTGATCCTGCAAAGTCTGCGGAAGGATCCTCGTATTCTTCGGATCAAGGAGAGGGACCATTACTGGCTGGCCACTCTCCTTGATCCACGGTACAAGGGTAAGGTTGCGGACCTTATGTTACCTTCGCAGAGGGAGCAGAGGATGAGACAACTCCGGGAGGCCTTGCAGAAAGGTCTGTGCAACGCGTTCCCAGAGACTGGGAGGTTACAAACTCCTGGTCCTGGACAACGAGTTGCTGAGGCTTCGGCCAGTCAAAGAAGGAGCGGTGGGGAAGGTGGCCGTCTGACCGATGCGTTCAGACAATTCTTTAGTCCGCAGCCCCAAAGTATGATCGGTTCCAGCAACCATCGCCAGCGTCTGATAAACATGGTGCAGGAATATCTAGGGGCAAGGTCAGACTTGGACACCTTCCCCACCGAAAATCCTCTGGCTTACTGGGTCTTGAGGATGGATCACTGGCCAGAGCTTGCACAGTATGCAATTGAGCTACTGGCCTGTCCTGCATCCAGCGTTCTTTCGGAACGCACATTCAGTGCTGCTGGAGGATTTGTCACGGATCACAGGGTGCGCCTGTCCACCGACTCGGTTGATCGACTGACTTTCATCAAGATGAACCAGTCTTGGATCACCACCAGCTACCACACACCTGATGCTGATATAACAGACTAATTGATTTTAACATGTCACATCCCTTCAAGACTGATGCTGATGCTGAGTGCCTGTGCTGTTATGTTGACTGGCTATCCTCCTCCTCCGAGTCCTCAATGATACGATTGATGATGATAGCTTGGAAGATCATTTTTGTTTATGGGTGCCGCCACCAGTGGCTAAGGCCCAATTTTTCAGCCCCTGTTTTACAGGGGCGTGTAATTACAATTTTTTTAGCAATAATTTGCCATAGGGCTCATTGCTGTGCTCCAAGTACAGTATCTGTGAGGGGTTGGAGTGTTGTGGCACCAGTGCCTAAGGCCCAATTTTTCAGCCCCTGTTTAACAGGGGCGTGTCATAACAATTTTTGAAGCAATACTTTGCAACAGGGCTCATTGCTGTGCTCCAAGTAACGTATCTGTGAGGGGTTGTAGTGTTGTGCCACCAGTGCCTAAGGCCCAATTTTTCAGCCCCTGTTCAACAGGGGCATGCAATTACAATTCTTGATCTAATAATTCACAGCAGGGCCCATTGCTGCACCCACCAAGAGTAACTCTGAGGGCTTACAGTGTTGTGGCAACCCCACCACCACCACCACCACCACGAAAGGCCCAATTTTTCAGCCCCTGTTCAAAAGGGGCATGTAATTACAATTCTTGATCTAATAATTCACAGCAGGGCCCATTCCTGCACCCACCAAGAGTAACTCTGAGGGCTTACAGTGTTGTGGCAACACCACCACCACCACCACCACGAAAGGCCCAATTTCTCAGCCCCTGTTCAAAAGGGGCATGTAATTACAATTCTTGATCTAATAATTCACAGCAGGGCCCATTCCTGCACCCACCAAGAGTAACTCTGAGGGCTTACAGCGTTGTGGCAACACCACCACCACCACCACCACCACGAAAGGCCCAATTTTTCAGCCCCTGTTCAACAGGGGCATGCAATTACAATTCTTGATCTAATAATTCACAGCAGGGCCCATTGCTGCACCCACCAAGAGTAACTGTCAGGGCTTACAGTGTTGTGGCACCAGCACCACCATCAAAGGCCCAATTTTTACTACCACTGTTCAACAATTATATGTAATTAAAATTCCTGATATAATAGTTGACAGCAGGGCGTTCCAGCACCAACCAAGAGTAACTGTGAGTGCTTACAGTGTTGTGCCAACACCAACAACTAAGGGGCCTATTTCTGCAGAGTATATACGGCAGGTCCCTACTTTCAAACATCCAACTTACAAACGACTCCTACTTGCAAACGCAAGAAGACAACAGGAAGTGAGAGGAAATCTACCCCTAGGAAGGAAAATTCTCTCCTGTAAGAATAAATATGGGAGAAAGGTGTCTCCTCTGTACTGATGCTTTATCAGCAATCCTTGTTTCAAGAAAAACACCACATTTCAAAAACAGTTGACATTGGGACGGAAAGTGAGGTGAAATGTTCTGAACAGGGGCACAGACAGCAAAACAAATGTTACAGGGGTGATAACCCTTACCTATGTTTTCCAAAAAGTTTAAAAATAGATTTTTGGGCTGGAGCTACACTTCAACAATGTACCTGTTCAAAATTACAAACAGATTCTACATAAGAACAAACCTACAGTCCCTGTCTTGTATGCACCGCCTGTATACGGCTGTTCAGAGTATATAGGGCCTTTTTTATTTTATGTGCGGGGTTCCCCTTAATATCCATACAAGACCCAAAGGGGCTGGTAATGGGCTGGGGTAGGGGGGGGGATCATGGGGTAGCTATGCCATTTTTCTTAAAGATTTTCATCCATATTACCGGGACCAGACATTACATTAAAGCCGCAAGCAGTTTTAAATGGCTTTTTTTTCCTTTAGAAGTGTCATTTTGTGCAGGGACAGTTCTAAACACGGGAAACACGTGGCACTTCACAGGCATACTTTAGACACCCCCCAGGTACGATATTTAAAGGAATATTTGACTTTTTTTTTTTCACTTTATGCATCATTAAAATGACTGCTCCCGAAAAACGACCGTTTTTAAAACTTCTTTTTGCATTGATACATGTCCCCTGGTGCAGAACCCGGGTTCCCAAACCCTTTTTAGGACAATAACATGCATAATAGTTGTTATAATTAGCACTTTAGAATCCGAACGTTCGCATCCATTGTATTTAATAGGGTTCTAATGTTCGTACGAACTTTCGGTCCGTTCGCGGGTTCTGGTGCGAACCGAACCCGGGGGTGTTCGGCTCATCACTACTCACCAACACATGATTGAAATATTAAAGTCAATATTTGCACAATTTACCGTAGGAGAAGATTCTCAGATTCTTTAGTAAGTCAAATCAAGTCCCTGTCATTGCAGAATATCTTCAGGAATGCTAATTGCCTGCTAATGGCAGTTGTCAAATTTAAATGTTGTCTCCCCTTTGCTCCCCATTGCTCTGCATCCAATAACATGCAATGTGAATACCTTTTTAATCATAGCATAGTGATAGATTTGGTGACACTATGATATCCTGCAACTCATCCCTATTAAATAGAAAGTAGCAGCAACAGGAAGTTTGGGATTATAACGGTGCCTCAGATTGAAGAAAGTACATTTTATATAAAAAAAGAACGTTTATTCATAAAATAACAACATATATTGGGTTCAATAAAAAATCAGAGTAAGATACAAATTACAGAGAATCACTGATGTCCATGTATAGAAGGTGATCAGTACTTGGTGTTATATCCCAAAATGTTTTGCCAACATTTGCTTCTTTAGGAGTTTTCTAAGGACCACCAATTCTCTTATAGTTCCAAAGAGACATCAAGGAGGCCACCAAGTAAGTCCACAAATCCAACTGGAAGGCAGGGGCGACCATCATGCTACGTTATTGTGACATCACACACTGGCGTCCTATTCTCCCGTTAGTGTCAAGGGGAGAGCGTTCCCTCCTACTAGCCATTGCAGCCACAGAGAGAGAGAGAGGATGAGAGATTTAGCGGTGACATAATTGCATAGAAAGTATATAAAAAAGGTATTGACATTGAAATTTATTAGAAAACGTATGCGGGGCAAGGAGCAGTAATGGGCAAAATGTAAATGTTTATTTATAGCTTCAAGTCTCCTTCCACTTTAAGGTGGTCAGCAGTGTCAACCTATGCATTTCTCTTATGACAGGTCTCCTTTGAACTCCTATTTTTCTTTGACATTGTATCTTATAGCCTTTAACTTCAATTCAGATATACACCACTGGAGAAAGTGGAACATTATGGAATAAGAAAGGATTAAATAAACAGAATCCATTAAGCTGGCTTATTTTATTTGACTTCAGGCCAGTCACCAAACCCACACATAGCATTTAGGAATTTCACCAAGAAAAAAGTATGTGACAGCAGCCACATTTATGCGGAATTACCCAGCTTGTAACTCAGTATAATGGTGATAGTATTTTATTAGGATGATTCTTGATACATTTGAGCGGTGGAGGAGTTGTTATAAATAGGGCTTCCTCGTCAATGCATTGCTTGTTATGTGTAACACATATCTGCACAGAACTGTGTGAGCAAAATATTATATTTTGATGCTTCGACTGAAGGTTGTCCATTGGTAGGTCATCCTCACTTGACCTTTTTTTTTTTTTTCTGAAAACGTAGTTCTCCATGGTAACCAGGGTCTCGCAGCTCTCCATACAGTAAATCACTTCAGCCCTCTTCATGTAATTCTTTTATTGGCTGCGCAATTGAAATGTCATGCTTCGCGAACAGAGAGGCTAGTAATTTCTTATGGGTGATTAAACCACCTTAGTAATCCATGAGCATTCACAGTGGTCTTCCACCATGATTCTTCAATTTTTTTTTAGGGGAAAATAAAATAGAAAGAAATATAATGATATTTCTTTTATTTACAATGAAAGGCAGATAATCAGTTTCAAAGAGTACGTTGCTTATGAGTAAGATTGTTTGGTTGGTATGAGGTTCAATCTGGGTTTTCATGGATTTGCACAAGTGTTTGTTATTACTTGTAATAAACAGGAAATGAAATAAAACAGACAGGTCTATACGTGTTTTACATTTCATGTAAGTGTGTATATACCGTATGCTACATGTGGAAAAAACAATATACACCTCCTGTGCATGAATATGATACATCGTTTTAACCACTTGCTTACTGGGCACATAAACCCCCTTCCTGCCCAGGCGAAATTTCAGCTTTCGGCACTGCGTCGCTTTAACTGACAATTGCGCGGTCGTGCGACGTGGCTCCCAAACAAAATTGGCGTCCTTTTTTTCCCACAAATAGAGCTTTTTTTGGTGGCATTTGATCACCTCTGCGGTTTTTATTTTTTGCGCTATAAACCAAAAAAGAGCGACAATTTTGAAAAAAAACCACAATATTTTTAGATTTTTGCTATAATAAATATCACAATTTTTTTCTCAGTTTAGGCCGATACGTATTCTTCTACATATTTTTGGTTAAAAAAAATCCCAATAAGCGTATATTGATTGGTTTGCGCAAAAGTTATAGCGTCTACAAAATAGGGGATAGAATTCTGACATTTTTTTTATTATTTTTTTTTTACTAGTAATGGCGGCGATCTGTGATTTTTGTCAGGACTGCGATATTGCGGCGGACACATCGGACACTTTTGACTAGTGATGAGCCGAACACCCCCGGGTTCGGTTTGCACCATAACCCGCGAACGGACCGAAAGTTCGTACGAACATTAGAACCCTATTAAATACAATGGATGCGAACGTTCGAATTCTAAAGTGCTAATTATAACGACTATTATGCATGTTATTGTCCTAAAAAGGGTTTGGGAACCCGGGTTCTGCACCAGGGGACATGTATCAATGCAAAAAGAAGTTTTAAAAACTGTCGTTTTTCGGGAGCAGTCATTTTAATGATGCATAAAGTGAAAAAAAAAAGTCAAATATTCCTTTAAATATCGTACCTGGGGGGTGTCTAAAGTATGCCTGTGAAGTGCCACGTGTTTCCCGTGTTTAGAACTGTCCCTGCACAAAATGACACTTCTAAAGGAAAAAAAAGCCATTTAAAACTGCTTGCGGCTTTAATGTAATGTCTGGTCCCGGCAATATGGATGAAAATCTTTAAGAAAAATGGCATAGCTACCCCATGATCCCCCCCCCTACCCCAGCCCATTACCAGCCCCTTTGGGTCTTGTATGGATATTAAGGGGAACCCCGCACATAAAATAAAAAAGGCCCTATATACTCTGAACAGCCGTATACAGGCGGTGCATACAAGACAGGGACTGTAGGTTTGTTCTTATGTAGAATCTGTTTGTAATTTTGAACAGGTACATTGTTTAAGTGTAGCTCCAGCCCAAAAATCTATTTTTAAACTTTTTGGAAAACATAGGTAAGGGTTATCACCCCTGTAACATTTGTTTTGCTGTCTGTGCCCCTGTTCAGAACATTTCACCTCACTTTCCGTCCCAATGACAACTGTTTTTGAAATGTGGTGTTTTTCTTGAAACAAGGATTGGTGATAAAGCATCAGTACAGAGGAGACACCTTTCTCCCATATTAATTCTTACAGGAGAGAATTTTCCTTCCTAGGGGTAGATTTCCTCTCACTTCCTGTTGTCTTCTTGCGTTTGCAAGTAGGAGTCGTTTGTAAGTTGGATGTTTGAAAGTAGGGACCTGCCGTATATACTCTGCAGAAATAGGCCCCTTAGTTGTTGGTGTTGGCACAACACTGTAAGCACTCACAGTTACTCTTGGTTGGTGCTGGAACGCCCTGCTGTCAACTATTATATCAGGAATTGTAATTACATATAATTGTTGAACAGTGGTAGTAAAAATTGGGCCTTTGATGGTGGTGCTGGTGCCACAACACTTTAAGCCCTGACAGTTACTCTTGGTGGGTGCAGCAATGGGCCCTGCTGTGAATTATTAGATCAAGAATTGTAATTGCATGCCCCTGTTGAACAGGGGCTGAAAAATTGGGCCTTTCGTGGTGGTGGTGGTGGTGTTGCCACAACACTGTAAGCCCTCAGAGTTACTCTTGGTGGGTGCAGGAATGGGCCCTGCTGTGAATTATTAGATCAAGAATTGTAATTACATGCCCCTTTTGAACAGGGGCTGAAAAATTGGGCCTTTCGTGGTGGTGGTGGTGGTGGTGGCGTTGCCACAACACTGTAAGCCCTCAGAGTTACTCTTGGTGGGTGCAGCAATGGGCCCTGCTGTGAATTATTAGATCAAGAATTGTAATTGCATGCCCCTGTTGAACAGGGGCTGAAAAATTGGGCCTTTCGTGGTGGTGGTGGTGTTGCCACAACACTGTAAGCCCTCAGAGTTACTCTTGGTGGGTGCAGGAATGGGCCCTGCTGTGAATTATTAGATCAAGAATTGTAATTACATGCCCCTTTTGAACAGGGGCTGAAAAATTGGGCCTTTCGTGGTGGTGGTGGTGTTGGCGTTGCCACAACACTGTAAGCCCTCAGAGTTACTCTTGGTGGGTGCAGCAATGGGCCCTGCTGTGAATTATTAGATCAAGAATTGTAATTACATGCCCCTGTTGAACAGGGGCTTAAAAATTGGGCCTTAGGCACTGGTGGCACAACACTGCAACCCCTCACAGATACTGTACTTGGAGCACAGCAATGAGCCCTGTTGCAAAGTATTGCTTCAAAAATTGTAATTACACGCCCCTGTTAAACAGGGGCTGAAAAATTGGGCGTTAGGCACTGGTGGCGGCACCCATAAACAAAAATGATCTTCCAAGCTATCATCATCAATCGTATCATTGAGGACTCGGAGGAGGAGGATAGCCAGTCAACATAACAGCACAGGCACTCAGCATCAGCATCAGTCTTGAAGGGATGTGACATGTTAAAATCAATTAGTCTGTTATATCAGCATCAGGTGTGTGGTAGCTGGTGGTGATCCAAGACTGGTTCATCTTGATGAAAGTCAGTCGATCAACCGAGTCGGTGGACAGGCGCACCCTGTGATCTGTGACAAATCCTCCAGCAGCACTGAATGTGCGTTCCGAAAGAACGCTGGATGCAGGACAGGCCAGTAGCTCAATTGCATACTGTGCAAGCTCTGGCCAGTGATCCATCCTCAAGACCCAGTAAGCCAGAGGATTTTCGGTGGGGAAGGTGTCCAAGTCTGACCTTGCCCCTAGATATTCCTGCACCATGTTTATCAGACGCTGGCGATGGTTGCTGGAACCGATCATACTTTGGGGCTGCGGACTAAAGAATTGTCTGAACGCATCGGTCAGACGGCCACCTTCCCCACCGCTCCTTCTTTGACTGGCCGAAGCCTCAGCAACTCGTTGTCCAGGACCAGGAGTTTGTAACCTCCCAGTCTCTGGGAACGCGTTGCACAGACCTTTCTGCAAGGCCTCCCGGAGTTGTCTCATCCTCTGCTCCCTCTGCGACGGTAACATAAGGT
Source organism: Rana muscosa (assembly GCA_029206835.1). Lineage (NCBI taxonomy): Eukaryota > Metazoa > Chordata > Amphibia > Anura > Ranidae > Rana > Rana muscosa. The sequence continues at coordinate 64,738,380 of JARGYO010005626.1, read as the reverse complement.
CCGCAACCTTACCCTTGTACCGTGGATCAAGGAGAGTGGCCAGCCAGTAATGGTCCCTCTCCTTGATCCGAAGAATACGAGGATCCTTCCGCAGACTTTGCAGGATCAGGGAGGCCATGCAGCGTAGGTTAGCTGAGGCATTCGGTCCGGAGTCCTCTGGGTCACTAAGGACGACATGATCCACAGCCACCTCCTCCCAGCCACGTACAAGTCCACGGGTTTCTTGGGACTGTAAATCATCCCTAAAAGACTGCTGCTGTTGATGCTGCTGAGTGCCAGGCTCCACCTCCATGCTGACACAATCCTCCTCCTCCTCCTCCTCCTTCTCCTCCTCCTCGTCCTCTTCCTGTGCGATGGGTGGGACAGAAGGAACACTGTCTGGGTAAAGGGGGCCTTGAGAGGCAAGGAAGTCCTCCTCTTCCTGCCTCTGTTCTGCCTCAAGTGCCCTGTCCATTATTACATGCAGCGTGTGCTCCAACAGGTGGACAAGAGGTACAGTGTCACTGATGCATGCACTGTCACTGCTCACCATCCTCGTGGCCTCCTCAAATGGTGCCAGGACAGTGCATGCATCCCTGATCATGCCCCACTGGCGTGGAGAAAAAAAACCAAGCTCCCCTGACCCTGTCCTGGTGCCGTAATCGCACAGGTACTCATTGATGGCCCTCTGCTGCGTGTGCAGCCGCTGCAGCATGGCCAACGTTGAGTTCCACCTGGTGGGCATGTCACATATAAGGCGGTTCTTGGGCAGGTTCAACTCCTTTTGCAGCTCAGCCAGGCGAGCACTGGCATTATAAGATCTGCGGAAATGCACACAGACTTTCCTGGCCTGCCTCAGGACATCCTGTAAGCCCGGGTACCTGCCCAAGAACCGCTGCACCACCAGGTTAAGGACGTGAGCCACACAGGGCACATGGGTCAGTTGTCCCTGTCGGAGGGCGGAGAGGAGGTTGGTGCCATTGTCGCAAACCACCATTCCTGGCTTAAGGTGGCGTGGCGTCAACCACCTCTCGGCCTGGCCCTGCAGAGCAGACAGGACCTCTGCCCCAGTGTGGCTTCTGTCCCCCAAACACACCAGCGCAAGCACGGCATGGCATCTTTTTGCCTGCGTACTTGCATAGCCCCTTGAACGCCTACGGAGCACCGCTGGTTCAGAGGACAAAGCACAGGAAGAGGCCATGGAGGAAGAAGAAGAGGAGGGGGTGGAGGAGAGAGGTGTGTCACAACCAGTAGTAGCATTTTGGAGGCGTGGCGGTGGAACAACCTCCAACACTACTGCACCTTGTCCTGCATCCTTCCCAGCTGCCAAAAGAGTGACCCAATGGGCCGTGAAAGAAAGGTAACGTCCCTGTCCATGCCTGCTGGACCATGAGTCAGCGGTAATATGCACCTTACCGCTGACCGCCCTGTCCAGCGAGGCCAAGACATTGCCTTCCACATGCCGGTAGAGAGCCGGAATAGCCTTCCGTGAGAAAAAGTGGCGTTTGGGAACCTGCCACTGAGGAACCGCACATTGCACAAACTCACGGAAGGGGGCCGAGTCTACCAACTGAAAAGGCAGCAGTTGAAGCGCTAGCAATTTAGCCAAGCTAGCATTCAACCGCTGGGCATGTGGATGGCTGGGAGTGAACTTCTTTCGACGGTCCAGCAGCTGGGGCAGGGAAATTTGCCTGCTAGAATCGGACGTCGGTGTACTGTTAGCAGAGTGGCCACAAGTACTTGGCTGTGACACACCTAATTCTACACCTTCATTCCTCTCAGTGCATGTTTCAGAGAGGACTGAAGTTATAGTGGGGTTGGAGATCCCAGCTGATGCGGTGCAAGGAGAGGTCCGCTTTGTTCTTTGGTGTGGGTCTTTGAGGTAGGCTTGCCAACGAGCTGCATGGCAGGTCAACATATGTCTGGTCAGGCATGTGGTACCCAAGCGGCTGATGTTTTGGCCACGCGATATACGCTTGAGACATATGTTGCAAACAGCAGCTGTGCGATCTGATGCACTAGCCTCAAAAAAGGCCCACACCAAAGAACTTTTTGAATGATGGGCAGAGGCAGCGCCCTGCACAGGCGGAGCTCTGCGGTGTGATTCCGTCGGTGTACTGCCCTTACGCTGGCCACCAAAGGGCATCCTGCCTCGTTGGAGATGTGCCTCCTCCTCATCCTCCTCCTCCTCCTCTCTCCTATTAGGCACCCACGTGGAGTCAGTGACCTCATCATCCCCTCCCTCCTCATCACTGGAGCCAATCTGGCAGTATGCTGCAGCTGCTGGAACATGACTGCCAGATTGGTGTCCTTCTTGAGCATCCCCTCTGTCTGCTCTCACGCTACTGCCTTCCTCTAGCTGGGTTTCATCATCAGACCCTTCGAAACGCTGGGCATCCTCCTGGAGCATGTACCCAACACTGTGCTCAAACAGTTCGGGGGACTCCTCAGGAGGAGGACATGGTGGGTCTAGGGAAGGAGTGACTGATGATGAGTCTGACATTGATACCAGGGAAGAGGACGCTTTGGCAGCTGCTTTGCCAGTACCCTGAGCCTGGGTGAGAGAGGATGAGGAGGAGGAGGAGGGCTTGGTCATCCACTCTACCAAGTCTTCGGCATGATGTGGCTCAACATGTCCAGCTGCCGAAAAGAAGGACAAGCGTGTCCCATGGCCATGTGCTGATGACAATGCACCGCGTCCACGACCAGCACTGTTGCCCCCAGACACAGAGCCTGCTTGCCCTCTTTTATTGCCTCCTGACTGTCTGCCTCTCCTTGTTTGCCTTCCAGACATTCTAATGGATGGCCTGCAGGGAGATGTGAAAAAAAGCAATAAGGGCTACCTTCAGGTGTCCTTCTCTGTCCCTTTACTTAAGGATTTCTAAATATGGTTGAGGATGATTGCTTTCGCACAGAATAGCACAATGACAATTTCCCTGACTGTCCAAAAAACAAGGATTTCAAAGATGGTTGATGAGGAATGCTTTAGCACAGTATAGCACAATGAGAATTTCCCTCACTCTCCTTCCTTGTCCCTACAAACAAGGTTTAGCACAGTAAAACACACTGACACTCTCCCTACCTATAGTTTTTTGTCCCCATAAATTTTTTTTTTTTAAAGATGGTTGATGAGGAATGCTTTAGCACAGTATAGCACAATGAGAATTTCCCTCACTGTCCTTCCCTGTCCCTACAAACAAGGTTTAGCACAGTAAAAAACACTGACACTCTCCCTACCTATAGTTTTCTGTCCCTATAAAAATTTTTTTTTTTAAAGATGGTTGATGAGGAATGCTTTAGCACAGTATAGCACAATGATAATTTCCCTCACTGTCCTTCCCTGACCCTACAAACAAGGTTTAGCACAGTAAAACACACTGACACTCTCCCTACCTATAGTTTTCTGTCCCTATAAAAAATTTTTTTTTTAAAGATGGTTGATGAGGAATGCTTTAGCACAGTATAGCACAATGAGAATTTCCCTCACTGTCCTTCCCTGTCCCTACAAACAAGGTTTAGCACAGTAAAACACACTGACACTCTCCCTACCTATAGATTTCTGTCCCTATAATTTTTTTTTTTTTAAAGATGGTTGATGAGGAATGCTTTAGCACAGTATAGCACAATGAGAATTTCCCTCACTGTCCTTCCCTGTCCCTACAAACAAGGTTTAGCACAGTAAAACACACTGACACTCTCCCTACCTATAGTTTTCTGTCCCTATATTTTTTTTTTTTAAAGATGGTTGATGAGGAATGCTTTAGCACAGTATAGCACAATGAGAATTTCCCTCACTGTCCTTCCCTGTCCCTACAAACAAGGTTTAGCACAGTAAAAAACACTGACACTCTCCCTACCTATAGTTTTCTGTCCCTATAAAAAATTTTTTTTTTAAAGATGGTTGATGAGGAATGCTTTAGCACAGTATAGCACATGAGAATTTCCCTCACTGTCCTTCCCTGTCCCTACAAACAAGGTTTAGCACAGTAAAACACACTGACACTCTCCCTACCTATAGTTTTCTGTCCCTATAAAAAATTTTTTTTTTAAAGATGGTTGATGAGGAATGCTTTAGCACAGTATAGCACAATGAGAATTTCCCTCACTGTCCTTCCCTGTCCCTACAAACAAGGTTTAGCACAGTAAAACACACTGACACTCTCCCTACCTATAGTTTTCTGTCCCTATAATTTTTTTTTTTTTAAAGATGGTTGATGAGGAATGCTTTAGCACAGTATAGCACAATGAGAATTTCCCTCACTGTCCTTCCCTGTCCCTACAAACAAGTTTTAGCACAGTAAAAAATACTGACACTCTCCCTACCTATAGTTTTCTGTACCTATAATTTTTTTTTTTTAAAGATGGTTGATGAGGAATGCTTTAGCACAGTATAGCACAATGAGAATTTCCCTCACTGTCCTTCCCTGTCCCTACAAACAAGGTTTAGCACAGTAAAACACACTGACACTCTCCCTACCTATAGTTTTCTGTCCCTATAAAAATTTTTTTTTTAAAGATGGTTGATGAGGAATGCTTTAGCACAGTATAGCACAATGAGAATTTCCCTCACTGTCCTTCCCTGTCCCTACAAACAAGGTTTAGCACAGTAAAACACACTGACACTCTCCCTACCTATAGTTTTCTGTCCCTATAAATTTTTTTTTTTTAAAGATGGTTGATGAGGAATGCTTTAGCACAGTATAGCACAATGAGAATTTCCCTCACTGTCCTTCCCTGTCCCTACAAACAAGGTTTAGTACAGTAAAACACACTGACACTCTCCCTACCTATAGTTTTCTGTCCCTATATATTTTTTTTTTTTAAAGATGGTTGATGAGGAATGCTTTAGCACAGTATAGCACAATGAGAATTTCCCTCACTGTCCTTCCCTGTCCCTACAAACAAGGTTTAGCACAGTAAAAAACACTGACACTCTCCCTACCTATAGTTTTCTGTCCCTATAATTTTATTTTTTTTTAAAGATGATTGATGAGGAATGCTTTAGCACAGTATAGCACAATGAGAATTTCCCTCACTGTCCTTCCCTGTCCCTACAAACAAGGTTTAGCACAGTAAAACACACTGACACTCTCCCTACCTATAGTTTTCTGTCCCTATAAAAAAAATTTTTTTTAAAGATGGTTGATGAGGAATGCTTTAGCACAGTATAGCACAATGAGAATTTCCCTCACTGTCCTTCCCTGTCCCTACAAACAAGGTTTAGCACAGTAAAACACACTGACACTCTCCCTACCTATAGTTTTCTGTCCCTATAATTTTTTTTTTTTTTAAAAGATGGTTGATGAGGAATGCTTTAGCACAGTATAGCACAATGAGAATTTCCCTCACTGTCCTTCCCTGTCCCTACAAACAAGGTTTAGCACAGTAAAACACACTGACACTCTCCCTACCTATAGTTTTCTGTCCCTATAATTTTTTTTTTTTAAAGATGGTTGATGAGGAATGCTTTAGCACAGTATAGCACAATGAGAATTTCCCTCACTGTCCTTCCCTGTCCCTACAAACAAGGTTTAGCACAGTAAAACACACTGACACTCTCCCTACCTATAGTTTTCTGTCCCTATAATTTTTTTTTTTTTAAAGATGGTTGATGAGGAATGCTTTAGCACAGTATAGCACAATGAGAATTTCCCTCACTGTCCTTCCCTGTCCCTACAAACAAGGTTTAGCACAGTAAAACACACTGACACTCTCCCTACCTATAGTTTTCTGTCCCTATAATTTTTTTTTTTTAAAGATGGTTGATGAGGAATGCTTTAGCACAGTATAGCACAATGAGAATTTCCCTCACTGTCCTTCCCTGTCCCTACAAACAAGGTTTAGCACAGTAAAACACACTGACACTCTCCCTACCTATAGTTTTCTGTCCCTATAATTTTTTTTTTTTAAAGATGGTTGATGAGGAATGCTTTAGCACAGTATAGCACAATGAGAATTTCCCTCACTGTCCTTCCCTGTCCCTACAAACAAGGTTTAGCACAGTAAAACAGACTGACACTCTCCCTACCTATCCTTCTCTTTCCCTAAACTAAAGGAATCCAGGTTAAGCAAGAAAAAAAAATGTCACTGTCCCTGCCTATGCTTCTCTTTCCCTGCTCCGGAACACACTACACTAGGCCGCCGTGCTGGCGGCCTTTTATAGTGTGGGGCGTGTACTAAACACCCTCAGCAATAATTGGCCACGGGCATCCTGCCTGTGGCCAATCATTGCTCTCCTCGCTGCCGGCGCTGTGATTGGCCAAGCATGCGGGGTCACAGTGCATGCTTGGCCAATCACAGCGCCTGGATGACACTGCGATGGCGTAGTGCATTGTGGGCCGCGAATTAGGCGCGAACGGCCCAAATCGTTCGTTGTTCGGCGAACGATCGAACAGCCGATGTTCGAGTCGAACGTATGTTCGACTCGAACACCGAGCTCATCCCTACTTTTGACACATTTTTGGGACCATTCACATTTACACAGTGATTAGTGCTATAAAACTGCACTGATTACTGTATAAATGTGACTGGCAGGGAAGGGGTTAACACTAGGGGGCGAGGAAGGGGTTAAATGTGTGCCCTATGAGTGATTGCAACTGTGGGGGGGAGGGGACTGACTGGGGGAGGTGACCGATCTGTGTCCCTATGTACAAGGGACAGAGCATCGGTCTCCTCTCTCCCTGACAGGGCATGGATCTGTGTGTTTACACACACAGATCCATGTCCTTGTCTGTGTACCGGCCGATCGCGGGTACCTGGTAGACATCGCGGCCGCCAGGCACGCGCATCGGCATCTCAGTGATGCGCCGGGCACGCGCGCGCGCCCCCCAGTGGCCGAAGGAGCGGAGGCCATATAATGACGGCCTCCCGGCATTTTAGAACCACTTTGCGGCCGTCATTTGTCGTATGGCGGGCGCGAAGTGGTTAAAGAAGTAAAACAGCTTAATACATAGCTAAATATATGTATATATATATATATATATATATATATTTTAAACCTGCTAATGTATTTTTAAATCTGTTCAGTGGGGCTTGAACTTTTTTTCCATAATTTTTTATTGTTTTCTGGAAACTTTGTACAAGCAAAAAGTTATCATACAGAATATGTCAAACAACACTTATATTGGAAGAATAAAATACAGTATGTACAGTTCATCTGATAATAATAATTATAATAATTTGTACTCTTAACCAGGATGGCCCATCCGTTAGGGGCACCAGTGCACCGCCACCCCCTACCCTCGCCACCCCCTATATGCATAATACATAGATTCATGTATAGCATGAATCTATCCACAGCCATTGTGGCCGTCGCCTATTCATGTGTCAGGCCCCTTTTGGGTCACCAGTCATATGATTTACAGCGGCAAGGTTTTTTTTTTGAAGCACTGATTAGAGCCATAGGGTGGACTCGGGACGCAGAACATTGCGTCTGGAGCCCAGCCAGGTGTGTTGCAAAAGTGAATGAAAATTCTCTGTTGCAACACTGATCCTCCTCCCGGCCAATCGGGAAGCAGGTATGAAACCTGTTTACCGACTGGCCAAAATGTCTGGCGATCCTATTGGACGAGGAGGAGAGAGGAGACACAGCGGAAGCTGCTCCAAGAGAGGACACCGGAGCAGCTTTCTCCGAGCCCGCCACACTCTTACCGCCCACATCCAAGGTAAGGACAGTGGGTGGCAGTGGCGGCTGGTGCTCAAATTTTTTGGGGGGGCGCAAACAAACTGAAAAAAAAAATCATCAATTGCCGCCACTGTGCCCATTAAACGCAACCACTGTGCCCAAACGCCACTAGTTTGTCCCCAAATGCAGCCAGTTTCCCCCCCATATACAGCCAGTTTCCCCCAAATACAGCCAGTTTCCCCCAAAATACAGCCAGTTTCTCCCCCATATGCAGCCAGTTTGTCCCCCAATATACAGCCAGTTTGTCCCCCAATATACAGCCAGTTTGTCCCCCATACTACAGCCAGTTTGTCCCCCATAATACAGCCAGTTTGTCCCCAATAATACAGCCAGTTTGTCCCCCAAATGCAGCCAGTTTGTCCCCCAATATACAGCCAGTTTGTTCCCCATATACAGCCAGTTTGTCCCAATATACAGCCAGTTTGTCCTCAATATACAGCCAGTTTTTCCCCCAAATGCAGCCAGTTTGTCCCCCAATATACAGCCAGTTTGTCCCCCGTAATACAGCCAGTTTGTTCCCCTATATACAGCCAGTTTGTCCCAATATACAGCCAGTTTGTCCTCAATATACAGCCAGTTTGTCCCCCAAATGCAGCCAGTTTGTCCCCCAATATACAGCCAGTTTGTCCCCCAATATACAGCCAGTTTGTCCCCCAAATGCAGCCAGTTTGTCCCCCAATATACAGCCAGTTTGTCCCCAATATACAACCAGTTTGTCCCCCATATACAGCCAGTTTGTCCCCCAAATGCAGCCAGTTTTTCCCCCCCAGCCCTGCACTTACCTTCCTCGAGTCAGCGCCGTCCTTCTTCCGTCCTCGATGTCTTCTCCCGCCCTCGATGTCGCTTCAGCCAATCAGGTTACCGGTAACCAGACCCGGTGAACCTGATTGGCCAGGGAACGCTACCCCCCGTGCGTCCTCTCATTAGGTATTTAGAAGCCGATTACAGCTCTCAGGCTGGCTCTGATATGCACTTCTAAAAACCAACCAGACGCTGTTATTCAGATGGCCGGCGCTCAAGGGGCCGGCCATCTGAATAGTGGGTGGCAGCAATACATGAACCTATGTATTGTTGTGGTGAGTGACGGCCGGGCGCAGAAGCGAGCGGTAGCGGCACTTCTGCGCCCACTATGATCGCGCCGCCATGTGTGAAAAAAAGACATTTAAAAAAAAAAAACTCTTAAAGGGCCCGTTTTTTTTTTTGGTGACCACAGGAGGGGGGGGGGCGGCGCCTAAACATTTTTTACCTTAATGCATTCCTTGCATTAAGGTAAAAAATGATTAGGTGTCAGCATCCCCCCTTATACTTACCTGAGCCCTTATTCTCTCCCCTCACTTCCGGGTCTCACTGGTTAAGTGCTGTTAATCAAAGCCAGTGATGAGGAAGCAGTGGGTGGGACCCAGTCCCGCTGTCTGTGTCAATAGACGCATGGCGCACTGAGGGCACTGGGGGCACTGGACAGAGGGGAGGGGACCCAGGAAGAGGAAGGTTTGTGGCAGCTCTGTGCAATTCTATTGCACAGAGCAGGTAAGTATAGACATGTTTTCTTGTTTTTTTTTTTTTTATGTACCTTTTATGTACCTTTACAATCAGTTTAAAGTTTATGTATGGTCAAAATATAAAATAATACATTAATTTCCACATTGTATTTCCATTTCTACCCTACTACTATTATTATTATTATTTTTTTTTTTAAATGCAATAAAATTACTTCCTTGAATTCTGTGACCCGTATTCATTATGCCCTGTGCGCAGCCATTGCTGTGTCACACATATCAAAGAGCCTGCCTTTTGTACTACAGCGGTGCTGAGAGGAAGAGTTTCGGGAGGCTGAATAATTACAGGAATCACTTCTTTCAGGGAGCAAGGTACCATGGTTAATGTAGTCCTTAGCAATTGGAAGTAAACAACAGAGGAGACGCTGCAAAGCATGCAGGGAATCCAGGAAGTTGTGGAAAGAGATGATTAGTAAACAGGCAGCACACATAACATGAAAGGTATTATTTTAAGTAAGCTAATATTGGATAACTGTTAACAAGAACTGCAAAAAACCTGGGACATTATTATAATGAGAATCACAACCTAGTATTTGTATGGTATGTACACATAAATGACTAAAAACTTTTTATTGTATTCCTAAAAATCAAAGTGACATACATTTAGGGTATACATCAAAATAATCCCTCATAATAAAAAAGCATTGAATATCAGCATTTTATGTTTATGTATGAACATGAAACATTTCACCAGCTTCTAGTGATATAATTATTATTCAAAACAGGTCTACATGTTTCATAGCTGAAGGATGCTTCTCTTGGACCAGATGTTTTATTCTGTTGTTGTCTGGTTAATTCTATATATAGTTTTCATATGCCTAGTAAGTGACATTGAGTACAACCATAAATTCAAAACGTGCCCCTTAGATGGTCAAAGGTAAGCATCACACTGCACATGCCTGAATAAATCCTTTAGGCAAATATACACCTGATATATTAGTAATCTGGTGTATGTTAGTCCATTTCCTATCCTTTAATAAAATGGAGTCTCAAACACAAGCAGGGAGGAAGACAGGCCTATTATTAACTATTGTTTGCATTGTTATTACAATGCTGATATAAAATGGAAGTGTATACTGTGGCCATTTAAGTTTCTTCACAAGCTCTGATTTACCTAACTATTTAGTAACTCCAGCAGGATTTTCCTTCTGGGGTCTCACTCTTACACTGTATTCCCTCTTCTGTAAAATGAATCAAAAGTTTAAAAAGCGAGGCTTGTGTTCCCTCTCAATAGGCACAACTGGGGTTGGGGGCGACCTATAAGCGCAGGTGCACAGAAGAAGAAAATAGGTTATGTTATCCAGAAATTGTAACTACTTAGGTAAAGAAATCTATTTTCATATTTAAAATGCAGCCAGGTTTGATACAGTTTACTGTCATGTGACTGTTTGCTGTCAAGCCTCCCTCTCATTCTCTAGAGAGTTTCTTATACTTTAGTGCAGCTAGTGCAAGTGTAGCGCTACCCCCATGAGGGCCGATTACTAAATCTGCACCCCACTGGTTACACCGACCCTGCAAGTCCTCCAACACCTCTGACACCCTGGGTTCAAACATTTTTGCTGATAATCACGGTAATTAGAGACACACACACACATTGTAAGTGAAACAGTTGAGCTTTGTCTATTGAAAAGTCAGGAACTAATACCATAAACTTAGCTCATGGAAAAGTTTCACTATAGTAGGTGATAGCAATGATACTGTATAAGACAGTAAAACAACAACAGTAACTGATTGCAGAATATAAAGACTACTCACACAATACTCTGTTTAGTTGGAAACCTATGGGAAAAGGCAGGAGAAGGGCAGAGAAATCACCTTTCTTATGTCAAACTGCCCCCTCTTATGCTTCAACGCCACAGGAAGTTACATCACTGTTCCTAAAATAATTAAACCCTGGTGTACCTAAACTTAGAGTCCTGAGTGAAAGTAGTTTTTCTTACAGCACTGAATGGTTTAATCCCTTAGTAAAGGGGGATATGTTGTTGTCGAAACCCTTTTTGTCTTCGCTAGCTCTTTAGTGAAGTACTTGAAATATCCTGGTAATTAGAAGGAGGTGAAGTAGCCTGGTGATGCCTTAACAGACAGTATGTAGCCAATTGTACTTGTGATGTCCTGTGGAAAGAGGAACACTGTTGCTGCTCCACAAAGTCAGGGTAGCACCAGGTCCTGCAGGCTTAGGCAAAGGAAAAAGACAATGGTGTCTACATGCAGTGTCTCTTGTGGTAATAGAATGGGTAAGTGCTCGCTCACCAGTCCCAAGGTCTCTTGGTAATGGCAGTGGCGTGGGTCTCGGTAAAGCCCTGCTCAAGCGGTAATGTGGTCCAGCGACACAATGCGCTTCAGCTCTGCTGGATCTTGCATGAACATGTGAAGAGCAGCCTCCAGGCTGCCGCTGTACAGTTGCTGGCAGTGACTCTCTCTCTCCCTGTAGCACAGGCTGCGACTCGGCCACAGCGCACACTGATACAGAGTCACTTGCTTGCAGTTCCAGGCCGGGGTCCCAAGAAAAAGATCCTGCCCACTCACAGGCCCTTTATCACCTCTCCCAGCATCCTGTTCTTATTCCCCAGCAGGCTTGTGTTTGTAGTTCAAAACAGTTGAGCTGAATGCAAATTTTGGTTCCGTGGACAACATGTGGACAACATGTTTCCCAATGCTTTGCTTTTAGAACGCACTCACTCTATCTTTAGGATATGACAGCACAGAATCCAAGATAAACACTAGGAGAGAACAGCTTCACAGCAGCAATGCTACACAGTGTCTCCTGGCAATGCAGGCAACATTAGCCAGCTCCTGGCTACACAAGGTTGGTGCTTGAATCAATAAACACATAGGTATTTATTTTTGCAGGTTTTTAAACCTGGGTCATTTAGAATATGAAAAATTTGATCAATATTTATTTATAATATTTATTTATCAGTATAATCAGCTACACAATATGATATATGGTATATCGTGTGTTCACATAGAGTTGGTTTTAAGGGGGCGTGACCAGGCAACGGATGTAGCCGGACGCACCTTCAGTTCTCTCTGCCGAAAATCTGCTCTTTTATCCTGAAAGCTTGCCCTAAACTGCAGCATCTAAGGCTCATCAGTTGTCAGGAAGACCACCCGAGTATCATCCTACCTTTCTCGGCTAAATTCCTGCTAGATGTCCGCCACAAAACGACAAAACGCGGCCCGGACCACAGACAGCATGGCCCAAAATGGCGCCCAGGCACAGCGCTCTGCAAAGGAGAAACACAAGGAGGCAGCGGCGAAGCTGTTCTCTCTGCCTTTGGAACCCACCATGCCATCTGGCATTCCGGAGGACTCGTCCGGTGGTTCATCCGAGGCTGATGACAATGTGCCCCTGGAGGATGCAGGCGGATCGGGGTTTGCTTGGGATGCAGTGAGTACTCCAGAGGGTGGCTCTACTAGGCCTCACGTCCCCACCAGTCCAACTACAGATAGTGAACCCTCACTTAGGGACATTCTGGCGGCAGTAAACAACTGTAATGTCTCCTTGGCTGTCCTTACAGCCGAGATAAATGGGGTAAAAGCAGAAATGACTTTCCTGCAACAAGACACCCAGAAGCTGAGGGAGAGGACCTCTGCGTTAGAAGGGAGAGTGAGCTCCGTGGAGGATGACATGGCGCCAATGCAAAGAGATCTAAGGTACAATAATCATCTCCTCACACAACATTCCTCTTGTTTGGAAGAATTAGAGAACAGAATGAGAAGAAATAATGTCAGAGTGATTGGGCTGCCTGAAAGGATTGAGAGAAAGAACCCAGTGGAGTTAATTGAAAAATGGCCGATTGTAGCATTTGGCAGAGAGGTGTTCACCCCCATGTTTTCTGTGGAGAGGGCACATAGGGTCCTGGCTAGGCCTCAACAGCTCCCCCAAGACCCTTTCTATTCAAGCTTCTTCATTATAAGGACAGAGATGCTGTACTCCACAATGCCAGGATCAAACCTGAGGCCTTAAAAATTGACAACGCCAAACTGTCATTTTTCCCTGACTTCTCTGCTGAGTTGCAGAGACAACGTGCAAAATTCATGGACATTAAACGCCACCTCAGGTCCCTTGATTTGAAATATGCTATGCTATACCCTGCCCGCCTTAGAGTGGAAGCACTGGGCCCAGTGCACTTTTTTGATTTACCATCGGCCGCTGCACAATGGTTGGACCGGGAAGAACAATTGATCCGGGAAGCTCGCAACTGACGCCCTGCACCTCCTGATGGGTAAAGTACTCCTTCACTAGGCATCTTTTGCGCTTACATTTCTCCTTGCCAAGGCGGAGAATTCTGTTGATGTATGGACATCTATTTACCACCAGGGCTCCTTGTTCTAGCTGTTGAGAAGTTGTTAAGACACTGAAGTGCGCTTCCACTGTTGCCCCCAAGATGATCTGGTCCAGACCTCCTACTGCTTATTGGCGAATCAGGTTGGCCATTTTGGCCAGTTACTTATTATTTTATTTTGATTTTGACTGTTCCACTGCGGGGTCTTCACCACTAATGCCCCCTTCACTTCTTATGGATTCTGCTCCTCGTATGGACCATTCGTGCCTTTCGCAGATACTAAGCCGCTCATTGGGACTATTGACACCTTGCTGTTTTTTTTATTTTTTATTTTTATTTTTCTCGGATCATTGGGACATGCTTTCCTTCCCAGTTTGCTCTCACCTATGGTTCTCAGGTCGCACTATAGCACTTAATGATATCCTTGTTGTTCTTGTTATAATACTGAAATGTCTAAGGTAACCAGATTTTTGTCCTGGAATGTCAGGGGTTTGAATAATCCTGTCAAACGCTTGGCTGTGCTTTGCACGATCAAGTGTCTGAGCGCGGATATAATATGCCTGCATGAGACTCACTTCCCCACGACCTCCACCCCTCAATTTGCTATCAGACAATTTTGTCATCAATATCACGCCACTTATTCGGTGTACTCGAGAGGAGTGAGTCTCCTAGTGAAACGTGGGACGCAGTTCTCAGCTATAGAAATTAAGATTGATTCGGATGGTCGTTATATTTTTCTATTGTGTTCCCTTTATGGGACAAAATGTATCTTGGCAGGGTTGTACATTCCTCCACCATTCTCAGCCAGTCTCCTTAAAACTTTTGCAGACTTTATGTCTCGCTTTTCGGGCATACCAGTATTGGTCCTAGGGGACTTTAATAATTATATTGAGCATGAAAAGGACAAGCTTCACGCCCGGACAGGGGAAGGTGTGCAGAGATGACACGGGCCTACCCCGTTTGCTCGCCTTCTGGTAGAGATGGGTCTGACGGATGTATGGAGGATGCGCAACCCAGAAGTCAGGGTTTTCTCATGCCAGTCAGCCTCGATAGGAATTCTATCTAGAATTGATCTGGGATTGGGGAATGATCTTCTTCTGCCGTAATTAGACTCCTCTCAATATCACACCCGACAGATCTCGGATCATTCCCCTCTCTCGGTAGATATACGATTGGGGGCGGTTAGAGGTGTGACAGCAGGAAGGTAAAGTCACCTGGTTGCATCCAGGGGGGTAGATATATTTCGCCCAGATTCAGGCTTTACGCCGACTTATACAACTAGGTGGAGAGTTGTATAAGCCAAGCTGAGGCTAGTGGGCTCATGGGTGACTCATACCTCTAGGGAGAGTGTGGGGCGTCGTGCAGACAGGGAGTTGATGAGACCAGCTGAAGCTTGTCAGCTCATTTAGGCCTCTATAAGAACTCCCAGCTTCATTAGATGTTAGCTCATGCCTGGACCCAGACCTGTGTGGACTGTCTAGGGAGAGTGAACCCCTGTGCGGTGAGACAAAGCCTGTGTGGCTATTTGCTTGGACATTTAAAACCAGGGACTTAGGGACTAGGACAGCACTAGGCTGATCCCAGTTGTTAGTTAGGAAACCTGTATGTTTAGTCAGAGGTCAAGTTGACCAGGATTTATTTTGTTTATGTTTCTTTTGTTTTGCTGTGTTTTGTCACTGTAAATAGAAAATAAACCGCACCTTTTTGATTTTGAAAACCACAACCTCCGTTTGCTGGGCCTGTTTTTGTGTGGGGAGCCCATCTCGGGGGTCACACACACCCGCTGCCGAGCTAACCCCCTCACAGTTGGTGGAGAACCAGTGGCAGTTTTTTTTAAAGTCAGCATGGAGGAGATACTGAAGCAGCTGGCTCTAGCAAATGCCAATCAACAGCAGACAAATGCAGGTTTGCAAAAGAGCCTTGCAGCTCAACAACAGAACTTCGCAGCCCAGCAGCAAGCTCATCAACAGAGCCTTGCAGCCCAGCAGCAGACAAACGCAACTTTGCAACAGAGTCTGGAGGCTCAGCAACAAGCCCAGCAGCAATCTGAGGCCCGCTTCATAGACCTGTTGCAGAAGCAAGAGCAGAGACTACAACAACAGATGGAAGCAGCAATGCAGCAACGTCCGCAGACCAGTGAGGAAAGCCGTCCCACTAATACCGCGTCCTTTGGGGTGAGTCGTTTATTGACAAAAATGACTGGAGAGGATGATCCAGAGGTATTTTTGACCACATTTGAAAGGACCGCTGAAAGAGAAAAGTGGCCTGAGGAGCAGTGGGCTGGACTGGTGGCTCCTCTGTTAACTGGTGAATCGCAGAAAGCTTACTATGACCTAGAGCCTAACCAAGCAAAAGACTATGTGATGCTAAAAGCTGAAATATTGGCAAGGCTGGGTGTCACCCAGGCTGTCCGGGCTCAGCGTGTGCATAACTGGACTTTCCAGCTTGGAAAACCCCCCAGGTCTCAAATGTATGATCTCATTCACCTGAGCAGAAAGTGGCTACAGCCAGAGACTTTGTCCGCACCAAAGATTGTGGAACGTGTTGTAATGGATCGGTTTTTGAGAGCTCTTCCTACTGCCATCCAAAAGTGGGTAAGCCATGGAGACCCAGAGACGGCCGATGGTCTTGTGGATCGTGTGGAGAAATACTTGGCTACAGAGAACCTGACGGCCTCTTCCAGAGACACTCGGACTTTCCACCCTAAGACCAGACCATCCCCAGGGGCGGATAAGAGGATTCCAAGGGGTGAGGGTGGAGAGAGTGAGAGGGTGGGAGCTCTACCCCAAGTTTGGCGAGAACAGCCTGGGAAATCAGCGGCTCAAGAGGCCGCAAGAAGGATCGTTTGCTACCGCTGCCGGCAAGCGGGACATATTGCAGCCAATTGCCCGGTTGTGGAGGAACCCATGCAGTGTGACTTTCTGACGGGCAGACGTCAGTCGCTGTGTGCGACAGTCGCATGCACTGCCATTCGAGGAACTGAGAAACATTTATGCAAAATGTGTGTTAATGGTAGAAATGTTGTGGTATTGCTGGATTCAGGTAGCCTTGTGACCCTGATAAAGGCTGAGTTAGTTAAAACAGAGGTCTCTGGGAATAGCAAGGTAGCTGTTATTTGTGTGCATGGGGACACCCGAGAGTATCCAGTGACTACAGTGTGTTTCGAGACCCCCAAAGGTACCCTCTCTCATCCAGTGGGCTTAGTATCTCAGTTACCGCATGACGCCATTGTGGGAAGGGATTTTCCGAAGTTATGGGAACTGTGGGATGATCCTGAGCCCCCCACTGGTGCCCCTATGTACCAGGAATGTGATAGCCAGAACTCCCCTGAGAGTGGTGAGGACTCTCCGGAATTTCCCTTATCAGTATTGGCAGGGGAGACTCAAGAAACTGGAGAGGAGCCCACCTCCTCAGACGAAAACCTACCGTCTGTGGAGTTTTCTGATCTTGAGGTTCACAGGGAAAACTTTGCCACAGAACAGTTGAAAGACCCCGCCCTAATAAAGGCACGGGAAAACGTAGTGAAAATAGATGGCGAGTTAGTGAACCCAGATAATACCTGCACTTACCCATACTTCAGCGTAGAGAAGGACCTACTGTATCGGGTGGCAAAAAGGGCAGAAGAAACCGTTGAGCAGCTTGTGGTGCCCAAACCTTACAGGAAGTTGGTGTTGGAGTTGGCCCATGGGCACATTCTTGGAGGTCATCTGGGGACAGAGAAAACCCGAGAGAGGGTATTACAGAGATTCTATTGGCCGGGGGTGATGAAGGACATAGAAAATTATTGTTCCTCCTGCCCTGTGTGTCAGAGGTCGGCCCCGATGCCACATTTCCGTAGCCCGCTGGTCCCTCTACCCATCATTGAGGTCCCGTTTGAGAGGATCGCCATGGATTTGGTAGGTCCTATAATCAAGTCCGCTAGGGGGCACCAGTACATATTGGTTATAATGGACTATGCCACCCGTTATCCAGAAGCGATCCCTCTCCGAAATACCTCGGCCAAAACCATAGCCAAAGAGCTATCTCTTGTGTTTAGCCGGGTGGGTATTTGTAAAGAACTGCTTACGGACCAAGGTACACCCTTTATGTCCCGGGTTATGAAGGAGCTGTGTAAATTGTTCAAAGTGACGCAATTACGTACATCTGTGTATCACCCCCAAACCGATGGGCTGGTTGAAAGGTTCAACAAAACCCTAAAACAAATGTTGAAGAAAGTGGTGGATAGAGATGGAAAGGATTGGGACTGTCTACTTCCTTATCTGATGTTTGCTATTAGGGAGGTGCCCCAATCCTCTACGGGATTCTCCCCCTTTGAGTTACTGTATGGGAGACACCCAAGAGGGCTGTTGGATATTGCCAAGGAAACTTGGGAAAGTGAGAGTTCTCCCCACAGGAGTGTGATTGAGCATGTCGCCCTGATGCAAGACCGAATTGCACAGGTAATGCCCATCGTGAAGGAACATTTGGCCCAAGCGCAGTTAGCACAGCAGAGAGTGTACAACCGTGGAGCCAAGACCCGTACCTTTTCCCCGGGGGATAGGATACTGGTACTTGTCCCTACGGTTGAAAGTAAATTCCTTGCCAAATGGCAAGGCCCCTACGAGATAATGGAAAAAGTGAGCGAAGTGAATTACAAGGTCAGACAACCAGGAAGGCGAAAGCCCGAACAGATCTATCACGTTAATCTGTTGAAAGCCTGGAGGGATAGAGAGTCCCTAGTCGCAGACACTTGGTCACCAGCTCAAACTGGTTGCGTGATTCCTGAGGTTGGAATAGCAGCCACCTTGTCACAACCCCAACAACAGGAGGTTAAGGAGTTTGTGCTTCGCAACAAGGAGGTATTCTCTGAGCTGCCGGGACAAACATCTGGGGTAGAGCATGACATCATTACCCCGCCCGGTGAAAGGGTGAAGTTAAAACCCTATCGGATCCCAGAGGCCCGACGGGAGGCAATACGGGAGGAAGTACAGAAAATGCTGAACTTAGGGGTGATAGAGGAGTCCCAAAGTGATTGGTCTAGTCCCATTGTGTTGGTGCCTAAACCGGATGGGAGCTGGCGATTTTGTAGCGATTTTCGTCAGTTGAACAAAGTTACAAAATTTGACACCTACCCCATGCCACGTATAGATGAGTTGATCGACCGGCTGGGAACAGCCCGATACATGACGACTCTTGACCTCACAAAAGGGTATTGGCAAATCCCCCTGGCCAAGTCGGCCAAAGAGAAAACCGCATTTGTAACCCCAGACGGGGCGTTCCAATATAAAAGAATGCCGTTCGGGTTACAGAATGCGCCGGCCACATTCCAGCGGAAAATGGACCAGATGCTGAGGCCCCATCGGAAGTATGCTGCGGCTTACCTGGATGACATAATTGTCCATAGCACAGATTGGGCCTCACATCTGCCAAAAGTGCAAGCAGTCCTGGACTCTGTTCGGGAAGCGGGGTTTACGGCTAACCCCAAGAAGTGTACCATTGGGCAGGAGGAGGCCAAATATCTTGGGTACACCATTGGGAGGGGAGTAATAAAACCCGAACTCAACAAAGTCGAGGCCATCCAGAGTTGGCCACGTCCCAACAGCAAGAAGCAGGTACGAGCCTTTCTGGGAATCGCTGGGTATTATCGGCGATTCATTCCCCACTTTGCTTCTAAGGCTGTGCCCCTAACCAACCTGACGAAGGGGAAAGGGTCGGTCATGATTAAATGGACCCCCGAGGCTGAGGCAGCATTCCAATTCTTGAAACAAGCCTTATGTAGCCAGCCAGTGTTGTACTCACCCGACTTCTCTAAAGACTTTGTCGTACAAAGTGATGCGTCAGATGTGGGGTTAGGAGCAGTATTGTCCCAGGTCTGGAACGGGGAAGAGCACCCAGTCATTTACCTCAGCAGGAAGTTGAAGTCCCATGAGGTAAATTACGCCACCGTTGAAAAGGAGTGTTTAGCGGTGAAGTGGGCTCTAGATTCCCTTCGGTACTACCTGCTAGGTAGGCACTTTGACATGGTTACGGATCACGCTCCGTTAAAGTGGATGGCTCAAAACAAGGAAACAAATAGAAGAGTGAATAGGTGGTTCCTGGCCCTCCAGGAATTCAACTTCACAGTAAAGCATCGCCCTGGCGTTCAAATGGGGAATGTGGATGCTTTGTCTCGAGTACATGAATGCCTGATTGCTGGTGTTCCAACCCCGAGGTTAAAACAAGAGGGGGGGTATGTGACAGCAGGAAGGTAAAGTCACCTGGTTGCATCCAGGGGGTAGATATATTTCGCCCAGATTCAGGCTTTACGCCGACTTATACAACTAGGTGGAGAGTTGTATAAGCCCAGCTGAGGCTAGTGGGCTCATGGGTGACTCATACCTCTAGGGAGAGTGTGGGGCGTCGTGCAGACAGGGAGTTGATGAGACCAGCTGAAGCTTGTCAGCTCATTTAGGCCTCTATAAGAACTCCCAGCTTCATTAGATGTTAGCTCATGCCTGGACCCAGACCTGTGTGGACTGTCTAGGGAGAGTGAACCCCTGTGCGGTGAGACAAAGCCTGGGTGGCTATTTGCTTGGACATTTAAAACCAGGGACTTAGGGACTAGGACAGCACTAGGCTGATCCCAGTTGTTAGTTAGGAAACCTGTATGTTTAGTCAGAGGTCAAGTTGACCAGGATTTATTTTGTTTATGTTTCTTTTGTTTTGCTGTGTTTTGTCACTGTAAATAGAAAATAAACCGCACCTTTTTGATTTTGAAAACCACAACCTCCGTTTGCTGGGCCTGTTTTTGTGTGGGGAGCCCATCTCGGGGGTCACACACACCCGCTGCCGAGCTAACCCCCTCACAGAGGTAATACTCTATGTAAACTTAACCCTTTCATGTTGTCACTCATTCTGAATCCTGATCCTATACCAGAACTTCTCACAATCTTTTTCAGACATAATGTGGGCTCGACGACTATAGGCATGGTTTGGGAGGCAGCAAAAGCATACTTATGTGGCCAGTTTATTAGAGTGATAGACTTCTACTAAAGAATGGGAGGTTTCAGTCTTGGAGGAAGCTCCAACTGAGGCACGCGCTTCAATATGAGGGCAGAATATCTCTACTGGTGGCGATAGCGCATCCCCTGATGAATGATGTACTATTGACAGACAAGAGAAAGGGTATGATATCAATAATATATGTTAGACTGCTTAATTCCACGCATGATGCCAGTACACTTCCCTGTAGAAAGGGGTGGGAAAGGGACTTGGGTCCCATTGATGGGGACACTTGGGAGCTATGTCTGACGTCTGCACCATTAGTGTCCGTTTCTGCATCACAGAGATTATCTCACCTTTATTTACTGCATAGGGTATATAGGACTCCAGCTCGCCTGCACAAATGGGGATTTAGAGAAACGCTGTTATGTCGGAAATGCAATAGCCATACTGGCGATCTATTACACATGATGTGGAACTGCCCAAAGCTCTTCAGGTATTGGCAATACGTTCTTAAAACTATTTCACAAGTATACCAGTTCAGGATCCTGCAGGATCCAGTTGTGTGCCTACTTGGTGCCTTGGAGATACCCTCACTCTCTCCGAACAAACATACTGCAGTATTGCGTTTACTATACGTGGCCCGCAAGGCAATTGCGAGGCTCTGGATAACTCTGAGGGTACCAACGGCTGGACATTGGGTGGAGCTGGTGAATAGCCTGCTAATACGTGAGAAGCTTGCATACCAACACCGAAATGTCCTGAAGAAATTCTATTCCATGTGGCAATCATGGTTAGATACTCCGGGACTGGGCCCCACTCAATTGGTGAAAGACAAAATTCTGCAAATGTGATGTGTTAGGTTAAATAGTTTTGGTGGGGTGTGAGATGTGATATTACATATGTCTGGGGTGGATTGGGGGAGATGTTGTGGTGGATGGCCTGCATTTATTTATTATTTTATTTTTTGTTTAGTGGTTAGGCTATCTTGTTCCCCGTAGGGGTTTAGCCGTTTTATTATTATCTTTTTCTTTTTCTTTTGATGTTCTCACTATTCTCAAATTATTATACTGCATGTCAGTTATTTGTTGTCAATCAGGGTATACGATTCATTTTCATGCCATTTTAATGTAGATGTTGATCAGTAATACAGTGTACCCATTTCTTTGATTTGTACCAGATTGAGTTGCATTATCTATTTGTGAATGTACTACCTAGCAGAATGTTGTGGATATTGTATTTGAACTTTCTGCTACACATGTCTTTTGACTATATGTATATCTGATTGATTTTTCAATAAACTCGTTTTTTGATTAAAAAAAAAGTGTTGGTTTTAAACAGTAATATAAAAAGATAGTGCAGCGCTAATGAACCTGGTCTAAAAGAATAAGAATAATGTCCAATCAAGTTGCTGATTAGCATAACATGCAAAGCGTTCCAAAAAAATCTTAAATTCAGAGATGAAGCCAAATAACCAAGAGAGGAAAGACACCAGGAAGGAAAAATATTCTGGATGGCCGCACTCTGCAAAGGATGCTGGTTTATTGATAAAATCCACAAATACAGCAAAGGCACTCAAAAATAAACACAGAAGTAGGCTAACGCGTTTCACATCGTGAGATGCTTACTCATAGGAAAGACACCAGGGGAAGGTCCTCAAGGGTGATCAGGGTGTTGGCAATAAAGTTATATGTGTCCTTAAAGTGCTTCCTTCACCAAATATGCAGGCAGCTCACCTCAATAAGTGGGTCTTTGAACCAACAGAAGACCAAATGCACAGTTCCCCACAGGGATATTATCTTGTATGAATAGTTGTCTCCAAATCACGTAGGTACTTGCATCAAATACTCATATTGGGGTGGCGATGAGTATATCCCATATACTTGACAATCAGCATTACCTTCATACACAGCCCTGAATCCCTGCGCACTGACAGCAAAATCTGTTGTAAACCAGAGTGTGAGAATAGAACCTGTGCTTACTATTGAAGATGGAAGCTGAAATCCTGATAACCTGACTTTTAAATTTCCTTGTTGTGGCTGTCCATCGTATACTGATAGAATGTCAAAATCTTCCTCCAGAGCAAAAATGTGAAATGACAGTTGTATCCTGTTTCTTTCCCTGGGATTATTATCCATGTACAGTTTGCATAATTGGATACCCGTGTGGAAATCCTGGACTTTCGATTGTACCATTAGGACCCTGGACTAAACCACCACAGTTTTGCCCAGAAAGCTTGCGACTCCCCTTACTCAGGGAGGTCATGCAGTGCTTGACTGGATCTCTGATCCACTAAAGATTGGACATTATTCTTATTCATTGAGACCAGGTTCATTAGCACTGCACTATCTTTTTAGATTTAAGTTTCAAATTAGGAGTGTGTTATATTGATCCTAAGTGTTCAGCTGCTTTAGTTTAGGATTAAATCATTTTCTCGCGCTGACTGAACTCTTTTTATTTACTGGTCTTAAACAGTGAGTTATCATGCTTTAGTAGAGCACACCTTTAAAAAAAATCTGTTTGCCATTTTTTACTTTTTGCAGCTAGAGGTACTCCTTTGTCCTGCTCCAGCTAAGCTTTTCAATATCCATACTAATCAGCTACAATAAGAAATAACAACTATTTGTTATATTTTAACATTACTTGTATTTATTTTTCATGTTTCTATAAATGTTAATGAGCTATGCTGCAGACAGAACCTCATTTCTCTGCACACGGTACTGGCATTGACTAATGAGTGAGGCTTGGTGTTTTGCTTGCTTTGCCCAGCTTAAATAAAATATCAACCATAGTCATCAAATTATCCCAAACATAAAATTCTTACTTGGCATTAACAAAAAATAACTTATGAAACTTAGCATGAGGCCAACAGATTCTATTATTGACTATATATTTTTTTAAAGTACCAGCCTTAAATTAATTTAAAAAAAGAGATTGACAAGAAAAAAATAATGAATAATGTAATTCTTTGTTTGTTTGTTTGAAACGCGGGTGATAAAACTGGGTGATGTCTGACTGTGATTAATGCAGTGAAGAAAAAAACTAATTTAGGTAACTTGTACCAAGAGGATAATTTTCTCAATTATTGGGCCCTGGCTGACAAGCTTCATTCTAATTACTTGATCACTTAGCAATCAAAATACTAAATGGCAATTTAAAGATTTAACTGCTAAGCAGTGCATTGATGTAAAATAGGGCATCCTATTAAATATATAATTGTTGGCACAAAGCTTAATTACTTTTAAACTTCTGCTACTTAGGGCTAGGATTGGCAGCTGTGTATACTCCAACTGTTGCCTAAGTAAGTCTTCTATGGAAATATCTGAAACACTTGGCAGGTGCTTAGAAGTATATTAGGTTTTTGATGAAGCTACCTTGAGTAAGGTGTTCAAGTTCATTAAATATATTTCTAATTGCACACCAAATTGCATTTACACTTTCTTTACCGCTGTGTTTTCCAGAATTTATAACATGTGCCATTGATACAACTCAGGATTCAGTACGTATGAGAAGGACAGTGTTGTACAAGAACATGGTACAAGGAACTAGAAGGAAAACCTCAAACTAATAAATCTCAGAAGGTCTGTAATGTCAGTACACAGTCAGTCCAAACATCCAAGATGTGGGCTGCAGCACACTATAACAAAACACAGACCAAAAATCACCTTCTCTAAAGAATGCTATCCAAAATACAGTTCACTTGCTGCATAACATTATAATGAGGAGAATGTGATGATGATTGTTGGTGCCAAATGAGGTGGTTACAGTGTTTTGGAAATTGTTTACCTCTAGGGCAAAAACACATCTTGTTAATGAGAAAGGTACTGCTGACCTCCTAAGTAAAACACCTTGTTAATAAAGGAACTCAAAAAAAATTTGCCCAACCTGCTCAAGCTGCCTAAAGGTCCACAACTGTTTAAATAACTATTTTTTATTTATTTTTTACACTGGAGTAAATAAATACAATCTGTGAATGCTCAGTATGTTCAACCTTGGGAAGCAGAAGACCATGCCGAGGTCAACTCTTGTCAACTAAGATCAGGAAACTGAAGAATGGAAAAATGTTGCCTGGCACTAATTTCTATTGCAAAATACTTACTTACACAAGTGCAGATTCCGTCCTGCTGCTTTTCAAGCCTCCCTTGCCTGTGGCTTAACCCCTTTGGGGACTGAGTCCTTGTAGTCAGGGTTTGGCGGTTCTTCCCACCCAAAACTCTTCAAAGCTCTGAAATTCCAGGTCTCTAAAATGGATTTATCAATCTAGTCAAACTACCCTGGAACACCTCACCTGCATGGGTGAGAACCCCAGAGAACTCAACCCTGTTTTCAAAACTGTCCCCATGGAAGGGACCACAACTCAAATACACTGGAACTTCGGATTGGGAGTAACGCGGTTAACGAGCGTTTCGCAATACGAGCACTGTATTTTTTTAAATCGTAACTCGGTTTGCGAGTGTTGTCTCGTAAAACGAGCACGATTCAGGCCAAAGCGGTGTGCAGTACCACATTTGGCCTGAGGTGGGGGGGCGCCTGTGCTGAGCAGAGCCGAACATCGCCGATCCCAGTGATCGCAGTGATCGGCGCCGTTCGGAAATGCACGGAAAGGCCCGAGGACAGCACGGCTGACCTTGGAAAATCTCGGGAACAAAGTCTTTCTAAGGTTTACCTAGGTCAGCCGAGGTGTCCTTTTCAGCCGTTTCCAAGACTCTCCAGTGCCCCCCGCCTCTGGCCGCATGCGGTGTTGCATGCCATTGAAGTCA
Source organism: Rana muscosa (assembly GCA_029206835.1). Lineage (NCBI taxonomy): Eukaryota > Metazoa > Chordata > Amphibia > Anura > Ranidae > Rana > Rana muscosa. The sequence continues at coordinate 64,713,152 of JARGYO010005626.1, read as the reverse complement.
ATGCGGAACAAATTATTTTCGTTTCCTTTGAATTCAATGTGGAAACTCGCTTTGATATGCGAGTACTTTGGATTACGAGCATTCTCCTGGAATGGATTATCCGAAGTTCCACTGTACTGGGGAAATATGCCTGCCATCCAAAACACATGGTGTCCTGTACAACATGATTCCTTTAAAACTTGAAGGTTCACAGCATGAATGTGTGGCTGACAAATCATCAAGAATACTGCAAAGCCATACAGTTAGCATGAACCAAACTCACTAAAGAATGTTCCAGATAGTAGTGGATTATAAAAAGGGCAGATTGGGAGGTTGTTTTGAGCCCCAATCTTTGGGAAGGCTTATAGGGGTGCAAAACATAGTCTGAATTGCTGTTTATAGTAAGTGCAAAGGATCTCAGACTGTAGCAAAGCACATTAGTATTTTACTAAGGATTTTTAAGGCAAAGAGCAACTAGGGCCCAGGGGAATTGCTGTGCAATGGGAACCAGCAATAAAGAATATCATATAAAGAGTTTCCTTTGGAAGATCTCATGTAAAGAGATGGGATAAAGGTTTCTGCGTGTCTTTGTAGTATGTACACAGGGTAGGCTCCATAATCCCTCCTCCACCAAATGATTTGGACCAGTGCATAAAGCAAGGTCCATAAAGACACGGATGAGTGAATTTTGGGTGGAGGAACTTGACTGGCCTGTACTGAGTCCTGATCTCAACCCGATAGAACACCTTTGGGATGAATTAGAGTGGAGACTGTGAGCCAGGCCTTCTTGTCCACATCAGTGCCTGACCTTACAACTGCGCTTCTGGAAGAATGGTAAAACATTCCCATAAACACACTCCTAAACCTTGCGGACAGCCTTCCCAGAAGAGTTGAAGCTGTTATAGCTGCAAACGGTGGGCCAACTCAATATTGAACCCTACGCACTAAGACTGGGATGTGATTAAAGTTCATGTGCGTGTGAAGGCAGGTGTCCCTATACTTTTGACAATATATTTTGTGTGTATGTATATGTATATGTATATATATATATATATATATATATATATATTCAGTAATTCACAAAAGTGGGTACACCCCTCACATTTTTGTAAATATTTTATTATATCTTTTCATGTGACAACACTGAAGAAATTACACTTTGCTACAATGTAGACAATTCCTTGTGTACCTACCTATTCCAATACATCAAATAAAGTATGTCTGGAAGGCCAACAAGGAGAGGCAGACACACACAGGCCAATAAAAGAGGGCAAGCAGGCTCTGTGTCTATAGGCAACAGTGCTGGTCGTGGACACGGTGCATCCTCATCAGCACATGGCTGTGGGGCACGCTTGTCCTTTTTTTCGGCAGCTGGCCGTGTTGAGCCGCAAAATGCTGAAGAGTTGGTAGAGTGGATAACCAAGCCGTCCTCATCCTCTCTCACTCAGCCTCAGGGTATTTTGTCTGCCAAAGCGGCCTCTTCCCTCGGCTCAATGGCATCAGTCACTCCTTCCCTAGCCCCACCATGTCCTCCTGAGGAGTCCCCCGAACTGTTTGACCACAGTGTTGTGTACATGCTGCAGGAGGATGCGCAGCGTTTTGAAGGCTCCGATGATGGTACCCAGCTTGAGGAAGGCAGTAACGTGAGCCCAGAGAGAGGGGGTGCCCAAGAAGGACAGCAAACTGGCAGTCATGTTCCCCCAGCTGCAGCATACTGCCAGGTTTTCTCCAGTGATGAGGAGGGAGGGGATGATGAGGTCACTGACTACGTAGGTGCCTGATAGGAGAGAGGAGGAGGAGGAGGAGAAGGAGGCACATCTCCAACGAGGCAGGATGCCCTCCAGGGGCCAGCTTAAGCATACCGACTGCATCACACCATAGAGCTCCGCATGTGCAGGGCGCTGCTGTCTCTGTGCTTTATTCCAAAAGTTCTTTGGTGTGGGCCTTTTTTGAGACGTGTGCAGAAGATTGCACCTTTGCTATTTGCAACATATGTCTGAAGCGTATGTCGCGTGGCCAAAACAGCAGTCGATTGGGCACCACATTTTTGACCAGACATATGTCGACCTGCCATGCAGTTCATTGGCAAGCGTACATAAAAGACCCACACCAAAGAACAAAGCGGACCTCTCCTTGCTCCTCATCAGCTAGGATCTCCAACCCCACTATACCTTCAGTCCTCTCAGAAATCTGCACTGAGAGGAATGAAGGTGTAGAATTAGGTGTGTCACTGCCAAGTACTTGGGGGCAATCTCCTACCGGTACACCAACTTCAGATTGTACCAGGCAAATGTACCCCAGCTGCTGCACCGCCGAAAGAAATTTGCTCCCAGCCATCCACATGCCCAGCGGTTAAATGCTAGCTTGGCTAAATTACTAGCACTGCTGTGTTTTCAGTTGGTAGACTCTGCCCCCTTCTCTGAGTTTGTGGAATGTGCGGTTCCTCAGTGGCAGGTTCCCAAACACCACTTTTTTTTTCACATAAGGCGATTCCGGCTCTCTACCGGCATGTGGAAGGCAATGTCTTGACCTCGGTGGACAGGGCGTTCAGCGGTAAGGTGCATATTACCGCTGACTCATGGTCCAGCAGGTATGGACAGGGAAGTTACTTATCTAACACGGCGCATTGGATGACTCTGCTGGCAGCTGGGAAGGATGAAGGACAGGGTGCAGTAGTGTTGGAGGTTGTTCCGCCACCACGCCTCCAAAATGCTACTAGTGGTGATTCTGACACACCTCTCTCCTCCACCCCCCCTCTTCTTCTTCCTCCATGGCCTCTTCCTTTGCTGATTTGTCCTCGGAACCAGCTGTGCTCCGTAGGCGTTCAAGGGGCTACGCAAGTACGCAGGCAAAAAGATGCCATGCAGTGCTTGAGCTGGTGTGCTTGGGGGACAGGAGCCTCACTGGGGCAGAGATTCTGTCAGCTCTGCAGGGGCAGGCTCAGAGGTGGTTGACGCCACGCCAGCTTAAGCCAGGAATGGTGGTTTGCGACAATGGCACCAACCTCCTCTCTGCCCTCCGACAGGGAAAACTGATCCATGTACCCTGCTTGGCTCACGTCCTTAACTTGGTGGTGCAGCGGTTCTTGGGCAGGTACCAGGGCTTACAGGATGCCCTGAGGCAGGCCAGGAAAGTCTGTGTGCATTTCCGCCAGTCATATAATGCCAGTGCTCAGCTGGCTAACCTCCAAAAGGAATTTAATCTGCCCAAGAACTGCCTAATCTGTGACATGCCCACCAGTTGGAACTCAACGTTGGCCAGGCTGCAGCGGCTGCAAACGCAGCAGAGGGCCATCAATGAGTATCTGTGCAAATATGGCACAAGGACAGGGTCAGGGGAGCTTGTTTTTTTTTGCCACGCCAGTGGGTCATGATCAGGGATGCATGCACTGTCCTGTCACCATTTGAGGAGGCCACGAGGATGGTGAGCAATGACAGTGCATGCATCAGTGACACTGTCCCTCTTGTCCACCTGTTGGAGCACACGCTGCGTGGAATAATGGACAGGGCATTTGAGGCAGAACAGAGGGAGGAAGAGGAGGACTTCCTTACCTCTTAAGGCCCCCTTTATCCAGACAATGTCCCTGCTGGCCCGCTCATCACACAGGAAGAGGACGAGGAGGAGGAGGATTCTGTCAGCATGGAGGTGGAGCCTAGCACTCAGCCATCAGCAGCATTCTTCAAGGGATCAATTACAGTCCCAAGAAACCCATGGACTTGTACGTGGCTGGGAGGAGGTGGCTGCGGATCATGTCATCCTTAGTGACCCAGAGGACTCCGGACCGAATGCCTCAGCAAACCTACGCTGCATGGCCCCCCTGATCCTGCAAAGAATGCGGAAGGATCCTCATATTCGTGGTATCAAGGAGAGGGATAATTACTGGCTGGCAACCCTCCTTGATCCATGTTACAAGGGTAAGGTTGCAGACCTTATCTTGCCGTCGCAGAGGGAGCAGAGGATGAAACGTCTCCGGGAGACCTTGCAGAAAGGTTTGTGCAACGTGTTCCCAGAGCCTGGGAGGTTACAAACTCCTGGTCCTGGACAACATGTTGCTGAGGCTTCGGTCAGTCACAGAAGGAGCGGTGGAGAAGATGGCCGTCTGACTGATGCATTCAGACAATTTTTTAGACCGCAGCCCCAAGGTATGATCGGTTCCAGCAACCATCGCCAGCGTCTGATTCACATGGTGCAGGAATACCTAGGGGCAAGATCAGACTTGGACACCTTTCCCACCAAAAATCTTCTGGGTTGCTGGGTCTTGAGGATGGATCACTGGCAAGAGCTTGCACAGTATGCAATTGAGCTACTGGCCTGTCCTGCATCCAGCGTTCTTTCGGAACGCACATTCAGTGCTGCTGGAGGCTTTGTAACCGATCACAGGTTGCGCCTGTCCACCGACTCGGTCGATCGGCTGACCTTCATAAAAATTAATAAGTGTTGGATCACCACCAGCTACCAAGCACCTGATGCTGATGTAACCAAATATTTTTTTTTCTGAATGTCAGATCTCTTCAAGACTGCATATGCTGATGCTAGTGACTATCCTGTTATGCTGAGTGACTATCCTCTTCCTCCTCAATGATCATGCTGATAGCTTGTAAGAACATTTTTGGTTCTGGGCACCGTCACCAGTGTCTAAGACCCAATTTTTCTGCCCCTGTTTAACAGGGGCGTGTAATTTCAATTTTTGCTGCAATACTTTGCAGCAGGGCTTATTCCTGCGCTTCAACTAGAGTTTCTGTGAGGGGTTGCAGTGTTGTGGCACCAGCACCAGTGCCTAAGGCCCAATTTTTTTGCCCCTGTTTAACAGGGGCGTGTAATTACAATTTTTACTGTAATACTTTGCAGCAGGGCTCATTCCTGCGCTCCAACTAGCGTATCTGTAAGGGGTTGCAGTGTTGTGGCACCAGCACCAGTGCCTAAGGCCCAATTTTTCATCCCCTGTTTAACGGGGCATGTAATTACAATTCTTGATCTAATATTTCACAGCAGGGCCCGTTCCTGCGCCCACCAAGAGTAACTGTGAGGGCTTACAGTGTTGAGATTGCTCAGGAGGAGCAACCAAAAGGTCGGACTTTAGAGGCAACACAATAGTAGTGGGATAGTCAAAAAAATATATATTTATTACAAAAATTTGATATAGAAACAGTGTATTCAAAGAATTAAAAAACCATACAGATTGTAACAGTATGAGTCCCTTATGTGTTGTCTACACGTTTCACCGTGGGGCTTCGTCAGGACAAACAGCAACAGGGTACAGAAAAGGGAGCAAATCTCAATATCTGCAATGAGATACAACTCCATTAAAAACAAAGTACAGAATTATAAACACAAAACATTACAGATGGTTAAAAGGTTGCATTTCACATATGTTCCATGTGTATCTGACAAAAATGGCATAGTAAGTACCTTAGGAAACAGCCTTAGTATAAGTAAATGCCCATCAAGGAGTACAGGCGGAGAGAGTTCCAGAGGGTCATATGAGAGGTGATCACTCTACATAGAAAGGGTCTAATGGACAAAGAAAATATATCAACAACAACTGTAGAAGCATTACTATAATGGATTGAAAAAGTATATGTAAAAGTAATAATACCTGTAGATCTGTATATAGTACCCTAAGTATAGGGAGTCCATTAAGAAGATACCAACTATTCAAAGTAGAAAAAAATCACTGTTCAGATAGAGAGAAAAAAAAAGGCAGAATAAGAAGAACCAGCGTTAATTCTAAAGCACTTAGCCAGAACACATAAAGGCCATATCAAATGAAAAATATAAATTGAAAAATATATATACAAGTTACCCAGTGAGTAACTGGAACTGGATAGATGGGGGTAAGATATTGGTATTTTTTCCAAATAGAAGGGAACAGACCAGATAGCCGATGGATAATGGAGTCCGTCAGAGAGTCACTCCAAAAAGATATACAGAAAGAGGAAAGGAGGCAAGTGATGTAGCAAAGGCAGGTAAGGCAAATATTCAACAGAAAAAAAGAATTGGGAATAGTACTTACATTGGTGACAAATGTGTAGCGTCAAACCCCCGGGAGACAGCATCGCACTGTACACAGGGGTTGATATGCCAGTGTGGCGTTTAAATAGTGTCGAGGGCGCGGTCATGAAGTGTGGCGTGGGCATAGGGCATAGGGCATGCTGACGTCATGAGAGGGCACCGCGCCATATAAACAAAGCCTGCTGAAAATTACATAGGCATATCATGTATGGCGCGCGGTCATGAAGTGTACGGCATTAGCGTGGAGCGTGTCAACGTCATAAGAGTGCGTTGCGCCGTGTAATTACAGCGTGCGGCGCACAGACACTGACACTGACGTCAGGCAGCCTGAAAAAACTGAAACAAAAAGAAAGAGCACCACCATCCGCACCCAATACGTAAAAGGCAGCACAAAGGCCGCAAGACCGTCAGCCCCAACATGCCAGCCAGACGCCGCCACGGTAGGCACAAGGCCAACGCATATGCAGCGGCCGAACAGCATATCAGGCAAAAACACCCAGTAAGCCAACGAGCAGCGCAACTTAACACAAGATGGCGGCAAACAGCAGCAACTAGTGCCGCCCATATACTAGAGGATGGCAACTTGCCATTTTTTGGTCAGAGATGCACACGGAACAGGGAATGCATATATACATGAAAAACTTTGAATAACACAAAAACTAGCTAGGTCACAGTACATAAGAATAATCCAAAACAAATTCTATTGTGCATAAAGTAAAAGGGGATAACATAACAGTAGTATTAGTGACATATAAATCAGAGTTCTCTCTGTAAATAGAGAAATAGAGAGCTCACCAAGGGCCCCTATTCATAACTAGTTCCAAAGAATAAACTAGAAGGCGCCTGGACCCGACAACGATAAGGGACTGACATGACGGGGAGGGATAGAAAAACAATGGTCATGGGTTCATAGGAAAGGTCTGAAAGGTCTATCGTTAAGGCCAGGGTAGGTGGTAGCCCGTAGCCTATAGATCCATCGAGTTTCGTGTTGTAAAACTTTGTTATCAAAATTGTCGCCACAAGGGTCCTCGTAGACCCGATCTAGTGCGGCAACCCTGAATACTTGTGGTTCATATTTGTGTTGGAAGGCCACATGGTGGCCAATGGTGGTATTGAGAAGGCCACTAGTGGCGTAGTAGACGTGATCCTTAATTCTTTTCCAGAGTGAGCGGATAGTTTTCCCAACATAAAATGATCCACAACAGCACAAAATAATATATATTACTCCCTTTGTTTGGCATGTTACGTGATGTTTAAGTACGTGGGTTTGGCCGTTGGGGAGGATTATGGAGGGTCCCTCCTTTAGTAATCCGCAAAATTCACACTGGCCACATCTATATAGTCCCAGGGGTTCATGAGGAGTAGTGCTTATTTTACAATAGTTACTCTGTACCAACCGATCTCGGATAGAGCCTGCCTGTCAGAAAGTTATTTCCGGGTGAGTTCCTATATATATTTACTGAGAACAGGGTCAGCTGATAGGATATGCCAATGTTTTTGCATTATAGATCTCACTTGAGGGTGTTGATCAGAGAATGTAGTTATGAATCTTACTTTATCAGGAGTGGGTTTCTTGGGGACCTTGGATAGAATAGTATTTCTGGATTTAGCTTGGGTTTTGTTGAATGCCTTTTTGAGGCAATTATTGCTGTATCCTCTAGCTTTCAACTGTGTATAGAGATGGTCGGCCTCATGCTTAAATTTGATATCGTCAGAACAATTGCGTCGTAGACGCAAATATTATCCGAACGGTATACTTTGAATAAGTGATTTAGGATGGGCGCTGGCAGCATGTAGGATGGTGTTCCCTGCTGTGGGTTTACGGTAAAGCGATGTATTAATCATACCATCTCCCGTAATGTAGATAGAAATGTCTAGGTATGTAATCATTGTCTGACTATATACCATGATAAATTTGAGGTTTTACCATGGTATATAGTCAGACATTTTTACTAAATCACTTATTCAAAGTATACCGTTCTGACAATATTTGTGTCTACAACGCAATTGTTCTGACGATATCAAATTTAAGCATGAGGCCGACCATCTCTATACACGGTTGAAAGCTAGAGAATACAGCAAGAATTGCCTCAAAAAGACATTCAACAAAACCCAAGCTAAATCCAGAAATACTATTCTATCCAAGGTCCCCAAGAAACCCACTCCTGATAAAGTAAGATTCATAACTACATTCTCTGATCAACACCCTCAAGTGAGATCTATAATGCAAAAACATTGGCATATCCTATCAGCTGACCCTGTTCTCAGTAAATATATAGGAACTAACCCGGAAATCACTTTCCGACGGGCAGGCTCTATCCGAGATCGGTTGGTACAGAGTAACTATTGTAAAATAAGCACTACTCCTCATGAACCCCTGGGACTATATAGATGTGGCCAGTGTGAATTTTGCGGATTACTAATGGAGGGACCCTCCATAATCCTCCCCAACGGCCAAACCTACGTACTTAAACATCACGTAACATGCCAAACAAAGGGAGTAATATATATTATTTTGTGCTGTTGTGGATCATTTTACGTTGGGAAAACTATCCGCTCACTCTGGAAAAGAATTAAGGATCACGTCTACTACGCCACTAGTGGCCTTCTTAATACCACCATTGGCCACCATGTGGCCTTCCAACACAAATATGAACCACAAGTATTCAGGGTTGCCGCACTAGATTGGGTCTATGAGGACCCTCGCAGTGGCAATTTTGATAACAACGTTTTACAACACGAAACTCGATGGATCTATAGGCTACGGGCTACCAACTACCCTGGCCTTAACGATACACTCAGTTTCAGACCTTTCCTTTGAACCCATAACCATTGTTTTTCTATCCCTCCCCGCCATGTCAGTCCCTTATCGTTGTCGGATCCAGGCGACTTCTAGTTTATTCTTTGGAACTAGTTATGAATAGGGGCCCTTGGTGAGCTCTCTATTTCTCTATTTACCGAGAGAACTCTGACTTATATGTCACTAATACTACTGTTTTGTTTGGTATATATAGCATGTTATCCCCTTTTACTTTATGCACAATAGAATTTGTTTTGGATTATTCTTATGTACTGTGACCTAGCTAGTTTTTGTGTTATTCAAAGTTTTTCATGTATATATGCATTCCCTGTTCCGTGTGCATCTCTGACCAAAAAATGTCAAGTTGCCATCCTCTAGTATATGGGTGGCACTAGTTGCTGCTGTTTGCCGCCATCTTGTGGCTAAAGCCCTGTACACACGATCGGTTTTACCGATGAAAACAGTCCGATGGACTTTTTTCATCGGACGAACCGATCGTGTATGGGACCCATCGGTCTTTTTTCCATCGGTTTTAAAAAATAGAACATGTTTAAAAAATTTCCGATGGATCAAAAACCAATAGCAAATTCCGATCGTCTATGGGCAAGTCCATCAGATAAAAAACCCACGTATGCTCAGAATCAAGTCGACACATGCTCAGAAGCATTGAACTTAATTTTTCTCTGCTCATCGAAGTGTTTTACGTCACCGCGTTTGGAGCGGTCGGTTTTTTGACTGATGGTGTGTAGGCAAGACTGATGGAAGTCAGCTTCATCGGATTTCCGATGGACAAAACCATCGGATTAGAATCCATAGGATATCCGATCGTGTGTACGAGGCTTATGTGTTAAGTTGTGCTGCTCGTTGGCTTACTGGACATTTTTGCCTGATATGCTGCACGGCCGCTGCATATGCGTTGGCCTTTTGCCTACCGTGGCGGCTTCCGGCTGACATGTGGGGGCTGATGGTCTTGCGCCCTTTGTGCTGCCTTTTACGTGTTGGGTGCGGATGGTGGTGCTCTTTCTTTTTGTTTCTGTTTTTTCAGGCTGCCTGACGTCAGTGTCTGTGCGCCGCGTGCTCTATTTACACGGTGCGGCGCACTCTCATGACGTTGACACGCTCCAAGCTAATGCCGTACACTTCATGACCGCGCGTCATACACGATATGCCTATGTCATTTTCGCCAGGCTTTGTTTACATGGCGCGGCGCCCTCTCATGACGTCAGCACGCCCTATGCCGACGCCACGCTTCATGACCGCACCCTCTACACTATTTAAACACCATAATGGCATATCAGCCCCTGTGTACAGCGCGATTCTGTCTCCCGGGGGTTTGACGCTACACATTTGTCACCAATGTAAGTACTATTCCCAATTCTCTTTTTCTGTTGGATATTTGCCTTACCTGCCTTTGCTACATCACTTGCCTCCTTTCCTCTTTCTGTAGATATTTTTAGAGTGACTTTCTGACGGACTCCATTATCCATCGGCTATCTGGTCTGTTCCCTTCTATTGGGAAAAATACCAATATCTTACCCCCGTCTATCCAGTTCCAGTTACTCACTGGGTAACTTGTATATATATTTTTCAATTTATATTTTTCATTTGATATGGCCTTTATGTGTTCTGGCTAAGTGCTTTAGAATTAACGCTGGTTCTTTTTTTTCTGCCTTTTTTTTTCTCTCTTTCTGAACAGTGATTTTTTTCTACTTTGAATAGTTGGTATCTTCTTAATGGACTCCCTATACATAGGGTAATATATACCGCTCTACAGGTATTATTACTTTTACATATACTTTTTCAATCCATTATAGTAATGCTTCTACAGTTGTTGTTGATATATTTTCTTTGTCCATTAGACCCTTTCTATGTAGAGTGATCACCTCTCATATGACCCTCTGGAACTCTCTCTGCCTGTACTCCTTGATGGGCTTTTCCTAAGGTACTTATTATGCCATTTTTGTCAGATACACACGGAACATATGTGAAATGCAACCTTTTAACCATCTGTAATGTTTTGTGTTTATAATTCTGTACTTTGTTTTTAATGGAGTTGTATCTCATTGCAGATATTGAGATTTGTTCCCTTTTCTGTACCCTGTTGCTGTTTGTCCTGACGAAGCCCCACGGCGAAACGCGTAGACAACACATGAGGAAATCATACTGTTACAATCTGTATGTTTTTTTAATCCTTTGAATACACTGTTTCTATGTCTCATTTTTGTAATGAATATATATTTTTTTGACTATCCCACTACAATTGTGTTGCCTCTAAAGTCCGACCTTTTGGTTACTCCTCCAGAGCAATCTCATTTTTTGTCCCCTTACCTATCCAGATGTGGCAGTGTGAGTGCTTCAAATGTTACAGGGATGATAACCCTTCCATATGTTTTCCAAAAAGCTTAAAAATAGATTTTTGGCTGGAGCTACACTTCAAAAATGTACCAGTTCAAAATTACAAACAGATTCTACTTAAGAACAAACCTACAGTCCCTGTCTTGTTTGCACTGCCTGTATACTGCTGTTCAGAATATATAGGGCCTGGGGGCCCCACACCTTTCCTTTTTTTAATTTGGGTGCAGGGTTCCCCTTAATATCCATACAAGACCCAAAGGGGCTGGTAATGGGCTGGGGGGGGGTACCCATGCCATTTTTCTCACTGATTTTCATCCATATTGCCGGGACCAGACATTACATTAAAGCCGCAAGCAGTTTTAAATGACTTTTATTCCTTTAGAATTGTCATTTTGTGCAGGGACTGTTTTAAACACGGGAAGCACGCGCCACTTCACAGGCATACTATAGACACCCCCCAGGTACGATATTTAAAGGAATATTTCACTTTTATTTTTTCACTTTAAGCATCATTAAAATGACTGCTCCCGAAAAAACTTCAGTTTTTAAAACTTTTTTTTTGCATTGATACATGTACCCTGGGGCAGGACCCGGATTCCCAAATGCTTTTTAGGACAATAACTTGCATATTAGCCTTTAAAATTCACACTTTTGATTTCTCACGTTTGAGTCCCATAGACTTTAACGGGGTTCGAAAGTTTGTGCAAATTTTTGGTCCGTTCGCAGGTTCTGGTGCGATGATAGAGACCTTGCGCTCCTCCACCTTCTGTTTGAGGATGCCCCACATATGCTCAATAGGGTTTAGGTCTGGACACATGCTTGGCAAGTCCATCACCTTTACCCTCAGCTTCTTTAGCAAGGCAGTGGTCAACTTGGAGGTGTGTTTGGGGTCGTTATCATGTTGGTCTACTGCCCTGGAGTCCAGACTCCGAAAGGAGAGGATCGTGCTCTGCTTCCGTATGTCACAGTACATGTTGGTATTCATCGTTCCCTCAATGTACTGTAGCTCCCCAGTGGCGGCAGGACTCATGCAACCCCAGACCATGACACTCCCACCACCATGCTTGACTGTAGGCAAGACAAACTTGTCTTTGTACTCCTGGTTGCCGCCACACACGTTTGACACCATCTTAACCAAATCCGTTTATCTTGGTCTCATCAGACCACAGGACATGGTTCCAGTAATCCATGTCCTTAGTCTGCTTGTCTTCAGAAAACTGTTTGGGGGCTTTCTTGTGCATCATCTTTAGAAGAGGCTTCCTTCTGGGATGACAGCCATGCTGACTAATTTGATGCAGTGTGCGGTGCATGGTCTAAATACTGACAGGATGACCTCCTACCCCTTCAAGCTCTGCAGCAATGCTGGCAGCACTCATAAGTCTATTTCACAAAGACAACCTCTGGATATGACGCTGAGCACGTGCATTCAACTTCTTTGTTCGACCATGGCAAAGCCTGTTCTGAGTGGAACCTGTCTTGTTAAACCGCTGTATGGTCTTGGCCACCGTGCTGCAGCTCAGTTTCAGGGTCTTGACAATCTTCTTATAGCCTAGGCCATCTTTATATAGAGCAATAATTATTTTTTTTAGATCCTCAGAGAGTTCTTCGCCATGATGTGCCATGTTGAACTTGGAGTAACCAGTATGAGAGAGCGAGAGCGATAACACCCAATTTAAAAAACCTGCTCCCCATTCACACCTGAGACCTTGTAATACTAATGAGTCACATGGCACCGGGGAGGGAAAATGGCTAATTGGGCCCAATTTTGACATTTTCACTTAGGGGTGTACTCACTTTTGTTGCCAGCTGTTTAGACACTATTGGCTGTGTGTTGAGTTATTTTAAGGGGACAGCAAATTTACGCTGTTATACAAGCTGTACACTCACTACTTTACATTGTAGCAAAGTGTCATTTCTTCAGTGTTGTCACATGAAAAGATATAATAAAATATTTACACAAATGTGAGGGGTATACTCACTTTTGTGAGATACTGTATATTGTGAGGGGGTTAGCTCGGCAGCGGGTGTGTGTGACCCCCGAGATGGGCTCCCCACACAAGAACAGGCCCAGCAAACGGTGGTTGTGGTTTTCAAAATCAAAAAGGTGCGGTTTATTTTCTATTTACAGTGACAAAACACAGCAAAGCAAAAGAAACATAAACAAAATAAATCCTGGTCAACTTGACCTCTGACTAAACATACAGGTTTCCTAACTAACAACTGGGATCAGCCTAGTGCTGTCCTAGTCCCTAAGTCCCTGGTTTTAAATGTCCAAGCAAATAGCCACACAGGCTTTGTCTCACCGCACAGGGGTTCACTCTCCCTAGACAGTCCACACAGGTCTGGTTCCAGGCATGAGCTAACATCTAATGAAGCTGGGAGTTCTTATAGAGGCCTAAATGAGCTGACAAGCTTCAGCTGGTCTCATCAACTCCCTGTCTGTACGACGCCCCACACTCTCCCTAAGGTATGAGTCATCCATGAGCCCACTAGCCTTATACAACTCTCCACCTAGTTGTATAAGTCGGCGTAAAGCCTGAATCTGGGCGAAATATATCTACCCCCCTGGATGCAACCAGGTGACTTTACCTTCCTGCTGTCACATACCCCCCCCCTCTTGTTTTAACCTCGGGGTTGGAACACCAGCAATCAGGCATTCATGTACTCGAGACAAAGCATCCACATTCCCCATTTGAACGCCAGGGCGATGCTTTACTGTGAAGTTGAATTCCTGGAGGGCCAGGAACCACCTATTCACTCTTCTATTTGTTTCTTTGTTTTGAGCCATCCACTTTAACGGAGCGTGATCCGTAACCATGTCAAAGTGCCTACCTAGCAGGTAGTACCGAAGGGAATCTAGAGCCCACTTCACCGCTAAACACTCCTTTTCAACGGTGGCGTAATTTACCTCATGGGACTTCAACTTCCTGCTGAGGTAAATGACTGGGTGCTCTTCCCCGTTCCAGACCTGGGACAATACTGCTCCTAACCCCACATCTGACGCATCACTTTGTACGACAAAGTCTTTAGAGAAGTCGGGTGAGTACAACACTGGCTGGCTACATAAGGCTTGTTTCAAGAATTGGAATGCTGCCTCAGCCTCGGGGGTCCATTTAATCATGACCGACCCTTTCCCCTTCGTCAGGTTGGTTAGGGGCACAGCCCTAGAAGCAAAGTGGGGAATGAATCGCCGATAATACCCAGCGATTCCCAGAAAGGCTCGTACCTGCTTCTTGCTGTTGGGACGTGGCCAACTCTGGATGGCCTCGACTTTGTTGAGTTGGGGTTTTATTACTCCCCTCCCAATGGTGTACCCAAGATATTTGGCCTCCTCCTGCCCAATGGTACACTTCTTGGGGTTAGCCGTAAACCCCGCTTCCCGAACAGAGTCCAGGACTGCTTGCACTTTTGGCAGATGTGAGGCCCAATCTGTGCTATGGACAATTATGTCATCCAGGTAAGCCGCAGCATACTTCCGATGGGGCCTCAGCATCTGGTCCATTTTCCGCTGGAATGTGGCCGGCGCATTCTGTAACCCGAACGGCATTCTTTTATATTGGAACGCCCCGTCTGGGGTTACAAATGCGGTTTTCTCTTTGGCCGACTTGGCCAGGGGGATTTGCCAATACCCTTTTGTGAGGTCAAGAGTCGTCATGTATCGGGCTGTTCCCAGCCGGTCGATCAACTCATCTATACGTGGCATGGGGTAGGTGTCAAATTTTGTAACTTTGTTCAACTGTCGAAAATCGTTACAAAATCGCCAGCTCCCATCCGGTTTAGGCACCAACACAATGGGACTAGACCAATCACTTTGGGACTCCTCTATCACCCCTAAGTTCAGCATTTTCTGTACTTCCTCCCGTATTGCCTCCCGTCGGGCCTCTGGGATCCGATAGGGTTTTAACTTCACCCTTTCACCGGGCGGGGTAATGATGTCATGCTCTACCCCAGATGTTTGTCCCGGCAGCTCAGAGAATACCTCCTTGTTGCGAAGCACAAACTCCTTAACCTCCTGTTGTTGGGGTTGTGACAAGGTGGCTGCTATTCCAACCTCCGGAATCACGCAACCAGTTTGAGCTGGTGACCAAGTGTCTGCGACTAGGGACTCTCTATCCCTCCAGGCTTTCAACAGATTAACGTGATAGATCTGTTCGGGCTTTCGCCTTCCTGGTTGTCTGACCTTGTAATTCACTTCGCTCACTTTTTCCATTATCTCGTAGGGGCCTTGCCATTTGGCAAGGAATTTACTTTCAACCGTAGGGACAAGTACCAGTATCCTATCCCCCGGGGAAAAGGTACGGGTCTTGGCTCCACGGTTGTACACTCTCTGCTGTGCTAACTGCGCTTGGGCCAAATGTTCCTTCACGATGGGCATTACCTGTGCAATTCGGTCTTGCATCAGGGCGACATGCTCAATCACACTCCTGTGGGGAGAACTCTCACTTTCCCAAGTTTCCTTGGCAATATCCAACAGCCCTCTTGGGTGTCTCCCATACAGTAACTCAAAGGGGGAGAATCCCGTAGAGGATTGGGGCACCTCCCTAATAGCAAACATCAGATAAGGAAGTAGACAGTCCCAATCCTTTCCATCTCTATCCACCACTTTCTTCAACATTTGTTTTAGGGTTTTGTTGAACCTTTCAACCAGCCCATCGGTTTGGGGGTGATACACAGATGTACGTAATTGCGTCACTTTGAACAATTTACACAGCTCCTTCATAACCCGGGACATAAAGGGTGTACCTTGGTCCGTAAGCAGTTCTTTACAAATACCCACCCGGCTAAACACAAGAGATAGCTCTTTGGCTATGGTTTTGGCCGAGGTATTTCGGAGAGGGATCGCTTCTGGATAACGGGTGGCATAGTCCATTATAACTAATATGTACTGGTGCCCCCTAGCGGACTTGATTATAGGACCTACCAAATCCATGGCGATCCTCTCAAACGGGACCTCAATGATGGGTAGAGGGACCAGCGGGCTACGGAAATGTGGCATCGGGGCCGACCTCTGACACACAGGGCAGGAGGAACAATAATTTTCTATGTCCTTCATCACCCCCGGCCAATAGAATCTCTGTAATACCCTCTCTCGGGTTTTCTCTGTCCCCAGATGACCTCCAAGAACGTGCCCATGGGCCAACTCCAACACCAACTTCCTGTAAGGTTTGGGCACCACAAGCTGCTCAACGGTTTCTTCTGCCCTTTTTGCCACCCGATACAGTAGGTCCTTCTCTACGCTGAAGTATGGGTAAGTGCAGGTATTATCTGGGTTCACTAACTCGCCATCTATTTTCACTACGTTTTCCCGTGCCTTTATTAGGGCGGGGTCTTTCAACTGTTCTGTGGCAAAGTTTTCCCTGTGAACCTCAAGATCAGAAAACTCCACAGACGGTAGGTTTTCGTCTGAGGAGGTGGGCTCCTCTCCAGTTTCTTGAGTCTCCCCTGCCAATACTGATAAGGGAAATTCTGGAGAGTCCTCACCACTCTCAGGGGAGTTCTGGCTATCACATTCCTGGTACATAGGGGCACCAGTGGGGGGCTCAGGATCATCCCACAGTTCCCAGAACTTCGGAAAATCCCTTCCCACAATGGCGTCATGCGGTAACTGAGATACTAAGCCCACTGGATGAGAGAGGGTACCTTTGGGGGTCTCGAAACACACTGTAGTCACTGGATACTCTTGGGTGTCCCCATGCACACAAATAACAGCTACCTTGCTATTCCCAGAGACCTCTGTTTTAACTAACTCAGCCTTTATCAGGGTCACAAGGCTACCTGAATCCAGCAATACCACAACATTTCTACCATTAACACACATTTTGCATAAATGTTTCTCAGTTCCTCGAATGGCAGTGCATGCGACTGTCGCACACAGCGACTGACGTCTGCCCGTCAGAAAGTCACACTGCATGGGTTCCTCCCCAACCGGGCAATTGGCTGCAATATGTCCCGCTTGCCGGCAGCGGTAGCAAACGATCCTTCTTGCGGCCTCTTGAGCCGCTGATTTCCCAGGCTGTTCTCGCCAAACTTGGGGTAGAGCTCCCACCCTCTCACTCTCTCCACCCTCACCCCTTGGAATCCTCTTATCCGCCCCTGGGGATGGTCTGGTCTTAGGGTGGAAAGTCCGAGTGTCTCTGGAAGAGGCCGTCAGGTTCTCTGTAGCCAAGTATTTCTCCACACGATCCACAAGACCATCGGCCGTCTCTGGGTCTCCATGGCTTACCCACTTTTGGATGGCAGTAGGGAGAGCTCTCAAAAACCGATCCATTACAACACGTTCCACAATCTTTGGTGCGGACAAAGTCTCTGGCTGTAGCCACTTACTGCTCAGGTGAATGAGATCATACATTTGAGACCTGGGGGGTTTTCCAAGCTGGAAAGTCCAGTTATGCACACGCTGAGCCCGGACAGCCTGGGTGACACCCAGCCTTGCCAATATTTCAGCTTTTAGCATCGCATAGTCTTTTGCTTGGTTAGGCTCTAGGTCATAGTAAGCTTTCTGCGATTCACCAGTTAACAGAGGAGCCACCAGTCCAGCCCACTGCTCCTCAGGCCACTTTTCTCTTTCAGCGGTCCTTTCAAATGTGGTCAAAAATACCTCTGGATCATCCTCTCCAGTCATTTTTGTCAATAAACGACTCACCCCCAAAGGACGCGGTATTAGTGGGACGGCTTTCCTCACTGGTCTGCGGACGTTGCTGCATTGCTGCTTCCATCTGTTGTTGTAGTCTCTGCTCTTGCTTCTGTAACAGGTCTATGAAGCGGGCCTCAGATTGCTGCTGGGCTTGTTGCTGAGCCTCCAGACTCTGTTGCAAAGTTGCGTTTGTCTGCTGCTGGGCTGCAAGGCTCTGTTGATGAGCTTGCTGCTGGGCTGCAAGGCTCTGTTGATGAGCTTGCTGCTGGGCTGCGAAGTTCTGTTGTTGAGCTGCAAGGCTCTTTTGCAAACCTGCATTTGTCTGCTGTTGATTGGCATTTGCTAGAGCCAGCTGCTTCAGTATCTCCTCCATGCTGGCTTAAAAAAAAAACTGCCACTGGTTCTCCACCAACTGTGAGGGGGTTAGCTCGGCAGCGGGTGTGTGTGACCCCCGAGATGGGCTCCCCACACAAGAACAGGCCCAGCAAACGGTGGTTGTGGTTTTCAAAATCAAAAAGGTGCGGTTTATTTTCTATTTACAGTGACAAAACACAGCAAAGCAAAAGAAACATAAACAAAATAAATCCTGGTCAACTTGACCTCTGACTAAACATACAGGTTTCCTAACTAACAACTGGGATCAGCCTAGTGCTGTCCTAGTCCCTAAGTCCCTGGTTTTAAATGTCCAAGCAAATAGCCACACAGGCTTTGTCTCACCGCACAGGGGTTCACTCTCCCTAGACAGTCCACACAGGTCTGGTTCCAGGCATGAGCTAACATCTAATGAAGCTGGGAGTTCTTATAGAGGCCTAAATGAGCTGACAAGCTTCAGCTGGTCTCATCAACTCCCTGTCTGTACGACGCCCCACACTCTCCCTAGAGGTATGAGTCATCCATGAGCCCACTAGCCTTATACAACTCTCCACCTAGTTGTATAAGTCGGCGTAAAGCCTGAATCTGGGCGAAATATATCTACCCCCCTGGATGCAACCAGGTGACTTTACCTTCCTGCTGTCACAATATATATATATATATATATATATATATAGTGGTATTGGGGTGGTTATACTCATGTGGTATTAAACAAAATTGAACGTTTTCGCATAAACAATAGTTGCTGACACAGGGGTTTCTACTACCAACCTGAAAAGTCAACTAAAAGTGGCTCCTTTGTCAGTAGCATTGCTGATCTCCTTACCCATCCCTCTGACCGTGTTATCCAGTTTTCCTGGTTCACTTTAGTCGCAGTAACTTGCTGCACGGCCCACTCCTGGCCTCTGGATAGGGATTCTCCTGACACCCGATAGGAGCCCACCTGACTCCTAGGATGAGATTTCCTCTCTCCTGGCTGCTGGGTCGGACACCTCTGACCCATAATTGAGACCTGCTGTCTCTTGACTCCTGGCTGGGGCTGTTATAGCTCCAAATGGTGGTACAACTCAATAATGAAACCTACGCACTAAGATTGGGATGCCATTAAAGTTCATGTGTGTAAAGGCAGGCGTCCCAATACTTTTGGTAATATAGTGTAGATCAGTGGCGGCTGGTGCTCACTATTTGAGGGGGGGCACAAACTAATACCCCCCCACGCAGTAGACGAACGGTGGTGGTCACCCCCTGCTGAGCCCCACCTGTTGGAGATGGAAGTAATTTATTCACTGATAATGAGCCATTTGAAAAATCTGCTTTATCTTTTGTGAAGGCAGGGAGAAGAAAGAGCTGTGGCCACTCTGGCAAGCACACAGGGAGACATTCTTCTCCCAGCCGAACAGAAACAGGAAGTGTGTCCTGAGACGATTGGCCAGGGGTTTCCTGATTAGCCGGGAGGAGAATGAGGAAGACAATAGCGAATATTCATTTGCTATTGTCAAACAAGTGGGTGCTCTGCGCCCGAGCCCACCCATCTGACTCTAATCAAGTGCTTAAAAAAAAACCCCATTGGAATCCATGCGCCTGGCACCCCACATGTAGATTAGGGGGCCAGACGCATGGACGGGGGGCGACTCCCTTGTGCCCCTTATGGAGCAGATGCCGGTGTACATTGACCTTAATGTATTATCTTGTTAAAGTAGCATGGGGTTCATGAACTTAAAGCAGGCAGCACCTCGTTGAATGTATGATGCAAGGAATTCTGGGTGTTTTGAAGGCAAAAAAAGGTCTCCTAGTATTCAAAAGATTTACCTAATAAATTTGAACACTTTTTCTAAAAGGATATTGTGTTACATCTACAGAGGAGGCTAGAACCGGAAAGGTAAGCACAGGAAGCATCTCTCTACAAAAAAAATGTGTTCAAAAGTTGATTTTATTAAGTCCAGTCATTATTATCTTACCTAAAATGGCATGTTAGAATTTTTTCACATTTTTTTTTTTTTTATAAATATGTTAACAAATCATGTTCATTATATGATTTATATTTGTCTTCATATCCCTGTGGAATTTGCTTACCCTGATTTTTGGTCACTCAACAGTGATTTGCATCATCACATTTTATGTTACACCCATTGAATCCCCCATTAATGTCATGACTCTGCAAGGTAAGATTTATGTCTGATGTTCTTATCAAAAATGTTTTTTGTGATGTCAATTTTCCCTTGACAATTTGGGCCCAGATCTCATGAAAGAAGTCAGGAAGCAAACAAACTGGATTTTGCAAGCACTAACATTTGGATCAAGATGGTTTTTGTACTTTTCTTTCGTGTGGAATCAGCTTATTTGATACACTTGTTTAAAATACAGGAAGATGGTGGTTTATTCAGCAGAATGTATGGTTTGGCTTTAACTGGTCTCTGGCTTTCCAAAAGTACAGAATATTGTGAAGGGAATAAAAGGGTTGCATATGGGAAACATTTAGAGACTAGGAAACATGAAAGCCTTCTTGGATAGTTCCAGATAAACACTATTAACTGAGACACGATATGACTTTATTAGGATAGGTGGTACTGTGAGAAGGTTGTGATGGTGGTATCCAAATATCTACAAATTGAAAAAGTATGCTGCACTGGATATTTAAATTTTACTGCCTTATGGCTCTAGCATGGCACACGTGAAATACCTGAGTGGAAGTATAGCTGGGCATGGTTTCTTTCTTTCTTTGTAGGCATGTTATCCTGAGTTTAACATGGGCAACCCTTTTTTGAATATACTATATTCTCTTTCTTTCTGGGAGCCATGCAAGCCCTTAAACCCCTGCATAATGTTTGAACACTGGGGTGCTCAGCCTCAGCCAGCATTCTCCATCTATATACTAAGAGACCCAATTGAAACTTCCTTATTCATTACTGTAATACAGTCAGTATATACAGTAATAAAAATGCTCATCATTTTCTTTCTTTTTTTTTTTAAGTACTATATGCTGCTTCAAGGGTTAAAGCGGAGGTCCGTTGATTTTTTTTTTTTTAAAGTCAGCAGCTACAAATACTGCAGCTGCTGACTTTTAAAATAAGGACACTTACCTGTCCAGGGCGCCCGCGATGTCGGCACCCGAAGCCGATCTCCCCCTCGGCTCTCGGTTGCTGCCGCCGCCATCTTCAGTAAGGTAATCAGGGAGGGAAGCCTTGCGGCTTCACTTCCTGGTTCTCTACTGCGCATTCGCGACTCGCATGCGCGACTCTAAGAAGAAAGCGGGGGGGACGGAGAAGGCGCCGGAAGGGGCGTAGATACCCGCGGGTGGCTTGGGTATCTATGCCCAGAAGTGGGAGCAGAATACCTGTATTAGACAGGTATCTTTTCCCCCCTCCCCCTGAAAGGTGCCAAATGTGACACCGGAGGGGGGGAGGAACCGAAAAAGTGGAAGTTCCATTTTTGGGTGGAACTCTGCTTTAAAATACCTTGTACTTGCAGCACACTGGAGAGCCGGACTGCTGCTCTCACAAATATTGCAGAGACATGGGTCTCCAGCAGACATGTACACTGCAAACAGGTGCATGCAAGCTGTTAATTGAAGCACTGAGCAGGGGGTCTATTGGCTCGCTGGGACCCAGGACTTTGTCTATGGGATCAGCAGTCTGGCTGTCTAATGTACTGCCAGCAAAGAGTGATTTAATCCATGCAGTAGAACGTGATTAGTAAAAAAAATAAAAGAGCAAAGACAAAAAGACAAGCAGATTAATCACAGTTATATTAATTCTAACCGCATTACAGGAATAAAAATAGAATTTCTAATTGACTATTTACATGAGGTGAATAGGGTGACCACGTGTCCCGGATTGCCTGGGACAGTCCCGCATTTTGCAGGTCTGTCCCGGGCACATTCATTCCAGGACAATACAGTGTCCCGGAATGAAACTGACACAGCCACCCCCCCCGGGCCAATCTGATGCCCCCAAAAAAGGCTACCACATCACCGCTTTACTCACTGACAGTAATTGTCCTGGCCGGGAATGCCTGGAGGAGCACAATCCCGGTACCTGCTTGTGATTGGTGAAATCATAAATCCCGCCTCTTGTGTCCAATCACTGTGCTGTGATCTGTTACAGCACAAGCTGATTTTTGGGAAGGGAGGGTGTCCCTGAATGGTAGTTTGGAAATGTGGTCACCCTAGAGGTGAATCATACACATCTACAACTTTCTGTCTTTTCTATTAAAGAAGTACTGTATTCCTTTTTATTGTTTTTTTGTAGCTAATAATGGCTTACAGGATTGTTGGCAATAAAGGTTCAAGTCCTGCATGGTGGTGTTGGGAAATGCATTAGGGGAACCCCTAATGTATGTGTCACCTAAGTTTCTCACAAGCACATGGTGAGGGGCTGCAGGATTTATGGCTGATGCAGAGAAAACACACTTTTTCTTTTCTCACCCTAATATGTTTTCTTCTGTGTGTTAGTTTGTGGTTTTGCTTTATGTTATGGATATGCTATACAATCTGTACAAACTTGCTTGGACTGTTCATGTGTGTCCCTGTCTTGAGCATGGTTTACTATATATGTAAATAGATATAGATATAGTGACAGTGTGAGGCACTGCCACTGTGAAAATCTAGGAGAAAATGACACCGGATTCGCATTAAGGCTTAGGCCTCATGCCCACGGACGTTTTTACAGCCGCGTTTTTGAGCGTTTTTTACAGCTTAAAAACGCCTGTCCATGTTAGTCTATAGCTTCATGCCCACCTAGACGTTTTTGAGCTGCAAATAGCATAGACGTTTTTAAGCTGTAAAAAAAACCCAGGACCAGTGCGTTCCTCAGCATCAGAATTAGGCAGAAAAAAACGCGAGCGTCAAAAAACGCGCAAAAACGCGCACTAACGCGCAAAAACGCGCAAAAACGCGCACTAACGCGCGGTCGCGTTTTTAGCTTCGAAGTTTTTTTTTTTTTTTTTTTTTTTTTAAATATTTACAATAACATGGACAGGCGTTTTTAAGCTGCAAAAAAATGCAGCTGTAAAAACGCCAGTGGGCATGAGGCTTATATGCGAGGTTCCAGACTATAGTTTCTGAGCAGAGCAAGCTGCATTTTTTTCCTTCTCTGGATTCTGTAAACCTGGATTAAGGCCTGGAGCTTGAAGCTTCCAAAGTGTCTTGGATAGGACGAAACCTTAAATCCCGTGTCCAGATTTTACTGGATGCCTGCCTGGATGCCTGCAGCCTGTGTGAGTACATAAGTGTGCAGGGTTGTTATATACTAAGCATGAGGATAACTCAGAGCTCCCAGTTTGGAGACAGCTCTCATATTGGAGACAGGAGGTCTCAACCATGGGTCAGAGGTGTCCGAGCCAGCAGCCAGGAGACAGGAAATCTCCTCTTAGGAGTCAGGTGGGCTCCTATTGGGGTGTCAGGAGAATCCCTATCCAGAGGCCAGGAGTGGGCCGTGCAGCAGGGAGCTGCGACTAAAGGCTAAGTTTGTTCAATAAAAGTGGGCTGGCATGCCCTAAAGTACACTTTGAACTGGAGCAACTCACTGGAAAAGCACTTACCACATGAGTATAACCACCCCAAAACCACTATATATATATATATATATATATATATACTGTACATACAGTATGTCACAAAAGTGAGTACACCTCTCACATTTTTGTAAATATGTTATTATATCTTTTCATGTGACAACACTGAAATTACACTTTGCTACAATGTAAAGTAGTGAGTGCACAGCTTGAATAACAGTGTAAATTTGCTGTCCAATCAAAATAACTCAACACACAGTTATTAATGTATAAACTGCTGGCAACAAAAGTGAGGACACCCCCCAGTGAAAATGTCCAAATTGGGCCCAAAGTGTCAATATTTTGTGTGACCACCATTATTTTCCAGCACTGCCTTAACCCTCTTGGGCATGGAATTCACCAGAGCTTCACAGGTTGCCATTGGAGTGCTTTTCCACTCCTCCATGAGGACATCACGGAGCTGGTGGATGTTAGAGACCTTGTGCTCCTACACCTTCTGTTTGAGGATGCCCCACAGATGCTCAATAGGGTTTAGGTCTGGAGAAATGCTTGGCCAGTCCATCACCTTTACCCTCAGCTTCTTTAGCAAGGCAGTCGTCAACTCTGTTTGACTGTAGGCATTAGGCAAGACAAACTTGTCTTTGTACTCCAGTCCTCACCTGGTTGCCGCCACACATGCTTTACGCCATCTTAACCAAATAAGTTTATCTTGGTCTCATCAGACCACAGGACATGGTTTCAGTAATCCATGTCCTTAGTCTGCTTGTCTTCAGCAAACTGCAGGCTTTCGTGTGCATCATCTTTAGAAGAGGCTTCCTTCTGGGACGACAGCCATGCTGAATAATTTGATGCAGTGAGCGGCGTATGGTCTGCGCACTGACAGGCTGACCCCCCCACCCCTTCAACCTCTGCAGCAATGCTGGCAGCACTCACACGTCTATTTCCCAAAGACAACCTCTGGATATGACGCTCAACTTCTTTGGTCGACCATGGCGAGACCTGTTCTGAGTGGAACCTGTCCTGTTAAACCGCTGTATGGTCTTGGCCACCTTACTGCAGCTCGGTTTCAGGGTCTTGGCAATCTTCTTATGGCCTAGGCCATCTTTATGTAGAGCAACAATTTTTTTTTTCAGATCCTCAGAGAGTTCTTTGCCATGAGGTGCCATGTTGAACTTCATGAGAGAGTGAGAGCTATAAAACACAAAATTTAACACACCTGTTCCCCATTCACACATGAGACCTTGTAACAAGTCACATGACACCTTGGAGGGAAAATGGCTAATTGGGCCCAATTTAAACATTTTCACTTAGGGGTGTACTCAGTTTTGTTGCCAGCGATTTAGACGTTATTGGCTGTGTTGAGTTATTTTGAGGGGACAGCAAATTTACACACGGTTGGAATTTCCGACAAGAAAAGTTTGATGTGAGCTTTTCGTCTGAAATTCCGACCGTGTGTATGCTCCATCGGACTTTTGCTGTCGGAATTTCCGCTAACAAAAGATTGAGAGCAGGTTCTCTGTCGGAAATTCCGTTCGTCTGTATGCTATTCAGATGCGCAAAAAACCATGCATGCTCGGAAACAATTTACGCATGCTCAGAAGCATTGAACTTAATTTCTCGGCTCGTCATAGTGTTGTAGGTCACCGCATTCTTGACGGTCGAAAGTTCAGAGAACTTTTGTGTGACCGTGTGTATGCAAGCTTGAGTGGAATTCCGTCAGGAAAACCATCCAAGGTTTTTCAGACGGAAATTCCGACCATGTGTACGCGGCATTATACAAGCTGTACACACACTTCTTTACATTGAAGCAAAGTGTAATTTCTTCAGTGTTGTTACATGAAAACATATTGGGTGTACTCACTTTTGTGAGATACTGTGTGTGTATATACAGTGGGGAGAACAAGTATTTGATACACTTCCGATTTTGCAGGTTTTCCTACTTACAAAGCATGTAGAGGTCTGTAATTTTTATCATAGGTACTCTTCAACTGTGAGAGACGGAATCTAAAACAAAAATCCAGAAAATCATTGTATGATTTTTTAAGCAATTAATTTGCATTTTATTGCATGACATAAGTATTTGATACATCAGAAAAAGCAGAACTTAATATTTGGTACAGAAACCTTTGTTTGCAATTACAGAGATCATACGTTTCCTGTAGTTCTTGACCAGATTTGCACACACTGCAGCAGGGATTTTGGCCCACTCCTCCATACAGAGCTTCTCCAGATCCTTCAGGTTTCGGGGCTGTCGCTGGGCAATACGAACTTTCAACTCACTCCAAAGATTTTCTATTGGGTTCAGGTCTGCAGACTGGCCAGGCCACTCCAGGACCTTGAGATGCTTCTTACGGAGCCACTCCTTAGTTGCCCTGGCTGTGTGTTTCAGGTCGTTGTCATGCTGGAAGACCCAGCCATGACCCATTTTCAATGCTCTTACTGAGGGAAGGAGGTTGTTGGCCAAGATCTTGCAATACATGGCCCCATCCATCCTCCCATCAATACGGTGCAGTCGTCCTGTCCCCTTTCCAGAAAAGCATCTCCGAAGAATGATGTTTCCACCACCATGCTTCACGGTTGGGATGGTGTTCTTGGGGTTGTACTCATCCTTCTTCTTCCTCCAAACATGGCGAGTGAAGTTTAGACCAAAAATCTCTATTTTTGTCTCCTCAGACCACATGACCTTCTCCCATTCCTCCTCTGGATCATCCAGAGGTTCATTGGCAAACTTCAGACGGGCCTGGACATGCGCTGTCTTGAGCAGGGGGACCTTGCGTGCGCTGCAGGATTTTAATCCATGACGGTGTAGTGTGTTACTAATGGTTTTCTTTGAGACTGTGGTCCCAGCTCTCTTCAGGTCATTGACCAGGTCCTGCCGTGTAGTTCTGGGCTGATCCCTCACCTTCCTCATGATCATTGATGCCCCACGAGGTGAGATCTTGCATCGAGCCCCAGGCCGAAGGAGATTGACCGTCATCTTGAACTTCTTCCATTTTCTAATAATTGCGTCAACAGTTGTTGCCTTCTCACCAAGCTGCTTGCCTATTGTCCTGTAGCCCATCCCAGCCTTGTGCAGGTCTACAATTTTATCCCTAATGTTCTTACACAGCTCTCTGGTCTTGGCCATTGGGGAGAGGTTGGAGTCTGTTTGATTGAGTGTGAGGACAGGTGTCTTTTATACAGGTAACGAGTTCAAACAGGTGCAGTTAATACAGGTAATGAGTGGAGAACAGGAGGGCTTCTTACAGAAAAAATAACAGGTCTGTGAGAGCCGGAATTCTTACTGGTTGGTAGGTGATCAAATACTTATGTCATGCAATAAAATGCAAATGTATTATTTAAAAATCATACAATGTGATTTTCTGGATTTTTGTTTTAGATTCCGTCTCACACAGTTGAAGAGTATCTATGATAAAAATTACAGACCTTTACATGCTTTGTAAGTAGGAAAACCTGCAAAATCGGCAGTGTATAAAATACTTGTTCTCCCCACTGTATATATATATATATATATATATATATATATATATATATATATTTACACACACTGTATTGTCAAAAGTATTGGGACGCCTGTCGTTATACACACATGAACTTTAATAGCATCCCAGTCTTCGTCCATAGGGTTCAATATTGAGTTGGGCCACCCTTTGCATCTATAAGGCTACTTTCACACTGAGGCCTTTTACAGGCGTTTTTGCACTAAAAATAGTGCCTGAAAAGCTCCTGTAAACTGCCTCTTCTAAAGCCACAGCGTGAAAGCCCGAGAGCTTTCACACTGGGGTGGTGAACTTGCAGGACAGGAAAAAAAGTCCTGCAAGCAGCATTTTTGGGGCAGTGCGGGAGCAGTGTATACACCGCTCCTAAACTGCCCCTGCCATTGAAATCAATGGGCACCGCTGCCAAAGTGCCTGCAAAGCACTTTGGCAGCGGCGCTTTTAACCCTTTTTCGGCCACTAGCGGGGGTTAAAAGCATCTGTAAAACAACGGCAAAGCGCTGTCTTCTGGGAAGGCTGTCCGCAAGGTTTAGAAGTGTGTCTATGAGAATGTTTGACCAATCTTCCGAAAGCACATTTGTGAGGTCAGGCACTGATGTGGACGAGAAGGCCTGGCTCTCAGTCTCCGCTCTTATTCATCTCAAACGTGTTTTATCAGGTTGAGGTCGGGACTCTGTGCAGGCCAACCAAGCTCCTCCACCCCAAACTCGCTCATCCATGTCTTTATGGACTTTGCTTTGTGCACTGGTCCAAATCATTTGATGGAGGGGGATTATGGTGTGGGGTTGTTTTTCAGGAGTTGGGCTTGGCCTGATTAATCTCCATTAAACTTATGAACGTTCACTGGTTACTAGAGCTAACTCTTGTCCCAAATTCGAAAAAGCATGGAAACTTTGGGCTGATTGGACAACTACCGTCCTTGATTGATATCTGCATACGAATGTTGTCATTAGTTTACTGCAGTTCTTTTGTTACTTTACTTTCTACTTTTTGTTGGACTTTTGTGTGTTTCATGCCTCACTTTTGTTGTTCTTGCTGATACCCCTTTGTACTATGGAATCTATCTGTCTCAAATCCCTCGAATGTGTGACTTATTGTAGATCACAGCCCGATTTTGTACTGTTCTTTTCCCTTAAAATTAATAAAAATGTATTGTTGAAAAAAAAAAAAAAGACTGTATGCAGACTCTAATTATAAGAAACACCCACAATGCCACTGGTAGCCAGAGACCGTGTCCTCTTTGCCTATGCAGTAATTTACATAACCTAGCTGATGACAACATTTTATATTCATGACAAGAAAAGGGTACTTTTTTTGCTTGAAAATATATATATTTTTTATAATGCTGACATGTGTCATCTTGATTCATGTGAAGTGTGATTTTTAATGATAGGTCCACTTAAGTTGTCAGCTCCTGTTATATCAAGGTTGTGGATTTTATGAATTTAAGAGTTAGCTATATAGTTCGATATGGTAAAATAGTATTCTGCAGACACTAATACAGGTAACACAATTTTCAGCAAAATCTTTTTTTTTAATGATTTTTTTGAGTGTGAAGCCCTGTACACACGGGCGGGAATCCCGTCGGAAAAAAACCATCTGTTTTCTCTATGGGATTCCTGTCAAGCTTGCCTTGCCCAGCGAGTGTACACACACAACCATTCAAAAGAACTGCCGTTCTTTTGAATGGCAAGAACGCGGTAAAGTAATCGACTACGACGAGCCTGCGCTCGTCACATTCGATGCCGTTGACGGCATCTTGCTACACCCCACACTAACCTTGTATGCTACTGCGCATGCGTTGAAGTCTTTTCGAGCATGCGTGGGTTTACCTCGGACAGGTAAGCATACAGACGACCGGTTTTCTCGGCAGGAAAACTCTGCCGAGAATCCCGACGAGAAAAATAGAGAGCAGTTTTCCTGACAAGAAACCATACACACAAACGGTTATCTCGGCAAAAAGCTCTCCCAGCAGTTTTCTTGCAGAGAAAACCGGTCATGTGTACGAGGCTTAATTTTTTTTTTCTTTTAGGTCAGTAAAACAGTAAGTGAACACCATGTTCTTTTACAGCATGTAGCTGCACAGATAAGAGATAACATAACAAACAAAGACATAAAAAGGGGAACAGCCAAAGATCCATTTAATGAACCATATAAGTAAATGATACAAAGATCTTTCACTCTCTGCATATTTGGAATGTTATTTACACAATCATGCAAGGAAATAACTAGATTGGTCACTTTTTTTTATGATATCACATGTCCAAGAGTTAAAGAAAAGAGAGGTGAGTAGAGATGGCCTTGCGGTTCGCCCTGTGGTTGGTTTGCGGCGAACATTGCGCGTTCGCTATTTGCCGAATCGGCGAACATATGGTGCTATTCGCGGCCGCCATATTCTTTTACATTGTGAAGAATTTTGACCCATGACACATCCATCATGTGGTACAGGACAGCCAATTTAGAGATTTCAGCACATGGACATACCCCCTACCTTATAAATAGACCTGATCTGGCTGCCATTTCACATTCTGTCTTTTGTCAGTGTAGGGAGAGGTTGCTGTGTGGAGCAGGGACAGACTGTAGTGACACAAATTGCTAACTAATAGGTCCACAAAAGTCCTTTTAAGGACTGGTATAGGTGTACTATTGTTTGGTGTGCAGTATATAGGGGTGTAATACACTTATAATATACTTTCAAATATAGAAAGCATATTATAGTGCATTTGTATTGTGCAGCATTGTGACTGCTGAGCGGTTCTGCAGCTGTCTTTTGTCAGTGTAGGGAGAGGTTGCTGTGCGGAGCAGGGACAGACTGTAGTGACACAAATCGCTAACTAATATAGGTCCACAAAAGTCCTTTTAAGGACTGGTATAGGTGTTAGACTTGTGCACAACGGAAAAATTTGTTCCGTTTCGGTTTGTTTCTTTCCGGTCCTGTTGATTCGTAATCATTCGTAATTTTGCTAGACGGGATTTTTTGTGTTCGGACTCATTCGTATTTTTGCAAGCGACATTTTTCGTTGAATTTTTTGTTGCTTTATAATTCGTACTTTCGGTAGAGAACGTTGTTTTTCGTTGATTCTGGACACAACTCCTACTTTTGTAACTTTTTTTGGGTTCGTTGATTCGTAATTTTCCGTGTCTCTCTCACAACGACGCTGCCTATTATGCCTAATGTGTTTCAAATGGATTTGTACTTTTCTAAATACATAGCGGTTATTTGTAACGATTCGAAATCTCGTATTTTACTTTCGTTTTTTACATGCGGCTATAGGCTCCGCCCCTGTACACCATTTTGAGAGGGTTCAGCACGGTGAGGGAGAAGCAGAGAGCAGAGCAGAGTGAGTGTTATTGTGCTTTGAATGGATTCGAAATCTCGTATTTTACTTTCGTTTTTTCATGCGGCTATAGCCTCCGCCCCCTGTACACCATTTTGAGAGGGAGTTCAGCATGGTGAGGGAGAAGCAGAGAGCAGAGTGAGTGTTATTGTGCTTCGAATGGATTCGTACATTCGTAACTTTTTTCATAACGAATTATGCCGAAGACCTTCGGGCATTCGCTATTTTGCGGTATAATTTATTTCGGATTCGGTTTTATTCGTAATTGCTCTGTTCGGAAATTCGAATGCTTCCGAATGTCCGAAAGTTGCTAAATTCGGACGAATTTCGATTTGTTACGAAACGAATTGCACAAGCCTAATAGGTGTACTATTGTTTGGTGTGCAGTATATAGGGGTGTAATACACTTATAATATACTTTCTAATATAGAAAGCATATTATAGTGGATTTGTATTGTGCAGCATTGTGACTGCTAAGCGGTTCTGCAGCGATACTACAACTACAAAGAGTGACAAACGCAATTAGAAAAAAGTATTATAACTGGTGTGATAGACCAGTGGCCCCCCAAAACGACAGATTGAAGCGGGGTGTTATAAACCTTCTTCCACATATACTGCGCTTCTCTAGAGACTTTTGTCACAGGGTCATTTAAAAAATGACAGGCAGTGGAAGAGGCAGGCCCTTCTGCAGGAGCACCAGGCCGTAGCCAAAGTGGGAAGTTGCAGAAGGTGCGTTCGATTATGTCAAAGGACGCACCAGACTTGGTTGAGTGGCTCACTCAGCCTTCCTCTTCTGCACCCTCCTCATCCTCTCTATCTGCACCCTCTTCACTCTCTGCTGTGTGCACCCCCAAAGACACTACCACCAACACCACCACCACCATATACCCTCCGCTTGAGTCACAGGAATTATTTTCTGATCCATCACAAGACATTTCCGATGCGCAGCCATTTTTGGCATTGGATCAGGAAGAGGAGGTAGCAACAACCGCCACTCAGCAGTCTGACAACAGTACCCAGATCAGCCCAAGGAGGTTGGTCCCCGCTGTTGCTGCCTACTCCGAGATCTCTAATGTTAGTGGTGGGGAAGGTGACGTCGATGATGACGTGTCTATGGACGTCACGTTCGGTGCCCACAAGAGAGGAAGAGGAGGGGAGTTCAGAGGGAGAGATGGACCAGCAGATAGGGAGGAGAAGCAAGCCGAACTTACATTGCACAGGAGGGACAAACCAGACTGCTAATGTATCCGGAGCGAGCCATCAACCATGTATGGTCACATCTGGTGCTCCCAGGACGCCGTCACATGGCTCCGCAGTGTGGGCTTTTTTTAACGTGTCTGCTGCTGACAATAGTGTTGCCATCTGCAGCCTTTGCAGTCAACGCATAAGTCGCAGTAAGCCCAACACTCACCTAGGGACGACCGCCTTAAGAAGGCACATGAACTCCCATCACTGAGCCCAGTGGGAGCAACGCCATCAGAACCCACAAAGCCACACTCCAGGCTCTCACCATCCAGCCTCTTCTACTTCTCCTTTTCCTCACAATTGTCCTCTACTCCACCTTCCATCATGCCGTCCTCACGTTTTTCTGGAAAAAGGCAGGCTTCCGTGGGCCAAATGTTCGAGCGTAAAAAAATTATGACGCCAGATAACCCTCTTCCCCAACGGTTGACCGCTGGCTTGTCGGAACTGATAGCCCGCCAACTACTGCCATATAAACTGGTGGACTCGGAGGCCTTTCGAAAATTTGTGGCCATTGGAACACCACAATGGAAGGTCCCAGGAAGGAAATATTTCTCGCATAAGGGCATCCCAGAGCTATATGGCCATGTTCAGCGGCAAGTGAATGTATCTCTGGCACACAGTGTCGGTGCCAAGATACATCTGACCACAGACACGTGGTCTAGCAAACACGGGAAGGGAAGGTATATAACTTTTACTGCCCACTGGGTGAACCTTCTGACGGCCGTCAAGCATGTAACCCGTGGCACCCGTGTCGATTTGGTTTTACTGTCACGGATTGCATGCAGGCCTGCCTCTTCTTCTCCTCCTCCTACTCCATCCTCCCTCTCCTCCTCGGCTGACTCCTCCTTTTCCACTGCTACCGTCTCTTCCGCTGCGCCGCCCAAGATCCCCAGAACCTATTCGACATGCCAGGTGAGACGTTGCCATGCTGTGCTGCGTCTGTTGTGCCTGAAAGCCAAGAGCCACACTGGCCCTGCACTCCTTTCAGCTTTACGTTCACAGGCAGATCAGTGGCTAACACTGCTCAATTTGACAGTTGGTAAAGTGGTGTGCGACAACGGTGCCAATCTGCTGAGCGCGTTGAAACAGGGCAAAATTACACACGTGCCATGCATGGCACACGTCTTGAACTTGGTCGTGCAGCGATACGTTGCCAAATACCCTGGGGTCCAGGACGTCTTGCGGCAGGCAAGCAAAATCTCGGCTCATTTCAGAAGATCTTACAAGGCGATGGCTCGCTTTGCTGAAATTCAGCGGCGACACAATCTGCCCGTCAGATGTCTTATTTGTGACTGCCCGTCGCGATGGAACTCAACCTTGTATATGCTTGATAGGCTGCTCCAGCAGAAATGTGCAGTTAACGACTACCTGTACGAACTCTGCGGCAGGACAGGTTCTGGGAGCTTGTTTTTTTCACCGCGCCAGTGGCTGCTCATGCAGACTTCTGCGGCCATTTGATGAGATCACCAAACTGGTCAGTCGCAGCCATGGCGGGCGCCATCAGTGACATCGTACCTTACGCCTTCTTTATGGAGCGTGCATTGCGTCATGTCATTGATCAAGCCGTCGAGGAGCAGGAAGATGAGGAAGTCGCAACGCTGGATGAATTCCCAGGGGGGGCTACTCCATCTGAGACAAGTCAACAACAGGAGTCTGAAGAGGAGTCAGAGGAGGATGGTGTCGGGGCGGATGAGGAGGAGCAAGAAGAGCATGCTTTAAACCTTTCTGGGATCCCTGTTGTTGTCTGTGGATGGGGGAGGAGAACGAGGACGACATTATCCTGGATGATGAGCAGGAGCCAGGCCACCACACCGCTTTCAGTTTAGTGCAAATGGGGGCCTTCATGCTCCAGTGTTTTTAGAGGGACCCCCGTATAAAAAGCATAAAGGGCAAGGACCAGTATTGGGTGGCAACGTACTTAGACCCCCGGTACAAACAAAAAATGCCGGAAATGTTACCACCATCACAGAGGGCTGTCATAATGGAGCACTTCCAGGCCTTGCTTAGAGAAATGCTGCATTCTGCTTTTGCGTGCGCTGGCAGAGGAATTTCCACTCACAGATAAACAGTTGCGGGTACCAATCCAACAGAAGAGAGCGGTTTGAAGATGTGTTGATCACTTCTGATATGAGATCATTCTTTCAGCCGACCCATCGACAGCTGTCATCCGGATCCAGCATCAGGGAACGCCTAGACCGACAGGTGTCTGACTCCATCGGGTTAACGGCCGATGTGGACGCTCTGAGAAGTAATGAACCCCTGGACTACTGGGTGGGCAGGCTTGACCTCTGGCCAGAGCTTGCACAATTTGCAATGGAACTGTTGGCTTGCCCCTCGTCCAGTGTCCTGTCCGAAAGGATGTTCAGCGCAGCAGGGGGGATCGTGACCGATAAACGCACTCGCCTAGCTCACGACAGTGTTGACTACCTCACATTTCTAAAAATTAATGAGGCATGGATCTCGGAGGAATTCAACACATGTGACCAGTAGACCATGTTTGATTCAAATTCCTCATGACAGGCCACAAATATCCGCCACCACCCATAACAATTCATGGTCCCTGTCTTAGGTAAATACAGCGGCATAAAAGGCCTTTTATGTCCGTTGAATGCCTAATTTTTGGGGCCTGTAATGGCCGAAACGTATTTATCCTGTGAATGCCTAATGTACCTCCAGCCACAGAATACAAAGTTCTTTGCTGTCAGGTGAACGCCTGTTGGCTAATTTTTGGGGCCTGTACTGGCCGACACTTACTTCTTTATCCAGGCTGTGAATGCCTAATTTTTCAGACTGGAATTGAAAATCAATGGGTCTGTAAACGTTGCCTCTCCTCCATGGCCTTCATGCGCTCCTGAATTGACGAAATTTTGCAGATAAAAAAATAATGCTTGTCGATCGCAGATTCGCCTAATACTTCTGGTATGTCAGTGTCCATGTTGTGGGACTATGTGTGCACAGCCAGTAAGTATTTTGTGGCTGCAAATATGACCTGGAGGTTTTTCATGTTCGCCTGCCATTAAAATGAATGCGGTTCGCGAACATTTGCGCGCGTTCGCGAACCGTCCCATCAGATGTTCATCCATCGCTAGAGGTGAGGAGACTGGGAACTTAAAGAAGAAGATATGGACAGAGAAATCAAAATAGAGAAAAGATGGGAGGAGTTGAAAAGAAGAAAGCAAAAAAGCAAGCTCAAGCTTCCACAGGTTTGTATCAGTCACATGACTTTAATTCCACAGACAGTAATGGGGTACTGGAGGTACTATTGGAACATACGACCCACCAATTAAAAATCTGCAAAGAGGTATTAGTTGCAGAGAGTCTTGTGACTTGTTTCAGCAAGACCATCACCATTCATGTTTCCTGTCCTGCTGAAGCATTTAGCCACAAATGCCCAAAAAGGCCAGGCAAAACTATAAAAAAAAAACATGGAGAGTTCTGATCATTCTTATGGTTTTCACATGGTTTAATTTGTGCTCTAATTTGTTTGGTTTTATTAAAGAGTTAAAATGACAAATAATACCAAATTGTTGTCTATTTAATCCTACAGTATTAATCTTCTGTCAGGGAAGAATTCATAGAAGACCTGGCAAACATGTCAATATCCAGTATGGCCATGGTAATTTGCAAATTTTGTGCGTGATGGCGCATCAGCGCGCGGAAAGCGCGATAATTGCCAGCATCCACTGGCCTATATAAGGACAGCAGCTCATCTCACAAATTTCTGGAATATTGTCAGCCTTTGTATCATGTGTTGCTGTGCCTTGTGCTTCTGCTTGATCACCCCTGACCTGTTCTGGTTTCTCTCCTGGCTCTGACCTCGTCTTGCTCCATGGACCTGCTTCTGCCTTCTGCCTTTGTTCCTGATTGACATCCTGTGTTTAAACCTGGCTTGATCCTGACCACGCTTCTGCCTCTGCTCCTGATTTACCTCCCGTGTTTGACCCTCATCCCTGGCTCCTAACTTTACTTCCTGCCTTATCCTTCTGTCAAGATCCACCAGCACCTCCAGAGAATCATCTGCTGTGACTACTTCTCTGATCCTGAGTGTCCTCCCACCTGGAACCATCAGGAAGCTTCATCTTCTGGCAACCCATGCATCTTTGGGCATAGCACCCTCTGTCACCAATTTCAGGGGCACTCTGCACTCAGCCGCAAGGGGAGCCCTCTCATTACTTCAGCCTCCAGTC
This sequence comes from Rana muscosa, assembly GCA_029206835.1. Classification (NCBI taxonomy): domain Eukaryota; kingdom Metazoa; phylum Chordata; class Amphibia; order Anura; family Ranidae; genus Rana; species Rana muscosa. The sequence goes on along the minus strand of JARGYO010005626.1, from coordinate 64,677,222 downwards.
AGGTACGTGACATCTTCTTTTATGCAGAACATACATTTCGTACATAGTTGTGGAAATAAACTAAGAGTAGATCTAGGTCTGGTTTTGAATTTTGGGGGCCTCATGTCATTTCCTTTAATGCATGAGGAGCTAGCAGAAGAGCCCCATACAGTAATTTCAATCCCCCATGTTTTGTGAAGGCCTATCTAGATTTAGGGGAGTAAGCTTACCCGCTTAAGGACCATCCGGCCACCCGCGATCACTCCTGACAGACAGAACAGAGATCTGTCAATGTAAATAGACAGATCTTCATTCTGTCAGGGGAGGAAAGACAGATCTCCTGTTCCTACTGATTAGGAACAGCGATCAGTCTCCTCCTCCAGGCAGTTCCACCCCCCACAGTTTAAAACACTCCCTAGGTAACACATTTAACTCCTTGATCGCTCCCCAGTGTTAACCCCTTCCTTATCAGTGACATTTATACAGTAATCAGTGGCTATTTTTAGCTCTGATCGCTCTATAAATGTCAATGGTCCCAAAAAAGTGTCAAAAGTTTCCGATCTGTCCGCCGCAATGTCGCAGTCCCGCTTAACAGCGCAGATCGCCACCATTACTAGTAAAAAAAATAAAAAAAATAAATGCCATAAATATATCCCCTATTTTGTAGGCGCTATAACTTTTGCGCAAACTAATAAATAGACACTTATTGTGATTTTTTAACCAAAAATATGTAGATGAATACATATTGGCCTAAACTTATGAAAATATTTGTTTTAAAAAAAAAAAAATTAAATATGTATTATATAATTTTTTTATAAATATTTTTTTTTTTCAAAATTGTTTTTTTTTTTTGTTTATAGCGCAAAAAATAAAAATTGCAGAGGTGATCAAAAACCACCCAAAGAAATCTCTATTTGTGGGAAGAAAAGGACGTCAATTTTGTTTGGGTACAGGGTCACATGACCGCGCAATTGTCAGTTAAAGCGACGCAGTGCCGTTTCGCAAAAAATGCCCAAATCTTCCAGGGCTGAAGTGGTTTAGCTCTGTCAGATTTGATGGAGAGTGTCTGTTAACAGCAAATTTTAAGCCTTGCCACAGATTCTCAATTGGATTTAGGTCTGGACTTTGACTGGGCCATTCTAACACATGAATATGCTTTGATCTAAACCATTCCATTGTAGCTCTGGCTGTATGTTTAGGGTCGTTGTCCTGCTGGAATTGTGAACCTCCGCCCCAATCTCAGGTCTTTTGCACACTCTAATGCCGCGTACACACGATCGTTTTTTCTGATGAAAAAGACCGATGGACTTTTTTCATCGGACAAACCGATCGTGTGTGGGCCCCATCTGTCTTTTTTCCATCGGTTTAAGAAAATAGAACATGTTTTAAATTATACCGATGGAAAAAAAAATGATAGCAAATTCCGATCGTCTGTGGGGGACTCCATCGGAGAAAAAACCCACACATGCTCAGAATCAAGTCAACGCATGCTCAGAAGCATTGAACTTAATTTTTCTCGGCTCTTCGGAGTGTTTTACGTCATGGAGCGTTTTGATTGATGGTGTGTAGGCAAGACTGATGGAAGTCAGCTTCATCGGATTTCCGATGGAAAACCCATTGGATTTTATTCCATCGGAAATCCGATCGTGTGTACAGGGCATTATACCCCGTTCACACGATCGGACCTTTGTCCGACCAAACTCACAACGGAATTCCGACAAAATTCCATCTGAGAAAAATAGAACAATATATTTATATTTAAACTCCGATGGAATTCATTGGAATTTCTCCGATGGTGCACACACATGGTAGGAATTTCCGATGGAAAAAGTCCGTCTGACTTTTTCCATCGGAATATCCTATTGTGTGTACAAGGCATTACAGGTTTTATTCTAAGATTGCCCTGTATTTGACTCCATCCATCTTCCCATCAACTCTGACCAGCTTCCCTGTCCCTGCTGAAGAAAAACATCCCCACAACATGATGCTGCCACCACCATGTTTCACAGTGGGGATGGTGTTTTCAGGGTGATGTGCAGTGTTAGTTTTCCGCCACACATAGCGTTTTGCTTTTAGGCCAAAAAGTTAAAGTTTAGTCTCATCTTGCCAGAGCACCTTCTTCCACATGTTTGCTGTGTCCCCCACATGGCTTCCCGCAAACTGCAAACAGGATTTCTTATGGCTTTCTTTCAACAATGGCTTCTACTTGCCACTCTTCCATAAAGGCCAGATTTGTGGAGTGCACAACTAATAGTTGTCCTGTGGACAGATTTCCCCCCCTGAGCTGTATATCTCTGCAGCTCCTCCAGAGTTACCATGGGCCTCATGGCTGCTTCTCTGATTAATGCTCTCCTTGCCCGGCCTGTCAGTTTAAGTGGTCGTCCATGTCTTGGTAGGTTTGCAGTTGTGCCATACTCTTTCCATTTTCGATGATGGATTGAACAGTGCTCTGTTAGATGTGGAAAGTTGTGTGGTCAAAATCAGAGTCAATCAAGTTAATATATATGGCACCAACATCCCTTATAAGTGTAGCGGGTATATACTTTTCAAAGTGTTTAATTCGGGTTAAGACATCAGTGATGTCTAGTTCCCTGCGGCCCAGCAGGTGGCGCTGTCACTTTGGGCCGGGGTTGAACCATCGCTGCAGTGCCGTACCCTTTGTGACCTCTTGCAGCAGTTGTACGGCGGGGCAGGGAACCCGCTGTGCTTGCTGATGGAGGGTATAAAGGGGGCGGACATCTTCGCCACGAGGTTCGAGTCCCAGGCACCTTCAGCCTGAGGGCTGCTGTCCGCGGTCGGTGTCCAGGAGGCCTAGGCCTGGACACTTGGAGTTCGTGTTCCATCCCGGACACCTTCAGTCTGGGGTGAGGTACTCAGCCGGAGGCCTGGGGCCCAGTACCTTCCGCTGGGTCCCGCAAGGGAGGGATTGTCCTAGGGTGCCCCGGGTGTCGGGCACCCGAATCCAGAGGCGTAAGGGACCGGAGGAGGGATTCAGCCGAAGATCTGGTGCAGCATATTGCCAGTGCCGGGTGAACCTCTGGAGACCGCCCGGATGGATATCTTTCCCGAACAGGGGCCAAGTTCAGAGAGGAGGGTGGTTCATGTTCTATGACCGGTGGCAGCGGTCCAACTAGTCAACTCAGGCCAGTGGTAGAGACCTGCTATTAGGCCTGTGGCAGGGGCCTCAACAGTTCATCCGGTCGGTGGCAGCGACCAATCTCACGGATGGTGACAGAGACCGTGCGCCAGGCCTATTCGCTTGCAAAGGAATAGGAGAGTTTATTTGTGCCTGGGCCTACTCGTATCCACACCCCTGTCTGTCTGTTACTGAAAGTTCAACTATTATGTTCACCCTGGCAATGGAGAAATAAAAGAGTGTTGGACTTTTAATTGGTGTGGGGCTCTATTACTGGCAGACACATCCACGGAACAATTCAGAGGCTTCATATGCAGTGGACAGATCCGGAGGTAATTCAAGTGACTTTGCTCAACCCTCATATACATACGAGGGGAGAGCTTGGCGTAGTGTTCCTGCACTCTCCTCTCCCAGGTACCCCTAGACAAAACCAGCCAACCAGGCTATAGAAACGGAGAGGGAGAGTGAGGCCGCTACACGTGGGGGCTCGGGTCCGGGATGTGTTCATGCTACAATGGAGCTGAAGTTGTTGGAATTTGAACGTGTCTGCCCGAAAGAGTTCCGAGTAGGTCGGCCATATTGGCCACTGCGCCACGAGGCACACCCTCCCTGCTCAGTTCGTGGGCGTGACCCAGGGAAGGAGAAAGCCCGCAAACTGGAACGCAAGAGGGGGGGAGTCCAATCGTGTGAAGGACTACACGTGGGGACTTTGGCGCCAACAATGCAGTGCGCAATGGATCAGCAGAGAGTCGCCATGTTCAGTAATGCATCGTGGATTCCACTTCATCCTACTACCACAAGTTTGACTACTGCTTCTCCAATAATGGATACAGGGATTTGGCTAAAGCCCCGGGGACGATTCGCCCTGTACTCATGCATAGACGTTGAGGCCCTGGGTTTGATTTGTCCCGGGTGTTCGGGACTGGTGTGTCAGTTGAAGCCATTCGGGCGCTGCGAGGCCTGTGGAGAGTTCTTATTTGAGGTGGAACCACCTATCGAGAAACCCAGAACCATCCACCTCAACCGCGCAACAGGCAACACCACTCAGGAAGGAGGAATCGCTGCTTTTACAGCCATCCCTGTGCACACTGCAGCGACCACAGGGGAGGTCGCAATCACTGAGATACGGGAGAAATCCGAGGATGCTGACTCGGTCACCACTGTTTCCCAGCGTCCACCGCCAAAGAGGAAGACCGGCTTGGTTGCCCCATCCAGCGGTCGTGGTGGATCACCCTGCTCGCCTACGCCCGGCCCGGATGGATCCGGTCAGAAGAGTCCCAGACATCCCTTCTCAACTTTGGGCCGAGGTAAGCCGGGCGGAGGGACTTGGTGTTGTGGCGGAGGTGTCGGGGATTCACGGCCCAGTGTGCCCGCGGGGGGTAGCAATTCAGCCTCCACTACAGGCTACCAGACCGCGGAGGAGTGTGACACCTCCGACCTGGAGTCGCTCTCCAATCCGGGAGACAACGTCATCATAGATGAGCTTTTTGCTAAAAAGGGCTGGGACAAGATGCCTCTCTCCTCGTCCCACAGAGTCAGGGATCCACCCATGTCTACAGGGGATAGTACACCCCGGGTGGAGGCACCAGCGCATGAGGAGGGATCCAGTCCCCAGCCTGCCCTTCTACCTCTGGTGCCACCTGCATCTAGCACCGGGGAAAAGAGACTGTTGCTGCGGGCGCCTATGCCCAGAATGGAGGTGATCAAGGCACCTCGTCACCCGGACACCATCGTCCTACCGGGTGAGGGAGACCGGGCCACTATGCCTCCGCTGGCGAGACTACAACGCCTCTTCTGCCAAAAAGTTGCCGACGAGTATGGGTGGGAGTACCCGTACTTACCCAAGGAACTTTTGTATGAAGTGGAAGTCAGTCGGGAACGCTGGTACAACGATTTTGTGTAGACGCACATTCAGGTCCCACATGCCCGCAGGTACCTTGCGTGTTCCCCCAAAGCCTCTCAACGGTTCAAGGACTGCAAGGCAGAATGGATGGTGGGTCGGCACATCCACGCAGACAAGGTATTGATTCGGCGCAAAGAGGGGGAGGATGTCGAATACCATGTACTGTAGAGACAATGGAGCAGCACTTAAAACCCCTTGTCCTGCCGCACCCAAAATTCTATTTGTAGGAGAAAGAAAGACTCCGTTCTTGCTTTACCTTGCTGCTGCTGAACTTTCCAGGGTTATTTTCCCATAAAACCCAGTGACTATACCTGAGTTAATGGGTGTTTGTGTACTTTGGAGGAATTGAAGGACTGTTGGCGTTGTTTGTTCTTCATTCTTCCATCCCACAAAGTGATCATGGACTTTGGGGTAGTTAGAGCTACAGAAGAAGAAAAAAAAAGGATCTTCAACAAGTGCAGTTACCGCGGTGCTGTCACCAAGTGGCAGTGTTGCGCACCGATATTCACTGTTCACTCTCACACTTATAGAAGGAAAGGATTTCTCTGCGGAGAAGTTTTTTCATTCTCACACGAACATATGTGTCAGGGATCTGTGTGTTTAACGTTTCTTTTCCCCTCTGCAGGAGAGCATCCCATCAAGACCACTGAGAATGGGGTGGGTCTTAGCCAGGATGGGTGGGGAAAAATGTTAATGTGAACATGTGATTTCAAAATGTTGTTGTTATGTGTTGTTTGTTTCCCTTCCCTCCCCTTTCATGTCAGGTTCCGGCACAACTGTTTAGTTAGAAAAAAAAAACTTTTATATTTTTGGAATTTTTAGTCGGTTTCTGGATCGGGCTATGTCGACCCCTTTTGGGCATAGTTTGCTCCAGACACTGGGGACCAGTGTCCAATAACCAGGGGGAGAGTGTAGCGGATATGTACTTATAAATCTGGTGAAGACATCAGTGATGTCTAGTTCCCTGCGGCCCAGCAGGTGGCACTGTCACTTTGGGCCGGGGTTGAACCATCGCTGCAGTGCCGTGCCCTTTGTGACCTCTCGCAGCAGTTGTACGGCGGGCGGAGATACCCACTGTGCTTGCTGGGAGAGGGTATAAAGAGGGCGGACATCTTCACCACAAGGTCGAGTCCCAGGCACCTTCAGCCTGAGGGCTGCTGTTCGCGGTTGGTGTCCAGGCGGCCAGGGCCTGGACACTTGGAGTTCGTGTTCCATCCCAGACACCTTCAGGTGAAGGTGGGATGGATTGTACTAGGGTGCCCCAGGAGTTGGGCACCCGAATCCAGAGGTGTAAGGGACCGGAGGAGAGATTCATCCGAAGATCTGGTGCAGCATATTGCCAGTGCCGGGTGAACCTCTGGAGACCACCCGGATGGATATCTTTCCCTAACAGGGGCCAAGTTCAGAGAGGAGGGTGGTTCATGTTCTATGACCGGTGGCAGCAGTCCAATTAGTCAACTCATGTCAGTGGTAGAGACCTGCTATTAGGCCTGTGGCAGGGGCCTCAACAGTTCATCCGGTCGGTGGCAGCGACCAATCTCACGGTCGGTGGCAGAGACCGTGCGCCAGGCCTACTCGCTTGCAAAGGAATAGGAGAGTTTATTTGTGCCTGGGCCTACTCGTATCCACACCCCTGTCTGTCTGTTACTGAAAGTTCAACTATTATGTACACCCTGGCAATGGAGAAATAAAAGAGTGTTGGTCTTTTAATTGGTGTGGGGCTCTATTACTGGCAGACACATCCACGGAACAATTTGGAGGCTTCGTATGCATTGGACAGATCCGGAGGTAATTCAAGTGACTTTGCTCAACCCTCATATACATACGAGGGGAGAGCTTGGCGTAGTGTTCCTGCACTCTCCTCTCCCAGGTACCCCTAGACAAAACCAGCCAACCAGGTGAAAGAAACAGAGAGGGAGAGTGAGGCCGCTACATTTGTAAACAAGGAACAAAATTTGGTAGGTATGGGACCATAAAGGTGCACTTCAATACAAATGCATATGACACAGTTAATATAGAAAAATATAATTTTATTAAATGGGAATATCTTTAAAAACATTGCATACAATACATCCGCATCCAGTTATGTAAGCAGGGACATGTTTTATGATGCTGAGTTGCTGTTTCCACGCTTGAATTCTACATGTTTTGCCTTGAGGCTTCTTCAAGAAAAAGTGGCATCTCATCTATTGAGCAAGTAAACTAAATATCAACTAAATATTAATGATACATTCACAAAATAAATTTACATTACCTATAGAAAAACATAATATTATGCATATGTATATATATATATATATATATATATATATATATATATATATATATATATATACATATGGATGCACCCCCATAAATGCCAAGCGCCACCAAATATTGGTTACTACCTCAATGTGATGAGGGTTTGGAGCCAATTTATAGTCAAATCATGAGGAAGCAGTAAGGTCCAAAAAACCTGTGCGTCAAACCGACTGAAAACGATCGCCCAAATGAGTCGGATCTCCCGCAGGGAGGAGTATATGTAGATGAAATGTACACAACTAAAGGGGTGTGACCTATAAATCAATCAAGCCATAACATATCTATATAAGTTCATGCTACCATTTCCAGAGCATTTAAGCAAACCAGTGTTCAAACAAATAATGCATACATAGAGACTTCCTTATATAGGAGACTGAGAGCCTAAGGATACATTAAACAGCATCAGTTGTCTGACCAAACGGTGGCCAACTCTATAGTTCTAAAGAAGACACAAACCCAACCAACGAATAAAGTATTCCCTCTAATAGTACCGTACATACACAGTACTGCAATGCACGGTCTACTGCACATTAAGAACTAAATTCTAGCTGTACCTCATTCCATTTATCAACGATCAATGGGTCCAAGGACACCAAAGAAAGAAGGGGCATACGTCCATCCAGAGATGTTACCAATAGGACCAATAGCTGTAATATGGGGAATAACTAAGATCAGGTTCGCCAACATGGCTGTGTTGATCTGAGTCCATTCGTATAAGCAGACATACCTTCCTTGTGGGTCCATTTATACCCATCCCTGTTGTGTCAGACGTGACGTGAACGTTGTGCCGTCATGACCCAACGTGGATGCAAATGGGAGGGGCCGTATGACGGAGGCAAACCCCTGGTCACCAGCCAAGACCACTCACCGTGGCATCAGTCAGTGGGCGAGGACATCACCCTATGCAGCCATGCCCCAGGGCGGAGCCGAAAGGGAGACACCATCTATTCCAATGGCTGTAATGCTCATGGACCGTGACACAACAAGAGATCAGGGCCACTGAATCAGACGCAATCCCTCAATGGCGGGTGTACATGGATGCCCCCAGATGACGGGGGCCAGGGAATGACCCCACATCGTGAGGCCAAACCCCATGGGCGCCCTTGGGCGTCCATACGGGGATCCAATAGGCGACTGGGCGACCAAATCGGATGGAGCAATCCACTACGGTCATTACTCCAATGTAGTCACATGGATACAAACATGTAAACAGACATATGACGCACATCATGTATGGTGTGTAGTCATGGACAATATGGAGGGAGTGTATATACGACTAAAGAGAAGGGGAGGCGGAATAAATTAGTTGGACCTTGCCAGATGTGTGGGTGCATCCATTAACAACTGCATATAAGATTTAAAAAAAACACAATAATAAATGACTTAGTCATGATCTCTAATTGTTGCACTAACAAACTACATATCATGCGTTATAAATACCCCTCTGCACAGGGGGGGGGGGGATATCAATAAAGCACATGCCCGATCTAGGATCAACAAACAATTCCTGAACAGGTAATTGGGAAAGAGAATGATGGTATTGATTGGAGTCTGGTTAGGGCCAGTGGACCCAATGGAGTAGAGGCTGACATTTGGTTTGATGAGGGATTACAAGAAAGGCTTGCAACTGATTCCTCGTTCAATCCAGGATATCTATTTGCTTGTAGCAAATAGATCCACTTGGTTTCAAGATGTAATGACTTTCTATCAATGTGTACCCCTTTAGTGTGCCGTGAGATGTTTAAATCTTGGGATATTTTTTATAACCTAACCCTGCTTTAAACTTCTTGACAACTTTATCCCTGACCTGTCCGGTATATTCCTTGGCCTTCGTGATGCTGTTTGGTCACTAAGGATTTCTAACAAACCTCAGAGGACTTCACAGCACAGCTGTATTTATACTGAGATTAAATTACTCACAGATGGACTCTATTTAATAATTAGTAGACATGTGCATTCGTTTTCGTCCGAATGCATTTTCGTCCAAATTTCAGGTATTTTTGTTATTGTTTTAACAAACGAAAACGAAAGCTCAGAATACGAAAACCGAAAGATCCGACATAAACAAATGCTTTATTTACAACAGTTCGATATAGATACGAGATTCGACATGACGCTGACAATAACAATCTGTGTCTATCAAACCTGTGGTCGAATGTGCCTAATCTAAACTCTATTAGTCCAAGATTATTCTACATATAGAGAAAAGATTCGACATAGAGAGAAAAGATTCGACATTATAGAGAGAAAAGATTCAACATTATAGAGAGAAAAGATTTGACATAGAGAGAAAAGATCGCTGCTGGAATTGGGTGGGGGGAAGTAAAATAAAAATAATGATGATGATGAATGTTATTGGCTGATTGTAACCAAAGAGGAGGAGCAATAAAATAGCTAGAACTAACTTGACAATTCAACATGAACGACGAAGATTCGACAAAGCATCGAAAAACATACAAACATCGAATCTGTCATTGAAGGCTTATGGTGTCTGTCGAAAGTTCTAAGAAGATTAGACGGAGCAGCTAAACTGCACGACGCCGCAATCGTTTTTCAACATTTCCGGTCAAATGCTCCGCCCATAGGCTATAGAAAAATTCTAATGTTGGTTGACTAGTAATAATAATTAATAAATATAATTATTACTAGTCATTAGACTTGTGCACAATGGAAAAATGTGTTTAGTTTCGGTTCGTTTTTTGTGCACAACGGAAAAATTTGTTTAGTTTCGGTTCGTTTCTTTTCGGTCCTCTTGATTCGTAATCGTTCGTAATTTTGCTAGACGGGATTTTTCGTGTTCGGACGAATTCGTATTTTCGCAAGCGACATTTTTAGTTGAATCGGAATGATTCATATTAATGTAAGCCTTATTTTTAGTTGATTTATAATTCGTACTTTCGGTAGAGTACATTGTTTTTCGTTGATTCTGGACACAACTCCTACTTTCGTAACTTTTTTTGGGTTCGTTGATTCGTAATTTTCCGTGTCTCTCTCACAACGACGCTGCCTATTATGCCTAATGTGCTTCGAATGGATTTGTACTTTTCTAAATACATTGCGGTTATTTGTAAGGATTCGAAATCTCGTATTTTACTTTAGTTTTTTACATGCGGCTATAGCCTCCGCCCCTGTACACCATTTTGAGAGGGAGTTCAGCACGGTGAGGGAGAAGCAGAGAGCAGAGCAGAGTGTTATTGTGCTTCGAATGGATTCGTACATTCGTAACTTTTTTCATAACGAATTATGCCGAAGGCATTCGGGCATTCGCTATTTGCGATATAATTTATTTCGGATTCGGTTTTATTCGTAATTGCTTTGTTCGGAAATTAGAATGCTTCCGAATGTCCGAAAGTTGCTAAATTTGGACGAATTTCGATTCGTTACGAAACGAATTGCACAAGCGTACTAGTCATACAACATTAGAATTCTACTATAGCTTGTAGGCGGAACATTCGACCGGAAATGTACGATTGCGGCGTCGTACAGTTTCGCTGCTCCGTCGAATCTTTTTTGAACATTCGACAGACACCATAAGCCTTCAATGACAGATTCGACCTTAATTAATTCATATTTTCGGAGGAATGCAATTTCTAACGAAAAACAAAATAAATAAAAACGAATTTCGGGAGTAACTAAATAAATGTATTTTTCGGACAAAAACTAAATTCCGAAACAAAATATTTCAGTGTGCACATGTCTAATAGGTGATTTCTGAAGTCAATTGGTTCCACTAGATTCTAGTTAGGGGTATCAGGGTAAAGGGGGCTGGAAACAAAAGCATACCACACTTTTCACATATTTATTTGTAAAAAAAATTGAAAACCATATATCATTTTCCTTCCACTTCACAATCATGTGCCACTTTGTGTTGGTCTATCACATAAAATCCCAGTAAAACACATTTACGTTTCTGGTTGTAACATGACAAAATGTAGAAAATTTCAAGGGGTATGAATACATTTTCAAGGCACTGTAACCCCTATGAGTTTTTTCTTTCATGCCATCTGTGTCCTATTGGGGAGATGTACCTTCACTTCCTGTCCCATAGCCAAAACAGGAAGTGAGAAGAAAATCCCTGCAAATTAAGAGAATCCATTGGAGCCCCCTGGGTCAACAGAGCCAGTGTCCCCTTTGGAAGATTTCTCCTCTACTGCTGTTCTGGGAACAACCCAAAATGTGGGATTTGCTTTTACTTTCACTTTTGTTGATAACGGTAAACAAGGTTTGAGGTTGCATCCCACTAACGGGTAGAGACACTCCGCCCGTTATGTCCAAACCTAAAACCCTCTCCACTATGTCCAAACCTAAAAAAGTCTTGCCTTCAGTTATACTTTAAGCTGAGTATTTGAAATTTAGGTATTTCAGTGCATAGTTAAAATCAAGTCACAAGTTGCAGTACTCAAAGGTTTTTCATACACAGCTGTTATATAGTCATCTGATTTGGACTTTCAGCTCTGTTTTCTCAAGCCAACATAGTCAGCAGCAAGGAAAAGCAAATGTTTAAATATGTCAGAACTTGAAAATGACATGGTTGCTATGACTATGGTGTTAATACAGATACAGGACATAATAGGAAATACATTCTATTCACATAAACAGAAACATAACAGTTAACTCAAGGATGCATAAAGAAACCATACAATTTTTCAATTCTTATCAAACAATAGGGGATCATAACTACCTCAACATTTCTAAGTATCATTCTATCAATTGTACCATCTTTTGTAACAGCTGCTCCATAAGGAAAGCAGAGTGTAAACACAACACTGAGAGGCTGCATGCCACATTTGGTGAAACTTTCCTATTGGGGTGGCAAGTGAAAAGAACAGATTAGTGCTCAATGTGCAGAAACATTAGTCACAATTAAAAAAATTAACACATGGAATTGATCACAAAATGCACATCATTTTAGTACAATCTCATAAAATCAGAGTATAAAAAAATCAGATTGGCATAAAAAGAATTGTCATGGATGCAAATGTGGCCATTCTCAAGCTTTTAGCATTTTGAATGCCACCCCAGTGCACCAAGGAAATGCATCTATGTTGGCGCATGCCGCAATGCAAGGTAATATGTTGCATCAACAAAAACAGATGTCTGATTTTTGCCATATTAGGGTGCAATGGCAGCTTATTCATTTCAATGGGCTGCCTTAATGCAGCGCATTGACACATAATACATGCTGTATAAAGCCCCGTACACACGGTCGGACTGTTGGCCAACAAACTTCATTTTGAGCAAGTTGGACCAACAATCCGACCGTGTGTATGCTCCATCGGACAAACTTTTTTTTTTGTTTTTTGTTTTCATCGGACAAAAGTTGGGTCTGCAAACGAACAAACTTTTGGCCAACAAAAGTCCGATGGAGCAAAGTCCGACCGTGTGTACAGAAAACCATCGGACTTTTGTCCGATGGACAAAACAACTAATGTTAAAATCAACCAACAATAGCAGAAGTTGACCAAAGGGTGGCGGTAAAGAGCAGAAAAGGGCAGAAAAACCACGTGATGTTGCAAAAAGTTTTGGGAAAGTTTGCAGAAAAGTCCGAGTGTGTGTATGCTATGGGTGTTCCTGACCAACTCCATTCGGACAAAAATCCACGGAAAAGTCAGATGGAAGTCCGACCGTGTGTATGGGGCTTAAGCCTTGAGCTCCTTCTGAGCCCTGTATCTGATGCATTTCTACCCGCCCATCAGGGCTTAATCATAGAGGTGAAGGAGTGGAGTAAGACAATCCTATGTATACATCATCAGCCTCTCATAAAGCATACTGTAAGATTAATTGTGCAAGTAGCACATGAAAACGATACTGAAAAAAGTTTTTAAAAAGATAGCTGCCTCCACACAATGATGTGACCAGATTATGATGAAAGATTATTAACCACTTAATGACCGCCCACTGTATATATACGTCGGCAGAATGGCACGGACAGGCACAATCACGTACCTGTACGTGCCTGCCTTTGTATGGGTCCAATCGGACCCCCCTCCGGTACAGTGAGCGGCCGGGATCGCTTCGGGAGCGATGAGGGGGCCGCCATTCGATTCTGGCCACCCCCTCGCGATCGCTCCCGGCGAATCAAATGCTTCCTCTGCCTGTGTAGTGTTTACACAGGCAGGAGGAAGTGATGTCATCTCTCATGCGGCGCTCACATATACCGAGCGCCGCATGAGAGAAGACATCAGGTTAGTGCACTAAACAGCACACTGACACCAGGACACATAGGCACACAATCGCCCCCCAGACCCCCCCAGACACCCCCAGATCACCCCCGCAGATCACCCCCCAGTCACAGTGTCACTGATTGCAGTGACCATTTATTTACTGATCACTGCAATCAGTGACATTTGTGACTGTAAAAGTGTCAGGTTTAGGTCCAGTGTAGCCCCCTAACCCCCCCAAATAAAGGTTTAACCCCTTGATTGCCCCCAGGTAACCCTTTCACCGCTGTCACTAAGCGATCGTTTTTCTGATCGCTGTCTTGGTGTCGGTGATGCCGATAGGTAGCCAGTTATTTTTTTTAGGTTCGCCGCAGGTTTTTATAGCGTCGGGTACCCCCATATATTACCTAATAAAGGTTTAACCCCTTGATCGCCCCCCCCCAGGTAACCCTTTCACCCCCTTTTGCCAGTGTCACTAAGCAATCGTTTTTCTGATCGCTGTCTTAGTGTCGGTGATGCCGATAGGTAGCCAGTTATTTTTTTTAGGTTCGCCGCAGGTTTTTATAGCGTCAGGTACCCCCATATATTACCTAATAAAGGTTTAACCCCTTAATCGCCCCCCCCAGCTAACCCTTTCACCCCCTTTTGCCAGTGTCACTAAGCGATCGTTTTTCTGATCGTTGTCTTAGTGTCGGTGATGCCGATAGGTAGCCAGTTATTTTTTTTAGGTTCGCCACAGGTTTTTATAGCGTCAGGTACCCCCATATATTACCTAATAAAGGTTTAACCCCTTGATCGCTCCCCAGCTAACCCTTTCACCCCCTTTTGCCAGTGTCACCAAGCGATCGTTTTTCTGATCGCTGTCTTAGTGTCGGTGATGCCGATAGGTAGCCAGTTATTTTTTCTAGGTTTGCCGCAGGTTTTTATAGCATAGCGCCAGTTACCCCCATATATTATCTAATAAAGGTTTTAACCCCCTAATTGCCCCTAGTTAACCCTTTCACCAGTGATCACCGTATAAGTGTTACTGGTGACACTGGTTAGCCAGTTAGTTATTTTGTTATTTAGGTTCCCCGTCAGGTTTTTATATAGCGTCAGGTACCCCCATATATTACCTAATAAAGGTTTAACCCCCTGATTGCCCCTAGTTAACCCTTTCACCTGTGATCACCATATAAGTGTTACGGGTGACGCTGGTTAGTTTGTTTGTTTTTTATAGTGTCAGGGCACCCGCCGTATATAACCCAATAAAGGTTTAACCCCCTGATCACCCGGCGGGTGATATCAATTAGGTTTTAGTGTCAGAGAGGGTCTGCGTCGCCCCAGGCAGCGTCAGGTTAGTGCCAGGAACGCTAACACCCACGCGTGAAGCATACACCTCCCTTAGTGGTATAGTATCTGAACAGATCAATATCTGATCTGATCAGATCTATACTAGCATCCCCAGCAGTTTAGGGTTCCCAAAAACGCAGTGTTAGCGGGATCAGCCCAGATACCTGCTAGCACCTGCGTTTTGCCCCTCCGTCCAGCCCAGGCCACCCAAGTGCAGTATCGATCGATCACTGTCACTTACAAAACACAACACACATAACTGCAGTGTTCGCAGAGACAGGCCTGATCCCTGCGACTCCAGTGCTGTAGGAGGTGATTTCACCACCACAGTTAAAAAAAAAAGAGCATATATGCCGAAGCAGGGGGGCAGCAGGGGCGGAGGAGCGATTTTGCTCCTAATGTCGCGTACATACGGTCAAAATTCCGACGGAGGCTTGCCCGTGGAAAAGTCTGACCGTGTGTACGCGGCATAACTTTTGCGGGAGGATGCCCCCATGCTTCGGCATATATAAATGGTGCATGTATGCCCATCATTAGAAGTGGCTGAATGAAGGGAGGTATTCTAATGGTGGGCATACCCACCGATCAATCTCTTTTTTTCGTTCAGCCAACAGGCTGCATGAAAAAAAATATTACAATACATGTCCAACAAGGACCAGCAACGTACTGGTATGTTGCTGGACTTTGGTTATACCAGATTGATGCCTGCGGGTTTAGGTATCATCTTGGTATCATTCTTTTCAGCCAGCAGCTGACTTTCATGTAAAAGCAATCCCAGCGGCTAATTAGCTTCTGGACTGCTTTTACAAGCAGTGGGAGGGAATGTCCCCCCCGGATATAAAAAGCGCCATTGGGAAATTGGGAAAGCATTTTATCACACCGATCTTGGTGTGGTCAGATGCTTTGAGGGCAGAGGAAAGATCTAGGGTCCAATAGACCCCAGTTTTTTCAAAAAAAGAGTACCTGTCACTACCTATTGCTATCATAGGGGATATTTACATTCCCTGAGATAACAATAGAAATGATAAAAAAAAAAAAATATATGGAAAGAGCAGTTTAAAAATAAAATAAAAAAGCAAAATTAATAATAAAAAAAAAGCACCCCTGTCCCGCCCTGCTCTTGCGCAATGGCGAACGCAAGCGTCGGTCTGGCGTCATATGTAAACAGCAATTGCATCATGCATGTGAGGTATCACCGCAAAGGTCAGATCAAGGGCAGTCATTTTAGCAGTAGACCTCCTCTGTAAATCTAACGTGGTACACTGTAAAGGCTTTTAAAGGCTTTAAAAAATGTATGTAGTTTGTCGCCACTGCGCGTTGTGCGAAATTTTAAAGCATGTTGTGTTTGGTATCCATGTACTCGGCCTAAGATCATCTTTTTTATTCCATCAAACATTTGGGCAATATAGTGTGTTTTAGTGCATTAAAATTAAAAAAAGTGTATGTTTTCCCAAAAAATAATGCGTTTGAAAAATCGCTGCGCAAATACTGTGTGGAAAAAAAAATGCAACACCCACCATTTTAATCTGTAGGGCCTTTGCTTTAAAAAAATATATAATGTTTGGGGGTTCAACATAATTTTCTTGCAAAAAAAAAAATGTTTTCATGTAAACAAAAAGTGTCATAAAGGGCTTTGTCTTCAAGTGGTTAGAAGAGTGGATGTAAGCTTCCTAATGTTGTGTATAAAATGCCAGGACAGTTCAAAACTCCCCCAAATTACCCCATTTTGGAAAGCAGACACCCCAAGCTATATATTGAGAGGCATGTCGAGTCCATGGAATATTTTATATGTTGACACAAGTTGCGGAAAAAATAAATATTTTTTATTTTTTTTGCACAAAGTTGTCACTAAATGATATATTGCTCAAACATGCCATGGGCATATATGGAATTACACCCCAAAATACATTCTGTTGCTTCTCCTGAGTACGGGGATACCACATGTGTGAGACTTTTTGGGATCCTAGCTGCGTACGGGACCCCAAAAACCAAGCACCGCCTTCAGGCTTTCTAAGGGTGTAAATTTTTGATTTCACTTCTCACTGCCTATCACAGTTTCGGAGGCCATGGAATGCCCAGATGGCACAAAACCCCCCCAAATGACCCCATTTTGGAAAGTAGACACCCCAAGCTATTTGCTGAGAGGTATGGTGAGCATTTTGCAGATCTCGCTTTTTGTCACAAAGTTTTGAAACTTGAAAAAAAAAAAAAAATTATTATATTTCTTCATTTTCAAAAACAAATGAGAGCTGTAAAATACTCAGCATGCCTCTCAGCAAATAGCTTGGGGTGTCTACTTTCCAAAATGGGGTCATTTGGGGGGGTTTTGTGCTATTTTGGCATTTTATGGCCTTCGAAACTGTGATAGGTAGTGAGGAGTGAGGAGTGAAATCAAAAATTTGTGCTCTTAGAAATCCTTAAGGCGGTGCTTGGTTTTCGGGGTCCCGTACGCGGCTAGGCTCCTAAAAAGTCCCACACATGTGGTATCCCCGTACTCAGGAGAAGCAGCAAAATGTATTTTGGGGTGCAATTCCACATATAACCATGGCATGTGTGAGCAATATATCATTTAGTGACAACTTTTTGTAATTTTTTATTTATTTTTTGTCATTATTCAATCACTTGGGACAAAAAAATAAAGATATTCAATGGGCTCAACATGCCTCTCAGCAATTTCCTTGGGGTGTCTACTTTCCAAAATGGGGTCATTTGGGGGGGGGGTTTGTACTGCCCTGCCATTTTAGTACCTCAAGAAATGAGATAGGCAGTCATAAATTAAAAGCTGTGTAAATTCCAGAAAATGTACCCTAGTTTGTAGACGCTATAACTTTTGCGCAAACCAATAAATATACGCTTATTGACATTTTTTTTACTAAAGACATGTGGCTGAATACATTTTGGCCTAAATGTATGACTAAAATTGAGTTTATTCGATTTTTCTTATAACAAAAAGTAGAAAATATCATTTTTTTTAAAAAAATTCAGTCTTTTTCCGTTTATATCACAAAAAAAAAAATCGCAGAGGCAATCAAATACCATTAAAAGAAAGCTCTATTTGTGGGAAGAAAAGGACGCAAATTTCGTTTGGGTACAACATTGCTTGTCCGCACAATTTCCAGTTAAAGCAGCGCAGTGCCCAATTGTGAAATCACCTCTGGTCATTAAGCTGCGTAATGGTTCGGGGCTTAAGTGGTTAAATATATATAAAAAAAATATTTTTATTTTTTATTTTTTTTAATAATCCACTGAATATGTTATATCATAATTGAACGCAAGATTGCATGAGGTTTGTTGTTTGGGAGTTGAGACAGATAATACAAACCGCACCACAAATATGTAACCGGCATAATTTTGAATAAAAAAACCTTTCTTTGAATTAAAAAAGAAAGGTTATCCACCCTACAGTATCATTGGGCCTTACCTTGTGGAGATTGAAAGACTGCAAACTAGTGTGAATCTAAAGCCCCATACACACGGTCGGACTTCCATCAGACTTTTCCCTGGATTTTTGTCCGAACGGAGTTGGCCGGGCACACCCATAGCATACACACCACAGGACTTTTCTGCAAACTTTCCCAAAACTTTTTGCAACATCACGTGGTTTTTCTGCTCTTTTCTGCTCTTTACCGCCACCCTTTGGTCAACTTCTGCTATTTTTTCTTGTTTTCATCGGACAAAAGTTGGGTCTGCAAACGGACAAACTTTTGGCCAACAAAAGTCCGATGGAGCAAAGTCCGACCGTGTGTACAGAAAACCATAGGACTTTTGTCCGATGGACAAAACAACTAATGTTAAAATCAACCAACAATAGCAGAAGTTGACCAAAGGGGGGCGGTAAAGAGCAGAAAAGAGCAGAAAAACCAAGTGATGTTGCAAAAAGTTTTGGGAAAGTTTGCAGAAAAGTCAGAGTGTGTGTATGCTATGGGTGTTCCCGACCAACTCCATTCGGACAAAAAAACACGGAAAAGTCCGATAGAAGTCCGACCGTGTGTACGGGGCTTAAAGCTGCAATCAGTTTTGTAACCACGACGGTGCTCGTGTTCCATGGTGTCTCTTTGTGGTAAAGGCTGCACTACTTGAGTTTTTAGCCCTGATAAAGGGAAGTGCTAGGGCCCCAAAACACATTGGCTGTTGCATAATAAAATCTTTTAAAGCAGTGGCCCCCAACCTTTTTCGGAACGGGGACCGGCTGCATGGAAGAAAATTGTGCCAAGGCCAGGAGTGGGGGGGGGCAATTTGTCATGGCAATGGCTGGTGTTAGCGCTTCAATCATCACAGCACCATGCTTGATATGGTGTCAGGGTGATTGAAGGGCATTATTTCTATTATTACATTGTAGTAATAAATTGATTGTCACTTGCCATTGCCACGCTGCCTGCCACCAGATGTGGATTGTCACTTGCCATGCTGCCTGCTACCAGATGTGGATTGTCAATTGCCACACTGCCTGCTACCAGATGTGGATTGTCACTTGCCACGCCACCTGTCTTCAGATGCAGCTTGAACTTGCCACCTTGCCTGTCAAAAGATGTGGAATGTCACTTGCCACGCTGCCTGCCACCAGATGTGGATTGTCACTTGCCACGTCACCTGTCTTCAGATGCAGCTTGTCACTTGCCATGTTGCCTGTCATCAGATGTAGAATGTCACTTGCCACGCTGCCTGCCACCAGATGTGGATTGTCACTTGCCACGTCACCTGTCTTTAGATGCAGCTTGTCACTTGCCACGTTGCCTGTCACCAGATGTGGAATGTCACTTGCCACGTTGCCTGTCACCAGATGCGGAATGTCACTTGCCACACTGCCTGCCACCAGATGTGGATTGTCACTTGCCACCAGTCACTTGCCATCAGATACCAGATATGTCACTTGCCACCAGATGTGAATTGTCACTGCATTGGTGGCAGTACTGGTCCTTTTAGCACAGAGGCCTGTGGTGGGTTCCAAGTGAAGGCAGGAGAGCGATGATGCCGGGCAGGCGGTGAGAGATGATGTCATCTCTCTGCCGCACATCCAACATTGAGGCTGATAGAACACCGGCTGTGAGGACGGAAGATCGGTGATGTGGGGGTGGAGATGATGTCATCTCTGCCTGCCCGCCTGCTCGCTTCTCTCATGGCAGCCGCCCAGCTTTCATGTCGCCCGCCCGGCTCTTTTATGCTGGCCGCACCCGTGGCCTGGCTGCAGAGAGGCCACGGCCCGGTAGTGGTTTGCGGTCCGGTGGTTGGTGACCACTGTTTTAAAGGACTATACAAGCTGGTGTGGCACTCCCATCCTTTCAAAACTTTTGAAACTTTCTGGGGGCCCAGCAAGACCCCACAGTTGCTGGTGATAGCATCTAGGACCACAAAGAACCCATTATGTTATAAAATGTCTCCATAAGGTTCAGCACTCCTACATCATAAAGATTGTCTATCTTTGTGTCATCATGAATGACATATAATGCAATACAAATAAATAAAAATACTGGAGAAGAGCTTTTGGTTCTTAATTCAGACTCCTTCCTATGACATGCTTAGTTCTTAGGTCTTAGTTCTTTAATAAATAAATGGTTTTGAACGCTTGGGCACCTCAAAGCAGTAGGAGGCATATTCAATAAACAGTACAAAGAATGAATGCAAAGTTCATTGACCAGCATCAACCATAATTTACACAAGCTAAAAAACACATGATGGATCTGCTTTTATGGGTACGGTATTGTGTGTCTTGCGCCTTAATTAAGACTACCTTTTTTTTTTTTGTGGTAATTTCACATGGAAGTTTTGTTCTGCCAAATTCTTTAAGATTTCCGAAATTCAGTTAGTGTTATACAGTATAACACCATGTGTTTACCAAACACTTACATAATAGCTCTATTGCCTTTTTTCCAGCAAGCGACTAAGTGAAATCTGACTCTCTGAATTTTCCCAATGGTCTCTTTAACAGTCTCTCACCTGTGCCAGTTGCTAATGACTGCAGTTGTCATTTTAGTCAATGTGCATTACCACATTACCTAGTCATTTGGAAATTATTTAGAAATAGCAGTATAACAAAGGTGCTGATGTGAAGGAGCAAAGTACATGAACCAAGTCGTAGACTTCAATTCAGACACTTGAAGATCGTGCCGGTTCAGGTTCCACTGCAAGGTCTTATTGCTGATAGACTTGAAAGAGTCCTAATGATGCAAATACATACAGCTAATCTTCATATATTATACTAATTTATTGCATTTACATTTTATACAACACTTTACAAAAGCATTGCTGCCAGTCCTAAATTCCAGAGCATATAACAACCTAATGGCTCTATCACAGTCATATACACTAGGAACACTGTGAAAGTCTGTTAAACTACTAGTATGGTTTTAAAATGTTTGTGAAAACTGAAGCACCAAAGGAATAATCCTAATAAATAATAAAAAAAATACATACAAACTATTGTAGGATTTACTAAAACTGGTACAAACAGAATCTGCTGCAGCTGTGCATAGTAACCAATCAGCTTCTAACATCAGCTTGTTCAATTAAGCTTTGACAATAAGCCCTCGTTCACACTGAAGGCGGGTTTGAAATTGTGCAACTTCGGGGGCACGATTTCAAACACGCATTTCAGTGCAAGTTTGGGGGCAATTTGAAAGACATCTGTGCAGGTTCATGCACAGATGTCAATTGAAATCGCCCCTGAAGTTGCCAAAAGTATGGCAGGAACTATTTTGGGAAATTGGTGCATTGCTGCAAAGTCGGCATCGCACCGATTGGGACAGTGCCGTTGCTGGCAATAGGCTGCGATTTGGCATGCGATTTGACATGTCGCCAATGTGAACGGGGCCTAAACCTAGAAGCTGATTGGTTACTATTCAAAGCTGCATCAGATTCCATGTGCACCAGTTTTATTATATCTCCCCCATTGTGTATTAAAAATCATATGCGATACAAAAATAAAATGCAACTGAGCTTTCAAATAAAATTAAATGGATAATAGAGGGAGCAGGAAAAGGAAAGCTTTTATATGTCTTATTTTTGTGTCTTCCAGCATCAGTTGCAAAGTCTATATCCAGGCATTCAGCTGCACTGAGATGGTTTACACAGAGGAAAGAATATGTTTCTCGCTCTTGAGGCTATACGTCCTTTGATACAAGAAAGTAGCTAGCTGCTTATTGGCATTTAATGATGTTATTAACCACTTGCCTACTGGGCACTTTCACCCCCTTCCTGCCCAGGCCAATTTTCAGCTTTTAGTGCTGTTATGCTTTGAATGATAATTGCGCTGTCATGTGTGGTATTTATTCACCACTGGGTTGTTGTTTTTTTGCTAAACAAATAAAAAAAGACCAAACATTTTGAAAAAAAAAGTTTTACTTAGTTTCTGTTATAACATTTTGTAAATAAGTGGTGGGCACAGATTGGCAGCACTGGTGTGCACTTATTGGCAGCACTGGTGGGCACTGTTGGGGCTGCACTGTCAATCAGGACAATGATGATCAGTGCCCTGATTGTCAGTGCAGATGTCCCCACTGAAAAATGCTGTCAGCGGGAGGAGAGGAATGCCAATAACCGACATTTCCTGTTTACACTGTGATCAGCTGTGATTGGACACATCTGATCACATGGCAAAGAGCCTACATCATAGGCTCTTTACCGTGATCGGTGAACAAGGACACGACACCACCAATCGCCACACTGTGTGCCCCCGCAGGCACTTATGCACGCCGAGAATAAGAGGATGTCCTCCTAAAAGTTCTCCCGCTCATCTGTCATCTTACTGTACAGCGGGCTGGAAGCAGATAAAGATAAACGTTATCCCTTCTGAAATTTTTATTTCCCTCTTACATGTTATTCAGTGTTGTCTTTGATTCACATACTCACCAGCATTGCCCTGCTCTTGATCTGCCGCTCAGGTGTGACAGTCTGGGTCCCGTGCCACCATCTTGGTCTTCCTTGACTGCTCGTCTCTTCCGAGTTTATGCAGCCAGACCACGTTAAATCATGCCAGCTCTGCCCACTGACTGCTCTGTTTCTTACTCCTGAAGCCTCCTGGGAAATGTAATGTAGATATCTCAGGGGGCTGTAAGAATGGCACCATGTCATTCTCACGTAGGTAAGAATGGTGTCAGGGGGCAGGGCTTGCAAAAAAGTAAAAATAATGTAGACAAATATAACAATTTTTTTCTTAGATTGCAGTTGATTGGGGGGGGGGGGGGCAATGGGGAGTGAAAATCTGCTTAATGATAAAACAAATGATCCAATCCATTGCTTTCTTCTGCTCAATCTTCAAATGTTGCTGAGTAGGGTGTTGGTACAGGCCCCAGAGTATACACAGTACAAGGTTTTAAATATTTTTTCTCGTTGATGGGGCTCATGGAGGATGACTTCTTTAGCCAAGATATATGTCTAGTGATCTGTAAATTTTTGGGTATTAACCTCACAAAGAGTAAGGCTCCACTCACATGTCTGCATTTAACCACTTCCCTCCACCCACAGTCAAGTTCCTCCACCCCAAACTCGCTCATCCGTGTCTTTATGGACCTTGCTTTGTGCCCTCGTTCAAATCATTTGGTGGAGGGGGGGGGGATTATGGTGCGAGGTTGTTTTTCAGGGGTTGGGCTTGGCCCCTTAGTATCAGTGAAGGGAGCACTTAAGGCATCGGCATACCAAGACATTTTGGACAATTTCATGCCCCAACTTTGTGGGAACAGTTTGAGGATGGCCCCTTCCTGTTCCAACATGACTGTGCACCAGTGCACAAAGCAAGGTCCATTAAAAACATGGATAAGCAAGTTTGGGGTGTAGGAACTTGACTGGCCTTCTCATCCACATCAGAGCCTAAATTCACATATGCGCTTCTGGAAGAATTGTAAAACATTCCCATAAATACACTTCTAAACCTTGTGGACAGCCTTCCCAGAAGAGTTGAAGCTGTAATAGCTGCAAAGGGTGAGCCAATTCAATATTGAACCCTACGGACTAAGACTGGGTTGCCATTAAAGTTCATGTAGAGGCAGGTGTCCCAATACTTTTGGTAATATGGTATATATATATATATATATATATATATATATGTAGCGGGTATGTACTATTTAGGGGCAGCATCTGGGTGGAAGTATGACCCAGATGCACTAATTGGTAGAGTAGGGCTGTTTTCATTCGTGTGAGGACATCAGGGGTGCTCAGTTCCCTGCAGCTCAGTAGGTGGCGCTGTCGCTTTGGGCCGGGGTTGAACCAACACTGCAGTGCCGTACCTTTTGTGACCTCTTGCAGCAGCTGTACAGCGGGGCGGGGAACCTGCTGTGCTTGCTGGGAGAGGGGATAAAAGGGGGAGGACATTTTCACCACGAGGTCCGAGTCCCAGGCACCTGCAGCCTGAGGGCTGCTGTCCGTGATCGGTGTCCAGGCGTCTTTGGCCTGGACACGTGCAGTTCATGTTCCACCCCAGACACCTTCAGTCTGGGGTGAGGTACTTAGCCGAAGGCCTGGGGCCCAGTACCTTCCACTGGGTCCCGCAAGGGAGGGATCATCCTAAGGTGCCCATGGTGTCGGGTGCCTGAATCCAGGGCGTAAGGGACCGGAGAGGTGACCTTCCCGTAGAGCTGGTGCAGCATATTGCCGGTGCCGGGTGGGCCTCCGGAGACCGTCCGGATGGATGTCTTTCCCTAACAAGGGCCAACTACAAAAGGAAGGTAGTACATGTTTCATGGTCGGTGGCAGAGACCTGCTCCCAGCACGGTTTCATGGTCGGTGGCAGCGGCCAACCTCACGGTCAGGGACCGTGCGCCAAGCCTATTTGCACTAGAAGGAATAGGACAGTTTACTGTGCCTGGACCTGCTCGTATCTACACCCCTGTCTGTTCATTTAAAAGTTCAACTGATGCTGTTCACTTGTCAAGAAGAATAAAGGAGTGTTGGACTTTTTATGGTGTGGGGCTCCATTACTGGCAGTCAAACCTCCACAGGAGAAGCATAGGCTCCATCCAGATCACAGGCCCGAAGGTAAAACAAGTGTTGGCTTGCACCTCTGCACATTAGAGGACATAGGCTGTAGTGAACCTCACCCTCCTCCCACATACCCCCAGACAAGTTCACATTTGAGGTGGAACCGTCCATTGAAAAGCCAAGAGCCATCTACCTCGACCGCACTGACGCCACTATTTAAGAAGGAGGAATCACTGCTTGGACAGCTGTCCCCACACGCACTGCCGGGAGCTTGGAGGAGGTCTCCATCAAGGAAGGGATATCCGAGGATGCTGCCTCGGTCACTGCAGGGTCCTTGCTCCCACCGTCGAAACGGAAGGTCGGCTTGGTAAAGGCTTCCTGTGGCCATGGAGGAGCTTCACCCCGCTGCTTGCCTGGCCTGGATGGATCCGGAGGGAAGAGCCCTGGACATCGTGACACTACTACAGGCCCAGGTGAGCTAGGGGTTGGGACTGTTGGTGTGGTTGGAGGTGTCGGGAGTCCACAGTCGGTGGAGCCCGCTGAGGGGGGTGACTCCGAGTCTACAAGGGGTTACCTGCCTGCTGAAATGTAGGACACCTCCGACCTGGAGTCGCTCTCCGACATTGGAGACGATGCAGAGATCGACAAGATTTTCTGTCAGAAGGGCTGGGACAAGATACCTCTGTCCTCGTCCCCTACCAAAAGGGACCCACCCATGTCGCAGGGGATAGTACACCCCAGGTGGAGGCACCAGCGTCTGAGGAGGGGTCCCGTCCCCAGTCTGCCCTTCGATATCCGGTGCCACCTCATCTAACACCGGGGGCCAGAGACTGTCGCTGCGGGCACCTATGCCCAAAATGGAGGTGGTCAAGGCACCTCGCCATCCGGATTGCATTGTATTGCCGGGCGTGGGGGACAAAGCTACTATGCCTCCCTTGGCCAGGCTTCAGTGCCTATTCTGCCAGAAGGTTGCCAACGAGTATGGGTGGGAATACCCATACTTATCAAAAGAACTGCTGTACGAGGTCGAAGTCTGCCGGGAGCGTTGGTACAATGACTTTGTATGGACACATATCAAAGTGCCACATGCACACAGGTACTTCGCCTGCTCTCCCAAGGCATCACAACGGTTCAAGGACTGCAAGGCAAAATGGATGCTGGGTCGGCACATCCTCGTGGATAAGGTGCTGATCCGCCGGAAAGATAAGGAGGATGTTGAGTATCAGATCGAGACCTTGGATCAGCACTGGAAGCCCCTTGTCCTGCCGCATCCCAGGTTCTATCTGTAGGAGAAAAGGACTCCTTTCCTTTGTCCTTTTTCCAAGCTGATGAACTTTCCGGGGTTTGTGGTTTTTTTTCTTCCCCCCGGAAAACCAGTGACTGTGCCCTAGGTAAAGGGGTGTTTGTGCTCTTCGCAGGAATGGAGACTGTTTCAGTTGTTTGTTCTCCTTTCTTCCCTCCCGCAAGCTAATCATGGACTTTGGGGTAGTTAGAGCCAAGACACAGAGAAGTTTTGTCCCAGGATTCAAAAAGCGCTCTTACCGCGGCACTGCCACCAGGTGGCAGTGTTGCGCACCGACATTCACTTTTCACACACACACTCTGGAAGGAAAGAATTTCTCTTAGGAGGAGTTTTTTTCGTTCCCACACGAACATATGTGTCAGGGATTTGTGTGCTTATTTTTTTTTTGTTTCCCCTCTGCAGGAGAAAGTCCGTCTAGACCGCTGAGAATGTGGTGGGTCTTAGTTAGTGATGTGGGCGGGGGAAAATGTCAATAATGTTGATGTGCTGACAATTTGTTATGTGTTTGTTTTCCCTTCCCTTCCATGTCAGGTTCAGGCACAAGGTCAAGTTTTTTTCTCTTTCAAAATTTTGTTTGCTTTTGAATTTCCCTTAGCTAGTCTCTGGATCGGGTTATGTTGGCTCCCTTTGGGGCATGGCTTATTCCAGACACTGGGGACCAGTGTCAAATTACTGGGGGGAGTGTGTAGCGGGTATGTACTATTTAGGGGCAGCATCTGGGTGGTAGTATGACCCAGATGCACTAATTGGTAGAGTAGGGCTGTTTTCATTCGTGTGAGGACATCAGGGGTGCTCAGTTCCCTGCGGCTCAGTAGTTCATGTTCCATCCCAGACACCTTCAGTCTGGGGTGAGGTACTTAGTCGAAGGCCTGGGGCCCAGTACCTTCCACTGGGTCCCGCGAGGGAGGGATCATCCTAAGGTGCCCGTGGTGTCGGGTGCCTGAATCCAGGGCATAAGGGACCGGAGAGGTGACCTTCCTGTAGAGCTGGTGCAGCATATTAGCCGGGTGGGCCTTCGGAGACCGTCCGGATGGATGTCTTTCCCTAAGAAGGGCCAACTACAAAAGGAAGGTAGTTCATGTTTCATGGTCGGTGGCAGAGACCTGCTCCCAGGCCTGTGGCAGGGGCCTCAACAGTTCACCCGGTCGGTGGCAGCGGCCAACCTCGCAGTCGCTGGTAGAGACCGTGCGCCAAGCCTATTTGCACTAGAAGGAATAGGAGAGTTCACTGTGCCTGGACCTGCTCGTATCCACACCCCTGTCTGTTCATTTAAAAGTTCAACTGATGCTGTTCACTTGTCAAGAAGAATAAAGGAGTGTTGGGCTCTATTACTGGCAGTCAAACCTCCACAGGAGAAGCAGAGGCTCCATCCAGAACACAGGCCCGAAGGTAAAACAAGTGTTGGCTTTCACCTCTGCACATTAGAGGACATAGGCCGTAGTGAACCTCACCCTCCTCCCACATACCCCTAGACAAGCCAGCCGTTTCACTGACAAGGGAGAAGGGGGTGAGGCTGCTACATATATATATATATGTATATATATATATATATATATATATATATATATATACTGTATATTTATATATATATAGATATATGTATATCTATATATATAGCGCTTACCATCCTCTACTCCTTGTCTTTCGGCTCCTTGCAGGAGGAAAGGGCACACCCAGCTCTATATGCCCGTACCCCCCTGTGTGAGGAGGTTGAGAGGTGTTGTGATGGGTCTTCACAGCCAGATACTCCCACAGTATGGTTCTTATCTCTATAGCCAATAAAGACAAGTCTCTATTTCCCCCAATGACTTCAATGTCCACACCAGCTGTAACTCCAACGTAGAGTTTATTTCTCTTAAACGACAGTCTCTAATAGAAGAGGTTGGAGGGAGAACAGGACAGCATAAGGTGTGGGAGAGGTCCAGGCACAAACGTAATACACTTCACTGCTTGGCTTCTCAAGCAGATTTAGCCCATTTGGATAGTCTCCCTAGATAGGGACTAGCAGCCAAAATGGTACTCGAACTAACCGCTCAATCACTATACGAACTGGTACCCTGGTCTCTGCCACAGACCTGGTGAACTTGGTCTCTGCCACAGACCTGGTGAACTTGGTTTCTTTAAAGCTTGGCCTCTTTGTAAGGAGAAGACATCCCTTCAGAGAGTTACCGGGCCCCTTCCTTCACTGTGACTTCTCACCAATCCCTCGGAACGGTCTTTCCCCGGCCTCCTCGTCTAAGGTGCGGGTCCCTTCGCAAGGCGGCACCCTGAGATTCCTCGATCCCCGACAAGCCCCAGCCGAAGGTGCTGGGCCCAAGGCCTTCAGTTGCAGCCCCAGGGCTATAGGTGCCTGGGACTGATTCACCGACCTCTGCCCCTGGGCCAAAGGTGCCCAGGGCGGACAGGAACACACACTCCCTGGGAGTAGGACTCCCGACAACGAACCAACCCCCAACAGGCAGCGTCTGCCCCTTTTATATCCTCTCCCAACATACACAGCAGGCCGACCACTCCCACTGTATGGTTGCCGAGAGGGGACACACAAGGCACAGCACTGTATCAGCAGTTCAACCCTGGCCCACCATGGCAGTGCCACCTGCAGGCCACAGGGAACAGTACACCGATACTCTTCCTGCAGACAAAATGGTTGATAATGTCCTAACAAATTAGGGGTTTGAGCATAACTACCACTCAAACACTACCTCTAAATTGAGGACCCCGCTACATATATATATATATATATATATATATGTATATATATATATATATATATATATGTATATATATATATATATATATATATATATATATATATAGATAGATAGATAGATAGATAGATAGATAGATAGATAGATAGATAGATAGAGATACATTTATTTTCGTATAAATATAAAAATAAAAATAATATCACACATTTACATAATACACAGAATGCTTATAATGTTTAATTAATGTTTTTCTTAATTTTCTTTTAAAAATAATTCCTTTAACAGCTTTTTATGCAAGGGGATATTACATGTACATTTTTCTATCACAAACACCATGGGAACATTAATGTTTACACAGCACACATGCAAATCCTAAAATATATTACAAACCCCAGAATAACTTCTCTGCAGCTATTTTTTCACATGCAGCAATTTAAGAATGCTTTCTCTGTTTTAATGAAAATGGTTATCCTCTTCCAGTGTCAGCATACTGTAAAAGCAACAAAGGAAGAAATAGAGGAAAAGATAAAAGCTTAATAAAGGTAAAAAAAGAAAGAATCTTGTTCGCCATTAGTGTTTTATGCCATTAATGCATCTACTAGCACTATTAGTAAAGTATTATTAATTGTGTTATTTTAACATTTAGAATACATAAATGTCTTCACTAATCTCCTCATTAAGAAAACAGCTGCACAGCTCTCAGGAATCCGGAATGCGGGAAGCAGGGAAAATTGCCATGGACATTCGTATATAAAACAGAGCTGTGCTCAACTTGCAAAGCAAAAATACAGTATGTACATTTGTCTGATAGCATTAATATATAGACTATTTATAGTTTTTAAAGGTTGTAAAATAATGTAATTGACTTACACAAAAAAATGAATAGAACTGGGTGGCACTGTCTCCAACAAGTGGTTGAAAATCCATTTATTGATAATGAATGTCTACAACAGGGCCACATTAAATCAAGAGAACTGTTGTGTTACCCCAATGACCACCAATTAAATCCTTTTTTACAAATTGGCCAAGAAAACATTGACAGTGATAATCTGATTGGTTGCTACTGGAGAAATACAGTTCTTTGAAACTTTTTTATGTGGATCTGTTTGCTTCCCTTCAGATCAGGTGTTTCCTTACTTTATCTCAATCCACATGCAGTAACTGTAAATGGGTTTGACAGTTTGACTGATACAGTAGGGCGTATCTCAAGGAAAATATGAACATTTCTTCATACCTGATTTGTCAATAAACTGAGATCCCCTGAGAAAGAGTTTGCATAACAAGAAACTATTCAAGTAGGTGAATGTTCACAGTGTTATTTTTTACATGGAGTCATACTAAAGAAAGCAAATAATATCTACTTTGTTGCTCTAGCCTAAGCTGGTCCCATTGGGAGGTTTGTATGGTCTCAGCTTTTGGACAAATCCAGTAAGTAGAGGTATTAATATTTCCTTGGTATTGTTACATTAGTGCTTTAGCTGAACCCAGATAGCAAGCAATTGTCCTGCAAGTTTGAAAATAACTTGCTAAGCTATTGATAGACTTGCCAGGCTTCACAAGTTTGTTGCACAATTGCAGCAAGTCCGCATTGCATGACTCCAGATCACCTTTCTTTGCAAACATTTTGCAAGTCTGCTGCAAGTTCTAGTTCAGTTATGTTGTGCAATAGTCATCCCACCACAGGGGTCACTGTGGCTGAGTTTTCATGCTGTAGACTTGCAGAGCTCTTGCTGTAGACTCACCACTGCAACTTTGCTCTTGCTAGAGACTTGCCATGCAAATTTGCTACAAATTGGAAAAGTGTCATCTAGAACTTGTGCTTCAAGAGCTCTGCAAGTGTGCAACTTGCCAGTGAAAATGTGCAGCAAGTTAACAATTCAACACTACCACAAATATGTAGCAAGTTATCCTTGCTATCTGGGAAGAAGCTACATACACAGTTGAAAAACTCTTATAGGAACTGATTTACCTGTGCAAGTAATTCAAAATTCCATGCAAAGCTAGGTCACAAAAACAATCCTGCTTTCCTACTCATCAAATTAGGAGAAACAGCACACAGATGAGGTGACCCTTTTATTCACTTTGCTGCCTTGTACAGAGGATAACAGGAAGCAAATAAACAGACAAATTCAGGCATTTAAACCAGTTTTTCCTTACTCCAGCAGCCTTCCTATATCTGTACAACAAGTTCCTCAAAGCCTTTTCTCTAACATGCTACAGCCAGTGGTCACACAATGATGTCATCAAGTACAATGCTGAGCCAATAGCCCTGCATTGTGCGTCAGGACCACAAGGGACCACTCACAACCTGGAGTGGAGGAACTATAGCCTGCTGTAGAGAGACGTAAGATAAGTATTACATCTTATTCTTCATCACCTAGAGTTAAAGGGGTTGTAAAGTCAGAAGGTTTTTTTATCTTAATGCATTCTATGCATTAGGCCAGGGGTCTCCAAAATGCGGCCCAAGGGAGGGATGTGGCCCTTTAATTTCCTTTGTCTGGCCCTTGGGGCACTATCCCTCCCACTGATATGAGACCCTATTCTGCCATCTGACACCGACAATGGAGCACCATTTCTCCCACTGACACCACTAATGGGGCACTATTCCTCCCTATGATGCCAGCAATGGGTCACTATTCCTCCCCCTAATACCAGATGTTTACTCCCACTGATGCCAGGAAAATTTCCACTCCCGCTCGCCAAAGTCCAGCCCTCCAAGGGTCTGAAGGACAATAAACCGGCCCTTTGTTTAGAATGTTCGGAGACCCCTGCATTAGGTTAAAAAACCTTCTGTGTGCAGCAGCCCCCCTCAGCCCCCCTAATACTTACCTGAGCCCCATCTCTCTCCAGAGATGTCTAGGAGATCCTCGGCCATCTGGGACTCTCCTCTTGATTGGCTGAGACACAGCAGCGGTGCAATTGGCTGAGGTTCTGCCACAGGTGTGCAAACTGGAAGGTCAGCTTTAGGCACTGCCGCGCCATTGGTTGGTGCAATCATTTTAAAGAAAAAAAGTATTTTTATTAATTGAAAAAAATACCATTCTTAATATTGATTGGGTTTAATTATATTTTAATCGGTCCTCCAGTTTTGTCCAGTGCACTTACTGGATGGTCTTATTTCCTGTTATCAGCCATTTGTACCCAGAGTCTCTAAGAGACCGTATTAGGAAAGGTATGAGGGGGAAAACAGGAAAAGAAACCTGGGGTGTGCCATAGTCCAGTGGTCAGTATGCCTAAAGGGGGCATACCCAAATATAAGTAAAAAATAAGAAAAAAGAAAGAAAATGCAAAGGGTGGGTGGGCCACTAGAGAAACGCCAACAGGAAATGGAGGATAGAGGGCGGAACAATTGGGGACTTAATTGAAGGACGCATCCTGGCCAGTTTGCCTCACAGTGCTGCCGGCTGGCTGAAAGATCCTGGCACCGTGAGCTGTGTACTTTTGAAGGAACTTTTTGCAAAGTGTCAGTGTGGTTACACGATTTTGTGGCGTAAGATTGTGACATGACGCAGCGGCACTCATCAAGTCTGTGGCAGAGACTTTGAACGAGCTTCGCACCGGTTGCTAGGTCAGTGAGAGTAGACCTATCCGGTGGTTGCAGAATCCAGCGTGGAACTGATTTGTCCTCTGGGTCTAAGATTGTGCCCGTGATCCGCAAAGCAAGGTACCTGAACCTCCCCTATCCCTCTACCCCTCTGTTGTAACTGGTATAATAAAGCTCTTGAAGAAAAAGTAACCAAGCGTTGGTGTGAACATTCATGAAAGCTCTTCAAGAGGGATCCCTGACACGAGTGTGGTGAACAGAAAGGTAAAGGTAGGCCCAAAACTTTAAACCAGCAGCTCCTACGGGGGTAGCGCTACACTAATAAAAAAAGTAGGTCAGTCAAAATTCATGTCTCCCCCCTTTTTTTTTTATAAATAGAAGTCTATTTGTAGGCTTGCAGCGTGAGGGAGGCTTTTTGTGAACTGGTGCAAAAACAAAAAATACAGGTAGAATAGACTTTTAATGTAGAGGTAAATATCCCACTGTTCTATGAATTGATTTTATGGCCACTTTCTCTCATTGATTTTAAATATATAGAGTAAGCACACTACATAACAAAAATGCTTTAGCAATAAAGTTGTATTAGGCATATACAGTACACACAATTATGCAATAGGTACAAATATCCAATTCATATCACATCAAGCATAATACAGCATAGGTATTCACTTCACTGTTGAATCAAACCAAGAAAAATACATGCACTTGAATCATATAGCAGCTGATGTTCACAATACATACAGGACCCAGAATAAAGTAATGAAAAGGATAGCTGAGCCAGACCCTGGTGAGAAGAGTGAGGAGGAGGAAAAATCCTATAATTCAGGGATGTAAGAACCCACTTTCTCAAGAACCCTTATGCCTAATTGTAACGGGAGGGCCTGTGGAACCCAGAATCTCTTAGAAAGTATGGGAAACCCTTGCTTCAGCTCCCCATGCACCTCTTATGTCTAAATCACCCTATGTCCATTAGGGGCATAGGGTGACTGAGAAATTATATCTTGGACTACTTCAAATGAGACAGTAATATTCATTAACAATATCTCTCAAGAAATATGAAGATCAGGGATGAGCCGAACACCCCCCTGTTCGGTTCGCACCAGAACCTGCGAACAGACAAAACGTTCGTGTGAACTTTAGAACCCTATTAAATACAATGGACTCGAACGTTCGAAATCTAAAGTGCTAATTATAAAGGCTAATATGCAAGTTATTGTCCTACAAAGTGTTTGGGGACCCGGGTCCTGCCCCAGGGGACATGTATCAATGCAAAAAAAAGTTTTAAAAACGGCAGTTTTTTCGGGAGCAGTGATTTTAATAATGCTTAAAATGAAAAAATAAAAGTGAAATAATCCTTTAAATTTCGTACCTGGGGGGTGTGTATGATATGTCTGTAAAGTGGCGCATGTTTCCCGTGCTTAGAACTGTCCCTGCAAAAAATGTCATTTTTGAAAGAAAAAAAGTCATTTAAAACTCACTCGCGGCTATAATGAATTGTCGGCTCCCGGCAATACATACAAAAGTCATTGATAAAAAAAAAAGCGTGGGGGTTCCCCAGAATTCAATTACCAGGCCCTTCAGGTCTGGAATGGATATTAAGGGGAACCCCGCCGCAAATTTAAAAAAAAATTGACGTGGGGTTCCCCCAAATATCCATTCCAGGCCCTTCAGATCTGGCATGGATTTTAAGGGGAACTCCACACCAAATTTTTTTAAAAATGGCGTGGAGTCCCCCTAAAAATCCATACCAGACCCCTTATCCGAGCACGCAACCTGGCCGGCCGCAGGGGAAAAGGGGGGGACGAGAGAGCGGCCCCCCGCCCTCCTGAACCGTACCAGGCCACATGCCCTCAACATGGGGAGGATGTCCCCATGTTGATGGGGACAAGGGCCTCATCCCCACAACCCTTGCCCGGTGGTTGTGGGGGTCTGCGGGTGGGGGGCTTATCGGAATCTGGAAGACCCCTTTAACAAAGGGGACCCGCAGATCCCGGCCCCCCCCTATGTGAATTGGTAAGGGGTACATTGTAACCCTACCATTTCACGAAGAAAGCGTAAAAAAATGTTTAAAAAAAACACACAAACACCTTGAAAAAGTCCTTTATTAAAAAAAACAAAAAAAAATAATAAAAAAAAAACAACATTCCAGCGATGAAATCCAGTGTCCCGCGGTGATCCGATGTCCAGCGCTGTCCTTCATTGGTTGTGCCTGAGCGGACCTGATGGGGAACTCCCTCTCAGTGTTTTAAATGTATAGACCCACCCCTTCTAAAGTTCCCCATCAGGTCCGCTCAGCGGACCAGATGCGGAACATGAGAAGGGGCGGGTCTATACATGTATTACCAAAGTGAGAGAAGTTCCCCATCAGGTCCGCCCCCTCGGTATGTCGGACCTCGCCTACGTCATTGGCCTGAGCGGGGAACTTCCTTCACTGTGCTGAGCGGACCTGATGGGGAACTTTAGAAGGGGCGTGTCTATACATTTAAAACACTGAGAGGGAGTTCCCCATCAGGTCCGCTCAGGCACAACCAATGAAGGACAGCGCTGGACATCAGGATCGTCGCGGGACACTGGATTTCACCGCTGGAATGTTTTTTTTTTTTTAATAAAGGACTTTTTCAAGGTGTTTGTGTGTTTTTTTAAACATTTTTTTACGCTTTCTTCGTGAAATGGTAGAGGTACAATGTACCCCTTACCAATTCACATAGGGGGGGGCGGGATCTGGGGTCCCCTTTGTTAAAGGGGTCTTCCAGATTCCGATAAGCCCCCCGCCCGCAGACCCCCACAACCACCGGGCAAGGGTTGTGGGGATGAGGCCCTTGTCCCCATCAACATGGGGACATCCTCCCCATGTTGAGGGCATGTGGCCTGGTACGGTTCAGGAGGGAGGGGGGCCGCTCTCTCGTCCCCCCCTTTTCCCCTGCGGCCCGGCCAGGTTGCGTGCTCGGATAAGGGGTCTGGTATGGATTTTTAGGGGGACTCCACGCCATTTTTAAAAAAATTTGGGGTGGAGTTCCCCTTAAAATCCATGCCAGATCTGAAGGGCCTGGAATGGATATTTGGGGGAACCCCACGTCAATTTTTTTTTAAATTTGCGGCGGGGTTCCCCTTAATATCCATTCCAGACCTGAAGGGCCTGGTAATGGAATTCTGGGGAACCCCCACGCTTTTTTTGTTTTTTTATCAATGACTTTTGTATGTATTGCCGGGAGCCGACAATTCATTAATAGCCACGAGTGAGTTTTAAATGACTTTTTTTCTTTCAAAAATGACATTTTTTGCAGGGACAGTTCTAAGCATGGGAAACATGCGCCACTTTACATGCATATCATACACACCCCCCAAGTACGAAATTTAAAGGAATATTTCACTTTTATTTTTTCATTTTAAGCATTATTAAAATCACTGCTCCCGAAAAAACTGCCGTTTTTAAAGCTTCTTTTTGCATTGATGCATGTCCCCTGGGGCAGGACCCGGGTCCCCAAACACTTTTTAGGACAATTACTTGCATATAAGCCTTTATAATTAGCACTTTAGATTTCTCCCATAGATTTTTCGAATTTGCCGCGAACACCCCAATTTGTTCGCTGTTCGGCGAACGGGCGAACAGGCAATGTTCGAGTCGAACATGAGTTCGACTCGAACTCGAAGCTCATCCCTAATGAGGATATTATCCCCTGTGTGCTGTGAGGTCTATGCCCAGGAAGTATAACTCCTTATATGGGCATTCCAGGAAGATCAATTTAAGAGTCATTAGATCTCATTGTTGCTTGTGCTAATTGACCCTGCAATTATGTGAAGGTGTATTTGTGATAATGTTGATTGTGTCGTCTGATCTAACAGACGCCAAGTCTGGCCTAAAGGTCATGTCTCTGAGTCATCAGCTGCTGTAAGGGATTAGTTAATTAGCTCATGTTAATTAGGTCTGGACACAGGTGTATTTTCAGAGTAATATGAGCAGGATATGTATGCACCTCCTATATAAGCCTGTAGTCTTTCAATAAAGATTGGGATTTCTGCTTGAACCTCATACAGAGCCTTGTCTCTTATTTGGGGGAGAATTATTCGTCTGGGTTTCTTGTTCGCCTGACTGGAGTGTCTGGTAGCGACCTTGTGTTCGGGAATGGAATATCCTAAATTACGTTAACCCCTTTCATACACAGGGTGTCGTAACACTAATTTACCATCCAAGCATATGCTTCTTATATACAATGGTTGCTACTAGCAGCTACCCAGCCGGCTGTATGTGACATCACGTCAGGTTCCTGGTTTCGGGAGGGACATCACTTATGGTTCCCCCCTACTCTCAGGACTTGCCAACCACGGAATTACTAGATTATGTGCCAACCAGCTTCTGATAGGGCAAGCCTGCACGGGGGAGGGGGGGACCTATTTTGTCTAAGTACAGCAAAAATAAAAAGATGCATGTAATGTGGTAGAATTAATGCTAAACAAGAACTCTGTTGGGGAAGTTTCAGGGAGCAGCTTCCAAAGGATGGCTTGTTGAAGTTTAAAAATCTAAAATCTAAACAAAATGACCATGAATAGGAAAAGAACAAGTGTATAGCAAGTAAATATACTAGAAAAAAACAATGTGCTCCCAATTTAGAACACTCTACACGTACTTAATACAAATATATATAAAAAGAAAACAGTTAATCATACATATACTGTATACAGCAGAGAATGAACTGCTCTCCATAGCTGGACATACACCATGCAATCCATTTGTCCAATATTTGCACAATTCTTTAGCAGGTTCATACAGACTGCACAAAATATAGAATAACCTATGCAATGCTAACATATAGCAACTAATCAAGCAAGTCAGAGAACTGAATAGTAACCGTTTGATCTAAAGGAGACCGTCCAATCTGATTGTAGAGTGTATGGCCGATGTACGTTGGAACCAAAGAAATACTGTAAGGTCACATTCTTCATTCATACCCTTTGGGTAGAACATGTATAGTTTATAAATCCAGTATAATTCCCTCTGGAGTATTGGCATTGCCAAGTCTCTCACCTCTTGGTGGACTTCCTCAATCACAGTGAACCATAATTGTGAGCTGTTGTGATTTGCATTCCATAAATGGCATACTACTGGCAAATTCTCCAAATTCTGATTGACAGACTGTATGGAAACCCACTCTTTAGATCTTTTGGATGCATACTTTTTCTATGCAGGTATGTATTCCTTTCATTTTTTTTTTTTATACATTGGTGTGTAAAGCACCATTTCCTGTATCACAAGGAGAAGGAGATCCTGGGGTGGCATCCATCTGGCTATGCCTTAAAATCTAGTAAACCTGCCTCTGTACCATGCCAGATGAAGCAGATGTCACCTATGTACCTGAGCCAAATGAGGACATGGTCCAGGTACAATGGGTGGTCAAATACATATCTATCCTTGAAATCACCATATTAGCATAGATAGGGCCACATTGGACCCCATAGCTGTGCCTTGGCATTTCTGATACAATTCTCAAATGAAGAAAAAATAATTCTTTGTGAGAAAATTTCTTTTTTTTTTTTTTAATAATATTTGGGGGTAGAGACATGTCAATCAGTACCCTGGATATCACCCTGAGCCCATCGTCATGTGAAATGGATGTGTATAAATTACACACATCCATGCAACAAATAAAACAACCCTCAGGTAGTGTCTCTATATGGCCAAGGTGATTAAAAAAAATACTGGTGTATAGCAGAAATGGACACATACCTAACACATTGGGACACAGAATCTGATCTGAAAAAATAGCTAGAGACTGAAAAACCAAATTGTTTTCAGCCACAATGGAACATCTTGGGGGTTTTGTTGGGTGCTTGTGGATCTTAGGGAGGCAATAAAAGGCAAAAGGGGTTATTGGAAAATCAGTAATCAAGTTTTTTTTTGTTTTTTTTAATCAATGATGCCCTGTTCTGAAGCATCATTCATGACCAGTGGCAGCTGGTGGTTTCTTGCAAACAACCACCCCCCCCCCACGGCACCTCAAACCCCCCCGCTGTCTGCCAGTCCACCGGCACTTACCCCATCTAGATGGCGCAGGTCACCCAGGCTGATGACATGGATTAACCTCAAGTGCAGGGTCTACATACTAACCGGTATTCACCAGAACTCCTGATGGTGGAGACGGGCTGTATGTTAGTACCAGGTCGCGGTCCTCAGGATTGCCCCACAAAGAGGTGAGCAAGCCAGGGTCAAGTAGCAGATATAGCAGGTAGGGATTAAGCAGAAGCATAGTCGAGGAACAAGCCAAAGGTCGGTAATGAATAGAAATAGCTTCAGGAAGTTCAGGGGAGGAGCTAAGAGTTCTAGGTTCAAGGCAGAATCATTCAAGGAATTGTCCAAGTAACTGTCCAGCATTCCTGGTGGCTCAGCAAGCAGGGTCATTGCTGACACAACAGAGATCCCAGGTTCAAGTCCAGGCCCTAACAATATCTGAACATCAGCTGCTAGATGATTCAAGTGGTGCTCACTGTACCTATGCCTGTATTTTGTTGGATGGATTCAACAATGAAACAAATAATTATGCTGACATACATGGATATTTCTACTTATTGTATAATTGTATATATATGCCTAATACAACTTTTTCTACTAAAACATTTTATATGCAATATACTTACTCTACTGTAGATGGGGTTTAAGTGCCTTAAAAATAATCCATTGTGGGTTGCTAAATGGTGTAGATAAGAGTGGTGTGCAGAACTTTATTGAATTACACTTTCTCTCATTGTCCTAGGATGCAGTGCCCACCCTGTCTTTTAGATCTGTTTTGCTACCAGTAATTTGATCTAAAAGCAAAATTTCACAACACATTTCATGTTAGCTAGATAGGCAGTTAAGGACAAACAATCATCTGCATAAGCCCTTAAAATTAAGAAGCAATGCACGGAAGGGCAGATCTCTGGTAAACCACTTCAACATGCTGCCTTGTTTTGTAAATTAAACTTACCAGAAATTCCTCTAAGGAAAAGCATGTTTCAGTTTTACTAAGCTCTCGGTCGATAATGTTTGGGTCTCCTAACCCGTACTATTTTATTTAATTTTCTGTTCTAAATCAAAGACGCAGGATCAGATCTTAAGAACGTGAAGCTTCTCATTTTGGCTGTATTATTCTTTTCAAATCCAAAGATTTGCATAACGTTGTCTACATATTTTCCTTATGAGTGACTTTGCTGCTAATGATTTGGGGGATTGTAGTTCAATTTCCTCCTCTTATGCCTACTGGAAAAATATTTAGTGAATATGGCAGCGTATGGGTAACATATGAGTATTACAGTTGAGCAATTTCCTTTGTCTGTGGATTGTATATCCCTTCCCAGCTGTGCAAAAAGCAATGAAACAGGTCAGACTTTAAATGTTCTTTGAAAATAAAATTTGTTATTTTGTAACTTTCCAATGGTACGTGGAAACAGCTGAAGCTTCTGAACTACTTCAAACAAATTATCTTGTAAGCAGCATGCAGGCCTGGAAAGTGTAAAAATCAGAAACACGATTTTTTTTTTATCGTGTTTACATATGTTTGATTTTAAGAGATTCAAAATTGGGGCGTTTTGAGTGCCAAGCAAAGTGATGTTTTATAACAAGACTTGGCTTTTGTTTAAAAGAAATATAGAATGATATTTCCATAGTGTTTCATGATATCTAGATAGGTAAATGGCTAACGGAGCTTCAAACTATCCTCACTTTTCTGTAACTATTCTGATTTTCATTTGAGTCTCTGCAGATGTGGTTTTTAAATTTTTTCACTGTCAAATGTAAAAAAGAGATGTTTTTAATTGAAACATAGATGGGTAGATAAATAGATACTGTAGATACTGTAGATAGATAGATAGATAGATAGATAGATAGATAGATAGATAGACTTGACTTATTTTTGCACCAATGGTTGAATGGATTATCAAAATAGATCTGCTGTTAAATGTGGTTAGATGTACTGTAGGTATTTATTGAACAATGGTAAATCCAGTGGTGGCCCGTCTAATCCATGCGCCCGGCCCCTTATCTACATGCAGGGCATCAGGCGCATGGATTTCAATGGGGGTTTCTTTTTTTTCTGGAAGAACATGATTAGAGCCTGAGGCTCTAATTGTCTTCAAAAAAGGGTGGGCTTGGGGTGCAGAGCACTGCACCCTGAGCCCACCCAGTTGTGTGACAAAAGCAAATTAATATTCGCTATTGTCTTCCTGATTCTCCTCCCGGCCAATCAGGAAGCCGAGGAGGAAGCGGCTGAGGAGGAGGAGGAGACGCAGGGGAGGCCATCGTGAAGGCTGTCAAGGGGGAGGAGACGCAGGAAGGAGTCCAAGCTGTCCGCGAGCGACGGGGGGGTTTGACCAACCGACCGAACAGTGCTTCAAAAAATGGATCACCAGCCGCCACTGGGTAAATGGCCAGACTTTTGTACTAAGTAATTGTATACTAGTCTTTATTCTTTTCTTTTCTATCCTTAAAGTGGATGTAAACCAGATTCATGAAACTTGAGCTGGCCACATATATCTGCAGTGTTTTCTTATCTCTCTTCAAAGCACTATGTACCGTAGCTGTCTCCTAAACCATGCTTCTGTTATCAACCTGATAACTTCTGACAAGTTCTCCATCAACTGAGATAAAAGCAGGCTGAACTATTCAACGAACAGCTCTAAAAGTCTCTACCTATGAGGAGAGGGGGTGTGTGCCTTTCCACCAATCAGCTGTCTTGGCTGTATGCCTAGACTTCACTGCACTGCTTAACAGGGAGAGAAAATCTCCTAACACAATCTGAACTTTCTAAAGAGTGTATAAAGCTGAAGACAACAGATATACATGTCAAAGTTATGTAGGGAGATTTGTTTCATCTCTGTGTATCATCTGAGGCTGGTCACTTCACTCAGTTTACATCCACTTTAACTAAGAAAACAGAAAAGCTGTAGATTTGTTTGCTACAGACAAATCTGGGAGCTTGTCTGCAACAATAAATGGCAGTAAAAAGCTGCTACAATCTCAAAGGTAACAGCCAAAAGCAGGGATGGTTTAATGGGTGGCAATTAGAGCTATGAATTAAATATATAAATACCAGATACACTATTTTCTAGTGTTACTTAGCCTTGACCTCTGCTATCTGTGTGTTACTTACTCATGACCTGTGCTCTCTGTGCTTTACTTACCGTTGTCCCCTGCAAACTTACCCTCCAGCTTTCTGCCCTTACCTCAGTATGGGCTTTTAGTTTAAAAGCTGGGGGAGTTTGAATGGACTGTGAGCGTGCTGATCAGCATGGTATTAAAATTACAAGTCTGTCTGCCACTGTGGAAGATGGGACTTGTAGTGCATTCATTCACAGATTGCTGTGAAATGATGTGGGTGTGCGGATTTCAAGTAAGACGTGGGTGCAGGGGAGAAGAACGCTGCCACTGTCATGGGAAAGAGGGAAGCAAGGAGGGAGTGTTAGGGAGATGCTGAACATGTTAATGCCCTTTCACACATGTGGACAGTATGTCCGCTTTTTCATCCATCCGTTTACGGATGAAAAAGGGACATACATGTATCCCTATGGGATAGCGGGTGTCAGCGGATGAACATCCGCTGACACCCAATCTCATCAGTGTCCGCTATGCTCCGTTTCTGCAGACGGAGGAAAATCCTATTTTTCCATCCGTCTGCAGAGCGAATTGGATGAGCACGGACAGACGGTCCGTGTTCATCCGATCCCCCCATAGAGGAGAGCGGAGATCTGACAGGGCGGTCCCTGCACAGTGTGCAGAGACCGCCCTGCCATCTGCCGGCTCAGCGGGGATTAACGGAGCAAGCGTATGTTCACGGGGCGGATCATTACAGAATCCGCCCGTGTGAAAGGGCCCTTACACCCTAAATATGAGAGTAACAATGTTACATTTTCAAAAGGTAAACTTATCATTTCACCTACCCATACTGGCATATGTGCACCGTGACCCAACAACACTGCCCTATTTATCAGGGAAGGGGACTAGATTTTTCTCTTCTGCAGTTTTACTTTAACTTACAGCTCTTCTTCCTTACCCTCATCATATATCTCGACAGTGAAAAGAAAAAGCAGCAAACCCATCTCTCTGTCATTCTGCTCCCTACTTTGCTTTTGGCTCTGCAGCCTGCCTGACTGATTCCTTGTGCT
This sequence comes from Rana muscosa, assembly GCA_029206835.1. Classification (NCBI taxonomy): domain Eukaryota; kingdom Metazoa; phylum Chordata; class Amphibia; order Anura; family Ranidae; genus Rana; species Rana muscosa. The sequence continues at coordinate 64,634,815 of JARGYO010005626.1, read as the reverse complement.
GATTTTCTTTCCCCCTCTCTGAACTCTTTACAAAAGTCTGCAAGAGACTGATACCAAGTCATATTCAGGTACTTACATTGTTTTCATTAAGGTGACATTGAAGGCAGATTTTTTTTATTAACACACGTTATACTTACCTGCTCTGTGCAGTGGTTTTGCACAGAGCAGCCCCAATCCTCCTCTTCTCAGGTCCCCTGCCAGTGCTCCTGACCCCTTGCTATGGGGGCACCCAGGCCACTGATCTTTGTTTCCCACATGGAGCAATGCTTGGCCCCACCCCCGCTCTCTCCTCATTGGCTCCTGATGCTGTCTCAGCCAATGGGAAGGAAGAGACCTGGGAGAGCCACTGCTCTCGTGCACATCGCTGAATCAAGATGGGGTTCAGGTAAGTATTGGGGGGGGCTAGGAGGATTTTTACCTTCACGCATAGCCTTTACAACCACTTTAAAATACATATAATGGTGTTATGTTTCATTAAATTGTGCCTTTTCTATCTTCCTGGAGTACAACTTTAAAGAAACCCACATTCAACTTTAAAAATTAGGAAGGGAAGTAGAATTATTAGAATCAACATAAACTTGCTTCGCTGCTGTAATAAAGAGAGCCCACAGTGCTTTAAAGCAACATCATAGGTTCAGTTAAAAAAAAAAATAGCAAACATGTCATACTTTTCTGCTCTGTGCAGTGGTTTTGCACAGAGCAGCCCTGCCCCTCCCCTTTTTAGGCCCCCCACCTGCATTCCTGGCTCCTCCTCTTCAGCCAACACCCCCAATAGCAACCCACTTGTTCTGGGGGCACTGGCACGTGCTTGCACCTGAGTCCAGCTCTATGAATCCATAAGACACACAGAGCCATGACTTGCCCCCGTCCCTGCTCTCTCCTCATTGGCTCACTGGCAATGATTGACAGTATTAGGAGCCAATGGCTGCTGTCTCAGCCAATGAGGAATCAGTGACCTGGGAGAAGCTCACCTGTTATGCACATTGTTGAATCAAAAGGAAGCTCAGGTGGAGTATTGGACCGTTGAACATGCATAGAATGAAGTTAAAAAACCTTGAGTCTTTAAAACCACTATAATTCCAGGTCATATGACTTTATGACCTAAACTCTGAATTAGGTCACATGACCTGCAACAGCCCTGCTTTGTAGGCACTGATGCCAGCAGAGTTTTTGTTTACTTTGCCGAAAGACTCCCTGAATGCCAGGGTATTCATTCAAATAACAGAGTAGTGAAGTGTCTCAGGATTTGTTTGTTACAGTATACACATAAAATTATGTTAATGCTGATACCTATTCCTGTCTTACTTAATGTCCCTCTAATTGTTGAAAATGGACCATCCTTTTAAGGTTGTGTCAAAACACAAACTTTACTTGTGGTACATGGTTTTCCAGGTTTTCCACAAATTACACACTCACACTAACAGCAAATCCAATGCTGTCCTGCTGCACTTCATCAATCTGCATCCTCAAGGGCTGACTGTCTCTTGTAGCCACACCCATGAGGACTCACATGCACTGAAGAACCAGGAGGAAGCAACTAGTTCCTTGATAACACACAGGGCCACATGTCCTTGGGAATGCCAAAGCCTCCGGGAATGCATTATTTTAGTATCATAGGAGGTTGCGGGTGAGTAGGATGTCATTCTTGCCTAGATGAGAACCCCAGAAGTGCAGGGACATGTCCACAAAAATTAAAACAGCTTTACCTTAGGCTCCATTCAAACCGGAGCGTATCGATAAGGTGGCGTTTTTCAGTTGTTTTTTTAAGCTTTTTCTGCAGCTTTTTACAAGCTTTTTAAAAGCGGTTTAGTGTATTACAAGCATTTTACAGCTTCAGGTGTTTTTGTTTAGCCAACAGAAAGCACTAGAGGGAGGAGAGGAAGAGGAAATTAGGGGTGGAGAGCTGCTATTTGAGCTTTTTACGTGTGTTTTATGTGCGTTTTTCTGCTCGAGTAGGGCGTTTCTATTGGGCCAAAAACGCTTGTAATCTGCCAAAAATAAGCTTTTTTGAGCGTCAGGTGTTATGCTTCAGGCAACAGAACGCTCATATGTGAACAGGTGTTATTGAAATAAAAGGGATTTTGCTTGTTGGGCGTTTTGAAGCTGGAGAGCTGAGCGTTTTACAAGCTGAAAAATGCTCAGGTGTGAACAGGGCCTCACAGTCATATAGTTGCTTGTCTTCTTGTTGGCTTGGAGAATGCCAAATAGCATCAAACCCCCAAGTATCTTAACTAAAACCCACAAAGTAAATATTAATTTATTTTAAATATGAATAGCATAAAAAGCACCTAATTTTAAGGAATACAGATTAGCGGCGCCTGATCCTTTCCTGTAGTCACTATCACTTTACTCTGTAAGTTTCCAAGCAATCAACAATAAAAGAGCTGTGTGAAACTGTCAGAAAAGGAGATAGAAAATAACAATTATTTACAAGGCAGCAAAAGCTTGCAAAGAAAAATCTAAAATGTTGACACCAGAGCTAAAGAATTCCATTACGCTCATTGCTTCTCTGACATTATTTTAGATTTTGTAAAACTTTCCAGCATACTTCACATGACAGTCTAGTCTTTATTCAGCATAATGAATTCCAAGTTGATTAATTTCAGATGAAGTTATACTTTCAAGAATAATTTATTACAGTTCAGAAAGGAACTTGGTTTTTGTGAGTGTTGCTATCAATGATATCCAACATACAGCACCCAGCATGTATTTTAAACTAGAAAAGTAAAATAAAACAGAAAGATTTGAACAAATGTATAAGTAACGTAAGCCGCTGGGTATGTTTTCAGTTATATTAAATAGTAGGGTGTGTTTTGGTGGCCAGGAAAATTTACAATGATTTTACTGAGTACAAAAATGACCTAGAATATTATTTTATGTCATCTGTTTTCAGATGTTCTTTGCTGCCTGTTAAATATAAAGTAAATTAGGTAATTAAACTAAATGAAGCACATGTTCAGTAGATGATCACAATAATGCTACCCAATAGCATCATATGTTATGACATCATAGACAAGTAACTTAAAGTGATATTAAATCTTCTTTTTTCTGTTAAAATAATAAACATGTTATACTCACCTGCTTTGTGCAATCGTTTTGCACAGAGCAGCCTCAGTCCTCCTCTTCTGGGGTCCCTCGCCGGTGCTCCTGGTCCCTCCTCTGCGACGAGTGTCCCCAAAGGTAGCCGCTTCCTATTGGATCACTCATGCGGGCTCTCTCCCAAGCTGTTAACACAGACAGGATGACTCAGTTCCGCCCCCCCCCTCTCTCATCGCAGGATTTGATTGACAGCAGCAGGAGCCAATGGCTACTGTAGCTATCAAACTGCCCAGAGAGGAGAGACCGAGGCGGGAGAGCCGCTGCACTCATGCACAGGGCTGGATCGGGAATGAGCTCAGGTAATTATAAGGGAGACAGGGGGGATTCTGTTTCTGTGTACCTTAATGTATAGAATGCATTTAGGCTTTCGAACAATTTTAACCCACATTTTGATACAAATGTAGCATTTCACTTTCCTAATTATTGAACTATGACATGTCATTGACAAGAAGGAGTTACTAAAATGGACATTCATTGTACATACTGTATTTACCTCTTCTCTAGTTTGCTGAGGTGTTCACAGTTAAATTTTAAAGGGTCAGTTCAAAACTATTTACTGATTTTAGTCCATTTTAGTGCACTAAACAACGTGCTCTCTTTTTCATTTTGTTAGGATTCTGCTAATAATATCTCCCTACCATAAAAAATAAAAATAGGCCCCCCAGAACTACCTGCCTAAGGGAGATGATTCTGGTGATGAGCCTGGTTGACAGTAGAAACTGAAGGCAGTGGCATATAAACATGGAAGTTAGAGCACAGAATGGTGCCATGCAAGGCAAAGAAGATAAAAATTATAAAAATGATGCAACTCGCTAATCTTTGGTAAGAAGAAAAAAAAAACTTCCAATAATTTTTGATTGGTCAAAAGTTACTTTGTGACTTGATGTAAAGCTTTCTGTTGAAGGGTTTACTTGTATTTCTAAAGCTTTGATATTTCACAGAGAAGAGATAAAAGGATTCAATAGACAACCTAACCTTATTCTAGAAGAAAGTACATATCTGTTTTGTGATGACTTACTGTTCGAATTATTGCAATAAGTTCAATTTATGGAAGCAAATGACAAGATGCTTTGGTCAGTTAACGTTTATGTATAGCCAAAATATTTATTTTTATTTTGGATACAGTAGGGAAGGGATAGAACCGCTGTTTAAAGAGTAGTGTAGAATTTGAAAAAAATGAAACAGTCATACTTACCTATGTAAGAATGGATCCGATGCTGAATATATCCCCTGCTCTCTCAATACCAAGAACTGAGCGTTCAAAGACTAATGACTGCTCAGTTCTTGGGTCCACTCTGACCACAGAGCGGTAACTGTCAGTATCCACTTTGTGTTCTGCCCACCAGCGCTCACTGGAGTGCTGGACTGTGCAGGGGACAGGATCAGCTGGCTTTAGCTCTCAGTGGCACTCTGAGAGGCTAAGCCAGTTGCCAATCAAGCATCTGGATAAGTCCCAACATTATTGTCTGGATCCCTAAAGAGCCTGGAATGGTGATGTCAGCCCACTGTCGACTGAATCTGGGACACACAAGTGCAGAACTATATGTACTCCTGTGACCTACAGGAGAAGTATGGTCAAAAAAACTTTGGCCATACATCTCCTTTAAGTTTTTATTGCTGTCTGTGTCACGGAGACAAAAAAGTGATGGGAAGCCAAAATATGTCACCAGAACAGGGAGACAGAATGAGGACACCTGATCCTATGACAACTGTTTAAGAGGAGAATTTCCTTTACTTTAAGAAATCTTCATTTGACTCACTGTCACATCACCAGAACAGGAAGTGAAGGGTACAGTGTTTTTTCCTTCCCCATCCATCCAACACCAAAAAAGTGACTGTACATAGGCTTTAATATTAATAAATGAGTGGATATATGTTTTTCCAAGGGAATGCTTTTTAATATCATTGTTCCAATATGACTTTGGTTTTCATACCTGTTGAGAATGAATGGCAGGAGGAGCTTCTGCACTGTTAATAGAGATGATACTACACAAAAGTACATTTTTAAAGCTGGGGAAATTAACAAAACAACCTTTCAGTGGGGCTCCCCACTGGTCGTGTGGAAATGAAGTATCTACTGAAGTGAGGAATAAGGTACGGTAAGTAAAAGTGCTTTTTATTGGTACCCCAAGGCAAAAATTTGCAAGCAGATGAACTGAAAATTGAAGGGGGTAAAATAATAGTTAGATGATGATTGCATAATTCCTACTTTTCCTAAACAAAAAATAATACATAAAGCTAGGTTCCAAACTGTTATTCACCATACTTTTATTAATTGATTTTATTTTATTTTTAATATCATTCTTATAACACTCATCGTACAAAATATTATAGTGAGTGTGGATAATTATGCTTTATATAACACATGAATAGAATCTGTATCTTCTCGGTGAAATAACACAAGTTCTACAGTTTGTTACAAACACGTAAAAAATGTCATTTACATACATGAAAGTGTCAGTGATCCCCTAACCATTACATGCTCTGTTGCCTAGACATAATAAATCCTTGCGGTTATGTGAGGCTGACAAGCTCTGGATGCACTCTCGATATCTTAGTATTAAGCAAAATGTTAATGAAAGGAGAATGCTAACTAGCTTTAATTTTGCTTCTGCTTTGTCATGTTTGACAACTGCGAGCTTTATTCTTTACACATAATTCCTGCTCCAGTGGTTTCCCTTGAAAATGTGCCAAGCACAAAGAGGAGCCAATTGAATAAACTGCTCATTTTTAATAAGAAGCATAATTAAATATGCAACTAATTAAATGGTATCATTAACCTTAGTATGCAGATAAGCTTCTTAAAAGCTTTTCCGGCTGCATTTAATCTGCACGTACATTAAGATCAAAGTCCCTGGTTGTTGATTTCTTGAGTAGGCTATGAAGTGGTTAGATCTTCACAGGAATGTTATTGGTCTGTAAGATTTTGAGTCTCCACCTGTCTCTTCATTTTTTGAGTGGTAGTTTTCACATAGAAATAAATAGATAGTGCTTTAAGCAGTGTATTGTTTTTTTTTTTTTTTTTTTTTTAGGAACTGACAATTTCCTGCTTATCATATCGGCTTTATTTTTAATCTTACTCTTTAATGTCTGATTTTTCTTCATTGGGGATTTTTTACTTTTTTACTATTTTTTTGTAAATGTTTTCAAACATCTTTAAAACTAAACTCCAGGCAGATGTGAAACAACAACGAATGCAGTTATGCATTTATTAAAATCAAATGCAATTAAATGAAATCAAATTGGTATAAGTCTGTACATATGACATTATAATGGTCCCCTTTCATATTGTTTACAGTAACACTAGAAGAGGGAGAAACATAACTAGAGAACAAGTACGTACAAGGAACTTGCTCAGAGTGAGAGAGATGAGTCCATCAATCTCGTTCTGCTCCCATACTGTCAAAGAATGGGACCAATCTGTATTGTTTTTTCTGCAACAGAGAAAATTCAGGCCACCATCCTTGTTCTGGTGTCCTTGTTGTCTGACCGGGTGTGTTTAACTAGTGTATTTCAGCTGTGTATGTAGTTGTTTGATGGAGAAGCTGTGATGCTAGGCAAACTTTGAAGCAAACATAATATAAGTAAGTTAGGTATTCGTTTAAACACCATTAGAGATTGCCATTATGGTTAGGAGGGGTGATTTCAGCAAATTTAATTTCATGAAATTACCAATTTTACTTTATGCTACATTTCTCTGAAGTACACATTTTCAATTTCCTAATCAAGCTGTGAAATTTGTGTTAAATGAAAACAACATCTATCTTTTCTTTATTTACATGGTGTTTGTTTTCGCTTGAGTAATAGATACTACTTATCTTAGGAGCTTCACCTGTCTCTCTAAAAAAAAAAAATATATATAGCTATGTGTACTAAAAAAATCAAGAAACATTTTATTTAGAAAAGCTTTATTTGGCTGACAACCCAAGTTAGGTGCTTAGAAAACCTGAAGTATTAAAACCAATTAAAAAGCAGAAACAGCCACTAGGCAATGTGACCATGAATTTACAGTACAAGATAACCCCTTAATAGGCTGGTACAAACAGAAAAAAATAATAGTGAGTAAATAGCAGAGGCAGTTATGTTCACATTGAAAACACCTAGCAGAGATTGCATCCAAATTAGACCATACTTGACTTGAGAGAAAAACCTAAATAAATAAACACTTCTATTCCTGAATGAAATATATTGTATATACTGGAGCATATATAAAATATATGTCAAAAATATATCAATATATGGATCAAATATGTCAATTAAAACATATAGAGTAACTGAACTGAATAAGAGTAAATCACTCACTGATAATAGTAAAGGAGACTGTCTCTGCTTAACATACAAATTATAAATATTCACAAAAAAAAATACAGAAACATGCATGAAAAATCTGTAAAAAAAAGTAATATAACTGTAAATATAATCCCAGTCATTAATCTTTGGGCATTCAGATTGAAGGTAAAATCATCTTTCAAAGATATACACATTGGAAAATGGCCACAGTGTGTTGACGGAATATTCACTATTCACGGTATCTTCCAAAAGGACTATGATGTAACTGTGATCATAGTCCCAAAAATGGTCCTTGGGCATTTGAGATACAGATAGAAACATAATCATCATTTGGAGGTATATATTGTAAAATAAAAACACAATGTATTGGCCATATATTCACAATATATTCAAAAAGCTGTTCCAAAGCAGGATATTATCCATAAGGTGAGTATATCTCATGGTAACAAGATCGTTTAGGGTAAAAGCATACAAATGCAAAGAATCCAGGCGATATGTCATACCGACGAAGATAAAGAGAGAGTTACAGGGTATGATATCAAAAAGTACACCGATAAAAATCACTTGACTCAAGACTCCGAAACATTAGATAAAGGGGGTCATCCATGGGAACCCTATATATATATATATATATATATATATATATATATATATATATATATTGTGACAGCAGGAAGGTAAAGTCACCTGGTTGCATCCAGGGGGGTAGATATATTTCTCCCAGATTCAGGCTTTATGCCGACTTATACAACTAGGGAGTTGATGAAGCCCAGCTGAGGCTAGTGGGCTCATGGATGACTCATACCTCTAGAGAGAGGGCTGGGCGTCGTGCAGGCAGGGAGTTGATGAGACCAGCTGAAGCTTGTCAGCTCATTTAAGGCCTTTATAAAAACTCCCAGCTTCATTAGATGTTAGCTCATGCCTGGACCCAGACCTGTGTGGACTGTCTAGGGAGAGTGAACCCCTGTGCGGTGAGGCAAAGCCTGTGTGGCTATTTGTTTGGACTTTTACTAAACCAGGGACTTAGGGACTAGGACAGCACCAGGCTGATCCCAGTTGTTAGTTTAGGAAACCTGCATGTTTAGTCAGAGGTCAAACTGACCAGGATTTATTTTGTTTATGTTTCTTTTAGGCTTTGCTGTGTTTTTGTCACTGTACATAGAGAAATAAACCGCACCTTTTGATTTTGAAAACCACAACCTCCGTCTGCTGGCCCTGTTTTTGTGTGGGGAGCCCAACCAGGGGGTCACACACACCCGCTACCGAGTTAACCCCCTCACAGTTGGTGGAGAATGCGGGCAGTTTTTTTTAAGCCAGCATGGAGGAGATACTGAAATAGCTGGCTCTAGCAAATGCCAATCAACAGCAGACAAATGCAGGTTTGCAAAGGAGCCTTGCAGCCCAGCAGCAAGCTCATCAACAAGCCCAGCAGCAATCTGAGGCCCGCTTCATAGACCTGTTACAGAAGCAAGAGCAGAGACTACAACAAATGGAAGCAGTAATGCAGCAACGTCCGCAGACCAGTGAGGAAAGCCGTCCCACTAATACCGCGTCCTTTGGGGTGAGTCGTTTATTGACAAAAATGACTGGAGAGGATGATCCAGAGGTATTTTTGACCACATTTGAAAGGACTGCTGAAAGAGAAAAGTGGCCTGAGGAGCAGTGGGCTGGACTGGTGGCTCCTCTGTTAACTGGTGAATCGCAGAAGGCTTACTATGACCTAGAGCCTGACCAAGCAAAAGACTATGTGATGCTAAAAGCTGAAATATTGGCAAGGCTGGGTGTCACCCTGGCTGTCCGGGCTCAGCGTGTGCATAACTGGACTTTCCAGCTTGGAAAACCCCCCAGGTCTCAAATGTATGATCTCATTCACCTGAGCAGGAAGTGGCTACAGCCAGAGACTTTGTCCGCACCGGAGATTGTGGAACGTGTTGTGATGGATCGTTTCTTGAGAGCTCTTCCTACCGCCATTCAAAAGTGGGTAAGCCATGGAGACCCAGAAACGGCCGGTAAACTTGTGGATCGTGTAGAGAGATACTTGGCTACAGAGAACCTGACGGCCTCTTCCAGAGACTCTCGGACTTTCCACCCTAAGACCAGACCATCCCCAGGGGCGGATAAGAGGATTCCAAGGGGTGAGGGTGGAGAGAGTGAGAGGGTGGGAGCTCTACCCAAAGTTTGGCGAGAACAGCCTGGGAAGTCAGGGGCTCAAGAGGCAGCCAAATGGATTGTTTGCTACCGCTGCCGGCAAGCGGGACATATTGCAGCAAATTGCCCGGTTGTGGAGGAACCCATGCAATGTGACTTTCTGATGGACAGACGTCAGTCGCTGTGTGCGACAGTCGCATGCACTGCCATTCGGGGAACTGAGAAACATTTATGCAAAATGTGTATTAATGGTAGAAATGTTGTGGTATTACTGGATTCAGGTAGCCTTGTGACCCTGATAAAGGCTGAATTAGTTAAAACAGAGGTCTCTGGGAATAGCAAGGTAGCTGTTATTTGTGTGCATGGGGACACCCGAGAGTATCCAGTGACTACAGTGTGTTTCGAGACCCCCAAAGGTACCCTCTCTCATCCAGTGGGGTTAGTATCTCAATTACCGCATGATGCCATTGTGGGAAGGGATTTTCCGAAGTTCTGGGAACTGTGGGATGATCCTGAGCCCCCCACTGGTGCCCCTATGTACCAGGAATGTGATAGCCAGAACTCCTCTGAGAGTGGTGAGGACTCTCCAGAATTTCCCTTGTCAGTATTGGCAGGGGAGACTCAAGAAACTGGAGAGGAGCCCACCTCCTCAGACGAAAACCTACCGTCTGTGGAGTTTTCTGATCTGGAGGTTCACAGGGAAAATTTTGCCACAGAACAGTTAAAAGACCCCGCCCTAATAAAGGCACGGGAAAACGTAGTGGAAATAGATGGCGAGTTAGTGAACCCAGATAATACCTGCACTTACCCATACTTCAGCGTAGAGAAGGACCTACTGTATCGGGTGGCAAAAAGGGCAGAAGAAACCGTTGAGCAGCTTGTGGTGCCCAAACCTTACAGGAAGTTGGTGTTGGAGTTGGCCCATGGGCACATTCTTGGAGGTCATCTGGGGACAGAGAAAACCCGAGAGAGGGTATTACAGAGATTCTATTGGCCTGGGGTGATGAAGGACATAGAAAATTATTGTTCCTCCTGCCCTGTGTGTCAGAGGTCGGCCCCGATGCCACATTTCCGTAGCCCGCTGGTCCCTCTACCCATCATTGAGGTCCCGTTTGAGAGAATCGCAATGGATTTGGTAGGTCCTATAATCAAGTCCGCTAGGGGGCACCAGTACATATTGGTTATAATGGACTATGCCACCCGTTATCCAGAAGCGATCCCTCTCAGAAATACCTCGGCCAAAACCATAGCCAAAGAGCTATCTCTTGTTTTTAGCCGGGTGGGTATTTGTAAAGAACTGCTTACGGACCAAGGTACACCCTTTATGTCCCGGGTTATGAAAGAGCTGTGTAAATTGTTCAAAGTGACGCAATTGCGTACATCTGTGTATCACCCCCAAACCGATGGGCTGGTTGAAAGATTCAACAAAACCCTAAAACACATGTTGAAGAAAGTGGTGGATAGAGATGGAAAGGATTGGGACTGTCTACTTCCTTATTTGATGTTTGCTATTAGGGAGGTGCCCCAATCCTCTACGGGATTCTCCCCCTTTGAGTTACTGTATGGGAGACACCCAAGAGGGCTGTTGGATATTGCCAAGGAAACTTGGGAAAGTGAGAGTTCTCCCCACAGGAGTGTGATTGAGCATGTCGCCCTGATGCAAGATCGAATTGCACAGGTAATGCCCATCGTGAAGGAACATTTGGCCCAAGCGCAGTTGGCACAGCAGAGAGTGTACAACCGTGGAGCAAAGACCCGTACCTTTTCCCCGGGGGATAGGATATTGGTACTTGTCCCTACGGTTGAAAGTAAATTCCTTGCCAAATGGCAAGGCCCCTACGAGATAATGGAAAAAGTGAGCGAAGTGAATTACAAGGTCAGACAACCAGGAAGGCGAAAGCCCGAACAGATATATCACGTTAATCTGTTGAAAGCCTGGAGGGATAGAGAGTCCCTAGTCGCAGAAACTTGGTCACCAGCTCAAACTGGTTGCGTGATTCCGGAGGTTGGAATAGCAGCCACCTTGTCACAACCCCAACAACAGGAGGTTAAGGAGTTTGTGCTTCGCAACAAGGAGGTGTTCTCTGAGCTGCCGGGACAAACATCTGGGGTAGAGCATGATATTATTACCCCGCCCGGTGAAAGGGTGAAGTTAAAACCCTATCGGATCCCAGAGGCCCGACGGGAGGCAATACGGGAGGAAGTACAGAAAATGCTGAACTTAGGGGTGATAGAGGAGTCCCAAAGTGATTGGTCTAGTCCCATTGTGTTGGTGCCTAAACCGGATGGGAGCTGGCGATTTTGTAACGATTTTCGTCAGTTGAACAAAGTTACAAAATTTGACACCTACCCCATGCCACGTATAGATGAGTTGATCGACCGGCTGGGAACAGCCCGATACATGACGACTCTTGACCTCACAAAAGGGTATTGGCAAATTCCCCTGGCCAAGTCGGCCAAAGAGAAAACCGCATTTGTAACCCCAGACGGGGCGTTCCAATATAAGAGAATGCCGTTCGGGTTACAGAATGCGCCGGCCACATTCCAGCGGAAAATGGACCAGATACTGAGGCCCCATCGGAAGTATGCTGTGGCTTACCTGGATGACGTAATTGTCCATAGCACAGATTGGGCCTCACATCTGCCAAAAGTGCAAGCAGTCCTAGACTCTATCCGGGAAGCGGGGTTTACGGCTAACCCCAAGAAGTGTACCATTGGGCAGGAGGAGGCCAAATATCTTGGGTACACCATTGGCAGGGGAGTGATAAAACCCCAACTCAACAAAGTCGAGGCCATCCAGAGTTGGCCACGTCCCAACAGCAAGAAGCAGGTACGGGCCTTTCTGGGAATCGCGGGTTATTATCGGCGCTTCATTCCCCACTTTGCTTCTAAGGCTGTGCCCCTAACCAACCTGACGAAAGGGAAAGGGTCGGTCATGATTAAATGGACCCCCGAGGCTGAGGCAGCATTCCAATTCTTGAAACAAGCCTTATGTAGCCAGCCAGTGTTGTACTCACCCGACTTCTCTAAAGACTTTGTCGTACAAAGTGATGCGTCAGATGTGGGGTTAGGAGCAGTATTGTCCCAGGTCTGGAACGGGGAAGAGCACCCAGTCATTTACCTCAGCAGGAAGTTGAAGTCCCATGAGGTAAATTACGCCACGGTTGAAAAGGAGTGTTTAGCGGTGAAGTGGGCTCTAGATTCCCTTCGGTACTATCTGCTAGGTAGGCACTTTGACATGGTTACGGATCACGCTCCGTTAAAGTGGATGGCTCAAAACAAGGAGACAAATAGAAGAGTGAATAGGTGGTTCCTGGCCCTACAGGAATTCAACTTCACAGTAAAGCATCGCCCTGGCGTTCAAATGGGGAATGTGGATGCTTTGTCCCGAGTACATGAATGCCTGATTGCTGGTGTTCCAACCCCAAGGTTAAAACAAGAGGGGGGGGTATGTGACAGCAGGAAGGTAAAGTCACCTGGTTGCATCCAGGGGGGTAGATATATTTCTCCCAGATTCAGGCTTTATGCCGACTTATACAACTAGGGAGTTGATGAAGCCCAGCTGAGGCTAGTGGGCTCATGGATGACTCATACCTCTAGAGAGAGGGCTGGGCGTCGTGCAGGCAGGGAGTTGATGAGACCAGCTGAAGCTTGTCAGCTCATTTAAGGCCTTTATAAAAACTCCCAGCTTCATTAGATGTTAGCTCATGCCTGGACCCAGACCTGTGTGGACTGTCTAGGGAGAGTGAACCCCTGTGCGGTGAGGCAAAGCCTGTGTGGCTATTTGTTTGGACTTTTACTAAACCAGGGACTTAGGGACTAGGACAGCACCAGGCTGATCCCAGTTGTTAGTTTAGGAAACCTGCATGTTTAGTCAGAGGTCAAACTGACCAGGATTTATTTTGTTTATGTTTCTTTTTGGCTTTGCTGTGTTTTTGTCACTGTACATAGAGAAATAAACCGCACCTTTTGATTTTGAAAACCACAACCTCCGTCTGCTGGCCCTGTTTTTGTGTGGGGAGCCCAACCAGGGGGTCACACACACCCGCTACCGAGTTAACCCCCTCACAATATATACTGTATATATATATATATATATATATATATACACACCTCATTATATTGTATCACATGTCACATGCACATATCCATCTTAATACTCCAGCATGAATCTTTAGGCAAGTCAGTTACTGTATATTGCTTATATTAAATTTAAAACCAGCATTTTGCCACCTGTTGCCTTGGATCTAGTCAATTTGTGCAATAACAAATTGATGCAAGAGGCACATGGCAAGCAAATGTACTCGTATATCCATTCTAGTGAAGTAGCTAAACTCCCAAAAGGATTGTATTGCAGGTGGTCTAGTCATCCTTCAAATCATAAGATAAAGCCTCTAAAGAAAGAGGTCAAGGAAAACACAATAAAGCAAAATAATGTTGCTACAGTTCCATGGAAGACCTCAGTTATGCTGGACATAGATGGATCTTTTTTTTCATTAAGCCAGGATGAAGAAATTCCCCCTACTGAGACATTGTATTTTGACAGCGGGACTCTCTACTGTTAGAACACACTGATCAGCGTCTGAAGCCAATAGGCTGCAGCCGCTGATAGGGGAAAGTTCTCCAATATTCCCATTGGACAAAAGTTGATCTAAAGATCGACTTCTGTCAAACAGGGACATCCACACGTTTATCATAAACCAACTTTATTTCGATCCATCATTGGCCAGCTTTACACTTTGGGACCAACAACCATCACATTGTCATCGAGGTGGTAATACTTCACCATCTCATAGTTTCCTGAAGTGTAAATCAAAGCCCCATAGATATGTGTAAATCAAAAATGTCCAAGGTTTGGGCTTAAATTCCAGGAACCATGGCCACAACAGGCATGCCAGTTTCTCCCATCTTATTTTTTGTGTGCATTTAGCATAGTTTTTCGACTATATTTGAAAATTATCTGTATACTGTTGCTTTACTTTATTTTTTCACTGTCTGTTTTTTCTTTTTTGTAAAAGAATTTAAAATAATAAGGGATGAGAGGCCAATTTGGGCACAAGAACCGGCCTCAGATATATAGGAAGGATATTTGAAAGAAAATTATGTAAACCTGAAAGTCCAATGCACCCTTAAAATGGCACTAAACGTTGGTTAAAAAAAAAAAAAAAACATTTAATTTAGGTATATATTCTTAACTCAGAATAGTACCTTCTTTTGCTTTTAGCCTCCTCCAAATCTCCAAACGTATTTAGCTAAAATAATTCTGATCCTGATTTTTGCACATATTTCAGAAAAACAAAAACTTGATGTACCTAATTGTTCTCTGTATAGGTTTTCCACAAATCCACCTGTACTTTTGAACAGCTCAAATATTTGGTTTGATTGGATTTGATTATGACTATTATACTATGCCTAAAATAATAACTAACGCCGTTTTTCTGTCAATGATAGTAATTTTTCAGAAATCGCAAAAACAGTGTTATACAACAATAAAGACAGGCTATGGGCCTGGGGAGCAGGGTGCCAACATAAGGTAAAGCAGTAACTTGTTCATCTGGTGAATGGAAACCTTATTGCAATGCAAATTCTATTATAAATGTATTCTTTGACTTCAGTTTCAGGGCGAACCTCCAATGCCCCATCATTGTCATTATCATACCATCATGCATTTTGTTGTTTAAATTTCCCCTGGGTGTACTGTATACATAGCCATTAAATTTGTACTTTAAAATTGCTTTGATGTTTTCTCTCTTGGGCTCTTGTTAGAAATTCAACATCTATCAACTTTCAAATAATTTTTACTAGATTTTGCTCTGTCAAAAAAGTAGTATTACTAATATCTTTTCTGCTGAAACCTATACCACTATTAGTACTATTTGTAGCACAAGGTATGAGTAAATGTGCTTGGTTTTGATTTGCATGAGGTTCATCAAATTTTCTGTAGGTTCCAAAAATTCTGCACTTAAAAATGATCTCCATTGAAGTCTATGGGGGCGAATCTTGATAATCAATGGTGGCCATTTTCAAGGTTAATAGGCAAGGTATTGTAAAAAAACAAACAAAAAAAAAAACAGGGAGCTGGGCACTGCCGTGAAGGTTGTATACCAATGCTAAGAAAAACAAGTTACAAATGCAAAAAATATATATTATTAGGTAGTTTTAGCCTGAAATGAATGGTGGAAGTAGCAAACAAAACAAATCCACAAGCTATAGGAAAATTTACATAAAAAATAAATAAAGCGATATTCCTTCATTTACATAAACTGGCCAATGGCAAAAAACATTTGATAGTCTAGCTTTTGAGCTTCTTTTTTGCAGTAACACACTGCATTGTCTTTACAATTTAATAAAGTATCAAAGCATAGTACAAAAAAAAATTCAAAACTGCAACCCCACATTCGACAAACCCCCTCCCATCAATATATCCCCAATTATTCCCAAAATATTCATATAAACAAAACATGAGCACTTGAAAAAGCAGCAAATAAAAAAGAGCTTTCCAAAGTTGGCCTTTTTAATGTAACCATTTAGGTCTGCAACCTCTGCCTGCAGCATATCAGCTGTGGTAAATGTAACAGCCATTTGGATATCACATACGTGATGAAACACAATGACGCTGCACCACAAAGCTCAGCAAGAATAGCACCTCAATGAGACAACAGCAAAAGGTTCATACTCCTTCTCCTTGTTCCTATGTTTTTGCACTTCCCCATCCACAAGTTTCATCTGCAGCAACATCTGTGACCTCTAGTGACAGAGAGGGAAGCCTCACAAGGAGTTTCAGAGGCTTATGCCTTGTACACATGGTTGGAATTTCCAATGAAAAAAGTCAGACGGAATTTTTTCATCGGATATTCCAACCATGTATGTGCCCCATCGGACTTTTTCCGTTGGAAATTCCGACGGAGTTAGAAAGAAACCAAAAAAAAATTTAATTGGAAATTCTGTTCGTCTGTATGGAACACCGACGGAGAAAAAAACATGCATGCTCAGAATCAAGTCGACGCATGCTCGGAAGCATTGAACTTAATTTTTCTCGGCTCATCGTAGTGTTGTACGTCACCGCGTTCTTGACGGTCAGAATTTGGTGTGACAGTGTGTATGCAAGACAGCTTGAACGGAATTCTGTCGGAAAAATCCGTCAGAGTTTATCCCGACGGAAAATCTGATCATGTGTACAAGGCATTAGGATATGCTTCATCAAGTGGTTCATAAGGCCACACTGTAAAAGGCTGAAAAATGGTTTGAATCTCTACATTATTTTCTTACAAAGGCAGTGAAATAACCTCTACCTTCCTTTTCCTCACTGGCCTCATCTTCTGACTCCTTGGAATGTTCCAAGCTAAATGCTGCCATTTTGCCACCATTACCAGCTCCTACCACTTTCCCTGGCCTGTACTCTGATACAATAAAGATGCCACACAATGCTTCAGAGGGAAAAACTATGGCCATGGAGGGAAGGGCAGGCAGCAGAAAAAACACATTGAATCCTACAGCCACCCTTTCTCAAATCTTCTTTCAACAGAAAACATATGAGAGAGACAAAGTGGAGATGCTCTAAAGAGTTGCGGTTATTTCACCCAAATAGTGGGGAATCATGCAGAAGATAGTGAAATGGCTGTCAGGCCTCGTACACACGGCCGAGATTCTCGTTGAGAAAAACATGTCGTTTTTTTCGACGAGATTCTTGGACAAGAAACTTGTCCCGGCCGAGTGTACACACGCTCGTTTCAAAGAACCCGCGGTTCTTTGAAAGGAGTGTACGCGGTGACGTCATCGACTACGTCGAGCATGCGCTCGTCACATTCGATGCCGTCGCCCCCATCTTGGTACACCCTACGTATGCCTAGGAAGCTACCGCGCATGCGTCAAATTCATTTCGAACATGCGCGGGTTTCCGGGCGGACAGGTAAGTGTACACACACTCACTTTTCTCGTCGAGAAACACGCCGAGGAGAATCTCGACGAGAAAATAGAGAGCAGGTTCTCTATTTTCTCGTCGAGGTTTCTTGTCGGTTTTCTCGACGAGAAACACGCTAGCAGCGTACACACGACCGATTTACTCGGCAAGACCTCTCTGCCAGCAAGTTTCTTGCTGGTTCTTGCCGAGAAAATCGGTCGTGTGTACGAGGCCTCAGAGCCAGGTGCAGAGCAGCCACCAACTTGCAAATTCTGCTTTTTCCTCCTCCTCCTTCTCAAGGGAACAAAACAACTACCATATATACTCGAGTATAAGCCAAGTTTTTCAGCCCTTTTTTTAGGGCTGAAAGTACACCCCTCGGCTTATACTCGAGTCAGTACCTGAAAATCTTTTTATACTGGGGCCGGTGTCCATTGTTTAAATATCGCGGCTTTCTCCTGGTCCCTTCCGTGATAGGCGTTTCCAGCAAACACTGTGTTGAGTGTTCCGCCTATCACGGAGGTCCATAGTTTTTCCCTCTGAAGCATTGTGTGCCTACCATAGATGTTCTCTTGTCCGAGGATGAAAAGACGTCCGTGATTGGCAGAACACTGAACACAGTGCCTTCTGGGAAACGGAGTCCGAGAATGAGAGGATCTGCGTGATAGGCGGAACACTCAACACAGTGTTTGCTGGAAATGGGCACAGTAAGGTGGCACAGTGAGGTGGCAATGGGCACAGTGAGGTGGCACAGTGAGGTGGCAATGGGCACAGTAAGGTTGGGCAACTGGCACAATGAGGTGGCAATGGGCACATTTCCCCCCCTAGGCTTATACTCAAGTCAATAAGTTTTCACAGTTTATTTGGGTAATATTAGGTACCTCGGCTTATACTCGGGTCGGCTTATACTCAAGTATATACGGTACTTTCTTTTATAGTGCTGCTTATGCAATCTTTTCCTTCTCCTCAAGGGCACATAGCAGCCACTTCCTTTTACAGTGCTGCTAATGCACCCTTTCCTCTACCTCCTCCTTTTTAAGGATTAGACACTTTTTTTATAATGCTGTCAATGCGCCCTTTTCCTCCTGCCCAAGATTCCAGACCAGCCACTTTTTAGAGTGGTGCTCATGCTCATGCACTCTTTTCCTCATCCTCCTCAAAGGGTGCAGAACAGCTACTTTCCTTATCAGTACTGCTCATGCAAACGTTTCCTCCACTTCTTTTTTCAGCTAACCTACCCATAGCCCTGCCAACTAGCTATGAGGAGTTGGTGAAATTATTGTACCAATGCTAGCCCCACAGCCAATCTACAGATCTCATAAGTCTTTTTAGTTTTTTTTTTATGTATCTGCTGCTGGAGTGAAAGGAAAAAATATCCCCAAACCAACCATATGTCTAGCATCATCATGCCTGCTTTGCCCAAAACCCCTTTAAATGAGATTGTGGGCTATGCTTCACCATAAATAGAAAAAATGGTGTATATCACGCTGACACGCAAAAATATGTCCAGCAGCCAGCACAACACTAGAACAAGTGTAAACAAAGATAATATGAAAAGTAAAAATCTGCGCAGCACTTAAAAATTTGTACTGATGCAAATTAATGTGTATAGAATTCAATATACAGTGCTCATTTCACCCTGTATGTCAGGGAATTAATTGACCAGACTGTGTGGACTGCACAGAGATAACCAAAAACGCATGTAGAGTGAAATATAATGGGGTTTATTGAGAAGGTGATATAGATAAATACAAACAGTGCAAACTAACCAAACAACCCACAAACAACAAATAATATATACAACAAAGGGCAGTACCAGAATCTTGAATGTAAAGCCAGGCCGGGGTCATACACAGCAGATCAGGAGATTGACAAAGGAGTGTTCCAGGGGCATAAACGTAGCCAGGCCAAGGTCATACACGGGGAGGCAGCAGATGGGAATAGGGAACAAACAAGGCAGGGAGAGGACGGATGGATAGGCTCAGGACGGGGATCAGATCAGGTCAGGATGGGACAGGACAGGTACAGGCTCAAGGTCCGGATATAGGCTACAAGGTCAGGGCTCCAGGAGAAAGATACCAAGGCGAGCATGTAAGGGCTCGCCGGGTATTTATAGGACTGCTATAATTGTCCTCATGTAACAGCTGACCGAAGGAAGTACTGCTTGCCCCACACTGCCAGAATACCCCCGCTGGTGGACGCCGGTACTACGGCCCATGGATCAGGCATTACCACCAGCAGGTGAGATCCTCTGTCAAAGATACATGCTGCGAGAGGACACCTGCTGGTGGACACTAGTACTGCGATCCATAGGACCAACAGCGCCACCAGTGGGTGAAGCCTTCCCTGACAGTACCCAACCCTAAAGGAGCGGCCTCCGGACGCTCCAACCAGTCTTAATTGTCCATAATCTAGGGCATTGGGTAGCACCAAGGATAAGGGTACTTCAGCCTGGTCATCAGGCACTTTAGGCTGGACATGGGGCACGTCCAAGCGGAAAGCAGGCACATCCGGGCAGACAAGCTGGGCAGCAGGCTCTGGGTCGTTGAGCTGGGCAGCAGACCGGAACATCTCAGGCTGGGCAGCAGACCGGAACATCTCAGGCTGGGCAGTGGACCGGAACATCTCAGGCTGGGCAGCAGACCGGAACATCTCAGGCTGGGCAGTGGACCGGAACATCTCAGGCTGGGCAGCGGACCGGAACATCTCAGGCTGGGCAGCAGCGGACAGGAACATCTCAGGCTGGGCAGCAGCGGACAGGAACATCTCAGGCTGGGCAGCAGCGGACAGGAACATCTCAGGCTGGGCAGCGGAAAGGAACATCTCAGGCTGGGCAGCGGACAGGAACATCTCAGGCTGGGCAGCGGACAGGAACATCTCAGGCTGGGCAGCAGACAGGAACATCTCAGGCTGGGCAGCGGACCGGAACATCTCAGGCTGGTCAGCGGACCGGAACATCTCAGGCTAGGCAGCGGACAGGAACATCTCAGGCTGGGCAGCGGACAGGAACATCTCAGGCTGGGCAGCGGACAGGAACATCTCAGGCTGGGCAGCAGACAGGAACATCTCAGGCTGGGCAGCAGACAGGAACATCTCAGGCTGGGCAGCAGACAGGAACACATCAGGCTGGGCGGTAGGCTCCACAGACTGAGAAACGGGCATCATAACCTCAAGCCGGGAAACGGGCACCACAACCTCAAGCCGGGAAACGGGCACCACAACCTCAAGCTGGGAAACGGGCACCACAACCTCCCGCCAGAAAACGGGCACCACAGCGGGCACCACAACCTCAGGCCGGGAAACGGACACCACAATCTCAGGCTGGGAAATGGGCACCACAACCTCAGGCCGGGAAATGGGCACCACGACCACAGGCCGGGAAACGGGCACTGGATCTTCAGGCGGGGTCTCATGCACCGAATCTTCAGGCGGGGTCACCGGATCTTCCGACTGGGACACCGGATCTTCCGACTGGGACACCGGATCTACCGACTGGGAGACCGGATCTACTGACTGGGACACCGGATCTTCCGACTGAGACACCGGATCTTCCGGCTGGGACACCGGATCTTCCGACTGGGACACCGGATCTACCGACTGGGACACCGGATCTACCGAATGGGACACCGGATCTTCCGACTGAGACACCGGATCTTCCAACTGGGACACCGGATCTTCCAACTGGGACACCGGATGTACCGACTGGGACACCGGATCTACCGACTGGGACACTGTCATCAGGACTTCTGTTTGGAAGACAGGTACAGGAATTTCAAGCTGGCAGGCTGGCACAGGAACTTCAAGTTGGCAAGCTGGCACAGGAACTTCAAGTTGGCAGGCTGGCACAGGAACTTCAAGCAGGCAGGCTGGCACAGGAACTTCAAGCTGGCAGGCTGGCACAGGAACTTCAAGCTGACAGGCTGGCACGGGAACCTCAGGCTGGCAGGTTGGCACGGGAACCTCAGGCTGGCAGGCTGGCTCTGGTATTGCAGACTGAAAGGCTGGCTCTGGAACTGCAGACTGGAAGGCTGGCCCTGGAACTGCAGGCTGGAAGGCTGGCCCTGGAACTACAGGCTGGAAGGCTGGCCCTGGAACTGCAGGCTGGAAGGCTGGCCCTGGAACTGCAGGCTGGAAGGCTGGCCCTGGAACTGTAGGCTGGAAGGCTGGCTCTGGATCTGCAGGCTGGAAGGCCGGCTCTGGAGCTGCAGGCTGGAAGGCTGGCTCTGGAACTGCAGGCTGGAGCAGATTGGTTGGTGTAGAGGTAGGTTGGGTTGCTGGTAAGATTGTGTGGGTCGGAAAGTACTTCCGCTTCTTTTTGGGCTTAGTCACTGCAGATTGAATAAGAGGAAGGACTGGAATGCGGCAGAGATACGTTGATAGTGGCTGGAGGAGGTTTTTGTGGACTGGTTACAGGAGGAAGGGAAGAGGCAGGTGGATTGAAGGCAGGATAAGTGCAGCAAGTGGAGACTGGGTAATAGTACTTGGTGGGAAGCAGAGTATACTAAGCTGTAGCTGAGGTTGCCAGGGATGACGGGGAGATAGATTCTTGAGAAGGCAGGTGACTAATCGCAGGGCTGGGTTGTTGTGGTTTAGCTAGATACAGGAGATCAGACCAGGCCTGAAGCACAGGCTGAACAAAAGTTGGTTCAACACACCCTGCTTAATTAGAGACTGCACTGCACAAATACAATCTTCTAGCAACTGCTTGGAACAGGCCAAATAGTGCTCAAAAAAGGATGCAGAGTCATCCTCCAACAACCATACTAGGGACTCCACCTGATCAAAACTGAAAGGGGGAGTGTAATCATCATGGCCCCTTGGAACACAGGACAGGGCTAGCTCAGCACACATTTGAATCAAAGGCTGAACTTCCCCAAATGGTATTAACCCCTGATCAACCAGGGAGTGAATAAACCTAATGTCCCCTAGCAACTGATCGCTGGTCCACTCTTTCAATGCCTGGTGGCAGTATTCACTATTCTCAGATGCCAGCAGAGCTTAAAAAACAACCTCATTGGTATTCATGTTTAGCAAAACACACTAAACCCAAAATGATTTCTCTGTGCGGCCACGTCTGATCAGGGAGGCCTTGGTATACTGGGAATTAATTGACCAGACTGTGTGGACTGCACAGAGATAACCAAAAACGCATGTAGAGTGAAATATAATGGGGTTTATTGAGAAGGTGATATAGATAAATACAAACAGTGCAAACTAACCAAACAACCCACAAGCAACAAATAATATATACAACAAAGGGCAGTACCAGAATCTTGAATGTAAGCCAGGCCGGGGTCATACACAGCAGATCAGGAGATTGACAAAGGAGTGTTCCAGGGGCATAAACGTAGCCAGGCCAAGGTCATACACGGGGAGGCAGCAGATGGGAATAGGGAACAAACAAGGCAGGGAGAGGATGGATGGATAGGCTCAGGACGGGGATCAGATCAGGTCAGGACGGGACAGGACAGGACAGGACAGGTACAGGCTCAAGGTCCGGATACAGGCTACAAGGTCAGGGCTCCAGGAGAAAGATACCAAGGCGAGCATGTAAGGGCTCGCCGGGTATTTATAGGACTGCTATAATTGTCCTCATGTAACAGCTGACCGAAGGAAGTACTGCTTGCCCCACACTGCCAGAATACCCCCGCTGGTGGACGCCGGTACTACGGCCCATGGATCAGGCATTACCACCAGCAGGTGAGATCCTCTGTCAAAGATACAGGCTGCGAGAGGACACCTGCTGGTGGACAATAGTACTGTGATCCATAGGACCAACAGCGCCACCAGTGGGTGAAGCCTTCCCTGACACTGTATATTGAATTCTATGCACATTAATTTGTATCAGTACAAATTTTTAAGCGCTGCAAAGAGTTTTTACTTTTCACATTATGCTACACCATAGTGTCAGGTACCAGGCCTTCATTGTTTTGCCCAGAAGCCTATCCCTGCCATCTTCCAGGATGTAGAATGCCATGAGGCAGGAGGAGACAGAGGAGGAATACAAGGAGAAGGAGGAGGAGTGTTAGGGTGCTTGTAGTAAGGAAGTGGCGGTTTGGGATGACACTCTAAACATGACATAATTGTGCATTATTTAACCACTTGCCGACCGGCTCACGCTGATATAAGTTGGGTACGTTGATCCTTTAAGAGCCGCCAGGGGGCACTATCCTTATTTTACTACATACATTTATAGAGGATAGCACGTACAGTAGATGGTCAATAACCTAGGTACACTTAAACATATACAATGCCAATCAAATCCACAGGCCAATTACGGAGCTTGATTGGAGCATATGCCAAGCAAATCGCAAGTGTGTTCAGGTAACAAGTCCCTTGAGTGCTCTGTTTAATTGACTAGCATTATATATATATATATATATATATATATATATATATATATATATATATATATATACATATATATAGTATATAATAGATAGATATAGCCATACATATACAGTATTTGCATATTTTTATACAGTATTAAGTTATATTTAAATATATACAGTATGTAGAAACATGCAGCACACAAATTCCCTAATTTTTAATAAAAACACATAGGCTGTATTAGGAAAATGCATAGAGTTTCATATTTACTTTTGATTCCTGAAAGAGAGCATTGTCACAAAATTCAACCAATGGATGTACAGTAATTAAAAAGTATATGACTAAATTTCTTCCAAGCCCAATAAGCATGAATTTTTATAACACGGATAACAAAGTTTACGTATACACTTAACTCATATCTGTTAAAAAATAATTGCCAAGATCAACTTTATTTGCTGCCTGTTTCTTCCAAGCTAAATTATTAATATTTATTCAGCAAATCTAACAAAAATATTTAAATAGATCCACAAAGTAATTAGAGATGAAAAATGCCAGCAGTTCACATCTGTCAAAACTCTATTAACCTCCCACAAAACTTTGGAGCTCATATTTATTAAAAACAACAATTTTGTAAGTGCATTTTATGGTAAGGAGATGTATGTTCCTTTTCTGTGTATATAGGTATATTTTTAGATTTCTGTATTTATATAAAATGCTTTTTATTGCCTGTAGTGCTTGCTATTAATATGACGGCAACCATTTAATTATTCTGCCTGGTATATGATCTGGTATAAAGAAGAAATGTCAGAAGGACGTTATTTTATCCACACCTTTTCCAACTGTGATTTTCCATCATTTGTAACCTTCCTAAGGTCATTTTGAAGGGCAGAAAATGTGTGATCTTTGGCTTCCAGCTGATTCTTCAAATCATCTACAAAAGACTCTGCTGTATCATTTGATTTTATTCTCCACATAAAGAGAAGACTTTTTTCATAACTTCACAACAAAGTGAACAAAAAAGAAAGAAAGAAAAAAACGAAGCAGAAAACAACTACAATGTAGATATACAAGTTGTGACCCAGAATAAATAATCCCACCTTGGCAATCTAGTGGACTTTTGTTATGGTACTGACCAAGTTAACTGCCGCTGTGTCAGACCTCTGTTGTGGACCACCTATGGTCATAAAGAGAAAAAACATTAATACACCATTTGAAAGCAGACACAAAGACAGGAAGCCCTTCTTTGTCTTTCATCTACAACATTAACAAATTATATGTAACACATGTTTGCCTAACTTATATATTTTTATGGGATGGAATTAAAAATCTGAGGCTGGATAATTGGAAGAGTTGTGTTGTAGCTCCAGTGGAAAAGTCTCATTAACGTCAGAGAATAAGCATCACTTGGACACCAGTTGTCTGTTATAATAGGGAATTTTAGGAGCTGAAATATAACATGGGAGCTAATTCTAAAACTCTAAATATTGAATTTACGGGGCATTGGTCAGTTTCCAAATTTCACAGTGTAGTCAGACAAAGGACCAGAACCCCATTTACAATAATTTGACGATGGGCTAATGCCTATATCAGCAATCTCTCCAGAGGAGGGGGCAGAAACAAAGAAAAAAAAAGATTAAAACAATTTTTCGTTTTAATTTGACTTTTTTTTTTTTTTTTTGGGCTTTTTGCTTTTCCTGTCCACGTGTGTACTTTTCTAAAGTCATACAAAAACATTATGTAGTCAAGTCAAGAGGAAACTTCTATCTCTTCTTAGACCAAATCTGTTTTCATGTGAATACTACAATTAAGAACAGGAATGTAAAAATTCATTTAAACACTATAATAGTTTTTTCCTAGAATAAGAATATAAACAAGTGTCTGATTTGCCATTGCGAATCAGCTTCTTTTGTAAGCAGTTTGGCACTCTGGTGTGTAGTCAAAGACTGAGATACTAATGTGAATGTCACTTGCATGTCTGCTTGCAGTTTTTTTTAAAAACTCTTTTTATTGACAATATATATGTAAACCATTTGGTTTGACAACCATTGCGCTCAACAGCGTTAAGAAATACAAAATTCGGTACACAAATATCAGAATTTCACATTCACATATGAATTATTTTAACTGAACAGTTCTGATGAGGAAAATAATGACGCAATACTTTCTGATCAGTTGGATCCAGGCTGAAAAACTCAATAATTCCAAATAATATACCCAGGTTTGTATATTCATATTTAGATTTAAGGGACTTTATACAATACTCAACTTATGTATTAACAATAGTGAGAGTAGAGGAGCACCATACATCCCACACCTTACTATATTTATTTGGACAGCCCCGATGCTCAAAAATGAGTTTCTGCTTGCAGTTTTAATAACTGAAATGCTATTGGGAGCACTTAGCGCATTACAGCAGTAGTTTGCATTTCACTTTGCTAGACTGT
Organism: Rana muscosa; assembly: GCA_029206835.1. NCBI lineage: Eukaryota > Metazoa > Chordata > Amphibia > Anura > Ranidae > Rana > Rana muscosa. The sequence continues at coordinate 64,608,604 of JARGYO010005626.1, read as the reverse complement.
AACCAGGGCCGTTTGAAGGAATTTGGGGGCCCCAAGCAGAATGCACAACTAAATTTTCAAGTTGAGAAGAAGGGGGGGGGTGCTACTGAATTTTTTTTTTCAATTAACACTCTCGCGGGACTGCTGAGGCCCCAGGCCAGCTCGGGGCCCCAAGCAGTTGCTTGGTTTGCCTGTCCTGTTCCGATGGCCCTGACTGTAACTCATCTCAGTTTACCAGCAGCTATTAGCCGGCAGCAGTAATCATTGTATTCTGACAGCAGGGAAACCTCCCGCTGTCAGAATACAATAGTGCAACGGCAGGGATTCCTCCATCAACACTGAATGTGCTGATGGAGGAATCAAGCAATTTTCTTTCCTTCAACACATAGTTGAAGAAAATAAAATAGCTTCATGTATGGCCAGCCCTACACTCTCGCTACTGCACTCCCCCCCCCCCCCCCCCCAGGTCTACAATGGCAACTGAGGAGAATGCTCATGCCTTTCACCACTTCTAATTGGCTGGGGATGATTGGCTAGAAATGATTAGAGAGATAATTTCTGGGTCAGATGATGCGCTAGAGATTATGGGGAAGCCTGGAATGCCCAAATCAATATACGCATAGAAAAAAAAGGTCACAAATCACAGTGACTGTGGATTAGTTTACTCATCACCACTTCCTTCCGGTTCATATTATTAGGGAAGACTCTTGTCCAGTGTCTGCTTTAGTCTGTTGTAGCTATTTGGACAGAATTCTATGCTATCTACTGCTAGTGATAACTATAGGGCTACAGCTGTTCTCATTGTTCTTGCTCCAGGTGTTCTCTAATGCCACTGTCCTGATTTTTATTTGCTACGGCTTTTTCCCAACATTTATGTATGTATCTCATCTGTTCTAACAACTGGCACATTACCTTTTTTTAATATGTCAGGCACAATTTCAGTTGCTATTAACTGGTGTTACCCAACCCTGCAGTGCTTTGCATAAAGTTGTTACGGACATTTGCATAGCTGGCTTTTGTTTGGAACATGTGACCACATACTTGTGCGGTAAAGTTTTGTGCATAAAATCACGATATGTTTACCACATCTTTATTCCTCCTATTGGCATAGCTGACATTAAAGTTAAGTAATCCTCTGTAATTAAAATGTAAGACGGGCTTTTAGGCAATGGCAGAGGTTGTAAATGCAGAGGTAGTAGGGTCAAGCAGGTCCAGCAGGAAAAAGATTGATTGGGTCACGCCACTGAGAGGTAGGGCATGTCTGCTTTTTCTCATGAGAGTGGCTATGCTATACAGCCAGAGCCTACCACCTCTCCAGGCCTGCCACCATTACTCAGCTCCTGACACCACAGTTAGCCTGTCATCATTATCACCTCTGTTGGCCTGCAATTTTTACCAGCTTCTGTCACCTCTTCTGGCTGGTCACCATTATCAGCTCTCACCAATTCTGCTGGATTGCCATCATTACCAGCTTCAGCCACATACACTATACTGTTCCTGCCACCTCTGCTGACCTGCCACCATAAGCAACCCCTGTTACATCTGCTGTCTTGTCATCAATACCAGCCCATACCACCTCTGCTAGCACAACACCATTAGTCTCTCCTGCCAACTTTACTTGCCTTCTACAATTCAAGCTACTGCCAGCTCTGCTGGCCTGCCACCATTACTAGCTCCTACAACCAGTGATGGCCTGCCATTAATGCCAGCTCCTGCCACTATTGCTGGCCTGCCACCCTTACCAGTTTCAGCCACATATGCTATGCTACCATCATTGTCAGCCCTTGCCACCTCTGCTAGCATGCTACAAATCTAGCTCTTGCCACCTCTGCTGGCCTTTGACCATTACCAGCTCCTACAACCATTGCTTGCCTGCTGCCCTTACCTGCTCCTGACACTGCTGCTGGCCTGCCAACATTACCAGCATCTGCCACCTATGCTGACCTGCTACTATTACCATCTTCTACCACCTATGCTGACCTGCTTCCACTAGCTGCTCCTGCCACCTCTTCTAGCATGCCACTATATAATTTTCTCCAAAGGGGAATTGCAAATTTCAGTAACCAAGTCTCTATTGTAAATATCTCCTAAACCGTGTAGGTTTAGGAGATATTTCTAGCACCTACAGGTAAACCTTAATCTAGGCTTACCTGTAGGTAAAAGTGGTTGTACAGGGTGTACAACCACTTTAATGAAGCTCAGCTAGTAAAGGGACGCTAGCTGTAGGTAACCCAAATGTTTATGTTTCTATAAACAGAAGTATTACTTTGATCTGTGTCAATATACCTTTAGCAATATGCATTTAAATCAGGGGTCTCAAACTGGTGGCCCTCCAGTTGTTACGAAACTACAAGTCCCAGGAGGCATTGCAAGGCTGACAATTACAAGCATGACTCCCACAGGCAAAGGCATGATGGGACTTGTAGTTTCGCAACAGCTGGAGGGCCGCCAGTTTGAGACCCCTGATTTAAATGGTTAACATGCAGGCCATTTTCTATGTTCTTCCAAAAAAAAAATCCAAAAGATCACTCCCTCCTGCACAGGATCTCCTTCCCCCTACTGCCTAGACCCCCTTTATAGTGCTTCTGGCTTCCCCTCCTTTCCCTCCCGCTGGCTGCTACAGGACATTGGTGTCAGAATGGAGAGCAGGTGGGGGGTTGGGTGGTAAATATGTCATATTTACTGGCCCCTTCTTTTCTGAATGAATACAGGGAGTGATGGGTACCAGTCTCACGCACTTGTTTATTCATAACTGAAGCATAGTAAACTGTGCTTACAATGCTTCAGTTTGTGAATGAAAAGGGAGACTCTATGCATAGCACTTCCTGTTCATTTATTTTGTGCAGAGATAGAGGACTGTGTCTTCAATCACTTCCTCCATCTCAAAAAAGAGACATCGGGGGTCTGTTTAGACACCTGATATTTTTTGCCAACTCACCCCCCAAGAGCGTTGTCAAAAAAAAAAAATTAAGATAATTGCAAATGTGTAAAAAAATAATAAAAAAAGGAAAAAATTATTAGAATTTCTTTTTTTTTTTAAAATAAAGTAAGAGCTCTTTCACACTGGTTTTCTGGCCCATACAGTGTGAATGAGCAGTTGGTTAGTGCAATGGCCTTTTACTCTATGGGGATGCAGCGGCTGTATGAACACAGCCACAGGTCCTAACTTGACAGGGGTGTAGATTCAGGTAAATGGCCCAAGGTGCACACTGTTTGTGTTTCTGGCCATACACCTACATGCCTGTGAAATTAGGCTTTGTTCATACAGCCGCTGCATCTCCATAGCGTAACATAGACTGCCTGCACACAACTCCAGCCACATAAAAAAAAATTGCTGAAATCACACTGTACAGGCCACAGCGCCCATAAAATGAGCCCCAATATGTAATTTACGCACAGTACAATTTTATCTTTTAGATCTTGCAAGAATTTTGTAAGTTATGATGTGTTTGTGTCTGCTAAGAATGCCTTCAGTGTATCGTTAGCAAAAATATAATTTTGATATTTCGGGGGTAAGGTAGCTTGTGCGGGGATCCATGGTTTCTAACAACAGGTCTGCCTACTCTATTCAATATGAAAAGAAAAATTGCCCCTAGATATTTTAACCCTCAGATTATTAGGGAAATACATAAAGAGTGTCATACAATTTAGTTGGTACCCACACCAAAAGTGTTGGTGCTTCCAACCAACTCCAATTCATGTACATGTCAGACACAGGTCAAGCCTGGCACTGAGGTCAAAGTGTCCATACTGACCTCCCGCCTGGCCACATTGACACATTGATATGCATGGCAGAGGAGTTCTTTTGGTAGGGGTAGACAGAAACTTATGGGGAACTGGGTGACTAGTTCACCATGAGGTCTGCCTTACTTTTAATTCAGTCCAATACCGGAATTTGAATCTGCCCACTGCTGTCTGCTGTCACTCAAATGTAAGGCAGACATGATGGAAATCTAGTTTCTCAATTCTCCATCACGCTCAGACCCAGTGATATCACTAGTATCCCCGTCCCGTAAATTTTGCTTCCTAAATAGAGCAGCTGAATGGGGCTAGTGATAGAGCACTGTGCAGGAAACTGTCACATTTCCCAGTACAAACATACCCCACTAGGAGTACTGACATACCTCTGTTCATCAGCTCAGAGCTCACCAGTTCCCTATTCTGCCGGATATTCTTTAAGAACCTGTCACTGCCATAGCAAAAGGCTCTTAAAGTGTCAGTAGTTAGAATTAGCCACAGGCAGTTGTAAAGGGAACTACCACCAAACAAAAAACTGTTTTAGGAGCTTTATTGAATTCTCCTGTATGTGTCACCACAACAAAAGATTGACAAATTTAGTCGAGTTAAATTTAAAATTGGACATGTTTTTCATTTTTAGCATCAGTTCTAGATGTGTGTCCTTTTATCTTTAAAGTGTGACACTGGCTGTGTGTTAAAATGGTTACAAAAAAAATTACATTCACATCATTAAAATAAATTTCACATCTTTTCTCACAGTTTGTAATACATGATCTATATATTTATACCTAATTAGTTTAATTGCAGATTAATCTCTATGAATTATTTACTATCACCTCACCTCAGTGTTAATGGATAGTTTGTTAAATAGTTGAAGATTTTCTCAGTTTTCCATACTTAAATGTGGCCTGAATATAATAATCCTCTTGCTTCGCCATCTTGTTATAAGCTATCTGAATATATATGTTGCCTACAGATGATGCATTTTAAATAGATGGAGAAAGGGTTTGCCTTTTATTTAGGTTACCTACAGTAATTGGCAAGACTTTGTTCACCTTAATCGGGTCTATTTACTGTCCCTGATAAAATGTTAGTGACCATCCCAAATCTACAGACAGATATTACTGCTGCTTCAGGAGGCAACACTCACATTTGTTCTGCTGGCTGACCTGGCTTGAGGACTGCCTTAATTGCTGATAGCTGACCTGGTTTGAGAGCTGATTTGTCTGATGCTAGGCAGATTATTGCCTCTAGAATGAATTGGTGGAATGTCTTACATGCCTGCTGCTATAGCTAGTGTTGGTCCTTGCATGGATATTGGACATTGCTGCATCTCCTTTACGGAATCCTTTTTGGATGCAGTGTTAGACATTAGGGCTGATTTAATAAAGGAGTTGAGAATCTTCGCACAATAAATTGTCTTTATTTATCCAAGCATGATCAGATAAAGTAAACAATAATTTGATTTTCACGTGATTGGCTACTTGAAGTGGATTTTCACACACTTATTGAAGAATTATAAATTCTTTAGTAAATCAGCCTCATTCACTCTTTTGTTCATCATCCTAAGTTCTCTGGTATGCATGTCTACCATCAACTGGAATTTCATGACATCCATTGAATGGATAGATAGTTTTTTTTAGTACCACTTAAAGGGTAACTCCACTTTGGTGGGAAAAAATATAGCACATAATAAAAAACTCCCCTCCCAACCAAGGGATGAGTATGGGAGGACCCTCGTCAAGGAGGAATACCACTCATTATTATATGCTTTGACCTTAGCTCATAAACGCTTAATTACGTGATTTCGCTACGGATTTGGGGACATGATAATGCCTATGGTGAAGAAGACTGAGGCGTTACTGCTATCCCTATCCTCTCTCACACCCTCCAACCTTATCCCTTCCATCTTCTTCTCTTCCTCAACACCCTCTTTTTTACATACATCCCCTGGCCTACTCTAAAATACCTCTTTGTTTTCTTTTTCTCTTTATCCTAACAATTTTTACCATAAGGTAACTCCTTGTGAGACACCCATAGAATGGACAGAAAACCCATCTTGGGCCCAGCCCATATAAAACAACTTAATAATAAAGAGCCCCCTTTACTTCTTCATGGATGGTCCAACTCATCACAAGCAAGAGGCTCCATGCTACTAAGGAACCTGTCAGAAAATATAAATGTTCTCTAGTACCATATCTGCTTAATACGGCCAAAGCACTAATACCTACCCTTTGGGGCCAACCTGAGACTCCATCCATGAAAAAGTGGTTCCAAAAAATATCAGAGGTCCATCTCATGGAAGATATTACCCATTATAACAAGGACACTTATCAACGACACATCTCAACTTGGACTCCGTGGATGGAGTTTAAGGACACCTCAACTTATAGGGAAATAATGGCACAACTCCACTAAGACTTAACCTATACATACTGAATAAGTTACTTAGAGTTTAAGATCGAGCTATTTGGGGTACTGATGGGCCTATTCCTTAAGAGACTATAAATTATATGGAGCTATATATATATCGCTAGACACCATGCATGCCGGCCTATTTTTCCCTTTTTTCTCTTTCTTATTTTTCCTCTGTCCCTTTTCCCAATTATCCCCTCTTTCCCCCCCCTTTTTTTTTTTTTTTCTTTTTCTTATATTTTTATGCTCCGAGAGGGACCTCAAGTGAAGCTAAGATAAATTATTCAGGAGAGAATAGTTAAATAACAATGAGGAAGGAGATACATACTGTAAAATTAACGAACACAGAGAGGAGGGGGGGGGGGTTTGTTGTGTTGAGTGGACTCTAACACTAGATTTTTAGTTTGAGGTAGTTTTTGGAATCACTTCACCATAAAAGGCACTAATATTGGAGTTTCACCACATAAGATATTGGGGTGAGAATAAGGTGGACCCTACTCCCCTCTCCTTTTCACCCCCCTCCCCCCTTTTTTTTGGTACATTTTAACACTAGGTTTTTATTTAGTAGAAGTGTTTGGAACTATCCCATTTTAAAGAGCACCCATATCAGAGTATCACTTATAAGACACCGGGGAGAAAATAATATTACTCCCCCTTCCCTTCCCTCCCCTTTTTCTTATTTTTTTTTTCTCTCTCTCTTTCCCCCCCACATTCTGTTCACTTTATGACTATACACATATGTTCTGTCACTTTGTCATTTATTTGGCCTATATCAGGTTTTAATACTTGTCTTTTTGTTAGTATGAAGAAGTGTTTTCCCCCTTTTTTTTTTTTCTTTCCCCCTCCACATCCTGGTCACTTTTTGTCTCTACACATAGGTATTGACACTTTCTTATTTACATAGCCTATATCAGGTTCTAATACTTGTCTTTTTGTTAGTAGGTAGAAGTTTTTTTTTTTTTGGTAGATTTTAACATTAGGTTTTTAGTTAGTAGAAGTGTTTGGAACTATCCCATTTTAAAGAGCACCCATATCAGAGTATCACTCATAAGACACCGGGGAGAGAATAATATTACTCCCCCTTCCTTTCCCTCCCCTTTTTCTTAATTCTCTTCCCTTTCCCCCCCCCCTTTTTTTTTTTTCTCCTTCCCCCTCCACATCCTGGTCACTTTTTGTCTCTACACATAGGTATTGACACTTTCTTATTTACATAGCCTATATCAGGTTCTAATACTTGTCTTTTTGTTAGTAGGTAGAAGGGGTTTTTTTTTCCCCCCTCTTTATCTCTCTCCCTTCCTCGCTGCTCTGCTTCTATTTCTGATTACTCCTTGCCCTCTCTCCCGCCCAGCCTTGATTCCCCTAGGCATTGGGAGATTTCATGGCCGGGCCTTTTATATATAGGAGTGTAGAGTATTGTCTTTTTTTTTTTTTTTTTTTTTTGTGTTGTTGCTGTTTGGAAATATTGAGAGTGTGTATGTGTCCTATGTACTGTATTGTAAAATATGTGATGTGTTGTTAAAAAAACAATAAAAAGATATTAAAAAAAATAAAATAATAAAGCGCCCCCTTTACTTCTTCATGGATGGTCCAACTCATCACAAGCAAGAGGCTCCATCTCTTTACTCACCTTAATGGGCCATATGATAACTGGGCCCCTCTCTCAGAAATTGTGGTCAGTTTGTTCTGAACACTAAGAATGTTGGTTGTTTAAGATGTGTTCATCTGCTTGACTTGTAAGTGTTTCATATACAATATTATCCTCGTTTTGTATTGAGGTACTTTATAATTTTCATTACAATGTACTGTTCCATTATTTTCAATAAAACATGAAACAAACAAAAAAAAAAAAACATATACAAATGCAATACAAGCCATATTGTAATTGAATGTTATGAAAAAAACTTTCCTTTTCAATCTGCAGCTCTGTGATTTTCAATTCAATATGGCAACCTGGAGGCATCCTGGAGCCATTCTGGTGTACAGTACATTCCCAAAAAGTGAGGTTACCGCAGACCGGAAGTACCCGGAGGAACAGTAAGACAGCGCACCGCGCCGCTGTGACTATTGCAAAGCTTAATATATTGTATTTTTATGTACGAGCATTTTAATTTTTATTAATAAACCTAGTCCGACATTACTACTACACCATTGGAGGCTTTTCTCTTCCCATCCCTGATCTGGTATCCCCATCGGAGACGTTCCCCCCTTCCTTCCCCCCCTCTTCCCCTCCAGGTTTACAGATACTGTTGAAAGGATTACAGATACTGTTGAAGTGAGTGGAGATGTGGTGGAGATTTGTTGGAACATCCTTTTGAGCAGAACCAGCATAGAAGAAAGTACTTATACTGATTATGCCCTACTATATCCATCTAGAGGTGAGAGTTCTGTGAGACTACATATGGATATATCAGTATTTATTCATTAATTAACTAGTGGAATTACATCTACATTATTTTAGTTTGATTACCCTTATCAAGATTGATAAAGAGACTATCATCACCAAGATTTTGTATTACTTTATTTCGCGTTTACAGCAGGACTTTTTCACCTATATCCCTTCTGGACTACACAGCAATTTTTTTCACTTACCCGCAGTTTTAGCACTTGTGCACTACTGTGCAAATTTATGTCATATTGCACTACCACTTTGGAGTATTGATTATTATTATTTTTTATTCACTTTTTTATCGAGTGATTTTTATTTATAGGATTTATTTCACGTTTAATCCAAGATTTCTTTATCCATTTCCCTTTTGGATTGCACAGTAGCTTCTTTGTATTTATTTGTAGTTTTAGCACTTGTGTACTACTGTATATATTTACTTTGCATCAGCACTTTGAAGCATTGATTAGCACTTTCAATTTATTTTTTCATTGGACCTTGGTATTCAATATTTGCACTTTAGAACTTATCACGTTTTCACTGTATTGGACCCCATTGAGTTTTTTATACTTGGTTTACAGGTGTAGGTATGTATGTGTAGCTTTTAGCGCGAAAACAATCTTTAATATAAAACGTTCCCAGAAATGTTATTTCCTGCTTGTGTGATTGGCTCACTGATTTTTACAGAAGTCTGTATAAAGTTACAAGTCATATTTTACGCATCCATTATTTTTTGGGAGATGCCCCTAAAAGATGCTCTGTAATAACTTCAAAAGAGATTATTGTAAGTGCATCAGCTGATAAATCACTCCTATTTAATTCTAGTACACATGGGCCGAATGTCAGGCAGCATAGGGCGGTTCAATATAAACCAGCCAACAATTGGCCCGTATGAACTGCAGTTCAGTCTGACAGAACCTGGGCGGTCGGCCAGCCGGCTTCTGTCGAAGGGGCATGACAGAAAAAGGTCTGCCGATTGTCTCCCAATCAGCGGTCTTAGCATAGGTGTGTGCAGCCTATTGCATTAGGGTGTGAACCCCAAAGCTCAAACAAAGAGCAACAGGGGCAGTGGGTAGGAGTATGCACATGTCATGGCTATGATGCTATACCATGGCAGAAATTATAGAGAGCAAAGCAATATTTTTTGGAATTATTTTTTTTAACTTTTTTTGTTTTTACATTATTTATTAAATTATTTATTGTTACATTTTTAAGTGCCCTGTTGGGAGGTTTTGGTGAAATACCCCTGATGTCTCACATTTAAAGGGGATGGAAAGGCAGAAGGTTTTTTATCTTAATCACTTCAGCCCTGGAAGATTTGGCCTCTTAACCACTTCGCATCCAAGGACGTCCATGAACGTCCTGGACTTTGAGCCGGGATATCTGAATGATGCCTGCAGCTACAGGCATCATTCAGATATCGTTTTTTAGAGCCAGCGATTCTGTGTACCGTAAGAATGATCATAGCGGCTGTTCCACTGCTTGATTGTTCTTACAGGCGGCGAGAGGGGATGCCCCCCTACCGCCGCCCTCCGGCTCTTCTACCGACTCACCTGTGCAATCGGTGAGTCGGTGACAGGATCCGCCAGCCCCGGCTTCTTACCATAGAGATTTCTGGTGGACCAGATGGTCGCCGAAGTCTCTATGATCGTTCGGAGGCTGGGCGCGATGTTATGACGTCACGCCCGGCCTCTGCATTAAAAAAAACAGCGCCGCTTCGGCTAGGAAGCGGTGATCGTTTTTTAATTTTTTTATTTCAGGCTTCCCAGCCTAGAGGTGAGATGTGGGGTCTCATTGACCCCATATCTCACTGTAAAGAGGACCTGTCATGCTTATTTCTATTACAAGGGATGTTTACATTCCTTGTAATAGGAATAAAAGTGATCATTTTTTTATTTTATTTTTTTAAAGTGTCAAAGTTACATTTTTAAAGTAAAATGAACAATAAATAATAAAAAAAAAATCTTTTTTAAAGTGCCCCTGTCCCCGGTAGCTCATACGCAGAAGCGAACGCATACATAAGTGCCACCCACATATGAAAACGGTGTTCAGAACAAACATGTGAGGTATCGCAGCAAACGTTAGAGTGAGAGCAATAATTCTAGCCCTAGACCTCCTCTGTAACTCAAAACATGTGACCAGTAAAAAAATTTAAAGCATCGCCCATGAGGATGTTTAAGTACCGAAGTTTGGCGCCATTCCACGAGCGTATGCAATTTTGAAGGGTGTCATGTTAGGTATCTATTTACTTGCCGTAACTTCTTCTTTCACATTATGCAAAACAATTGGGCTAACTTTAATGTTTTAATCTTTTTTATTTCATGAAACCGTTTTTTTTTCCCAAAAAAATGAAAAATGCGTTTGAAAAATTATTGCGCAAATACCGTGCGAGATAAAAAGTTGCAAGGACCGCCATTGTATTCTCTAGGGTCTTTGCTAAAAAACATATATAGTGTTTGGGGGTTATATGTAATTTTCTAGCAAAAAAACGAGGATTTTTACATGTAGGAGCGAAGTGTCAGAATTGGCCCAGATGCGAAGTGGTTAATAAATCAGGCCATTTTTTGCGATACGGCACTGCATCGTTTTAACTGACAATTGCGCAGTCGTGCGACATTGTACAAAAACAAAATTGACGTCCTTTTTTTCCCACAAACAGAGCTTTCTTTTTGTGGTATTTGATCACCTCTACGATTTTTCTTTTTTGCGCTATAAACAACAAAATTGCGTACATTTTGAAAAAAAACTATATTTTTTACTTTTTGCTATAATAAATATCCCCCATATTTAAAAAGACAAAAACAAATTTCTTACTCAGTTTAGGCTGATATGTATTCTTCTACATATTTTGGTAAAAAAAAATCGCAATAAGCGTATATTGATTTGCACAAAAGTTATAGCGTCTCCAAAATAGGGGATAGATTAATGGCATTTTTATTATTATTTTTTTTTTTTACTAGTAATGGCGGTAATCTGCGATTTTTATCAGGACTGTGACATTGCAGCGGACAGATTGGACACTTTTTTGGGACATTTATACAGTGATAAGAACTAAAAATAACCACTGATTACTGTATAAATGTCACTGGCAGGGAAGGGGTTAACACTAGGGGGCAATCAAGGGGTTAACTGTGTTCCCTAGATGTGTTCTAACTGTGGGGGGAATGTGGCTGACTAGAGGAGGAGACAGATCGTTATTCCTACTTAGTAGGAACACAGAATCTGTCTCCTTTCCCCTGACAGAACCGCGATTTGTGTGTTTACGTGCATCGGCCTGCCTGCTACAGCGTCTTAGAGAGCCGACCTACAGCTACGACGGCTCGTGCAGGGGAGCCAACCCACTGCAGTATAACTGCGGTGGCTGGTTGGGAAGGGGTTAATGCATTCTGTGCATTAAGTCTCCATTCACACCTTGGGGTTCCGTTTTGACGGTGGAATAGCGGTAAAATCATGGTAAAAACACGAAAACAAAATCGTGGGACGCCCAATGCCCAAAAGAAGTACAAGAGCTTCTTTTGGGAGTTGGGCATTCCGCGATTCTGTTTGCACATTTTTACCACGATTTGTCGGGTGTTCCATGATCTGTGTGCAGCAGCCCCCCTCAGCCCCCCTAACACTTACCTGAGGTCCCTCTCTATCCAGCAATGTCCATGAATGTCTCAGCTATCCGAGATTCTCCTTCCTGATTGGCTGAGACACAGCAGTGGCGTCATTGGCTCCTGCTGCTGTCAATCAAAATTAGCTAGCCAATCAGGGGATGGAGGGGCCCGGGTCGGGGCTCCATGTCTGAATGGACTAAGGGAACTGTGACTCAGCTCGGGTGCCCCAATAGAAAACTACTTGCTGTGGGGGCACTGAACAAATGGGAGGGGCCAGGATCACAGAAGAGGGACCTGAGAATAGGAGGATCCGAGCTGCTCTGTGCAAATCCACTGCAACAGAGAAGGTAAGAATAACATGTTTTTTATTTTTATAGGAAAAAAACAAGACTTTATAATCACTTTAAAACTGAGCCTCAGCTGCACAGATGAATGAATAGGAAGCACTTACAGGCTTCCTATTCATTCACAAACTGAAGCATAGTAAATTCAGTTTACTATACTTCATGATGAATGGACACATGATGGATTGGTACTGATTGCTCATTGTGTTCATTCAGAAAAGGAAGGGACCAGGAAATTACATATTTTCCATCCCCTTCCCTATGATACCCCTGAAGTGCAGCTGGAAGGAGGAAGATAAAGAGAAGCTGGCAGTGCTGCATGGGGAAGAACAAGAGGATCAGTGTCTGCAATAAGGCAGTACAGCCAGTCCTCCCGCTGGGCAGGTGCCGAGCCCCCCTTTTGAACTGATAGAACCTGGGCCCGGTACAGGTGGGCCGGCTTTACTGCCTTATCAATGGCCCTGGTGCACAGGGTGACACACTAGGCACACCTCCTGCACACACCTATGGATCGCAGCCAATGGTTGAAAGCGTGCCCCTGTCAGAACACAATAGCTCAGCGGGGGAGAATGATGTACTAACATCAGATAGTTAGAACAGCGACTCCTCCTGAGCTGTCAGGTTTTTTTCATTCAGCCCTGCTGGATTGAACGAAAAAAAAACTACTAGTGTCTACTAGGCTTAAAGGGTTACTAAACCCTTGTGTTTTAAAAAAAAAAAAAAAAAACATACATCATACAAACGTCATACTTACCTCCACTGTGCAGTTTGTTTTGCACAGAGTGGTCCCGATCCTCCTCTTCTAGGGTCCCTCGGCGGCGCTAGTAGCTTCTCCTCACATCGGGAAACCACCTAGGAGAAGCGCTCGGGCGTGCTCCCAAGTCCAACTTTTGCGTCCATAGACACAGAAAGCTGGACATGGCCCTGCCCCCCGGTGCCCGCGTCATTGGATTTGATTGACAGCAGCTGGAGCCAATGGCTGCGCTGCTATCAATCTATCCAATCAAGAGCCGAGACAACGGGCAGAGAGGGTTTGCGCATCTCCAGTGTGGGAACAAACAGTCTCAGGTGAGTAAAACGGGGAGGGGCTGCTCAGTTACAGAAGTTGAGGATGCATACAGGTGAAAAAACATGAGGGTTTACAACCCCTTTAGGAATCAGTATCCAAAAGACATAAACAGATTTTGCTTCAGAGCTTGAACAGGTAGGAATCTGCAACAAAGTTTGGTAAAATCCCTGCAATGTACACTGATCACCCAGAGGGGATTGTTTTTTTTATTTTCAGTAAAAGTGGAGTTTTAAAAATGATATGACACTAAACTCATTCAAACCATTTTTTTACAGACTGCTAATTTTATGTCTTACAAACATTCTTTTTTTTTTATTCAAAATTAAATTTGCATAATACTGTTCAGTAATTAATTTTACCAACAGACGGTCCTCTTTAACTTGACTTCAATTATAATTAGAATTCATTACAGAAGCCATACAGCGCAGTGCGTAAGATGTCTACACGATCACACATAAAGCAAACAAAAGTCAGGGTGAATTGTGTTTTCAGTCTACAAAGCATTTGCACGATTTTTCATGTTGTCAATCTGCTCTATTAGCAAAGGCTAACACAATTAGGTATGAATATGCAGTAATAACATGCAAATTGTTCCTTCACAATTGCCCCAAGGCAGTAGTTTCAGCCTCTCATAGCTTGACTCTTTCGACATCATTAAAAGCTTGGCATAATTTATCAGAAGGAAAAAAAAAAAAAAAAAAAATTTTTTGTGCATGCACCCATCTAGTAAAACATCAATGGCTGTTAAGCAGTTTCCTTCGATAGGTTTGTTAAGAATTCCGTCCCCAGCTCCCTGCCACTCCTGCGCTTGTACATGTTTCCCTTGGGTAATGTTAGACACTACATTTGAGCCTGCCAGAACAATTAACCCTACTGTTAATTAGAAGGAAATGTCAGGCACACAGATGGTAGGAGTTGGCACCCTGCCATCCCACCAACTGCTGCTGCAAGCAGCTACCCTCGCGCTGACAGCTGTTCAGCAATCTCCCAAACCGGCAGATGTCAAAACTTTCCAGCTGAGGAAAGCAAGAGGAAAAAAAAATGAAAGCAAAGAGAAGGGATTTGTCGTCCCAACAGTGATGATCACTGTTTTATTGCGGGTTTACAGACTACCTGTTGTATTCCCAGTGCAATGGTATAACAGAAACATGCAATCGGTGCAACACCTGACTGAATACAAATGATTATATATGGAAGCTGTACAGACACAATACACAAATCTCCCATATTATTACAGTAACATGATGATAATTAAATAACTTGACACATTAGAAGAGGCAGGACTCCCATTTGCAATGCATCTTGTTTTTGCATTTGCTAAATATCTTCAGAAAATTCTGTGTGCATCCTAATTATTTTATACAATGGTAAGGCGGTACTTTTTAAAATAATAATCATCATTATCTGAAATTAAAAAATGTTTAAAACTGAAGATGTCAGACTCATACAGTTACTGCACTTATTGAGCTGAAATCCATGCTCATACAAAAAACACAAATAAATGCAGCTTTGTATCTATTACTATATCAATGCATTTAACTTTAAATATTAAAGTGATTGTAAAGTCTTATTTAAAAAAAAAAAATAACAAACATGTTCTACTTACCTTCTATGTGCAGTGGATTCGCACAGAGCAACCCCAGTCCTCCTCTTCTCTGGTCCCTCTTCGGCTCTCCTGGCTCCTCCCTCCTAGCAAGCAGCTTGCTATGGGGCACCCAAGCTGAGCCGCAGCTCTGTGTGTCCATTCAGACATGGAGCCGCCATTCTGCCCCGTCTCCCCTCTCTCCCAATTGGCTAACTGACTTTGATTGACAGCCGTGGGAGCCAATGGTGCCGCTGCTGTGTCTCAACCAATAAGGAGGGAGAGTCTCGGATGGCCGAGGGACTCGTGGACATCGCTGCAGAGAGATGGGGCTCAGGTAAGTGTTAGGGGAGCTGAGGGGCGATGCTACACACAGAAGGCATTTTATCTTAAGGCATAAAATGCATTAAGATAAAAAAAACTTCTGCCTTTACAATCACTTTAAGCAAATGAAAATACTTTGATATGACTTGATATGAAATTATTGCAATTCCTGTATGGCCAAGCTCAAACTGGGAAAGGGAGAAGCAGCACAAGGAGCTGGCGAGGTGTACTGTAGTGCTCATTTGTTAACAAGCAACATGTTGATAGGATGAGATAACAGAGTTGTAGGGAGATACATTCATCAGTCTGCTACTTCTGCTTTTACTATCCAGTCACAGGCTGGAAAAATAAGGCCTGTTCTGCCAAAGAAGACTGTGCAGCGTTTCAGGTCTGTGTAAATCTCAGGACTGGATGGACAGAAATAAATTCATTTGACAGGTAAAACAGCTCCTGTATATGTATTTTATCTCTGTATTTAGTTGCCTGGAGATCAGCCTCAAAGTGTTACAAAACCCAGGACCCTGCATTCACTATATCAGGTCTCCCACAGTACACAGAATGGAAATGAAATTATTTTAATAAATATAAACTGCTAAATACCTTTTCTCATCAGAAGTAGATAGCAGTCTTCTAACTTTTATCAGTGTCTGGTTAAAGCTTGTATGAGGAGTTTTTCATACTGCATCCCAACAAAAAAAAACTCTAGCAATACACACCAAACTGAGCATGTGCACACTGACTCCACTAACTCTGTCTTATCCGGACATGTTCTGTGGACAATGCAAGAAGAGGAGGATCTGTGCATACAGGATAAAACAACCTTTATACACAATGCAGAGGATTAACCCCTTAGGTTCCACCGTGAGTATAACAAGCATGCGGGTGTGGGTTTAGTAAAACTTTAAGTAAGTGTCTGTTCTGGAAGATACGGTACAGTGAAAGAAACATTTAAAATGCATTTTGATAACTAAAATTTGTACCAAATGGAGCAAATGGACGTAATGTTTTCCTACGTGGTAGCATACTATTTTGAACAGTTTTGGTGAGCTGGACCAAAGGGTATAATACAGCCAAACCTTTTTTTAGTTTTGTATAGATTAGCTAAGGTGCATAAGTACGCTTGCAACAAAACAATTCAGTGTTGCCTGTGATACTTTTTTTATTTGCACTGTGATACCCTGTTAACATTGGCATTAGAAACAGGCATATGTGGTGCATTTGCTCCCCAAATGCCTAGCAAAGCAGCCTACGATAGATAATATGGACAGCAGACTGAGCTGTTCACTTTTTAGCCCAGGTTCACACTGAGCTGCGGGAATGAAGCCATGCGAGTTCCGCTGAAATCGCAATATTTCACTCCCGCATGTCAGTCCCGATTTCGGCTGTGGTTTTGCATAAATGTCAATGGAAATCGCACCCTGAAATCGCAAAGAGTAGTACAGAAACTAGTTTTTGAAATCGCAAATGCAGCGTTGCACCAATTAGGACGGTGCCATTGCCAGCAATTGTCGCCGATTTGACATACGATTTAACGTGTCAAATCGCATGTCAAATCGCACCAATGTGAAACACGGCTTTAACACATGTAGTATTTGTGTCACTTTGTGTGAAGCCATGTTGAGTCTGGGAAGAGGTGAAGCTTGTCGTTTTCATGGTGCATTTATAGGATGTTTGACAAGTGTTTATCAAATATCAGAGAGGTGGGAAAAAACACTTCCCCCTTAAAGTGGGATTAAACTCCCTTGGCTGATTTTTTACCTATAGTCAAGCCTACAATAAGGCTTACCTATAGGTATAGTAAATATCTCCTAAACGTGCACTGTTTTTTCAAATTTCAGTGTTTTTGATTTGATTACTTTATCGAATAATTTTTATTATTATTATATTATTATTTGTTATAATTATTTATAGTTATTCATTATATTATAATTAATGATTTCGTGTTTCAAAATTTATCATACCCGGGATGTCTACTAGACTCTTGTTTGGACAGATTTAAGTGAGTTATTTCTAAGAATTACAGACCTACAATATAAAATGCCAAACTTCCATGCAAAATAATGGTACCGCTTTCAGCATCAAAAATCTGACATAATCATATCGCCAGGGAGGTTAATGCACCTTAATTGTGCATTAACGCTACAGGCATGTTCGTTCCTGTTAGTGTCATAGTTAGAATTTTTTGCAAGTTTGAACTTAGCCAAACAGTTACATATTCAGGACAAGCTTTAAGTATGTTCCCTTCTTTGCAGTCCAAGTGGTGCTGTTACGCAAAGATTTACAAAATTTTAAGAAAAACGATCTCTGGAAAACACACACAATCAATAATGGTAACATCAAAACAGTAGAAATGTAGACGTAAACATGTATAAAAACTGTATATGTGATTTAAAAAGTCCATAGCAAGAAAATCATAAAAAAAGTCCATAAATGGACTCTTTACGTCTAGAGGAAAAAAAGATTTCATCTCCAAATACGGAAAGGTTTCTTCACAGTAAGAGCTGTGAAAATGTGGAACAGACTCCCTCCAGAGGTGGTTCTGGCCAACTCAGTAGATTGCTTTAAGAAAGGCCTGGATACTTTCCTAAATGTACATAATATAACTGGGTACTGACATTTATAGGTAAAGTTGATCCAGTGTAAATCCGATTGCCTCTCGGGGGATCAGGAAGGAATTTTTTCCCCTGCTGTAGCAAATTGGATCATGCTCTGCTGGGGTTTTTTGCCTTCCTCTGGATCAACTGTGGGTATAGAATTGGGTATATGGGATTGTACGATACTTTTTTTTTTTTTTTATGGTTGAACTGGATGAACTTTGTCTTTTTTCAACCTGACTAACTATGTAACTATGTACAGTAAATGAATACTCAAAGTCTATTAGGTGTGTGCACTTGGGCAGCTCTTCAGAGGAGCAGAAGCAGACTCTCTATGTAGAACAGGAAAAAACAAATGGAGAAGCGCCTCTAAGTGCAGACCGTATGCCAACTTTAATGAATAATAAAATGCTCAGTGGCAACTTACAAGCAAAGTTAAGTAAAACGCTCATCAAGATAAATCAGTCCTGGACACAGCGTGGAATAGCATGCTGAGGGGCTGCCAGGGTCCGCTGTTCAGTCTTGGGATGTTGAAGTAAGCCGGCCAGAAACTTCCAAGATGGCGCTGGTACACACGTGTGACAAGCGGTGTCGGCAGGATGATGTCACCGGAGTAGGAGATGCAATACGTTTCACAGCATGTGCAGTGGAGCCATCAGGCATGCATGCTCTTTCTTCAGGCAGGAAACATAGAAGCAATAGAGCCTCTATTTTTTATTTGCCTGCCATCGGGGACTACAAGGCTCAGCAACAATTATACAAGAAATCTATAAAAAATACATGCAGCATCAACTTGAAAGGAATAAAATACATTTTTGCATATAAACATAACTTAAGAACCCAAAAACAGAATTAATGTAGTTTAGCAACAACCCAGAGGACCGGTATAAGAATTAATGGAAATATTTTGTATATATCATAAGGTGTAACAAAATGAATAAAAAATAATGAATGATGAATAATAAATATGCAAGAAAGCAAGTGTGGGTAGGGTAAAGTTAATAAAATTCAGCTCATGAAGATAATA
This sequence comes from Rana muscosa, assembly GCA_029206835.1. Classification (NCBI taxonomy): domain Eukaryota; kingdom Metazoa; phylum Chordata; class Amphibia; order Anura; family Ranidae; genus Rana; species Rana muscosa. The sequence continues at coordinate 64,589,550 of JARGYO010005626.1, read as the reverse complement.
CGCTAGGGTAATTCACTAGGATTATTCATTAACATATTGTATATATCGAGAAAATTTACATTAAGGATTTTGCATCTATACTTATACTATATAGCTGTACTTACTATGTTAGAACAAACAAATGGCCACTGCCCCGCACCTATAACTGGCCTTTGCAGCAAGGAGCACATGGAAGGGCAATGCATATCAAACAAAACCAGAAAAACGTCCCTGCTCAGTTTATCGACCAGCCCGCAACCAACCAAATTATCCTGTCTAACAGTATGTGTTAAAAACAGGGGTTTAGTTTGCACACATTTGCAAATACATGCATAAGCTGCAGAGCCACTTCACGGCACTCCAATATTATCTACAGTCCTAGGTATAAACTTTGAGAGCCTCCATAGTAGAAGCACATGCATTATAATGGAAAGGTAGAGGGCAGGTGACCCTGGAGGAAGACCACCCCTTCTTAAAGGCACAGGGGCACACTGGGCACCCAGCATTAAGCACAATGCCAGCAAAGGTGTCCAGTGCGTCCTTTTACCAAGAGAAAAATGGTGACAGGGGAAGAATCTCCAGCTAATTGACAGCCTTAGTTCTGTTCCTGTGTGCTGTGTGGAGGGGGGTGTGTCCCTTCCCTCCAATCAGCTGTCAGAGCTCTCCTCATTTAGCTTTGCAGAGTGTAACTTCAGCTCTCTGTCCCCTTTTTGAACTCTCAGACAAGTGTAGTGCCCTCCTCACTCCCCTCTTTCTCTCGTCTCGTCTTTCTCTTGTCTAGGGGTATCTTAGAGGGGAGGGAGCGGGGACACACTACGCCTGGCTTCCACCACATGTGTCAGTGCGGTATAAGCAACGTTCTTGTATTACCTTCGGGTCAGTGCTGTGCACCTGGATCCTCCCTCCAAGAGTCACCTTGAACAATGTCTGCTAGGAAATGAGCCCCACACCATTAAAGTTCAACACTCCTTTATTCTTCTGTGAATGAACACAATCAGTTGAACTCCCTTGGTTAACAGAACAGGAAAGGAGGTGTGGATGCGAATAGGCCCAGACACAATTTGGTTCTCCACTTTCCTTCCTGAAAGTGGGTTACGGTCTCCACACGAGGGGGGATTTCCTTCCAGGCGGTCTCAGACGAGAGGCTCACCTGTCACCGGCAATATGCTGCACCGGGTCTTCAAGTGAGGAGCTCCCCCCGGTCCATTGCGCCTTCCGGATTTGGGTACCCACTCCCGGGGTTCCCTAGGATCTCCTTCCCTCGCAGAACTCAGTGTTGGGCACTGAGCTCCGGACCTCCATCCGAATACCTCACCCCAGGCTAAAGGTGCCTGGGATGGAACACGACCTTCGGTTGTCCTCTAGGCCTAGGCCACCCAGAGAACCGACACGAACCACCGTCCACAAGCTGAAGGTGCTTGGGACTTCGACCCCGCGACAAAGATGGCCGGCCCCTTTATACCCTCTCCCAGCAAGCACGTCGGGTTCCCCGCCCCACCATACCGCTGCCGAGGGAGGACAAAAAGGAGGCACAGCACACAGCAATGATTCAACCCCAGCCCAGGGCGACAGCGCCACCCACCGGGCTGCAGGGAATTACACATCACTGATGTCTCTGCCAAGTTCAAATTTACACCCGGGCTGGCACACCAGTCCCAAACAGCCGGGACAAATCACACCCAGGGCCTCAACGTCCATGCACGAGTACAGGGTGAATCGACCCCTTGGCTTTAGCCAGATCCCCGTATCTGTGACCGGAGCAGCAGCAGTCAATGTCGTGGTGGAAGGGTGAACTGGAATCCACGATGTATGTCCGAACATGGCGACCTGTTGCTGATCCATCGCACAGTGCAAAGTTTTTGCGCCAACGTCCCACGTGTAGTCCTTCACACGTATTGGACTCCTCCCCTTTGCTCCAGTTCGCGGGCTTTTCTTCTTTTCTGTTTCTGAGTCACGCCCACAAACTAAGCGATGGGGGTGTGCCTGGTGGCGCAGTGCAATAGAAACCCCCACGTGTACTACTTCACACAGCTGAGCTTCCCCCTTTTTCCACTCTTCTGCGCGGGCCTTTCCCTTCATTGGGTCATGCCCACGACTTCGAGCAGGGATGCACTTCGGCCAATGAAGGCCTGTCTATTCGCTTAACTCCTCCAGCAGACACGTTCAATTCTGTAGTGCACAAACACTATACCGGACCCGAGCCCCCACGTGTAGCGCCCTCCTCACTCCCCTCTTTCTCTCGTCTCATCTTTCTCAAAAAGGAGGCACAGCATACAGCAATGATTCAACCCCAGCCCAGGGCGACAGCGCCACCCACCGGGCTGCAGGGAATTACACATCACTGATGTCTCTGCAAAGTTCAAATTTACACCCGGGAAAGTACATACCCGCTGCACAAGCTTTAAAATTCAGCACTTTAAACAGAGGGCTGCAGATAGACAGAGCGCTGCAGATAACTAATTTAGGAGGATTTGTTTCATCTCTGTGTATATAAGTTTAGCCATCAGCAGGGAGAAGGGAGGCTCTACCAGGCAATCCAGTTATGCAAGGTGTTCAGCGAATGCCTCACACCCTCCCTGGGAGTAGACTCACAATTTCCAATTTAAAGCTTTGAACAGCACCTTCTACCTTTCAATCCTGGAAGTGTCCTTGGGTGACAGCCACTTGCAACAGGCTCCTGGACACACTCGGTTACTGTCTCCAGCACTGAAATTCCAAACTCACTTGGGGGTCAATCTCCAGTGGTGGGGTACCTTGCAGATAGGCATCTCAGTTCCCGGACACTCCTGCCCATGTTTACCAAGTGTATTCTAACTCCTCTGCCTCGTCCAGTTCCTCCTCCCTTCTTTTTTAGCTAGAACCAGACACCGCTAAAATGGCTGCCCCCAGTGGTCTCCTTATAGATGGCTGCCACATTTCTGTATTATTGAACTGTTTTTCTTCAGCTAATGGTCTTCTTAAAGATGACTGCTGCATTTGTACACAAACAACTGTTCAATTTACTTCAATTCCACAGAAGAATAATGCAGAAATAACAGGAAAAAAAGCAAAAGTCTGTAGCAATTTTAGTCCCAGCTACAATATTCCTGTGCTTTCTGTCTTTGCTCCACTGTTATCAGCTGGCAATGTTCCCATCAATATTGTGAACTTCAGAACATCTCCTACCCCCATGTTATGGAGATGAGGAGAGGGGAGGTGTTTTTTAGTCCTGTCTTTTTCTGTCCTAGGATGAGATGCCTCTTCTCCATAGATATGATGTAGTGTGTGGGCTTTGTCACCTAGGTCAGCAGGTGTGTTACTGGCAAGATTACCAGGTGAAAATAGAGAGAAAAAAAAGTAGAACACAGAAAATTGATGCAGCCACCACATCTAAGGCCTGGTCAGCTGCAATATATTACATTTTTGTTATGGGCTTTAATTAGTGAATGACTGGTCCATCAGACATCTGCTCATTGAATGTCTGCCAGATTATTTGCTGTAGTTATAAAGTTCATTCATTGCCACATATCTGGGTTTCCCATTCTGTAGCATTTGGCAAATGTATTTGGTGAATGTTACAAGTATCTTATTACAAGCTGATTTGCACATTCAACATTTGCATATGGTGAATCTTTAATTTATTAGTTATTTGCAGTTAAGTCTCATAGGAAAAATGTTTTTTTCTGCTTGCTCACTAATTGCATACATGGTTTCTTCACGTCCATCACTCTACTAAAAAACTACTATTTGTCTTCCACACATTCACTGCTAGGTAAGATTGTAATTAAGGGGTGCTTAACCTTTTTACAATTACAGACTCCCAATGGATTGCTCAGTATGTCCCCATACTGCCTTCGCCAGACAAATCGAAACTATCATCAATAGCTTAGATTAACTTTACATATGTATAGCTGTTAACAAAGCAGCTGAAATAAAATCATAAGCAGTTAATCAAACTTATATAAAATTGGTAAATCACAAATACGTAAACTAGCTCCAGTTAGGGAGATTTTGAAATTACGGACAATATTATTCACATGTCATCTGACACATTGCATTGATTTCTCCATTTGATATCAGGTTCATTTTCAATAACGAGGAGAATCTTGTTTTACTTATTTTTTTGAAAGCAGAATTAAACTCTCTCAATCAACATTAACTATTTTGTATTCCTTATGCTACTAGCATTAGTAAATCGAAAAAAATGTATATTATATTTACTTGTTTTAAACTTTTATTTTTTTAACATTTCTTCTGGTTTCTGGCCTAGGCCAAAATGATGTCATACATCCCTTCATAGCATTTTTTTTTCTTTCATCTGGATGTCAAGAGAGTTTTCTCAACTAAGCACACCCTCCTGCCTGCATGCCTCATACATTAATCATCTGCCCTTACTCAAGATGGCCACAGGTAGAAATGCTAGGGAGGGTTTCAAAGTGATTTCTTAACAAAGTAAAGCATGGAGACATGGATTGCTGAGTTTGCTTTAAATATTAAAAATTTATGAAATTGTGTTTTTGGTTTGTGGTGCTCTGATACAGTACAGTTCCAATTTATATTATGCAGAGGCCAAGCCCTATATGTCTATCATCTGGCTCCTATTCTCCCAGCTAAGAACCACTGGTATTATCTGGAATGTTCAGGGTGAATGGAAGAGAATGGCTAGCAAATGGAGGCTAATCTAGTAGGGCAAAATTCGATAAGATTGGCCTAATTTTTTTAAATTGCTCCTTTATCTTTTTATATAGTTGAAGAAACAAAGCCGCATCTTTGTACAACTTTAGCTTACTGTTAAAGAAGTCTGTGGCGTTTTTAGGGAAACAACAATAAAGCACTCCATTTACCAGCTTTGCACAACAGTGGTCTGCATTTTGATGTATGATCTCTCTTCTAGGGAAATCAGGGAGTCTGGGAGTTAGCAAATTCAACCTTTTCCCTCCAGCAAATACAAAGAAAATTATTTTTAAATAATTAATGTATTGCTATAAAAACATATCAATGAAATATATAGTACCTCAAATAAAGACACACAATACCAAAACCAAAAGCAATAAGTACTAGTAATATAATGAAGAAATACACCCCCGCACACACTCATACACCCTTTTAATTAACACATACAATTGAATGGATCACTTAAGATTAAGTGCCTGATGCATGTATTTAAACATCCATTAAAATGCACCAACCTGATATATTATAGTGGGTTTAAGATGCCATCCAGTTACACATGTTAGCATGTCCTTATCCCTGACCTTATAATGTACTAAGTATCTTGTACTTCACTAATGTTGAGTCTGCCAGTACAAGCAATTTATTCTGTCTTACAAGCATCGAGTGCTCATAAATCAGTATTATACCCCTTTTTTTACTGAGTTGGTGATTTTACTAAACGCATGCAGAACTGAGAGCGGCGGCATTCAGATTGAAAGACTAATATTGGCACACGTATTGATTTTAATTAGTCTAATTAGTTCATTACACTAGAAATCAAATAGACCATTTATTATACTTGGTAGTAATGGCATAAGATCAAGGATTTAATATGATAATGAAGCAGATCAATTATCACTCATAAAGAAAGTCATTAACAAGTGTAAACACTGTCAATTTGAATAGAATTACAAATGATAAAGACACAAAACGTCCATTTGCTCTCCTCAATAATTATTTGCTTTATTTTCTAGGCTGGATATATAAAAAAATATAATTGTACCTTTTTAACATTTATATACTGCAAATGCACTAGAACAATAAAGCCAATGAAAAAGTAAAACAAATGAATACTGAAATAATAATTAAGCATATGTTAAAAATACATATTTAAACAGAAGTACCGGTAATATTATCACTATAATAATATTTTATCAAATCAGATTTATATTCATTGTGTTAATATAAATTAATAAATATCATAAAATATGTATAATAAATTAATGCAACATGTTTGCTTGTACAAATATTAAGGAACATTTCTGTGATTATTCCACAAAAATTTTGGATGTTCATTGTGGTCAGTAGAAGTAATCCTACAAAACACAAATGTAATGTAGATACGATCGTATAAGTTGACACCTATATTGACGCTTCAGTCATTAAATATGACTATATAGATTTTGTAGAGTAGAACATTTGTTTGAACTGGATTGGCTTCCTGAATCTTTTTTATTGTTTCTGAAAACAAAACAAAAAATAACAACAAAGTTAATCAACCTATACTGAAGAAAAAAACAGGTTTGCTGAGTTAGCAAAAAATGCATCCTCCTAAGGTGCAAAATGTCTGATGGGACCATACTCATAGACTTTAAATCAACTGCTACTGTCAGGTTAAAGGAGAATTGCATGCAAAACACAGGAGTCAGTAATAAATATGTAAAGTGAAAAGAGTCTTATCTGTTACTTATTTTTATAGATAAAGCATTGGTAATAAAAAAGAAACACATTTTTCAATAAACTTTTAGGCCTGTACCAGGATTGACCACTTGTGAAAGGGAATCTTAACTGTTGGAATATGGCTCTTTAAGTGGCTCGGCAGATTTAGTATGTTACAGATGTTTTGATTTACACCCTGTCTGGATTTGGGGTCTATTTAACATAGACTATGTATAGGCACTGACCTTCAAGACTTATACTCCCTGACATGTTTCTGTCATGAATCAGATGTGATCAGAACTGTGTGGACTGCACAAGTGAACCAGACGTATGTAGGTGACGAAAGTAATAATTTATTAAGAAATGTGAATAATATATAAACACAACAACCTCCAATATCACACAGGGCACAACAAACCAATGTTAAACAAGACCCAAAAATAACAATATTCAGACGAGTACAATAACAATAGTCAGATGAGTATATACAGCCAAAAGGGAATACCGGGATCGTAGTCTCAGGCAGGCCTAGGGTCATAACAGGAGATCAGCAGATGGGGGACAAGGAGCAAGACGGACAGGGAGAGGGTGGAAGGGATCAGGCAGCAGGGCAGGGATCCAGGGACACAGGACTGACAGGAACAAGTACAAATAGGTTAAGGATCAGAGTCAGGTTCAGGATACAGGAAACAGGTTTGGGATCAGAGCAAAAAGGTCAGGGCACAAGACGAAGCCAAGGCAAAGTGTGTTTGAACTTGCCAGGTTTTTATACCATTACCTGCTATCAAGTTCAGGTGATTCCTAACTGCAGGAGGAGATATCTGCTCCAAACTGCCAGGATTCATCCGCTGGTGGACGCCAGTACTGCGGCCCAAAGATGACATAACACTGACAATTCCAAACAGTTCCAAACTGCCAGGAGACACCTGCTGGTGGACCTCAGTACTGCATGCCAAATGATAGATATTACCAGCGGATGGAGCCTTTCCTGACAGTTTCCCACCCTAATTTGAAAATGCTAATTTACCAACATATGGGTTGATTTAGTAAAACTGGAGAGTGCAAAATCTGGTGCAGCTTGTGCATGGTAACTTCAGCTTGTTCACTTAAGCTTTGACAAAAAAAATTAAAAACTGGAGCTGCACCCGATTTTGAACTCTCCAGTTCTACCTAATCAACCCCATAGTCTTTAATTCTCCCTGTTGGGATTTTAGAACACTGAAAAATAATAACCCAAAAGGTTGAAGGCCCGTCTTTAGGGAAAGGGAGCCTTGACTGCTGGAAGCATGGCATCACTGTGGGTGAACCTAAAAGGGAAGTTAAGTAGCTCCCTTAGGATTGGCTACAAGACCTGAGGTGACTGGGTGGAGCCTGAACTCTAGGAAAAGGCTATGCTGAGGCACATATAACTGCTCTGAGGAGATTCAGCTGTCTCAAGAGTTGCCCACCCTCCCACCCATTGTGATGTTTTGTCACAGCTTTATTGATGGTTTTGACCTTGACAGCAATTGATGTTGCTTTATGGGCTATGCCCTCAAGTTAAATTCTGGGGTCAGTCTAATGCCTGTCTGGCACTGATGGTAAGGACAGGCCTCTTAGACTATGTGAGTTTATGTTTATGGGTGCACAAGGTATACTATGACTGGCATGTTGTTTGGTAAATTCTGGGGTCAGTCTAATGCCGGTCTGGCACTGATGGTAAGGACAGGCCTCTTAGACTATATGAGTTTATATTTATGGGTGCTCATGGTATACTGTGACTGGCATTGTTTGGTACATTTGGAAAGTTGTACTTTTGAAAAGTTCAATAAAGCTGTGGCCTTGCCCTATTTCCAACTTAATCGGCGTATGTGTCTTTTTTTTTGGGGGGGGGGGGGCAAGGTATTGGTTTATTAGTTGGTCAAAAATGAGCCTATGCTTCTCAGCAGTCATGTAGTGAGGTGGGCCAGGAGGAACCAAAAGTTCTCCACTGAACTTGTGGAGTCAAAAATCACCCATCACAAATCCTAGAAAAAGAGGGGGCTATCACACTAGTTTAATAGAACACTTTTTGCTCCTTTTGGCCCACCTCATCATAACCTTTTAGGCTAAATGTCCTCATTGGTCTCAAAGCTCTACCCCATAGAAGCCATTGTCTCCATGCACTGTGCTTATGCTGGAATATGTGCAGTTTGGAATAAGTGGCTTTATAATATTACATGTACAGATAGCCAAGGGGCATAAAGACATGATTTGTAAGCTCTGCCCGGTACCCTAAAAAAAGCAATAACCCCAATAAAATGAGACATATTAATGCCTTTTTGTTCATAGAAGGCTTTGCTGTATACTGTGTGTTCCTGTACCTTTAAGGAGGGCTGGCTCCCCTTCAGTCCACCTGTCCTCATCTAACCATCAGAATGCATGTGCCTCCATTGTGGGGACACTCACAGTTAGTGTAGGACCACAGATTCCAGGGGGCCTTGGCGTGGCTCTGTGGCTCACGCATGCGTTTGCAAATGCGTGCGGACAAACCCCTGTTTTTAACGCATACTGTTAGACAGGTTAATTGGTTGTCAGCTAGCTGGTCGGTAAGTATGCTTGGTTTTTTCCTGGGCATTCCCCAGGCCTTTGTTGTTATCTGCTTTAGCCTCCCAATGCTGCTTACTGTTATGGCCAGCTATAGATGAGGGCGGTGGACATGGTTTTGTTTTCACCTGTGGTGCTTGTATTGGTCCAGCAGCGCACCAACACCTTTGCTGCCATTGTGCTATGCTGGGTGTTTGGTGTGCTCCTGTACCTTTAAGGAGGGGTGGCTCCCCTTCAGTCCACCTGTCCTCATCTAACCATCAGAATGCATGTACCTCCATTGTGGGGACACTCACAGTTAGTGTGGGACCACAGATCCCAGGGGGCCTTGGCGTGGCTCTGTGGCTCACGCATGCGTTTGCAAATGTGTGCGGACAAACCCCTGTTTTTAACGCATGCTGTTAGACAGGTTAATTGGTTGTCAGCCAGCTGGTCGGTAAGTATGCTTGGTTTTTTCCTGGGCATTCCCCAGGCCTTTGTTGTTATCTGCTTTAGCCTCCCAATGCTGCTTACTGTTATGGCCAAAAAGACAAAAATCTCCTGCGCTCTCGGTGTATCGTCAAAACACGGGTAGTGTGGTTCCGTCTAAAGGCAAAGTCTAAAGTCTTGCAGCCCTCCTCAGAACAATGGGTGTTCATGTGGCTAGAAAAAAGAAAGAAAAAAGGAGGGCGCACCGACCTAGTGTATTACCACTTAGACGTTTTATTTAAAATATATATTTTTTGAAGACATGCCTCCCACCCCATCCAAACTTAGTATTTAGGAGACCAAAAGACTTGAGGAGTATCATTGCCCCGAGTAGGGTGAAGAGAAATAAGAATAAAGGGCTAAGTAGCCTTTGGACGACTATCTTCGACCAAAAAGGTAGCTATAGATGCGGAGGGGGCAATTGCGGGAACTGTGTGCATATGTGTCACAGGAAAAAAGATGTGACCGGTGCAGATGGGAAGAGCCACAAGATTAAGCAATTTATTAATTGTGGCACCCCTTACGTCATCTATGGTTTACTCTGCCCGTGTGGTCTCTTGTATATAGGTCGTACATCTCGACCAATGAGGACTAGGATGAATGAACATAGGAGTAACATCTTGACAGAGAAAGACAAATGTTCAGTGCCTAGACACTTCAAGGAATTCCACGATAGCAATACAGATGGTCTCAAGGTCTTTGGCATAGAAGCCATATCAAGTGGTCTGGATAATGGCAAGAAATATCAGATTCTGTGCAAAAGAGAAGCCTTCTGGATTTTTACCCTGAAAACTATGGCCCCGCAGGGCCTCAACGAGGAAATAGAGCTGCATAATATAGTGTGATCACAGTCAGACCAGTGTGGACAGTTTAGGGATGGGGTTTTGGCCCCTGTCCCTTGCTGTTGGTCTACTGTCATCACATTTGGCATGAGCAAATGGACTTGTCCCTTTGCGTCATGGCTAAAACATCCCCCATATGTCGCTATAGGTGGTGTCTGGTAGGGCAGCTTATGGCACTGCCATTTGGCCATCTCCATGCGACTAGGTTTGTAGATGAGCGTGGTTCTTTAGGTTTATAGGGCCTCACATAGGTGACTGTCAGGGAGATCTCTTTTTTTGGGTACCTTTTGTGAGTTAAAATGGGGGGTTGCTTTTTTAACAATATAATATACTTGACTGTTCTATGTTCTGGATATGGTGAGAAGTGGGCTCTTTACAGACTCACGAGTTTTCGGGCCTTAATCTATTGATTGGTCATTTTAAATTTACAAATTAGTAAGGCCATTGAGATGTGTGCCTCTGGTAGATTATCTAGGGCACATGTCTCTGCTGGTTTGGACGTGAGTCCAAGCAGGAAAACATCCCGTGGGTCTGTCACACAGTGGGTTGGTGGATATTACTAATTATGTATTTACACGTATATAGCATACTATTTACTTTTCTTGTTTGTGTGAGTATACATGCATAATGTGTGTGTGTATACATTTTTTTCTTAGGAGTAATGCTGCTGGTCCTTCGAATACTACTTCGAATATTACTACTAATAATTTTAATTCTTTACTCTTCTATATGAAATTATGTATGTATTTAATTTTTATATATATCTATTTATTTATGAATTTTATGAATTTTATGTGTATGGACCTTTAGTGTAGTATTGCCCTATCGTGTATGCTTTTTAGTCCACTGGAGGCTTTTTATCATTATTATTTTGCAATATTTGGGCTATTATAGATGTAATAGTTTTGTAATCATTTGTTCCATACCCCCTTAGGGGGTTCCACCCACTGTGTGCACCTACAGCTTTCGTTCTTGTGTGTGTGGCCATGTTCTGAGGATCAATCAGCCAGCTCTGGTTTGTGCCCCCCCCCTTTTCTTTTTTCTCTTTTTTTTTTTGCATTTAGCTCCAGTATAGAGGTTGGTGCCATTTTCGTTCTTGGCCACTAGAGGGAGTGACGCCGTTTAGCTTGTCGCACCACTGGATTGGCTATAGGCTCAAAGAGTAGCGGTGGGAGGCTCCTAGACGGACCGGAAGTGGCGGGTGGAATGCAAACATACCCGCACTTCCTGGTACCTTGGTTAGAGGTGTGTTGGGCATAGGGGAAGCGGAACTGACGTCTCGGCACAACCGGAAGTGCGGGTTGGAACGCAGGAGGCACCCGCACTTCCTGGTTGCTAGACAGTGTGCGTCCCAACGGATTTGCAGGGACGTTTGCTGTGATAAATACAGCTACCGCTCATGCCGCGTCAGGACGAACTGCCTTTGCTTCTGCTTTGGGGTAAGACCCTTCGGTTCCCACCGCCCTTTACTATGTATGCTGATATCTGCCTATGCCAATACCCCTCCTTACACACACCCCCCGTATATGGGGTGACTACATCTTAATAGGCCATGCCTATGGAGGACATACATTGCTGCACTGGTGGTCTGCATCACTAGAGGACTTAATGGTCCAATAATAGCCAGCATTTTTAGAGGGTAGTGATATGGTACCCACTCTTTTCTCCCATTCTCCTCAAAACCCCCCCCCACCCTAGTTATTTTTGAACAGCCACTAGGGTGCCTTCTATTTGTGTGGGAGGGGGCTAGTGGAAGGCCCACCCACATGGGTGGGGTCAGTTAGGAGTGGGAGGCGGGGTTTGCTAATTGGTGGTCACCTGAGCTGAGGCCTCTGCACATGTGCACACACATATAACGGAGGGTTCTGTGGGGGAGAGCTATCATGGACCATCTAGGCTCTGAGGAAAGGGGTGCGCCCCAGAAACGCGTCAGCTATCCAGTTGTCTGAAGTACTGTCCGACCCTCTCTGTCATCGAGTCCAGTCGGCAGGTGCCAAAGAATTTCCAGCTGATTTGTCCGATAAGCTTTTATTTAAGCTCTGTTTGTGAGTAAGATTACTGTTATGGCCAGCTATAGATGAGGTTGGTGGACATGGTTTTGTTTTCACCTGTGGTGCTTGTATTGGTCCAGCAGCGCACCAACACCTTTGCTGCCATTGTGCTATGCTGGGTGTTTGGTGTGCTCCTGTACCTTTAAGGAGGGGTGGCTCCCCTTTAGTCCACCTGTCCTCATCTAACCATCAGAATGCATGTGCCTCCATTGTGGGGACACTCACAGTTAGTGTAGGACCACAGATTCCAGGGGGCCTTGGCGTGGCGCTGTGGCTCACGCATGCGTTTGAAATGCGTGCGGACAAACCCCTGTTTTTAACGCATACTGTTAGACAGGTTAATTGGTTGTCAGCTAGCTGGTCGATAAGTATGCTTGGTTTTTTCCTGGGCATTCCCCAGGCCTTTGTTGTTATCTGCTTTAGCCTCCCAATGCTGCTTACTGTTATGGCCAGCTATAGATGAGGGTGGTGGACATGGTTTTGTTTTCACCTGTGGTGCTTGTATTGGTCCAGCAGCGCACCAACACCTTTGCTGCCATTGTGCTATGCTGGGTGTTTGGTGTGCTCCTGTACCTTTAAGGAGGGGTGGCTCCCCTTCAGTCCACCTGTCCTCATCTAACCATCAGAATGCATGTGCCTCCATTGTGGGGACACTCACAGTTAGTGTAGGACCACAGATTCCAGGGGGCCTTGGCGTGGCTCTGTGGCTCACGCATGCGTTTGCAAATGCGTGCGGACAAACCCCTGTTTTTAACGCATACTGTTAGAAAGGTTAATTGGTTGTCAGCTAGCTGGTCGGTAAGTATGCTTGGTTCTTTCCTGGGCATTCCCCAGGCCTTTGTTGTTATTTGCTGTATACTGCACTAGAACAATGTTTCTTAACTCCAGTCCTCAAGTACCCCCAACAGGTCATGTTTTTATGCTTTTCATTATTTTGCACAGGTGATATGATTAGTTTCACTGCCTTAGTAATTACCACAGCCGTTTCATCTGAGGGAAATCCTGAAATATTGCACTAGAACACTGAACAAAACAGCAGTAGGTTTAACAATGGAAAATTTCTGCCATAATGGAAAAATCTTCTTTTTAGATAACAAAAGAGCAGCTGTTAATGATGATATTGTAATCCGAATGAAAGTGCCGGCAACACAATAATCTGTTCAGCAATTAATCTGTTTATTGAGGCATAGGTAAAATCCAGCCAAAAGACCTACAAGTTTTAGCCCATCATAGCCTAAAGCCCGTACACATGGGCAGAATGTTGGGAGACATTTGCCGGCAAAAAAAATACCGGCAGAGATTCGGCCCGTGTGTGTGTCGGTCTGTCCGACAGAAGCCAGCCTTTTGGCCGACTTCTGTCGGACATGCATGCTGGAAAAACAGCAACCGACCAACTCCCGATCAGCGCTCTCAGCCAATGGCAGTGAGCGCTGATCAGAGTGTTCTGGTGGGGGCCGTCCCCTGCGATAACATAACAGCTCAGTGGGGGAGATCGCTGGACTAACCTGGCATGGTTACAGCGTCTCCCGAACAGAGCTGTCAGATTATTTTTTTTCATGTAACCCGTGGGGTTGCACAAAAAAAACTGTAGTGTGTACCCGGCTTCAGTCATGACTAATAAATAGACAAAAAAAAATCATTAAATACCTGCTGTGCACCAACACACGGGGAGGAACAGGTAACTAACCCTTAAAATAAACATTAAGAGAAATAAAAAGTAAGAATTGATGAAACTGATGAAAATTATGGTATTGTTTTGGGCTCTGTTCCTATGCTTGGTGTGGCATCAACTGGCTGGGTGTAAAGCTAGCATAACGTTTTAGGTGGCTACTTAGCTTAATGGTTAGGGGGCTTTAGTTCTGTGTTCTACTTAGCTATGCACAAATATAAACAAATCTGAGATATGCATGTGTTAAATACAAATCTCAAGATGACAGCAACTTCACACTATATATGATTATCTGTGGTCATGGTCCCCCCAAATTTTCTTTTTATGCATCTGCTTTTCCTAACTCCCAACCTTCCCTTGTGAATCCCGATTGTTAGGCACTTTAAAGGGGTTGCTCCACCGGAAAAAAAAAATTAAAAGCCAGCAGCTACAGCTACAGCAGCTGCTGGCTTTTAATATTTGGACACTTACCTGTCCTGGAGTCCAGCGACGTCCGCAGCAGAGGACGAGCGACCGCTCGTCGCTCTGCTGCTCCCTCCGCCATCCTCGCTGAGGGAACCAGGAAGTGAAGCCCTGCGGCTTCATGCCCGGTTCCCTACGGCGCATGCGCGAGTCGCGCTGCGCCGTTCTGATTGGTGCTCCTGTGTTCTGGGAGCCGAGTGTCTCCCAGAACACCAAGGGAAGTCTGCGGGAAGTGACGTAACTCCCGCAGATTCCCGGAGACAGGACTCCCGGATGTGGGTGAAAATACCTGTCTTAGACAGGTATCTTCACCCCCCTCCCCCCTGAAAGGTGTCAATTGTGACACCGGAGGGGGGGAGGGTTCCAAATAGCAAAAGTTGCTATTTAGGGTGGAGCTCCACTTTAAGGACAATATTCTGTTGTTTGCAAATGCTACAATATAATTTTAAACTGAACTCCAGACAAACATCTAAGAACACATGAAATAAACACATAGGAGTTGTTTTAATGCCAAATGATTTGTATTTCTACCCGTCCAGTCCTAAGATTTACACAGCTCTGCTACATAACACATCTGTGCATTTTTGACCAGGCTAGATACCTGATTTTTTTCTGTTGCAGTTCAGTGAGATTTTTTCCACCCATCACCCTGACTGGACAATTAAAGGAGAAGCACCATACTGATGGGTAGATCTCTCCATCACTCTGCTCTCTCCACCTATCGGCACACTGCAGCACAACTGATTGGCTCCTTGTGCTGCTTGCCTCTCCCCTGAGCGCTGCTGTATGCTATATTGCAACAGGATGCTACCTAGTCAAACTTAAGTACTTACAGTGCATACTAAAATGTTATGTCCATGTTACATCCATGTTATGTTTTTCTTCTTTTTTATATATACATCGGCAACATTGCTTTTGTTATTGACATCACGGCTTCATTTGGCTTATCAGGAAGACGGCGGTTTACGCCGTATAAGCTGTCTGCTAGCTAGTGATGGCAGTGTCATTTGTCCCCTCCCACCATCCAATCAACTTTTAGGGGGGAGGAGACTCACACTGCAGACTATGTTTAACCCAGCTTCCGCATCACGTCGGAGCGCTCTGATGTCGCGTCGGCCACAGCGTCTGATGTCACAAAAAGGGCGGAAGCGAGGTGTATTCAATTCCGGAGGTTGCTATGGGGAGTCACGCCCTCAGACGAAGTCCAGAAGTGCCGAAACGCATCAGGACGTGATTCCCCAGCAGCAAACCGGAAGTGACGTGTGCGTTCCAGGAGACGCAGGACCATGAAGCAGCCGGGAAACTGGTAAACCGCGGTACCCAGGTCCATACTGGTGCACGCACACATATCCAATGCCTGTTATTTTCATTGTATAGGTACGCATGTAATCTAAAGGGAGTACTAAAGGGGGTTTATAATAAATCTTTTAAGCAGTACTACTCTATGTGGCCTTTACTTTTTTAACATGGTATGGTGAACCTGATGACATCAATGGAGAAAGCAGAGTAACCAACTTATCTGGAGACAGATTTAAGGCTTATATTAAACTACCTTTTTGTAAGTGCATCCCCAAAAGGGGATATATTTCTATCCCCCCACAAGGTGTACACGTTTTGGGTGAAAGGAGCACTAATTCACAGACTGTCTCATCCATCACCACCATTTGCATCTGCCACAATTTTGGCTGGCCTATATATGCACTGTATAGAAGACTCTCAAATAACGATTTGATTGCAAGCGCTGCTGCAGTTTTGTGCTGAACTTTGGAGCTTCTTCCACTGATTTTATAAGACTGTTTTTTATATACTTACAGTGCATACATTTAAAAAATGCATCACGTTTTGTATATAAGATTCCAGTCCAGCTTTAACTATCTTGGTGTAAAATGTTTAGTGGTCTTTTAAATTATGCACTTCATTTGTTCCTTAAGTTTTGTTAATAAAATAATTAAACTTTCTATATCAATACTTGCATATCAACAGTAATATGGAAGATTAGTTAAGTTATAATGATAGCAGATTGGCTAATAATAAAAAATATTATTGGTACAAATAGTTAAGCAGACAATGGTATAGTTGAGAAGTGACCTAACTTAACAGCAAAAATATTTTTTTTTGTGTATGTGCTATTAAACTGTTATGCAATGTTTTGTCACAATAGTATTGCATGTGAAAGTTCAATGGTACAGTGAAGTGCACAAGTGTTGTTCACAGAGTACCTTATTTATTATGGATTTATCTCACAATTTAATCGCTGTAAAGGTGATTGGGTTGAGTATTTTTTTTGTTTAATCCCATGGCATAGGAATATAAGATCTGACAATATGCACAAAAGAACAAAAGTACACAAAAGCACATGAAAGACAACATTAAAGGCATGTAACATCAGTATTATTTTACCAGGTTAAGAGCATTGATGCTACGTAATTTGCAAGTGTAACACTTACACATAATAATATATTTCAGTGAGCTAACAGTACTCTCCCTGACAATGCTTTTATGTTTTTTTCTCCCCAGGAAGCCAATGTCATTTTATTCTGACATCACCTAGTATCATTGTCCAATTCCTGGATTAAGATCTTGGTCTAGGGATGTCATTTTCATGGAATTTCTGGTGCCTACACAGTAAGCTTAGATACCGTATATACTCGAGTATAAGCCGAGATTTTCAGCCCTTTTTTTGGGCTGAAAGTCCCCCCCTCGGCTTATACTCGAGTCAGCGAAATTGAACATTGTAAATTGTACCTGAAGGCTGTGGCGTCCATCGTTAAAAACTTGCGGTCTCTTCCTGGTCTCTTCCATTATAGGCGGAACTGTGTCTGCTGAGAATCGCCTATCACGAACGTTCTCTCATCCTCAGTTTCCCAGCAGACGTCCGTGATTGGCGGAAACTGAACACAGTGTCTGCTGGGATGGGTGAGGATGAGAGAACGTTCGTGATAGGCGATTCTCAGCAGACACAGTACCGCCTATCACGGAAGAGACCAGGAAGAGACCGTGAGTTTTAAACGATGGACGCCGCAGCCTTCAGGTACAATTTACAATGTTCAATTTTAATTCTAGGGGCACAGTGAGGATGGGCACAGTGAGGATGGGCACAGTGAGGAAGGGCACATGTGAGGATGGGCACATGTGAGGATGGGAACAGTGAGGATGGGAACAGTAAGGTGGCAATGGGCTTAGTGAAGTTGCAATGGGCTTATACCCGGGTCGGCTTATACTCGAGTATATACGGTACTTCGTTTTATGTACACATCTAACACAAATCTATCCCCTGCTGCAACCTTTCACTTTGGTACAACGTCCAGTCTAAAGCTAGCAGGCTAAAAAATTAAAAAATTACTCCTCCATTCACACAAGCGAAATGGATAGAGGAGTCCACCCTGCAGTGACATTCAGGACGTCAGGTCAGCAGCTGCATCTGATTAGCTACAGCTGCTGATCAACAAATGTCTTCCAGCGTGTCCGTTCTACAGAATTCAATCTAGAGATCGATTTGTTGAACAGGGATGGCTACACTATGCCCAGCTTAAGTGAGTAAGGGCTGGGGGAAAAAAGAAGAAAGATTGACTTCCTTCTATTCTGCTGTACTTTGATTATATCATTCTCTCATACTGAATCTCCAAGTCTTCACATTACTGAAGCTTAACCACTTGCCAACCGCCTCCTATACATTTACGTCGGCAGAATGGCACGGACAGGCACATCAACGTACCTGTACGTCCCCTTTGAGTGCCTGTCCGTGTGGTCGCGCACGTGCCGCCGGCGGCACACTCGCGACCCTGCCGCCATCCCCGTGAGTCGGACCGCAGGTCCCATGGACTCGATCGCCGCGTGGATCCTTGCGATCGTCTCAAGGAGGTATAGAGCGGGGAGATGCTTGTGTAAACAGGCATCTCCCGACTCTGCCTAGTGACAATGACATGGATCTCGGCTCCATGTACTCGGAGCGGGGATCAGTGTCATGTGACACACAGCGCATCCCGCTATAGTTAGAAACACTATGCAGGGAACACTTAACCCCTACAGCGCCACCTAGTGGTTAACCCCTTCACTGCCTGTGTCATTTTCACAGTAATCAGTGCATTTTTATAGAACTGATCGCTGTGAAAATAACAATGGTCCCAAAAATGTGTCAAAAGTGTCCGATGTGTCCGCCATAATGTCGCAGTCCTGAAAAAAATCACTGATCGCACCATTACTAGTAAAAATTTTTTTTTATAAAAATGCCATAAAACTATCCCCTATTTTGTAAACTCTATAACTTTTGCGCAAATCAATCAATAAAAGCTGATTGCGATTTTTTTTACCAAAAATATGTAGAAGAATACATATCGGCCTAAACTGAGGAAAAAATATTTTTTTATATATTTTTGGGGGAAATTTATTATAGCAAAAAGTAAAAAATATTGAATTTTTTTTCAAAATTGTCGCTCTATTTTTGTTTATAGCGCAAAAAATAAAAACTGCAGAGGTGATCAAATACCACCAAAAGAAAGCACTATTTGTGGGAAAAAAAGGACGTCAATTTTGTTTGGGAGCCACGTCGCACGACCGCGCAATTGTCAGTTAAAGCGACGCAGTGCCGAATCGCAAAAAGTGGCCTGGTCTTTAACCAGCCAAAATGGTCCGGGGCTTAAGTGGTTAATATTGTTTTTTTTCTCTTTCCCTGTAATATTGTCACTTATAAAACATTTGGAATATTCTTACAGACTTAAAATAAACGTATGGTACTGATAGATTTGCTTTAAGTGGAAGCAAAATTATATGCAAGCAGTTAAATACACAGTTGAAATATATTTACATTTACTGTTGTACTTGAAAAAAATTCAAAATCAGTGCAGCCAGTTCTGTGATTTACACATATTTTCTGCACTGCTCAACAGGTGATACGCCTAGTTCCTGATCTGGCAGTCCATTTTCCTAGTTTGGGAAAAAAGCCTCTTGTGGCAGTTGTCTAAAAATAGGATTTTTATAACAGCTTACCTGTAAAATCCTTTTCTTGGAGTACATCACGGGACACAGAGCGACATAGTCATTACTAATGGGTTATATAGATACCGTCAGGTGCTGGCACTGGCAACTTCCAAAACCGGAAGTACCCTCCCCTATATAAGCCCCTCCCATCCGGGAGCACCTCAGTTTTGTAGCAAAGCAATAAGTGTCCCTAAAGAGGGGTGGGAGCTCTGTGTCCCGTGATGTACTCCAAGAAAAGGATTTTACAGGTAAGCTGTTATAAAAATCCTATTTTCTTTCTCGTACATCACGGGACACAGAGCGACATAGTCATTACTAATGGGATGTCCTAAAGCAATGCCAAATGAGGGGGGGGGATACACCATATATAAGCTGAGCGCTATCAGACATGAGGATCTTTTGCGGCCTGCAACACACTGCGCCCAAAGGCGACATCCTCCTGACTTCTAACGTCCACCTGGTAGGACCTAGTAAACGTGTGTACCGAAGACCATGTTGCGGCCTTACAGATTTGAGCCAGGGAGGCCTGGTGATGCACTGCCCATGAAGTTCCAACTGCTCTCGTGGAGTGCGCTCTAACTTTGAACGGAGGCGGTCTCCTTCTCAAGCCATAAGCTTGCATAATGACCTGTCGAATCCACTTGGCTAAAGTAGATTTTGACGCTGCCTGACCCTTTCTGGGGCCTTCCGGCAGAATAAACAAAGTATCCGTTCTGCGAATCTGAGCAGTGGCTTTTAGATAAGCTTTAACTGCTCTTACTACATCCAAAGAATGCAATAACTTTTCCTCTACCGAAGTAGGTTTGGGGAAAAAAGAAGGAAGAACCACATCTTGGTTCAAATGAAACCTCGATACCACCTTAGGAAGAAAGGCTGGATGAGGACGTAACACTACTCTGTCCTTATGGATAACCAGATATGGCTCCTTACAGGACATAGCTGCTAATTCCGATACTCTTTTAGCCGAACAAATGGCTACTAGAAAAATCAATTTCCTGGTGAGAAGCACCAAGGAAATATGCTGTAATGGTTCAAATGGTTGTTTCTGTAGAACCGACAGAACCAAGTTTAGATCCCATGGACATATGGGAATATTAACCGGAGGACTAATACGCATCACTCCTTGTATAAAGGCTTTGACTAGTGAATGCGAAGCCAAGGGCCTTTGAAAAAATATTGACAAGGCCGAAATCTGACCCTTGATAGTACTCAAGGCAAGCTTCCTATCTACAGCCCACTGTAGGAAGTCCAGAATCCTACCTATTACGTACTTATGTGGATGCCATTTCTTGGCCTCACACCACGCGATGTACGCCTTCCAGATTCTATAGTAGATCTGCCTGGATACCGGCTTCCTGGCATTGATCATGGTAGATACCACCGCATTAGAGAGCCCTCTCTTTTTTAGAATGTGGGCTTCAATAGCCAGGCCGTCAAACCTAGGGCTGGCAAGGAAGGGTGGTATATCGGTCCTTGCGAAAGCCGGACGACGTGGGAGAGTCCAAGGACTCCCCACTGAAATTTTACAATCTCCGCGTACCACGCTCTTCGGGGCCACGCTGGAGCCACCGGAATCACTGGTTTCTTTTCTACCCTGATTCTGCGGAGTAATCGAGGTAACCATTGTGGCGGTGTGAATGCATATATCAGCTTGAACTGATCCCAAGGGAACACTAGGGCATCCGAGCCGCAAGCTAGGGGATCCCTTGTCCGAGAGACAAACCTGTCCCCCTTTGCGTTGAATCTGGATGCTAGAAGATCTACATCCGATGTTCCCCACCGCTGACATATTGTCCAGAAAACCTCGGGGTGAAGGGACCCTTCCTCTGGGCCTAATTGCTGGCGACTTAGAAAGTCCGCCTTCCAATTCTCCACTCCTGGAATGAATACCGCAGATATGGCTGGGACATATTTTTCTGCCCATTTCAGGATGTAATTTACTTCCCTCTGGGCTGCACGACTCCTGGTGCCCCCCTGATGATTGATATATGCCACTGCTGTGGCATTGTCTGATTGCATTCTGACAGGGGACCCTTGGAGTTTGGATGTCCATGCTACTAGGGCATACCGGGCTGCTCGTATCTCTAAGAGATTGATGGGCAGGGCCTTTTCTGCATCCGACCATCTGCCCTGGAGAGACTATTGCTCCAGTACTGCTCCCCAGCCTATAAGGCTGGCATCTGTAGTGACCACCTTCCAAGAAATCGGACTGAAGGATTTCCTTTTTTCCAGATTCTGGGGAACCAACCACCAACGGAGGCTCTTGCGAACGGAAGGGGACAAGGACATTGTAAGTCTAGGGCCTGAACTTTTTTGTTCCAGGCTGACAGTATGGCCCCTTGCAAATTCCTTGAATGGAATTGACCGTAGGGTACTGCTTCGAATGATGCCACCATTTTTCCCAGCAGCCTCATATACAGGCGTATGGACGGCTGTCTTTTTTGTACCCACTATGTGGATCAAATCTTTCAAAGACAACACCTTTCCTCGAGGCAAGAATATTTTTCTCTGGCCTGAATCCAACCTTAGCCCCAAGTATTCCAGACTTTTGACTGGTTTTTAGGGCTGACTTGTCTCGGTTGATAATCCAACCGTGAGATTCCAGATACTTGATCGTCTTGTGAACGACCACGTCTAGTTTTTTCACTGAGTGGTCTATCAGCAACAAGTCATCCAGATATGCCATTATCATTACACCTTGTGTTCTTAGATTGGCCAATAAAGGGCCAGAATTTTTGTAAACACTCGTGGTGCTGTGGCCAAACCGAAGGGTAAGGCTCTGAACTGAAAATGGCGCCCTTCTACTGCAAAGCGTAGAAATTTTTGGTGGACTGGAAAGATGGGAATGTGCAAATAAGCATCTTTGATGTCGATCGTGGCTAACCAATCCTCCCCTTGTAGGGCAGTGGCCACCGATCGGATCGACTCCATCGGAAAGTCCTGATATACAGGAATTTGTATAGCCCTTTTAGAATTAATATGGGCCTCCCGTCCGCGTTTGCTTCGGGACTGTAAAGAGGTTTGAGTAAAACCCGAACCCTCATTCTTCCAGGGGAACCTCCATAATTACTCCTTGGAGCAATAGTTGTTCTAGCGCCAACAGGAGGGACTCTCTCTTCCGGGGATCCCTTGGCACGTTTGACCTCAAAAATGGGAAGGAGGAGAGTCTTTTAACTCCAAACTGTATCCCAAACCTACTGCGGAGAGCACCTATCTGTCTTGATCGTGTCCCGCCAGGTCTCTTGCGAACAACTGGAGTCCTCCCCCCACCCGACTGAGTGGGGGCTTCATGAATTTAACTTTGGGGGAGGTTTTGTACCTCCCCTGACCCAGGGTTTCTCATTACCCTGCTACTGTCCCTGTTTTTTACCCCCGGGATTTGACCGAGGAGGCCGTCGGAACTGTTACACAGCCGATGCCCCAGGGACTGGAGAAGCAGGCCTCTTAAAGAGGGACCTCTAACTCTGCTTTTAACCGGCAAGAGCGTATTTTTACCGCTGGAAATTTTCTGGATATATTTGTCCAGGTTTTCCCTGAATAAGCGTTCACCATGAAATGGGACGCTAACCAGCCATTCTTTACAGGGAGCTTCAGCAGACCAGTTTTTGAGCCATAGGAGCCTACGCATATGTACTATAGACAGCGTAAGGCCTGATGGACTGAATCCTCTATGGCGTCAACCGCAAAGCCTAAGGCTCTAGGTAGATCAGCTAGGGCAAAGCCTGCTGATCTGTCAAGTCCCTCAAGACCTGTTTCAACTGATCCTTCACTGCTTAGCAGACCCCAATAGCTGCTACTGCTGGTTGTATCACCAAGCAGATTTTCATAAGGACTCCAATCTTTTATCTATTGGGTTCTTGAACATTTGGACATTATCCACTGGACATGTCAGTGATTTATACATACAAGAGATGGCTGCGTCCATTTGTAGGGACCTTCCATTTTTTTTTTTTTTTTTGATGAACTTATCCTCCATGGGATAGACCACCGGAAATCTCTTGGGGGAATAAATATTTTCTCAGGACGTTCCCAATCCTGGTAAATGAGCCCTTTCAGTAAAGGGTGAAGTGGAAAAGAACAAACAGTCTGGGGGCTTCTAGCGACCCCAACGAGGATACAGTAGTGGTTGATGGTTCCGCAAGGTGCATTTTTAAATGCTGATCGGACCATGTTAGTCAGAGACTGAACCCATAATCTTTCAGCTTGAGATGCTGAGAAAAGGTTCCCCCACTGTTGATTCCTCTATAACAGAATCAACCTTATCCTGATCCCCTTCAGGCAGGTCGATCCCTGTATGGGACTGTTGCTCTGCTAACAGGCACTCTGAAGGAGGAGACGGAGATCGGGCGTGCTTTCCCTGACAGGGATGCAGCGATAAATGTTGACAATCTCTCTCTAATCCTCCCAGAGCTGAGGAAAAAACCTCCTCTGTTACATACACAGGAGCAGGTGACTGAGGACAGCCACAGTACCAAGTACCCCTGCGGGGTCTCTACGGTCACTTACCTCTGAACTTCAGGGGAGACTGGTGCAGCAGGAGTATGCCCAAGATCCTCCGAGCCCGATGAGACCCCCTTCGCTTCCTGGAAGATTCAGTTCCGGAGCTTCTGGACGGCATATTCCTAAGCCTAAAGCTGAGGTATTCCAGCCGTAATACACCACTTTTACTGAGAATAGTCTAGCACAATTGCTGCTATATCACAGTTGGTGTCTACTAATGTGCCTTTCTAGGGGATGCCTGTATCAACCGCTTGCTGTATGCCTTTAAATGTTGCCAGCTCTGTCTCTGTACTTCATAGCCAGCTCACTACAATATTGTGGTTTTTTTAAACTGCTGGGACGCCCGCACATGCGCAGAAGCGCTGCGGCGCGCACAGAGCGTCATCCCCCAGGCTCCGCCCCCTTTCCCGGCTCACCTCTATATATAGAGGCGCGTGCACGCGCGCGGGCACGTGCGCCTTCGGCGCTAATTTTAAATATGGTAACAAGGGACAGGAGCCAGGGCCCCTCTTTGCCGCAGGCCGGGGGATGGACGAGCACTGCAACATGGCAGAGGAAGCAGTTTCCTATAAGAGAACTCACCATCTGCCTGGACTTTGCTTTGCTGAGAAGAAGCTAGTCCACATGACAAGAAAACATTCCACAGCGGCCTCTAGTGGACAAACACAGGTACCGCAGTCTAATATATTAAATATATATAAAAAAAAATATTTTTTTTTTTTTCTTGACCACTATTAAAAATTATTAAATTTTTTTAGTAGTTACAGGCATGCACAGAATTTTGCGGGAATACCATTAGGTAACAGACAGAAAGACAAATTAGGCTTGGGGGTCCCCCAATAGAACCAAGTTCCTGGGGGCCCCCACTTACCTGTTCCCCGCCGCAGGACTTTGTTTGGTCCACAAAAGCCCAAACTTCACCTATCACGGCAGGCATTGTAATCAAACCTTCAGGGACCGGGTTCCCAAGGATTCCACTCCCCTGGACCTGTATAGCACCCTGCACAGAAAACATCTTGGTCGTGGGTATGACCAGAGCTCTGGATCCCAGGGTCCAGCTCTCCTAAGAGAAGCATTACAGGCAAAACCTTGCTCTTCTCTGCAAGGCCCGGGTACCGACCGTTTAGCTATGAAGCTTTTTTGGTCGGATCCGGAATAGCTTACTGAGGCCCAAAAGAACCTGTACGCAAGCTCAGTGAAAAACACATGTTTCTTCTTGGCCAACACCTTAGACACTGGCAAAAAACTGAGGTGCTCCCGGATGGGAGGGGCTTATATAGGGGAGGGTACTTCCGGTTTTGGAAGTTGCCAGTGCCAGCACCTGACGGTATCTATATAACCCATTAGTAATGACTATGTCGCTCTGTGTCCCGTGATGTACGAGAAAGAAATGGATTCAATGTCAATAATCTATACAAAATTGTTTATAGTGTCAATTTGGAAAGAAAACCTACACAATTTGCCAAAATATTTGCAAATTTAATGCTGAAAACTTGATTGAATAAATATTCACCCCTTGCAGTTCTTTAAGCAAAATTAAACCCACCAATTGAATTGTCTCCTAAAACAGTTATATTCAAGGCATGCCTAGAATAATAACTGTCACAGTTACAAGTGTGCGTAGGTTAGTTCTCAAACCAAATCATCAAGCAATGAAATGGCTGGTGTCATAGCTGATCATTTGTGCAGCCCCATGGCAACTGCAGATCAAACTGAGGCTAAGATGGCAGCTTGCCCTAACTTGCCTTAACTTAAAGCGACATTTGGCAATTTTTGTGGGGGAACAGCACATGGTTTTGACCGTACCCACTTTCGGGTGAGATTGCTGCTGCAACCTACGAGTATGTCTTGCCACTCCTCCTTCTCCCTGCAGCCTTCTGGGACACACACAGGTCCCAGAAGACAATGAAAGCATTCACAAAGGGCAGTTCGACTCGCGCATGCACAGAAGGAAACCTGGCTGTTTCCCTTAGTGAAGATGCAAGGCGCCTGAACCTAAGGCCGATTAAAGAATTGGCTTGGATGCTGACATCGCTGTATTCCTGGACAGGTAAGTGTCCTTATATTAAAAGTCATCAGCCACAGTATTTGTAGCTGCTGACCTTTTATTTTTTTTTGGGGGGGGGAGACTGAAGCTCCTCTTTAACGTGCCTTAAGTCATTCGTTCAATGCACCTGTGAGCATTTGAAATGTCACATGATCCCTAAATAAATACACCTATCAAAAAAGCTCTCAAAACATGTCCAAGGTAAAGTTCTGGTAAAGCACCAATCAATGGTAGGTTCTCCATCCCAAACTTTAAACATCACTTGGAACATTGTTAAATCAGATATTTAGGCAAATCTGAATCAGAACTTGGAGAGACTCAGTGATAATGTCTGAAAATTGCTTTTCACCTAGAGACCTCATCCAACCTGCTAGAGGTAGATCAATTTTGCAAAGAACTTTAGGATAATAACAGGATTCAAATATGCAGAGCTTGTAGATATTGTATCCCCCCCCCCCCAACTACTGACTACTTGGGGGAATACAAATAAATGTTCATTTTTTGGTTTCATTATTATTATTTTTTTGTCATGGGTAAAACATTTTGCAAGGCATTGTAAGGCATTGCAAGGCATTGGACATATTAAATTGTAAAAACTTAAATTAATTTCAAATTCAGGTATTCACATTTACAAAAGTGCTTTTATAAAGCACTGCAGTTCCACAGCTACATTTTAAAAAGTCCATCAGGTTCAGCCATGCTCAAGCTCCACCAGTTTTGGTCCAAAATATGGCAACTTAAAACATTCTCTTTAACCTTATGTGGGTGAAACGATTTCTTCCTGCCCATACAAAGATAGCCTGGTCAGGTCCATACATCAAATATTACATTTTTATTTTCTAGTGTGTACATCACTGGCTGCAATAAAATAATTTAAATAGTCAATTGTGTCCAATCCCTTTATAAACATTTCAATTACTAACTTGTGGTTCCACAGCTTAACCACTCTAATGCCGCGTACACACGACCGTTTTTCATGAGGTGAAAAATGCCATTTTTTTAATTGGTCACTAAAAACAATCGTGTGTAGGCTCCAGAGCATTTTTAACGACGTGAAAAATGGGCTAAAAAAAATTAGAACCAGCTCTATTTTTTCACGTCGTTCTTTTTAACGTTGTGAAAAACGGTAGTGTGTATGCTTTTACGAGGGGAAAAAAAAGCACATGCTCAGAATCAAGTATGAGACGGGAGCGCTCCTGGTAAAACTAACGTTCGTAATGGAGATAGCACATTCGTCACGCTGTAATGGACTGAAGAGCATGAGGCTGAAAAGCGCGAATCGGCTCTCACCAAACTTTACTGACACGAGGATCAGCAAAAGCAGCCCAAAGGGTGGCGCCATCCGAATAGAACTTCCCCTTTATAGTGCCGTCGTACATGTTGTACATCACCGCGCTTTGCTCAAGCATTTTTTTTCACGATAGTGTGTAGGCAAGGCAGGCTTGAGAGGAAACACGAAAAATCACGTCGAGAAAAACGTCGTTTTTTTCAATGACATTAAAAACGGCCGTGTGCATTAGGACAAAGGAATCCTTCCTATACTGAAGGAGGATAATTTTCCTGCATACACAACTCACGTCTTGTCTTTTTATAGACCTTGGAATAAAAAGTTTGTTTGCCAACTCTTTATATTTATTTTGGATATAGTTCTAAAACCTATCACCTTTAAAGTGTATGTCCAGCCAAAACTTTTTTTGGTTGTTTTGGATTGAGTAGAGAATGCAACAGCAACAAAGATATGAATGCTTCTCTTTAGTAGAGTAGGAGAAAGCTAGAGCCCCTGCCAGATGTTTATTTCTGACTGTTTCTTAATTACAGATTTTCCCTTATTTCCTCTCTGTTGAAACCAATGTCAGCAGCACACAAAGTAACAGTAAATATTTTTAAGTTTAAAGAAAGATACTTTAGCTAAGGGGGTACCACATCCAATAAAAACTGTTAGAAAATATTTTTTGGACATTTGAGCGGACTTTACCGGTACCAGAAAGGAACACTATATAGTTTTACAAAAATAAATAGATTTATTTAATATTACAAAATGAATAAAAATATATAGAATAAAACAAGAGAAAATCGAGCTCTGATTTGTATAACCACAGTTATGTAAAGTATATTTACCTTCCCTATTACTGCTGAGTCAAATAAGGTCAACGTTTCGCTGTCGCTTCTTCAGGACCTATTTCCATTGACTGCAGGCAAAGGGATTCGGCATGGGAAAGAAAAGAGTATCAGAACTTCAAACGGATGACAGATGCAGACAAATCATATATAGTAATGTAAGCCCCATAGGTGATATGGGGACAGTGTATATGAGGTGCTACTCACATAGGAAATATTTTTAACAAAGCCCTGGAGGAAGTACAAATCCCAATATTTTACTAGCTTTTACAGCTACTGCTCTTTGGCTCTGTGTGTAGATACTAATCTTACTGTTAACCAGTCAGAGCTTTTACAACTGTGTGTTATCAAACTGTATTCAACTCAATAATAGTATTGCTTGAATGTGCTGTTTAATTCACCAGAAGTTTGGCCAAACAGTGCAAAAATCTGAAGAAAAATCAAACCTGACTTCAAACACCATTGAAGTCAGTGAAGACCAAAATCGGGTGGCCTTTACATTCCATACTCCCACCACTAAATGACAGATTCATCATTACAGTAGTAATTTACCTCTGGAAATCCCAGTTGATGTCATTGACCAAATTTGGTCATTGACATCCCCCGGAATTGCTGGTGATAAATTTAAACTATTGCAGCCTGGAATGTGTCATTTAGTAGCAGGATAATGATATGCAGAGATCAACATGTAATATGGTTCATTGTGATTGATGTGGATTACCTTGTTGGTTGCTATGACTGATGCTAGATTTTCTTCTAGTTGCATTAAAAAAGTTGATACAGGTATCTGTATTTTTTAGTGTTGTGTTTATTTGATTTTATGATTTTTAATATGATGTATGTTTTTTTTCTTTTGAATCTTTGTGGAAATGAGTAAAGGGTACTAATGTAACACTGTACTTAAATTTCTGTTTTAAATGTTATAATTCATTCTGTGTTACAAATCATTTGTCATTACTTATACATTTGTTTTGTGTCTGAAAGTCAGAAATTTCCCCCCCTCTTCTTCCACTTTGTGGGCTTTTGTCTAACACTGTACTATTTCCCCTACAAAAGGGCAGATATCTGCTTGTCACCTCATAATAAAGGACATTTTTCAGATTCCAATAGTAGTTCCCACATTTTACGGTTGCATTCTCCTCTTTCTTCAGGCACACAGAGACTGGAAGGAGTTTCCTGTTACTAAACTTTGGGATAAGAGTGTTTTGCAATTGAGTGGGATGTACTACCAATGTTGAAAGGCATGTGGCCTGGTGTGGCACAGAATGGTAGGGTGGGTGCTGCATGCTCACTGCCCTTCTTATCCTGTCCACCCTGGCCTCATGCCTGACTAAGGGTCTGGTTGGAATGTTAAGGGGAACCCCACACGTTTTTTAACTGTTTCTTAAATGTATTATTAAAAAATACATCCACCCCACAGCTATGGGGGCTTTCTACATCATATATAGTAAGTATAATGCACTGTCAAATTATAAACCAACCCTATACTGGTTTAAAATGTAACAATGTAACTAGACGCCCTCTGAACTGCGTACACATATAATTATGCATGTTGTGCTGCTTTTAGTAAATTTTTTATTTTATTTTTTGCACCAAAATCAGTGCACTAGAGACTAGAACATTGCAGAAATTTGGTCCTATCTTTTCATGACAAATTTAGCTGTTTCCTGAACACAGACAGCAACCCTACTCAATAAATGGGAGACAGGCCTCGTACACACGACCGATTTTCTCGTCGTAAAAAACACGTCGTTTTTTTCGACGAGATTCTTGTTAAGCTTGTCGATTTTCTCGTCAAGCTTTCTATGCGTACACACTGTCATTTTCCAATTTCCTCGTGGTTCTCTGCGCTCACGTCCAGCACGTACGACGGCACTATAAAGGGGAAGATCTTTTTTCTTGGCGCCACCCCTTGGGCTGCTTTTGCTGATCTCGTGTTACCGCGTCTGAAGTAAAAGTTTGGGAAGAGACGATTCGCGCTTTTCAGTCTTCGTACTTTTCAGATCGTTTTCTGCCGTTCAGTTTGTGCTTGTGGGTTCGTATCTTGACTTTCAGGGCGTCTAGGCAGGTCGTATCTGTTTTACAGTGCGTTATTGCCTGTTCGTTTCTGAATTTCAGTTCGTTATTCATAGGCCTTGCTGTTCTAAAGTGCGTTCTGTTCTGTACGTTCTGATTAGACGACCGTTTCCTAGCCATGTCGCCTGGACGTTCTCGTCGTCGAGTTCGTGCTGTGCGTGCGCTTGGTGTTGGTCTGCTTGTTTTGGACCAAGACCAGTCCATGAATGGTGTGAGGAGGAGTTCATGGACCAAGAATTGGTTGCTCCAGCGGGACCAATTCTGCCACATGCCTCTGCTGCGGGAGATCGTCGAGAATATTCCTGAGGACTACAGGAATTTTCTGAGGATGTCTGACCCCGTTTTTCAGGAACTGTTGGCTTTGGTGTCCCCCTATATTACCAGGAAGGACACCGTTATGCGGGAAGCCATCAGTGCTGAGCAGAGGCTCATCGCCACGTTGCGTTACCTGGCGACAGGGAGAAGTCTTCAGGACTTGAAGTTCACCACAGGCATCTCCCCCCAGGCTCTGGGCCTCATAATCCCAGACACCTGTTCTGCTATCTGTAGTACCACACACTTGGGACATATATCTCACCTGCTGCTGTTCCTGACCTCTGGGAGGCCAGCATCAGATTGTGTTCTGAAATGTGGGCCTTCTCAAGCTCCCAATTTTAGTGTCCACACAGGGTTGCTGTGTGCTCTGGGGTCCCTGGGATGCACAAATGGCAGCAGCTTCTCCAGCGCTGCCTTCTCTTTATTTAATTTATAAACATGAATAAATGTGTTTTTTGTTTAAGTTCATACTTGACTATGTGTATTTTTAAATTAAAAAACACAAGCTTTGGAGTAAGCAGATACATTTGACTGACAATAAAAGGCACAGATATCACCCCCCCAAAAGAATAACTAAATCTGATTAGCTCAAAAACATGGTGTGAAATTTTAAAAATATAGATTAGAAAATTAAATGGGAGATCGCTATCAAAACATTGAGAAATTATAATTAACATCATTTTGAAAAATCTAACCATTTAAATTATTCCTAAAAACTTGCACGATATAATACACATAAATCTTATAAAGAGCAGCATGAAAAAGGTTAAAAATAAGGCATAACTCTGTGTGAATATCAGCAGCAAAAGAAGGTCTCTCGTTTTGATTAATGTAACATTCTAACGAAGAATTCAATGCAGAACATTTAAACGATGAAATATTTATGAGCGTGACGAATGTGCTCTCTCCATTATGAAGGCTTGTTTTACCAGAAGATGCGCTCCCGTCTCATAGTTGCTTGTGAGCATGCGCGCTTTTGGAAGAGTCGTAAAAGCATACACACGAACCATTTTCTCGTCACAAAACAGGCCGACGAGAAACACGACGAGGAAATCTGGACTCCTGACGAGAAAATAGAGAGCAGGTTCTCTATTTTCTCGTCGAGATTCTCGTCAAGTTTCTCGTCGTAAAACCATACACACGAACGTTTTTCTAGACAAAAAAACTCTCGCGGCACTTTTTTTGACTGTTTACGATGAGAAAATCGGTCGTGTGTACGAGGCCACAGTGTTCTAACTTTGGACACGTGCCTAACAATGTTTATCAAAAAAAAATATCTGTGTTGTCCTTTTGACAAGATTCTTTGGCAATGCGTCTTTTTTTTTTACACTTTTCTGTTACAGTAATGATCACTGTAACAACAGTGTTTTGAACTGTCATAATTGGGTTACATTCATAACAGCTGTGATTATTACTATATGCTGTGATTGGCCCACAACTATCACATGATACAGGGTGCTGTGATTGTCCTAGCTACCATGCAAAAGCTGTGGGACAATCACAGCATCACAATACTAAGCAAAGCTGTTATGAATGAAACCGGTTCATAAAAGTTGTGTTTACAGTTTGATCGAATACTGTAAACACAACTTTTATGAACGGGTTACTCCGGTTGCCCAAACCGGCTGGGTACCGGGAGCCACAGTCCACTGTGTTGTCATGGGTGCTGCATGCTGATCAGCTGGTGATGTACATGTTCATGATCCACAAGAAAAATAGATATGGAAGGCGCGCACACCTAGTGCATTACCAGAGATAATTTAATAATAAGAAATTTTTGTAAAAAAGTGGGTACTCACAAAATGCAACTGACAAAAGGCCATAAACACAGTGCATGGACATGCACCGAACTGGGTACAGTTAACGCATTTCAGGGGCGCACCCCCTTCCTCAGAGCTGGGCTGATGTACTTGATCCAGCCTGCTCCTGCCACTCTGCCGCAGTAAATGTACCGTGGCCAGGAAACAAGCGGTTACTTATGTGTAATATAGGTCTACGTAAATTTGCACACTACATACTAAACTTTACACACAAAAAAATAATCATGTTAATTTAGAAAATCCACAATGAATTTCTCTAAACAGATATTCTCTAAAAAAAAAAAAAAACGGATAGTGATTTTAAGTCTTCTCTACTTAACAAATTGACTGAACTTGGGCTTTAAAGATTTTAAAGATTATCCAGGTTTTCTATTTACCGTATAGCTGATTAATAAACTTCATTTTGCTTTTTACCTGTTTGACTTCAATTATACAAATTGTACAAATCTTTTTAAACACAATAGATTATTTTATATTGCATAAACATTTTTCCCTATTCCCAAAGCCAATTTTTATACTTGCTTACATTTACAAGGGACATTAGAATATAAAGCCATTTCAGATTGGTTTATTATTGTATCCAGCACCAGAGAATAATAGATATATGTGAAAGCATAACAGCAACTTCAGCAACATCTGCAGGCAAATCCCATGATACCTGGGAGTATTTTCTGGACAGTGATGAATAGCCAAAGCCATCATTTCCTTGACAAGTGTGGGGTAACTGGTAATGTGCAGAGTGTTTCTATAATGATAAGGGGAAAAAATGCATTTCCTTGGAGAAATTTAAAAATAAAAAATAGAGAATGAGAAATGGTAAAAGCTGCTTGAATATAAGGCAATGTTTAATGTCATGTGTCAGAATATCATTCTTATATTGTTGTTATTTATTGAGTCACTGATCATAATGTATTGAACTTTGAATCAAACAAGCTATTTCTAGAACAACCCATCCTTACTTTGTATCTTACATATGTGATGTGTACTGTATTAATTTTGTTTTTATTGTTAATAGCAAACTGTCATCACATTAAATTACACAGAATATAATAAGTACCTCAAATTTATTTTTTTCTTTTCATATCCATCCTGTAGATAAAATGTGTATTACAAATGCGCTAACCAATTCACTGTAAAGTGTAATTCCAGGAAACTTTTTAAAATAACATTATTTATTATTATTTTTCTGAAACATATTTTCAACCACTACTATGAGCAGTGCTTTCCCTATGGTGTTCTCATGAAAAAAATGAAATCAGGCTGACAAACTCCACTTTTGTGGACATTTACTTTTGCTAAACAATGTATTCTTTAATTTGTATTGACAGTCAATTATGTTTTTACTAAAATAAACCTGTCATCAGAGAAGTAAAAAGGGTTGACATTTCTGATGTCCCCCTGAAAATACTTTAAGCCCCATACACACCGGCAGAATGTCGGACGACAACGACCCGTTCAAAAAAAAAACAGCAGACATTCGGCCCTTGTGTATGTCAGTCTGTCCGGCCGGCTTCTGTCGGACGTGTATGCTGGAAAAACCAGCATCTGACCAACTCCCATTTTAAAATGACTACTCAGAAATCAGGCCAAACAACGCTATTTACTAAAGTCTTTTCAGGAAAGCCTGCTTAGTCACCAGACGTTAAAAGGCCGCTCTGAGTGTGTATCTGAAGCCAAAACATTTTTACAATTTTTGATAGTGTAGGGAATAGTTAAAATTCCTGTTTTATTTTTATTTTTTTGCCTGTGTTCCCTGGAAAGATTTAATTTAACTTCCTGTCCCAAAGACAAAACAAGATGTGAGAGAAATCTATCCAGATTGAGATTGTCTCTTAGTCACATTTTCCCTTACCTTTCTGGTAGGCTTGTGCAATTAGTTTCGTAACGAATCGAAATTCGTCCGAATTTAGCAACTTTCGGACATTCGGAAGCATTCGAATTTCCAAACAAAGCAATTACGAATAAAACCGAATCCGAAATAAATTATATCGCAAATAGCGAATGCCCGAATGTCTTCGTCATAATTCGTTATGAAAAAAGTTATGAATGTACGAATCTATTCGAAGCACAATAACACTCTGCTCTGCTCTCTGCTTCTCCCTCACCGTGCTGAACTCCCTCTCAAAATGGTGTACAGGGGCGGAGGCTATAGCCGCATGTAAAAAACAAAAGTAAAATACGAGATTTCGAATCGTTACAAATAACCGCTATGTATTTAGAAATGTACAAATCCATTCGAACCACATTAGGCATAATAGGCAGCGTCATTGTGAGAGAGACACGGAAAATTACGAATCAACAAACCCCAAAAAAGTTACGAAAGTAGGAGTTGTGTCCAGAATCAATGAAAAACAATGTACTCTACCGAAAGTACGAATTATAAATCAACTAAAAATAAGGCTTACATTAATACGAATCATTCCGATTCAACGAAAAATGTCGCTTGCGAAAATCCAAATTAGTCTGAACACGAAAAATCCCGTCTAGCAAAATTACGAACGATTACGAATCAACAGGACCGAAAAGAAACTAACCGAAACTAAACAAATTTTTCCATTGTGCACAAGAAACTAACCGAAACTAAACAAGTTTTTCCGTTGTGCACAAGTCTACTTTCTGGTGACAACCAGGGCCGCTTGTAAGGCAGTACAGCCAGCCCTCCTGTACTGAGCCTGGGCCTCATCAGTTCAAAGAGAGGGCCCAGGCACCTACTGAGCAGGAGGGCCGGCTATACTGTTTTATTGCAGACACTGATTCTCTTCTGCCTCCCCCTGCAGTGCTGCCAACTTCTCCTCCTCTCTCTCCCTCCGGCTGCACTGCAGGGGGATTGGTTCTAGCACATGCGCCCCTTACATCTGTGTGCCCCCTTCCACCGCAGCACTGCTGGCTTCCCTCCTCTCCCGCTAGCAGCTGCTGCGGGCAAATAAAAAAATGATTCAGGATGAAAAGCAGGGGAAGGGGCCAGTAAATGACACATTTACTGGCCCCTTCATTTTCTTGAATTAACATAGTGAGCGATTGGTACCAATCACTCCTGTGTCCATTCATGACCAAAGCATAGTAAACTGTGGTTACAATGCTTCAGTTTGTGATTGAGCAGGAAGCCCTAGAACGATTTTTATTTATTCATCCGTGCAGCTGAGGCTTTAGAGAATTGGGCTGATAAATCAATGTCCTCAGTCTCATTCTGCCGGAGGGGGCCCCTGTCGGGTAGGCTGTATGGGGCCCCATGATTTCTAACAGCAGCCCTGGTGATAACTGTAAAATTTGGGATTTCCCATCCCTCTCCATCCTGCTGACAATAATCACCAGGACAAACAGAAAGGGTGAATCCCCCAGCGGAGACACAGACAGCAATTTATACCGCTTCACATGGAGCTGTTCAGCTGCAGTGCATCCCTCCCAGACCTTTAGTGTGCTCTAGAGGGATGGGTGCAGAAGGATGAATGGCAGGCGGCAGCTGTACTCGGTGGTACCAGTGTAAAGGGCCCTTGCACATTCAGAGATGAGGTTCTCAAAAGCAAGTCTTCTGCTTTTCAGAACCTCATCCCTTAAAAGACTAGGATCTGAACACCAAGTACCACTCGGAACAGCATTTAGTTCCATCAAGCCGCAACCTGCCACAGACTTTGACAGGCTGCCTGCAGCGGGGTTGGGTGCTGCACCTGTCCCTCCCATGTGCACTAAAGCTTCAGAAGGGACACACTGCAGTTAAATGGTCTCTTGTTCAATGGACCTAAAACTTGGAAGAGGTTCTAGTGCTTCTCCACTCCATCCCAAACTTAAAAACTGTTTTGATTTTAGATATACTGTAATTATCTTTATAAGGTTTCTAATGATAAATACATACAGGGTTATTCAAAAAAGTAGGTAATGATAAACAAGTCATAGGCTTTTACAGTATACATTACCTCTGGGTAGGCCAATACGCTCATCTCAGGCAAAACCTGTCTAGGTTTATATTCATGCAAAACCTGAATGGAAATACTCCTAAGTGCTAGGTAAGGAAGGAAACCATTCACACTTTAAGTTGAACTCTTGGCAGATATAAAATACAAAAATTACTGCAGCTCTATAATCAATAACACATCATAATTTTTTTTCATTTTTTAATGCAAGTTGTATAAATACCTGATTTTGACCTGGTAGCAGGTCTGGAGCGTGAAAGGAAAAAGCAACATGAGGAGTCAAGCAGTTCGTGCACTGATAAGGTGCATGCTGATAAGAAGAGAAAGCTTCTTCATTCACTACCCAGTCAGAGGGTGGAGTAGGTCGAAGAATTGCCTTGAATGATGTTAGCCATCGGACTAAAGACATCTAGCTGCTGGGAAAAAGTAATGTGTAGGGAAATCTCTAGACTGAAGATGAATATCACAGCAAAAACTGATTTTATTATTTCATTTTTAATTTCTTGTTATTTTTGGCTGGAGTTTTGCTTTAAGCCTTAAAAGTGAATTAGACCCTGAGAAGATTTTTTCATACCCAGGTTAATGCAATTAAGGGTGAAAAAAAGCTATAACACCCTGGAAAGAAATTATTTATCTAATGTGATATGTTAACCACTTTGCGCCCGCGCTATAGACAAAAGACGTCTAAAGCGCGGCGCTCAATTGCCGGGAGGGCGTCCCTGGACGTCCTCCTGTTTACTTGTTCCCTGCGCGCATCAGGGAAAATCTGTGTTTGCCGTGTCCCTTGGACACAGCCAATCACAGATCGTGCTAAATGGCCAATCACAGCGGCCATTTAACACTCGATCGGCATGTCCAATGGTTGATTGATTGATTGATTGATATGTAAATTTATATTGCGCCAAATACTGTCTTGGAGGACTGCAACTAAGCGCGCTGTACCATAAATTCACCAATCAGCCTTGGGAAAAGAAAAAAACATTTGAGAAAAAGGGAGGGGAGAAAAAAAGAGGAAGGAAGGCTCACAAGGGGAGTCGAAAAACAAAGTTGACGTTAATTATTACAGAGTTAGGTGTCTCTACATCCGTAGTTAGGAAAAAGCGTTTTTAAAAAGGTGGGTTTTTAATTGCCTCTTAAAAAGAGCTTGGGGCATTGGGAGCCAGAGATGGTCGGGGAGTTGGTTCCAAAGGGCCGCGCCCATAGTCTGCATTCGTCGACCTCCCAAGGACTGGAGTTGGGCGGGTGCTTGGATGATCCTATTTTGAAGCCCTGACCGCAATGCTCTACTTGGTGTGTAATGGGGGGCCATTTCTGTGAGATAGAGTGGGCCCAGGCCCCAATATGCTATAAACATCAGAACCAAGATTTTAAATTGTACTCTATGCACTATAGGTAACCAATGTAGCTGAGCCAGCACGGGGGTGATTTGATGTCTATATGGTGTACCCGTAATAGTGCGTGCTGCTTGATTCTGTATAATTTGATCTCAAATGTAAACATATGAAACGTGAGTGAACACTACATAAAACACAGGAAATACAGTGCTCACAGTATCTATCAGTGCCACCTGTCCCCAGTGCCACCTGTCAGTGCCATCTGTCCCCAGTGCCACCTATCTGTGCCATCTTTCCCCAGTGCCATCTCTCCCCAGTGCCACCTATCAGTGCCATCTGTCCCCAGTGCCATCTGTCCCCAGTGCCACCTGTCTGTGCCATCTGTCATCAGTGCCACCTGTCAGTTTCACATTGCCATCTGTTATCAGTGTCATCAGTTCCACTTATCAGTGCCATGTATCATCAGTGCCACATCAGTGTCATCAGTGCCACGTATTAGTGCCATCTGTCATCAGTGCCACGTATTAGTGCCATCTGTCATCAGTGCCACCTATTAGTGCCATCTGTCATCAGTGCCACATCAGTGTCACGTGTCATCAGTGCCACGTATTAGTGCCATCTGTCATCAGTGCCACATCAGTGTCACGTGTCATCACTGCCAAGTATTAGTGCATCTGTCATCAGTGCCACATCAGTGCCACGTATCAGTACCATCTGTCATCAGTGCCACATCAGTGTCATGTGTCATTGTCCTGGTGCTCCAGGGCCTTCAAAAGTGTAATAGGTAGTCAACAAGTTAGATGTGTAATTTATGCTCCTAGAACGCCTGGTGGTGCTCCCTGCATGTTGGGCCTCTCTATGGGGCTAGGCTGTGAAAAAGTCCCACACATGTGGTATCACCATACTCAGGAGGAGTGGAAGAATGTATTTTGGGGCGTCATTTGTGGTATACAAATGACATGTGAGAGAAATAACCTATTACAATGACAATTTTGTGGGGAAAAAAAATAAAAAAAAAAATCTTAATTTTGCAAAGAATTGTGGGAAAAAATGACAACATCAAAAACCTCACCATGCATCTTTCTAAATACCTTGGAATGTCTACTTTCAAAAAAGGGGTAATTTGGGGGGTATTTCTACTTTACTGGCTTGTTAGGGTCGCAAGAAATGAGATAGGCCACCAGTACACCAGGTGTGATCAATTTTTTATGATTTGCACCATAGCTTGTAGACTCTCTAACTTTCACACAGACCAAATAATATCCACTAATTTGGGTTATTTTTACCAAAGATATGTAGAAGTATAAATTGTGGCCAAAGTTTATGAAAAATTAATAATTTGCAAAATTTTATCACAGAAACTAAGAAAATTAGTTTTTTCATTTATAGCGCAAAAATAAAAAACCCAGAGTTGCTCAAATACCACCAAAAGAAAGCTCTATTTGTATGAAAAAAAGGACACAAATTTCATTTGGGTACAGTATTACATGACTGAGTAATTGTCATTCAAAGTGTGAGAGCACTAAAAGCTGAAAATTGGTCTGGGCAGGAGGGGGGTTTAAGTGCCCAGTAGGCAAGTGGTTAATGCTCAACAACCTATGATTTTGCTTGTAATTGTCTAACTTCTTTAATTTTCTTTTGCTATTGTCACTATTTTCCTATTACTAGATAAAGTTTGAAACAAAAAAGCTCTAGGTTTCCTGAGGCTATAGACATTTTTAAAATACATAACCTTGTCTACATGGGCCCTCAACATTAGGAGGTTTTCAATATTTTGATAAAAATATAAGCCCAATACATAAAAGGCCAACTTGAAACATGTTTTCATTTTTTCAAAAGGTATTTTCAAGGTTTTTATACTTTAGATAGAGTGGTAAACATTGAGTACTTTTATTACTGTTTGTGTGATTCCCCCCCCCCCCCCCAAAATCCTATTGTTAGGCAGAACAGGAAGGAGAAATATGGGAGCACAGATGGAAATTTGATAAAAGCTTACCATGAAATGGGGGGGTCGATTATAACCTCTGTTTTTGATTGTTTGAGAAATTTCAGGAGATAGATTTCCCCTCACTGCCTGTACTGATGACAGGTGTCAGATAGACAAGGAAGAGAATGGAAATCTATCCAAAGGGGGCACAGACAGACAGCATTCCTCACTCTATCCTAAACTAAACAAAAATATTTAGGGGTTGGGGTGAATAATGTTGAAATGAGATTGAAATAACTTGCTAGTTGCCTAATATATATATATATACACACACACAGCAGTGGCCAAAAGTTTTGAGAATGACACAAATATTAATTTTCAGAAAGTCTTTTGCCTCGGTTTTTACAATGGCAATTTGCATATACTTCAGAATGTTATGAATAGTTATCCCTCTTTGACATGATAATGAACTTAATCCCGGAGGTGCATGCACACGGCTGATCATGGCGGACGTGGCTTGAATCAGCTCCGCCGCGACCCGACCTAATCTGTCTGTATCCTGCCGATCCGGACACCCAGGAGCCCCGCAGACAGCCTCCTCTTTATCCTCAATTGCTGGGCCACCAGTCTATGGCCAAAAAGAGATTTAAAAAGCCCCCAAAGCAGCTAAAAGGAACTACCGGCCTCCCGGTCGGTTCCGACAAAATGGCCCCTCTCCGGAAGGGACATCCAGACCTGGATCGGATCTCCTCACATCCAGAGGGCAGCAATGCTACTCCAGCAGCCCTCCACTCCCCCCAGGACGGAGATCTCTCAGGCGGTGAGTCCCCTTTTTCTTCGGGTTCCTCCCTAGACCTGGCCATGGGAGACATCCTCACCAGCCAAAATAGCCTGCAGGCCTACCAGGAACTGATCAGCCCACAGCCCATAGTCCCACAGCCAGTGTACTCGGGCGACCCTATCCTTCTGGCTAGATTTTTTGCCATGCTAGAACAGGGTTTGGAAAAGACTGGGAGGAAAATCACAGCAGATCTGAAACAAGAATTTCATGATCTGGGCTCTAGGATCAACACCATTGAGAATAAGCTGGATGTTACCGTGACCAGAACCAATCAAAACACAGATTGCATTTTGCGACCTGGAAGCATGCTTAGAAGAGGCTTTAGCAAAAATTTATGACCTTGAGAATAGGTCACACAGATACAATTTTCGCATCAGGGGGTTACCTGAATCATTCATAGACACCCAGGAACTACTCTGCTACCTGGTGCCCCAGCTCACAAACTAGAGCTGAACCGTGCCCACAGAGCTCTCACAGCAGCACGTCCAGAGGGTCCCCCCAGAGACATTATTGTAAAGCCGCACCACTACTCACTGAAAAAAAAAGCATTATGAAAAAGCCTGCAAACTGCCTTCAATCAAGCTCTTTGACCATGAAGTGCAAACATTCGCAGACATCTCCCCAGCTACCGTGCAAAAACGCAGGTCCTTCAAGCCTTTATTACTGCCGCTACAACAAAAAGGAATAAGGTACCGATGGGCATTCCCTTTTCGCCTCACCTTCCCCTTCCAAGGCAAATCTTATTCATTTTCCACATTCTCAGATGGGGAAAGATTGCTGAAATGCCTGGGCTTCATCTCCACTTCACCCCCGCCATCACCAGATCTTTGCAATGCTCCATCGCTGGGGCGAGGCAGAGGTAACAGAGAGCGTCCAGTTTCACCCATATGGCACTCCCCAAGAGCCACCACAAGCAGCTCCCGCCACCAAAACAGACCACCTTGACAGGTTTGATGAGAGGATTGGAACATTTACTGGAGGAAAGGCTCCAAAAACCTTACCCTGGGTCTTCCAATGATAGCTGGTGAACTTGTCCCAAGCACTAGTTACACTGACTGTTTTTTTTTTCGTTTTTTTTTCTCTTACTCCTCCTCTTCTTCTCCTCTCCTCTCACTTAGAGGCTCCACGAACCCTAGTACCTTAAACTTATCGAACCGCAGTTTATATTTCTCTCCACAAGAGGACAGGGGCGCACAAGGTGTGCTGGGGTCTTACCCTTGCACACCATCTCACCATAAGCACTTGTTCACCCTCTTAAGACTTTATGGCAGACCGTCCCGGGTTGGGTCGTTGTGCCTCTTGCGCCTCGTGATCACTCCAACCCCCCTTCCCCCCTGCTGAAAAAGTGTGGGGCAGGAGATTTGGAAGTTTCGGGCCTCATCTGTGGCCTGTCTCACTGATTGTTCGTGAGATCAATCAGCCAAGTTATTTGTCCTATTGTTCCCCTTTTTTTTCTTTTTTCTTTTTTTGTTTGTTGTTTTACTTTCTCGGTTTTTACTTGCCTGAAATGCATTCACATGCAGTGCCTATGTTTCTCTCTAATGATGTCTCCCCTGGATCCTCTTTCCAGGCCTCTACCCTCATGAGGGCGTTTAACTTTATTCTTCTTCTCCACCTTTTCTCTCTGCCCTCTGTGCTCCATCCGGGAATCATGAAAGCTCGGCCTCCAGAGGATCGATCAATGTATCCCAGTCTGGCAAGGTAAGCAATCCCGACTCCACCACATGCCATGGCTGATCAACGTCCTCCAAAACCCCCAAAATTTTTTTAACACACAATGTGCAGGGCCTCAACTCGCCAGTGAAAAGGCGGAAAGCCTTTAACTATTTCCACTTAGTGGGGGCTAAAATAGTGTTCCTCCAGTCCAGGAAACCACTTCCCCACTTCCTACAAACCCACCTACATACACAAACACTACCCTAACTTCTTTCTCGCAAACGCCCCTAGATAATACACAAGGAGTAGCTATATGTCTCACCAAAAGCTTATCCTTCACCCCCTCACAGGTAATCTCAGACCCAGATGGGTGCTATATATTAGTTAAGGGGAACTTGGAAGGAACCCTGGTAACATTCCTGTCCTACTACGCCCCTAACCAAGACCAATTGTCCTTTTTCCAAAACTTACTCCAACAGCTGACACACCTCATTGAAGAAATACTGCTAATGGGCGGGGACTCCAACATTACCCTGGATTCGACACTGGATAAGACACATCCACCAGGATCTCAAATTTTGAGGCCCTCAACACTCCGTACCAAATTTGCAAAACTGTTGCATGATAACAACCTGGTTGACATATGGCGAGAGTTCAACGGCTCTAAGCGCGACTATACTTACTATTCACATGTCCACCTGACGTATTCGCGGATAGACCATGTCTTCATGTCCGCTAGCTTCCTGCCATTTTGCACCTCTTCCAAAATACTAGAAACTTCCTGGTCAGACCATTCCCCTGAAGTGG
Organism: Rana muscosa; assembly: GCA_029206835.1. Lineage (NCBI taxonomy): Eukaryota > Metazoa > Chordata > Amphibia > Anura > Ranidae > Rana > Rana muscosa. The sequence continues at coordinate 64,546,837 of JARGYO010005626.1, read as the reverse complement.
TTACTCTTTCCTCCCTGCGTTGTCCTACAGCCTCCTATACCTGGCGCCTAAATGAGTCCCATCTCAGCAATCCGGCTACGTGCTTGGATATTGAAACTGCATTAAGGCCGCTCACAAAGCTACGATCAGACGCATTCTGATCCACACGGCAGTCAGGTATAGAAGACATTACAAAGCCCTGCTGAAGCAAAAAGAGGATGAGTTAGCCGCCCTACTCAAAGATCACAAACATAATCCCCATCTTGACTTAAGGGATAGAATCGAGTCCGCCCATCTGTAATTAAACATCTGCCGGAATTAAACATCAGGCAGAAAAACAATTGCGCTAGACTCAGGCAAGATTTTATTCCCAATCCGATAAACCGCGTAAACTTCTATCAACGAGAGTAGCCCCCAGACGGCCCCTCCCCATGTGCCTAAAATCAGAAAATCTGACGGTTCTCTCACTCAGAATCCTAAAGTGGTACTGCAGGAATTCCAAACTTTTTATAAAAAGCTATATAACGACGGTAAGTTCACAAGACAGTAGGAGTTCGATGCATTTGTTGAACATTTGCCCATCCCGTCCTTACTGGAGGAACATAGAACCTTCCTAGATAGAGATATCACAGTCGAAAAGGTTCTGGCTGCTATCAACCAGGCCCCAAAGGGCAAAGCGCCGGGACCGGACGGGTTCACAACCCTATATTACAAAAAATTCTCCACCTTGCTGGCCCCCTCCTTAACACGCCTCTTCAGGGACATAAAGAAGGGCGGTTCCATAGACACTTATTCCAACAGAGCCTTTATAACCCTTATTCCCAAGCCCCATAAGGACTATCGTGATGTAGCCAACTACCGACCCATATCCTTAATCAACATGGATCTAAAGCTATTCACAAAAATCTTGGCAAACAGGATGTTGACATTTTTGGCCAACTACATTCACCCTGACCAGATGGGATTTCTGCCCCACAGGCAGGCTGCTGACCAGATCAGGAGGGTGATCAATCTCATCTCCATACTACACTCGTCGTGGGATGGGGGACCACACCAAAAAGGGGATGTTGCTATCTATAGATAATCGCAAAGCATTTGACTCATTGTCATGGCCCTTCCTCTTCCGAGTGTTGGCAAAATGGAATTTCGGCCCAGCCTTCTTGGCCTCAATGCAATAACTATATACTGTAGCTCTCCATCGGCTCAGATACTGCTGAGGGGTCACAAATCCGACTTGATACCGATCTCCTCGGGTACTCGACAGGGATGCCCATTATTCCCCATTCTATTTGTGATAGCCATCGAAACCTTAGCGATAGCGATCCATCACCACCCTGACGTCTTGGGAATAGAAAGTGGGGGGGGAAGAGCCATAAGTGCGCATTATTTGCGGACGATCTCCTGCTGTTTATCACGTCCCCCATACCTCAGTACCAAATCTTCTGTCCCTATTAGACCGATTCGGTAAAATTTCTGGCCTATTAGTTAATCAGGACAAATCAGAGGCACTGAACGTCAACTTGTCAACCTCAATGCTCCAGAGTATCAAATCTCAATTCCCTTTCACATGGCAACAGTCGTCACTTCCTCACTTGGGCATTAAATTGATCTCCGATGTGACCTCGCTATAGAAGACTAATTACCCACCCTTGTCTGCCCGCCTACTGGAAGACGTGAAGACGTGGTCCGATGCGAACCTGTCTTGGATGGGTAGAATCGCATCGGTTAAGATGACTGTTCTCCCACGGCTACTATACTACTTTCGAGCTCTGTCGATCCAACTCCCCGCCGCTGTCATAAGCCGCTTTCAGTCCAACATCTTCCAATACATCTGGGGTCCTAAAGGTCCTAGAATAGCCCGAACAACTTTGCACGCACCCAAAAAAGAGGGGGGTTTGGGGGTGCCCGAGTTTCGAAAGTATTACATGGCCGCACAGTTAGCCCAAATACTCCAAATGCATAGCCGTCATTATTTGCCTGAGTGGGTTTCACTGGAGGCTCAGGCATGTGCTCCACTAGCAATGGACCTTGTCCTCTGGACATCCCCAAAGCACCGCAAAGCGATTTTGAGCCCGACACTCTCTCATTCCCTAAACGTATGGGAAATGGGGTGCAGAAGATGGGCTCTAAGGTCCGCACACGCTCCAGTGGCCCCGCTCTTTGGCAATCCCCTGTTCCCCCCAGGCAGACATCCCGATAGGTTTAGCTGGTGGGTAAACAAAGGTTTAATACGGATAGGCGACTACCTAGATCACAGAGGAATACGTCCTTCATCATACTACACAGGCAGCTTGGAGATGCCTTCCGCGGAGAGCTACCACCTACAACAAATTCAGGATTTTCTTCAATCTTTACAGAACAGTGGATCTGACTTGACAAAGCATACTATCTTTGAGAATAGGTGTATGCAGGACTCCGCTCTCCGGGGAGGCATCTCTTTGCTCTACAAACAGTTAGCCGCACCTATCACTAGGCTCTCATATCAGGTGGCATGGGAGAGGGATCTGGACATTAGCCCTGAGGCAGAGGACTGGCGTGAATGGAGAGCAAGAATCCACAAAGGCATGCTCAATGTAGCCCTGATAGAGGCGGGTTACAAGGTACAAGCCAGGTGGTACCTGGCTGGTACCAGAACGCCTTTCCAAAATGTACCCAGGAGCCTCGGCCTTCTGCTTCAGGGGTTGTGGACAGGTGGGTTCACCACTCCATATGTGGTGGACGTGCCCCAAGGTGCGCCGCTTCTGGATCAGGGTTCACTTGCTCATATTATCGATCACAATGGTGAATATCATCAAAGACGCCTCAGTCGCCTTCCTTAACAAACCAGTGGACAATATCCCCAGACACATTAAGACTTTGATATTTTACATATTCTTAGTGGCAAAAATATCTATTGCGTCAGCTTGGAAAAGCCCCATTGTAGACTTAGCATTGTTGAAACGCAAATTAAATTGGATCATGTTAAATGAGAAAATAGTGAGCATTCTAAATGACAAACAACCCCTCTTCGAGAAAACATGGTCCCCTTGGCTCTCCTACCTACAGGCCCCTGAGCTATAATGTTATCTCTCCAGATGAGGATTCCCGGATGGACCCACCGATCCCTCTTCTCTCTTCTTTTCTCTTCTCCTACCTCTGGCACCTTGCCCCCACGATTTTCCGGTTTTCCTCTTTTTTTGGTTAACCTAGACCTCTCTCGGAATATTGTTGATTATAGGTTATCCTACTGGGGCAGTTAGGTTGAACAAATGTTGAAAGAATCTTACTCATTATGGTACCAAGCTACCTAGATTACCTTGCTGTGATGTTACTCTAGCCAGGAATGCTATGCAGTGACCTAGTTATCCTATACACTTGCAACGTGTGGGATGTCTGATGGAATGACTCTACTATAGAGTACAGATAGATTCTGTGGTAATCCAATATCTCGACATCGGACACTGTCCGGCCTCCTGTACTAGCTATGCTATGTAGGGGGACCGCAATTAAGTACCTAACCCATGAGTTGGGTCCATATTTGTCTTGCATTAAGCATAGCATTCAATTGTTGCATTGTTGTACTGTTTCCATGCTTGGATGCTTGTTTTCATGTTTAACAGAATTTTTATTTTATTTTTATTTATATTTTTTATTTTATGTTCAATACATGTGGAGCAAGCGAGGACTGTTCGCTGCTCTATTTAACATTTCACATAAATGATTAATAAAAACCATTGAAACAGAAAATGAACTTAATCCCATAAAAAACATTTCCACTGCATTTGTAAAAAAGGCTTTAGGGCACCCAAGAATGTAGAGCAAGCACCAGGACCGTTTCCTACAGTTGATTCAGCTGCAGGATCGGGGCATCACCAGCGCAGAGCTTGCTCAGGAATGGCAGCAGGCAGGTGTAAGTGCATCTGCACGCACAGTGAGGCAAAGATTTTTGGAGGTTGGCCTGGTGTCAAAAAGGGTAGCAAGGAAGCCAATTCTCTCCAGGAAAAACATCAGGGACAGACTGATATTCTGCAAAAGGTACAGGGATTGGACGGCTGAGGACTGGGGTAAAGTCATCTTCTCTGATGAATCCCCTTTCTGATTGTTTGGGGCATCCAGAAAAGAACCTTGTCTGGAAAAAAAAGTGAGCGCTACCATCAGTCCTGTGTCATGCCAACAGTAAAGCATTCTGAGACCATTCATGTGTGGGGTTGCTTCTCAGCCAAGGGAGTGGGCTCACTTACAATTTTGCCTAAGAACACAGCCATGAATAAAGAATGGTACAAAAATATTCCCAGAGAGCAACTTCTCCCAACCATCCAAGAACAGTTTGGTGATGAACAATGCCTTTTCCAGCATGATGGAACACCTTGCCATAAGGCAAAAGTGATATCTAAGTGGCTTGGGGAAAAAAAATCTACATTTTGGGTCCAAGGCCAGGAACCTCCCCAGACCTTAATCCCGTTGAGAATGTGTGGTCAATCCTCAAGAGGTAGATGAACAAAGAAAAACACAAATTCTGACAAACTCCAAGCATTGATTATGCAAGAATGGGCTGTCATCAGTTGGGATGTGGCCCAGAAGTTGATTGACAGCATGCCAGGGCTAATTGCAGAGGTCTTGAAAAAGAAGGGTCAACACTGCAAATATTGACTCTTTGCATAAACTTCATGTAATTGTCAATAAAAGCACTTATGAATTGCTTTTAATTATACTTCAGTACACCATAGTAACATCTGACAAACAGATCTAAAAACACTGAAGCAGCAGACTTTGTGAAAACTTATATTTGTGTCATTCTCAAAACTTTTGGCCACCGCTGTTTATATATATATATATATATATATATATATATATATATATATATATACACTGTATTTATTGGCGTATAATACTTACTTTTTTACCCTGAAGATAGAGGGTGTTATACGCAGGGGGCTATGCTATGGAAAGTTTTTTCCCTGAAAATTCCCTCTTAAAGTTAGGGTGCGTGTTATACGTCTGTGAGTGTTATACGCCGATAAAGACGGTATATATATATTAGACATGTGCATTCGTTTTCGTCCGAATGCATTTTCGTCCAAAAACGAAAATGCAAAATCCGAAAACCGAAAGATCCGACAAACAAATGCTTAATTTTCGTTTTCGTTGCAACAACAGTTCGATATAGATAGGAGATTCGACATGAGGCTGACAATAACAATCTGTGTCCATCGAACCTGTGGTCGAATGTGCCTAACCTTAACTCTATTAGTCCAAGATTATCCTACATAGAGAGAAAAGATTCGACATTATAGAGAGAAAAGATACGACATTATAGAGAGAAAAGATTTGACAATTCAACGTGAACGACGAAGATTCGACAAAGCATCGAAAAACATACAAACGTCGAATCTGTCATTGAAGGCTTATGGTGTCTGTTGAAAGTTCTAAGAAGATTTGACGGAGCAGCTAAACTGTACGACGCCGCAATCGTACATTTCCGGTCAAATACTCTGCCCATTGGCTATAGAATAATTCTAATGTTGGTTGACTAGTAATAATAATTAATAAATATAATTATTACTAGTCATACAACATTATAATTCTACTATAGCTAGCTTGTAGGCGGAACATTCGACCGGAAATGTATGATTGCAGCGTCGTACAGTTTCACTGCTTCGTCGAATCTTCTTTGAACATTCGACAGACACCAAAAGCCTTCAATGACAGATTCGACCTTAATTAATTCAGATTTTCGGACTAATGCAATTTCTAACGAAAAACAAAATAAATAAAAACAAATTTCGGGAGTAACTAAATTAATTAATTTTTCAAACGAAAATGAAATTCAGAGACAAAATATTTCAGTGTGCACATGTCTAATATATATATATATATATATATATATATATATATATATATATGTGTGTGTGTGTGTGTGCGTGTTTTTTGTAGCATTTTTTAGCTATGGCCCAGACAATCAAATTGGTGAAAAAGACCTCTAGTTAATCATCTATCTTTAATTACATGTAGTTTTTAAGCCTCAGGTAATCCAAAGGCATTTAATATGTAGTCCCTAAAAAAACATAAAAGATTTTATTTTTCAGAAAAAAACAAGCAGAGAAATGTAAATATAAAAGAAAAAGCAAAGACCAATAATGATCAGACAAAAGTAACAGAATTTGCATACAAAAGCCAGTCTGAAATGAGATAACGGGAGGAACAAAGGATCATGTAACATGTCAGATGTGTAAACATACTCTTATCCTTTCCTGTGTTTGATAGGCATTATTTGAAAAAAAAAGGAAAGCTTTGACAACAGAATTGTGAGCTAGAAATTTAATTATGTTCTTAGTAATTAGGCACTGTTTTAGCATACTGTACTGCATAATAAGGGCCAGGTCAGGGAAAACTGTTACTACAATGCCTGCTGCATTTATTTTAATTGTTTAATAGCAGAACATTACAGAGGACCTTGTTATGCCCTAAATTGTGCAGATTTACTTCAAAAACAACAAAGTAACCTTTGATAAACCAGTTTACCTCGAGGTACTCTTTACATGTAGAAACAAAACATTGCCAATTTTTTTTTTACTAAGATATTTTTTTTGTTCTCATTTTGTCTTTTTACAGTACCTAAGTTAACATTTTTTTTCAATATAAATATGGACTCCACAGTAGACTATAGGCCGTGTAAGCCAAAACATTCACCTGAGAGACTTTGCAAGATGGGCTAAAATTTTTATATTAAAATATCTTTTTATATAGTAAGGCAATTTTATTTTTGTTCTAGCTCTATTAAAGGTATTGTATGCTTTCAAAGGTTTTTGTTGTTTTAAAGTGGAGGTTCACTTTTTTTTTTTGTTTTTTTAAAAGCCAGCAGCTACAAATACTGCAGCTGCTGACTTTTAAAAAATGAACACTTACCTGTCCAGGTCGTCTGCGACGTCGGCAGCCGAAGCCGAGCTACCGCTCGGCTCTCAGCTTACCCCGCCGCCATCCTCGGTGAGGGAATCGGGAAGTGAAGTGCTGCAGCTTCACTGCCGGGTTCCCTACTGTGCATGCGCCAGTCACACTGCGCCATCCTCACTGGTCCCCGCTGTGTTCTGGGAGCCGTGTGTTTCCCAGAACACAACAGGGGGGGTGATGTGAAGGGGCGGGACTCCCACGGGATTCTATACCCGGAAGTGGTACAAATACCTGTTTTATACAGGTATCTGCACCCCTACCCCCCTGAAAGGTGCCAAATGTGACACCGGAGGGGGGGTGGGTTCCGAAAAGCGGAGGTTCACTTTTGGGTGAACCCCCACTTTAACTAGGTATTAGTGTAGTTATATTCATTGTGCTGTTTGTTTACCTTACCTTGTAATGGTCACATGTTAGAGCTTAACCACTTGACCACTGGGCACTTAAACCCCCTTAATAACCAGACCAATTTTCAGCTTTCGGTGCTCTCACATTTTGAATGACAATTACTCAGTCATACAACACTGTACCCATATGAAATTTTTGTCCTTTTTTTCACACAAATAGAGCTTTCTTTTGGTGGTATTTAATCACTGTTGGGTTTTTTATTTTTTGCGCTATAAGAGAAAAAAGACTGAAAATTTTGTAAAAAAATGATTTTTTTTTAGTTTCTGTTATAAAATTTTGCAAATTACTATTTTTTCTTCATAAATTTTGGCCAAAATTTATACTGCTACATATCTTTGGTAAAAATAAGTACAAATTGGTGTATATTATTTGGTCTTTGTGAAAGTTATAGAGTCCACAAGCTATGGTGCCAATATCTGAAAATTGATCACACCTGAAGTACTGACGGCCTATCTCAATTCTTGAGACCCTAACATGCCAGAAAAGTACAAATACCCCCCAAATGACCCCTTTTTGGAAAGAAGACATTCCAAGGTATTCAGAAAGAGGCATTGTGAGTTTTTTGAAGTTGTCATTTTTTCCCACAATTCTTTGCAAAATCAAGATTTTTTTTTTCTCTTTTTTTTTTTTCACAAAATTGTCATATTAGCAGGTTATTTCTCACACACAGCATATGCATTCCACAAATTACACCCCAAAACACATTCTGCTATTACTCCCGAGTATGGCGATACCACATGTGTGAGACTTTTACACAGCGTGGCCACATACAGAGGCCCAACATGCAGGGAGCACCTTCAGGCGTTCTGGAGCACCAAGGCCAATTCTGACATTTCTCTCCTACATGTAAAAATCATCATTTATTTGCTAGAAAATTACATAGAACCCCAAAACATTATATATGTTTTTTTAGCAAAGACCTTAGAGAATATAATGGTGGTTGTTGCAACTTTTTATCTCGCACGATATTTGCGCAGCAATTTTTTTAACGCGTTTTTTACGGAAAAAAAATGTTTTGTGCTTAAAAAAAAAAAAAAACAGTAAAGTTAGCCCAATGTTTTTGCATAATGTGAAAGATGAAGTTACGCCGAGTAAATAGATACCTAACATGTCGCCCTTAAAAATTGCACACACTCGTGGAATGGTGCCAAACTTCGCTACTTAAAAAATCCCCATAGGCGACGCTTTAAATATTTTTACTGGTTACATGTTTTGAGTTACAGAGGAGGTCTAGGGCCAAAATGATTGCTCTCGCTCTAACGTTCGCAGAGATACCTCACATGTGTGGTTTGAAAACCGTTTTCATATGTGGGCGGGACTTACGTATGCGTTCGCTTCTGTATGCGAGCTCACGGGGACAGGGGCGCTTTAAAAAAAAAAAATATATATATTCTTCATTTTACTTTATTTATTTTAGTTTGACATGTTTTTCCGCCCTAAACATTTTTTTGATCACTTTTATACCTATTACAAGGAACGTAAACATCCCTTGTAATAGGAATATGGCATGACAGGTCCTCTTTACAGTGAGATATGGGGGGGGGGGTGTCAATAAGACCCCACATCACACCTCTAGGCTGGGAAGCCTGAAAAAAAAACAAACAAAAAAAAACAACAATCCTGGCTTTGATCGTAGCGGTGAGTCGGTAGAAGCACCGGAGGGCGGCGGGGGGGGGGACATCCCCTCTCGCCTCCCGTAAGAATGATCAAGCGGCGGAACAGCCGCTATGATTGTTCTTATGGTGTAGGGAATCGCCGGCTGAAAAAACTAATATCTGAATGATGCCTGTAGCTGCTCCCATCATTCAGATATCCCCGCACAAAGTCAAGGACGTCATATGACGGCCGGGAGGCGGGAAGTGGTTATTGCAGAGTATTGCCGGGCATTGCGGAGTATTGCCGGGCATTGCGGAGTATTGCCGGGCATTGCGGAGTATTGCCGGGCATTGCGGAGTATTGCAGGGCATTGCGGAGTATTGCGGACTATGGCAGGGTATTGCGGTGTATGGCAGGGTATTGCGGTGTATGGCAGGGTATTGCACGGGTATTGCACAGGGTATTGTGGAGGGTATTGCACAGGGTATTGTGGAGGGTATTGCAGAGTATTGTGGAGGGTATTGCAGAGTATTGTGGAGGGTATTGCAGAGTATTGTGGAGGGTATTGCAGAGTATTGTGGCGGGTATTGCAGAGTATTGTGCAGGGTATTGCAGAGTATTGTGCAGGGTATTGCAGAGTATTGTGCAGGGTATTGCAGAGTATTGTGCAGGGTATTGCAGAGTATTTTGCAGAGTATTGCGCAGGGTATTGCAGAGTATTTTGCAGGGTATTGCAGAGTATTTTGCAGGGTATTGCAGAGTATTTTGCAGGGTATTGCAGAGTATTGTGCAGGGTATTGCAGAGTATTGTGCAGGGTATTGCAGAGTATTGCACCAGGGTATTGCAGAGTATTGCACCAGGGTATTGCAGAGTATTGCACCAGGGTATTGCAGAGTATTTCGCAGGGTATTGCAGAGTATTTCGCAGGGTATTGCAGAGTATTTCGCAGGGTATTGCAGAGTATTTCGCAGGGTATTGCAGAGTATTGCACCAGGGTATTGCAGAGTATTTCACCAGGGTATTGAAGAGTATTGCACCAGGGTATTGCAGAGTATTGCACCAGGGTATTTTGCAGAGTATTGGCAGGGTGTATTGCAGAGTATTGGCAGGGTATAGCACAGGGATGGCTGAGCAGGGATGGATGGATGGCTGGATCTGTGACTGCAATTGTCACAGATCCAGCCCACAGTGCTGCTGCTGCCATCCGCTCCCTCCCCTCTCCTCTCACACTGTACCGATCGGTACAGAGAGGGGAGGGAGGAACCGGCGTCATCAAATGACGCCGGTCTGTTTACAAGTGATTGCTCCGTCATTTGACGGAGCGATCACGTGGTAAACGGCCGCTATCAGCGGCGATTTAACGCGATTCGTGATCCGCCGGGTCCTCTGGACCCGGCGGTCACGGAGTTTCCCGTGTGCGCGCCCCAGGGGGCGCGCGGGAGCGCGATTCTGGGAGGACGTTATATAACGTCCTCCCAGAGTTAAGCAACCACCTTGTCGACGTTATTTGTCGGCAGGTGGTTGTTAAGTGGTTAAATTTATAGTTTCATGGCTGATCAATTCCCCTATGTCCATATATTCATTCACCTGACTTGTCCCCATTCACCAGATGGACAGGCAATGTCTTGCTTCAGGTCAGGCAGTGACCAATCCATGCCTCACCATTTCCTCTGTGTTGCATCACAAATGTGGGAGTGCAAATGTGATAAAAACACATCCCTTCTAGCATGGTGATCTTTGTTAATTGTTCTGCCTGCTTGTGGCTGTGTAAGATCTAAGATCTACTATGCAGCTTTTACCTACAGAGCCTGACTGTGAAATTGTCAGTTAAAACAACACAGTACCGTATTGCATAAAAAAAAAATGCCTGGTCATGAAGGGGGGTAAACCTTCTGGAGCTGAAGAGGTTAAAGGTTTTATTGTCTTTGGTGTCCCCATTTGAGAGTGCCCATTCCATTTTCTGCCTAGGTTACCTGTTGTGTCAGGGCATGATAGGGTGTCACTGAGAAAATAGGGGAGATCTCACTAACAAAGAAATAGACTATACTAAAGCATAATAGATATTCTAGCAATTCTCCACCCCCTTTTCACAAATGAAAAACACATTTCGGCTGGATTTAGGTTTTGAAGGTATGTTATAGCATCCAGCCACTTAAAATATGCAGTGATACCAATAGTAACATATGTAAAGCAGTTTAGTTTAAAGAATATGTAAACCCAACATTTCATATTGATGATATGTGCCTGCTATGCCACGTACTTGTATGAATAAGTATCCTGTTCTCTTTGTATTGCTTCCTTTGTGTGAAATCTCTGTTGTTCTGCCAATCCCTCCACTTTCCTATTAAAAACTGACCACACTAAGGAGGAGAGCACAGCGTGTTTAATTATCTAGCTGTGCTGGGAACTCAGCCTGCTCTCCTCCATTGATCAGACTTGTCCTGACACTCCCCTCCTGCACAGTCTTTCATTGGGAAGTTCAATATCCTGCTGTTTCTCCTCCCCCAGCTCCTATGCAGCTGAGAACAGAGGGAATGTGATCACTTATAAAAAAGGGAAATGGTATTTATAATTTTTGCCTTTCATTTATTTTTAAACTCAGTGGGTTGTATTAGAAGATGAGGGTTTACAATCACTTTAAGGTGCTCTTTGTAAGTAAGCTAAGAACATTTAGGCAATATTTTCCTATACCTGTACTGGAGTTTAACTTTAATGTGGTTGTAACCCTAAAAAAAATATGCGCCTCACCCTTTAAAGTGGTTGTAAACCCACTTAGACAACTTGCACCTACAGGTAAGCCTAGATTAAGGCTTACCTGTAGGTGCAAGAAATATCTCCTTAACCTACATGGTTAAGGAGATATTTACTATTAAAAACAACGCAGATGATGTCACACGCATGCGCAATAGCGGGCCGGCATCATTGCCAGTTTACTGAATGGGATCTTGCCGGCCCGCGCGCATGCGTGTGACGTCATCGCCGCTCTGGGCTAATCACCGACGCTAGTGACATCGAGGCAAGATAGTAGCGGCGGTGGAGGTGACCGATGACTGCTGCAGGGGCTTCGATCTCAGGTAAATCATTCATATTGAGCTATGCATACTAGCTCATTATGCCTTTCTTTTGCAGGGTTTAAAAAAAAACAAAAAAAACATTTTTGCCTTTACTTCCTCTTTAGGGCATGATATATAGCAGGGTGCTTTTGCAGTGTTAATTGACCCTTTCCATGTTCTACAATACCTGCTTGATCCTGCCTGTTCCTGTGTTCCCCAGTTTAAACTGATCATGCTAATCTAATCATGGTTAATGATCCATGGTAGCATGGTCAGATTATGTGCCCCCATCATCCTCCTCTCTCCCCAGCGTCTCTGCATCTTCCTCTCTCCCTCCTCTCTCTCTCCCTGGCATTTCCATAGTCTGTGTGTAAGCCAATCTCCTTCCCACCCTTCCCCTCTCCTCCTGCATTTGAGCAATGCTATTCCCCTGCAGCTGCCCACCCTCTTTTTTTTTTCTTTTTAACATGTTTAGCCAATCAGCACACAACATGGCTCAGCCAATCAGCACACAACATGGCTTAGACAATCAGCACACAAGGTCAATGTGTAGAGCTTTCTCTGCTGATGCAATTACATACATCAGAGAGGAATATCAGCCCTTTCCACTGAAGTCCCTCTGCTCAGGAAAGAGATGGGGAAAACCACATCACAGCACAGACACTCTGCTTAAAAGAGGTATTTAATGATATTATAAAAAAAAAAAACAGTGCCATTACTATTGCCCAAAAGGGAACATATAATGGCAGTTTAAAGCTAAGACTTTACAGCCACACACAGCCACTTTAAGTAAAATTACTGCCTTACAGCTAGCATGAAAAGGTCCCTGCTATTATTTAAGAAAAGCTGCTTGTGTGTGCCTTTTTGATCCTGGCTTTGGTATGTTATTAACCCCTTGAGACCCGGGCCATTGACGAATGACAGCCTCAATGTGGATCTAGAAATCCGGGAGGCCGTCATTATACAGCCTCGGGTATTCTGGCCACTAGGGGGCGCGCGCCCGGCGCATCACTGAGATGCCGATGCGAGTGCCTGGCGGCCGCGATGTCTGCCAGGTACCCGCGATCGGCGTGTACACAGAGCAGGGATGTGGATCTCTGTGTGTTAACACAGAGATCCACGTCCTGTCAGGGAGAGGGACCGATGCTGTGTCCCTTGTACATAGGGACACAGCTCGGTCACCTCCCCCAGTCAGTCCCCTCCCCCACACAGTAGTAATCACTCCTAGGGAATACATTTAACCCCTTCCTCGCCCCCTAGTGTTAACCCCTTCCCTGCCAGTGTCATTTTTACAGTAACCAGTGCATTTTTATAGCACTGGTCGCTGTAAAAATGACAATGGTGTCAAAAGTGTCCGATGTGTCCGCCATAATGTCGCAGTCACAATAAAAATCGCTGATCGCCGCCATTACTAGTAAAAAAAAAAAATTATTAATAAAAATGCAATAAAACTATGCCCTATTTTGTAGACGCTATAACTTTTGCGCAAACCAATCAATAAACGCTTATTGCGATTTTTTTACCAAAAATATGTAGAAGAATACGTATCGGACTAAACTGAGGGAAAAAAATATATTTTTAAAAAAAAAATTGGGATATTATTATAGCAAAAAATAAAAAATATTGTGTTTTTTTTAAAAATCGTCGCTCTTTTTTTGTTTATAGCGCAAAAAAAAAAAACGCAGAGATGATCAAATACCACCAAAAGAAAGCTCTATTTGTGGGAAAAAAAGGACGTCAATTTTGTTTGGGAGCCACGTCGCACGACTGCGCAATTGTCATTCAAATCGTGACAGCGCTGAAAGCTGAAAATTGGCCTGGGCAGGAAGGGGGTTTAAGTGCTCAGTAAGCAAGTGGTTAAAAGAATATGTTACCTAAACATTTCATGTTCCTGATATGTGCCTGTTGAACCATGTATTTGTGATAAAAACGTGTGTGAAATACTTGGTGATCCTGCCAGTCCTCCTGGTTTCCTATTTCAAACCAACCACACTAGGCATGAGAGCAAAGAGTGGTCAGTTTTCTGGCTGTGCTGGGATCACAGCCTGCCTGTCTTCCAATGATCTGGCTTCTGCTGACAATGCTTCCCCCCCCCCCCACAGCTCTTCACTGGGAAGATCAGTGTACTGAAGTTTCTCCTCCCCTATTCTCTAAGCCATTATGCAGCTAAGAACAGAGATTATGTGTTCACGTATAATTAGGGCTGTGGAAATTAACTATTAATTCCTTGATTAATCGATAAATTTTTTTGATCAATCAAAATTCTTTTGATTAGTACTCACCTCTCCGCCGGCTTCCGGGTCTTCAGGGAGTTCCATCGGAGATCCGGTGACATCACGGACACCGGCGGGCTTGCCGTGTCCATCTGAAGGGCTCCTTTGCTGTGCCTTAATATCTGCATGCCGGCGGGACCTTACTATCTGCCACACGCAAGGGCTGTTACACTTCCCTCTTTCACTTCACTCTATCAACCTGGGATTCTACAGCCATCCACTGGGAGTTAAAGTTCCCTTCACGGGACATCTACATGCCGACGGACTGATGTTAACCCCTCCTCATCTGGATTCAGCAGTGGTATTGTTGTACACATTTTTATACCAGTATCATACTTAGCTTTATGTTTTTATGACTTTTTTTGCTACCGTTTAGTATTACTCGCACCATTTGTACAGTTTATGTAGCTACATCGATTTTATCTCCAGTGCAATATTTATTTTGTTACCTACTTGAAGACTTTAAAAGTTTTAATGCTATTCCCATCGAGCGCTGCCTTTGTGTGTTTTTTGTATCCTGCTATCCATTTTCCCAGTGGTTGGTAGCTGCACTGGGAATCAGCCTGCAAGGAGATCAGCTAAAAGTAGTTGGATTTGTATGTGCGTTATAATTACCGTATTTATCGGCGTATAACACGCGCCGGCGTATAACACGCACCCCAAGTTTAGGAGGAAATTTTAGGGAAAAAAACATTTAGGAGGGAAGTTTAAGGAAAAATAACTTACATTTAAATGCAGCCTTGTCAGTGTCCATTGCAGCCTTGTCACAGTGCAGCCTTGTCAGTGTCCATTGCAGCCTTGTCACAGTGCAGCCTTGTCAGTGTCCATTGCAGCCTTGTCACAGTGCAGCCTTGTCAGTGTCCATTGCAGCCTTGTCACAGTGCAGCCTTGTAGGTGTCCATTGCAGCCTTGCCCCAGAGTCCATTTCAGCCTTGCCCCAGTGTAGCCGTGCAGCCTTGCCCCAATGTCCCCGTGCAGCCTTGCCCCAGTGTCGCCGTGCAGCCTTGCCCCAGTGTCGCCGTGCCGGATTTTAAAATTGGCGCCGAGACTGTGCGGAGCGGGGCAGACGCCGCCGAGAACGCAGGGATACAGGGACTGGGCGGAGCAGCCGCCGAGATACACATAGCCGAGTGTACTCGGCTATACTCGGCTTTTCTCGGCTCCGCTCACAGTCACGCCGAGTCCCGCCCTATGATGGACATAACACAGGTCCAATGGCGGGACTGGGCATGACTGTGAGCGGAGCCGAGAAAAGCCGAGTATAGCCGAGTACATTCGGCTATGTGTATCTCGCTCCGCTCCGCTCACAGTCAGCGGAGACAGCCCAGGGATGTGGGTATTGGCGTATAACACGCACCCACGATTTCCCCCTGATTTTCAGGGGAAAAAAGTGCGTGTTATACGCCGATAAATACGGTAATCTAAATTAGTTGATTAATCGATTAAAAACAAAATCGATTAATCGAACACGAAAATTTTAATCAGTAACAGCCCTACTTATAATAATAAAAAAAAAAAAAAATATATATATATATATATATATAGATATAAATATATAGATATATAGATAGATATACACAGTATATATAGATACAATAAAACCTTGGTTTGAGAGCGTTTTGCAAGACAAGCTAACATTTTTTAAAGAATTTGACTTGATATACATGCGATGTCTTGATATACAAGTAGCGTCCTGGCACAACCGAGTTTAAAAGAGAAGAGAGGCGCCTCTAAGTGTAGCATTATGTTTACATTCAATAAAGCTACAGCATTTAGTAACTCACATGGTTGATGGTTAAAAGAGGCACATCTAAGTTTGCATGCATCCGGGGGAAAGCTGTTCACATAGACCATGGGTGCCCAACCGCTGGCCCGTGGGCCACATGTGGCCTGCGGGCCACTCCAATGTGGCCCGCCGCCAGATCGCAGATTTCCGCCTGCTATCTCCGAGTATCAGAGTGCAGAGCCTGCACTAAAGGAAGCATGTGGCTGTATCAGAGAGCAGAACCCGCGCTACAGGAAGCATGTGGCTGTATCAGAGAGCAGAGCTGATGCTTCCTGTATCGCTTGTCACATGCATTTGGTATGACTCCGCCTATGACAGGGGCGGCGCTATAGTGGAAGCATCGGCTCTGCTCTCTACTGCAGCGGCATGCTTCCTGTAGCACGGGCTCTGCTCTCGGCACACATCAGTGAGTTTTAACTCTCCTCTCAATATATGGCAGTGTGCAAACCACTATACCAGGCAGTGTGCCCACCACTATACCAGGCAGTGTGCTCACAATACCAGGCAGTGTGCGCACAATACCAGGCAGTGTGCCCGTCACTATACCAGGCAGTGTGCCCACCACTATACCAGGCAGTGTGCCCACCACAATACTGGACAGTGTGCCTGCCAGTATACCAGCCAGGGTACCCACCACTATACTAGGCAGTGTGCCTGCCACTATACCAGCCAGGGTACCCACCACTATACAAGGCAGGATACCCACCACTGTTTCAGTCAGTGCACCCACCAGTGTACCAGCCACCGTACCGACCAATACCACTGTACCAGCCAGAATACCCACCACTGTTTCAGCCAGTGCACCGACCAGTATACCCACCACTGTACCCACCAGTATACCTACCGCTGTACCAGCCAGGGTACCCGCCAGTGTACCCACCACTGTACCAGCCAGGGTGCCCACCATCGTACCAGCCAGTGTACCCACCACTGTACCAGCCAGTGTACCCGCAACTGTACCAGCCAGTGTACCCACCAGTGTACTAGCCAGTACCCACCACTGTACCAGCCAGTGTACCCACCACTGTACCAGTCAGTACCCACCACTGTACCAGCCAGTGTACCCACCACTGTACCAGCCAGTGTACCTGCAACTGTAACAGCCACTGTACCTGCAACTGTACCTGCCAGTGTACCCGCAACTGTACCAGCCAGTGTACCTACAACTGTACCAGCCATTGTACCCACCAGTGTACCAGCCAGTGTACCCACCACTGTACCAGCCAGTGTACTCACCAGTGTATCCACCACTGATATCCGCCAGCAGTACCTGCCAGTGATACCCGCCAGCAGTACCCACCAGTGATACCCGCCAGCAGTACCCACCAGTGATACCTGCCAGCATTACCCGCTAGTGATACCCGCCAGCAGTACCTTCCAGTGATACCTGCCAGCAGTACCCACCAGAGATACCTGCCAGTGATACCCGCCAGCAGTACTCACCAGTGATACCCGCCTGCGATACCCACCAGTGATACCCGCCAGTGGTACCCACCAGGGATACCTGCCTGCAGTACCCACCAGTAGTACCTGCCAGCCATACTCACCCAGGGGGAATGCCAGCAAGAGCCGCCAGCCTTAACCGCCTGGGGGACAGCAGCAGCCTGCAGGAATCGTGAGGAGGAAGTGAAGATTAAGGTCAGTTTTTAATTAAAATTAAACAGCAATGGACATATCTGTTCTCTACACTGGTACACTAGCTACACTGGGCTGCCTTCAAACTGATCTGCAGGTGCAGTGCAGAGCACCTGCGGGTTACCTGCACCGAGACATAGACTTCTGTTATTGCCTGCAGTTTTGGTGTGCTTTCAGAAAGGGCACCATGCCTGCAGGATATAATAGATTTCTACGGCAAAGTGCAAGTAACCCGCAGGAAAGCCACAGGTGCACTGCACTGTACCGGTAAACCGCAGCGCATCAGTGTGATAGCAGCCTTAGGTCCCTTTCACAGTCCGATCAGGTCCATCTATCTGTTTTTCAGGCAGACCCAGTCGGACTCTCCATTCACCTCTATGGAGCAACAGATGTAAACAGACTTGTGCCTGTTTACACCCGCCTACCTCCAATCCGATCCGTTTTAAAAAAAAACAGAAGGGTATCATACCTCTCAACTTTCTCAGATGGGAGCGAGGGACATCTATAAGCAAAAGTATGTAGGCATAGGATACGCCTCCTTAAAGGAGAATTCTACAAAAAAAATTGTTAGTTAAACCCACAAGTGCTTTTTTTTTACCACTACTATTCCTTTATATTGGCTTTTGAAATTTACAAATGCAACAATTTAGAAATTGGATGAACGGTTTATCACTGGTAAACACTTTTTTATAGATAAAAAGTGCATTTTATATACAGGTATATGCATTGTATGAAAATGAGGGACAAGTGGGGAGGAAAGGACAGAGGGACTTTGTATCAAATGAGGGACAGTCCCTAGAAATCAGGGACATTTGGGAGCTATGGGGCATCTGTCCCCTTCTGCCTGGGCAGATCGGAGGGTCCATAGAGTATAGCAGGCTGTGTTGGCCCCCCCCCCCTACAGCATTGCCAGCTTCCCTCCTCTTCCCCGCCAGCTGCTACAGGGGATGTTTCAGGATAGAGAGCAGGGAGGGGGCAGTAAATATGTCAATTACCGACCCCTTCCTTTTCTGGATATACACCGTGAATGAACAGGAAGCTGCTCAGCACAAAGCGCTTCCCATTTATTCACTGTCCAGTGGAGCTGAGACTGCAGAGAAAGGGACTTGGGCATTTCTATCCTCAGTCCCTATCTCTGTCTCAAAAATGAGACATCAGAGGTCTGTTAGACCCCTGATATTTCACCGATTTTTTTTTTTTAAATAATAGAAAATAAAATTAAATGAAAAAAAAGAAAGTGTTAAAAAAAATTAATAAATAATAAAACATGTACTTGTAAAAAAGAATACATTGATAAAAGTAAAAAAACTACTGACACCGTCCTCTGACCTAATGACACTGTCCTCTGCCCACTCCTCAAAACCATTGTGCAAGAAAAAAAAAAAATTTGAAAATTAAATTGTAAAAAATGATAAAAAATTGAATAATAAAAGTAAGAAACTACTGACACCGTCCACTGCTCTACTGACACCGTCCACTGCTCTACTGACACCAACCTCTGCTCTACTGACACCGTCCTCTGCTCTACTGACACCGTCCTCTGCCCTACTGACACCATCCACTGCTCTACTGAAACTATTCACTGCTCTACTGACACCGTCCACTGCTCTACTGACACCATCCTCTGCTCTACTGACACCGTCCTCTGCCCTACTGACACCATACACTGCTCTACTGAAACTATTCACTGCTCTACTGACACCATCCACTGCTCTAGGCTAAGTTTATATTTTTACAGTGACATCTTTGTAAGTTTTCCATACTATTTTAGTTAGGGCCAGGCCCTGCTAGTAAATTTCTTTAAAAAAATAAAAATAAATTAAAGGTCGCTGAACCCCAGTGATATTTGATCTCTTTCATGTTGTTCAGGTAGATCGCCATCTCTTGCCTACCCCTGCTCTGTATTCAAGTTTATTCAACTCAATGATGGCAAGTGTATCCCAAACAGCAAAGAAACAAAGTCATGGTGAAGTGTCTCGGAATTTCTGTGAAAAGTTTACAGATCTATACTTTTTTGTGAAAATGATTCCAAGCCTCTCTGTCTAATATGCAAAGAAACGGTTGCAATTGTGAAGGAATATAATCTTAGAAGACATTACGAAACAGAACATGCAAAAAAATTTGAATCTCTTCAGGGCCAATTGCGAACAGACATGATAAACTTACTGAAGAAGTCACTGAAATCACAACAATCTGTATATAAGAGAGTGGCAGATGACGCAGACAGCGTTGCAATTGATGAAATTATTGCGAAAAAAACAAAGTCTTTTTCGGACGGAGAATTCGCAAAAGAGTGTATTTTAGCAGCTGTGGAATGCGTGAGCCCTAAGAAGATTGATGCCTTCAAAAAAATAAGCCTATCTAGACAGACAGTCACACGAAGAGTGGAGGAACTAGCTGAAAATGTAGAAGAAACCTTGGTGAAGAAACTAAAAGGGTTCTTATGTTATTCTTTAGCCCTGGATGAAAGCACTGACCTAACAGACACTGCACAGCTAGCTATTTTCATTCGTGGAGTGAACGACAATTTAGAATTGTTGGAAGAATTTTTAGCCCTGTGTCCACTGAAAGGGACTACAAGAGGAGTCGATATTTTCAATGCAACAAAAGCTATCCTCCAAAAGTTTTAGCTTAGTATCCAAGATCTTGTAGGAATGGTGACAGATGGAGCCCCGAGTATGATTGGCAAAAATTCTGGATTTGTGGCACTTTTAAGAGAAGAATCACATTCTCCAACTTCATCTCTTAAGCCTCGTACACACGACCGGTTTTCTCACCAAGAAACGACAAGAAAACTGTTGGGAGAGCTTTCTTACCAAGAAAACCATTCGTGTGTATGGTTTCTCGTCGAGAAAACTGCCGGGAATCTCGACGAGAAAAATAGAGAACCAGCTCTCTATTTTCTCATCAGGATTCTCGTTTTTCTCGTCGGGATTCTTGTCGGCCTGTTTCCCGACGAGAGAACCGGTCGTGTGTATGCTTTTCCGAGTCTTAAAAAATCGTGCATGCTCAGAATCAAGTATAAGACGGGAGCGCTTCTTCTGGTAAAACTAGCGTTCGTAATGGAGATAGCACATTCGTCACGCCAAAACGAACTGAAAGCACGAAGACTGAAAAGCGCAAATCGTCTTTCCCCAAAGTTTTACTAACACGTGGTAACACGAGAACAACAAAAGCAGCCCAAGGGGTGGCGCCATTGGAATCGAACTTCCCCTTTATACTGCCGTCGTACGTGTTGTACGTGACCGCGCTTTACAACGACGAGATTTGGAATTGACAGTGTGTATGCAAGGAAAGCCTGACAAGAATCTTGTCAAGCTTGACAAGAATCTCGTCGAGAAAAACTACGGGTTTTTTTACGACGAGATTCTCGGTCGTGTGTACGAGGCTTTACCACTGCATCATTCATCAAGAAAATCTGTGTGAAAACATCCCTACGATTTGACAATATAATGAAAGTTGTCACTGAGATTGTGAACTTCATCCGGGCAAGGGGTTTAAATCACCGGCAATTCTAACACTTTCTTGAAACTGAATACGATAAAGGTCCCAGTGATGTTGTCTACTTTTGTGATGTGCGATGGTTGAGCCGTGCAAAAGTGCTGCAACAGGTTTTTGAATTGAAAGATGCCATCCAAGAGTTCATGACAGAAAAGGGCACACCAGTAACTGAGTTTAACAATCCCAAATGGATGGCCGACTTTGCCTTTCTTACAGACATCTCTTCTCATTTGAACAAACTTAACATAAAACTCCAATCAAAAAATCAATTAGTTTACACTATGTTTAACCATGTCAAGGTTTTTCTAATGAAATTGGAACCGTTCAAAAGTCAACTGGAGAGTCGAAATCTCGCTCATTTTAAAACCATGTCACAACTACAGGTCGCAGAGTATGCACCTGGTTATTCTGTTGCAATAAATCAGCTGCAGAGTCAGTTCCAGGACAGATTTCAAGATTTTTATACACAGGAGAAGAGCGTGATGCTGGTGATCAACCCCTTCTCTGCAGATGTGGCCACTGTTCCGGGAGATATTCTGATGGAACTAATTGAACTTCAGGCTAATACCGAACTTAAAATCAAACACTCTGAACTACCCAACCTGAATTTTTACCAGAAGTATTTGTCGAAGGACAACTTTCCAAATTGAAGAAGAAACGCAGCTACGGTTTTCTCCCTGTTTGGAAGCACTTACCTTTGTGAGCAACTTTTTTCAAGAATGAAGCATGCAAAATCGAAAATTAGAACAAGACTAACGGACTGTCACCTGGAACAGTGTCTCCGCTTAGGAACAACGGAAATAAAACCTGACATAGTGTCCCTTGTAAAAAGTAAGCAAAAAGTAAACAAAGTTCACACTAGTGTCGTCCACTCTTTTTTTTTGTGATTGTGAGTAAACAGTGGGTAAACATCCAATGGGTATTGGTCACACATAAAATGATGATTCTGTTTGTTGTTTAAGATCTTTATTATGCTATTCAAAATAAAATAAAAATTGACATTCAGTACCGTTTCATTTCATTGTGGCCTTCGACCGGTTTTGTGGCCCTCGACCGGTTACCAAGTCACTTAAGTGGCCCTCACTCTTAAAAAGGTTGGGCACCCCTGACATAGACCATCCTCCTCACCGCCATCGACGTTGTCCCTTCCACGCTGCGCTCCATGAGAACTTCAAGCGTCGCTTTCAGATCGCTCTACTGCAGGGTAGTCGTCCCGGTCACGAATGCAGACTGACAGCGGTGAGAGCCGGTGGTGCGGGGGGTGGTCTATGTGGACAGCTTTACCCCGGATGCCTGCATACTTAGATGTGCCTCTTTTAATCATCAACCATGTGAGTTTCTAAATGTTGTACCTTCATTAAATGTAACCATATTGCTACACTTAGATGTGCCTCTCTTCTGTATTATACTCTGTAGCTCCTTCTGGATTTTGCTTCTAATCTCCTTGTGGAGGCTTCCATTTGTGGATGGACATTTTTGTGGTTACACAACCTATCACATTGCTATAATCTTTTAATATGGACTATAAACTGAAGGACTTATGAATTAATTGTTGTGAAACAAATCATTTGAGTTTCCATTATTTCTTATGGGAAATTTGCTTTGATATATCACTTTGGATTACAAGCATGTTTCTGGAACGAATTATTCTTGCAATCCAAGGTTTTACTGTATATTGCCTTTCATTTCTATTTTAAACTAAAGGGTTGTTTTACATGAAAAGGGTTCACATATACTTTATTACTTGACTATGGGTTTAAGCCCTGTTCCCTTGGGATTAATACTGCCAACCTCCTCGTTCCCACTCCAATGAGAATTCCTCACTGGTCATTAAATGTGTTCAAGGGTGGGACTTAGGGAAACCAATAACGGGAAACCAGGACCAGAGGGGAGTACAGAAAAGGTTTACTGGCTATAAAAGGTAGCTTTTGATGCCTGTTCTCAGGCAGGACTTAATTTTTAAATGTTACAATGGATGACAGACTTTTCATTATAATCTAAGTAGGCTTTCAACAAGCTTCAGGCTTTGCTACTTGAAACTTGTTGAAAGTCTACTGGCAGTCTAAAATAACAACTAGCCATTATGATCCATGTTACCATCCCGAACTGGAGTTGAAGGGTGCTTTAAAGACTCCAAGAACATTGCCTGAAGCCCATGTGTACAAGGTCTAACAGCTTATTTTTTTATTTTTATTATTATTATTTTTTTTTAGCACAGGTTTCTTTCATCATACCGTTCACTTAAATGAATCTTCCTTTTTATCGTGCATGTAAAGTCCCAACAGGCCTTAGCTCAACATACAGTGTAAAACCGGCTGGTAGGCTGATAACTTTTATTGGAACAACATAGAATTTACAGCTTTTAAAGCTTCAAACCATTCTTCATCAGGCGCACGTGTATTAGTGTAAATACTGGCTTCATTCTTTAAGTTATTCCAAGTTTATCACTTAAAACATAAAGGTTGTTCTCTGCAGTGTGTTCTTTTAACCAGATGTTAACACATGCTTTCTAAGTATTGATGGTGGAGCTGCTATGAATAAAAGGTTTTATTGCCGGGGCCTGGTGCATGCACACCTGTTCAGAGACCTGGAAAATATTAAACTTTTGTGGCAAAAAAAAACATCTTACCTTTGAACAACTTCTTTATAAGTTCCCTAAGCTTTTATTAAAAATAAATACAATACATCCAACAAAGGCCTCCTTTTTGTGACATTCAAGGGAACAGCTAAGTTGACAGTGATTTTAATATGTAGATGAATCATAACAGCATTACCTGAAATCAATCTGTTCAACTTCATCACATTGTAATTATACTAATTTTCATCTTCCAGCTAAATTAGTATCCCTGTCATATTATTTGATATACACAAATGTGCTTTTGATGCTGCAAGCTATTTCTTGCTACTGTGAATTAGCAAATTAACATGTTCGCTGTAACCGATAGATTACTCGAAAACATGTTTTTTCTATCTAGGTAATATAAAATAAAATGCTGCAGCCTAATACTTTGAGTAATATCCAAGAAAATAATGCAAATTGTAGTAAATCAGAACAACTTTTTTTTATTGCAGTCAGATCAGAAAATGGTTGGTATGGTTTACTTTGTGCCGCCTGTATTCTATTTCTAATATTCAGCAAGGAAGGCTTAAAGCCTAACTCCAGGTTTTTTGTAACTGTAAATTGTTTGACCAAGCTGGTCCAAAAACAATTTCCTTCAATAACGCATGTTATCAGCTCTGTATAAACCGTATGTAGAATCAGCTACATACAGTCATAGGTGTGCACAGTCTATTGCATTAGGATGTGCACCCTAAAGCTCAAACACAGAGCAAGTAGCTAGGCAGAGTCCTTTTTTTCTTATTATTTTTGTTCTTATTTTTTATTTTAGATTTATATTTATTTACTTTTTACATTTTCGAACTGTCCTTTTGGGGGGCTTTGGTGAAATATCAAGGGCCTCAACAGTCCCTTGATGTCTTACATTTAAAGTGATTGTAAAGGCTCATTTTAAATTTTTATCTTCTTTGTTTCAATAGTGTTTATTAAAGTTTTTTACAGTACAAAAAGCAATAAAAAACAAATACAAAACAAAGATCTCGGGTTTTCATGAAGCAGTATACAGCAAATACTAAGAGTCATACAATAAGTTTTTTGATTTACTTGAGGAATCCTCCTCTTATTGCATACATAGGCCATTGCACCACCTAATGTTGGCAGAAACTCCTTTACTCAATGAAATGTGGTACACATGCCTTTCTCAATACGAATCATAGATTGTATACCGTGTCTATGACTTAAAACATGTTGTCAATCCTAGGCCTTAGGGTAGGTTCCACCCACTGGGAAGAACCAGCTCCCCATCTGACTATCGGAGGAGTCTGGTTCTACCGGTCTCACGGGCACCCCCCCCCCCCCACCGCCCAAGCAAACTATGGTTTGCCGAGAGTGTAAAAGAGAAACACAACATATATAACAATACATTTTAAAACCCAATAATAACATAAGTATGAAAGGGAGGGTAAAACAAAATAGAGAAAAAGTGCAGAGAAAAGAGCGAAGAAGGGAAGGCTAGGGGAGGGAGGGGGGGGAGTACGGCTCCGAGCTCAGAGACATATCTCTTGATAATAAAATCTAGTTTGTGAGTGTCCTGGGGTCATTTGTCAGGTATTTAATCCATGGGTCCCATAGTCTGTGAAATAACTTCATCTTGTCTTGTACTATTGCTGTTAACCTTTCGTTTAACATTAGCCACGACATTTTGCGTTTAAGCTCATCGAATGGCAGGGCGGCGGATCTCCAGTTCCTGGCTATCGTTATTTTAGCTGAAATTAATATAAATGTAAGAAGCCGTTTTTGGGCTCTAGAGGCTTCCGCTACCCCACCACCCAGGAGTGCGTGTTTCACAGATTTCGTCAGGTTTATTTGGGTAAGGGTATATATGAAATTGTAGACCCTGATCCAAAATCTCCTGACTTTGGGGCATGTCCACCATATGTGATAGGTGGATCCCACTTGGCCGCAGCCTCTAAAGCACCTAGTGGTGGCTCCGGGTACAAAGGTGGCCAATCTGGCCGGGACCATGCACCATCTTAATAAGACCTTATAGTTAGCCTCTATAATAGAGGTATTGATGAGCGATCTAGATGCTGCTTCTGATATCGCATGCCATTCCTCTAATTCAAGGGTTTCCTGAATATCTTGTTCCCATTGGAGCATATAGTTCAATTTAGTTGAGATATTCGTCAAGATTGTATATATAGCTGATATGTGAGCCCTGAGTTTGTCATGTTCTCTACACAAATACTCCATGGGAGTCATTGTCGCTAAATCACCTTTACGAGCTATTGTTTGTACATAATGATGTATTTGGGCAAATCTATAGCGTTCAGAGGATGGCATTTGATATTTTTCTACCAGTGCGCTTTCAGATAGCATACCCCTGTGATCACAGAGGTCTGCGATCTGTAATAATCCCTTATTGGTCCACCATTCGAATGTGGGGGGAGTGAGACCTGGGGTGAATTCCTTATTTCTCAATAGAGGTGCTAATGGATTATGGGGTGACTTGAATTTCTGAGTCCGAGACAGTCTATCCCAAATTTCTAGTGAGAAGGAAAGAGTAGGACAAAGTATGATTGGTCTATCCTTCATTGGGAGCCACATAATATGTGAAATTGGTGCTGGGCGACAGGAATATGATTCCATAGTCATCCATATTGCTTGGGGATGTTGGGAATGAAATCTAGTGAGTTGGGCCAATTGGGCCACGTTAAAGTATTTCAATAGATCCGGCAAGCCAAGTCCCCCTTTTCTTTTTGGAGTATACATTGTCCTTTTGTTCACCCTGGGCCTCTTATCGCCCCAAATAAACTGGAGAATTTTATTTTGAAAGGCTTGAAGATCAGTTCGAACTAATGACACAGGTATAGTGTGGAACAAATATTGAACCTTCAGGAGTATGTTCATTTTAATCGAGTGTAGTCTGCCGAACCACGATGGGGAGTGAATCTGGCATCTGGCCAGGTCACCTGTCAGTCTTTTGAACAGGGCAGGGTAGTTTCATTTATACAGCTTTTGAATAGATGCAGTCAAATGTATCCCTAGGTATGGAAGAGCCTCTGGCTCCCATGAGAATTGGTAAGACTGTTCCAGCGTTTTCTGGGTGGGACTCTGCAAATAGAGATTTAAAGCTCTAGATTTGCTGTGGTTAATATGTAGACCTGAGATCTCGGAGAATGGTTGTAAAATTGCATATAAATTAGGGAGGGAAGTGATTGGCGAAGATAAAGCCAACAGCAGGTCATCTGAAAAAATAAGGCATTTTTGTTCACCATCCCCACAGACTATACCTCTGATATCCAGGCAGGTGCGAATCCTTATAGCCAAGGGCTCTATCGCTAGAGCGAATAATAGCGGGGATAATGGGCATCCCTGCCTAGTTCCCCTCTTGATAGCAAGGGGTTGGGAGGAGTAACCCCAAAGCATCAATAATGCGGTCGGGGTATCATACAGCGTCCGAAGGAGGACCAGAAAGCGTTCCCCAAAGCCAAAGCGACGTAACACATCAAACAAATAGTCCCAGGAGAGGGAATCAAACGCCTTCTGGATGTCCAAAGAAAGCAGCATGCCCTGTCTAGGTCCCTTACCATCCCAGTCAGACTGAATTGCTGAAATTAGATTTATTATCCTACGGGTCTGATCTGATGCCTGGCGGTTTGGGACAAAGCCTGCCTGGTCTGTATGTATATAGCGTGGGAGGAAAGAGTTTAATCTAAACGCTAGGACTTTAGTTAATATTTTTAAATCCGTGTTGATGAAGGAGATCGGACGATAATTGGCACAGTCTCCGTGATCCTTTCCCGGTTTTGGTATAACATGTAGATAGGCTGCATTCTCATAATTGGGGATCTTATTTCCTCATCTCAGGTCACTAAAGTAGGAGCATAAATGGGGGGTGAGGACCTCTTGATACTTTTTATAATAGTGTCCTGAGAAGCCGTCAGGCCCTGGGGCTTTTGAAGGGTGGATAGTTTTTATGGCCATATTAATCTCTACTTCCATAAAGTCTTGGTCCATCAGCTCCATGTGAGCTTGAGTCAGTTTGGGTGAACGTCTCTAAAGAACACGTCTGCCTTAGTAGACCCATTTGAAGTCGGTGGACTATACAGTCTGATGTAAAATTTATGAAATTCCGTGAGAATCAACTCGGGATTTTGAGTAGGATGTCCAGTGGGTAGTCTTAATTTAGGTAAAGTCAGTGTATATGGTCGGGGTACTAGCTTCTTGGCTAACATTGTGGTTGGTTTATCTCCCATAGTGTAGTATTTGTGCTTGGACCAGGTAATATGTTTTTCCGCCTGAGTGGTCAGACTTAAGTTAAGGGCCAGTCTTGCTTCATATATTTTATGCCTAATATCAATCTGGGGGACCCCATGCTGTTCTTCCATTAGTTTGTCTAGATTAGCTTCTAACTGTCTAATTGTTTGCTCTCGGAACCGTTTCGCTCTGGCCGCAATTTGAATCAGTTTTCCCCTGATCGCAGCTTTGTGGGCCGCCCAATTGATCGCGGGGGAAGTGTCCATTGACTTATTGGTCCTGAAGTACTCCTTTATTTCTTTCTCAATTTCTGTATAGATTATGGGATCATTTAGTAAGCTTGCATTAAGCCTCCATGGAGAGGGGCTAGATTTAGTCCAAAGTCCTGTTGTGGAGAGCTTAATCGGGGAATGATCAGACCAGGAAGTGAACAATATTTTAACCGACGTCAGATATGGAATTAAGGGGGTACGTACTAACAGGTGATCTATCCGGGAGTAAGTGCGATGTACCTGTGAAAAGTGTGTATAATCCCTAGCTGTGGGATTAATCTCCCTCCAGGCATCTATCAGATCGTGGAGATGAAGCAGGCGTGCTATCTTACTGCTATCATTTGGTGGATGGGGTCAGATTTGTCCATAATCCTATCCAACGGTACATTACTATCTCCCCCCATGATCACCTGCCCCTGTGCCTTGGGCATCAGTATTCTAAGCATTTTTTCTAAAAAACTCTATTTGTCCTGTGTTTGGGGCATAATAGGATATAAAGGAGGCCAACTGATCATGAAGACGGCCCACTGCCATACTATATCTCCCCCCTTTATCTTTGACTATCGTGATAGGCGTGAAGGGGGTCCGCTTTGAGAAGCAAACTGCCACCCCGCCTTTTTTGTCCGACCCGGAGGCCAAGTAATATTGTGGATACTTGACATTCAGATATCGGGGGGTGGATGTTTTAGAGAAGCGGGTTTACTGCAATAGGAGAACTTCAGCTTTTTGTGTGTGGTAAAACTGAAAGGCCTTGGTTCGTTTTGTCGGCGAATTAAAACCATGAACATTGTGGGTAATTACCGAATATTCGGTGGGGTATTTATTAGCCATCCATCGTGGTAGGGCAGAGCACTCTTACCTTGTGTAGTGGAAGAAGTAGGCCTGGCTATTGGGGTGGGCAATGTCAGCTTCTGAAACATCCTGGACCAGGTAGCACAAATGGAGCACGGAGCCAAGACTCGGAAGGGAGGGAGGGAAGAAAGGGGAAAAGAAAGAGAAAAAAAAAACAAATGAATTGCAGAGAACAAAATATTTGGCCATAGGCCTATACGTATACGCTTTGTAAACGTAGTTGAATTAGCAACATTGTGGGGAATATCCCCATCCGGATGGAACGTCCGGAACTGTATATGCAAGGGTACCATCCTCCTCAGAGGGGAAGTAGTCTCGCAGGGAGGCAGCATGTATTGCCGCCCCGGCTCAAAGAACTCAAACCTATAAACAGGTCAACAGGGTTTAAACTTGGGCTAATATAGTCATATTAAACTGTGTAGGTGGTCCACACCCAACCTTCCCCCTCCAGGGCCGTGGGACCAGAGCAGGTGTGTTCCCCATCGGTTACGCCTGCCCCGAGCCCACCATCCCAGGGAGACCCAATAAGTCCCCACGACGAGGGGACAGGCACTCCACCTTGCCAAAAAATAGAAATAGAAATGAACTATTTACTAGTAATGAACAATAATCAACCAAAAACTGATGAGTATGCAGGTTGTACAGGGTACTACACTGTTCTTGTGTAGCCAGGAGGACCGCTGCAAATCCCATTTTTTTTTTTTTAAAACAACAAACATATCATACTTCTGGGGTCCCTCGGTGGCTCTCGCGGCTCCTCCCCGCATCAGATAACCCCCTAGGAGAAGTGCTCTCACAGGGGGGGTTACCTTGTGGGCGTGCTCCCGAGTCCATCATTTGCGTACATAGACGTGAATGCCGGACTCGGCCCCACCCCCCGGCGCCCACGTCATTGGATTTGATTGACAGCAGCGGGAGCCAATGGCTGCGCTGCTATCAATCTATCCAATCAAGAGCCGGGACCCCATGGAGAGAGGGACAGTGCGTCCTCGCCGAGGGAAATAGGGGGCTCAAGTAAGAAAATGGGGGGGCTGGGGTCGGTCACTGCCAGGCGTTTTTTCACCTTAATGCATAGGATGCATTAAGGTGAAAAAACACAAGGGTTTACAATGCCCTTAAGACTGAAAAATGGACGGAGGACAGGATGGAGGCACAGATGCTAGAAAATATACCCCTACAGCACAATCAGAGGGAGGGAGGGAGAGGAGGAGAAGCTGGTAGTGCTGCAATGGGAGGAACAAGAGGATGGATATCTGCAAAAGGCAGTACAGCTGGTCCTTCTGCTCGGCAGGTGCCTGGGCCTCCCTTTTGAACTAATAGGACATGGGTCTGGTACAGGAGGGCAGGCTGTTCTGCCTTATCATTGGCCTTGGTGCACAGGGCGATAGGGGTGTGCCCTGGCACATCCGGCACACTCCCTGCATATGCCTATGCATACAGTATACAGCACTGTGTTTTGGTAAAGGTACAGATATTTCCCATCTCATTCCTGTGACAAAAGTAAGACCGAGTCCTGCTCAGTCATTCACAGAAAGCCTTGTAATTTTATGCATGACTACAAGGCTTCCTCAGAAAGGCTGAGGTGGAGAGGTGGGTGGATGATGTCACGATCTCCAACTCTCCAATAAGAGGAAGCCTTGTAGTCATTGATTAAATACAACTCTTTCTGTAATTAGCTGAGCAAGCCTGACTTAATTTTGTTCCGGAAGCAAGGTAGGAAGTCCTCATCCCGCTGCTGGAATATAGTGCTGTATATTGTATGTAGTTGATGCTATATACATGTAGCACCCTCCTAGGTCAGGTACTGGAAGTGAGGTCAATTTAGTTTTTGGCTCTGCTGTTAGAAGTGGAGATAAGATTGTGTTTTGCCTACTTTGAGTTCTGCAGCTGCAGGTTTGTCTGTCTCCCCTGTCTTTCCAAGACTTTTTGGAAACAGCAGGAGAGGGCAGAGTCTGAGCTGGCCCTGGATACAGCTTCAACCAATCCCTGGTCGAGAAGAATGACCAGCGGGGGGCTAAAAGGTGTATGTAAAGCCTGGTACATACTATGAGTTTTTTTCCGTTCAACCCAGCAGGTTGAACGAAAGAAAAAAACTGTCAGCTCCAGTCGGAGGCCACTGTACTAATGATCCAACATTAGTACAGAGATCTCCCCCACTGAGCTGTTATGTTCTGACAGGGGGACAGCCCTCTGCCAGAATACTCTGATCAGCACTCTCAGCCATCGGTTGAAAGCGCTGACTGGGGAAAAAAAAAGACACAGGAGAGCGCCTCTAAGTGTAATATTTATAAGAACTTTTATGGAGCAGCCAAATAAACCCTCACATGTGTCATGTGTTCATAAGAATGTGCATATCTAATAGTATCAACAGAGGGGTCGCCCGGGCTTCAGGTCAGTAGCCAGCCTCCATTGGTCAGACAGTGTGATCCAGGTCACTGCTCATTAGATGTAGAGGAGGACTTCCCTAAACCACTCTGGAACGTGGAAGTGACGTCATGCCTGGAGGACAGTCATGTATATAAGTGTTATTAGAACATTCTATTCATTTTTACCTTTCTGTTTTGTTTTTCTTTTTTATTAAAAAAACAATATCCATACGGTACCATTTTTTATTTTTTCCTTTTTGATCCTCCCGTTTATTGTCATTCTCAATTTTTTTCCAATTCCTTTATGATCCTTCACATTCTTCCCTTTTTTTCTCTCATACAATGAGGAAATAGAGATTATTAACGTTTTATAATACATACTAGTGTCATTGATTAATATCCCCCCTCTTTGATCTTGTTTAATGTAATTTATTGTCATTTCTTTCTTGATCCTCCTGCTCTTCCGATCCATTTTTTTCCCCAGGAAAGTTGGCAACTAGTGAAGGAGTACCTGTCATTTACTATATACAAGAACCAAATTTATATAAGTGTTATGAGATCATTCTATCCACCAATTTTTCTGCTTTTTTTTTTTTTGATCCTCCCGATTATTGTCATTAATTGACAATTTTTGTAATTTTTTGTCAATTCTTTTTTGATCCTCCTGCCCCCCCCTTTTCTTTCTTTTTACATACAAATTAACTTTTTCTCTATTTATAAACATGTAGAGAAAGTGATTGTTGTACATCTTACATGATAATCCATTTTGTTGTTTTTCCACCTTCTTTTGTTTTAGTCATTGGAACACTAGCATATCTCTTTCTAGATTGTATATATCCTTTTTATCCCCTGTTTTTAATATCCTTTTAATATATTTTTTATATACTTTTTTAGAATGCAATAATGCCCTGTACACACGATCGGATTTCCGATGGTATAAAATCCGATGGAATTTTCCGTCGGAATTCCGATGAAGCTGATTTCCATCAGTCTTGCATACACACCATCAGACAAAATTCCGACCGTCCAAAACGCGGTGACGTAAAACACTCAGACGAGCAGATAAAAATGAAGTTCAATGCTTCTGAGCATGCGTCGACTTGATTCTGAGCATGCGTGGGTTTTTTCTCCTATTTCCTATCGTTTTTTTTTCCATCGGAAAAATTTAAAACATGTTCTATTTTTTACACCGATGGAAAAAAGTCAGATGGGGCCCACACACGATCGTTTTTTCCGATGAAAAAAGTCCATCTGACTTTTTTCATCGGAAAAACTGATCATGTGTACAGGGCATTACTGATAGCACCATTGTGTTATAGCCATATTGATTGATATTTTATGATCAATGCTGTTTATATATGTTTTGGATTTGGATGTAGAGAGGTGTGTAGCCCAAGTGGCGCTTCCTCATTCCCCTAGTGTTGGAATGACTTGCCTCTTGATTGGCTCCACACTGGCCCTCCCACCCACTCTTCCTAAGAATATCCTGTACCTATTATGGTTTGCTAAAGGAGCTAATTGGTGCTCCAAAATACAGCAGTACGGCGGGGCGGGGAACCTGCTGTGCCTGTCGGGAGAGGTCAGTGGCAGTGACTTATTTTTCACCCTGTCTGTGGCAGAGACCAACCTCACGGTCTGTGGCAGAGATCGTGCGCCAAAGCTGTTTGTGAAGCCTAAATAGTCAAAGAACCTGATTCAAGTTTGTACCTGGACCTCCCCCCACCTTAGCTGTCCTGTCTTCTGTCAAAGAGGCATATTTATTATCCGTGTGAAATAAACATAGAAGTTGGACTTTCAGTTGGTGTGGACAGTTACATTACTGGGGGAAACATAAGGACTTGCATCTACCTAAGGTAGAGGTGAGAATCTTCCTCGGGAGGATTCAACTCCAGCCGCAGGCAGGCCCGAAAATTAACACCGCTCAACCTCCTTACTCAGGAGGGTACGGGCTTGTGGTGCGGTGTGCCTCTCCCCTCCCTGCGAGGAGCCGAAGCCACACAAAAAAAGGCAGGTAGGGGGAGAGGTGAGGGCGCTACAGTAGTATGACTGTCGTGTAGTATCAGTCTGAACCCAGCCTCAAGCGCATCTCTAGCCCAATTTTTATTTTACTGATTTTGGAATGAATAGGGAATGATTTAAACACCCGTCATTTTATTTTTCGCTATCTGTGTTAAGGATTTGTTCCTTCACTTTCACTTTTGCAGCAGAAGACAAAGCGAGATTAAAAGAAAATTCTGGTGAAAGCTTTTTTGGCCATACTTCTCTTGTGGGCCACAGAAATGCATTTACTTTTGTTCTCCTGTTACCCAGAGTCAATTTAGAGCAAGCTATTCCCCTCTCTGTGCACATGTAGCAGAGCTGCCTGAGGCTGGGTTCACACTGATACTACACGACAGTCATACGACTTTCAGTCCTACAACGGTCCTACATCCATCCGACTTGAATGAACAGGATACTACTTTGATCCAACTTTGTGATAGTCTGACTTGTCCTTTGACCAATCGAAACAATCCCAGTGTGAAATAAATTCCTTTTACTGCTGCTGTAACCACCATGTCGGATGTCAAAAGTCGGATGGTTAGGACAAGGATCCTACTTTGATCCGACTTCAGGCTGGGTTCACACTGGTCCGACAAACGCTCTGACATTGGGAGCTCATGTAGCATGACATGTGAAAATCAATGTTTCCCTATGAGAGCTGTCTTAACTGGTCCGACACAAGTCGGTCCGACTTTCAGGCCGGGTTCACACTGGGGCGACAAACGCTCCGACATTGGGAGCTCATGTCGCATGACGTGTGAAAATCAATGTTTCCCTATGGGAGCCATCTCAACTGGTCCGACACAAGTCGGTCCGACTTTGAAAACGCTCCCTGTACTACTTTGGTCCGACTTTGATCCTACTGCAGCCCATTGACTATCATTGAAGTCGGATCAAAGTCGGACCGCAGTCTTGCATGATCCGACTTTGGCATGTGACTTGTACTCTGCTGATCTTGAGGGGGAACTCCACGCCAAATTTTGAATAAAAAACCGGCATGGGTTCCCCCTCCAAGAGCATACCAGGCCCTTGGGTCTGGTATGGTTTTAAGGGGAACCCCTACGCCAAAAAAACGGCGTGGGAGTCCCCCCAAAATCCAAACCAGACCCTTATTCGAGCACGCAACCTGGCAGGCCACAGGGGAAGAGGGGGGGGACGAGAGAGCGGCCCCCTCCCTCCTGAACCGTACCAGGCCGCATGCCCTCAACATGGGGGTTTGGTGCTTTGGGGCAGGGGGGCAACCTGCGGACCCCCACCCCAAAGCACCCTGCCCCCATGTTGATGAGGACAGGGCCTCTTCCCGACAACCCTGGCCATTGGTTGTCGGGGTCTGTGGACGGGGGCTTATCGGAATCCAGGAGCCCCCTTTAAAAAAGGGGCCCCCAGATCCCGGCCCCCCACCCTATGTGAATGAGTATGGGGTACATCGTACGCCTACCCATTCACCCGGTGGAAAAAAATGTCAATAAAAACACACACACAGCTTTTTAAAGTAATTTATTACACAGCTCCGGGGGTCTTCTTCCGACTTCGGTGGTCTCCGCGCTCTCCGGTTCTTTCTTCCTTCTGCCGGGCCTCCGATATCTTGTTCCAGCTCTTTTGCTAGCGGGGCCCGGTCTTCTCCGTCGCCTTCTTCTTCTCTCGCTCTCTGGTTCTTTCTTCCGTCTGCCGGGTCTCCGCTATCTTCTTCCAGCTCTTTTGCTAGCCGGGCCCGGTCTTCTCCGTCGCCTTCTTCTTCTCCCACTCTCCGGTTCTTCTCTCGCTCTCCGGTTCTTTCTTCCTTCTGCTGGGCCTCCGCTATCTTCTTCCAGCTCTTTTGCTAGCGGGGCCTGGTCGTCTCCGTCGCCTTCTTCCCTCTTCTCCTCTTCGATGTTGACACGTCGCTTCCTCCCGCTGTAATGCTGGCTGTGTGGTGCGCTCTGATTTACATAGGTCTCTTATGACGTCACAGTCACATGCTCCGGGTGGCCACATGCTCCCATGACGCAACAGTCACATGCTCCGGAAGCATCACACCACCTATATGACCTGAGGGAGTGTTTGGGCCTTCACACTGCCCCATGGTGGTGGGCGGTCTCTTGCGCTTGCCTCTCAGTCTTCCATACATGGCGTTGGGGGCGGAGCCTCTCGAGCTCTCCCGGGGGTATTTATTGGAGGATCAGCACAGCATGGATTTCATTCTTTGCTTTCTCTCACTGAGGTCAGACACACCAGTGCAGGTCTCCTATTGGAACCCATCACCTCCAGAATTTCTCCACTCAGGTACACATTATATGTTTGCACATGACTCACTTGGAGCACTCACCTGCAGCCTGTTTTTTCATTACAGTGCTTACCACACATCTGCACTTCATTTTATTTGTATTTTCACTCTCCTTTTTTCCTGCTTTCCTACCTGATTTTTCCTTCATCACACACAGCCAGTTCTTGCCATTTTCTCACTACCATTCTCTTTCAGTCTTCATGTTCTTACGACCCTGGGCTCAGGTCTCTCATCTACATTTGGATATACATGCGTTTTTGTACGCCTATCTACCTAAATATTCAAACTACCCATGTACATTTTGTATATGACTCACTTTGAGCATTCACCTGTAGCCCGTCTTCTCATTACAGTCTTCATCACACACCCGCACTCCAGTTTATTTTCACTTTCTTTTCTTACCTGCGTTTTTATCAGTTTTTTTTCCCTATCACACCTGCCAGTTTCTGGCATCTTTTCACTGCATTCCCCTTCAGTCTCTATGCTTTCATCACCTTTGGCTCAGGTGCTCATCTACATACAGATACACATGCGTTTTTTCACGCTTACCTACCTTATTACCTCAATTATCTAACATACATATTTGTGTTTAGAGCCAATATTCCTTATGGACCCATTGAGACTTTTGGGGATACACAAACTCTATCCATGCTGTGCTCTCCTTCCGTTTGACCCGGGTTGGGATTTCATTTGGCCCTGCCTCCTCTGCTCCCTGGCAAGACATTCACAGCAGCCGTTTGGGGGCCTCACATGCGCTGGTTTCCGGCCATGTCCATTGGTGAGTATGGGGTTTTCTACATCAAGGGTTCCCCCCTTACCCTGTACCCTTTTATATCATGCTATACACCATATCCTTTCATTTTAGGTACACTACAAGCATCCACCCCTGAAGAGCGAGCTAAGCCTCACAAAACGCGTCGGGTATACTTTATGCTTGTGTGCCAATATTGACAGATACTTGCAAAATAATAATTTTTACCCAATTTCTGTATTTTGTATGAATTGACTGATATTCATGACATCAATGTATGTACTATTTTTTACTTGAATTAAATATATACTGTATTTATTTCTGCTATTTTTACTGGCTCTATAGTGATCGCCTCACTTAAAGTCCCAAGGGCGCCCCTTTCTCTTTTGACATATATTACAGGGATGACAAGGGACAGCTGCACCATCACACCAATGCTGTAGCATAGAGGTGAGTATGTATGTTATTTTTTATTAACCCCAAACTTCTCCTTTAACCACATGCCGACCAGCGCACGACGATATACGTTGACACAATGGCTCGGCTGGGCATATGGGCGTACAAGTACGTCCCCTTTAAGATGCGGCATTGTGGGCACGTGCGCCCGCCGCAAGCTCCGTGAGTCCGACCACGGGTCTCCCGTGGACTCGTTGTCCCCGGGGATACCCGCGATCGTCTCTCGGAGAGGAAGAACGGGGAAATGCTAATGTAAACAAGCATTTCCCCAGTCTTCCTAGTGACAGGACACTGATCACAGCTCACTGTGATCAGGAGCGGTGATCAGTGTCATGTCACACATAGCCCATCCCCCACACAGTTAGAACACATCCCTAGGACACACATAACCCCTTCAGCACCCCCTACTGGTGAACCCCTTCACTGCCAGTGTCATTTTTACAGTAATCAGTGCATTTTTATAGCACTGATAGCTGTATAAATGACAATGGGCCCAAAATGGCGTCAAAAGTGTCCGATGTGTCCGCCATAATGTCGCAGTCATGATAAAAATTGCTGATTGCCGCCATTACTAGTAAAAAAATAAATATTAATAAAAATGCCATAAAACTATCCCCTATTTTGTAGACGCTATAACTTTTGTGCAAACCAATCAATAAACGCTTATTGCGATTTTTTTTTTACCAAAAATATATAGAAGAATACGTATCGGCCTAAACTGAGGAAAAAAAAATGTTTTTATATTGTTTTTGAGGATATTTATTATAGAAAAAAGTAAAAAATATTGTTTTTTTTTTTCAAAATTGATGCTCTATTTTTGTTTATAGCGCAAAAAATAAAAACCACAGTGGTGATCAAATACCAGCAAAAGAAAGCTCTATTTGTGGGAAAAAAAGGACGTCAATTTTGTTTGGGAGCCACATCGCACGACCGTGCAATTGTCAGTTAAAGCGACAGTGCCGAATCGCAAAAAGTGCTCTGGTCTTTGGCCAGCCAAATGGTCGAGGGCTGACGTGGTTAATTGCCCTCTTAGACAATTATCATCAAATTCTGTGCACCCAGTGGAAAATTTCCCCTCATATTTTGTTTTGGCATAAAATGTATTTAACTTATCTTTCTGCCTTGTCAACCTTGGTTTCCTAGACAATGACAGTGGGTTTAATTTACTAAATACAAATAGACTGTTTGCTGTGCAAAGAAATGTCCACTTTACAAGGGAATTTTCCCTTAGCCTAGTGAATGAGGTGAAACTCTGCTGACTTCGACTATCCAATCATGTGCAAGCAAAAATACAGTAAAAACTTGACAGTAGTTGTAAAATTTTCTCACTCTATGCAAAAGTATGTAGCTCCCTCCTAGGTAGGTGCTATAGTGAGTGTACAGTGGAACCTTGGATTGCGAGTAACGCAGTTAACAAGCATTTCGCAATACAAGCTTTTTTTTTTTTCAAAACCCTGACTCAGTTTGCGAGTGTTGTCTCGCAAAACAAGCAGGATTCAAACCTCTGCAGTGTGCAGCACCACATTTGGCCAGAGGTGTGAGAGAGCCGGTGACACTCGGAGCCATTCAGAGCCATTCGGAGCCCTTTGGAAATACTCGGAAACACTCAAATACTCAGTTCCCGAGTGTTTCCGAGCCTTTCCAAGGGTTTTCGACTGCATCCAAACAGTCTCCGAGTTGTTCCGAGTCTCTCCGGCGCCGCCCCACCTCTGGCCACATGCGGTAATCCATGCAATAGAAGTCAATGTGGAACAAATTATCTTAATTTCCATTGACTTCTATGGGGAAACTCGCTTTGATATGCGAGTGCTTTGGATTAAAAGCATTCTCCTGGAACGGATTATTCTCGAAATCCAAGGTTCCACTGTATATAGTTTTTGGTTTCTCTGCTTAACAGGGAGACAGCTAGGAAAATCTATGTGCTGTCTGCTTAGCAGAGAGCTGTGATTGATTGATGTAGTCTGCTAAGTGTTCTGGTGCTGCTCATGCTGTCTTGAAAGTTTCACATTGATCCAGTAGCTATAGAGTAAACTGGATAGTGGGAGGAAACCTGGCAGATAAGAGAATGGATGTCTATACAGCCCTGGCCAATTCGAAGGGGAAGTGCCCCAATGCATGCTGGATGACTGCATTTATATCTGAAGGGCACATGGGCTCTGGGTCTTCCTCTAGAAAGAGAGGTCCAGGTGGGGAGTGGGCTGTTGTCTCTTCCCAGCGCAGGCTGCCATGTAGCCTCAGGTGGTCGACCTGAGGGCCTGAAACATTGAAGTTGCAACAATGGTTCTTGTAAAAGCTGACTGAGGGAGGATGTCCGCAGATCCTGTCTGGTACTGCTGAAGAAGGCTGCCGTGTGTGTTTCAGGAGCCTTGTGAGTATAGACCCCCACATGGGATTTTAGGGACTTGTGCTGTTAGATCCCCCTCTGGGTGCTAGGAGTCAGCTACTGGGTGCAGGCTAAAGTGGACACTGGCTAGTGTCTTGAAGAGGCAAAGTTCACTGACTTCCTTCTGCTACAACCTACAAAGGGACTTTTTCATACCATACTGCTGCTGTTATGCTGCATGGTCCTACACATAATCCTCTACACAGTTCTATTGAGAGAGTTGTCCTCACCTGTTAATAGTTCATTTGGAGTATCCTACTAAATCCCTTCTCCTATCCAAGTTCTCCAAATAAAATACAGAAAAAAAACCCCCCTAGACTGGTCATTGGAAATAATGAGCAGAAGAGTATGTGCACATGGCTGTGTTAAAATACCCTGTAACTGGCTGCAGATTAATCCGTGGGATGCGGGGCAAACCAATATCCAAGCGGCTTCTGCGGAGGTACCGCTACAAGTATATACATACACTTTGAGTATGTATTTAGTAAGACAGAGACACAACATGATCTAAAATTCTGCATCACGGTTGTAGTTTACATGGACTGAAAACAGGTTAGGACTTTGGGTCATTCAGTTAGCTGTATGGGCTAAATTTTATTAAATCCCTTGGTGCTTATTAATTACAAATATTATATAACTCTGAGATGATCCTGGCCCTTAAGGAATAATTTGATATACACTTCTTGCAAAATCATTTTTTTTCTGTGCACTACCACTGCACTGTGGACTTACTCTTTGGGCTATATTTATGAGTAGGCATATCTTTGCTTATCACTTGCCTAGATTTACCTCCAATCACTGGCGTTCATCGGCCATTAACTTCTCCTGTGGTGGGAGCAGGGGGCAAATGCAAATGAGGATTTGGGATCAAAAATTCTCATTTGCAGCACATGCAAAATTCACAAGTGTAGGTGAAGGAAAGGAACAAAGAGGATGGGCCCTCCATAGGAAGACATTACCTAATCTTTATTACCTGCTGGCCTGCTTATGTCTTTCATTTTGCTCCCTTAGAATTAAAAATGTAGCTACATAAATTAAAACTTGCAAAGACTGAACAAATTTCAGGGCGGTTATCCAGCATTCCATAATTTATTATGCCATGATGATGACAACTAGTGCAAAATCTAGTGCAGCTCTGCATGGAAGCCAATCAGCTTCAGGGTTTTCTTTTGTTTTTTTCTTCTTTTGTCAAAGCTTAAAGTGATTGTAAAGTCTCGTTTTTTTTTTCACTAAAAATAACAAACATGTTACACTTACCTGCTGTCACGTACCTGGTTGGAGGCCGAAATGCCGAGAGGGCTCCCCTTGCGGCTGAGTGCAGTGCACCTCTGAGGTTGGGTACAGAGGGTGTAGTGCCCAGAGAAGCACAGGTTGCCAGATGGATCCAGGAGAGAAGAGCTGGCGAGAGCCTGAAGAATACAGGAAACACCGCTGGGCTGCAGTCTCTAGGAATCCTCGGTAACACTTGGCAAGGTGTGCACAAGGAGCAACAGTGGAAGCCGGCTGGGGATCAAACACCGTGGATTCAGGCAGGAGATGCAGGTTGCAGAAACAGAGACAAGCCAAAAGTCTGGTAATGGAAAACAGGCAGGAACAGATAACTGAGGCAAAGTCCGTAAAACAAGCCGGGATCAGATGCTGGAGAAGGTAACAAGTCAGTAAAGCAAGCCAGGGGGTCAAACGAGGAGAGCAGATCAGACAGGTCAGGAACAAGCTGGGTCACAACGGGAAATCCAAACAGCAGTAGTACAGAGGCTCAGGAACTCAGGAAGGCTGATGACAATCCAGCAATTTGGGTCAGACAGTGGCAGCCTTTTATAGGCTAGCAGGGGGATCCACCTGTCATATGATGTGCCTTTGGCGCCCATTTCTTCTACTGGCAAGATTGCCAGTACTTCCACGGCTATTTCCCTGACAGTGCCCCCCCAAGGGGCAGCCTCCAGATGCCACAACGGGCCGATGCTTCGGGATGTCTGCTGTGAAAGTCCCGTACCAGTCTAGGAGAGTGCACATTGTTTGCAGTCTCCCAGGAATTGTCTTCAGGAGGGTATCCCCTCCATTTGATGATATACTGGATCTGCCTACCTCTCCTCCGGCAATCCATAATGACTTCGACCTCAAATTCTGTTCCCCCTTCTACAAGGACTGGAGGTGGAGGTGGCTCTTCTCTTCCAGGAAATGGACTGGGTACCGCTGGTTTAAGCAGGGAGATGTGGAACACTGGATGCTTCTTGTAAGTATTGGGTAGTGCCAGCTCAAAAGCCACTGGATTTATTTCTCTTTTAATTTCAAAGGGACCGATGAACTTGGGTCCAAGCTTCCAAGCTGGACATGAGAGCTTGAGGTTTACTGAAGAAAGTCATACCTTGTCCCCAATCTTAAAGACAGGATTCCCTCTTCTTCTTTTATCATGAAACCTCTTATAGTCCTCTTGGGCTTTTCGAATGGCCTCTTGAAGTATCTTGTAGTTAGTGTGAATGAAACCGTAAACCGATGCTGGACAGCGGGGGCAGATGTTTCAGGTATAGTATTCGGAAGGAAGGAAGAAATCCATAATTTGCCCAGAAGGGAGACTGATTGATGGCTGCATGCAAAGAATTATTATATGCAAACTCAGCGCAGGGAAGAAGGGAGATCCAGTCATCCTGTGAGCAAGTACAGAAGCATCGAAGATGCTGTTCTAAGGTCTGGTTAGTCCTTTCTGTTTGACCATTGCTCTGGGGGTGGTACGCTGAGGAAAGACATACTTCAATTGATAGAGATTTGCAGAGATCTCTCCAGAACTTGGAGATAAATTGTACCCCTCTATCAGAGACAATACTATCTGGTAGTCCATGTAATCTCACAATCTCTTTAATGAACATGTCTGCTGTCTCTGAGGCGGAAGGTGTGCCAATCATTGGGAGAAAATGTGCCATTTTGGAAAGACGGTCTACTACCACCATGATGCATCCCCCAGAGGGGGGCAAGTCTACTATAAAATCCATGGATATTTCTTTCCAGGGT
Organism: Rana muscosa; assembly: GCA_029206835.1. Lineage (NCBI taxonomy): Eukaryota > Metazoa > Chordata > Amphibia > Anura > Ranidae > Rana > Rana muscosa. The sequence continues at coordinate 64,504,475 of JARGYO010005626.1, read as the reverse complement.
TGTTCAGGAATGGGTAGTGGCCTCAAAAGTCCCCATGGCTTGGCATTGGAACCCTTATTGCGCTGGCACGTGGCGCAAGAGTTAACATATTTTCTACAGTCCTGTCTTATGCCTCGTACACACAACCAGTTTTCCCAGCAGGAAAACTGCCATGACAGCTTTTCGGCAGGAAAAACGGCCGTGTGTATGCTCCATGGCAGTTTTCCCGGCAGGAAAACTGTGGGAAAAAAAGAGAACTTGTTCTCTATTTTCCTGCCAGGAAAAATACCTGCCGAGAAAACAGGTAGTCTGTATGGTTTCCCGAGGGGAAAAATACCGCGCATGCTCGTAAACAATTTGACGCATGCGCGGAAGCATAGAACGTAATTTTGTCGGCTCATTGTAGTCTTTGACGTCATCGCGTTCTTGACATTCAAAAGTTCAGCGGTATTTGGCCTGAACGTGTGTATGCAAGGCAGGCCTAGCAGGAATCCCAGCAGGAAAACTTATTTTTTTCCTGCCGGGAAAAATGGTCGTGTGTACAAGGCATAAGGCTGGCTCACCAAAAAGAGCGCTGAACAAGTTCAGTGGTTCTTCGTATTCCAAAATGTCCGGCAAGTTTGTGATCATGTGACATCTTTAGAACTTAAAGTCTAACTTATTGGGGAACAAAAATCTTGTCCTGGTGCCATAAAAATCCATCTTTGCTTCTCAATAAGGACACTTCTGGCCCAGGGCACTGGGTTGAGGCTTGTTTAATCAAAGTCTTTAAGTCAGGTTGGATGAGTAAAAAATTTTGAGCAGGAAGGATGGTACTTGGCTCTGTTGTTTCAGGGGTGTTTGGAAACATTCGAGAGAGTGCATCCGCTTTCCCATTCTTGTAACCTGGCCGATATGTAAGATGAAAATTGAACCTGGAGAAAAACAAAGCCCATCGGGCTTGCCAGGGTCTTAAACGTTTGGCTGTCCTGAGGTACTCCAGGTTCTTATGGTCTGTAAAAATCATAATGGGATGAGCGGCACCCTCAAATATTCTTCTAAGGCAGATTTAATGGCCAATAGTTCTCGATCTCCGACGTCATAAATTCTCTCTTGTGGGCTCATCTTTCAGGAGAAGAAAGCAGTGGGGTGAAGAAGAGCCTTGGGTCCCTGTCGTTGGGACAGGATTGCCCCTGTAGATACTTCAAAGGCGTCTACTTCCAAGACGTAGGGCAGAGTTGGATTCGGGTGCTGTAGAATTGGTGCCGACGTGAACAGATTTTTTAATTTGTCAAAGGCTGCCTGAGCTTCAGGGGACCACTGGAACTGGACCTTCTGATGGGTCAATTGAGTGATGGGTGCAATGGTGGTGGAGGAACCCTTCACAAACTTCCTGTGCAAATTGGATAACCCTATGAAGCGCTGGACACCCTTCTTGTCCGAGGGAGCTGGCCAGTCGAGTATTGCTTCCACCTTCTTTGGGTCCATTGCAATTCCTTCTGTGGAGATGATGAGACCCAGAAATTGAATAGATGTCTTTTCGAAAGACCATGTTTTCTAAGGGTAAGGAGCACTTCCTTTATGGGGGTTCGGTGAAGTTTCAAAGAGGCAGAAAAGATGAGAATATAATCGAGGTATACAATTACAAAGTAGTCAACCCAACTCGAAAAGGACTGCCTCCACCTCTTTTATGAAGAAAGACTTCTTACGGACTTCAAAGAACCCAGATCTAGAGCCCACTTCTACCACAGATGGGAATTCTTCATCACCACAACCCTCTCGACAGCCGATCAAGCGGCTCTGGACCTACTTTCCTTCTCATACGTTGAACCTATCCCTAAGGGGCTGTAATTCTTGCAGACTTTGCTCAGTCTTTACATACCGGAGGGCCCTCCGGGACTGTTTCTTCTCGGGACCATACATGTTTTGGAATGAACAGCACGCTATAGTCTATGGAGCTCCCTCCCCCTCCTCCCCCCCCCCTTTTTCTACTTACTAGTTTTTTTTTTTTGTTTTTTTTGAACTTTTGTACCATTGTACTTATCTTTTCACCTGTACAAGTGTCTTTTATTACTCCAATAAAAATTTGTTAAAAAAAAAACAAAAAAAAAACAAAGTAGTCAAGGAATTCCCGGAAGATATCGTTCACTAGATGCTGGAACGTGGCTGGAGCGTTGCATAATCCGAACGGCATCACAAGGTATTCGAAGTGGCCGAACCGCGTCGGAATGCTGTTTTCCACTCGTCTCCCTGGTGGATGCGGACAAGATTGTAGGCGCCCCTTAGATCTAATTTAGTGAAGATCCAGGTGGTTCGGAACTTTTGAAAGAGTTCAGGAACAAGAGGGAGTGGTATTGATTTTTTACGGTAATTTTATTGAGGCCCGGCGACGGCGTTGTCTCTCATCAAAGGTAAGGGGGGAACGGACCAGGCCAACTTGCTTTGGACCTCTTTGGGACCTGCAGAACAGGCAGGCGTGGGTGAAACTGCAGGTGGAGACCTGGGTGGCCTCTGGGTAGGCTGGAAGGTTTGAGTGTATTCCGACCGCCGCTCCCGCAGGCTCCTGTCAAGCAGAATGGCTAGGTAGATAAGTTTGTTAAGAGTGTCTGGAACAGCAACTCGGGCTAGTTCATCTTTAAGGGTCTCGGTTAGTCCTTGGCGATACTGAAACCTGAGTGCTGCCTCATTCAAGCTTGTATCAGTGGACCATCTGTGGAATTCTGCTGTATAATCTTCCACTGGGCATTCTCCTTGCCGTAAGGTGACTAAGGCAGATTCAGCGGAGGCCATACGCTGGGGGTCATCATACAAAAGAGTCATAGCCTCAAAGAAAGTGTCCATAGTGTTCAAATCCGGGCTCTTTTGTTCCAGCAGGTTAAGAGCCCAAGCTTGGGGTTCCGCGGATAGTAGGGAAATTATGAATCCTACTTTCACAAACTCGGAGGAAAAAGTTCTAGGCTGGAGGGCCAGGTACAATAGGCACACATTCTTAAAAGCCCGAAACTTCTTTCTGTCATAAAGAATCGTTCGGGTGTTGGTACCCATGGTTCAGGAGAAGGCTTCATCGCTGTATGGGTCAGGTTAGCAGATTCTTGAGGCAGGGAAGCTGATCCTGTGTTATTGGAAGATGAGCTGGAGTCCACCAAGGCTGGAGCAACAGGCAAATGCTGCAGCCGATCTTCCAATTGAACGTAACCCTCCTGGAGTTTCTGGATGGCTTGTGTAAGGGTGGTGACTTGTTGGCACATCATCTTGAGCGGGGAAGCACCTCTGTCGGCCTCGGTCATGGCTGGATTGTACTGTCACGTACCTGGTTGGAGGCCGAAATGCCAAGAGGGCTCCCCTTGCGGCTGAGTTCAGTACACCTCTGAGGTTGGGTACAGAGGGTGTAGTGCCCAGAGAAGCACAGGTTGCCAGATGGATCCAGGAGAGAAGAGCTGGCGAGTGCCTGAAGAATAATGGAGAATACAGGAAACACCGCTGGGCTGCAGTCTCTAGGAATTCTCTGTAACACTTGGCAAGGTGTGCACAAGGAGCAACAGTGGAAGCCGGCTGGGGATCAAACACCGTGGATCCAGGCAGGAGATGCAGGTTGCAGGAACGGAGACAAGCCAAAGGTCTGGTATTGGAAAACAGGCAGGAACAGATAACTGAGCCAAAGTCCGTGAAACAAGCCAGGATCAACAATATGGCTGCAGTATCAGTTATATAGTTTATATCGCTTCCATGTTAGAGTATAGAATGTTTCACTTTGCCAGTGGCGGCTGATGCTCAAAAGTTTTGGGGTGGCGCAAACAAACTAAAAAATTCTGGAAAAAAAAAACATTAATTGTAGCCTCACTGTGCCCATCAATTGCCGCCACTGTGCCATCAATTGCAGCCACTGTGCCATCAAACGCAGTCACTGTGCCCATCAATTTCCACCACTATGCCCATCAAACGCAGCCACTGTGCCACCAAACGCAGCCACTGTGCCACCAAACGCAGTCACTGTGCCATCAAACGCTGCCACTGTGCCCATCAAATTTTGCAACTGTGCCCCATCAAATGCTCTCACTGTGCCCCATCAAATGCTCCCACTGTGATATCAAATGCTGCCAGTGTGTCCATCAAATTCTGCAAGTGTAAATGCCCCGCCCACCATCTGGCCGGCACTTACCCTGTCTTGTGGGGCAGTGGCGGCGGGCAGCAAACGGTGTCCTCCATGCTCCTCCATGCTCCTCGATGTCTTCTCCTGTCCTCTGCTATGATTGGACGCCTTATAGGCATCCAATCACAGTGCCTGTCGTTTCAGCCAATCAGATGACGGGTAACAGACCCGAGCACCTGATTGGCCGAGAGGCGGTTCAGTGTTAGGAAAGCAAATATTCATTCGCTTCTCTAACAATGCTGGGTGAACTGCGAGCACCAAGCATGGCGCTCACTGTTTACCTTTTTTCGACACTTCAAAAACACCTGCCACCACTGTAATTCAGGTGCCTGGCTTCACTTCAAAAAGAAGTATGACCTCCCATTAAAAAAAAAATATATGTGCTTCAGCATTTAGTTAAAAGTGCACTTACAGTTTTTTCTTTAATTACGCTAAAAAATATCACAAATACCTGCTGAGCTTGTCAGTGAAGTTCACCTGATGCTGCCTCCTGCATTCAAAGCAGAGTAGCCACTCTGCTGTAGTCTGTACCTGCTTGTTCAGCAGTAGGATGAGCAAATGTTGCAGGGGTTGTTACTATCTGGACTGTCACTGCTGATTCACAAGCCAGTAGCATGCCAGTCATTACTAGGCTTGTGCAATTCGTTTCGTAACGAATCAAAATTCGTCCGAATTTAGCAACTTTCGGACATTCGGAAGCATTCGAATTTCCGAACAGAGCAATTACGAATAAAACCGAATCCGAAATAAATTATACCGCAAAATAGCGAATGCCCGAAGGTCTTCGGCATAATTCGTTATGAAAAAAGTTACGAATGTACGAATCCATTCGAAGCACAATAACACTCACTCTGCTCTCTGCTTCTCCCTCACCATGCTGAACTCCCTCTCAAAATGGTGTACAGGGGCTGAGGCTATAGCCGCATGAAAAAACGAAAGTAAAATACGAGATTTCAAATCCATTCGAAGCACAATAACACTCACTCTGCTCTGCTCTCTGCTTCTCCCTCACCGTGCTGAACCCTCTCAAAATGGTGTACAGGGGCGGAGGCTATAGCCGCATGTAAAAAACGAAAGTAAAATACGAGATTTCGAATCGTTACAAATAACCGCAATGTATTTAGAAAAGTACAAATCCATTCGAAGCACATTAGGCATAATAGGCAGCGTCGTTGTGAGAGAGACACGGAAAATTACGAATCAACGAACCCAAAAAAAGTTACGAAAGTAGGAGTTGTGTCCAGAATCAACGAAAAACAACGTACTCTACCGAAAGTACGAATTATAAAGCAACAAAAAATTCAACGAAAAATGTCGCTTGCAAAAATACGAATGAGTCCGAACACGAAAAATCCCGTCTAGCAAAATTACGAATGATTACGAATCAACAGGACCGGAAAGAAACGAACCGAAACGGAACAAATTTTTCCGTTCTGCACAAGTCTAGTCATTACCTTGCCACACCTTGTCCTGCCTACTGCTTTTTGGATTGATAGCACTGCCTCTGTTTGTCATGGTCAGGGGTCAGGCTTGGAGACCAGTAGCTATAGCAGTAGAGAGCCTCGCCAACCAGCAGGATTGGTATACAAGTAGCTCATCTGGCGGATGACAAAGGCTCACCCGAGGTTCAGGGTCTAAGCACTATTCAGTATTCACCAGAGCTCCTGATGAGGGATATGGGGAATAAGCCAAAGATAAGTAATAAGTGGATTCAGGTTGGGATGAAACAGAAGCGTAGTTGAGGAATAAGCCAAAGGTTAGTGACGAGTGGTAGTGAGGCTACAGATCACAGAAGGAATGATAAGACCGAGATATTGGCTATAGAGAGCAAAATAATCTGGAAACAGGAATTGCAAAGGCATGGCTTAAATAGGAAGTTCTTGGTAGGAATTAAGGGTTCATGGGTCAAGAGAAAAAAGTGACAAGGCAAGGCTGTATAGGGAATCAGGCAGGGAGTTGTCCAGCATCTCAGGTTGCTCAGCAAGAAGATATACTGCTAGACACAGCAGAAGTTGCACGTTCTGACCTGAGTCCTGACACTGTTGCTGAAGCCCTCCAACTGCCAGCTGCAATGTCTGGTAGAGGGAGCATGTGAAGTACAGATAAAATAAAATTTGGCTTGATCAGGGAAGGTAAACAACGTTTTTTGTTTGATATATGAGGCTTATGCATTCATAGTAACTACATTGGGTACTTATTTAGACTGTATTTAGTTTACTTTAAAGTGTTACTAAATCCAAAACAGTAAAATCAGCCTGTATATGCAGTAAAACATGCTTGTTTTATTTATTGTGGAACCTAGAGGGTTAATCCTCTGCATTGTGTAAAAATAGGATTTTTTACTCACCGTAAAATCCTTTTCTCTGAGTCCATGGACCGACACAGCTTCTCTATTGACAAAGTGGGTATTATCCGTTAATTAGGAGTGACTAGGCAGAAAACTTGTAAAAAGTGTTGCATCACACCTTCTACAGTACGGCCCATGGGGCGGACCCTCTGGGTATATCCCCTCAGTCTGCATCTCGCAGATCAGTTCGTCAAAAAGCAGTACAAACCTAAAAGGAGGGGTGTGTGCTGTGTCGGTGTCAGGGACATACTGGGCTTGAACCTGGGACCTCGTCGTTGTCTGGCATTGACTCTTCCCACTGAGCTATCTGGGATGCTGGACAGTTCCCTGCCTGATCTGCTGGATAACCTATCTAATGGATTAGACTACTCTGCTTGGTGTCTTGATTGATGTTGAACCCTGAACCCCTTGCTCCTCCCATGAACTTCCTATAAAAGACGTTCCAGAGATGTTGCCCCTTGCGGTTTGATCTGCTTCTGTTCCTGACTCTGTGCCTGTATCGTGTTCCTGTGTTTGACCCGGCTTCCTGACCTCCCTCCTATCTCCAGTCCTGACTCTGGCTTGTTTGACCCTGCTAAGTTCGGAATGCATAAAACCCAGGAACTAATTCAACGCACATTTTGGTGGCCGGATCTTGAAAGGAACTGCAGGGAGTATGTAAATTCATGTGCCACCTGTACCCGTAGTAAGACCGCTAGAAGCAAGGCCTGGGGTCTGCTCAGACCCTTACCAGTTCCTGATCGACCCTGGCAAAGGATTGCTATGGACTTCATAGTGGAACTTCCCCCGTCAGAAGGTTGCTCAGACATTTTTGTAGTGGTCGACCGTCTATCTAAAATGGCCCACTTCGTGCCACTGAAGAGCACGCCATCTGCCATGGAAACTGCCCAGGTCTTCATAAAAGAGATAGTAAGGTTACATGGGGTTCCAACAGACATTGTTTCAGACAGAGGGGTGCAGTTCACCTCTCGCTTCTGGAAGGCTTTGTGCAAGGTCCTGAAGATCGAGCTGTCCATGTCCTCTGCCTATCACCCTCAGACCAATGGGCAAACCGAGAGGACGAACCAAACGCTCGAGCAATATCTCCGATGCTTTACCACCTTTGTTCAAGATGACTGGGTAACACTACTACCCCTGGCGGAGTTTGCTTTTAATAATGCCAGTGACTCGGCTACAGGTCAGTCTCCGTTTTTCTCCAACCACGGGTTCCACCCGACCTTCCTACCTGATCTCATTTCTGATTCAACAGTCCCAGCAGTCCAGAGTACCGTTGATTTCCTGACCCGTAACAACAAAATATTACAGGAAGCCTTGACCAAGGCGCAGGCAACCAATAAAAGGATGTTTGACAGAAAGAGGAGAGGGGAATTATGCCTTCAACAAGGCGATCAAGTATGGCTGTCTACCGCCAACCTTAGGATGACCTGCCCCGCAAGGAAACTGGCACCCAAGTTCATCGGCCCCTTCCCAGTAAAACGGAGATTAAATGAAGTCTCCTATGAACTTTCTTTACCAGATTCATTGAAGGTTCACCCAGTGTTTCACGTGTCACTACTGAAACCTACAGTGCCGGATCCCTTCCCAAACAGGGGATCAGGACCGCCTGAACCTGTAATGGTTGACGGGGATGAAGAGTTCGAGGTGGAGGCCGTCTTGGACTGTAGAAGAAGGGGGAACCAACTTCAATTCCTGATTAAGTGGAAGGGGTATGGTCTGGAGGAGAACTCCTGGGAACCCCAACGGAACATTCATGCCCGAGAGTTAATCCAGGCATTTTTTCGCAGTCACCCCCAGAAAAGAGCTCTCTTGGGCACCCGGAGGTTGCCCTTAAGGGGGGGCACTGTCAGGGACATACTGGGCTTGAACCTGGGACCTCGTCTGTGTCTGGCATTGACTCTTCCCACTGAGCTATCTGGGATGCTGGACAGTTCCCTGCCTGATCTGCTGGATAACCTATCTAATGGATTAGACTACTCTGCTTGGTGTCTTGATTGATGTTGAACCCTGAACCCCTTGCTCCTCCCATGAACTTCCTATAAAAGACGTTCCAGAGATGTTGCCCCTTGCGGTTTGATCTGCTTCTGTTCCTGACTCTGTGCCTGTATCGTGTTCCTGTGTTTGACCCGGCTTCCTGACCTCCCTCCTATCTCCAGTCCTGACTCTGGCTTGTTTGACCCTGCTAAGTTACCTGCCTGATCATCTGTTGCCAAGACCCAGCCTGGACTCTGACTACTCTCTGCCTGCCGTTTATGCTGTTTACCCTGATGTGAATGACCTGGCTTGTCTGACTGCGCTGCTCTGCATACCTACACCTGCTGACCTGCATCCGCGGTCCCGCACACCTGCACCTGCTGACCTGCATCCGCTGCTCTGCATACCTGCACCTGCTGACCTGCATCCGCTGCTCTGCATACCTGCACCTGCTGACCTGCATCCGCTGCTCCCAGTTCCAGCTGTTCCAGCTTTCGCTTGGCTTTACTACACCCAGCCAAGAGGACCAAGCAGGCACCCTTACCTCACCGCGCTCTTACCACCACTGTCCCCACTCCAGTGGTCTCCGAGCCGGGGTTGTACGGGAGGTCTCCCTCTGCACGTCAGGCTCACACCAAAGGTACGTGACAGTATCAAACCGCCATGTCTGAGCCTGCAAGAGGGACCTCGCCTATGGATGACGTCAGTCAGCACCTCGCAGCCCTCACCCGGGTCGTGAAGTCTCTACAAGGCAGTTACGTTCAAGTGGATAGGCAGACGCAAACCCAGACCATCACTGCAGACGCACCTTCAGTCCCAACTTCCTCCTCTGGAACGCCACCACCTCCTGAGCCTAGGGTCCCCGTTCCCGATAAGTTTTCTGGGGATCGAAGCAAATTCCGGGCGTTTCGCAACGCATGTGAACTATACTTTTCCTTACTACCTCTGACTTTTTCATTAGAGGTCACCAAAGTAGGGTTTGTTATCGCTCTACTACAGGGGGAACCTCAGGCTTGGGCCCGCCATCTGCTGGAAGTCCGCCATAAAGCTCTGGACTCTCTCTCATCTTTTCTTGATGCCATGGCTCGACTCTATGATGACCCTCAACGGACTTCCACCGCCGAGGCTGCCCTCCACGCTCTCCAGCAAGGCCGCAGAGCGGTCGAGGACTATGTGACTGATTTCAGACGCTGGAGCGCGGATGCCCAGTGGAATGATGCAGCCCTACGGCACCAGTTCCGTCTCGGTCTCTCTGAGGGACTGAAAGACGAGTTAGCCCGGGTCGGTGTTCCTGATGCCCTAGAGACTTTAATCACCCTGTCTATTCAAATAGACCGACGACTTCGGGAGCGCAGAACAGAGAGGGCTACCCAGCAGCTCCGTCCAGCCTGGATGCTACCCCGGGTATCTCCTGCTGTTGCCAGTTCAGTTCCAGTTAACTCCTTACCTGCCAATCAGACTTCTGTTACCATAAAGCCGAGACAGCTTGGACTGATGAGACCTTCCCTGTCGGCCGAAGAACGACTTCGCCGGCGACAGAATGATCTTTGTTTATATTGTGGAGGAGCCGGCCATTACGTTTCCTCATGTCCTGCTAAGCTGCGCAAGGTCCCAGCTACCCCTTCTCCAAGTGGTCCACCTCCCTCTGCCAACACCACCCACCTGGCCCTACCTATCTCGTTCCAATTGCCAGGAAGGACAATACCAGTCACCGCGATAATTGACTCAGGAGCATGTAATTGTTTCATCGATCTCAACTTTGCAGCACAACAGCACATCCCACTCCAGCCAAAGACCCAGGGACTTTCCATCTTTTTAGCAGACGGGTCCCGTATTAAGTCAGGAGTAGTGACTCAAGAAACCCCTCCTTTGCTTGTAACCACCTCTACAGATCATAAGGAACTATTAAGCCTGAATGCCATTGCATCCCCTCTGTTTCCAGTCATCTTGGGTCTACCCTGGCTTCAGGCCCATAACCCACAGATCGATTGGGGGTCCGGGAGTATTAGGTTCCAGTCACCTTATTGCCAACACCACTGCATGCCTCCATGTCTCAGCACTTCTGGTCCTCTGTTATGCCTGGAGCCGGATTCAGAGGTACGCACAGCTGTGCCCAAACAATACCATGGATTCCTGGACGTTTTCAGCAAACGGGGAGCTGAGACGCTTCCGCCTCATCGTCCATACGATTGTCCAATCGAGCTTCTCCCTGGGGCTGAAATTCCCTTTGGACGGATCTTCCCCTTATCTGAACGGGAGCTAGAGGTTCTGAAAGAGTATGTTGACGAAAACCTAAAGAGGGGGTTCATCCGTCCTTCCACTTCTCCAGCAGGGGCGGGAATCTTTTTTGTGGAGAAAAAGGACCATTCTCTCCGGCCCTGTGTGGACTACCGGGAATTAAATAAAATTACGGTCAAGAATCGGTACCCTCTGCCCCTGGTACCCAAACTCTTTCAGAGGCTTAGGACCTCTTCTGTGTTTACCAAGCTAGACCTGCGAGGGGCATACAACCTGGTCCGCATCCGCGCAGGGGATGAATGGAAGACTGCTTTTCGGACCAGGTTCGGCCATTACGAATACCTAGTAATGCCCTTTGGCCTATGTAATGCCCCTGCTACTTTTCAGCATCTAGTCAACGACATTTTTAGGGACTGCCTGGACATTTACGTAATTGTCTATCTAGACGATATTTTGATTTTTTCCACTTCAATTGAGCAGCACCGGGAACATGTCAAGGCTGTACTCTGTCGACTCCGTCAACATGGACTGTACGCAAAACCAGAAAAATGCGAATTTGAGCGACAGAGTATTCAGTTCCTCGGCTTGGTAATTTCAACAGAGGGATTCAAGATGGATCCGCAAAAGGTTTCAGCTATTCTGGATTGGCCTGCACCTTCAGACAAGAAGGGGGTGCAGTGCTTCGTTGGCTTCGCCATCCCTTCATCAAGGGATTCTCCGCTATTATTTCCCCGATTACGCAGCTGACCAAGCAGAATGTCCGGTTTTGTTGGAATCCCGAGGCACAGGCTGCCTTCACAAATTTAAAAGGACTGTTCACGTCAGCTCCTATTCTGAGTCACCCTGACCCTGCTCTACCTTATCTACTCGAGGTAGATGCCTCAGAGACAGCGTTAGGAGCCGTTATCTCTCAACGCCAGGGTCTCAAGGACTTGATGCACCCAATAGCCTTCTTCTCTCGTAAGCTTACTCCGGCTGAGAAGAACTATGACGTGGGGGACCGGGAGCTCCTGGCCATCAAGTCCGCCCTTGAAGAATGGAGGTATCTGTTGGAAGGAGCAGCGCATCCTATACTCATTTATACAGACCACAAGAACCTGGAGTATTTGAGAGCTGCCAAGCGTCTGAGACCATGCCAGGCACGATGGGCCTTATTCTTCTCTAGGTTTTCATTTCACATAACTTACCGGCCCGGCTCAAAGAACACCAAACCAGACGCCCTTTCTCGCATGTTCGATGATCCGAAAGAAGTGTCAGCCCCTGATACCATTCTATCGGAAGGTAACTTTCTACTCTTGCAAACAAATCTAATGTCCGGCTTGAAACAAGCTTCAGCAAATATGTCAGGGCCTCCTGGTATTACCCTGTTACCCAAGGATGGGTTACTATGGAAAGACAACAAGATCTTTGTACCAGAAGATGTCAGAGTAACAGTATTAAATCTGTGCCATGATCATCCCCTGGCCGGCCACTTCGGAATGCATAAAACCCAGGAACTAATTCAACGCACATTTTGGTGGCCGGATCTTGAAAGGAACTGCAGGGAGTATGTAAATTCATGTGCCACCTGTACCCGTAGTAAGACCGCTAGAAGCAAGGCCTGGGGTCTGCTCAGACCCTTACCAGTTCCTGATCGACCCTGGCAAAGGATTGCTATGGACTTCATAGTGGAACTTCCCCCGTCAGAAGGTTGCTCAGACATTTTTGTAGTGGTCGACCGTCTATCTAAAATAGCCCACTTCGTGCCACTGAAGAGCACGCCATCTGCCATGGAAACTGCCCAGGTCTTCATAAAAGAGATAGTAAGGTTACATGGGGTTCCAACAGACATTGTTTCAGACAGAGGGGTGCAGTTCACCTCTCGCTTCTGGAAGGCTTTGTGCAAGGTCCTGAAGATCGAGCTGTCCATGTCCTCTGCCTATCACCCTCAGACCAATGGGCAAACCGAGAGGACGAACCAAACGCTCGAGCAATATCTACGATGCTTTACCACCTTTGTTCAAGATGACTGGGTAACACTACTACCCCTGGCGGAGTTTGCTTTTAATAATGCCAGTGACTCGGCTACAGGTCAGTCTCCGTTTTTCTCCAACCACGGGTTCCACCCGACCTTCCTACCTGATCTCATTTCTGATTCAACAGTCCCAGCAGTCCAGAGTACCGTTGATTTCCTGACCCGTAACAACAAAATATTACAGGAAGCCTTGACCAAGGCGCAGGCAACCAATAAAAGGATGTTTGACAGAAAGAGGAGAGGGGAATTATGCCTTCAACAAGGCGATCGAGTATGGCTGTCTACCGCCAAACTTAGGATGACCTGCCCCGCAAGGAAACTGGCACCCAAGTTCATCGGCCCCTTCCCAGTAAAACGGAGATTAAATGAAGTCTCCTATGAACTTTCTTTACCAGATTCATTGAAGGTTCACCCAGTGTTTCACGTGTCACTACTGAAACCTACAGTGCCGGATCCCTTCCCAAACAGGGGATCAGGACCGCCTGAACCTGTAATGGTTGACGGGGATGAAGAGTTCGAGGTGGAGGCCGTCTTGGACTGTAGAAGAAGGGGGAACCAACTTCAATTCCTGATTAAGTGGAAGGGGTATGGTCTGGAGGAGAACTCCTGGGAACCCCAACGGAACATTCATGCCCGAGAGTTAATCCAGGCATTTTTTCGCAGTCACCCCCAGAAAAGAGCTCTCTTGGGCACCCGGAGGTTGCCCTTAAGGGGGGGCACTGTCAGGGACATACTGGGCTTGAACCTGGGACCTCGTCTGTGTCTGGCATTGACTCTTCCCACTGAGCTATCTGGGATGCTGGACAGTTCCATGCCTGATCTGCTGGATAACCTATCTAATGGATTAGGCTACTCTGCTTGGTGTCTTGATTGATGTTGAACCCTGAACCCCTTGCTCCTCCCATGAACTTCCTATAAAAGACGTTCCAGAGATGTTGCCCCTTGCGGTTTGATCTGCTTCTGTTCCTGACTCTGTGCCTGTATCGTGTTCCTGTGTTTGACCCGGCTTCCTGACCTCCCTCCTATCTCCAGTCCTGACTCTGGCTTGTTTGACCCTGCTAAGTTACCTGTCTGATCATCTGTTGCCAAGACCCAGCCTGGACTCTGACTACTCTCTGCCTGCCGTTTATGCTGTTTACCCTGATGTGAATGACCTGGCTTGTCTGACTGCGCTGCTCTGCATACCTACACCTGCTGACCTGCATCCGCGGTCCCGCACACCTGCACCTGCTGACCTGCATCCGCTGCTCTGCATACCTGCACCTGCTGACCTGCATCCGCTGCTCCCAGTTCCAGCTGTTCCAGCTTTCGCTTGGCTTTACTACACCCAGCCAAGAGGACCAAGCAGGCACCCTTACCTCACCGCGCTCTTACCACCACTGTCCCCACTCCAGTGGTCTCCGAGCCGGGGTTGTACGGGAGGTCTCCCTCTGCACGTCAGGCTCACACCAAAGGTACGTGACAGTCGGTCCATGGACTTAGAGAAAAGGATTTTACGGTGAGTAAAAAATCCTATTTACTCTTTCGTCCATGGACCGACACAGCTTCTCTATTGACAAAGTGGGATGTCCCAAAGCAGTGTCAGAGAAAAAACGAGGGGTGGTAACAGCATAAAAATAAACACAAAACAGCACTCCTCCAATGGAGGAGTTGCAACTCTAAACAGCCGCCTGAAAAACATTGCGGCCGAAAGAGGCATCCGAAGATGCACCTACATCAAGTTTGTAGAATTTGGTGAAAGTGTGAGCGGATGACCAAGTCACCGCTTTACATAATTGGGAAACAGACGCTTAATGTCAGAAAGCCCAAGAGGCACCCATTGCCCTGGTCGAATGCGCCATGACCGGAAAGGGGGGCGCTTGACCCCTTAGAGCGTAAGCCTGGATTACTATCTGTCGGATACACCTAGAGATGGTGGCCGATGAGACTGCTTGGCCCTTCTTGGGACCAGCCACCGAAACAAACAGTGAGTCTGACATACGGAACAGGGAAGTAGCAGATAGGTATACTCTCAAAGCTCGGACAACGTCCAAGGAATGCAACGCCGACTCCTTAGGATTCGACGGATGAGGACACAAGGATGGAAGTACAATGTCTTCGTTGAGATGAAAAGCCGAGACGACTTTCGGAAGAAAGGAAGGCTGCGGCCGCAGCACCACCTTATCCTTGTGGAAAATCAAATAGGGAGCCTTGCAGGACAAGGCTGCCAGCTCAGAGACTCGTCTAACTGACGTAACAGCCACCAAAAAGACCACCTTCTGAGAAAGTGTCAACAGGGGAATATCTCTAATATTCTCAAACGGTGCCTTCTGAAGCACCGAGAGGACCAGGTTCAAGTCCCACGGAGGTAGCGGGGGACGGACCGGAGGGGCCACTTTTCGAACCCCCTGCACAAATGTGCTCATGAGAGAGTGAGCCGCCAGGGGTCGCTGAAAAAAGACAGCCAAGGCAGATATCTGTCCCTTAATCGTACTTAGGACAAGCCTTTGGTCCACCCCTCACTGTGAAAACAGCAGGATTCTGGAAACCAAATAAGAACGTGCATGCCATTTCATTTCCTCACACATGGAGATGTAGGCCTTCCAAGTGCGGTGATAAACCTTCCTAGAGGACGGTTTCCGAGCACTTCTCATAGTAGAGATTACTGAATCTGATAGGCCCCGGTCTCTCAGTACCTGGCTCTCAATAGCCATGCCGTTAAAGCCAGTGACCGTAAAGCAGGATGGAGTATGGGACCTTGCGATAGCAGGTCCTTCCGTAGTGGTAGGCGCCAGGGGACGTCTGCTACCAGACGTACTAGATCGGCGTACCAAGGACGCTGAGGCCAATCTGGAGCGATTAGGATCATTGGAATTCCCTCTGCCTCCACTCTGCGGAGCAGAAGAGGAAGAAGCCTTAAGGGAGGGAAGGCCTAGATTAGCCGATACTGACCCCACAATGCCACCAACGCGTCCGTTGCGTCTGCCCATGGGTCTCTTGACCGGGCCACAAACCTCAATACCTTCCGATTGAGTCGGGAAGCCAGAAGACCTACGTCTGGTGCGCCCCATCTTTGGCAGAGGAGTTGGAAAACCTCCGGGTGTAAGGACCATTCTCCCTGGTCCAGCATCTGGCGGCTCAGGTAGTCCGCCTGCCAGTTTTCCACACCCGGGATGTACACGGCCGACAGTGCCGGTACGCTCCTCTCTGCCCACTTCAGGATGCAAGCGACCTCTGATGCTGCAGCTGAGCTTCTTGTTCCTCCTTGATGATTGACATATGCCACTGCTGTGGTGTTGTCTGACTGGATCCTGACTGGACGCCCTTGCAGCCTCTGAGACCATTTGAAGAGGCACAGCCTGATCGCCCGGATTTCCAGGACATTGATCGTCAGGAGGGCTTCCTCTGGGGTCCAGCGACCTTGCGCCGACTGAACACCCCAGACTCCCCCCCCAACCTGTAAGGCTGGCGTCCATCGTGATCATTATCCAGTAATGCGGAAGAAATTACTTCCGGCCATTAGAGTCTGTGCTGTCAGCCACCATACCAGGGATCTCCTGACTAGGTGGCTCACTCGGATCTGATAATCCAGAGATGATGGGCATCTGTTCCATCTGGACAGAACTTCCTTCTGTAACACTTGAGTGTGGTATTGAGCATATGGGACCGCCTCGAAGGAGGCTACCATGAGGCCTAACACTCGCATGCAAAAACGGAGTGACGACCAATTCCTGGAAGTCAGCTGCCATACTGCAGCCCGGAGGATCTGCAACTTCTCCACAGGGAGGAAAACCTTTGCCTCTGAGGAATCCAGAATCAACCCCAGGTACACTAGGCGTTGAGTGGGCACCAATACTGACTTTTGTGTGTTTAGTATCCAACCACAGTCTCAAAGAGTCTGACAGGTAATAGACACGCTTACCTCTAATTCTGAGCTTGAAGGGGCCTTCAGTAGAAGGTCATCCAAGTAGCCCATGATAGCGATACCCCGCTGTCTTAGAAGTGCCAAAATCAGAGCGAGCACCTTGGTGAACGTCCTGGGTGCTGAGGCAAGGCCAAACGGGAGGGCCACAAACTGGTAGTGGTTCTTCCCGATAGCAAATCACAGAAACCTCTGGTGTCTGGAGTATATGGGGACATGTAGGTATGCGTCCTTGATGTCCAAGGAGGCCAGAAAGTCCCCCGGATGGAGAGCCGTGACTACAGATCGAACCGACTCAATACAAAATCTTTGTACCTTCACAAAGTAATTGAGGGCTCTGAGATCCAAGATTGGACGAACCCCCTCCTTCTTTGGCACCATGAACAGATTTGAGTAAAAACCCTGACCCCGTTCCTGTTCTGGAACTGGAATAACTACCCCGCGTTCCAGTAGACCCTGGACCGCCCCATACAGGGCCTCCCGACGGGTCGGTAGTAGCTGGAGATTGGAGGTGACAAATCTGTCCGGTGGACAAGAGAGAAATTCTATCTTGTAGCCTGAGGAGATTACTTTGCAAACCCACCTGTCAGAGACTAGAGATGTCCACTGAGACGCAAATTTGCGAAGACGTCCCCCCACCCGAGAGCTGGGTGGGGGCAGACCTTCATGCTTATGCAGATTTGTCCGCAGGCTTGTTGGGTCTGCGGGACCAAGGACGCTTTTGTCCTTGGGCAGGCGCCTTGTCGGCCTGGGGTCTTTTCCCTGTCGCCCTAAGGGGACGAAAAAAATGCTTGTGTGCAGTAAAGGAGGGCCCTTGCCCTTGGCGTGGCCCCTTACCCTTGCTAGTTTGGGGAAGCAAAGTGCTTTTACCTCCTGTGGCATCCTTGATGATGTCATCCAGAGAAGCCCCAAAAAGTCTGTCGCCCTTAAAAGGCAGATCCAACAGGGCTTTCTTGGAAGTCTGGTCTGCAGACCAGCCCTTTAGCCAGATCAGGCGGCGTATTGCTACTGCATAAACCGAAACTTTTGACAGCAGGGGAATAGTATCCATGTCTGACTCGCAGACAAACTTAAGGCCCTGGACCAACTGGTCGGCCAAAGTTATCTCATTAGGAGGAGCATCTCGCTTCTTTAACCCCTGGAGTAGCAATGCCGGGCGTACTGCCGAGCCTACCACTGAGTATAGGTAGCGAGCGAGTGCTTCAGCCTTCTTATCCACAGGGTCCTTGAAAACAGGAGCCCCTTCTACTGGAATAGTGGTAGCTCTATTAAGTATGGACACCGGAGGGTCCACTATAGGGGGAGAGGTCCATTTCTTCAGAAAACTCTCCTCAAAGGGGTACCGTACCGCAAACCTCTTTGGGGCTGTAAAGATCCTCAGTGGGTTCTCCCATTCCTTGTATAAGAGTTTATCAAAATAAGACACACAAGGGAACACCTTAGCAGTGTGGGCAGGTTTACGAAACCCAAAGGGGACCAGAGTCTCTGCTGCTTCTGCAGTATTTTCCAACTTTAGCGTATCCCGCACTGCAGTAATAAGGTCAGATACCAAAGCCGTCTCGCGTACTGACCTGGACTTGGAGTAATCCTCACTGTCTGAACGGTCACGGTCTGCAGTCTCTGATGCGTCAGAATCTGGGCCATGAGCCGTAGCTGGACCTGGTTCTGTCTCAGAAATATCCCCAGAAGATTGCAGGGGACGGTGGCGTTTACTACCCCCTGTATTCCCATGTGCTGCTTCCACCCTGGCAGCAAACGCCTCTAGGATTGCCGACATAGCGTCCATAGACACCTCAGGGGCACCAGCTGCTAAATCTGGTGTTTCCGGGGAGAAGACATCTGGCTCAGATGCCATGCTGACCACACGCTGACACCCACAGGGCTCCAGGCAAGATATCAATAGGCCACCCTCCTGTACTGCAGAGATGCTGGATCACCCAGAGGACTCGCCACCCTGGACCGGTACTGCTATGCTGCCGTGTGCTGCGCCTGTGATGCTGTCCCACTCTTGCTGTGTCAGTCTGCTTCTTTTATCAGCGCTTCCTGTGTGAATTTTTCGCGCCAGTGTAATGCACCCTAGAGGCCGGAGACTCTTGCAAAATGGCCACCAAAGCGCCGCCGAGCTGACGATAGAGGCCAAAGCAGCCGTAGACCACAAAAAGATGGCTGCCGAACGGCAATATATACATACAGCGTGGATCATAATAAACATGGCCGCCGATCAGTCGATAGAGGCCAGTGGGTGTGCAACTACAAAAAAATGGTGCCTAAACCACAGGAAGATGGCCGCCGGGCAGTCACTAGAGGCCGAACCTGGCATGGACCACCGCAAAATGGCCGCCGACAGCATGGAGGGGGAAGCACACACAGGTAAGCAGAAATGACATTTCTTTTAAATGTTAGTTACAGCCAGCCCCGCTCCAGTGGAACCCCTTAGGTGACCCCCAGCACCCAGCAACCTTTAGCTAGAAGCTCAGGGAGGAGGGAAAGGCAGGGAGAGAGGGAAGAAAGGGGCTACAACCACTTACTTGATCTCTCCAGGAATGTCCAGCCAAATCACCCAGCCGAGGCAGGGGAGTTTACTTACCTATCCTGCATGTATCATGCTGGAAGACATTCCAAACAGATCATCGTCCGCGCACAGAAGGTGACTGTTGGCCAGGCATGCTGTGATTGGACCCAAGGGGACGATCATATGTATGCCCTGGAGCGTGACGCTCACCGGACAGGCTGCTGCGACTCGGCCGTAAGGTCAGCCGAAGCTGAGCGGTCCGATGCAAGCCTTGGAGCGTAAGCTCACTGGCCAGGCTGCTGCGACTCGGCCGTAAGGTCAGCCGAAGCTGCGGTCCGATGCAGGCCCTGGAGCGTAGGCTCACCGGCCACCCGTGGAGCGACGGGCATGTCGTGGAAAACCCAGCGCGTAGCTAGGGTCGGCACACGCTCGATGGCCGAAACTGGGGAGACTACAAGGATCGAGGATCCAGCCTGTCACCCAGTCGGCTGTTGATCGAAGATCGCAGGAAACAAAAAAATGTAGCAAAAAAAATATATATTTTTCCCCCGGACCAATGGGCCCGAAGGGAGCCATGTCCTACTCCTTGCTAGACAGAAAAAAACTGATCTGCGAGA
The DNA here is from genome assembly GCA_029206835.1 of Rana muscosa. Taxonomy (NCBI): domain Eukaryota; kingdom Metazoa; phylum Chordata; class Amphibia; order Anura; family Ranidae; genus Rana; species Rana muscosa. The sequence goes on along the minus strand of JARGYO010005626.1, from coordinate 64,484,767 downwards.
TGCAGACTGAGGGGATATACCCAGAGGGTCCGCCCCCTGGGCGGTACTGTAGAAGGTGTGATGCAACACTTTTTACAAGTTTTCTGCCTAGTCACTCCTAATTAACGGATAATACCCACTTTGTCAATAGAGAAGCTGTGTCGGTCCATGGACGAAAGAGTAAAGGCTTTTTAATCTCGTATGCACAGATCCTCCTCTTCTTCCACTGACTCCAGAACAAGTCCGGGTAAGACAGAGCCTTTGGAGTCAGGCTGCACATGCTCAATTTGGTGTGTATTGATTTCTCAAAATCACCACAGGGCCAATCAGCACTGTCCAAACAGATGGTCAGGGGTCCTGGATTCTGATAAGACAGCTCAGGGCAGTATGAAAACTTCTCCTACAAGCTTTAACCAGGAACTGATAGATGTCACAAGCCTGCTTTAACTGCTGATCAGAAAAAGTATTTAGCAGTTTATATTTACTAAAACGATTGCATTTCCATGTTGTGTGTACTGTGGGAGACCAGATAGTGAATGCATTGTCCTTGGTTTAGTAACACTTTAATTCAATTTAGTTTACAGATAGCTAAGATTAGCGCAAAGCATTGCAATCATTATTTAAAATATTCAATAAGAAATTACAAAGAGCAATGATGTTCCAGTTTTCGTTACCCATGGCAACCAGAAAGGTTTTCCATTTTCTGAATTTGGATAGGTAAAGATATTATTTTTGAGTGGTTGTTAAAGGTTACTTCATTTTGCACTTCATTAACGTTCATTGTGCTGCCTGATTGATGAATCCAAACTGTGCACATATTTCCTTGTGACAACAGCACTAAACTCGCTACTAAAACAACCCTATCACAGTTCAGGTGATTCCAATCCATTTTATTACTTAATCCAGTTTCTACCTTATGAGGCAAATAACAATTCTGGGCCACCCATTCACATTAATAACAAAATGCTAACAATACTTTAGAATTCATGTGCAGTTTTAATAACATCAGTTAACGTTGACTCATTCTAGCTTTCACACCAGCCAGGCCTGCAAATCTATTCGTGGAACATTAGAAATTATTTATCTGTCTAATGCTTGTGGAAAATATATTTACACTAGCAATATGTTGGCATTCTATGAATACTGAGTTGTGGAGTCTTTGATTCCCTTCTTCAAGGGCCTTCTGTAGGTTAATATTCTTGTTTATTTAAATACATATAGTATGCACTATAAATAAAACATACAACACACACATGGTTATTCTCTGAATATCTTACTGTATATGTGATTATGGCAAAAGACTGATTTAGTGCTGGCAGTGATACACGAGCAGTAGTCTAGCACTGAATATCACAACATAACACATACACTACATTGAGTATTATATTTGAGAACATTCAAGCAATGTTTGTTAGCCAGGGATTATATATTGATGTAATAACAATGATTGGTTTAAAAGTGTACCTGCCAGCCAAAAAAAGAGAGGTTCCTAGTTTCCTCCACATGTGGTTTCTGTCTCAAGAACCCCAATTATTATGCCTTCAAAAGCTTCCATTATATGAGCTACAATGTTATTCACTTTATAAATGGATTAGAAACTAGACTAGGGTAAAAAAGGTTTATGATGACCTTAGGGTTCTCTGCATCCAATTCGCAATAGCAGGAGATTTTGACCTGCTCTCTATGGAGCCAGTTCACATATTTCCGCAGCGGGTCCGGTGCGATTTTGGTCCATTTCAGGTGCGAATTCAGCCAAAAATTCGGGCTGATATTAGACCTGCAACAGTGAACTAGGATGCACCGGACCCTTGCTGTGAGCCGCATGCGGATCATATGTGAACCCAATAGAAAAATAAAAGAATCCTGGAATCCACACATCCACAGAAAGTCTTACTATTTTGTGTACCAGCCGATACGTCAGGTGCTAGACGGGATACCTGCCAGATGTAGCTCAAGAAACTATGAAAAAATTGGGGGGGGGGGGACAAGGGACTCTCTTGTCCCTCCCACCCCAATTTTTCCATATGTGAACCCAGCCTTACTCCACTTTAGATATTTCTTGCATCCTAGGAATATATGGTATTTGTTACGTATATAAGACACTCATGGGGGACTCTATAGTTGGTAACCGACAGCTGTAGAAAAGAAGAGGAATGGCACAGAACAGTGTATGGAAATGTAGTTTCCAGCAACAGAGTCATATAGGAAAAAGAAGTTATATAATATTCCAATTGACCCCTGTAGTGACAGTTGCTGCTGTGTCACTGCAACTTCTGTACCACTGAAGTTATTAAAGCGATTGTAACATGTTATATTTACCTGCTCTGTATAATGGTTTTGCACAGGGCAGCCTGGATCCTCCTCTTCTCGGGTCCCTGGCTGGAGCTCCTGGCTCCTCCCCCCTGTTGAATGCCCCCACAGCAAGCAGCTCTGTGTATCCATTCAGATAAGGAGCTATGGTTCGGCCCCACCCCCTCTCTTACCTGATTGGTTAACTAAGTTTGATTGACAGCAGCGGGAGCCAATGGCACCGCTGCTGTGTCTCAGCCAATCAGGAGGGAAAGTCCCGGACAGCCGAGGCACTCATTGACATTGCCGAATAGAGAGGGGGCTCAGGTAAGTATTAAGGGTCTGCTTCACACAGAAGGCCTTTTATCTTAATGCATAGAATGCATTAAGATAAAAAAAAAAACTTCTGCCTTTACAACCACTTTAAGTAAGGCAAAACAAAGAGGATTGATAATATTCAAAATGTAGTATCAGCAATAGGCATGAGCGAATCTGTCTGAGTTTGATTCCTATGGAGTTTGTTGAATCCTGCTTGTAATCTGTAAAACCCCCAATTTAGCTGTGAATCCAAGTCTATATGGTACAAATATTTTTTGGCCATTTTCAAGGCTAATAGGCAAGCTATTGTCAAAGGGCAGTAATAGGCCTAAATTAAACTGTAAATTTCTATGTATTTATTTATTGTTTTCTGCTGAGGTTATATTATATAAAGGTCCATCGGCCATATTTGATCTGAGAGTGAGGCTTGGATGTTTCCACTTCTGGTCAAGCGGGCATTTTAACTTTAGCACTTCTGGTCAGGTGGCCATTTTTAAAATTGGGAATGAGGCTTGGCCCACGGAGTCAGACATTTTTAAGTATACGAGTACCCATCAGGATCTTTTTATTTAACCACAAATGGGTCACTCCCCTTGTTGAATACACATATAAATAGGCATGGGGGATCACATGGCGTGGATGCCCCAGATGACGTTCTAGGTGACGAAACGTGCTGGGCGGAGCCTACGCACACGACATCACAACGCCATCTTGGATTTGAAATCTCTGCTGTACAGCTTGGAACTGTAATTTTTAATGCGCATAAACGTGTTTTATCATGTGAGTAGAACTTGTACTGTGTATCTATATTAATGTTTTTAGCCAATTTACACTATGTGGTTTCCTTCGCCTTGATTCCATGTGGATATTCAGTAATATATGGTCATCACTGATCCTACTTACCCCGAAGAGTGAATTGGTCTGATATATTGGATCTGGAGCCAATTGGTTCCAATTGGAGCGCTCCCTGAGGGAAGTGTTTACAACAGGCGAACTAGACTCTGTAGTGGGGTCATTTTAGTCTGGTAAGAGTGAATTCTCTATAACTGTGATAGTTCACGTGGTGATCACAGGAACAGATTAATATGGCCTCCGTTTAACAGCACCTGTGGTATTTTTTTAAGACACACAATGGGACTTTAATGTTTTCACATATTTTATACTATATGAATGGATGAATTCAGCATATTATTGTTTTAGTGTAGCAACATACAGTATATATTATAAATTGCTATATAGTTTGTCTTACTATTGGTTGCCAGCAGCTGTGTCTATCACTATTATTTACATCAGCCTTTTCTATTTTTTCTTCAATTTAATAATATAGTTTATGATTTTTTTTTTCACAGTTCCACACTGCATTGTCTGAAAAGTTTAATAAAATATTAAATCAGAGTGCGCAAAAACACCTCAAAAGCACAAAAACCAGTGGTTGCAGGAAAGAAATTTGCACCATGTATGGCCTGCCTTACAAAGGTATGCAAGCACTTGAATATGCAACCAATAGAAAGAGATAAGGTAGGGTTTATCTTGCAATAAACCTAGTGTGTATTGTCTGAGAGACAACAGCCACAAATGTTCTTCAGTGGCTGGACAATATGTAAGCAGCTTGGTTGGACATCAATATAAGAGGGAGGGGCGAGGCAGGTTGTGTCCTAAAATTTTATTAAAGAAGAAATTAAATTAAAGTATATTATTTGAGACAATAGTCACAAATATTGTACACAGGCTTTATGAAAGCTGCACAAACATATACTCTTCATAAGTGAGAATGAAATTCCGTATAAAACCAGATAAAAGTACTAGAACAATTGGAAATTGTTACCAAATGTCCAAAAATAGTAGTGGGAGGGTCAGCAGTTACCTCTCCCTGACCCCAGGTTTTTTATGTTATAGGATAAGTTGATAGCACTTTGTGACTCACACACATGATATACTAAGTGCATGAATACATATGTTTTTAGGCCACTGTGTGGGTGACAGAAAAAGGGGTAAGGGACCCCCGTGCTTAATTTGGCCAATCAACGGTCAGTAGTATAATAATATACTAAGAGTGCTAGAGGTAGAAAATATATATGAAAATTGGTGCCTTCGTCCCATTGAACATTATATGGAGGGAGGAATGAGGCTAGTATGGACTGTGTTGGCACCTTATGCAGACTAATCACCAGTTGAGAGTAAGTAATTAAAATAATTTGTATTACAAAAATGTATATATATATAGAAATTTTTACATTTCATAGAAACAATGGTAATTTCGTGACATTCAATGATTTATACCATTACAATCAATGGGGAATAATGCAACTGTACATACATAATATTCGCGCTCTACATGTTTCACGCTATGATTCAACAACAGAATCCGCTTCTTCAGGAGCTATATATGTATAGGTTTTCGAAGTACATATGAAAAAATTGTATTGTCACGTAACTATGAAAGAGGAAACATAATGAATAACATAATCATGGATATAAAAAATAAACATTTCAAATATCAAAACAGCCAGGCTACTACCAGACCATGAAAGCAGAGCCCCAAACATACATTCTTACCGTCGGTGCTAGACCAAAGGTGGCCAAAACGCGGACCAAAATTCCGGTTGTGTCATATGGGGTTAGTGACCCCACTGAGGACACAGAAACAGGAGGTATGGGTAATCTGAAATTATTTAAAATATTGTGTGAATATAGAATGTCTGTAGACCAGGCCAAACAAAGGTGGCTACATAAGATAAACATTAAATTTCAAATATGAATATCACCAACCTCCTGGGAGGACACATCCACTACCATCCCACGAATAAACGGCATAAAGATGGAATTATATAGAGAAAATTCGGATCGATATTGGGCCCCTCATATTGTGGACGGAGTCTCTACAAGGTATGAATAATATATGTTAGGGAAGTAGTGGGACGGATATGTGCATCGTGCACATGCATTCATGCGTGCATGGGCACAGTCACACATATATAAAGAAAAGGCATATATATACCTTGAAAATCCTAGACAGGTAGATACCAAGTTCCTATTTAACGGAATTATTTTGAAGGATCGCTGTAGTATATGACGGTGATCTGTGGGTGAATTTGTGTACATAAAGTGCCTAATTATAATTTAAAAACAAATATGAAATATAAATGCATATTTGATCAATGTGATTGGTAGGAATCCATGATGAAGAAAGCAAAAGGAGTGAAGAAAAGAAAAGATAAAAAACAAAAAGAAAGAAAAGAAGAGAAAAACAGAAATAGGGAGGAAAAGGGAAAGGGAAAGGGAAAGGGGGGGGGAGGGGGGGAAGTTGAGGTGATGAAACAATGGGGAAAGCAGGTATATAGAGTGAAGGAAAAGGTGAAGGAAAGCAGGAAGGAAGGAAGGAGGGGGGAAGGGGAAAGGGGAGGGGGGAGGGGGGGATGGTGAGGTGATAAAGCAATGGGGAAAACAGGTGTATGGAGTGAAGGACAAGGGGAAGGAAAGCAGGAAAGAAGGAGGGAGGGAAAAGGGGGGGGGAAAGGCAGAAAAAACAAAGGGAAGGAAGAAATAGAAAGAAAAAGAAGGAGAAAAGTAAATACAAGGAAACAAAACCTTAGTATATAATGTGAAAAGGTGAATAAATGCTGCAAATGCAGACAGTGATAGATATAGTGTACTACACAGAAAGGCAGGGAAAAAAGAGCTGCTGTAATTACCATATCAAATTCTCTAGTGCTATTAGCAAGTGGAATAAATCTTTTTAAAAAAGAAGCAGAGAATCCAAAGGACTGTTTAAATCAGCCTTCCCGGGTAGGGAGGGAATCTGTAATGATAATGGTATAATCAGGGATCTGTCTGTATCATTCTGTTCATTATCTCTACAAAGAAAAGTAGAAACGGTCACTTACTTAGTATGCCTGTGGGATGAATATGGATGTGTCCTCCAAGCACAGCACACAGCTGATTATCAGCTGTTGTTGCTGTTTTTAAATGCAGAGAGATCCCGCCCGCCGACGCTAGCATTGCGTCTGGCGTCATTAGTCAAGTCACGTGGTGCGCGTGTGTCAAAAGACACACGCGCAATGTCCTGAACGGTGGATACGTCAGAACGCTCCACCATATGGACAATTTGTGCCCCATGCACGAAATGGTGTGCAGGGGCATATCCACGTGACTCGCAGGTGTCACTGCATAAAACCGGAAACGATCCGCATCAAGGCCGTCAATGATACAGGACCCGGATCGATGCATGGACCACCATGAAGAAGAAGAAGGGAAGACTGTAGAATTTGAGGCCCGGATCCCTCCTAGTGTCCAGTCAGTGGATGTACAATCCACTTATGTCAAACACTGCACTGGATCCGGGAGTGCGGTCTGGGAGAAACATACCTGGGTGACATAATATAAATATCATTGTGATATAATAATCATAGCAGAAAATTTAATCATAAATGTTTTTGATAAAAAACATATATATTAACCTGGTTTACTTAAAACATAATTTGCCTTACAATCAGCGCTACATAAACTGTATAGATCAGCAAGGGATCTATAAGGATTGACAGTTTGTCTTATACAAGGAAAAGAACACAGAAACAGAGGAAACAAACATAATAGATATGACGATGAATATGAACGTAAAAAACATACATGAACACAGTCATAAATATAAATATAAATCTAAAAGTACATGAAAAATATATATAAATATATATATAATATATAGTATATATAAAAAGTAAACCAAAAATAAACCAAAAATAAATAAATAAATAAAGACAAAAAACAAAAAGCAAAAAGCAAGAACAAATAACGAAAAATAGACAAAAAATAGACAGAGGAGGATATCAATACAGAGGAAAATGAGGATATGATAACTCTTATAAAAAGGGTTTATACGAGTTAACTTAATTTATTCCTGGTGGTGTCATGGCATTTAGCCATTCTATCCAGAGGGTTTCGCATTGCAAAATAATTTTATCCCAGTTGCCCCCCCTGGGGTTTATGGGTATTGTTTCCAGCACAAAAAAACTTATTGTCCTGGTACTGTACCTATGATATAGGCCAATGTGTCTTGTTATAGCGTGATTGGTCCTCTCACGCCAATACGTCACTTCCGGTTCCTTGGTTCTGAGCAGTGGAACGCACGCCACTACACACCGCTGCTCGGATAGACTCAGGGACCAAGTGCGGGACTTTCAAATCTCCTACCTTCTGCAGCCGTAGGCAGCAAAGGCTATTAGATTTTTGCTTTGCTTTTTTACTTTATTTTGGATGTCTTTTATCTTGGATGTTTTACTATTTTAAATAAAAACTGGATCACGCTATGGTGGCTCCTGTTCTTTTCTCCTGAGGAACACTACCATAAACCGGTACAGCCAGCCCAGGGATGCATAGGAACCCCAGGACCAGGAGAGATACATCACACCATTCCAAGCCACAGAACCACTTACCTACATGCTGTGTACCCCTGCACGGGTTTCATCTTCTGGTGAGTAGGGTATCTTGAGGGGGAGCACAAGTGTCACCTGGATCGTGCTAAATGCATGGACTCACACAAAAGTCACCTGCTGAATTGTTCCCGATTGGATAGTTTTCAAACTGTTGGGACAAAATATATACCTTATCGTATGACTGATCTGGATTTCAATACACAGTTGTATGGTGGACTCTTGAAACTTTAACATTGGAAATTTCACATTTCTTCACTTGATTGTCTATTTCATTTATTTTGTTTAATACTGGGAATTTTTATTCCTTTCTTCACTTGATTGTTCACTTTATTATTTATTTTATGCACTACAATAGTTTATTATACTACTGACCGTTGATTGGCCAAATTAAGCACGGGGGTCTGTTACCCCTTTTTCTGTCACCCACACAGTGGCCTAAAAACATATGTATTCATGCACTTAGCACTTTGTGACTCACACACATGATATACTATCAACTTATCCTATAACATAAAAAACCTGGGGTCAGGGAGAGGTAACTGCTGACCCTCCCACTACTATTTTTGGACATTTGGTAACAATTTCCAATTGTTCTAGTACTTTTATCTGGTTTTATACGGAATTTCATTCTCACTTATATAACCCTTACCCCCTACTTGGGAGCGCCACATACCCCACACATAAATCAATCATTTATTATAGCCCTTGTGTACAAGGGCCTTACGGGGAGGCAGCAGCCCAATACATATAGTCCTAAGCGCAGGTTCCTTCTAATTATATATACTCTTCATAGCAATGTTTTGGTAAAGTTAGCATGCGGCAACATAGCATTGTTTTTATAAGACTTTACAACAACAGCGTGCCAAGCTGAGAATCACTACTTTAGTAAAACAAGTCAAAACACAGCTGCTTGCAATTATTCTCATAAACAGTAGAGATAAATCCTCACAGTGCATACTAGCACATTATGCCTTTACCTTGCAAGTACAAAAAAAAATATGCCCAGCAGTTTACTACCACCTTAAGGGGCAAGGTGAGCAAATTGTCACTCCACTACACTTACACACTGTTGTGCTTCAGCTTAGTCAATTTGGCATACAACCCTGTATTTTATTTAAGAAAACCCACCTGCCTGTGTGTGTGTGTCTGCACAGTTTGGACTATTCTACCTAGATATGTTAAATTACCACCTTGCTGCTGGTCAGTTTTTTCAGAATTGTCTTCTGGACAGTATGCTTTTATTTCTAGTGTAACAAAACACCTTTGTCTAAGCCTTTTGGTTCTTCAAAGTGCTCACAAAAAACTGCCCTTCTGCTAGTCATTTTTTTCCCAATGGTCTACTAGATGATAAAATTGACTTTCTATTGTAGCAAAACACCTGCCTTACTTATGTTTCCACATTTTAGCCTATTCTCCCTGGCTGCATTTCTACACTGTCCTGGTACTGTGGAGAGGGTGTTTTTATTGTTTCTACATTTTTTTTGTTCAAAGGATGCAGTCAGGTGCTGTTAAAAAGGTAACAACGGTCAACAACAACTTAAAAACGAACAACCTAAATTAATTAAGTTTTACAGATGTTCCCTAAAATACTTTTTGTGTGTACAGATCTTTGCACACCGGCAGGGTATATATGAAAATATACCCCAGAACTGCAATTAAAAGAACTCAAGCATATTTTACATGGCATTACATGGAAATCTTCTTTTATTTTAATTGCTAGCTTTCATGAATAAATCAGCTAGTGATTCATACTGTATATACAGGTCCTTGTTTGGGCACTCTGTGTTATAGGATGATAATGCTCTGCCTTACTTACAAGCTCTAGCCTATTAACCACCCTGTCTAATGCTCTCCCAAAGGAATACACATTGTCCATGCATATTCCACTGTTGACACCATTTTGAAAAAAGTAATGTGAATAAAAAAGGTATTTTAGCCAACAGTAAGTTGGAAATATGCCCTGTGAAAAAACATATGTAGCCTGCTATCACTGTAGTACATGAGGACAGGGACAGGCTGTAAAGTTGCTGGAGGACATCTACAGCATTAGAATGTAGAGATGTACAGAACTATTCGCCGGCGAACAGTTCCCGGCGAACATAGCTTGTTCGCCGCGGCCGGCGAACATATGCGATGTTCGGTCCGCCCCCTATTCATTATCATTGAGCAAACTTTGACCCTGTACCTCACAGTCAGCAGACACATTCCAGCCAATCAGCAGCATACCTTCCCTCCCAGACCCTCCCACCTCCCGGACAGCATCCATTTTAGATTCATTCTCAAGCTGCAGTCTTAGCGAGAGGAGGGACAGTTTAGCTGCTGCTTATTTTATAGGGAAAGCTAGGCTAGGCAAGTGTATTCAGTGTTCACTCCACTCCTGAAAGACTCATCTGATCTCTGCTGTAAGCACAGCGTCCTGACAGCACCCCAAAAAGCCCTTTTTAGGGCTGGTAAAACACCAGTCTGCTTTTTTTTTTTCCTGGACAGCATCTATTTTAGATTCAGTCTGTACTTAAGCTGCAGTGTTAGCCAGAGGAGGGACAGTTTAGCTGCTGCTGATTTTATAGGGAAAGCTATAGGCAAGTGTATTCAGTGTTCACTCCACTCCTGAAAGACTCATCTGATCTCTGCTGTAAGCACAGCGTCCTGACAGCACCCCAAAAAGCCCTTTTTAGGGCTGGTAAAACACCAGTCTGCTTTTTTGTTTTTTCCTGGACAGCATCTATTTTAGATTCAGTCTGTACTTAAGCTGCAGTGTTAGCCAGAGGAGGGACAGTTTAGCTGCTGCTGATTTTATAGGGAAAGCTATAGGCAAGTGTATTCAGTGTTCACTCCACTCCTGAAAGACTCATCTGATCTCTGCTGTAAGCACAGCGTCCTAACAGCACCCCAAAAAGCCCTTTTTAGGGCTGGTAAAACACCAGTCTGCTTTTTTGTTTTTTCCTGGACAGCATCTATTTTAGATTCAGTCTGAACTTAAGCTACAGTGTTAGCCAGAGGAGTGACAGTTTAGCTGCTGCTGATTTTATAGGGAAAGCTAGGCTAGGCCAGTGTATTCAGTGTTCACTCCACTCCTGAAAGACTCATCTGATCTCTGCTGTAAGCACAGCATCCTGACAGCACCCCAAAAAGCCCTTTTTAGGGCTGGTAAAACACCAGTGTGCTTGTTTTTTTTTCTGGACAGCATCTATTTTAGATTCAGTCTGAACTTAAGCTACAGTGTTAGCCAGAGGAGGGACAGTTTAGCTGCTGCTGATTTTATTGGGAAAGCTAGGCTAGGCCAGTGTATTCAGTGTTCACTCCACTCCTGAAAGACTCATCTGATCTCTGCTGTAAGCACAGCGTCCTGACAGCACCCCAAAAAGCCCTTTTTAGGGCTGGTAAAACACCAGTCTGCTTTTTTGTTTTTTCCTGGACAGCATCTATTTTAGATTCAGTCTGTACTTAAGCTACAGTGTTAGCCAGAGGAGGGACAGTTTAGCTGCTGCTGATTTTATAGGGAAAGCTATAGGCAAGTGTATTCAGTGTTCACTCCACTCCTGAAAGACTCATCTGATCTCTGTTGTAAGCACAGCGTCCTGACAGCACCCCAAAAAGCCCTTTTTAGGGCTGGTAAAACACCAGTCTGCTTGTTTTTTTTTTCTGGACAGCATCTATTTTAGATTCAGTCTGAACTTAAGCTACAGTGTTAGCCAGAGGAGGGACAGTTTAGCTGCTGCTGATTTTATAGGGAAAGCTAGGCTAGGCCAGTGTATTCAGTGTTCACTCCACTCCTGAAAGACTCATCTGATCTCTGCTGTAAGCACAGCGTCCTGACAGCACCCCAAAAAGCCCTTTTTAGGGCTGGTAAAACACCAGTCTGCTTTTTTGTTTTTTCCTGGACAGCATCTATTTTAGATTCAGTCTGAACTTAAGCTACAGTGTTAGCCAGAGGAGGGACAGTTTAGCTGCTGCTGATTTTATAGGGAAAGCTAGGCTAGGCCAGTGTATTCAGTGTTCACTCCACTCCTGAAATACTCATCTGATCTCTGCTGTAAGCACAGCGTCCTGACAGCACCCCAAAAAGCCCTTTTTAGGGCTGGTAAAACACCAGTCTGCTTGTTTTTTTTTTCTGGACAGCATCTATTTTAGATTCAGTCTGAACTTAAGCTACAGTGTTAGCCAGAGGAGGGACAGTTTAGCTGCTGCTGATTTTATAGGGAAAGCTAGGCTAGGCCAGTGTATTCAGTGTTCACTCCACTCCTGAAAGACTCATCTGATCTCTGCTGTAAGCACAGCGTCCTGACAGCACCCCAAAAAGCCCTTTTTAGGGCTGGTAAAACACCAGTCTGCTTTTTTGTTTTTTCCTGGACAGCATCTATTTTAGATTCAGTCTGTACTTAAGCTACAGTGTTAGCCAGAGGAGGGACAGTTTAGCTGCTGCTGATTTTATAGGGAAAGCTATAGGCAAGTGTATTCAGTGTTCACTCCACTCCTGAAAGACTCATCTGATCTCTGCTGTAAGCACAGCGTCCTGACAGCACCCCAAAAAGCCCTTTTTAGGGCTGGTAAAACACCAGTCTGCTTGTTTTTTTTTCTGGACAGCATCTATTTTAGATTCAGTCTGAACTTAAGCTACAGTGTTAGCCAGAGGAGGGACAGTTTAGCTGCTGCTGATTTTATAGGGAAAGCTAGGCTAGGCCAGTGTATTCAGTGTTCACTCCACTCCTGAAAGACTCATCTGATCTGTGCTGTAAGCACAGCGTCCTGACAGCACCCCAAAAAGCCCTTTTTAGGGCTGGTAAAACACCAGTCTGCTTGTTTTTTTTCCCCGGCACAGTAGCTTACATAAAAAAAACCACAACAGTTTTGACTGCAGTAGATGAGCAGTCAGTTGCCTGCCAGCGTGTGTGTCAGACCTACAGTGTCTACTGTGCCAACTTCTGCCAGTGCACAGTGCCACTCATATCTGGTGTCACAGTAGCTTGCACGCATAGTACAACTAAACTAATCTAAAAAAAATGACAGGCAGAGGCAGGCCACCCCGCAGGGGCTGTCGTGGTCGTGGTGCTGTGATTCCCTTTGGCCCAAGAATAATGCCCAGTGTTCAGGGGCCACATACCCTGAACTCGAAAAGTTCTGAGGACATAGTTGACTGGCTAACACAGGACAGCCAATCTTCTACAGCTTCCGCTCGGAACCTTGACGCACCATCCTTCTCCAGCTCAGCTTTGGGCACCTCTCAAGTTCCCACTCGCCCGCCTGCCGCCACCACCAACACTAGCACCACAGTTGCTTCACTTGATCTGTCAGAGGAGTTATTTACACATGAGTTGGAAGAAATGAGTGATGCGCAAACATTATTGCCAGAGGATGTAGATAAAAGGGATATGTCTCAGTCAGGCAGCATTACACACATGGATGTACGGTGTGATGATGATGATGTTGTACCCGCTGCTGCTTCCTTTGCTGAGTTGTCAGATACAAGTGAAGCGGTTGATGATGACGATGTGGATGTCACGTGGGTGCCCGCTCGAAGAGAAGAAGAACAGGGGGAAAGTTCAGATGGGGAGACAGAGAGGAGGAGGAGACGAGTTGGAAGGAGGGGTAGGTCGTCGCAAGGAGCTAGTGGCACAGTCAGACAGCATGTATCGGCACCCGGGGTCAGCCAGACAGCACGCCAATCAACGCATGCTGTTGCCACCACCAGAATGCCGCCATTGCAAAGCTCAGCAGTGTGGCATTTTTTTTGTGTGTCTGCCTCTGATAACAGCGATGCCATTTGCAACCTGTGCCAAAAGAAACTGAGTCGTGGGAAATCCAACACCCACCTAGGCACAACTGCTTTGCGAAGGCACATGATCTCACATCACAAACGCCTATGGGATCAACACATGATGACGAGTACAAGCAGCACACAAGCTCAAAGCCACCATCCTCCTCCTGGTCCAGCATCTTCAGCCACGTCAACCACTGCTGTCCTCCTTGCCCCCTCTCAACCATCTGACACTACGTCTCTCGCCTTGAGCAGTTCATGCTCATCTGCCCACAGTCAGGTGTCTGTCAAGGACATGTTTGAGCGTAAGAAGCCAATGTCACAGAGTCACCCCCTTGCCCGGCGTCTGACAGCTGGCTTGTCGGAACTCTTAGCCCGCCAGCTTTTACCATACAAGCTGGTGGAGTCTGAGGCCTTCAAAAAATTTGTAGCTATTGGGACACCGCAGTGGAAGGTACCCGGCCGAAATTTCTTTTCACAAAAGGCAATCCCCAACCTGTACTCTATTGTGCAAAAGGAAGTCATGGCATGTCTGGCACACAGTGTTGGGGCAAGGGTCCATCTGACCACTGATACCTGGTCTGCAAAGCACGGTCAGGGCAGGTATATCACCTACACTGCTCATTGGGTAAACCTGCTGACGGCTGCCAAGCATGTAATGCGTGGCTCTGCAGAGGAGTTGGTGGTGACACCACCACGACTTGCAGGCAGGCCTGCTGTCACCTCCTCTACTCCTCCTACTCCATCCTCTTCGATAACCTCCTCGGCTGAGTCCTCTTCTGCTTGCTCCACATCAACAGCACCCCCCCAGCTCCCCAGGGGCTATTCCACATCCCGGATACGACAGTGTCACGCTGTCTTGGGGTTGACTTGCCTGAAAGCAGAGAGTCACACCGGACCAGCACTCCTGTCCGCCCTGAACGCACAGGTGGATCAGTGGCTGACTCCGCACCAACTGGAGATCGGCAAAGTGGTGTGTGACAACGGAAGCAATTTGTTGGCGGCATTGAATTTGGGCAAGTTGACACATGTGCCGTGCATGGCACATGTGTTAAATCTGATTGTACAACGCTTTGTGCATAAGTACCCAGACTTACAGGATGTCCTCAAGCAGGCCAGGAAGGTGTGTGGCCATTTCAGGCGTTCCTACACAGCCATGGCGCACTTTTCAGATATCCAGCGGCGAAACAACATGCCAGTGAGGCGCTTGATTTGCGACAGCCCGACACGTTGGAATTCAACACTCCTAATGTTCGACCGCCTGCTCCAACAAGAAAAAGCCGTCAACGAGTATTTGTATGACCGGGGTGCTAGGACAGCCTCTGCGCAGCTGGGAATTTTTTTGCCACGTTACTGGACACTCATGCGCAATGCCTGTAGGCTCATGCGTCCTTTTGAGGAGGTGACAAACCTAGTCAGTCGCACTGAAGGCACCATCAGCGACATCATCCCATTTGTTTTCTTCCTGGAGCGTGCCCTGCGAAGAGTGCTGGATCAGGCCGTAGATGAGCGTGAAGAGGAAGAGGAAGAGTTGTGGTCACCATCACCACCACCAGAAACAGCCTTATCAGCATCGCTTGCTGGACCTGCGGCAACGCTGGAAGAGGAGTCTGAGGAAGAGGAGTCAGAGGAGGAATGTGGCTTTGAGGAGGAGGAGGAAGACCAACCACAGCAGGCATCCCAGGGTGCTCGTTGTCACCTATCTGGTACCCGTGGTGTTGTACGTGGCTGGGGGGAAGAACAGACCTTCAGTGAGATCAGTGAGGACGAGGAACAGGACATGAGTAGCTCAGCATCCAACCTTGTGCAAATGGGGTCTTTCATGCTGTCGTGCCTGTTGAGGGACCCTCGTATAAAAAGGCTGAAGGAGAACGACCTGTATTGGGTGGCCACGCTACTAGACCCCCGGTATAAGCAGAAAGTGCCAGAAATGTTACCGAATTACAGGAAGACGGAAAGGATGCAGCAGTTCCAAAATAAATTAAAAAGTATGCTTTACACAGCGTATAAGGGTGATGTCACAGCACAACGGGAATCTAACAGGGGAAGAGGTGAAAGTAATCCTCCTCCTACCACGACCATGCCGGCAAGGACAGGACGCTTTACAGACGTATTGTTGATGGAGGACATGCGGAGCTTTTTAAGTCCTACGCATCGCCACAGCCCTTCGGGGTCCACCCTCAGAGAACGACTCGACCGACAGGTAGCAGACTACCTCGCCTTAACTGCAGATATCGACACTCTGAGGAGCGATGAACCCCTTGACTACTGGGTGTGCAGGCTTGACCTGTGGCCTGAGCTATCTCAATTTGCGATAGAACTTCTGGCCTGCCCCGCTTCAAGTGTCCTTTCAGAAAGGACCTTCAGTGCAGCAGGAGGTATTGTCACTGAGAAGAGAAGTCGCCTAGGTCAAAAAAGTCTAGATTACCTCACCTTTATTAAGATGAATGAGGCATGGATCCCGAAGGGACTGACAGTGGGCGATACATTTGACTAAAAAAGGCCTGATGAGATGAGCTGCCTTGGTCTAAAAATGGTCCACAAGCCGCAATGTTTTAGGGCACTTTCTGCCTGAAAAACATAATTTTTTCTGGCCGCTGCTACAGCAGCGGCTGCAACAATACCTAATTTTACAGGCATGTGTACATGCCTAATTTTTCTGGCCTCTGGTGCTGCACTGTGGCTGCAAAAAAAACAAACAAAAAAACACATACCTGTGTCAATTCCCCTTCGTGATCATTACCTTGTTGTGGTGAAGGGGCTTGCATATCACAATGAAGCGACCACCTCTATGAGTGTGTTGGCAATGGCGTTGTTGGCACACCCCAGATGGTAAGGTCGTTGCTTCATTGTGAACAGACCAAAAGCGATCGGCTTGATAATTTTGCATAGAAAAAACATAAATTTTCTTTGTGATCATCTAAGGTGATCATTAAAGCCTTGCGGTTGTGCAAATGGACTGTTTGCAGTTGTTTGCGGTGCGTTAAACGGGGAGTTTGGTCTGTCCGAGTTTGGTCTGTCACTGTGAAGCGGGCGTAACCCTTACACTACCTGATCGATACAACATCATACCTGATGTTTTAAAGCACGTTATTCCAAACACATTAGGAATGTTAGGTGATTTATGCCCTTTATGGATTAAAACCCGACTCTGCGTCAACTACGTAATTTTCCATGGGAGTTTTGCCATGGATCCCCCTCCGGCATGCCACAGTCCAGGTGTTAGTCCCCTTGAAACAACTTTTCCATCACTATTGTGGCCAGAAAGAGTCCCTGTGGGTTTTAAAATTCGCCTGCCTATTGAAGTCTATGGCGGTTCGCCGGGTTCGCCCGTTCGCGAACATTTGCGGCAGTTCGCGTTCGCCGTTCGCGAACGGAAAATTTTATGTTCGCGACATCACTATTAGAATGTAACAGAGAATAAAAAAAAGTAAAAAGCCTCCCCTCTCCTTACCCCCCAATTCTCCAAGATACAAAGCATTTTGCTACCTACATGACATTAGGCAAGGGTTTACATCTACGTTAACAGACCTGTCAGTTCCTACATACCCTTCACTAATATTTCTCTATGCAGTTTGTTAGCAGCACTTCCTATGTTTTGCCTTTTTCAGCTAAAGTGCATTGTCAATATGGCTGTGACCTCACCCCTTTATAATGGAGTGGCTGGTTAATCAAAAAGCCCCCCTTTTTGACCATTATAAGTAATTTGACCTAAGCCCAAAATCCTGCATTATTTCACTGGGTCCACAAACCTCAAACACACCCAATTCTCCACAAACCTATGGTCACAGCAAATCTAAACCTCTTTGCTGATGCAGTATTATGGAAGATTGCTGTTTTGATTTTGTTTTATTTTCATTTTAAAATAAAATGTGAGGGCCAGGCCTGAGACACCACTGCCTTCTCAAAGACTTGCACAAGAGACAGTCATCCTGTGTATAGCAGCATTGCGTTTGTGTATTATGTGAAAAGAAAATAACTTTCCACTATTACCTGACCTGTGGTTAGAGCTTTTAGCCTTGTACACACTACTAGTATTTTTGTTTAATCCAGCTCAGGTCAGAGCCGCTGCACTAATAATCTGATGTTAGCACAGCGATTTCCCCTGCTGTGCTATTGTGTTCTGACAGAGGGACGGCCTCCACCAGAACACTCCGGTCAGCACTCCTGTCAGCGCTCTCCAGCAACCTTTATTTCGCCATGCCCCTTGGACATAAGCCGGCCGAATGGCTGACTTCTGGTAAAACCGACTCCAGTACACACACCCCAAATGTTGGCCGGTTTCTATTGAACCAGCCGATGCCGCCGGATATTTGGCCTGTGTGTACTAGGCTTTACTTTCACAGGCATATAAACTATATTACAAAAAGTATTGGGACATCTGACTTTACATGCACATGAAATTTAATGGCATCCCAGTCTTAAGCCCTGTACACACGATCGGTTTTACAGATGAAACCCGTCCGATGGATTTTTTTCATCGGACAAACCGATCTTGTATGGGACCCATCGGTCTTTTTTCCATCGGTTTTAGAAAAAAGAACATGTTTTAAAATTTTCCGATAGATCAAAAACCGATAGAAAATTCCGATCGTCTATGGGCAAGTCCATCGGATAAAAAACCCACGCATGCTCAGACTGAATTAGGAGACAGGAGCGCTCGTTCTGGTAAAACTAGCGTTCCTAATGGAGAGAGCACATTCGTCATTCTGCAAGTTATTGCCTCGTTTAATGCAGCGCATTGTTTTTTGCTTTAGAATGGTGTTTAAAATTTCGTTTTTGCTGCATATCTTTATTACGAGTTCTGACAAACTTATGTCTTTCTTGTTTTTTGTGATCTTCTCAATAATTTGATTTATTCTTAAAGGCAGACCTCACAAATTTAAAAAAAGATTTAGAATCCTTTTTTTGGGGGGGGGCTTTTTTTTTGGGTGTCAATTTCTCACAACAACATATGTTTCTTTTATTTTTCCCTCATGGAGGTTGGTGTCCCTTGTTATTAATTCCACATTTTATTTATGAAATGTTATTGCTACTCCCAATAAAAACACATCATGCAAGTATTTTGGCTGAAATCAAATCTCCATTTATTCTGGCAAAATATAAAATAAAAAACGATGGGCAACAAAATCGAAAATTAGTGGAAAATATGAAGTCATTGGACCCCAAAGGCAGACATGACTATGATGAACAATAAGATAAACAACATAATGAAATCAGGAGCAGCAGCCAAAGACATACATCATCCCAAGCTGTGGTACTCAATCAAACTGCAACTTCTGGAAGAGCAGCTCGAAGCCAGGGAATCACCTTCTGCTCTTCCCTGTACACTTCCCTCCACGCTTCCCTGCAGTGTTCCCTCCATGCCTCTCTGCAACATTCCCTCCACGGCCCCGTCCACGCACCCTTGCAGGCCGTGCCACTGTGGGTGGTAATTTGGCAGGAGGAGGAGGAGAAGGAGGAGAAGGATTGGCCTGATGCGAGAGATGGGTGGCCTCAGTCAGCTGTCCCCTCCCCCCATGTGTACGGCTGTGTATATAATGTGCTCGCAGAGGGCACGTTGTCCCGCCTCCATTTGGACTAATTTGTCCGTGAGGTACGTACTAAACCCCACCACAGGGTTGAGGGGGGCCCTCATGATGGCAGCAGCGTCACGGATCATTTTGAGTGACTCCACCTCCACCTGTGTCATCCTATGATTTTTTTTAGGTCTGATGTGGAGGGGAGCCACTTGTGACACTGTGCTGCCACTAGGCCTGGGGACCTGCTGAGTCCCACTTGGCCCTGCCTCCTCCTGGCTGACACTCACCCCTGCCTCCTCCTGCCTGCCACATTCCTGTGCCTCTTCCTCCTGGCTGGCCTCATCCTGTGTAGAAAAAAGGCACATAGTTAGATATTTTGGGGAATCAATCTCACACAATTTTGATCTCATGACTGGTGCAATTTGCTTGTTTTAAAAATAGAAACAAGTTTCATTCTGTCCCCGTTCTTTTTAGATACTTTAACAATCATTTATGTCCCCGTTTAGTACTTTGAGGCCAATAATTATGTTCTAAAATACTATACCTGGCTGAAGATGTGAAGATCCGGCTCTTCAAGCACAGGTGGCTCCTCCTCCCCCTCTGCAGGGGTGGAGGGAAGGGTGGAAGGAACGCTGGAGGGAAGGGTGGAAGGAACGCTGGAGGGAAGGGTGGAAAGAAGGGTTGAGGGAAGGCCGGAAATTGATTCCCTGGCCTCAATCTGGTCTTCCAGAAATTGCAGATGCTTGTAGTACCACAGCTTGGGCTGTACTACATCGTCTGCTGCTGCTCCTGATCTCATCCAAGCGTGGTATTCTGTGTATTTTTTTTTATATGCATTCCGCATATTGTTTATCTTATTGTTCATCATACTGTAGTCTGCCTCTGGGAACCAGGGCTTCATATAATCCGCTAATTTTTGAATTGTTGCCCGACGTACAACCCTCTTGTGGTAAGCTGGATGTTTAAGTTCCCAGAGGTTGCGGAGTTCTTTATATTTTTAGATAAAAACCAACATGATCTCTGGCTCACGTCGTTTATGCATTGTAGACTGTCTGCAAGTTCAAAACACATAAAAAAACATGAGAGGTCAGATTCCATTCTCCTCAACTTATGCCAATATTGGCCTTTACAATCATGAACCATTATAGGCCACTGCAGGCCCAAGTTCCCTTCTTACCTTAGTTGTGGTCTTTTCTGGACTTCCGTTCGTTCTTACTCCGCGCAACCCTAATAACTTCATTCCCATTTTATACCCTGCGCATGCGTGTAACTCCGCCCGCTTCGCCCGCCCATGACGGTCTTTTCCTGCATTTCCCCACCCCTTCACGTTCGGTGTACAGTGGTATACGACGACATGTCGGTGACACAGGTGGCTTCTTTATTAGAAAGTACCGACGAGGAAAGCCGGGAGGCGGGAACGTCCCGATCCAGGAATAAAAGATACAAGGCGACTAATATGTCATTTGCTGAGATGGCAGAGATGGTGGACATCCTGCGGAGGAAAGATTACGATGGGAAGCATGGGCCATACGACACCCCTAATCTCAGGAAGTCGCAAATAATGGACAAAGTGGCGAGGACTCTCTATCAGAAATATGGGGTCAGGAGATCCAAGGAGCAGCTCCGTAAAAGGTGGTCTGACCTGAAGCTGAGGGAGCCGGAGCAGTATAGGAAGCTTATCAAAAGCATTGAAAAAAGTAAGCTTTTATTTTGACTGTGTTCTTTCACATTGTAATATTTATTCTTGCATGTTTTGCTCTATGTGCTTGGCTTGACTGGTTTCACATTTGCAAATGGCAACTTTTATGTTAAGTTGAGTGTCCACTTATTTGGTAATGTTTCGTAGTAAACACTTGATCGTCTTCCCAAAAACATGTTTGGCACATATCCACGTAAACCACATGTGGTCATGCCTCATTTTAATAAAACAAAGTTTCCTACACATTTTTGGCTAGATGATGTGTTGTAAGTAACGTAAAATGTGAATGAAAGGCTAAACTGGATATTGGGTAAAGGAGATGACACTCAAGCAGTTGGTTACACATCTTTTTGCTCAGGAGCAATATACTATAGTGTGGGCCACATGACCAAATTTTTAAGGGTGTCACTCACAGGTGCTCCAGTGGATACCTTGGTGGTTCTCCAAGTGTGTTTTTATGCCCCTAAAAAAAAAGCATGCAGCTTAGTCGAGTTCTCAAGATCTCATGTGTTCATCTTGGAACTCAGGTACCAAATATCAATTGCACCCCACTTCCAATCAATGTATACAATTTGTGCCCTCAAATCTCTGTGTGCTAAAGGATACCTTTTTTTTCCGTTCCCATGGGGAGAGGAGACTGGGAGGACACCAATCTGAGGAGACGAGGAAGCACAGACCACATAAACACCCCCAAGATTCCAAAGCACCCCAAGATCAGCATGTTGAGGAAGCGGGGGTGGAGGAAGGATAGGTGGAACTTATCACCACAACAGGTCAGTGTCTGTCACCACAACTTCAAGGTAAATACAGATGTAGGCCTGCATATTTCTAAATGTTTTTTGTTTTTTTTTAGGGGATGAACGTGGTGGTGTGTCAGGAACTCCAAATCCTCCATTCTTGAGTGCTAGTGCCAAAATAATTATTCAATAAATAATGGAATGTAGTAGCGAAATGGACATTATGGGAAATAGAATTAATGTGATTGAGCAAAAATATAAAAACATTATAGATATTTTGGGGCAAATAGTCTGACCCCCCCCCTGTTTTTTTTTCTTTTTCCCTAAAAAATTTGCACTGGTATTCCCACCAGCCCAAATGTGAAGATGCACACAGTGACTCAACATGTGCTATCTGCCGTCACAGGATATCTATGTCCCTGTTTTGGGGGTGCAACCTCTTCCTCCCTACTCAAGTAGGTGAGAGGAAGGGTTTGCACACCCAAAGCTTGTATTCCGCCATATGGATTGCCGTCCCACCGCTGGGCAAATTGATCAGCCACAGTCTGCCATTCCTGTGGTGTGCAAGGAAACTGTGGAGTCAAACAAAAATAATACATTAGTACGTTTTCAGTTTACAGTGCAAACAGATTACACAAAGACATTGTTGACCAACATCAGGCTAACATTATTATTTAAGGGAGGATTTCATGCCCAAAAAAGAAGGCTCACTTAGCAGATGACTCACCCCCGCTGAGGGGACATTAGAAAATATTCTAAGGGGAGGGGTGTTTGAGGTGATTTTGGGGGCACAAAATAAAGGTTCTACCACTCTGCTGAACTTGAATGAGAACTAAAACATTTGTACACATTTTAGGGGGGGGAGGGGTGCAAAACTACGATGGCACTGACCCAAAAAAAACGGGAGTAAAAAACTAGGCTTGCTGTGTTTGGGCCCAGGATATCATGCTGGAGAGGTTAGTGAAGGGAAATAGGCATGTAGGCCCCAAAAATGGCCATTAGAGGTAAAAACATGCATGGTGAAAATGGGGAAATTCCCAGGATATTACAAACAGGCAAATTTGGGAAGGAGGAAAGAAATAAAATACATTAGCAAACAATCCAAACATATAATGCGATGTTAAAGTAGCAAACTTACCTTCATATAGTCCTTCTGCAGGACCTGAATAATGGCAGAACACGTTTCAGGGATAATGATCCCCAGAGCCTGGGGGGAGATGCCTGTTGTGAACTTGTGGTCCTGCAAGCTTCTCCCAGTCGCCAGGTATCTCAACGTGGCAATAAGCCTCTGTTCGGCAGTGATGGCCTGGCGCATCACAGTGTCCTGCCTCGTGATATAGGGGGACAGCAAATCCAACAGACGGTGAAAAACGGGGTCCGTCATCCTGAGATAATTCCTGAAATCATCAGGATTATTCTCATGGATTTCCCGCAGCAGAGACATATGAGAGAATTGGTCCCGCTGGAGCAACCAATTCTTGGTCCATGAACTCCTCCTCACCCTGTTCACGGACTGAACTCGGGTTACAGTGTTAACCGCAACACCAAGTCCATAGCCAGCACGAGCTCGAGAACAAGAACGCACTTCAAACATTGTCTTAAACCAGTCGCCTGGTCAGAACAAACTCAAACAGAACGCACCGTGGAACAGCAAGGCCTGAGAAGAACGACCTGAAAAACAGTAAACGAACGGCCAAGAAGGCACTGTAAAGCAGTAACGACCTGACTGCATGCGCTGAATAACAAATATGAACCCACAAGCACAAACTGAACACCAGGAAACGATCTGCAAAGCACGGAGACTGAAAAGCGCGAATCGGCTCTCACCAAACTTTTACTAACATGCGGTAACACGAAATCAGCAAAAGCAGCCCAAGGTGTGGCGCCGTTAGATTTGAACCTCCCTTTTATAGCGCCGTCGTACGTGTTGTATGTTCCGTCGTTTTGTTGCCGTCGGTTTTTGGACTGATGTTGTGTGGCCAAGACTGATGAAAAACAGTTTCATCGGATTTCCGATGGACAAATCCATCGGACTAAAATCCATCGGAAATCCGATCGTGTGTACAGGGCTTCAGTCTGTAGGTTTCAATATTGAGCTTGTTATGTCTGATGAAAACCATGGACAGAGCTGCCTGATCACTACTCTGAATCATTTACGTGTGTATGTGTAAATTTCAACCTCAACCATCGTACTTTGAAAATAACAGGTTTTTAAAATAATGAAGCAAAGGAAATACCGTACTTTAACATTTTAACTGCATTTCTTTAGTCACTCTTAACCATCAGAAATAAAGAAAATATGCACAAAGTCCCAATTTTTTTTTTTTAAATGTATTTCTTTCTATTTCAGTCCATTAAAAACTGCCTATGTTTAAAAGTAGATGTGTCTGGGTGGGAATTACTGGATTCTGAATGCAAACTTGAAGTAGAGTGAAGACAGAAGGTTAGGAGGGATTTAAAGAAAAAAAAGTAGGGTACAAGGGAAAGAGTTGAGCAGTTCTCATTTCGTACCCTAGAGCCCAGAAACGACAGGTTGGTCTTTGCAAGAATGCAAAGCTTCAGTAGATTCACACATCTCCCAGTCTTCTTGTTGGATAGCTCCACAAACACTGTCTATGAAGACATCAACAGCAGTGAATACTAAGGAGATCCTGTAAAAGGAGCACGCCAGCAATACAGTTGACAGAGCTACAGGAATATAGATTTTACATGCATTTAAATGTAAACAGAAATATTTTCCTTTAATCCAAAGCCAAACGCATGTGTTCTTCCTATTTACATCTCACTGATGGTTAGGATAGCAAAACTGTATCTCGTATACTTTGAGGCTGACTTTCATGAGGTGGAACTGCTGGGTGCCCTGAATTTCAATGATCATCAAGGTTCAGACCTGACTCCTTCCTTGTAAGTCAGTGTTTTCATGAATATTGTTAGGAACTGTGAATTAAAAAAAAAGCCCATAAATGGATTTGAATTTAAATTTATTTACATGTGTTGTATTGTGTTATGCTTCACAGCTGTCTAATTTTCAGCTTTTTTGTTGTATTTGAAAAGTCTATTTGTGTATTCTATTTGTACCCATCCAGTTTTACATGATTTATGCTTTATGAATTATTCTCATACACTGTATCACATGAAAAATTAAATATTTAAAATCCCTTCCCACTGAACAGGCACAGGTACATTTATAGCGGTCGTTCAGCCCGTCTTCGGCAAAACAGTAATATTATAATCCAATGGCAATTTCGATATTTCTATAAAAAAAGGGTCAATAAAGATGATAAATTTGAGGAAAGGTCAATAAATGGAATAAAAGAACAATAATAAAAATATATTTGTTTATTTTCCAATGACTCTGCCTGAAATTTGCTATTTGTATTTTCTTAGGAATATTTTACTTGAGAAAAAAAAAAAGAAAATAATATTCTCCCCTGGGCAGGAATAGTTAAATAACAAACACAATTCTTGAAGGCTGTTTATTGCATATATATATGCGTCAAATACTCAAAATATGAGACATGCTGGACTGAATTTATCAGAAGAAGTTTGCATAATGATATTTATGTTTAAACAAATATATACTTGGTATAGTTTTCATTTTCATATACTGTTCTTGGAATTCTGCATAGATTTTTTTTCTATTCATAAAGAATTAAAGTCTTTGTTGAAACAGTTTTGTAATTTCCTGCTGTCATGTTGATTTCTGTGATGGGCAGTGATGCCACAACCAACCTCAAATAATAAAAAAAAAAAAACGATTTTGAATATAAAAACTAGATAAAATAAAAGTGTATGTACTGCTCCCAGCAAGCAATGAGAGGCATTCTTTTATTTTTAAAGCTGTTATAAAAAAAAAGCTTAATTTTGATTGCTTGCTATAGGAATTAGAGACACATAACATACAGGTTTACTTTCTTTTAAGATAAAACCCAGTGAAGACTTCCATTTTTAAAATAATGATGCAATACCTATTTCTAATATAGAGTTATTATATGCTATTCGATTACTTAGGGTGCAAGTATGCACATTGTAATTGTGGCCAAAATGATAGCAACACCCACTAACCCTAGTGCTTTAAATGGCCACAGCCTAGTTCAGACTACTCTATAGAAAAGTGCAGTGCACTTTAATAATAATATAATAAAAAGAAAAAATAAATACAAAATAAATACAGTTGCAAAAAAAAGTATGTGAACCCTTTTGGAATGATATGGATTTCTGCACAAGTTGGTCATAATATGTGATCTGATCTTCATCTAAGTCACAACAATAGACAATCACAGTCTGCTTAAACTAATAACACACAAGGAATTAAATGTTACCATGTTTTTATTGAACACACCGTGTAAACATTCACAGTGCAGGTGGAAAAAGTATGTGAACCCTTGGATTTAATAACTGTTCGAACCTCCTTTGGCAGCAATAACTTCAACCAAACGTTTCCTGTAGTTGCAGATCAGACGTGCACAACGGTCAGGAGTAATTCTTGACCATTCCTCTTTACAGAACTGTTTCAGCTCAGCAATATTCTTGGGATGTCTGGTGTGAATCGCTTTCTTGAGGTCATGCCACAGCATCTCAATCGGGTTGAGGTCAGGACTCTGACTGGGCCACTCCAGAAAGCGTATTTTCTTCTGTTTAAGCCATTCTGTTGTTGATTTACTTCTATGCTTTGGGTCGTTGTCCTGTTGCAACACCCATCTTCTGTTGAGCTTCAGCTGGTGGACAGATGGCCTTAAGTTTTCCTGCAAAATGTCTTGATAAACTTGGGAATTAATTTTTCCTTCGATGATAGCAATCCGCCCAGGCCCTGACGCAGCAAAGCAGCCCCAAATCATGATGCCCCCACCACCATACTTCACAGATGGGATGAGGTTTTGATGTTGATGTGCTGTGCCTCTTTTTCTCCACACATAGTGTTGTGTGTTTCTTCCAAACAACTCAACTTTTGTCTCATCTGTCCACAGAATATTTTGCCACTGCTGTGGAACATCCAGGTGCTCTTGTGCAAACTGTAAACGTGCAGCAATGTTTGTTTTGGACAGCAGCGGCTTCCTCTCTGGTATCCTCCCATGAAATCCATTCTTCTTTAGTGTTTTACGTATCGTAGATTCGCTAACAGGGATGTTAGCATATGCCAGAGACTTTTGTAAGTCATTAGCTGACACTCTAGGATTCTTCTTCACCTCATTGAGCAGTCTGCGCTGTGCTCTTGCAGTCATCTTTACAGGACGCCCACTCCTAGGAAGAGTAGCAGCAGTGCTGAACTTTCTCCATTTATAGACAATAAGGCTTTTGGAGATACTTTTATAACCCTTTCCAGCTTTACGCAAGTCAAGTCAACAATTCTTAATTGTAGGTCTTCTGAGAGCTCTTTTGTGCGAGGCATCATTCACATCAGGCAATGCTTCTTCTGAAAAGCAAACCCAGAACTGGTGTGTGTTTTTTATAGGGCAGGGCAGCTGTAACCAACACCTCCAATCTCATCTCATTGACTGGACTCCAGTTGGCTGACACCTCACTCCAATTAGCTCTTGGAGATCTCATTAGTCTAGGGGTTCACATACTTTTCCCACCTGCACTGTGAATTTTTACATGGTGTGTTCAATAAAAACATGGTAACATTTAATTCTTTGTGTGTTATTAGTTTAAGCAGTCTGTGATTGTCTATTGTGACTTAGATGAAGATCAGATCACATTTTATGACCAATTTGTGCAGAAATCCATATCATTCCAAAAGGGTTCACATATTTTTTTTTGCAACTGTATTAACCACTTCCAGCCCTAGGAAGTCCTATGATTTTGAGTGGGGATATCTGAATGATGCCTGCAGCTACAGACATCATTTAGATATCTTCTTTTACAGCCGGCGATTCTGTGCATCGTAAGAACAATCATAGTGGCAGTTCAGCCGCTTGACCGTTCTAACAGACGGCGGGAGGGGTTATTGATCATAGACATTTCCAGTGACCATATTAGAAGTAATAAAGCTGCGCAAATAGTGAGAATTAATAGGTTTGCACCACCATTAAACCAAGGAAAAAATTATAAATAATATTGAATAAATTAAAATTAATATACTCAGACTCCGTCTTAATTGCCAATGGTGACAACTAGAACTGATGAAAGTCCTGACTAACAATCAGAAACCTACATCACATTCAGCAAGAGTCCTGTATAGTGAAAAAAATTATATTGAATAGTAGCTGTGTAAATTCAAACAGTCCTGATAGCCAAATAGATCATCAGAATTAATATACTCAGACTCAGTCTTAATTGCCAATGGTGACAACTAGAACTGATGAAAGTCCTGACTATCAATCAGACACCTACATCACATTCAGCAAGAGGCCCGGGTGCGACGTTATGACGTGACGTCCGGTAGGCAGAAGTAAACAAAGCCGAGAACTTGGTTGGAAAGTAAAGCCCGTACACACGATCGGTTTGACTGATGAAAACCATCCGATGGATGGTTTTCATCAGACCAACCGATCGTGTATGGTACCCATCGGTCTTTTTTCCATCGGTTGGAAAAAATAGAACTTGTTTTAAAATTTTCCGATGGATAAAAAACCGATGGGAATTTCCGATCGTCTATGGGCAAGTCCATCGGTTAAAAAACCCACGCATGCTCAGACTGAATTAGGAGACGGGAGCGCTCGTTCTGGTAAAACTAGCGTTCCTAATGGAGAGAGCACATTTGTCATTCTGCAAGTTATTGCTTCGTTTAATGCAGCGCATGTTTTTTTGCTTTAGAACGGTCTTTAAAATGTCATTTTGGCAGCAGATCTTTCTCATGAGTTCTGAGAAACGTATGTCTTTCTTCTTTCTTTTGATCTTAGGAATAATTAGTTTAATTCTTCAAGGCCGACCTCACAAATTACACCTTTTTTTTTGTTTTTGTCTTTAAATTTGTTGTGCATTTTTTGGTGTGTCAATTTCTCTGAACAACATTTTTTTTTATTTTTTACTCATGGAGGTTGGTGTCCCTTGTTATTAATTACACATTGTATTTATGAAATCTTATTGCTACTTCAAAAAAAAAACACATCAGGCATGTATGTTGGCTGAAATCAAATTTCCCTTTATTTCGGAAAAAAAACAAACAAAAACCGAAGGGCAACTATTCAGAAATTAGCAGAGAATATCAAGTCATTAAATCCCAAATGCAGACCTGACTATGATGAATAATAAAATCAACAACAGCATGAAATCAGGAGCAGCAGCCAAAGACATACATCATCCCAAGCTGTGGTACTCCATCAACCTTCAATTTCTGGATGAGCAGCTCGAGGCCAGGGAATCACCTCCTGCTCTTCCCTGTAGCCTTCCTTCCACGCCTCTCTGCAGCGTTCTCTCCACGGCCCCATCCACGCACCCTTGCAGGCTGGGCCACTGTGGGTGGTGATGTGGCAGGAGGAGGAGGAGAAGGAGGAGAGAGATTGGCCTGCTGCGAGATATGGGTGGCCTCAGTCAGCAGCCCCCTCGCCCCCATGTGTACGGCCATATATATGAGGTGCTCACAAAGGGCCCGTGGTCCCGCCTCCATTCTGAGCAACTTATCCGCCAGATAGGTGCTAAAGCCCTCCGTAGGGTTGAGGGGGGCCCTCATAATGGCAGCAGCCTCCTGAATCATCTTTAGTGACTCCTCCTCCACTTGTGTCATCCGCCGTTGTTTTGGCGGTCTGACGTGGAGGGGAGCCACTTGGGAGACGGTGCTGCCACTAGGCCTGGGGACCTGCTGAGTCCCACTTGGCCCTGCCTCCTCCTGCCTGCCACACTCCTGACCCTCTTCCTCCTGGCTTGCCTCATCCTGTTTTTAAAATAAAATGAAAAATGTGATTATTTGGGGAATCTATCACACACAATTTTGATCTCATTACTGTTTTGTTTGTTTTTTTGGGGGGGGGGATGATATCATTTATGGCTAATCCAAACAGTTCAACACAATATTACTTAGTGGACAATAATTATGATCAAAAATACTATACCTGGCTGAAGATGCGAAGATCTGGCTCTTCTAGCTCGGGAGGCTCCTCCTCCGCCTCTGCAGGGGTGGAGGGAAGGGTGGAAGGAACGCTGGAGGGAAGGGTGGAAGGAAGGGTTGAGGGAAGGCTGGAAATAGATTCCCTGGCCTCGATCTGGTCATCCAGAAATTGAAGATGTCTGTAGTACCACAGCTTGGGCTTTACTACATCGTCGGCTGCTGCTCCTGATCTCTTTGACTGGCGCACTTCCTTGTATTTTTTTTATAGGAATTACGCAGGTTGTTGATTTTATTATTGATCATAGTGTAGTCTGCATCTGGGATCCATGGCTTCATATCCTCTGCTAATTTGGTTATAGTTGCCCGACGTACATCTCTCTTGTGGTACGCAGGGTGTTTCAGTTCCCACAGGTTGCGCTGTTCCTTATATTTTTCAATAAAAGTCAGCTCTCGTAGTTTATGCATCTTTTTGGATCAGCAAGTAAAAAAAAAAGTACAAAAAAGAAAAAGATCAGAATTGATTCTCCTCAACTTATCACAATATTGCCCTTTACAATCATGAACCATTATAGGCCACTGCAGGCCCGAGTTCCCTTCTTACCTTAGTTCACTTCGTTGGTTCACTTCCGGTCGTCCTTACTCCGCGCATCCCTAATAACTTCTTTCCCCTTTTTATACCCTGCACATGCGTGTAACTCCACCCTCATCGCCCGCCCATGACGGACTTTTTCAGCATTTCCCCGCCCCTTAACGATCGGCGCACAGTGTGAGACGGAGACATGTCGCAGACACAGGTGGCTTCTTTAGTTGAAATTACAGACGAGGAAAGCCCGGAGGCGGAAACATCCCGATCCAGTAAAAAAAGATACAAGGCGACTAATATGTCTTTTTCTGAGATGGCGGAGATGGTGGACATTCTGCGGAGGAAGGATTACGACGGCAAGCATGGCCCATACGACACCCCTAATCTCCGGAAGTCACAAATTATGGACAAAAAGGCGAAGACTCTCTATAAAAAATATGGGGTCAGGAGATCCAAGGAACAACTCCGTAAAAGGTGGTCAGACCTGAAGCTCAGGGAGCCGGAGCAGTATAGGAAGCTTATAAAAAGCATTGAAAAAAGTAAGTATATTTTACTGTGTTCTTTCACATTGTAATATGTATTCTTGCATGTTTTGCAACATGTGCTTGGCTTGACTGGTTTCACATTTTAAAATCTCAACTTTTATTGTAAGTGGAGAGTCCACTTATTTGTTAAATGTGTGGAAAAAATAATTGCTGCTCTTCCCCCAAACATGTTTGGCACATATCCACGTAAACTACATGTGGGCATGCCTCATTTTACTTCAACAATGTTTATCTACACATTGTTGGCTAGATGATGTGTTGTAAGGAAATTTAGAATGTGAATGAAAGGATAAACTGTATTCTGGGTAAAGGAGATGACACTCCAGCAGTTGTGTACTCTTTTTTGTTCTTCATCAAGATACTATACTACCTTAGTGGTTATCCAAGTGTATTTGTGAGTGTCCTCCAAAATAACATGTTGCTTTGTTGAGTTTGCAAGATCTCATATGTTGATCTTGAAACTCAGGGCCAAATATCAATTGGACCCCACTTTAAAACATTGAGAATCCATTTTCAGGCCTAAAAAGTCTGTGTGCTAAAGGATACATTATTTTTGAAATTCCCATAGGGGAGAGGAGACTGGGAGCACACCATGCTCAGGAGACGAGGAACCCAACACCACAGAAACTCCCTGAAGATCCCAAAGCAGACCAAGTTCAGCAGGTTCAGGAAGCGGAGGGGGAGAAAGTGGAGGTGGAGGAAGGGGAGGTGGAGGAAGGAGAGGTGGAGCTTATCAGCACAACAGGTCAGTGTCTGTCACCATAACTTCAAGGTAAATCCTGATGTAGGCCTGCATAGTTTAAAAATATTTGTTTCTTTTTAGGGACTGAACGTGGGGGTGTGTCAGGAAGTCCAAATCCTCCATTCTCGAGTGCCAGCGCCAAAATAATCATTCAGGAAATCATGGAATGCAGTAGCGAAATGGACATTATGAGAAAGAGAATGATTGTGATTGAGCAAAAATATAAAAACATGATAGATATTTTGGGGAGAATAGTGTGAACCCCCCCCCTTTTTGTGTGTTTTGTTATGCGTCGGAAATTTTCTATGGGATTTCCACCAGCCCAAATGTGAAGATGCACACACTGAAGACTCAACATGTGCTATCTGCCGTCACAGGATATCTATGTCCCTGTTTTGGGGGTGCAACCTCTTCCTCCCTCCTCAAGTAGGGGAGAGGAAGGGTTTTCACCCCCAAAGCACGTCCATTGATCCCCCATGATGGCAGATAGCACATGTTTACCTTAGCCATGGGATCATGTTGAAGATACCCATTTGAGCCCCAAAAATAAAGTGTGGTTCTTCACATTTGGGATGGATCAGGGGTAACATCACCCCATCTCCTGTTTGTATTTTTCACTGTGTTATTTTATTACTTTTTCTGAAAAAAAAATTGGCTTTTGACCCATGCATGTTTCTGCAAAAAAAGCCGCACAAAAAAAAATAAAAATTATTTCGAAAAAAAACCAAAACTGTGGTGCAATCAATAAAAACATTCGGGAAGTCTAAAAAAGGTGTGCCTTGTTCTTTCTATGCTCAATAGCAGTTCTGAAGATGCAAAAAGAGTGTTTTTACCTCTGAGATTTGAGGCTATTTACTAAGGACAAATACACTTGGCACTACTAGAACCTGGGAGACACATAAACCACAAATACAAGAATGACAACACAAGTTTGTAGTAAATCAAATATTTTTTTAATTTTAAAAAGGGACAATCAAAGGTCAGATGTGGTCTGGCATTGCGATGGCCCCCCTACCCGTGAAGTACTCTACGTATTTCTGACGTACTTCACGGGCACTTTGGGGGGCCCAGCCAGTACGGGCAGTGCTGAGGCCGGTCAGATTTATCAGTTCAGAGGGACCGGCCTCAGGCCCAACTGATGACACATAATTTGTGGAGAATTTGCGTAAAAAATTGTGCAACAAGCAGCAGCAGTAGACAATGTTGTTGAGTTTATAATCCGCCAAATGTATAGCTGTCTGGAACAGGCGGAACCGGCTGGCCATTATCCCGAAGGCATTCTCCACAACTCTCCGGGCTCTGGCCAGCCGGTAATTAAAAACCCTCCTCTCCGGGGTGAGGGTGCGTTGGGGAAACGGCCGCATTAGGTGTGGTCCTAGTCCAAAAGCTTCATCCGCAATGAAAACGAACGGTAGCCCTTCCACGTTCTCTGCATCTGGAGGCAGTGCAAGACCCCCAGCCTGCAGACGGTGAGCGAACTCCGTCTCTGCGAATGCTCCGCCATCGGACATCTGGCCGTTCTTCCCCATGTCCACATATAGGAACTCGTACCGTGCCGACACCACCGCCATTAACACAATACTATTGAAACCTTTATAGTTAAAATAGTATGACCCCGAACGGGGTGGCGGCACTATGTGGACGTGCTTCCCATCAATTGCCCCTCCCCAGTTGGGGAAATCCCACCGCTGGGCAAATTGGGAGGCCACAGTCAGCCATTCCTGTGGTGTGCTAGGGAACTGTGGAGTCAAACAAAAAGAAGACATTAGTACGGTTTATGTTTACAGTGCAAGCAGATTACACACAAAAACATTGTTGACCAACATCATTCTAACATTATTATTTAAGGGAGTATTTCCTACCAATAAACAAAGGCCCACTTAGCAGATGCCTCACCCCCGCTGAGTGGACATTCTAAAATAATCTAAGGGGGGGGCCTAAGGTGATTGTGGGGGATCCAAAAAAAGGCTCAACCACTCTGCTGAGCTTGATTGAGAACTAAACATTTTTTTACATCTTTAGAGGGGGGGGGAGGGAGGGTTGTCAAACTACGCGGGCAATGACCCAAAAAAATGAAAAGGAAAATAGAAGGCTAGCTGGGTTTGCGCCCACGATAGCATGCTGGAGAGGTTAGTGAAGGGAAATAGGAATGTAGGGCCCAAAAAGGCCTTTACAGGTAAAAACATGCATGGGGAAAATTGGGACATTACCTGGATATTACAAACAGGCAAATTTGGGTTAGGAGGGAAAAAATAAGAAGATTCTAAAACAATAAAAACATATAATGTGAGGTTAAAGGAGCAAAATTACCTTCATATAGTCCTTCTGCAGGACCTGAATGATGGCCGAACACGTCTCAGGGATAATGATCCCGATAGCCTGGGGGGAGATGCCTGTTGAGAACTTGAGGTCCTGCAAGGTATCTCAACGTGGCAATAAGCCTCTGCTCGGCAGTGATGGCCTGGCGCATCACAGTGTCCTGCCTCGTTATATAGGGGGACAGCAAATCCAACAGACGGTGAAATACGGGGTCCGTCATCCTGAGATAATTCCTGAAATCATCAGGATTATTCTCATGGATTTCCCGCAGCAGAGGCATATGAGAGAATTGGTCCCGCTAGAGCAACCAATTCTTAGTCCATGAACTCCTCCTCACCCTGTTCACGGACTGAACTCAGGTTACAGTGTTAACTGCAACACCAAGCCCAAAGCCAGCACGAGCTTGAGAACGAGAACGCACTTCAAACATGGTTTTAAACCGGTCGGCTGGTCAGAACGCACTCAAACAGAACGCACCGTGGAACAGCAAGGCCTGAGAAGAACGACCTGAAAAACAGTAAACGAACGGCCAAGAAGGCACTGCAAGGCAGTAACGACCTGACTGCACGCACTGAATCACAAATACAAACCCACAAGCACAAACTGAACACCAGGAAACGATCTGCAAAGCACGGAGACTGAAAAGCACGAATCGGCTCTCACCAAACTTTTACTAACACGCAGTAACACGAAATCAGCAAAAGCAGCCCAAGGGGTGGCACCATTAGATTTGTTCGGCCCTTTTATAGCGCGTCGTACGTTTTGTACGTGCCGTCGTTTTCTTGCCGTCGGTTTTTTAACTGATGGTGTGTGGCCAAGACTGATGAAAAACAGTTTCATCGGATTTCCGATGGTCAAATCCATCGGACGAAAATCCATAGGTTATCCGATCGTGTGTACAGGGCTTAAGAGATCGTTCTTTTTTTTTTTATCTCAAACTTGCCAGCCTGGAGGAGAGATATGGGGTCTTATAGGTCTTATAGACCCTAGATCTCTCCAAAAATAGGATCTGTCACGCACCATTCCTATTACAAGGGATGTTTACTTTTTTTAAAGAGAAAGTGTAAAAATAAAACAAATTTAGTAAAATGAACAATAAATAATTTAAACAAAGCACCCCTGTCCCCATGTGCTCGCACACAGAAGTGAACGCACACGTAAGTCACGCCCGCATTTTGTAAACAGTGTTCAAATCACACATTTGAAGTAAAGCCATGTGCATTAGAGCAAGAACAACAATGCTAGCGCTGGACCTCCCCTGTAAATCTAAACTGGTAACCTGTAAAAAAAATGAAAGTGTCGCCTATGGAGATTTCCAAGTACCAAAGTTTGGCACCATTCCACAAGTGTGCACAATTTTAAACATCATCTTTCACATTATACAAAAAAATTGGGCTAACTTTACTGTTTTGTTATTTTTTAATTCATGAAACTGTTTCCCCCCCCCCCCAAAAACGAGTTTGAAAAATTGTTGAGCAAAAACCGTGTGACATAAAAAGTTGCAACGACCGCCATTTTATTCCCCAGGATCTCTGCTAAAAAAAACATATATAATGTTTGGGATTTCTGAGTAATTTTCGAGCAAACAAATTATGATTTTTACATGTAGAAGAGGAGTGCCAGAATAGGCCCGTTATGGAAGTGGTTAATATAGCATTTTAAAGTGTCCATATGAAAATATACACAAAAGTGCTTAGTATAAAGTGCAATCAGAAAGAAAAGTCCATATTTCCAAGTATCCATGCAAAAAAAGGATTTTAAATCCGAAATTCAGGCAAAAAAAATTCTCAGAAATAATCTTCCACCTCATAAATACAATAAACCCCTTACAAACCAATTGTCCACCTTGCATGAGCATTGAATACCTTACCAGAATGTATGTGACCACCTGTCAGGATATGGTCATACAGCGCTTAAGATCCCACAGCCATCTGGACTCCAAAGATCTTCCAATAGGTGCCCAAACAAGCGCTCTGGCAATCCAGGACATACAAAGGGAAAAGATTTCAGACAGAGCAGCAAGTTTGAAGCAATATTATGTGCGTGATCCCGGCTAAAGTGGGTGGAGCTGATCAGGTTTCAGCTCTAAGTGGAGTTGCTCCAGTATAGTTCAGAGGTAGGTGAGATAATCCAGTGATGACTGGGGGAGTCTTCTCACAGTGTTATCAGAAGGAAAGTGGGGTCACAGATGCTGGATATACAGGTAGGGGTGGACCCGTGTGCAATGGGGGGTGACCCCAGAAAGTTGCTTGCACAGCGCCACAGCAGGAATGCAAGGAATGATGGAAGTCTTTTCCTGGCAGGTGTCCAACACCCTTGGTAGTAGTGACAGAAGATGTGAAGACACAGAGTGGCATGAGTGCCTATGTAACGGACAGCACCAGTTGTTGGTTCTAGGATACAGATGACTGTGAATCACCAGACAGGGACCAGAGGCCAGAACACAGTGACACTTGATCAGCAGACAGGAGTGAAGCCAGGACCAATTCGGATCAATTTCTAAACGTTTTAGTATTCAAACAGTTTTCAGATTCGAATTTAAAAAAAATTTGAATTAGAAAAGTTTTTGAATCGAATAGTTTTCCAATTCACAAGGAGAATAAAATAGAATAGAAAAAAAAGAAATAGAATAGAAAAAATTGAATAGAATAGAAAATAATATAACAGAAAATAATAGAATAGAAAATAATAGAGTAAAACAGAAAAAAATAGAAAATAAAAGAACAGAATAGAGTAAGAAAAGAATAGAATAAAATTGAAAGAACATAACCATCTTCTGAAATTCAAATTTCAAATAAAATAAATTTGAATTTGAATACATAAGAAAAGAAAAGAAAAGAATAGAATAGGAAAAAAAATGAATAGAATAGACTGTAATAGAATTGAAAAGAATAGTATTCAAAAAAACAATAGAGTAGAATAGAATAGAAAGAATATAACCATTTCCCAAAATTCTAATAGAATCAATTCAAATTTGAATAGCATTGAAAAGAATAATTAGAATAGAATAGTATAGAAAAAACAGAATAGATAGAATAGAAAGAATATAACCATCTTCCGAAATTCAAATTTCAAATATTATAAATTCTCTTTGGAAATTGGAAAACTTTCACAATTTGAAAACTATTCGAAATTGATTCGAAAACGATTTGAATCGATTAGAATACGAATAAACAAAACAAATTCCGACAATTAATTAAATGGATTAAACAAATTTACCTAAACAAATTTATGTAAATAACGAATCGAAACTAAACAATTTTTTTCCTTTTGCACATGTCTAGCCAGTGCTGAGTGTGCATGCCAGTGCCAAGCTTACAAGTGGTTGTAAAGTTAAAAGTTTTTTTTTTTTTTTTTAACTTAATGCATTCTCTGCATTAAGGTAAATAATCTTTTAATGGTAGCACACCCCGTAGCCCTCCACCAGAAACCAATCTGGATCCAGCGTTGTGCATATCTGCAGCAGCTCTTTTCCCCTCTCCCAGCTCTCACAGGCTTAGCTGAGAACAGTGGGAGCAATAGTTTCCTGCTGCTGTCAATCAAAACCTGTGAGCAGAGAGCAGGGGATAGAGCTGAGCCGGGCTTTGTGTCTGAATAGAAACAAACAGCCTGGCTCAGGATCAAGCACGCACAAGTGCCCCAATAAGAAGTGGCTTTCTATTGGGGCACTGGGCTGGGGGAGGAGCCAGTATTACCCACGGGAGACCCCAATAGAGGAGAATCAGGGCTGCTCTGTGCAAAACCATTGCGCAGAGCAGGTAAGTATGATATGTTTATTTTTTATAAATAATAAAACTAAAGTTTTACAATCACTTTTGTAAAAAGACCCATATCCAGCCATGGTGGCCAAAAAAAGGGGGCAGAGAGTATCCAACCCAACCCTTACTAAACAATACCAAAACACACGCCTTCAACTTTGGGAGGGTGTCTACAAGGAAGGCAGCAAAACCATTTTTGCCAATGTTGTCACCCTGGATCATCAGCTTGTTTGTTTACAGACAGAGGCTGATTGAGGATATGTCATTTGTGGCAAGCATAGCAGCATGTGAACATAGTCAGGCATGGTGGGGGGGTCGTCGAGTCAGCAAGTCAATACCACCAGGCAAAGGCTTTACTGGATGACATGATTGACATTAGCTTTTCATTGGGGGGCATTGTTTATGCATTTATTTATTTTTCCTAATTGTTCCTATTTTTCCTAATGAGGGACATTTTCATGATGTGAGTCTTGTTATTTACATTTCACATTTTTTTGGTGAATGAGTAACAAGGGGTACTATGTACGCCCAGGGCCGGCGCTACCACTAGGCGAAGTAGGCAGCCGCCTAGGGGCGAGCTACCACCTAGGGCGCAACCACAGCCTCTGTCCTGTGTGAGCTAGGCTCTCCTCTCTCCTGATCGCTGGCCTGGCCCCATTCAGTGTGCCGCCACGGCGCCACCAAATTCCCCCCATGTGTAGCGCAGAGCGCCCCGCTGCGCTGTCACATCTCAGTCCTCAGACAGGTATAATCACACAGCGCCGCTCCGGGACTCCTTTGCTCCAACCTGTCCCTCTGGTGCGGCGCTGTGTGTCTTGTGTGTGCAGCGGAGGGGCGGGGCTGAGGAGTAGCTGACTGACCTCCCGCCTAGCGAGGACTCCATGGAGCGGGTGGATGGCATTGGCGGCGGTGCGGCGCTGGCCTGGCCCTGGCGGGGACTCCGTGGAGAGGATGGATGGCGCTGGCCTGGCCCCTGAGCAGAGCCCTGATGATGGCTGACGAAGCACCAGAGCAGAGGTAAGGAGGAGGACGGATCGATCTACATGCTATATGAGGGGGAGGGGGAAGTGTGTTTGAGTAGTGCAGGAAGTAGGAGTCAGGGGGGTCACTGTATGTGTCCTGTAAGGGGGGTCACTGTATGTGTCCTGTAAGGGGGGTCAGTGTATGTGTCCTGTAAGGGGGGGGGGGGGGTCAGTGTATGTGTCCTATAATGGGGGGTCAGTGTATGTGTCCTGTAAGGGGGGGTCAGTGTATGTGTCCTATAATGGGGGGTCAGTGTATGTGTCCTGTAAGGGGGGGTCAGTGTATGTGTCCTGTAAGGGGGGGGGGCAGTGTATGTGTCCTGTAAGGGGGGTCAGTGTATGTGTCCTGTAAGGGGGGGTCAGTGTATGTGTCCTATAATGGGGGGTCAGTGTATGTGTCCTGTAAGGGGGGTCAGTGTATGTGTCCTGTAAGGGGGGTCAGTGTATGTGTCCTGTAAGGGGGGTCAGTGTATGTGTCCTGTAAGGGGGGGTCAGTGTATGTGTCATGTAAGGGGGGTCAGTGTATGTGTCCTGTAAGGGGGTCAGTGTATGTGTCATGTAAGGGGGGGTCAGTGTATGTGTCCTGTAAGGGGGGGTCAGTGTATGTGTCCTGTAATGGAGGGTCAGTGTATGTGTCCTGTAATGGGGGGTCACTGTATGTGTCCTGTAAGGGGGGTCAGTGTATGTGTCATGTAAGGGGGGGTCAGTGTATGTGTCCTGTAAGGGGGGGTCAGTGTATGTGTCATGTAAGGGGGGTCAGTGTATGTGTCATGTAAGGGGGGGTCAGTGTAGGTGTCCTATAAAGGGGGGTCAGTGTATGTGTCCTGTAAGGGGGGGGTCAGTGTATGTGTCCTGTAAGGGGGGTCAGTGTATGTGTCCTGTAAGGGGGGGTCAGTGTATGTGTCCTGTAAGGGGGGGTCAGTGTATGTGTCCTGTAAGGGGGGGTCAGTGTATGTGTCCTGTAAGGGGGGTCAGTGTATGTGTCCTGTAAGGGGGGGTCAGTGTATGTGTCATGTAAGGGGGGTCAGTGTATGTGTCCTGTAAGGGGGGTCAGTGTATGTATCATGTAAGGGGGGGGGTCAGTGTATGTGTCCTGTAAGGGGGGGTCAGTGTATGTGTCATGTAAGGGGGGGTCAGTGTATGTGTCCTGTAAGGGGGGGTCAGTGTATGTGTCCTGTAAGGGGGGGTCAGTGTATGTGTCATGTAAGGGGGGTCAGTGTATGTGTCCTGTAAGGGGGGTCAGTGTATGTGTCATGTAAGGGGGGTCAGTGTATGTGTCCTGTAAGGGGGGGTCAGTGTATGTGTCATGTAAGGGGGGTCAGTGTATGTGTCCTGTAAGGGGGGGTCAGTGTATGTGTCCTGTAAGGGGGGGGTCAGTGTATGTGTCCTGTAAGGGGGGGGTCAGTGTATGTGTCCTGTAAGGGGGGGTCAGTGTATGTGTCCTGTAAGGGGGGGTCAGTGTATGTGTCCTGTAAGGGAGGGGTCAGTGTATGTGTCCTATAATGGGGGGTCAGTGTATGTGTCCTGTAAGGGGGGGTCAGTGTATGTGTCCTGTAAGGGGGGTCAGTGTATGTGTCCTGTAAGGGGGGTCAGTGTATGTGTCCTGTAAGGGGGGGTCAGTGTATGTGTTCTGTAAGGGGGGGTCAGTGTATGTGTCCTATAATGGGGGGTCAGTGTATGTGTCATGTAAGGGGGGTCAGTGTATGTGTCATGTAAGGGGGGGTCAGTGTATGTGTCCTATAATGGGGGGTCAGTGTATGTGTCCTGTAAGGGGGGTCAGTGTATGTGTCCTGTAAGGGGGGTCAGTGTATGTGTCCTGTAAGGGGGGGTCAGTGTATGTGTCCTGTAAGGGGGGTCAGTGTATGTGTCCTGTAAGGGGGGGTCACTGTATGTGTCCTGTAAGGGGGGGTCAGTGTATGTGTCCTGTAAGGGGGGGGGGGGGGTCAGTGTATGTGTCCTATAATGGGGGGTCAGTGTATGTGTCCTGTAAGGGGGGTCAGTGTATGTGTCCTGTAAGGGGGGGTCAGTGTATGTGTCCTGTAAGGGGGGTCAGTGTATGTGTCCTGTAAGGGGGGGTCAGTGTATGTGTCCTGTAATGGGGGGTCAGTGTATGTGTCCTGTAATGGGGGGTCACTGTATGTGTCCTGTAAGGGGGGTCAGTGTATGTGTCATGTAAGGGGGGTCAGTGTATGTGTCCTGTAAGGGGGGGTCAGTGTATTTGTCATGTAAGGGGGGGTCAGTGTATGTGTCATGTAAGGGGGGGGTCAGTGTATGTGTCATGTAAGGGGGGGTCAGTGTAGGTGTCCTATAAAGGGGGGTCAGTGTATGTGTCCTGTAAGGGGGGGTCAGTGTATGTGTCCTGTAAGGGGGGGTCAGTGTATGTGTCCTGTAAGGGGGGGTCAGTGTATGTGTCCTGTAAGGGGGGGGGGGTCAGTGTATGTGTCCTGTAAGGGGGGGGTCAGTGTATGTGTCCTGTAAGGGGGGGTCAGTGTATGTGTCATGTAAGGGGGGGTCAGTGTATGTGTCATGTAAGGGGGGTCAGTGTATGTATCATGTAAGGGGGGGTCAGTGTATGTGTCCTGTAAGGGGGGGTCAGTGTATGTGTCATGTAAGGGGGGGTCAGTGTATGTGTCCTGTAATGGGGGGTCAGTGTATGTGTCCTGTAAGGGGGGGGCAGTATATCTGTCCTGTAAGGGGGGGTCAGTGTATGTGTCCTGTAAGGGGGGGGGTCAGTGTATGTGTCCTATAATGGGGGGTCAGTGTATGTGTCCTGTAAGGGGGGGTCAGTGTATGTGTCATGCAAGGGGGGTCAGTGTATGTGTCATGTAAGGGGGGTCAGTGTATGTGTCCTGTAAGGGGGGTCAGTGTATGTGTCCTGTAAGGGGGGGTCAGTGTATGTGTCCTGTAAGGGGGGGTCAGTGTATGTGTCCTGTAAGGGGGGGGTCAGTGTATGTGTCCTGTAAGGGGGGGGTCAGTGTATGTGTCCTATAATGGGGGGTCAGTGTATGTGTCATGTAAGGGGGGGTCAGTGTATGTGTCATGTAAGGGGGGGGTCAGTGTATGTGTCATGTAAGGGGGGTCAGTGTATGTGTCATGTAAGGGGGGGGTCAGTGTATGTGTCCTGTAATGGGGGGTCAGTGTATGTGTCCTGTAATGGGGGGTCACTGTATGTGTCCTGTAAGGGGGTCAGTGTATGTGTCATGTAAGGGGGGGTCAGT
The DNA here is from genome assembly GCA_029206835.1 of Rana muscosa. Taxonomy (NCBI): domain Eukaryota; kingdom Metazoa; phylum Chordata; class Amphibia; order Anura; family Ranidae; genus Rana; species Rana muscosa. Next base: position 64,442,865 of record JARGYO010005626.1, on the reverse strand, counting down.
GTATGTGTCCTGTAAGGGGGGTCAGTGTATGTGTCATGTAAGGGGGGGTCAGTGTATGTGTCCTGTAAGGGGGTCAGTGTATGTGTCCTGTAAGGGGGGGTCAGTGTATGTGTCCTGTAAGGGGGGGTCAGTGTATGTGTCCTGTAAGGGGGGGTCAGTGTATGTGTCCTGTAAGGGGGGGGTCAGTGTATGTGTCCTATAATGGGGGGTCAGTGTATGTGTCATGTAAGGGGGGGTCAGTGTATGTGTCATGTAAGGGGGGGGGGGTCAATGTATGTGTCATGTAAGGGGGGGTCAGTGTATGTGTCATGTAAGGGGGGGTCAGTGTATGTGTCCTGTAATGGGGGGTCAGTGTATGTGTCCTGTAATGGGGGGTCACTGTATGTGTCCTGTAAGGGGGGTCAGTGTATGTGTCATGTAAGGGGGGGTCAGTGTATGTGTCCTGTAAGGGGGGGGTCAGTGTATGTGTCATGTAAGGGGGGTCAGTGTATGTGTCATGTAAGGGGGGTCAGTGTATGTGTCATGTAAGGGGGGGTCAGTGTATGTGTCATGTAAGGGGGGTCAGTGTAGGTGTCCTATAAAGGGGGGTCAGTGTATGTGTCCTGTAAGGGGGGGTCAGTGTATGTGTCCTGTAAGGGGGGGTCAGTGTATGTGTCCTGTAAGGGGGGGTCAGTGTATGTGTCCTGTAAGGGGGGGGTCAGTGTATGTGTCCTGTAAGGGGGGTCAGTGTATGTGTCCTGTAAGGGGGGTCAGTGTATGTATCATGTAAGGGGGGTCAGTGTATGTGTCCTGTAAGGGGGGGTCAGTGTATGTGTCATGTAAGGGGGGGCAGTGTATGTGTCCTGTAAGGGGGGTCAGTGTATGTGTCCTGTAAGGGGGGGGTCAGTGTATGTGTCCTGTAAGAGGGGGTCAGTGTATGTGTCCTGTAAGGGGGGGGGTCAGTGTATGTGTCCTATAATGGGGGGTCAGTGTATGTGTCCTGTAAGGGGGGGTCAGTGTATGTGTCATGTAAGGGGCGTCAGTGTATGTGTCCTGTAAGGGGGGGTCAGTGTATGTGTCCTGTAAGGGGGGGTCAGTGTATGTGTCCTGTAAGGGGGGTCAGTGTATGTGTCCTGTAAGGGGGGGTCAGTGTATGTGTCCTGTAAGGGGGGGTCAGTGTATGTGTCCTATAATGGGGGGTCAGTGTATGTGTCATGTAAGGGGGGTCAGTGTATGTGTCATGTAAGGGGGGGGGGTCAGTGTATGTGTCATGCAAGGGGGGGTCAGTGTATGTGTCATGTAAGGGGGGTCAGTGTATGTGTCCTGTAAGGGGGGTCAGTGTATGTGTCCTGTAAGGGGGGTCAGTGTATGTGTCCTGTAAGGGGGGGTCAGTGTATGTGTCATGTAAGGGGGGGGTCAGTGTATGTGTCCTGTAAGGGGGGGTCAGTGTGTGTGTCATGTAAGGGGGGTCAGTGTATGTGTCATGTAAGGGGGGGTCAGTGTATGTGTCATGTAAGGGGGGGTCAGTGTATGTGTCCTGTAAGGGGGGGTCAGTGTATGTGTCATGTAAGGGGAGGTCAGTGTATGTGTCATGTAAGGGGGGTCAGTGTATGTGTCATGTAAGGGGGGGTCAGTGTATGTGTCCTGTAAGGGGGGGTCAGTGTATGTGTCATGTAAGGGGGATCAGTGTATGTGTCATGTAAGGGGTGGTCAGTGTATGTGTCATGTAAGGGGGGTCAGTGTATGTGTCCTGTAAGGGGGGTCAGTGTATGTGTCCTGTAAGGGGGGTCAGTGTATGTGTCCTGTAAGGGGGGGGTCAGTGTATGTGTCCTGTAAGGGGGGGTCAGTGTATGTGTCCTGTAAGGGGGGGGGTCAGTGTATGTGTCCTATAATGGGGGGTCAGTGTATGTGTCCTGTAAGGGGGGGTCAGTGTATGTGTCATGTAAGGGGCGTCGGTGTATGTGTCCTGTAAGGGGGGGTCAGTGTATGTGTCCTGTAAGGGGGGGTCAGTGTATGTGTCCTGTAAGGGGGGGTCAGTGTATGTGTCCTGTAAGGGGGGGTCAGTGTATGTGTCCTGTAAGGGGGGGTCAGTGTATGTGTCCTGTAAGGGGGGGTCAGTGTATGTGTCATGTAAGGGGGGTCAGTGTATGTGTCATGTAAGGGGGGGGTCAGTGTATGTGTCATGTAAGGGGGGGTCAGTGTATGTGTCATGTAAGGGGGGTCAGTGTATGTGTCCTGTAAGGGGGGTCAGTGTATGTGTCCTGTAAGGGGGGGTCAGTGTATGTGTCATGTAAGGGGGGGTCAGTGTATGTGTCCTGTAAGGGGGGGTCAGTGTATGTGTCATGTAAGGGGGGTCAGTGTATGTGTCATGTAAGGGGGGGTCAGTGTATGTGTCATGTAAGGGGGGGTCAGTGTATGTGTCCTGTAAGGGGGGGTCAGTGTATGTGTCATGTAAGGGGAGGTCAGTGTATGTGTCATGTAAGGGGGGGTCAGTGTATGTGTCATGTAAGGGGGGGTCAGTGTATGTGTCCTGTAAGGGGGGGTCAGTGTATGTGTCATGTAAGGGGGATCAGTGTATGTGTCATGTAAGGGGGGTCAGTGTATGTGTCATGTAAGGGGGGTCAGTGTATGTGTCCTGTAAGGGGGGTCAGTGTATGTGTCTTGTAAGGGGGGGGTCAGTGTATGTGTCATGTAAGGGGAGGTCAGTGTATGTGTCATGTAAGGGGGGGTCAGTGTATGTGTCATGTAAGGGGGGGTCAGTGTATGTTTCCTGTTAGGGGGGTCAGTGTATGTGTCCTGTAAGGGGGGTCAGTGTATGTGTCATGTAAGGGGGGTCAGTGTATTTTTCAGGTAAGGGGGGGTCAGTGTAATTGTCAGGTGCGTTAGTGTAGGGGTCAGATAGGTCACATGTGTTGCAAGGGCAGGTTAAAGTGGAGTCAGGGGCGCAGCCGGGGGGGGGGGGCGGCAAAATTAGGTTTCGCCTAGGGTGTCAAAGATCCTTGCACCAGCCCTGTGTACGCCATGCTCATTCACCTTGAAAGAGGCAAATATCTGGGTGCCCCCTGATTCTAAAGGGGGCATTCACATTCTTATAACTGTTTTTTCTTAAAGAGGCAGTGCAATTCTAAACAAAAAAAAAAACCCCCGGGGTCCCCTTAAAATTTCAAACCCTTAGACACCTTTCACACTGGGTAATTTTTCAGGCGCTTTAGCGTTAAAAAAAAAGCACCTGTAAAGCGCCTAAATGAAGCTGCAATTCCAATGTGAAAGCCCGAGTGCTTTCACACTGAGGCGCTGCGCTGGCAGGGCGTCCAAAAAAGTCCTGCAAGCAGCTTCTTTGCAGTGCTTTAGGAGCGTTGAATACACCACTCCTAAAGCGCCCCTTCCCATTGAGGCGCTTTTTTAACGCTGAAGCACCTGAAAAACGCCCCAGTGTGAAAGGGATCTTAGCGGAGCTTTACCAGCGTTTTTGGCAGTGTGAAAGGGCTCTGAAAGCAATCTGGCTTTCACATTGGGATTGCAGATGAGGCTTCTTTCAGGCGCTTTACAGGCGCCTGAAAAACGCCCAGGTGTGTATGGGGTCTTATCGGTTGAACCTGTCAGAACCAGTGATGGTAGTAACTGCATTAAAATAAACGGCGTTACTTAACGCAGTTACTTTAGAGGGTAATGTGTAATCTAACTGATTAACTTTCCCCTCATGGTAACGCCGTTCCCATTACTTGGGCGGCATTACCGCAAATACATCTACTGCCACTAGATGGCAGTAGTGTAATTCCTCCTCTCCTCTATGACCTCTATCTCCTCTAGAGCCTGGCTCAAGCTGGAAGCTGGAAGTGGAAAGCAGTGTGGGCGGGAGGCGGGCATCTCCGAGCCGCGATCCCGGTCCCCTTCAACAGCGGTATCTCTCCCACTAGCTGCCGGCCTGCCACACAGGCTAGTGTAGAAATCGGCTCCTCCTCAGCTCTGACAGGACAACATGAGGAGGAACATTGGAAGATGGGCATCACAGAGCGATGTGCTGCACTATATCTGAGGTCTGTGTGAGGAAAGCTGCTGCCAAGCTGAGGGAAGGGAGAGCTGCACTGAGGACACAAGGGGAGGAATGAGAGTATTTGTAGGGAGAAAATGATAACTTCTAGGTGGGATTGATATGAAGGGGGTGTATTTGTGCTGTTGTGCTAGGAAGGGAATTCTGGGGGGGGGGGTTCTGCTGGGATGGGGAATTTGAGGGGTGTCAGGATATGATTTTTTTCTAGTAGGGGTATTTGGGGGGGAGGGGGTTGTGCTAGAAGAGGTGATGGGGGGATTTGTGCTAGGATAGGAAATATTGGGGCTGTTAGAAATGGGAATTGGGGGGGGGGGAGAATTTATGCTAGTAAGCATGATAGTTACTTTGCTGAGTAACTAATTACTTTTTCAATGTAGTAACTGAGTTACTAACGCAATTACTTTTTGGGAGAAGTAATTTGTAACTGTAACTAATTACTTTTTTAAAGTAAGATGACCAACACTGGTCAGAACCCAATGAAAATGCCACAAGCCCTGAACATAATTCATGGTTGACCCAAACCTGAAGCCCATCTCTACCAACAGTTATATTTGGGATCTCCTTTTTACCTACTGCTGTTTTTTTTACGCCCCTGTAACCATCTATAACTATGGTACAGCAAAAGTGCACTCTACTTCGATTTGAAGGGGAAAAGCCTTATACGGGAAAGGATGATGGAATGGTTCTTGTTCAAAGATGCTTCATTTGATTTTTGTAATCATAGCCAGGCTATGACTACAGGCTTGGATTACACATATCAGTTAAAGCATCCAAGAACAATTTGCTTGTCCTCTCCTACATGAGGCTTTGCCTTTCCAGATTGAAGTAGATGCTGTACCATATTTTACTTTCCACTATACTTGAGGCCACTTTAGGTTGTCAAACCTTGTTCAGGTGATCAATCTATATCTATCAGATATGTCTCTGTCTTGCTCCAGATTTTTTTTTCCTTCTCCAGTTTGGTAACAACGTTATCAGGATTAAAGAGAATTCTTACCAATGGGAGGACAGATGGAAAAAGAAACCTGATAGTTTATAAAATACCCTTTGACTAATGTTCCATTTTAAAGTGTATTTCCACTTTTACAGTCAAATTTGAGAAAACCCAACTATGTTTGTTACGTGTTCCCATTTACACAGTATATCTATTTACAAATTGGTAAAGTGGTTCTAAAGGCTGAAGTTTTTTTTTTTTTTTATCTTAATGCATTAACCAGGATTTACCCCCTTAATGACCAGGCCATTTTTTACGATACGGCACTGCGTCGTTTTAACTGACAATTTTGTGGGCGTGCGACGCTGTACCCAAACCAAATTGATGTAGTTTTTTTCCCCACAAATAGAGCTTTCTTTGGGTGGTATTTGATCACCTCTGCAGTATTTATTTATTTTTGCTATAAACAAAAAAAGGCCGACAATTTTGAAAAAAAATCTATATTTTTTACTTTTTGGTATGATAAATATCCTAAATAAATGAATAATTTCTTCATCAATTTAGGTCAATATGTATTCTTCTACATATTTTTGGTAAAAAAAATCGCAATAAGCGTATATTGATTGGTTTGTGCAAAAGTTATAGCGTCTACAAAATAGGAGATAGATTTATGACATTTTTATTATTCATTTTTTTGTATTTAGTAATGGCAGTGATCAGCAATTTTTAGTGGGACTGCAACATTGCGGTAAACAGATCGGACACTTTTTTGGGACCAGTGACATTTATACAGCGAACAGTGCTATAAAAATGCACTGATTACTGTATAAATGGCAGTCAGGGAAGGGGTTAACACTAGTGGTAATCAAGGGGTAATGTGTTTTCCCTGGGAGGTGTTTCTAACCGTGGGGGGAGGGGACTGACTGAAGGAGGAGAGAGATCGCTGTTCCTAGTCAGAACAGGGATCTTTTTATTTACATTGACAGATCCCTGTTCTGGCCCTCTGTGGAGTGATCGTAGGTGGCTGGCAGACATTGCGTCCACTGGCCACTCCGCCTGCTATAGCTCTTAGAGTGACGGCGATTTTCAGGAACGAGCCGACCTGCTGCAGTATAATGACGGCGACTGGTCGGCAAGTGGTTAAGATAAAAAAAACTTCAGTGTGCATCAGCCTCCGTCAGCCCCACTAATACTTGCTTGAGCCCCATCTCGATCCAGCAATGTTGCACGAGAGACTTGGCTGTCCAGGACTCTCCCTCCTCATTGGCTGAGACAGCAGCACGGCACCAGTGGCTACCACTGCTGTCAAAGTCAGCGAGCCTAAGAGACAGACAGGGATCGGGACCAGGCCACGGCTCCTTTTCTGAATAGACACACAGAGCAATGGCTTGGCTCAGGTGCCCCCTTAGCAAACTGCTTGCTGAGGGGGCACTTGGCAGGAGGGAGGGGTCAGGAGCACCGGCGAAGTATTAGAGAAGAGGAGGATCAGGGCTACTCTGTGCAAAACCACTGCACAGAGCAGCTAAGTATAACATATTTGTTAATTTAAACAAACAAGATTTTAACATCACTTTAAGTCTGGTACACTTTAAACGTTTTTTTAGTTCCACCCCAGCGGGCTGAACAAAAAAAAAACCACGAGATCGCCATACTAACACAAGCAATGTTAGTGCAGTGATCTCCTTTGCTGTGCCGTTGCGCTCTGACAGGGGGACTCCCCCCTATCAGAACACACTGATCAGTGCTGGCAGCCAATGGCTGTCAGAGCCGATCGAATGCAGGTCAGATGCTGGTTCTTCAGCATGCCAATTAGTAAGAAACCGGGGGTGAAACCAGCTTCTGTGGAACAGACAGCTGCACACACAGATTTTCTGCCCATGTGTACAAGGCTGAAAAGTGAGCCTGTCCTAGATCTGTCCTTATTAACATACAATGCAAGAAGCCCAGCCTCTACACCTTTAACCCTTTGTTAGGACAGACAGTCTTCAAATCTATGAAACAAAAAAAGCCACTCCAGGTGGGTGAGTGTCTGGTTAATCCCCCCACACACTAGTCAGGTGCTAGTCCCACTTGCATGCTGTTGAACATAAGGAAATGATTCCGGACGGCTGCACTTCCAATAATCCTTTTTATTAAAGCTTCAAATGACAATTGGTTGACAGATGGAGCAGGGGACCAAGAGGTAGATGCGTCTCGCACAAATGTTATCGCTTAGTCATTACCTGTAATGACTAAGCGCTAACATTTGCGTAAAACGCTTCTATCTTTTTGTCCCCTGCTCTATCTGTCAACCAAATGTCATATGGAATCATTTCCTTATAGTGTTCAAATCTAGTTACAATTAATAATGAAGATCTGCCTGCACAGTACACAAAGGGTTAATCATGGCAATCATGCCACCTCATAAACAAAGAAAACTACCTAGGATTTTTCCTTGCTGGAGGGTGAATAGGGACATGTATCAAACATAAAGTAGATGTAATCCCGATTTCACTGCAAAAGTGGAAATACACTTTAAATAAAATGTTATAGTAAATTGAAATCATATTTAGTAGTGTTTTCTTAATGCTTCTGGACAGTTATCACTCCATGCTATGTTGTGCAATGTTCATTTCTGGGAGCTACAGAGGTCTATGCTTGGAACCTGAGAGCACAGTGGACTGCTTTTTTTTGGAGGTTAAAATTTAGCCTATTCAAGAAATAAGCTTACTTCTAAACTTATTCTCAGAACGCAGGTGCAGAGAATGAATGCCTGGATGAAGATCAGAGCTGCAGGAGAAGTAGGATGTGTCCATGGAGTGAGTATGGATGTAAAATGTTAATGCATAACCAAAATGTACCTTTCAGCTTCAAAAAGCAAAGTAGAATGCAGTATACTGTACATAAATGTGCTAATGGAGGCATTTAAGTGTAAGTGAACATATACACACAGAAGAGCCACTCTCCTTTTTCCATTGTTCAGACAAAAGTGCCCTAAATGGTCATGGAAGCTCTGGTCATTCTTGAATTAAGTATAGACTTATGATTAATATGCATATTGTGTGCCTTTTCATTCTTATTAATTCTTTTTTCCTTAGTTATATTCAGGTCTGTTTGCAATGTTGTAAGAGATGGTCCACTCAGTGTACATTTAAATGCCAAGGAAAAGTATGCTTTTAATGTACATTTTAAATGTTCTTTGTTGACTTCTTGAAAGGTACCTATGTATAGGTTAGTGGCATTTTCATTATGCGTTGTACAGTCATTCATTAAGTATTATGCATTTGCAAGTTTCTTCCATTAAAACTATAAACCTATTCACATTATATGTCTTAAGACAGAAATCCACTTAAGGAGCCAAATTAAACTCTCTGACCTACTACAGTCAAAACAACCCAACGAGGTTTTTCTGAATGCACAAACAATGTTTCCTGTAAAAGAAACATTGTGTGAGCCTGTGCCAATCTTTGCATGTACAAATACAGTCATATAAAAGCATATTAGTGTAGGAATCTGCTGCCCTCTACTGAATTTGTAAATGCCTGTAAATAAATAATGTATGCGCTTCCTGCCCCTAATTGTTGGCTTTGAAACCCCAGAACCAGGAAGTGGTGAGAGAGCGACAGATTCAGCCCCATGTCCTGTCCATGCTCCAAACCAGACTATTATGCAAGTATTCCTATGGTCTAATAATTTAACTGTAGCTGTTGAGTACATATCTAAATCCTTGTGGCTGGCTGAGTATCTCTGCCTTGTTTTTACAATTATTTCACATTCACAGTGGCAGATAGCTAGGCCTGTGCTACTGTATGTATGTAGTTGTCACCTTGCTGTATATTAGAAAATGACCAAGTTTATTGCAGTTTATATACAACTGTTGTTATTTTAGAAACAACTAGAGTGGGTTTAAAGCTCTGAGAAGATAGTCTGACTCTGAGTGCCACACCACAGTTCGATGAGAAGTTTAATTCCAGGTTGGTTGAACAATAGTTGGAGAATACCCCCATGACCTCTGATCTTGTCTTTACGTCTCCAACACAAAGACAGATGCCACATCATCCTCAGGGGCCCCTGTAACTTGACCTTGCTGCTACATTTATCTGGAGTAGAGTTGAGCGGACACCTGGATGTTCGGGTTCGACGGGTTCGGCCGAACTTCAGAAAAAGATGGAAGAAGATGGAAGAAAGGAGAAGACATTAATAAAGGAATTGTCAAAAACCGTCTATTGTAATTTCTAACATTTTTGACACTTTCTTTGTGAAATATTAGGGGTACATTTGTACCCCATTACCATTTCACATAGGGGGGGGCCGGCATCTGGGGGTCCCCTTTGTTAAAGGGGTCTTCCAGATTCCGATAAGCCCCCCTGCCCACAGACCCCCACAACCACCGGCAAGGGTTGTGGGGATGAGGCCCTTGTCCCCATCAACATGGGGACATCCTCCCCATGTTGAGGGCATGTGGCCTGGTACGGTTCAGGAGGGGGGGCGCTCTCTCGTCCCCCCCTCTTTCCCTGTGGCCTGCCAGGTTGCATGCTCGGATAAAGGGTCTGGTCTGGATTTTTGGGGGAACTCAACGCCATTTTTTTTTTTAAATTTGGGGTGGAGTTCCCCTTAAAACCCTTTCCAGACCTGAAGGGCCTGGTATGGATATTTGGGGGGAACCGAACGCATTTTTTTTTTACATTTGCGGCAGAGTTCCCCTTAATATCCATACCAGACCTGAAGGGCCTGGTAATTGAATTTGGGGGAACCCCCACGCTTTTTTTTTATTTTTATCAATGACTTTTCTATGTATTGCCGGGACCTGACAATTCATTATAGCCGCGAGTAAGTTTTAAATGACTTTTTTTCCTTCAGAAATGACACTTTGTGCAGGGACAGTTCTAAGCACAGGAAACAAGCGCTGCTTTACATGCATATTGCCGAACACCGGACCCGAACCTGAACATACAGTCAATTGTTCGGGTTCGGGTCCGGGACCCAAAAACCCAAATGTTCGGTACGGACCCGAACTTTACAGTTCGGGTCCGCTCAACCCTAATCTGGAGGTATCTTTTTTTTTAAAACTTTAAATACCTGGATACCCGGGTGCACAAGGTATCTTCATCAAATACTGTATATATAACTGGGTGCACAAGTCCACCAGGGCTCCTATCTGGCCCCTTTGTTTGTATATTGGATGCATGTACTATTATTAATCGATTCTTATTGCTTTGTTTAGATTACTGATTGATTGGGTGGAGCCACTGTCAACTTTATCATCAAACCCTCTCTTCTACTTAGCAAAGGTTCTGGTTCTCTTATTTATTCTATGGGTGAAGGTAAAAAACCTTCTGTGTGCAGCAGCCCCCCTAATACTTACCTGAGCCCCATCTTGATCCAGCAATGTGCATGAGAGCAGCGGCTCTCCTGGCTCTCATAGCAACCTGATTGCTATGGGGGCACTCAGCAGGAGGGAGGGGCCAGGAGCGCCAGCAGGGGACCCGAAAAGAGGAGGATGGGGGCTGCTCTGCTCTATGCAAAACCTCTGCATAGAGCAGGTAACTATTACATGTTTGTTATTTAAAAAAAATAATAATCTGGTTTTAATATCACTTTAAGTGTAGGGGTATATATCCCCTTCCAGGATATAGCAACCGTTTAGCTTTTGGACATGGAGAGATCCTACCAAACAAGCAGTTCTTAGGATGTGATGTTATCACAGCCTCAAAAGCATTTGGTGGTAGGGCATAAGCCCCTTTTTTGCAACCAGACAAGCGTAAAATGACTGTGACAAAAAATCTTCAGTTGTATCATCCTGTATTTAGAAGAAATTACGGAGTTTGTATATGTATCTCTAAATTTAGACCAGACCAATCGGAGTCGGTGAGTTGCAGGTCTAAGGAGGACCATTTCTTTTAAGGAATGGGGAAACGGGGATTAGAGTCCGCCATAAGTGCAGAGTAATATTCAGAGATTAGTTTAGTTGTGTTAGGTCTCCACAGTAATTTTTCAAGGGGAGTTATCAGAAGTGGGTTACTTAACGACCCAAATTGCGCCTTTTTTGGCATGGCAGAATTGGCAGTAATAAAATAGAAAGGTGGGAGGAAGGTCACATTCTTCTTGTAAATGTGGGCAGCACAGTGGCTAAGTGGTTAGCACTTGTGGTTAGCAACATGACACGATCTGCACAGAGTTTGTATGCTCTCCCTGTGTCTGCGTAGGCTTCCTCCGGATTCTCCTGTTTCCTCCCTCACTCCAAAGACATGCTGGTAAATTGACCCTAGTATGTGTATGTATGGATGTGAGTTAGGGACCTTAGATTGAAGCTCCTTGAGGGCATGGACTGATGTGAATGTATAATAAATATGTAAATCACTGCGTAAATTGATGGTGCTATATAAGTACCTATAATAATAATAATAATAATAATTATAATAAATGTGGAAAGATCTTAAAACCCTTAGGAATGTAAACATAACACAGGTACCTGACTCCCTGGGGCAACCATCTCTGTGGGTCAGGAATGGTAAGTAATTCAGGAAAGGATGGGTTGAATCACAAGGGATTATTGGGTGAAGTGGACCAAAAGGCTATAGAGATACGTGTCAACATTTTAAGAAAGGGGGTGTTTACAATTTTTAAGAAAGGTGGTGTTTACAATAGTAGTACTTTTGTAGGGGGATACTTGGTGCCCATAAATAATATTCTAAAGTACAATACTGTAGCAGCCTTGATAATAGTGCACGCTTTAGCAGGAAAAGGGTGAAGCCAATCGTGACCATAAACTAATTGGGAGGCCAGGTAATAAGGGGAGAAGTTAGAAAATGAGCATACAATTTCAGGACTTCCAGTGCAATTGTAAGAGTCCGACGTTGCCAGGGAAATACCAAGTAAATAACATCAATCTGTTTAAAGTGTGATATGGGTAAAGAGAAATGGACAATATATAGAGTAATTTTGGCAGATAGATCATTTTTAGCATGTTAACTCTACCTATCTAACAGAAGATCCAACCATTGTTTAGTTCTTTGGTGCAACTGGGAGAACAGGAGACACAATATTAGTTATATAGGAACTTAAGGGTAGCTGTACTCCGACCCCTAAATATCTGAAAGAGTGCACAACTTGAAGTTGTGAACTCAGATCACCGCCTGCTCAAGTGGGAAAACACTTGACTTCTCCCACTGAACTCAGAAACCAGGGTAGTCACCAAATTCTTCTATCTACTGGAACAGGTAGTGCAAAGATTCAGTGAAATCAGCTACATAGATGAATGTGCCATCTGCGTATAAGGAGATATGTTCTCCTTTAGTACCAATAGTGCCAGTGAAGTCGGAGGTAGTTTGAAAAAGTGGGATTGAAGTAGGGGCATAATCTCTTCTGCTTTGATACCTTGCTTGAAGGCTTTTTGAGTGGTGTATAACATCATCTTCTTGAGCAGGGCCACTGATCAGGCATTACACACTGGCTTTCCTAGACCGGGCTCCATTGCTTCAAAAGGAGGGCCCAGGCACCTGCCAAGCAGGAGGGCCAGTTGACACTGATCCTTTTGTGGGTCCCCCTGCAACGCTGCTGGCTTCTCCTCCTCTCTTCACTGCAGGGGGACTGGTTCTAATATCTGCGCCCCACCCCTATTCCACCTCTCTGATCAACCTAATGCTAGCTTCCCTGCTCTCCTTTACCTCTTGTCAGAAGCTGCTGAATCCTCAAAGGGGGTTATTTCAGGATGGAGAGCAGGGGATTGGTAAATGTGTCATATTTGCTGGCCCCTTCCTTTCCTGAAAGAACACACTCCTGTGTTCATTCATCACTGAAGCATAGTAATCTGAAGCCTTTAAGTGCTTCCTATTCATTCATCTGTGCAGCTGAGGCTGTACAGAAGGGGATGGAGGAATCTATGCCCTCATTCCCTTTCTTTGTCTCAAAATTGAGACAGCAGAGGTCTGTTTAGGCCAGTGGTTCTCATCTTCTGTCCTCAGGATCGACTAACAGGCCAGGTGCATTAAGATAAAAATAACTTTTTCATTGTCAACATAATGTCACAGCAAGAAATTACATTTTCTGTGGATGCTGAAACACAGGAAGAGACATACTTTTTTCCAGATCAGGAAAAAAAGCAGACAATCTAAATGCTTGGTTAAACCAACTTGGAAGGTTCAACTGAATCATGAAGTCGATAAAGAAGAATTGTTGGTTAATGTAAATCAGTTCTGGTCTAAAACTGTTGATTGCATATTATGCCTTTCTAAGGCTTTTCATGAGGTACTGCAACTAGAGGGTACTCAAACAATTAACTGCTACCTATGTGAGCTATCAAAGATTGTGCCTTAAATATATTAACCTCTTAATGCGGGACAACAGTGAAGATTTACAGGAAGAATTAAAGGGATTTGATGAGTTTAATCTAGAGAGAGACAGTTTAGTACTACAAGCAAAGACAACATCGGAGGTGAGAATCACCAACTTCAAAAATCGAAATCTCAATACTCTGCATCTATGAGAAACTCCTCCTGATCCTCTAAGTCTCTACATGCAAGATCTTCTACTCTCAGCCAACAACTTATTTATTTTTTTCGTATGCTGAAGTTTCTAAAATTCAGGCAGTCTTTGCCTGAAATAAATTGGAGATTGAAGTAAAAGCTGCACACAGGAAAGCAGTGATTGAAGCAGAAGCTGCAGAAACTGTACGCAAGAACGCGCTGATGGTAGCAGAAGGTGCATGCAAGAAAAAAGAAAGAAGAGGCGAAATCAGCAGTTGCACACAAAAGAGCAGAGATTGAAGCCATGACAAGGTTACAGGTTTAAGAGCAAGCTGTTTGGCAAAGTGAAAAAGGTATCAGCAGCAGACATTCAGTTGCACCATATGCATCATATTCCTCGCAATCTCTCCAAAAACTTCAGCTCCCAGCCTCATCCATCAGTACACCAGGCTTTTGCACCACAGCAAACTGTAGACAACAGAATGCAGATAATAAAAAATACATCTTACCATGAGGCTAGTCAATTAAATCCAACCAAGTATACTGCTCCACAGCTGCAACCCAACACAGCAATCAACTCTAATGCCGCGTACACACAATCTAAATTTCCAACAACAAATGTTCAATGTGAACTTTTGGTCGGATATTCCGACCGTGTGTAGGCTCCATCCGACATTTGCTGTCGGAATTTCCGACAACAAATGATTGAGAGCTGGTTCTCAATTTTTCAGACAACAAAAGTTCTTGTCGGAAATTCCGATCGTGTGTAGCCATTTCCGACGCACAAAAGTGCTGCGCATGTTTGGAATCAATTTGACGCATGCTCGGAATCATTGTACTTCATTTTTCTCGGCTCGTCGGTTTTGTTGTCGGAAATTCCGATCGTGTGTGTGCGGCATTAGCCAGTGTCAGGTGTGAACAAATTCACACCACCATTCTTCCCAAAAATTTTCAATCTCAGCACACCAGCCAACATAACAGACTTTTCCCACATGCAGCTGTGCATCCAAAGTCTGAAAACACAGACATGTCTCAGTTGGCTAAATACATGCTTCACAAAGTGCTCACCATGACAGGTCTCAATAAGTTTGATGAAAAAACTACAAAGGCTTGAAATCCACCTTTACAGCTACAATCAGTAAACTAGAAGTCACTACAGAAGAACTAGATATGCTTATCAGGTGGCTAAGTCCTTAATCTGCTAAACCTATCAAAAGACTCAAAGCTGTTCACATTAACAACACTGCCACAGGTCTTAATGCTGCCTTGGACAAACTTGGGCATAGCTCTGGCAGCCTAGAAGCCATTAAGGATACTTTATTTAAAAAGTTGGGTTAACCCAATAGTCTCCAAACTTTATGGCACACAGGAAAAAAGGGCCTCAATTGGATCAAGGTACAAGGAAGAAAATAAAGTTTCCTTTCCCCACTTTTCTTACTTCTGTGACTTCATTAGAAGAATCAACCTTCTCGGTTAACCTTCTGCAAGGCCTACAAGCTCAAACATTCCACATACGGACCTCAGAGGTCCAGAATCTGTGAAAAGAACTGATATTCTATACCTGAATCTTCTTCAGTCCCTGAATTTTTTTTATCAGAACAAGAAAATCGTGAACCCAAATTACCAATGTCCTATACATAACAAGCCACACCCGCTTAGGTAGTGCATCAGCTTCAGAAAAAAAAACCCTTGCAAGAATGCAAAGAGCTTTTAAAGAAATTCAGGGCTTGCTTCAAATGCTGTGCTTCCGCAAAACACCATGCTAAAGATTGCAAGGCAATATTAAGTGCATAGATTGTGACAATGATGATCACGTGCAAGTGCTTCACCCATTACAAGACAGTCCCACTTTGTCTACAGGTAATCCTACTGAGGCAAAGCATGGTGGGGAGAGCACACACCAAACAGTGCCACATACTCTAGTTTTCTCCACATATACAGATGTCTGTGGAGAAAGTCTCTGTGATAAATCCTGTGCCAAAATATGCACAGTTTATGTACAGTATATCCCAAGGGTCAACCTGAAAAAGCTGTAAGACTTTATACTATTTTAGATGATCAGAATAACAGGTCTCTTGCAAAATCAATGCTTTTTGAACTGTTAAACATAACTGGAGATGCCTTGCTATATTTCCTGGGTACCTGTGCTGGCATCACAGAAGTTTCAGGCAGGAAAGCCACTGGTCTTGTAGTAGCCCCCTGATTGGCAGTGTAGAAATATCTTCGCCCATTCTCATGGAGTGCAACCAGATTCCAACCCACAGAAAGGAGACCCCTACTCTCACCACTCTCACTTGAGAAGCTGACCACATACCATCTGTAGCAGGGTCTCTAAATTTAGGTGGGACACTCAGGTGTGTAAGTATGGGAATAGTGGACCACTTGTGTTCGTGGAGGATTGGATAGTGTAATAATCTCCTTGGTCTCTGGGTGGCGGGGTACCTGGAGGCTCAAGGTAGATTTGCCATTACAATGCTACCCTTTTTGTCCCTTTCCGGAGATGGTACGGCGAGGGCGGGGAACCTGCCGTGGTGTCGATGGGAGGAGATAAAAGGGGGAGACGCCCTAACCACGAGGTCTTCGGGAGGATCTTCTTCATGTGCCCAGGCACCTTAGGCCTGGGTGCGGGCGGTTCTGGATTCCGGCCCAGGCGCCCTAGGCCTGACTGGAATGGAGTTGGAGTCCATCCCAGGCACCTTCAGCCTGGGGTGAGGTACTAAACTAGGAGGCCTGGGGTCCAGTGACTTCGACTGGATCCCGCGAGGGTGGAGAAGTCCGAGGGTCCCTGAGGCGGATGGGGCCAATGTCTGAGGTGAGGAGGCCGGGGAGGTTACCCGTCCGGAGAGTCTGGAGCAGCATCAACCCAGTGACGGATGGGCCTCTGGTAACTCCCTTGGAGGGACATCTTCCCCTGATAGGGGCCGCAGCGAAGGTACTCCTATCTGCGTTCTCTTGAGTCGCTGGTAGAGACTCTCAAGTTCTAAGTCCTTTCTAACTGATGCTATAGTAACCGCTGGCGAGATCGCAGTGGTTTAGCTAATAACCAGGATAGTGCCTCGACCTGCTCATTCCCCGTATCAAAATGTTATCAAGTCGCAACCAGTTGGCTACTGAAGCACTGTTTATTGTGAGATGTACAATAAAGCAAGAGTTGGACTGTGATCGGTGTGTGGAACTCTGGTTAATGGGAGCAAAGGGAAGTGTTGGCACAGTGGGACTTGATTCTAGACAAAAGCACATAGGCCCGAGGAAATATCTGGCACTGGTCTTCACCTCACCCACAGCTATGGGGAGGACATGGGCCATAGCGCATCTCACCCTGTCGTGTGACATACCCCTAGACAAAGGAGACGGGGTGAGGCCGCTACACGTGGGGGCTCGTGAGTCCGGGATGATATGTGTTTTGACTTTGGAAGAAAGAATGGCTGTGTCTGGACTTTGCTGCCCGGAGGAGTTCCGAGCAGGTCGGCCATGTGATTGGCCAAAGTGCATCCCTGCTCAAAGTCGTGGAAATGACCCTAGGACGGGAAAGGCCCATGCAGAGGAGCGAGAAGAGGGAGGAGTCCAGCCGTGTGAAGTACTACATGTGGGGGCTTTTATTGCACTGCGTCACGAGGCACCCTGTGACTGTACAGTTCGTGGGCGGAGCTTGATGGAAGCCCTTGAAAACGTGCAAGTCATGGGAGGAGTCTGGCCATGTGGAGGAACTCACGTGGAGACTTTGGCGCGTGGTCAGTGCGTGATGGAGCAGCAGACAGTCGGGATGGCCTCAAGCTCCCCGTGGATTCCGGTTCCCTACCCCACGAAGATGACTACGTTCACTGCTCCCCTTACAGACACGGGGATAAGACTCAGGCCCCGAGGACAGTTGGCTTTGTACTCATGCAGAGACACGGAGGCCCTCGGCGTGATCTGTCCCGGATGCTCGGGACTGGTGGTCCACCTGAAGCCATTCGGGCGTTGCGAGGTATGCAAAGAGTTCTTGTTCGAGGTGGAGCCATCCACAGTAAGGCCCCGGGCCCTTCGCCTCAACAGCCTCACAGGTACCGCTACTCTAGAAGGAGAGATCCAGGCCTTTGCGGAGGTTCCTGTACGCACTGACCAGGGCGATGTGACTGCCCAATCAGAGACTGAGAGAGAAAAATCAGAGGATGCTGCTTTGGTCACCACAGATTCTCTGCTCCCACCTCCGAAGAGGAAAGTTGGCCTGGTGCAGGCCTTCTGTGGTCGTGGTCGAGCTTCACCCCGTCGCTTGCCTGGCCTGGATGGATCCAGTTGGAAGAGTCTTGGACATCCCAGTTCTACAAAAGGTCAAGGTGAGCCAGGGGCTGGGACTGTGGTGGTGGTTGGAGGTGTCGGGGGTCCACAGCCGGTGGAGCCCGCAAGGGAGGGTAGTACCACGTCTTCCAGAGACTACCTTCCCGCCGAGATGTATGACACTTCCGACCTAGAGTCGCTGTCAGATTGTGGAGATGACGGTGAGATTGATGAACTGTTTCATCGGAAGGGCTGGGACAAACGCCCATTGCCTATGTTACGTGCACCGCAGGATTCCCCTATGTCAATAGGAAACAGCACACCCCGGGTACAAGCCCCGGAGTCTACGAGGAAGTCTAGTCCTCAAAGTGCCTTCCCACAATCTACAACATCGCCCGTCTTGGTGGCGGGGATGCAGCGAGCCTCACTACGAGCACCGAGAGAAAAGCCATCAGAGGTAGTGAAAGTACCTCGGCACCCGGAGGCCATCGTTCAACCTGGAGAAGGTGAGCGGGAAGCCATGCCTCCTTTGGCCAGATTGCAACGACTTTTCTCACAGAGAATCGCACAGAGTATGGGTGGGAATATCCCTACTTGCCTCGGGACTTACTTTTTGAAGTTGAGGTCATACGCCAGAGATGGTATGACGAATTTGTTTGGGAAAAGCTTAAAGTACCCCATGCACGAAGATATTTGTCCTGTTCGCCACCCGTGTCAAAAAAATTTCGGGACTGCAGAGCAGACTGGATGTGGGGCCGCCATATCCACGCAGACAAGGTGCGCATCTGCAGGAATGATGGAGAGGATGCTGACTATTCAATTGAGGTTTTTGATAAACATCTGAAGCCCTTGTTCTTGCCTGACCCGAAGTTCTATTTGTGAGAAGAGACTCACTTATTGTTTCCTTTCCTACAATCTTCTAGAAGTGTTCTTGCCGGAGCATTCAAACTGTGCCCTAGTTTTTTCTTTGGGCTTTTGTTTTCTACTCTTCAGGAGGAATGAGAGCAGTTTTTGTTTGTTCTCTCTTCCTCACGACTCAAAGACAGACTTTGGGGTAGAATTAGTGTAGGGACGCAGGAAGAATGAAGATTGCATTAAGTGTCATTACCGCGGCACTGTCACCAGGTGGCAGTGTTGTGCAACGGCTGTTTGGTTTTTTTACACGCGCATCACTTTACTCATTGGAGCGAATGGGTCTATTGGTTGATGGACCCATTCATTCCAAATTAACACAAAAATGTCAGGATGTGGCTTTTCTTGTGTGTTGTTTTTTTTTCCCTTCTGCAGGAGATTCGTCTGTCAAGGCTGCTGAGTATGGGGTGGTTCCTAGACAGTAAAGGGAGGGATTGTATATGTGTACATGATAGATGTTTTTAGGGAAAAGTTTTATCGTTTTACATTCCCTTTCCCCTTTGAGCAGGTCTTGGTATAGTTGAGGTTCAAAAATTTAGGGATAGCCTCTGGGGCTAGGCTTGTGTCATCACTCCATGGGAGACATGGGTTTGCACCAGACGCTGGGGACCAGCGTCAAATCACAGGGGGGAGTATGTAGCGGGGTCTCTAAATTTAGGTGGGACACTCAGGTGTGTAAGTATGGGAATAGTGGACCACTTGTGTTCATGGAGGATTGGATGGTGTAATAATCTCCTTGGCCTCTGGGTGGCGGGGTACCTGGAGGCTCAAGGTAGATTTGCCATTACAGTGCTACCTTTTTTGTCCCTTTCCGGAGATGGTACGGCGAGGGTGGGGAACCTGCCGTGGTGACGATGGGAGGAGATAAAAGGGGGAGACGCCCTAACCACAAGGTCTTCGGGAGGATCTTCTTCACGCACCCAGGCACCTTAGGCCTGGGTGCGGGCGGTTCTGGATTCCAGCCCAGGCACCCTAGGCCTGACCGGAATGGAGTTGGAGTCCATTCCAGGCACCTTCAGCCTGGGGTGAGGTACTAAACTAGGAGGCCTGGGGTCCAGTGACTTCGACTGGATCCCGCGAGGGTGGAGAAGTCCGAGGGTCCCTGAGGTGGATGAGGCCCATGTCTGAGGGGAGGAGGCCGGGGAAGTTACCCGTCCAGAGAGTCTGGAGCAGCATCAACCCAGTGACGGATGGGCCTCTGGTAACTCCCTTGGAGGGACATCTTCCCCTGATAGGGGCCGCAGTGCAGTGAAGGTACTCCTATCTACGTTCTCTTGAGTCGCTGGTAGAGACTCTCAAGTTCTAAGTCCTTTCTAGCTGATGCTATAGTAACCGCTGGCGAGATCGCAGTGGTTTAGCTAATAACCAGGATAGTGCTTCGACCTGCTCATTCCCCGTATCAAAATGTTATCAAGTCGCAACCAGTTGGCTACTGAAGCACTGTTTATTGTGAGATGTACAATAAAGCAAGAGTTGGACTGTGATCGGTGTGTGGAACTCTGGTTAATGGGAGCAAAGGGAAGTGTTGGCACAGCGGGACTTGATTCTAGACAAAAGCACATAGGCCCGAGGAAATATCTGGTACTGGCCTTCACCTCACCCACAGCTATGGGGAGGACATGGGCCGTGGCGCATCTCACCCTGTCGTGTGACATACCCCTAGACAAAGGAGACGGGGTGAGGCCGCTACACATCTCTTGACAGAAATGCTGATATCCTTCTGCTTCTGGGCAGAGACATCCCAAGGGTTCCCTTAAAACTATGAGTAGGGAGTTCTATCAGGACAATTGCAACAACTGGGTGGCACCACTACCATGTCATGCCTCAAGAAAGATACTACCAAATAATGTTCAGCATGTGAATGCAAGATTTACTTCTTTACAACACACGCTGAACAGAAAACCTGAGATGAAAGAATATTTTGTTGATGTTGACTTTATGCAGAAGGTGTTGGCGAGAGATCTTGCTGAGCCTGCACCACTTCTCAAGGAAGAAGAGGAATGTTGGTATCTCCCATGCTTTGGCATGTGCCATCCTCGCAAGCCAGATCAGATCAGAGTGGTCTTTGACTTAAATGCTTGATTTTAGGGTGAATATACAAATAAATGATGCGCTAATCACCAACCAACTAATATGTGCACACTTAAAGATATTCAGATCCTCCGTGCTGAATAAAATAGTGATATGCCTTACTACCACAAAAAATCTAAATTCCCCTATCCACAAGTAGCATAGATAGTATTGTGGAGTAATTTCTTGACCCTTAATATGCAAAAATCCCCAGGTCCATATGCAAATGTATCACTGAACAATACAAATCTTCATAAAAAGAACCATAAACACTATCGTTTATGCAAAATTATTCCTGTGAACGGCCTTCTCCTTCTTATAAACACTCCGGTTTTCAAGGTGTTGCCATATACATGTGAATAGAAGACAGGAAACAGATCATTGCGCTGTTTCCTTTCTTCTATTCACATGTATATGGTAACACCTTGAAAACCGGAGTGTTTATAAGAAGGAGAAGGCCGTTCACAGGAATAATTTTGCATAAACTATAGTGTTTATGGTTCTTTTTATGAAGATTTGTATTGTTCAGTGAAACATTTGCATATGGACCTGGGGATTTTTGCATATTAAGGGTCAAGAAATTACTCCACAATACTATCTATGCTACTTGTGGATAGGGGAATTTAGATTTTTTGTGGTAGTAAGGCATATCACTATTTTATTCAGCACGGAGGATCTGAATATCTTTAAGTGTGCACATATTAGTTGGTTGGTGATTAGCGCATCATTTATTTGTATATTCACTTTTGCACGGACACAGGAATCCTTTGTTTGATTGCAGCTTTCACTATTTGGTTATCAATTTATTTGTTTTTTTCACTATTTATTTCATTAGCGCTTTAGTACACAATATTTAGATTTTAGGGTGTTTCTCTCAATGATGTTCTTCTCACTGTGCCTAATCTGATCAACAACCTTGTATGTGTTTCGCTCCACTTCACACAAGAACCAGTTGCTACTATTGCGGACATTCAGTAAATGTGCCACTGTTTTATCATTTGAGAAGACAACAGAAACTTCCTCAGGTTCCGATGGTGTTGCAACAACGATGTCAGCGATAAAGTCATAGACTACCGAATGAAAGTACATGTTTACGGTAACAGCCCTTCTCTTGCTATAGCAATTTATGGGCTGAGAAGAACAGCTCAAGAAGGTGAACAAAAATTTGGATCTGATGCACGTGAATTTGTGGAAAGGAATTTCTACGTATACAACTGCCTCAAATGTCTGCCTACAGAAGAAGCAATTGATCTTCTCAAGAGAACTCAGGATATGTTTGCCACTTCCATCCTCAGGCTTCAAAAAACTGTCTCTAAAGCCCTGTACACACGATCGGATAACCTATGGATTTTCGTCCGATGGATTTGTCCATCGGAAATCCGATGAAACTGTTTTTCATCAGTCTTGCCCACACACCATCAGTCTAAAACCCGACCGTTCCAAACGCGGTAACGTAAAACACTCCGATGAGCCGAGAAAAATTAAGTTTAATGCTTCTGAGCATGCGTCGACTTGATTCTGAGCACGCGTGGGTTTTTGATCCGATGGACTTGCCCATAGACGATCTGAGTTTTCGATCGGTTTTTTATCCATCGGAAAAATGTAAAACATGTTCTATTTTTTAAAACCGATGGAAAAAAGACCGATGGGTCCCATACACGATCGGTTGGTCTGATGAAAACCATCCATCGGACGGTTTTCATCAGTCAAACCGATCGTGTGTACAGGGCTTTACAGTGACAAGGTAATGAAAGCTTTCCTTCTGGTGACCATGCTGTTAGTAACTCGAACTAGGAATGGATCTTTTCCCTTACGCAACATAGCCTTGGATTGCTTTGGGATGTCAAACAGACCTAATCACATTGCAAGTATAAACTTGTGACAAGATTTCAAAGCACCCTTTACTGTTCAGGGTAAGATACTTCTAAGACAGCATACTTCTAAAAACACAGATTGGGATAACCCATTACCCAGAAAGAAAAAAAACGTAGATGGCAATTATGGAAAGCGTCCCTGTAAGCGCTAGAACAACTTCAGATACTTCTTACATTTCTGCATCCATAATAAATGCCACCAGAAGAGAGATCCATGTTTTCCCTGATGCTTCCATTGAAGCAATAACTGCAGTAACCTACTTTAAAGTTTTACATCCAAGAGATATAGAGGTTGATTTACTAAAGGCAAATCCACTCTGCACTACAAGTGCACTACAAGTGCACTGCAAGTGCACTTGGAAGTGCAGTCACTGTAGATCTAAGGGGAAGATCTGAAATGAGGGGAAGCTCTGCTGATTTTATCATCCAATCATGTGCAAGCTAAAATGCAGTTTTTTTTTTCCTTGCATGTCCCCCTCAGATCTACAGTGACTGCACTTCCAAGTGCACTTTCAGTGCACTTTTAAGTGCACTGCCAGTGCACTTTTAAGTGCACTGGCAGTGCACTTGTAGTGCAAATTGGATTTGCCCTTAGTAAATAACCCCCATAGTTTGATAAGGCCAAGCTGACCCCAAAACGAACACATACCATTCTAAGGCTTGAACTCTGTGCAGCTGTAAATTGCTGAGCTTTTAAAACATAAAAAAGACTTTGAAATATACTTTTTTCAGTTTTACACAGACAGCAAGATAGTGTTGAGATACATGCACAGCCAAGAAAAACAGTTCTATATGTACGTCAGTAACATAGCAGAATGCATCAGGAGATTTTCAAATCCTGATCAATGGCCCTATGTACCCACGGACCTCAACCCAACTGATCGCGTCACCCGTGCAGTACCAGCCTCTACATTTCTGAACAATTCAGGTTTATTCCCACCTGACATCTTGAATGATAACCCCATCATGAATCACACTGATTCCACATTTGAACTGGTACTTCTTTTGATTAAGGAAGAGGATTCATTGTCTAAAAAAACTTGATAAGGGAGATAAAAAGGACTGGTGCATGCTGCTGTCTTCCCATCTGAAGATAGACTCATGGACTGTCTTCTGTGACATCTTACAGACACCAATAGTGACTTTCAAATTTTACAGTGCGTTAATGTTAGCATTATTATTCTCTTGTTCTCTCTTTTTTTCAGGTGTTCCTGGAATAGAGTCTTAACTTAAAGCGGAGGTCCACACAAAAAGTGAACCTCTGCTTTTTGGGAACCCTCCCCCCCTCCGGTGTCACATTTGGCACCTTTCAGGGGGGGGGGGTGCAGATACCTGTCTAATACAGGTATTTGCACCCACTTCCGGGAATAGACTCCTGCGGGAGTCCTGCCCCTTTGCGTCACCCCCCGCTGTCTTCTGGGAAACACACTGGTCCCAGGAGACAGCGGGGACCAGTGACGACGTGCCGCGCATGTGCAGTAGGGAACCGGGCAGTGAAGCCGAAACGCTTCACTTCCTGATTCCCTCATCGAGGATGGTGGCGGGGGCAGCCGAGAGACGAGCGATTGCTCGGCTTTGGCTGGCGTCATCGCGGGCACCCTGGACAGGTAAGTGTCCATTTATTAAAAGTCAGCAGCTGCAGTATTTGTAGCTGCTAGCTTTTAATATTTTTTTTTCGCGGGACCTCCGCTTTAATGTTTGGACTTGAAAAACTGAACTTCTAATTCTCCATGCAAACCAAAAGAAAAACTCTAGGACAACAAGCACACCACCCATCATCCTTGGACAAACCATCACCCCAAGCACTAAAGTCAAAAGCCTCAGAGTCATCTTTAGACATGACGATGAATGCACAAATAGGATTAGTAGTCAGCGGATCTCACTACCTTCTCCGACTGCTGCGTAGACTCATCCCCTTCATCCCGGAAGAGGACACAGTAGTAGTAGTCTTAAGAATCATCAATTCCTGACTCGACTGCGCAAACGCCCTCTACCTCGAACTTCCCAAATACCAAATTTCACGTCTACAAGTTGTCCAGAACACAGCAGCCAGACTCGTAACAGGAAAAAATACCTGGGAATCAATCACCCCATCCCTGCATTGGCTAGCCGTGAAGGATCGGGTTACATTCAAGACCCTCTGCCTCACTCACAAATGCACACAAGGAAACGCTCCTCAATACCTATGAGAGAAAATAAAACATTACACCCCTAGTCGCGCCCCTTAAGTCAACTAACCAAAACCTCCTCCACATCCCGAAGACAAAATACAAATTAAAAGGAGAACGAAGATTCGCAGTCCAAGGACTACGGCTATGGAACGCTCTACCCACGGACATCCGCATGGAAAAAAAACACCTGGCCTTCAGAAAAAAAACTTAAGACCCACCTCTTCTAAAGATACAGGCCGACGCTGGCTGCAAAAAGCGCACTGAGGCAATTTAGTTAGCATTTGTAGCGTTATACAAGTTACTCACTCACTCACTCACTCAGATCTTAGCGAATGAGGTGAAATTTCACTTTGCAAAGAATACTAATGACGTGAAGGGGAAATAAAAAAACAGCATTTTTTCTTGCACATGGTTGGATGATGGACATCAAAAGAGCTTCACCTCATTCACTAAGCTCTGGGGGAAGGACACAGGTATTGAAATACCTGAGAGAGATCTCTTCAGTATTTCATGTGCAGCCGCTTAGGCTTAATCATCCAGGTACTTTCTAAACTTGTCTCCACTTAAGGCAGAGCCCTGGGGAAGAAAAAACACTCTGGAAGGCTGCTCCAAACATTTATCATCTTCCGCCAGCTCCAACTATTGAGAAAAACCCTTAGGTGATGGTTGGTGAGGATAACTATTCAAATCTCATCAAAACTCATCAACTGACCCTTCTCACTCTGACTACATGAGCCTCCACAAAAGTAGCAAACAGAAGAAAACAATAGCCTGAGCTTAGGAACTTTAACAGAACACAAAAAAGTAAACAAAGCACAGGCTATTGCTTTAGGCAGGATCCCTACATTAGCAACTCAGAAAATAAAAATCCATATTCCTAAAGCCATACTGCATTTCACTTGAATCTGTAGTCTATATCAGTGTTTCTCAACTCCAGTCCTTAAGGCGCCCCAACAGATCATGTTTTCAGGCTCTCCATTGTTTTGCACAGGTTATTTGATCAGTTTAACTGCTTTAGTAATTCCCACAGCTGTTTCATCTGAGGGAAATCCTGAAAACATGACCTGTTGGGGGCCTTGAGGACTGGAGTTGAGAAACACTGGTCTATATATACCAGGGAAATGCAATTAGTGGACCTCCAGTTGTTGCAGAACTACAAGTTTTGCAACAATTGGAGGTCCGCTACTTGCATATCCCTGATATACACTAACCTTTAAAGTGATCCCTGCAGACCTTTGTCCTAGGTAGCCTGCCTGCAAATCTTGACTTGGTTTTTCTACTAAAGAGACTCTTAAGCAAGTCAGATATTTTACCTTCCAAATGGTACCAAATAGTTTCCATAGTCCCATTTACAATACATAGCTCAGCAAATAATGAATGGTCCTTAAATTCTGCAGACACTAAATTCATAATGTTGCTATACCAAGAACATACTCACTGATTTTGGTAGATGCATGCATAGTGAATTAAGATAGATCCACTTAACTTACACTGAAATTGTTTCTCGATGGTATATTATTAAAATGTAATTAACATAAAAACACAAGGAAAAAAAGAGGAATTATACAAGATGTTTCCTTTGTCTATCAAAAAATCTGACATTGAAGCATGATTTTAAAATACAAAATGTCTTTATGAAAACAATTGTATGTAGATGATTAAACTTATGTATGCCAAACAATTTAAACAAGAGCAATAACCCTGTTTAGGATGATAAGGTTCCCCAAACTATTTACAAAGAGCTGTCAAATATAGAATTTCATTCACCTACAGGATTGACATTTTTTTGGGGGGACTTTAAGTCTTTCCTTATCCACTGTGCAATATTCAGGCCTCACAAGCGATATCTGCCTTGCTACAGTACTATATTGTTTTGATTAATTATTACTTGCACTAAAGCTTGCACTTGCACTTGCACTTGCACTAAAGCAGTGGGTACGTAAAGTATTCAGACCTCCTTAAATTTTTCACTCTTTGTTATATTGCAGCCATTTGCTAAAATCATTTAAGTTCATTTATTTTCCTCATGTAGCACACAGACCTTTTCCTGTCTTCGGCTCACTTGCAGGTCAAGGCACACCGTGCTATATGCCCGTACCCTCTTGTTTGAAGATGTTAAGCGGTGTTCACAATTGTTGGGTCCCGCAGCGAGTTACCTCCCCCTCGGCTGGTTCTCACCCCCAGAGTGTAGGGAAGAGTCTGTTGTAGGTGCACCAATAAGGCCAATGTCCAGTCAAGGTTAAACCTTAATGAAGGAAGGTTTATTTTCTTTATGCTGAAAACTGGATAGGAAAGTTGAAGTTGAAGAATAAAGGAACAGGGAGGCAGGTTCAGGCACGCTGTACTTAATCTCACCACTCAATCCCCAGTGTCTCTGCTTATCTGGATAGTCCCCTCTCACGGTCCTAGCAACCGGAATGGCACTTGGGCGTTCACTTAGGTTTCTTTGAAGATACGATCGGGAGATCCTCTGCCACAGAATCTCTGAGCCCCGAACCTCTCAGCGCTTGTAATTCAAGAACAGGTGCAAGTTGCTGCACATTACAAGGCCTCAGATGAATAGTGGAATCCCTCCAAAAGTTTACCGGGCCTCTCTTTCACCGTGAACTCTCACCGGTCCATCAGAAAGGTCCTCCCCCGGCCTCCTCTTCTCAGAGCGTGTCCCCTCTCAGGGGCACCCTGGGATTCCTCCTCTTAGAGATGAGCCCCAGCTAAAGGTGCTGGGCCCAATGGCGAAGCTGCAGCCCCAGGCTAAAGGTGCCTGGGACCGATGCACTCGTGCACCCCTGGCCTGGAGGGCCAGGTCACGCGACCCGAACTCCGGAACTCCTCACTCCAGGCGGCGTCTGCCCCTTATGTATCCTCTCCCAGCATGCACAGCAGGCCGACCACACCCACTGTACTACTTCCGAGAGAGGACACCCTAAGGCACAGCACTGTCACCAGTGGTTCAACCCTGACCTGTCATGGCAGCGCCACCCACAGGCCACAGGGAACTGCACACCAGTACAACACCTGCAGAAAC
The DNA here is from genome assembly GCA_029206835.1 of Rana muscosa. NCBI lineage: Eukaryota > Metazoa > Chordata > Amphibia > Anura > Ranidae > Rana > Rana muscosa. The sequence goes on along the minus strand of JARGYO010005626.1, from coordinate 64,415,148 downwards.
AAAGTAACAGAACCTATCAATAAAAGCGGTCTGAGCCTGGCTACTAGCTCAGACCAACCCCTAAATTTAGGCACATAGCACCCCTCAAAGTAGAGGGGCGCTACACACACCCCCTCCTAAAGTAGACACTGTCCTCAGTGTCTGAAATAAACTCGAACCATCTCTAGTAGGTAAGAATTTATTTCCGAACCTATATACAATTTAAACATTGGTGCCTGAACCAATATAAAGGGAAGGGACCGAAAAGAAAGGATAGGAGAACAAAGAGTAAAAAAATTATATTTTTGACATCCCATTCTCAATGCCATATTTATAAAATACACATTACACAATCCACCCCCTCCTAACTAACTACTCCACCCCATTCTCAGTAGAGTTGCTTGCAGTTTCACCTGTAGAGGGAGAGAAACAATTCACACAATAAAACATCCTACCTTTATACTATCTACAAGAAGTGAGCTGCCCCTCTGAAAAGGGACAAATCCCTTCAACATAAGTTGCATATACTAAGCCTAGCATATGTTATAAACTTTTCTCAATGGAAGTGCATAAAAGAGTTCTGCAAATCACCCCCATCTGGTGGCAGTGCAAAGTCACTACAACCAACAGTTGTTCCGTAGAAATGCCGGCCAGAAATCAGGCATTTCCTATTTTGAACATGACGGGTCTCCAGCCTTTGCCCTAACTTATCTACCCCAAACTTCAGTTCTTAGTGGTGCTGCAGATGGAGAGAAACAGCAACAGCTCTTCTGGTCCTCAGCAGAGTAGATTACCCCAAGTAGTGAAGGGCAAAGTTATTGAGTTCCAAAGGATTGAACTCCAGAGACACAAAAAAAAACAGTAAACAAAGTCCTGTCTTTTAAGTATAGAACTGAGGATCCGGCAAAACAAGGATTTTCCATTTTGTGTCAAAAGTCTCAATGGAGCACACAGCATCCTCTCGCTCCCCATCACAAACAACCACCCGATCCGCATGTATGTGCCGACCATAGTTCCATTCTTGCTTGCATACTTTAAACCGATCGGCCATAGCAGCTGAGCATACAAAGTATCTACGGGCATTAGGTACTTTCAGGTGGTCCCAAACAAAGTCCGCATACCACCTCTCATGATAGGCCTCAACTTTGAATAAAAGGTCCCTAGGAACATAGCGGTATTCCCAGCCGTATTCGGCAACCACTTTCTTGTTCAAGAGCCGCTGCAACCTGGAAATGTGAGGAAGGGTTGGATGGTCTCTTCTTCCAGGTAAAACAATAGCATCCGGGGATCTAGGCACTTTCACTGCCTCAAGTTTTTGAAAAGGCGCCCGCAGTGGCATACGTCCAGCCTCAATGGTGGGCGCTGGCGATGCAGGTACGGGCAATGCAGGTGTGGGAACATTTCCTTCCTCTCGTGTAGGGGCCTCCACCCGGGGTGTGGTTTCCCCAGAGTTCATGGGTGATCCCTCTATAACGCTTCGGGGTGAGGGTAGTGGAATTCTGTCTCAACCCCTCCTGGCAAATAGTTCATCCACCTCAAAATCATCCCCCACTTCGGAAGACGATTCCAAAAAGGAAGTATCACACTCCCCTGCTGGCAGATAGTCTCTAGTGGACACAGACTCACTGTCTTTTAAAAGTTTCTGCGGGTCGGGTATCCAAGCATCCCCAATGGTATGGACACTGAGCTTCTTCCCCTTCCCTGGCAAACTTTTCACCACAATGTCCCCAGCCTCCTTACCGTCCCCTGACATGGATCTCCTGAAGGTCCCTCCGGGTTGGATCTCTGGTTCAGGCAGGCGCTGGGGTGGACCTCGACCGCAGCCGCGGTAGGCTGTTACGTAGCCCACCTTTCTCTTGGCAGGCGGGATGGACGTCTCAGTAGTGACGGAGGCAGCATCCGCTGTAACATCCATCACTGGCTCTGTGGTGGCTGGGACTTCATCCTCTACATCCGCTACAGCCGTAGTGATGTGCGTGGGCCTGGCCACTGGGGCATATTTTTCATCCTCGGAAGTAAGCAACCCCGTAACAAAGTTGACCTTGTACACTCAGGGTGACTCGGTGGGTTGTTCTACCTTGAACAAAAACTCCCCACAGATCAGGCATCTTCCGAACGGCCGTATTTGCACAGCTAGTCCTTGGCAACTCGGACAGAGCACGCCCAGGGCCTCCGCATCCCGGCAGGTATAGAGCGCGAAGCGGCCTCGGGCTTTGAGCCGGATCCCTGAATCCGTCAGTGGGGCAGTGAGAGAAGCGATATCCATGGCTGAGGTAGTCGGAAACATCCGGGGTCCCGGTGGAAGAGGAATCCATGAATTGGCGGACATGATGCTTCTTCTTCACTGGTTTGGCTCGTACTGTCCCTTTGGCGCCAAAGACACCACGTGCAACACACACTTGGCGGGGGCTCCTCCCCCTTTCCCTTCTTGCACGCAGCTCGCGGGCTTTTCCTAGTTCTGGACACGCCCACGAACTACGCACCTAGAAAAAACTCAAACACAGTCCTGTAGCTCCATTTTCTTCAATAAAATGTGGCGCAGTCCAACTTTCTCCATGGCCGAAAAACAGTCCAACCTCTGGAGGGGCAGCTGCAGAATCCCGGACGAGCCCCCACGTGTAGCACACTGACCTTTTCCTGCCTTCGGCTCACTTGCAGGTCAAGGCACACCGTGCTATATGCCCGTACCCTCTTGTTTGAAGAGGTTAAGCGGTGTTCACAATTGTTGGGTCCTGCAGCGAGTTACCTCCCCCTCGGCTGGTTCTCACCCCCAGAGTGTAGAGAAGAGTCTGTTGTAGGTGCACAAATAAGGCCAATGTCCAGTCAAGGTTAAATCTTAATGAAGGAAGTTTTATTTTCTTTATGCTGAAAACTGGATAGGAAAGTTGAAGTTGAAGAATAAAGGAACAGGGAGGCAGGTTCAGGCACGCTGTACTTAATCTCACCACTCAATCCCCAGTGTCTCTGCTTATCCGGATAGTCCTCTCTCACGGTCCTAGCAACCGGAATGACACTCGGGCGTTCACTTAGGTTTCTTTGAAGATACGATCGGGAGATCCTCTGCCACAGAATCTCTGAGCCCCGAACCTCTCAGCGCTTGTAACTCAAGAACAGGTGCAAGTTGCTGCACATTACAAGGCCTTAGATGAGTAGTGGAATCCCTCCAGAAGTTTACTGGGCCTCTCTTTCACCGTGAACTCTCACCGGTCCATCAGAAAAGTCCTCCCCCTGCCCCCTCTTCTCAGAGCGGGTCCCCTCTCAGGGGCACCCTGGGATTCCTCCTCTTAGCGATGAGCCCCAGCTAAAGGTGCTGGGCCCAATGGCGAAGCTGCAGCCCCAGGCTAAAGGTGCCTGGGACCGATGCACTCGCGCACCCCTGGCCTGGAGGGCCAGGTCACGCGACCCGAACTCCGGAACTCCTCACTCCAGGCAGCGTCTGCCCCTTATGTATCCTCTCCCGGCTTGCACAGCAGGCCGACCACACCCACTGTACTACTGCCGAGAGAGGGCACCCTAAGGCACAGCACTGTCACCAGTGGTTCAACCCTGACCTGTCATGGCAGCGCCACCCACAGGCCACAGGGAACTGCACACCAGTACAACACCTGCAGAAACAAAGTAACAGAACCTATCAATAAAAGCCTGGCTACTAGCTCAGACCAACCCCTAAATTTAGGCACATAGCACCCCTCAAAGTAGAGGGGCGCTACACTCATTAATGTACACACAGCACCCCATATTGACAGAAAAACACAGAATTGTTGACATTTTTGCAGATTTATTAAAAAAGGAAAACTGAAATATCACATGGTCCTAAGTATTTAGACCCTTTGCTCAGTATTTAGTAGAAGCACCCTTTTGATTTAATACAGCCATGAGTCTTTTTGGGAAAGATGCAACAAGTTTTTCACACCTGGATTTGGGGATCCTCTGCCATTCATCCTTGCAGATCCTCTCCAGTTCTGTCAGGTTGGATGGTAAACGTTGGTGGACAGCCATTTTTAGGTCTCTCCAGAGATGCTCAATTGGGTTTAAGTCAGGGCTCTGGCTGGGCCATTCAAGAACAGTCACTGAGTTGTTGTGAAGCCACTCTCTTGTTATTTTAGCTGTGTTCTTAGGGTCATTGTCTTGTTGGAAGGTAAACCTTCGGCCCAGTCTGAGGTCCTGAACACTCTGGAGAAGGTTTTCATCCAGGATAGCCCTGTACTTGGCCGCATTCATCTTTCCCCCGATTGCAACCAGTCGCCCTGTCCCTGCATCTGAAAAACACACCCACAGCATGATGCTGCCACCACCATGCTTCACTGTTGGGACTGTATCGGACAGGTGATGAGCAGTGTCTGGTTTTCTCTACACATACCACTTAGAATTAAGGCCAAAAAGTTCTATCTTGGTCTCATCAGACCAGAGAATCTTATTTCTCACCATCTTGGAGTCCTTCAGGTGTTTTTTAGCAAACTCAATGCGGGCTTTCATGTGTCTTGCACTGAGGAGAGGCTTCCGTCGGGTCACTCTGCCATAAAGCCCCGACTGGTGGAGGGCTGCAGTGATGGTTGACTTTATACAACTTTCTCCCATCTCCCAACTGCATCTCTGGAGCTCAGCCACAGTGATCTTTGGGTTCTTCTTTACCTTTCTCACCAAGGCTCTTCTCCCCCGATAGCTCAGTTTGGCCGGACGGCCAGCTCTAGAAAGGGTTCTGGTCATCCCAAACATCTTCCATTTAAGGATTATGGAGGCCACCGTGCTGTTAGGAACCTTAAGTGCAGCAGAATTTTTTTGTAACCTTGGCCAGATCTGTGCCTTGCCACAATTCTGTCTCTGAGCTCTTCAGGCAGTTCATTTGACCTCATGATTCTCATTTGCTCTGACATGCACTGTGAGCTGTAAGGTCTTATATAGACAGGTGTGTGGCTTTCCTAATCAAGTCCAAACAGTATAATCAAACACAGCTGGACTCAAATTAACTTGTAGAACCATCTCAAAGATAATCAGAAGAAATGGACAGCACCCGAGTTAAATATATGAGTGTCACAGCAAAGGGTCTGAATACTTAGGACCATGTGATATTTCAGTTTTTCTTTTTTAATAAATCTGCAAAAATGTCAACAATTCTGTGTTTTTCTGTCAATATGGGGTGCTGTGTGTACATTAATGAGGGAAAAAATGAACTTAAATGATTTTAGCAAATGGCTGCAATATAACAAAGAGTGAAAAATTTAGGGGGTCTGAATACTTTACGTACCCACTGTATGTCGCTGTACAGTATATATGTGACAGAACATGTCACTGTAACTTTGTGAAAGTTGGAAAAATAAATTATTTTAAAGTACTGTTCTCTTTCTTAGCGGAATACCTACCCCATTTCAAGGGTACACAATAAATTCACTAGCATTGCAATTATGTTGTCTTCCATTACATCTAAAAATGGTCTAAATAAATGTAGTATAGAACATTTCATTTAAAAAAAATAATACAAACAGCCTCTAATAGAATGTCTAGATGTTCCTGGAAACATGTATTGCATTGCTAAATTTAAAAGACATGATTGAGAGCATTCATATATTCCTACCTCTTAATCAGCAAATGCACTTCACTAATGGAGACTATTCTTTACTGCAAAACATATCTAGCTTTTAATCTAACAATAAAGGAAGAACTGAGATTTGCACATTTCTGTTATATATGTGAGTGTAACTCAATCTGCTTTAGTGCATTTTGCTATTAAAATCTTCTGAAATGTGTTTTGCATGTTGATTCTATTTGCATACGATGGATACAATTGATAATTTCAACAGTATTGCAATGTTCCATATTTCAAAATGATTGCAGTAGTGAAGTACAGTCTGCTGTCACGGTGACCATGAATAAATAAGCAAGTGATAGTAATTACATAGATCCATAAGAAGAGCAAGTTCAACCTTAGTACGTACATTACTTTAACAAGCAACTTCATAATAAGGAACAAAGAAACACGTGACCTAGACAAAAAAAGCCGTAGCAACTATTTACCATTGTAAGTGTAGCTGTACTATTGAAAGGTATCCACTCAGCTGCCTATAGACAGTAAATCAGGTGTGTGATCATGGCCAGATCCCCTCTTTGTATTGCGCATCCAATTTCTTTATGTATTTCGGTGGGATTCCTCAAGCATCAAAAACAGAATAGGTAGCATTTTTTGTCTTCTGTCCAACAAGAACACTAGAAGAAGGTATGTGACTGTATTATTGAGCCCATATAGAGGCAGATGTCTCAATGAAATCAAGACTGTGCAATATTGTACTGTCCTTGACAGCTGTGAGCAACCGTAACTTATGATGATCTTCCCTATTTGCCCTATTTGGATGGTAGTAGAACATGCAAAGAGAATTTCTAAATATGTCTGTGCAATAAAGATTGTTTCTAAAGGAGGAGCTCATTATCATACTTTTACATGTCTTGGAGATAGTGAGCAGTCACATTACCTGCTTCAATTAGTAAATAAATGGGACATCAGACTACCCATCATAGTTGGGACTGATATAACATGTTCTGTGTTCATGGGTATATATAACAAAATTATTTTATTGGCTGATACGATTTATAATACGTTTGTGTGCTGTGTATCACATTCATAATGTAGCCCCTAACATCCCTATTATTATTCAGTTTCTTCATGCTAACAAAAATCTAGGATGGCACAATAACAACATCCTCTCGATTAACTATCTTTGGCAAGTTACAAGTCCTCACTTACACATCTATGGCCTATTATTGTTCATTGTATTTGAGTCTGTGCATGGTACTGGATTAATCCTGGACTTTGACATATGTATTATATATCATAATTTTTATCAATGCTCCAACTCAGTATGCCTCTCTTTACACATAATGCATTGGTGATAATGAGGTTCTGAGTGAGACCTGTTCAAAGTGAAGATTCTCTGTGTAGGGGGTTCTGTCCCAATAATCAGGCCTTGATTGTGACACGTCCCCCTGTGACGAGGCTCTTTGTGTGACTCTGTTCTGGCGACGTACTGCTGTGCTGGCCAATGACTCCTCCATCAGAACTCAGTGGAACACATCAAATGTTAAATTGAAACACTGCTACGACTTTAGCTGTTTTTCCTGGTGTGCGAGAAGTAACACGAAAAGAGACAGAGATACGGTGGGCAGTGAAGCTGTTTTGTATGAGAAATGTTTCAAGAAGAAAAGAAACTGCATTTCAATTCATTAGCAATGCTGCTGATTGTAACTCCTCAGCAAGCAGGAGAAAGCCCAGTGGAAGAATGGAGCGATAAGGAAGTTAAGGGAACGTGGCTGACTTGGTCTTAAGGGAGTACACTAAACACTGTGCTTCAGTGCTATCCAATAACAAGAACTCAGCTCCATGCAGCGCACAATCACACCTTTTTTTTTGTTGTAAATGACTAGAATACAAGATAGAATGGACCACATTACAATTCATAAAGGGAAAGACATGTAGATTGATAGTTGCTGTTTAAGTAACGCGTTAAAAAGTGTGAAAACAAGGAAATCTCTATACTTCACTGCAGGTTAAGATGCACTTAGAGTAAAGGAAAACATTTAATTTGTCAATAAAAACAATTAAGTTGAGGCGTACAGAAGGTAAGGGATTCAGAGTAGGAGCGGAGGGTCCTTGAAACATTATGGAGGGTTTTAAATAAACTAAAAGCAGGATGTGCTAATGGAAGAGCTTGTACTGATTAATTCCAAGTCAGCAACATATTTATTTCAACTGAAGGTTTCCTGGCTTTTATCAAAAACATGGAAATCACATTATAAAGGCATTGCTATTAAAAGACAGCTTTTTTATAGTTAGAATCATGTTTGAATTGGCAAATGACACGTGCTAAGAGGCAAAGGTTTAACCTCTATTTGCGCATTGATTATGACTGTAAACATACTGTATAAAAGAGTATAATGCGATGTTTACACTTTGGAGAAATAATGCACGCTAGAGAGATTTACTAGGGCCTATTTATGCACATACTTTACTGCATTTTTTTTGCAATAAGACATTCTTTGTGAAACCAGCTTATCATTTTGAATGGGCTGGCACTGCACTCTTAATGCACTAAAAAGCACACCTGCAGCATTTTCACCGACATAGAACACCACAATACACTACGGGTACAATGAGATTAGAAAATTGCAGTCACATGGCTAAAATAGTAAAATTTAACTTTGTTGTCTTGTAGTGGTGCAATAGATCGTCACCGATCCGTGATCCGAACGGGTCACCCTGTTCGGATCCGCACACCACGCGATCCACAGAGCGCTCGGCAGCCTTGGCCATAGGAAAGGCCGCGGCTTCGGCCTAGCTCCGGAGCGGCGACCATCTTGGTACACCCGGCGGCGGCCGCTGTAGTGACGTTTTGTCGCTGCCATCTTGCTCCACCCCACACTCCTGCACAGTAATAATAGTGAGAAGAGGGCAAGCAGACATCTTATTACACCCAATGGAGTTTTAGACTTCACAGTTATTTTCAACACAAAACGGAGCTTATATGCTTAAATATGCTTAAACTTAAATACAGTATTTGGAAATCCAACGGACTGTTTACATGTTAAATTTTAAAAGCAGCAGCAAACCTTACATGCTTGCTAATGTGACAGAACACCTCTGATTTTCACATTTAACATTTAATCAGAGGTGTTCTGTCACATTAGCAACCATGTAAGGTCAGCAGGTTAGCTGCTGCTTTTAAAATTGAACATGTAAACAGTCCGTCAGATTTACATATACTGTATTTAAGCACATAAGCTCCGTTTTGTGTTGAAAATAACTGTGAAATCTAAAACTTCGGTGGGTGTAACAAGATTTTTTTTTTTTTTTTTTTGCTGATCCGAAAAAAGGATCAGATCCGTGACTCTGATCCGAGGAACGATCCGATCCGTGAGTTTTTTGATCCATTGCACCCCTATTGTCTTGGCAGCTGTACGAGTGCATTGGGGTGCCATTCTTAATTAAAATGAATGGCATTGCAATGTAATCCATATTATAGTATGTATTAAGATGCATTGCAGTAGCACACAGTAAAAATGTTTGTTATACTGCAAATTACTACAACTCATTAGTTTGAATAGGCATTATTCTTTTCTCATTACTTTGCTATTGTTATTACCTTCTTTAGACAACTTCAGTTACTTGCACTCACATGACTCTTTAAAATTAGGGTATCATACATCCACCTCTACTCAAGAACTTCAAATCTTGCAACTGTTTGTAAGCAAAGCGGCCAGGGATTCCTTTCATCTATACCAGTTGCTTATCCTAGATAAGGGTCTGGTAGATATGTAAATGGGAAATCTCACACACAAAAAAAAAGATATTGGGTTTCTCCTGTAAATACATACTAGACCCTTATCCTTGATGAGTGTCTGGTATGGATGTCAAGGGGAACTCAACATATGGAGCATTACTTTGCTATTGTTATTACCTTCTTTAGACAACTTCAGTTACTTGTACTCACATAACTCTTTAAAATTAGGGTATCATATATCTACCTCTACTTAACAACTTCAAATCTTGAAAATATTTGCAAAGGGGCCAGGGATTCCTTTCATCTATACCAGTTGCTTACCCTAGATGAAGGGCTGGTAGAGATGTTAATGGGGGATATACATTGTAAAGCGCTGCGTAAACTGTTGGCCCTATATAAATTGTGTATAATAATAATAATCCCACACAAAAAAAAGGTATGGGGTTACTCCTATAAATACATACTAGACCCTTATCCTTGGTGATTGTCTGGCATGAATGTTAAATGTGACTCAGCATGAGGAGCATATCTTGCTAGTGCCCTGGCAAAGCATCTTTCCATCATGTTGATGAAGTCATTGGCTTTATTCCCACAACCCTGGCTCTGTGGTTGTGGGGGTCTAGGGGCAGGGGACTCATCAGAATCTGGGGGCACCCTGATACTGCCCTCTCCTGCACGAATGAGTAAGGGGTACATAACAGATCCTTATCAATCACATATAAACATGCCCATCACTTGCCGAAACAAAAGCATGCCATGACCTGCACTCCCTGTCTAATCCCTATCTCTACACTCGCTGGTTTAGTTTCTCCACTGATAGATAAAATGTCAACAAAGAGGTTGGTATTGTTGCTGATTCAATTGACCAAATATGGCCATATGTCAGTAATCCATCCCTTGCCCTTTTGTTTACATTTCATCTGGTAGCGGGGAATGTCCAGCTGAGAGCTGAATGGGTGGGGAAGTTGCATCATGGTGCTAGAAAGCTGGCTGCCACACCTCCCTAACAACCAGATGCCTTGAAGAAACTGACATATTGAGCAGTGGTAGTAATACTAGTGGGCACCATTGAACTTGAAAGAGGTTGGTGGTATTGGACAGAGGAGGATGTTGGAGGGCAGCACTGGAGCATTAAGAGGATCGAACATCTTAGAAATTGTTAATTTCTGTCCTGTCTCTGGATTTAATACTTGATCTGGAACAAGTATAATGCAACTAAATCCAGAGTGGAGTCAACCCTCCTGATCTGTATACTTTAAACTAAATTAGCATGACAGCCTGGAAATGAAAATTTTTAAAAAATAAACCTTACCTTTATCTTCATCTGGAGAAAACCCATGTGTACAGTCTGAAGCCCTGTACACACGATCGAATTTCCTATGGTTTTTTAACCGATGGATTTTTCCATCGGAAAACCGATGAAGCTGACTTTCATCAGTCTTGCCTACACACCATCAGTCAAAAAACGACCGTTCCAAACGCCGTGACATAAAACACTCCGATGAGCCGAGAAAAATGAAGTTCAATGCTTCTGAGCATGCGTCGACTTGATTCTGAGCATGCAAGGGTTTTTTATCCGATGGACTTGCCCATAGACGATAGTAATTTGCTATCGGTTTTTTAACCATCGGATAAATTTAAAACATGTTCTATTTTTAAACACCGATGGAAAAAAGACCGATGGGGCCCATACACGATCGGTTTGTCCGATGAAAAAAGTTCATCGGTTAAACCTATCGTGTGTACAGGGCTTGAGATTAGAATTCATGGGTGGAAAAACACAGCTACCCAGTGTCTGCAATTTAGTACTGTTATTATCATTGTCACTTTTTAGGCCAGGTCAGGGTCACTTTAAAATCAGCAGAGGCAAGTGTAATGGCTAGTTTGCCAACTGGAACCCACAAAAACAGAATGTTGTCATTATAGGGTTCATCTTCCAAATGTGAAAACCATAAACAAAAAAAAAAAAATGCAGACACATGAAAATATGGTATTCTACTTATGAAGGCAACCTTTATTAAGCCTGGAGTATAATAATAACAACAATAATAATATTAATAACAACAGATGAAGAGAGAAATAAGAACTTTGAAGGCCCATAATGGATCATAGAGGGATAATGCCTTATTTAGATGTCCTATTAAAGCTGAGAACTTACTGAAAACCCATGTTCATGACTAAACCGAGTAGGATATTTTATCATCCCGTAGAGATTGCTCGAGGCATTTTTTTTCGTTTGCAAAATTGTTTAGGGCCTTAGAATGTAATCCCAAGTCAACTTGATTTATGGAATATGTATATGCAAGTACTTTGAATTAGGGGTGAGATAGGAAATGAATGGCCTCTTCTTTCCTACCTCTGCACTTAAGTATTTCCCAGAGGAGCTGACAGGCTGTGCTCTGAGCACCAGATCATTAAAGTTAGGCCAAGAGTGGCAAGCAGGACAAGTCCGTGATTTGCATGTTTTTATCAGTAAATGATTGACAAGTGCTCAGCTGCTAAAAACAGGATCTTTATTACATTGGGGCCACTGCTTTGCAAAACTGCTGCATTTCTCAGAAAGAAAAGCATGTTTATAGATAAAAAAGACCTGCATCTCTTAGGAACAGGATTGTAATTCAGTTGACATTCATCAGGCTGAAAACATCACCCAGGTTGCTGAAATAGTACTTTTGCAATATCTGCAGATTCTGTGTTTAATATTCTAGGCCTAAATTTTAGAAAAAGACATTTACTCAGGAAGTGGGGAGACAGACATTTGTTTTGTCACTGTTCTCCGTGTTTATTCCTGTTTTTTTTTTATCTATCTTTCTATCTATTTATCTATCTATCTATCTATCTATCTATCTATCTATCTATCTATCTATCTATCTATCTATCTATCTATCTATCTACTGAATCTGTCTGTAAACAGATCTATAGTTAAAGAGATTTACGATTTTCAGTTAGGAAGTGGAAAATCCGTTGTCACCCCTCCAGCACACACCTCTAGAAATGCCTCATTGTCACTATGGTCTCTATAATATATAAATTAAGTAAGTAGTGTGTGTGTGTGATATAAATGGAGTTTCTTATTTTCACCTGCCATGTGGTATACCATGTATTTATACCATTTACAATCCACACCAGATGAAGACATGCACTTCTATTATAAAATCTGTTGATGCACAAATGTTCTTAAAGGCTTGTGGCTCTTACCTTACATTGTACATTGACCCCAGGTCCATAGGGTAGTCACCTCTAGCTTCTTGCTCGCGCCTTCTTTTTAATTTTAGAATGCTTGAGAATCCATTAAAACCAAGTGTGCTATAATGCTAACACTAACCAAATTTCGTAGGTTGAAGCCTGGTCCTTCGCCTACCAGCCTTTCCAATGCCCATCAAATGCAATAGATGGCCCTAAGAATGTGCCTTCCATTTCTAAATATTAAGCAAAATGTATGCATTGTGAGGACTAGAATGACTGTTCTGATGATTAAGCAGCAGAAGAAATGGACCCTGAGGGCTGGACTAACTGTTCTGAGAAAGAGGACTGGGTTGCTTGTTTTGAGCATGAAGCTGATGATGACACTTTTTGGGATTCCAGTACCAGGTACATGCATTCCAGGAAATTGTCCATATTTGTTCATTCCAATTCTGATGTAATGCTATCTGATTCTTACTCCACTTCTATAGCCTTGCTCTCGACTAGTGTTTCTGAGACTGTTGTGATCCCAAAAAAATGATATGCATGTCAAGTATCTCAATCCCAAGTATTAGATCTTTGTGGAAAAACTATTTGGGTAAATCCTTTAACCTCCCTGGCGGTATTCCCGAGTGTGGCTCGGGGTGAGATTTCAGTACCTAAAGCGGTAACCCCGAGCCACACTCGGGATTGCCTCACTGGATCCTGGAAGAGGTGACTCACCTTGTCTCTGGGATCCCGCGATGTATTCCCGCAGTGTACGGCGGCCGGATCTTCCGCCCGATGCACTGTGTGCCCTGGATTCCCTTCCCTGCGAGCGTCGCGACGCAGTGGGGCGGAACCGGCGGTAAATTCAAAATGTATAAAACACAAAACACACTGATACAATGTAATTCTATTGGATTACAATAAAAAATGTAATAAATTGACCTTAGATTGCCCCCCAGTGCTTTCTCCAGTGCCCTTGTCTGCAGTTTTACTGTACTTAGTATCTGGAAACTACACAGCGACCATGGCATCCAAAAAACGCGCCTCTACCTCAAAGTCGCTATATGACCTGCTGGAAGTCAGCGACAGCGACTCAGAATGGGTTGCAGAGGAGTTGAGCGACAGCGATTCATGGGGAAGCTCTTCATCGGACGCAGAAAGTGATTTTAGTGACGATCCTGTGCCCAGCGATGTGCGGACTTGGTGCTCAATTGATTGCGGTACGGAGCACGCAGCGCCCCCCAGATTTCCATTTACAGGAGCACCTGGGATGAAAGTTGAAGTTGAGGACAATAACCCCTTGGCATACCTCGAGCTCTTTCTGACGGATGAAGTTATTTCCAAAATTGTTTTGGAGACGAATCGCTATCAGGAGCAACAAGCTGCTACCCATCATCGCTTTTCAAGGAGCAGAAAATGGGAGCCAGTAACCAGAGAGGACATATGGAACTTTTTGGGCCTTAGAATTCTACAGGGAGTGGTGGGTTAACCCCTGCAGAAGTGGTATTGGACCACCAACAAATTGCTGGCCACGCCTTTTTTTGGCACAGTTATGTCCGAATATAAATTTTCTCTTATCATGAAATATTTATATTTTGCAAATAATGATGACTTTGATGAGAGTTCTCATCCAGCTCCTAAGCTGAAAAAAATTTGGGAGATTTACCAACTTATTCTGTCGAATTTCCAGCAGACCTATGTGCCGGACAGAGATATAAGTATTGACGAAAGTCTTATGGCCTACAAAGGTAGACTAAGCTGGATACAGTTCATAGCATCAAAGCGAGCTCGTTTTGGCATGAAGTCATTTATGCTGTGTGAATCCAGCTCTGGGTACATCTGGAATTCGGTCCTGTACACCGGGAAAGGGACCAAATTCAGCGATCGATTCAGAAGTTTTGGAATGGCAACCGCTTTCGGTTCTCTCTTTGATTGAGCCATTGCTGAATCAGGGCTACTGTGTCACCACAGACAATTTTTACACGTCCCCAGAACTCTTTGGGGTTGATTTACTAAAGGAAAATCCACTTTGCACTTGAAAGTGCACATGGAAGTACAGTCGCTGTAGATCGCTGTAAATCTGAGGGGAAGCTCTGAAATTAGGGGAAGCTCTGCTGATTTTATCATCCAATCATGTGCAAGCTAAAATGCTGTTTTTTATTTTCCTTGCATGTCCCCCTCAGATCTACAGCATCTGCACTTCCATGTGCACTTTCAGTGCACTTTCAAGTGCAAAGTGGATTTTCCTTTAGTAAATCAACCCCTTTGAGTTCCTTATCCTGAACAAAATGGATGCCTATGGGACCGTTAGGCCTAACCGTCGTGACATGACGCTAACCTTTGCCCAAAAAAAGCTTGGGGCAGGAGAAATAGTTGCCTGGCAGAAAGGCAAAATGATGGCACTGAAATGGCAGCACAAAAAAAACGTGTGCCTTATGAGTACCATCCACAACACTTCTACTGTAATGGTACATACCAAAGGTGGAAAAGATGTCATGAAGCCACAGGTCGTGTTGGATTACAACAACACCATGGGAGGTGTGGATAGGGCTGACCAGGCCATGACCTTTTATCCTGCGATGAGAAAGCAACAGAAGAAATATTATAAAAAAATATTCAGGCATCTTCTGGAACAGTGCCTGTGGAATGCTTTCATTCTTCTGAAAAAAAATAGTGACAGGCCTATTATCCATGCGGACTTTGTGTGGAAGGTTGCCGAACTAATTTTTCTAAAGCACCAGACGCCAACGACTGTAAGCAGATCTGGACGTCGGGCTGCTGGCGTTGTGAACCTGGAACGCCTGACTGGTCATCACTTTATGGACCACATTCCACCTACTGAAAGAAAGTCAGCACCCACAAGGATGTGTGTGGTTTGCTGCTCCAAGCGTGACGACACTGGAAGGAAAATCCGTAAAGAAACGAGGTTCTATTGTCCCGATTGCGATGTAGGACTTTGTGCTGTACCTTGTTTTAAAAAATTTCATACCCGAGACGTATACTGAAGCAATATGACTTCTAATATTGCACCCTTGTTTGAACAAAAAAAAGTCAGTGTTTTTGATTATATTATTTACTAAAATTTATTGAATAAAAAGTATTATTATTATTAAATTATTATTTGTTATTATTTATTATATTATAATTTATGATTTTGTGTTTCAAACTTTATCATACCCGAGATGTCTACTAGACTCTGGTTTGGACAGATTTAGGTGAGTTATTACTAAGAATTACAGGCCTACAATGTAAAACGCCAAATTTCCATGCAAAATAATGGTACCGCTTTCAGCACCTAAAATCTTCCAGAATCATACCGCCAGGGAGGTTAAAGGAGAAGAGGTTGGCGCCATTGGCTCCTGCTGCTGTCAATCAAAGTCAGTGAGCCAATGAGAGAAAAGGGGGTGGGGCCAGGCTGGGCCATGGCTCTGTGTCTGAATGGACACAGAGAGCTGCGGCTCGGCTCAGGTGTCCCTATAGCAAGCTGTTTTCTGTGGGGGCACTCAACAATAGGGAGAGGCCAGGAGCACTGAAAAGATGGACCAGAGAAGAGGAGGATTGAAGCTGTTCTTTGCAAAACCACTGCACAGAGCAGGTAAGTATACATATGTTTGCTATTTTTAATGAAAAAAATTTGATTTTGGTATCACTTTAAGCATGAGCTCCAAAAGGAAGGCCTCCCTACTAATTCTACAATTCCTGTAAAAGATCTGCTAGCACCCATGTCACCTCCTGTCACTTCAGCGGAATCAAAGATACCTTGTGACCCCAAACACACCTCCAAGATGACCACTGCCTTGCTAAAGAAGCTGGGGGTAAAGATGATGGACTGGCCAAGCATGTCACCAGACCTAAACCCTATTGAGCATCTGTGGGGCATCCTCAAATGGAAGGTGGAGGAGCGCAAGGTCTCTAACATCCACCAGCTCCGTGATGTTATCATGGTTGGAGTGGAAGAGGACTCCAGTGGCAACCTGTGAAGCTCTGGTGAACTCCATGCCCAAGAGGGTTAAGGCAGTGCTGGAAAATAATGGTGGTCACACAAAATATTGACACTTTGGGCCCAATTTGGACATTTTCACTTAGGGGTGTACTCACTTTTGTTGCCAGCTGTTTAGACATTAATGGCTGTGTGTTGAGTTATTTTGAGGGGACAGCTAAAGTACACTGTTATACAAGCTGTACACTCACTACTTTACATTGTTGCAAAGTGTAATTTCTTGAGTGTTGTCACATGAAAAGATATAATAAAATATTTACAAAAATGTGAGGGGTGTACTCACTTTTGTGAGATACTGTACAATAAAACAAAACAATCCATACACTTGACATAACAAGACAATATTCAGTGTACAGATAAGGCACATACCTGTACTGACTGAGCCAGTAGTAGAAATAACAAAACACACTAACCACCCAGCGGTGTGGTTCTACAACAACCCAAAATACCACCATCCACCCAGGCCTGTACAATACTCCTTCAACGACAGAGCATGAGGGATACTGTCAAGGCCCAGTGCCTCTTGCGGTTGCCAGGGGAGATTTTCTCTGTGAGGATTCTTAGGGGCTACAGTGGGTCTAGATATAATCATTTTTGCTCCTGGAAAAAATCCCTCAGCTTCTGAGTTATCTAGGAGACTTTTACTCTCTTCTGAGAATCTTGGGGGTACCTGGTTTTGGTTGTTTAGGCTGAGTCTCCAGCGGGTATAGCCAGTGACTGTGTTGGGCTGCACTCAGTGGACCTGGTTCGGGTTTTTTCTATAGGTTACAGTTTTGTTGGACATTGTTGTGTAGATTTTGATTATTCTGGACATCACTCTATGGACTCCTGGGTTTTACTATGGTAGTACGACAGAACCAAATGACTTGTTACAGTTTTCATCCCGAAGCTATTACATACTATTTTTCAGTTTTCATCCCAGTGCTTTTCTTCCACCAAATTTGGGTTCCACAGGGCTCTTTGATCAACTAATTGAGTGGTGACAGGAGTGTCCAAGAGCAGCCACTCCATGGGGAAGAGAAGGGGGGTTAAGCCCTGTACACACGATCGGATTTCCTATGGATTTTAAACCGATGGATTTTTCCATCGGAAATCCGATGAAGCTGACTTCCATCAGTCTTGCCTACACACCAACAGTCAAAAAACCGATCGTCCCAAACGTAGTGACGTAAAACACTCAGACGAGCCAAGAAAAATTAAGTTCTATGCTTCTGAGCATGCGTCGACTTGATTCTTAGCATGCGTGGGTTTTTTATCCGACGGAGTTCCCCGCAGACGATAGTAATTTGCTATTGTTTTTTTTCCATCGGTTAAATTTAAAACATGTTCTATTTTTTAACACCGATGGAAAAAAGACCGATGGGGCCCATACACGATCGGTTTGTCCGATGAAAAAAGTACATCGGACTGTTTTCATCGGTCAAACCGATCGTGTGTACAGAGCTTTACTGTCATAGATAACTGATCTGGCGCCTGTGATTACACAGATCAGCGACAAGGCTATTCTGCCACTTGTAGTTCCACAAACATGCAAGGCTGTGTTGTTGCTTGTGGTGCCTGCCCTGATGTTTTATCTGTCCCTATTTCTGAACGTGCTTATTGATTTGGTACTTCATTCCATTCTTTCTTTGGTCAGCTACAATCTGCACTTGTCTGTCTGAGGGCCACAACCTGGGAGCTGTCCCTTAGCAATGTTCCTTACCCCTTTCAGGGAGACAGGGGCAGAGCATTGTCATCCCATAACACAGAGCCGTTGATTTACTGGAGAGTGCAAAAACTGGTGCAGCTGTGCATGGTAGCCAATAAGCTTCTAACTTTAGCTTGTTCGATTAAGCTTTGACAATAAAACCTGGAAGCTGATTGGTTTTTATGCAGAGCTGCACCAGATTTTGCACTCTCCAGTTTTAGTAAATTAACTCCAGGAGTGTCCAAACAAGGACCTTTATTTAAGCATCACCAGCTTTTATTTTCATAAAAACTATTGCTTAAATTAATATGAAACTAAAGGTTTCTATGGTGATGCACATTGCTCAAGCATATTCCATATTTGTCACCACTTTTAAAAGCGGCCTGTGATAAAAAAAAAACGATAATAAGCAAACAAGAATTAGGAAATATGTCTGTGAAAAAAACATGCATTCTATTATCACTGTAGAGCATGTGGACAGGAAGTGGCTACAGGACATAAGTGGAATTAAGAGTCAATAAATCCCCCAATTATCTAAGATACACAACAGATTGCTAAAATCATGACATTCAGCTACATCAACGTGATTTCAAAGCCACAGATCAGTATGATTTGGACCTCCAATTTCATTGCAGCTTGCAACTTCATTTAACAGACGTCTATGCCAGTCGTAATGCAATTGCAAAATAGTGCAGGAACCTTTTTCAAAGTCGCTGCAACTTGAGTCGCAAGGATTTGAATAGTTCCATTGCCGGCAATAGAGTGCAACTTATCGTGTGATTTTAAACTGTCAAATCACATGACAAATCACATTGGTGTAAACCAGGGCTAAGGGTTTACATCTACTTAAATAGAACTGCCAGTGCCTACAAGCCCTATACTAATTTCACCCTATGCAGTTTGTAGAAGAAACACCTTCTATACGTTCCCTATCACAAATAAAACACATTGGAGTTGATTTACTAAAACTGGAGAGTGCAAAATCTGGTGCAGCTGTGTAACTTCAGCTTGTTAAATTAAGCTTTGACAAAAAAAAAAAAAAAAACTGGAAGCTGATTGGTTTCTATGCAAAGCTGGACCAGATTTTGCAGTCTGCAGTCTTAAGCCGGGTACACACTACAGTTCTTTTTCGTGTAATCAAGTGGGTTGCATGAAAAAAACTGTCAGCTTCTGTTGGAGCCGCTGTACTAACCATGCGAGGTGTTGGCGGAAAGTGCTGATCCGGAGATGGGGCAGAATGTTGGACAGTTTTTTTTTGAACCAACAAATGTTCAGTAAATCAACTCCATTGTCAATATGGCTGATGTGACCTCACCCTTTTATAGCGAGGGGACTTGCGTTTCCAAAAGCCCAGTTATTGACCCTTCTAAGAGCTATTTTTACAAAAAATAAAAAGGTATGTGTTTGTGAACTTAATGCACTGGAACTGCAACTCTTGAAGTGTGTACGGGTAGTGGTAAACATGAACCTCATCCATAATGACTGCCCATAGTAAAAAGAGAAAAGTGATTCACACAGACAGTAGTGAAAGTTTCTTATCACACGACCAGTTTTTACCTCCCTGAAATTTATCTCACAGTTAATACAAAAAAAGATCTACAAACAACATAATGTTAATACTTATAAAGAACTAAGGGTCTGTATCCATAAACCAACTTGACACTTTCTTTAGAAAGTCTAATTTCCTACAAGGACAAGATAGTAGAATTAATAAAACATGGAGGAAGTGCTTGAGTTGAACAAGGACTTGTCTTGGAAAACACAAAGCAGATGTTTAATAAATGAAACAGTATGATGGAGCACTTGGGGAGCAGTAATGAGCAATCTGAAGAGAGTATTAATTGCAAGCTGTGATCAGAAGAGGGAGTTGTAAGTGATAATTAGAGACAGTTAAATCTGTGAAGTGACAGGCGTCTGTGGCGTACAGTAACTAGGGCGGAGTATGAATTTATTAAATGAGACGTTGACATCTGGGTTTATGTACCATCTGCTGCAGTCATATTAATACAAAAGTACAATTTTCTAATGTCTACTATACTTTGGCTTCTGCTCTTATTTTTTTATTACTCTATTATTGCTGCGTTTTATTGTCATTATTATTCATTTCTTGTAACTACAGTTTTATTGGTGTTTTCCCATTATTAGTAGTACATTTTCATTATGGATATGACTGTTGTTTATTTGTATTGTAGAAATGCATTATTACATACATATTATTTTTATGTTATTACTGTGCTCTTTTGTTTACAGTGTACAGATGACATTCAGCAAAAAACGACTCCCTAAATGTCTTCAATCCTCATGGGAAAATCGATGGTCCTATGTAAAAATAGACTGTTATGGTCATAAAAACATATTTATTCGGGAACAGTTAAAAAAGAAGAAATATGAATTATCAAGCAGATACAATATAATGATAATTTCTGGGTAGTTACTGTTTCTTCTGTCTGCGTCCCTCATGCTATAGTCTGAAGAATGTGACTACATTTTGTGAGCTTGTATTTCTTTCTCCATTAGAGTGTAAGCCTGCTTTCCGACACGTGTTGTCGGGATTATTCAATGAGGCAGTGGGTAGAGCAAGGAGAATGTGCAGTAACCCATAGCAAATGATCAGGTTTCACTTTCCTGTAGCACTTTTAGCCAATGCAGTGTAAAGTAACAGGTTTGTGGATGGCAGGCACCCTCTAGTGATTTTTCTTACTTTCCAATTGCTCCTACGGTGAGTACATCCAGCAGAGCCCAAAAGTAAATCATGTTCTTCTAGGCTTAGAAAACACATTACGCCCTCCCTTACTTCCTTTAATGCAGTGCTGGATTCCTATGCAACCATTGCTAGCCCCAATTGTTGTCTCATTTGGGGAAGGGGGTGGATCCTTAGAGATGTGTTAACCATCCAATCCCAAATTTACACAGCATTTTTTTGTCAGTGGTCCTGGTGGTTAATGGTAGTAAGTAGAAGGTGTGGAGGGATGAGGTTCAGGTTAGTCACTACCATAGATTTGCAGTAGATACAACTGGTTTGAAATGTGCAGTCCTGGCGAATAAATGTGGATATCTGCTAGACCAAATTCCTTGAAACTAGGGATGCACCGATACCATTTTTTTTTTATGAGTACCAATACGATGCCAATTACCAATACCTACCGCAACTGTTTTGTTTACACTTCAGCTGTCAGCAATGGTACAAAGCATTAAAAATTAATTTACAAATGTGTTTCTTTTCAATGTGAAACATTTAATATATGTTAAAGGTATTAAAAAATAATGAACAAAGCAAACAAAAAAAGTTTTAATTATTAATAGTTTATAAAATAGAAGTGAACAAAAAAAAAATCAGCAGGAAAATAATAATTAAATGGAGGAGAATTAGGAGTTAATTAAGGCTGATTATAGTAAATTAAGGGTTAATAAGGGGTTAAACAGAGGAACATTTAAAAAAAAAAACACAAAAATATATATTTTTTTTTACTTGACAGGTTGCTTTAAAACTGACTTCATCTGCAGATCAACGTTCACCCCTTTGATCTGTAGATGAAGAAAACAGAAAGATACAATGTTTCTTTATATCTTAGTGTTTCAAAGGCTGAGCAATATTGCCACGCTGTTTTTTTTTTGACAGCTCCAATTGCTGGACATCTTTGACACTTCAGCTGTCAACAGGGGAACCCTACTGACAGCTGATTGAGTCATCCGTTGTTAAGGACACAGCAGCCCTGCTCCTTAACAACCGATAATTTGGGCTTTTTTTTTCTACATTTCAGTTTTCAGTGGGGGAATCCCATTGACAGCTGAAAGGATCAAGCCTGAAAATATCGGTTTCAGGTATCAGTGCATTTATACGAGTACCAATACCCATGCAAATTCTTAGTATCCCCAGGAAAACTGCCAAGAGATCTTTTGGCCGGGAAAACTGGACATGTGTATGCTTCCTTGCAGTTTTCCCGACAGGAAAACAGCCGGGAATCCCGGTGGGAAAATAGAGAACCTGCTCTCTATTTTCCCGTCGGGATTCCCAGCATTTTTTTTCCGCCAGATTTACTACTACTTTCCTATGGGAAACACTGCGAGGCAGTGCCGATGGAGCATACACACGGCTGCAATTCCCGGCCAAAGCTCTCATGGCAGTTTTCCTGCCGGGAAACCCGGCCGTGTGTAGGGGGAAAAAGCTACTGAGCAGGTTCTCGGCTTTCCTCTCGTTTTTCAGGGTGGACTTTTTACCCCAGGGAAAACCGAGCGTGTGTACAGGGCTTAAAGGGTGAGTTCCCATCAGCCATTTCTCAATGTGTGTTGTAGTAGTTTGTAGAAAGCTGACAGTATGGGGTTTATTTTCTAAAACCAGAGAGTGCAAAATCTGGTGCAGCTCTGCATAGAAACCAGCTTCCAGGTTTTTTAATGTCAAAGCTTAATTGAACAAGCTGAAGTTAGAAGCTGATTAGCTACCATGCACAGCTGTGCCAGATTTTGCACTCTCCAGTTTTAGTAAATCAACTCCTATGTGTAGGAAGAGTAACTTGCCATACAGTGCTATAGTGCAGTGGGACAGGCTGCATACTCTTGTGTACTCCCTCTATGTTCTTTTATTTAATGTTTATCCAGGCCTAGGTCAAGAGGTGGCTAAACTCACAGTATCTTCATTTAGGCCTCATGCACACTGGACGTTTTTACAGCTGTTATTTTTGGCTTTAGGCATTTTTTTCTTCAGCCAGTAAACTCCACAGCATGTTATCCTATGTGTCCATGCACACATAAGCTTTAATCAGTGTTTTTTGACAGGAGTGTTTTCTGGCTGGAAAAACCCCCCAGAACTATGGGGTTTGAAGAGGAGTTTTCAGCTGTAAAAATGCTCTAACTCTATATGTGGCTATTCTGTGTGTAGCGCCCCCCTCACTCCGCTCTTGTCTTCAGCTCGTCTTTCTCTTGTCTAGGGGTACCTTAAAGGGGAGGGAGCGGGGACACCACGCCTGGCCTCCACCACATGTGTCAGTGCGGTATAAGCAACGTTCTTGTTTTACCTTCGGGTCAGTGCTGTGCACCTGGATCCTCCATCACAGAGTTACTTTGAACAATGTCTGTCAGGAAATGAGCCCCACACCATTAAAGTCCAACACTCCTTTATTCTCATGCGAATGAACACAATCAGTTGAACTCCCTTGAGGAATAGAACAGAAAAGGAGGTGTGGATGCGAATAGGCCCAGACACAATGCGTTCTCCACTTTCCTTCCTGAAAGTGGGCCGTGGTCTCCGAGCGAGGGGAGATTTCCCTCCAGGCGGTCTCCGACGAGAGGCTCACCCGTCACCGGCAATATGCTGCACCGGGTCTTCAAGTGAGGAGCTCCCCCCGGTCCATTACGCCTTCTGGATTTGGGTACCCACTCCCGGGGTTCCCTGGGATCTCCTTCCCTCGCGGAACTCAGTGTTGGGCACTGAGCTCCAGACCTCCATCCGAGTACCTCACCCCAGGCTAAAGGTGCCTGAGATGGAACACGACCTCCGACTGTCCTCTAGGCCTAGGCCGCCTAGAGGACCGACACGAACCACCGCCCACAGGCTGAAGGTGCCTGGGACTCCGACCCCGTGACAAAGATGGCCGGCCCCTTTATACCCTCTCCCAGCAAGCACGGCGGGTTCCCCGCCCCACCATACCGCTGCCGAGGGAGGACAAAAAGGAGGCCCGGCACACAGCAATGATTCAACCCCAACCCAGGGCGACAGCGTCACCCACTGGGCCACAGGGAATTACACCCGGGAAAGTAAATACCCGCTACATGTGTTTATGAGCATTTTTGAGCCATAAGCTTTTGTGGGGGCATAGTTTTGCTAAAGTACACAAACGCTAAAAAACTGCTAATGCAAAACGCTGCAAAACACGGCAAAACTTGCGGTTTTAACGCAGTGTTCTACAGCTCAAGCTACTGGTGCTTTTATAAAGTCCAGTGTGCATGAGGCCTTACTATAACTTAGCACTGGCCATGCTGCATTGCTTGAAGCCTTGCCTGTGCGATTATGGTAAAAGGACAGGCTCTGTAGAGCTGGGGTCTATTTCACTGTGTTAAAGGCACATCATTGCGGATTGAGGAGTATTTTGGCACCTTTAGAAGAGGCTATAAAAATAGTGAGCAGAGATTAGTGATACAAGCCCTCGCATAATTCTCCTGATAGGAGGCACAGCAGTAAGAGGATGAGGAAGAGTTTCTGATGTTTCCGGGTTAGCAGGATCCTTTGCATACTGCCTCCATCCATGTGAGTCAGAGGCAGTGAGAAGCAGAGGAAAAATGCAAGAAAGAACAGAAGGTTTTGGGTGCTGGCAGTAAGGAGTAAGAGTAAATGGGTCAGACTTTAAGGGGGATGTTTCACGCCTCCCAATTCCTTGGAGTAGTATGTGGGTGGGGTGCGTTTGGTGAGAACTTTGGGTCATTTGCTGCAGATAGTTATGGAGAATAGTGTCCTCTATGCTCAAATACCTGTGCAAGGACCCCAGGATTGGAGTCATCAAAGAAAGGAACTGCTAATACTGTAGATATCCAATACAATACAAGGATAAAAAGGCAGAGTTGAGACTGGACCATTGGTCACAGTTTGCACAGTATAGTGTGATGTGGCGGGCAGTAAACACAGTCCAAGTTAGATGATAGCAATATATTGTAGAGCAGTCCAACACAATACAGCTAGGCCTGGCGGGTAGGCATGACTATCCTGAGCCACTTAAGAACTGTAACAGCAGTCTGAAGACCTGAAAGATGGCAATAGCATCTGCAACGAGGATCGGAAGGCAGCCTGGCCGGTCCACACCTAAAGGGACGGCTTCCTGAAGCGAGGTAGACATAATCCCAACACTGTCTCTACACCAGAATCTTTCCTTACTGCTAAGCACTGTCCCTGCCAGACGGGGAACCTGTCCATACACTAGCACTCGATTCCTGGGAAATTAGTAATCTAAACAAAGTAATTTGGAACAGAAGAACTACTACAACCAGGATATAACATTGACTATAAGCATATAAATGCACACCAATATTAAAAATAATACAAGCTTTATATAAGAAGAGATTAAAGTGGTTGTAAAGCTTAACCTTAATGCAGCAAATGTGAGCAGAAGCAAGTGCATGAATCATGGATAAAATGATTAATCCACTCTTTCCAGGTGGCCAGTCTCAAAAGACAGCTCGTATCTGGTGGCTATAATATTCACCATAATTGAAATACACAAAATGTCACCAGGATCTGGATTTCCAATTAAACAATCTGACTAAAGTGAACAAATACAAAAAATGGCAAATGTGTTTGTTAAAGAGGCCCCTGACCCCCCTGGGGTTAATTTACATGTTTACCCTCTATTACTTTGTCAGTTGTGTTGAGCTGAAATAGTATACTCACCCACCCAGCGATTCCAAAGCTGTCTTATTGCCATCTTCTAAAAGATGCAGCACGCTGAGCCCTGCGCCACCATCCTCCTGGAATGCATGAAGTGGGTTTCCCCTTAAGACATCAAGCAGGAAAGGGGACGTCATTCCTGCCTAAGCAAGAAAGACAACAGAGCAACCTGTATTCTGCAGAAAAGGGTATGCCCCCCTACAATTTTTTTTTCATATTGCAATCTGCTGAAGGGGGGAGGAGGAGAACAATGCTATGAAGATGTAAAAGTAAGAAAAGGTTTTCTTTAACTATGACAATGGCCTGGTGAACAAATGTGCAGCAAGTGACTCGTTAAGTTCAATGAATAATAAAAAAATAAAAAAATATTTAATGAACATATATGACTTAAATGATGGTCTTTTTATGGTTGCCTTAAATTTGTCTGTGAATTTGGAAATATGTAATAAATGCACATACTGTACAGTATATGGTCTAAACCGAGGTGTTTATATTTGCTTTGCTTTCATCTATAAGGTTATATTTTGTGTCTTGCAGAGCAGTAAAATATCATGCTTGATTATTTATCTTCTCTGAACACAGTTGGTATATTATGTTAACCTAACAAGATCGTTTCCCCCAATCTAGTGATCATGGGTAGAAAATGGTTCCATAGCGTAGACTATCCTGCTGAGAAAACCTTCTTTTTTTACTGTTGTAATAGAATCTCAGGGACAGAAAATGTGGCCTGCTGATCCTACCTGCCAGGATAATGAGCAAGTTTAACAAATAGGCAAATCACGCAGCTTTCACCTACCAAGGGCTATAAAATTATTTAAAGGTTCAATTCTTAGCATCTAAAAGAAAGTCTAGAAAAAATAATTCTATAGCTGGGTTTCCATTTTGTTAACACAGCACTAAAATAGTCATTTACCACTGGAAACAAAAGTCCTACTTCAAAGTGCTTAATTGATAAAGATGAACAACACAAGTTACTTCCCCGTCTTGACAATGTATAGAAAGCAATTTAAGCAAAGGCAAATACCCCACAATGACACCACAAAACAATTTAGCAATTAATTCATGTAGTAGTAATTTCTACTGTTCTTCTGATGAAGGCTTGTAGAGCATGTAAAGACTGTATGAAATGTTTTTCCTTCAGGATTTTTTTTTTCTTTAAACAAGGTTACTTGAAAGTGAATAGCTTTTAAATTAAAATAATATTAATTAGTTCACACTGAGCTGAGGACAAGGCATATATAAATTATTTATCCAGTTGTATAAAATGTAAAGCCCATCTTCAGGATAAATATAAACACTCTCCCCCCCCCCCCCCTTCAACCCCACGCTCTCTGATCACTGGAAATATATATAAAGTGTATCTTAAAAAAGCTTTCTAAATCCCAGTTTTCACTTGCCTTAAAGTGGAACTTTACCCATAACAGTTTGATAACAATTAATGTTCTTTAACAAAAGAACATACATTCTACATTAATAATTATGCTACCAAATTAGTGTGTGCTGTAAATTGCCTCCAGCATTGCTCCTTTTTCTTATTGGAAACTCTCTTCCTCTCCCTGGTCTCAAAAACTATATGTCACTTTCTGTAATTAAAATGTGTGCATTTCCAGCCCTGATTGTATGTCTTGGCTCAGCTAGAGAGGAAGGCTGGCAGAAGCTTTACAGTGCTGAATTTTACAGACTGCTGCTGCCACAAAGGAGAGGATATGAGGGAGATAAGATAAGACGCTATCCTTGTAAGTTTAACTCTTTTTTGGCAGCAGAGACTGCCTTGTCACCTTTCCTGTTTTTCTTTTCTCCCCACCTAATCTATGCTCTCTCGCGACAGTCCATGGCATTCCTTTTTCCTCCCCCTACATCAGCAGTAAATGTTGAGGCTGAACAGGTGAACAGATTGGTCTCTAGTGACTCACTGATTATTGGAACAGCACAGAGAATACAGGAGAACTGAGGCTGTGCAAAGCAGGGCAAGACAGGGCCTTACTGCATTTTAAAGTGATTGTAAGAGCTTGTTTTTTTAAATAACAAACATGTTATACTCACCTGCTCTGTGCAGTTGGTTTTGCACAGAGTAGCCCAGACCCTCCTCTTCTCTGGTGCCTCTTTGCTGCTCCTGGCCCCTCCCTCCTGTCGAGTGCCCCCACAGCAAGCAGCTTGCTATAGGAGCACCCGAGCCAAGCTGCAGCTTTGTGTGTCCAATTAGACATGGAGCTGCTGTTTGGCCCCACCCCCTCTCTCCCTGATTGGCTAACTAACTTTGATTGACATCTATGGGAGCCAATGGCATCGCTGCTGTGTCTCAGCCAATCAGGAGGGAGAGTTCCGAATGGCTGAGGAATTTGTGGACATCGGTGGACAGAGAGGGGGCTCAGATAAGTATACGGGGGTGCTGGGGAGGCTGCTACACACAGAAGGCTTTTTATCCTAAAGCATAGAATGCAATAAGATAAAAAACCTTCTGCCTTTACAACCCCTTTAAATAGTTTAGGCACTTGTTTTTAATGTTTTACATACTGTAGATATACCTGCAAAAGGGGCCAGCATGAAGTGGTCTATCAGGACTTAATTTTCTAACTAAAGTTCAGTTATCAGTCAGGGTAGGTCATGTGATCATCCAGTGCTGGGTACTTCCTGATTGGGTCCTCCTTCAGGGTGTCCACGTCGCTGCCTACATGACGGAGACAATGCCCATTAATTGGCCAGTGGTGGGGTCCTCTCTGGATCTAAAAGAGGACTGAAGTCAGACCAAGGGTAGTGAAGGGGACCTACAATAAAAGGTTAACCTGTGCCGCTGGTCTAGGCAGAAACGGCATCAGCAAGGGACTCAGGTAAGTATGTATATAAAATGTGAGCGCTAAATGCAATCCAAATTAATGAAAAACAGTGCCTATATGCATGTAATACAACAAGTGCTTCCACACTGTTTGTATATCTGTGAGAAATCCCCCACAGGTGAAAAATAAATAAATAAATATAAAAATAAAAAAAAGGGAAACAAGGGGGTGGTGAATCACTGATGAGTGAAAAGATCCCCTGGTAAATGTGTGTACACAAACTATAAACAAATGATACAGATCTAATGCGTGATCCCTATGGGTGTGACCCAGAAACCAAGTAAAAAATATATGTAAAAAACTGTATATGAAAAATATATATAAAGTGTAAAAACAATCTATTGAACTACAGGGTGTATAACCCCCTATGTATGAGAAATAAACTGTGAGCAATGTAAAAGCAACGTTGCTTATCATAAGATGTTAATTGAAGGACGGTCTATGAAGTACATATCCAACATACAAAGCATAAAATGATAAAGTCTATATCAACTGTCCACACCATCAGGTATATACCAATGTCTCCCAAACGAATGGTAATCACATGGGGGCAATTGGAACCCCTGAATATGAGTATAATGTCCTCTTGGATATCAAATTCCTGGGCTGTGGTGTAAATTCCTATAAGTGTGGGATAAGGTAAGTATAACTGGCTTCACCAGGTGAGGAAAACCTAACACTTGGCAGGATGGGCTAGAGAGAGATGGGAGAAAGGCATGAGAAAAATAGATTTTGTCTGGACTTGGGCTACATACATAATCCTGATCATCCTAATCTCTTGAGGGAGCAGCACTAGTTGGGCGGGAGGATGCACTAAAAGCAGAAGGATGTGTAGCAGTAGCTGTGAAAGATGCAACACTAGGCGAACAGGAGGATGCAAAGAAAGCAGCAGGTGAAGGAGCAGAAACAGGTGGGCAGGAGGTGGCATAGAAATCAGCAAAAGCAGAAGTGGTGGGAGGCCCTGTAGGAGATTGTTGCTATAAGGACTGATTTCTCCACTAACTGCATGATGCACAGATGAGCCTCTGGCTATTAAAATCAATTGCAAACAGATCTATGACTGCCTTCAAACACATAAATGGTTCTAGAATGCCCATTCTTGGCCAATTTTAAGCATATGTATGGCTAGGAGACGCTAAAAACTGTTCTGGAAATATTATTAAATTCTGTATAACAAAATGCTAAAAGCCTACATCTACCTCATATATTTCCATATCCATAATTTTTAGCCAATATATTTTTACTATCCCTCGTCTGAAGTTTTAGTTGCAATGAGAAAGTGTTATATGGCTAATTACTTACATTTTATTATCATTTCAATATTTTTTCCAATTTTAATTTATTTTTGCTGACATAAAAACTATTTAGTTATTGAAGCAAAACCTTCAGTATAAAGCGTACATCGTGAATTTATATTGATATGGTTTACGGGGGTCTTCATTTAAATGTTGACACTTCTTCTCCAGATAAGCCAAATTGACACGTGTCTGTTAGCAATGCGTCTAGTTATAACGCAGCTCAATAACAATACTTTAATTGATAGCAGTGCTATTGGAAAAAGTATTTGATCTAGTTAAAATCCACACAATTGCTTTAATCATAATCACTTTAATATTGACAGGCACTTGACACCACACACATAATTATTGATAGGATCCTGCCAATAGCCACAGTCTAAAACAAAATATGTACTATCATGATTTGGATAAGTCTTTATACAGGTGCTAAAATGTGCTTGTTTGATGGTAGATTTAACAGTTGTGTGAGATGGTTCCCAGTAACTTAGAAAATTGTTTAAAATTGTAATGAAATTAAACGGATATTTAGTTCTGTTTAATTTTTGACTCATGATTCGTTCTCCCTTTGCATGTTCAACAAGATGAACACACTATTTCCTGGTTCAGATATACAGATTCTGGTGTCAAATGCCTATTCACTGACTGTGCGATAATGTTGTTTTGTTGTCAAATGAGTGAAGATGAGGTAACATTGGAAGCTGCAAAACTTCCAAAGGGGTGTGACCTGGCTGGCTATGTATTGTAAAAGATAGTGGTAGATGCTGGACACAAATTTTCCAAGGTTATCAAAATGTGGACAAAGTCATTACTTGAACTTAAATTGGCCTGTATTCAGCAGCTCACCACAAAGATGGTAATCTCCCAGGAGAGGACATTCACACAAGTTGGGAAATCCAAGTGTAGTAGGTCAAAGAGAGCACAAAATAAAAAATCCATAGGTGTCCAAAGTCTTTCGTGTTCAATTGATAACTTGTTGTGACCAGTTGTGACCAGTTGAACGACTTTGGACGCCCAAGGATGTTTCATTTGGTGCTCTCTTTGCCCTATTACATTTGGCTATGTAGTATGGCAGTTACGTGAACCATGGCTAAACGACAAAAATTCTTCACATATATGGATTTGTGCTGTGCCTGTGGTTAAGTTTTAAGTGCTAGTGAGGGGATAGCACCTCTGTAAGGGTTATATTGCCTTTTGTATTGTATTGTGAACTACCCTGTCCATGTGCACCCTACTTAAAAAAAAGCTACAGTAAAACCTTGGATTGCGAGCATAATTTGTTCCAAAACATGCTTGTAATCCAAAGCACTCGTATATCAAAGTGAATTTCCCCATAAGAAATAATGGAAACTCAGATGATTCATTCCACAACCATTTATTCATAAGTTCTTCAGTTAATAGTCCATATAAAAAGATTATAGCAATGGTTGACATGGTTGATGATTAAAAGAGGCACATCTAAGTATGCAGACATCTGCGGCAAAGCTGTCCACATAGACCATCCTCTGCACCGCAGACTCTCACCACTGTCAGGCCTCGCACACACGACCGAGTTTCTCGTCGTAAAAAACACGTTGTTTTTTTCGTCGAGATTCTTGTTAAGCTTGTCGATTTTCTCGTCAAGCTTTCTATGCGTACACACTGTCATTTCCCAATTTCCTCGTTGTTCTCCGCGCTCACGTCCAGCACATACGACGGCACTATAAAGGGGAAGATCTTTTTTCTTGGCGCCACCCCTTGGGCTGCTTTTGCTGATCTCGTGTTACCGCGTGTGAAGTAAAAGTTTGGGAAGAGACGATTCGCGCTTTTCAGTCTTCGTACTTTTCAGATCGTTTTCTGCGGTTCAGTTTGTGCTTGTGGGTTTGTATCTTGACTTTCAGGGCGTCTAGGCAGGTCGTATCTGTTTTACAGTGCGTTCTTGCCTGTTCGTTTCTGATTTTCAGTTTGTTATTCATAGGCCTTGCTGTTCTAAAGTGCGTTCTGTTCTGTACATTCTGATTAGACGACCGTTTCCTAGCCATGTCGCCTGGACGTTCTCGTCGTCGAGTTCGTGCTGTGCGTGCGCTTGGTGTTGGTCTGCTTGTTTTGGACCAAGACCAGTCCATGAATGGTGTGAGGAGGAGTTCATGGACCAAGAATTGGTTGCTCCAGCGGGACCAATTCTGCCACATGCCTCTGCTGCGGGAGATCGTCGAGAATAATCCTGAGGACTACAGGAATTTTCTGCGGATGTCTGACCCTGTTTTTCAGGAACTGTTGGCTTTGGTGTCCCCCTATATTACCAGGAAGGACACCGTTATGCGGGAAGCCATCAGTGCTGAGCAGAGGCTCATCACCACGTTGCGTTACCTGGCGACAGGGAGAAGTCTTCAGGACTTGAAGTTCACCACAGGTATCTCCCCCCGGGCTCTGGGCCTCATAATCCCAGACACCTGTTCTGCCATCATCCAAGTCCTGCAGGAGGACTATATTAGGGTAAGTTTGCTCCCTTAACATCACATTTTATGTATTACATGTATGCTAATGTATTGTATTTCTTTCATCCTTCCCTAATTACCATGATTGTAATATGCTGAGAATGTCCCCTTTGTCCCCATGCATGTTGGAAGCTTTAGATTGCCCCTTTTTTCTCCTCCATAAATATTTCCCTTCACTAACTTTTCCAGCAGGGGCGCCTGTTGCTTCAAATGTTTGGGGGTTCAAACCCCAATTTAGGAAATAAACTTCCTCCTTTTTTGCTCTGGTGCCTATTAAACGCCCCCAGTTGTCCCCTCCAATGCAGCCAGTTTCCCCCCAGCCCTGCACTTACCTTCTTGTGGTCAGCGCCATCCTTCTTCTGTCCTTGATGTCTTCTCCTTCCCTTCATGTTGCATCAGCCAATCATGTTACCATTAAACAGACTTGGTGAACATGATTGGCAGAGCAGCCTGTCAGTGTTTACCCAAGGAATGCCCCCCCCCCCCCCTGCGTCCCCGATTTTTCTTTTAGGAAGCCAATTACATCCCTCAGGTTGTAATGTGCAAGACTATTTTACTACCTGTTTCTGCTATGCAATTTTAACCCCCTAAATGCCGCAATGATTCATATGTCGGTCGCTTTACAAGAGGCCATCCACCTGAATAGTGTGCGGCATAGACAATACATAGGTTCATGCAACGCATGAACCTATGTATTGTTCTGAGTGATGGGCACAGGAGAGAGGGGGCAGTGCTCCAGCGCCCACTCTGGACGCACCGCCACTGCAATGCTATCCTGTGGCCAAACACAACTCCCCCCCCCCCAAAATAATTTAGTAATGGCCCATCAGAGGGGGTGATGAATATGATAAATGAGCCTTCCATTATACTTTTTTTAAACACCTTAATAAACGTATAATTTGATTGATGTTGGCCTCTAATTTTTTGGGATAGAATTTCCTTGTAATGTATGACTTTGTTTTTCTAATATTATTTCATCTTGTTTCACTCCACAGCTTCCTTCCACGCCACAGGAATGGCAGACTGTGGCATCGGAGTTTGCCACGCGGTGGGACTTCCCCAACTGCGGTGGTGCCATAGACGGGAAGCGCGTCCGCATCGTGCCGCCACCCCGTTCTGGGTCCTACTACTACAACTACAAGGGGTTTCATAGCATTGTGCTGATGGCGGTGGTGTCAGCACGGTATGAATTCCTCTATGTTGATGTAGGGAAGAATGGCCGGATGTCCAATGGGGGATCCTTCATCCAGACGGAGTTTGCCCTCCGTCTCCAGAGTGACGACCTTGCATTGCCACCGGATGCAGGGAATATTGAAGGACTCCCCTTTGTTTTTTTGGCTGATGAAGCCTTCGGACTCGGACAGCATCTTATGAGGCCATTTCCACAGAGGACCCTGACCCCAGAGAAGAGGGTGTTCAATTACCGGCTGGCCAGGGGCCGAAGAGTCGTTGAAAATGCCTTCGGCATAATGGCCAGCCGGTTCCGCCTTTTTATGACTTCCATCCACTTGGCGGACTACAAAATAAACTATGTAGTGTTATGCTGCTGTGTGCTACACAATTTTCTTTGCCGCAAATCTAATTCATATATGGCCTCAGTTTTGCCAGAGGCTGGACTTTCCCCTCCAAATCCCCTGCCGGGCCTGGAATCTGCCCGTCTTGGCTTGCCCCCCCAAAATGCCCGTGAGGTTCGGGACAAATACATGGAGTATTTCACGGGTAGGGGAGCAATTCCTATGCCAGCCTATGTCTAAGTATCCCAATAAAAAGCTTGTTTAAACCTTTAATTATTTGTTCTTTCCTGTCTCCTAGTTTGTCTTTGTGCATTTGTAGTGGCAAGTGTATTTTACTTTAGTAAATAACAACCATTTCACTATGTAACCTTACAAAAGAACCAAATAAGCTTAGAGGGTATTATAAAAAGAAGCTACACGTTGTTTGTGGTCAAATATTTTACTCTGTGCACATTCTCTTCATTTTTTTTTTTTTTTTTAAGTTTGGGTTGGCCTGGCCCCAACCCGGCAATTTTTTGCTTATGAAAATACAAAAATAACAGTTGCATTTCAAAAATTACAACATTGGATACCTCTGAGCAATCGGAGACATTCACTTACACAAACTATGTCTCTATGTGCCCGTCCTAATATGGGGTCCTGCCACCCCTTGGCCAGCCAAAAATTGAATATGCACACATTTGGGATTTTTTTCATCTAGGAAGTTTACAATCCTGATCCCTATTGTCAACATGTGCTATCTGCCATCAGGGGTGATCAATGGACGTGTTTTGGGGGTGCATCCCCTTCCTCAGTTCACCGACTTTAGATACGAGGAAGGGGTTGCACCCACAAAAGACGTACATGGATATCCCCTGATGGCAGATAGCACATGTTGACACACTGTGTGCATATTCAATTTTTGGCTGGTTTGATAGTCAAAAAAATTAAAAAAATTACAAAAACAAACATGTAAAAACAAATGTGTTTGGATGGCTTATTGAATTCTCCCCAAAACATCGAGAATGTCTTTAAATGTTTGTTCCATCACATGGATTCTTTGTTTAATTAGGTCCAGTTTCGTGCTACATTCCATCACTTGCTGGATGAGGCGGAGGGCACTGTCAGCAGAGAACCGTGTACTATCCTTCACAACATTTACATCCCCTAAAAACCAAAAAAAAAATGTATTATAACTCTGCAGGCCTACCTCTCTTACCTGAAGCTGTGGTGACAGATACTGACCTGTTGTGGTGACCATATCCACAACGTCATCCACCTCTCCTTCCTGCACTTCTCCTTCCTCCACCTCAACTTCCTCTACATCCTTCGGTTGTGGGTCTTTGGGAGTTTGGGGTTGCTTGGAAGTTGTGGGGTGCATGTGCTCCCTGGAGTGTCCTCCTCCCAGTCTTCTCTCCCCTATGAGAATAAAACAAAAGGTCTATTTATCACACTGTAAATCTCATTGTTAAAATAAAAACAGGCTAAATTGCTTGAAAGTGGGGTACAAGTGTGTGTTTGTGCGGAATTTAAAGAAGAATGCATTATTTATGACCCAAAATATGTTTAGTATTCACATTTGGATGTAATTTTTTTGACATGGAGGCACCACAAAAATTCTCTGATGCACCTGTGTGGGACACCCAAAAAAGGCGGGTCTGGTGGCCCACACTATAGTGCTCCAAAGTACAGATGTGGAAGCAGCTGCTGAGTGTCCTCTCCTTTACACTGATAAAAGTTTGCATTTCATTCTCTTTACAAACATATCATCTAGACTAAAAAATTATCAACAATATTTGAGCAAAAATGGCAGATGTCTAATTACTTTTGTGGCTCTAAAATAAGCCAAAACCGCGGATAGTGGCCGAACGAAGTGTCGGTAACGTAACGAACGATTACTGTGCCCAACCAAGTTCAAAATATTACATTTTGGAAGGGAGTCCAATATGAGAAAAAAAAAAAAACATGTCAGTTTATAAAAAGATTAATAGCAGAAAAGTCTACATTTTACTTACTTTTAGCGAGCATTCTCTTTATGCTCCTCAACTGGTCTGGCTCCCTCAGTTTGAGGTCTGACCACCTCTTTCTGAGCTGCTCATTTGAGCGTTTCACCCCGAACTTCGCCTTCAGACTCTTCACAACTTTAGTGAGGATTTTGGCCTTCCTTCTATTTGGTTTGCTATACGGCCCATGCTTGGCATCATAATCAGCCTTGAGCAAGATGTCCACCATCTCCGCCATCTCCGCCAAAGACATATTCAATGCCTTGAATCTCCTCCTTGATCGTGACGTGTCCTCGGTCTCCGGGCTTGTCTCCTCGTTAGTTGCGGAATTATCAGACACCTGCTGTAACTCCGCCATATCTGTCTGCGCGCCGAAAGAGAAGGGGCGGGGAAAAGATGTTAGTTAGAACGTCATGGGCGGGCGACGTGTGCGGAGCGACGTGTGCGAATTTTGACGCATGCGTGGTGTGTATATAGCAAACACACATGTGACTATAGTACGTTCGGTGTGCGGAGAGAGGAGTTCAAGTGACGGACGTGCGAACGAAGGTATGTGATTTTGTGACTTGTAAAATTTGTTGGCCTATACTGTCTTGAGATTGTTGGAGGATATATATGGTGACTAGGATGTTAAGGAGGTTAGACTGTTTGCCTCACATTAGTTAAATATAATTTATTTAACTTGCAGATACAATATGAATGTCTTTATTAGCGACAAAGAGTTCCTGGCGGAATTTATTGACCGGGTAAGGGAGCTGCCGGCTCTGTGGGAGACGAAAAACCCCATCCATAAAAAAAAGGGGTGAGAAAAGCAGCGCTGGAGAAGCTGCTCCCATTTGTGCATACCAAGGTGCCCACAGCCACAGCAAAACAAGTGGACACTAAAATTGGGAGCTTGAGAGGTACCTACAGGACTGAACGCTCTAAGGTGCTGGCTTCTCAGAGGTCAGGAGCAGCAGCAGATGATGTTTATGTCCCGATTTTGTGGTACTACAACAGGATGTCCTTCCTGGATGACCACATTGACACAAGGCCATCACTCTCCACTCTTCCCCCCAGACTTCCCTGCAGCCAACCTGAGCCTTCTCTGGAGCAAGAGGAGGCAGCCATCCTGGATGATCCTGATTTGGCCATCTGGAGCCAGGTATAGTATTAACTGAAAATGTATTGGGATAAAATTAATGTTTGACAAATATGTCAAGATGAGAAACATACATTATTTTGGATTCCAGAAGTGAAATCAAGATCTGTAGACATTATTCTGCACTTAATTGGGTGCTAAATAGTCAATCTGATGTAGTGGTAAATTTAAAGCAAGGATTTATGCATTTACATTCTAATTGCTTCAATCAGGATTACAAAGTTTGATGCAAAGATTAAACCAACATATTAAACTATGTTCCTTTTTCATACACAGGATGAAATCAGCCAGGAGGAGGGTCTGGAAACTGTCAGGCAGGAGGAGGAAGGGCCCAGTGGCAGCCAGGAGGTGGCAGGGCCCAGTGCCAGGCAGGAGGTGGCAGGGCCCAGTGCCAGCCAGGAGGTGGCAGGGCCCAGTGGCAGACAGGAGGTGGCAGGGCAAAGGAGAAGCACCAGATCCCAGGTGCCTCCCATCCGGCTTCACAAAAGAGGCAGGAGGGACAGGACCACCAGTGAGGCAGCAATGGCCCTTATTAAAGAGGCCCATGCCACCCTCAAGGAGCCCACATCCCATGAAGAGGCCATTGCCGGCCTAGTGGAGGCTAAGTTCAAGGTGATGAGCATGGAGCAACGCCTCCTATGCGAGCCCCTGCTCATCACCTTGCTCAACAAGGGGGTGATGGAGAAAATTACACCCAATACCGCCATATGTGAGGTGGCCCAACTGACCCAACCTCAACCTCCACCTCCACCTTCTTCTTCTGCCCCAACCCCTTCTGCTACACCTCCACCTTCTGCCCCACCCCCTTCTGCTACACCTCCACCTTCTGCCCCACCCCCTTCTGCTACACCTCCACCTTCTTCTTCTGCCCCACCCCCTTCTGCTACACCTCCACCTTCTGTCTCACCCCCTTCTGCTACACCTCCACCTTCTGCCCCACCCCTTCTGCTACACCTCCACCTTCTTCTTCTGCCCCACCCCCTTCTGCTACACCTCCACCTTCTGCCCCACCCCCTTCTGCTACACCTCCACCTTCTGCCCCCCCCTTCTGCTACACCTCCACCTTCTTCTTCTGCCCCACCCCCTTCTGCTACACCTCCACCTTCTTCTTCTGCCCCACCCCCTTCTGCTACACCTCCACCTCCTCCTCCTGACAGGAGTACCCCTCCAGTGGGCCAGCCTCCAGCCAAACGAAGAAGGAAGGCTGCAGGGAAGGCTTCAGGAAAGGCTGCAGGGAAGGCTTCAGGAAAGGCTGCAGGGAAGGTTGCCAGGAAGAAGAGGAAGTGATGGCCTTGCTTCATTGTGGTCGGACAGAAGGCAGCCTGTTGTAGTACCACACACTTGGGACATATATATCACCTGCTGCTGTTCCTGACCTCTGGGAGGCCAGCATCAGATTGTGTTCAGAAATGTTGGCCTTCTCAAGCTCCCAATTTTAGTGTCCACACAGGGTTGCTGTGTGCTCTGGGGTCCCTGGGATGCACAAATGGCAGCAGCTTCTCCAGCGCTGCCTTCTCTTTATTTAATTTATAAACATGAATAAATGTGATTTTTGTTTAAGTTCATTCTTGACTATGTGTATTTTTAAATAAACAAAATCAAGCTTTGGAGTAAGCAGATACATTTGACTGACAATAAAAGGGACAGATATCACCCCCCCAAAAGAATAACTAAATCTGATTAGCACAAAAACATGCTGGGAAATTTAAATAATATAGATTCCAAAATTAAATGGGAGATCACTATCAAAACATTGTGAAATTATAATTAACATCATTTTGAAAAATCTAACCATTTAAATTATTCCTAAAAACTTGCACGATATAATACACATAAATCTTATAAAGAGCAGCATGAAAAAGGTTAAAAATAAGGCATAACTCTGTGTGAATATCAGCAGCAAAAGAAGGTCACTCGTTTTGATTAATGTAACATTCTAACGAAGATTTCAATGCAGAACATTTAAACGATGAAATATTTTTGAGCGTGACGAATATGCTCTATCCATTACGAAGGCTTGTTTTACCTGAAGATGCGCTCCCGTCTCATAGTTGCTTGTGAGCATGCGCGCTTTTGGAAGAGTCGTAAAAGCATACACACGAACCATTTTCTCGTCACAAAACAGGCCGACGAGAAACACGACGAGGAAATCTGGAATCCTGACGAGAAAATAGAGAGCAGGTTCTCTATTTTCTCGTCGAGATTCTCTGCAATTTTCTCGTCGTAAAACCATACACATGAACGTTTTTCTAGACAAAAAAACTCTTGCGGCACTTTTCTTGACTGTTTTGGACGAGAAACTCGGTCGTGTGTACGAGGCTTCAGTCTGCAATCGTGACCGGGAAGACTACCCTGCAGTAGAGCAATTTGAAAGTGTAGCTTGAAGCGCTTGTTGAGCACAGCGTAGAAGGTATGACGTCGATGGCAGTGCGGAGGATGGTTTATGTGGACAGCTTTACCCCAGATGCCTGCATACTTAGATGTGCCTCTTTTAATCATCAGCCATGTGAGTTGCTAAATGTTTTACCTTCATTAAATGTAACTATATTGCTACACCTAGAGGTGTCTCTCTTACTTTTATACTCAGTTATGACTGGACGCTACTTGTATATCAAGACATTCCTTGTTTATCAAGTCAAATTTTTTTTTTTTAATTTGCTTGTCTTGCAAAACACTCTCAGACCAAGTTAATCTCAATCCAAGGTTTTACTGTAATTAATTAAAACACTTGCCATTTTAGTTTTGTTTGCTAGTGTAGCGGGGTGTTCCCCTTTAATGCAGAGAGACTACATTACCCAGAACCCCATTCGGGGTGTTTCACCGCAGAGACTCATGGGAGGGGTTATATAAGGAGGAGGCGCGGCTGCGCTCGGCCTCTTTGGGACACGAGACTTCTGTGACTGATCCTCCTGTGCGGATGTGCCGGAGTGCAGGGCCTGAAGCCTGAGGCCTTGCGCAGCACCAAAGAGCCTTCCACCCCACTGCGAGCCTGGGTGGCACCTGACATCGCTTACCTACAGCCTTAGTTGGATCGGGGACCCGATCGCTGGAGACACTGTGTGTGTGTGACACAGTCGGTGGAAGTTTTCCCCGGACTGGGACCGCGTCCGGATGGGTGAGAGGGCGTATGCCCAGACAATATACTGTTGTTACTAATGGGCCTATAGACTGCCGTGGCCCACAAGTTGTTTCTTATACTCTCATTAGAAAACCTCATCGGAGCTGAACTCAGAGTTTATATAGCAAAGTGTTTATTTCATCTCTACCTTCCTATTGGATTACAAAAATGGGTATTCTGTTAATGTGCACCACCGTTAAAGACCTGCCGGTGAAGAAAACCATCATCCCCTATAGACTAAGTTGTAGATACCTGAGCCAGGCCTGGTCAGCTAGTTAGTTCATTTGGTTACTGCGTCACAGGACGCCTAGATAACGGTCGCCCGCGCGGCGCACCTTTACTGTTCATTCTAATTCATAGTGTGTTATTGCTGCAGGGCTCTGCAATTTATTATCTGTGAACTGTTACCACTGTTAACCTTTCTTATCAAGAGCTTAAGTAAATCTTATACCCTTTTCATTGTTGTCTCGGTGTCTGGGTTTACTCATACAGTATAAGAATATATATATATTGCTACCAATACTAACTGTGCCAGTAGGGGGTCGGGTACATTGCTGGGGGTTGGCGGAGCTGTTTTCAGGGCCCAAACTAAACTTGCGGCCTTCTTAAGTGAAGGTATTGCTACACGTGGGGGCTCGGGTCCGGGATCCTGATACAGCAGGTGAAAGCCAGAAGTGCCGGCATGGACCCCATGGATCCACAAGCGATAGAAGAATGGTGCAAAGCCATTAGGGCAGAGCCAAACAACTCAATAGTCATCAGCCTCCCAGGGGAGGAATGGAAGACTGAGGCGGTAGAGGAGT
This sequence comes from Rana muscosa, assembly GCA_029206835.1. Lineage (NCBI taxonomy): Eukaryota > Metazoa > Chordata > Amphibia > Anura > Ranidae > Rana > Rana muscosa. Next base: position 64,374,509 of record JARGYO010005626.1, on the reverse strand, counting down.
TGATGAAGTCAGTGTCCCCAGATCACACACCATGGGTGATAGATATAAAGGCAGACCCGGACACTTCATATCAGTATGCACTGGTGGAATACGGAGACGGGATACCAGAGGCTTGCAAGCGCAAGTGTGTAAAGACGCCAGATAATAGAACCTATAGGTTGGCGCCTGCTTTAACTATAAAGAAGGAACCATCACCGATGGGATCACCGCAGGCTGCGGCCCGCGCCTCAACAGTAAAAGGAGACGGGGTGACTCCCCCGGTGACACCCGCACCTGCCAATGCTATATCACCAGAATTGATAAAGGCGATAGGGGATCTGCTAATCAAATGTCAGAAGACAAGACGGTGCATGTAGAGACTAGCTACCGGAGACTGAAGACATTCTCAGGGAAACTCCCTGTCCCTGCAGGGGAAGAAGATTTTTATACCTGGGTGGAGCAGGCATTGCAGGCAGTAGAGGCATGGGAGGTGCCTGAAGCGCAGAAGAGGCAACGAGTGATAGAAAGCCTTAAAGGCGCAGCAGCAGAAGCAGTGAAGAGTTTTCGGTTTGGGAATGCAGATTGCACGGCTCAAGACTGTCTGGCCATGTTACAGGAAGAGTTTGGCCAATTGGAGAAGGTAACAGAGATGGTATACCAATTTGAACATACTTTCCAACAGCCAAGGGAGAAACTGTCAGAATATGTTAGGAGACTAAACAGGTTGCTGTGCAAGATTGTGTTGAAGAAGGGAATGAAGCCCCAAGATACAGATGCGGCAAGAATGAAGCAGGTCTTAAAGGGAGCGTTACGCTCGGATCCAGTCTGGTTGCACCTGAAAACCTCGGGAGGAGGAACGTTGCTGACTTATGCTGACTTGATAAAAATCATCAGAGATGAGGAGGCGCTACAACAGGACCAGCAAATGACTAAGGCAAATGTTGTCCCCGCACAGGTGCTAGTCAGTCCAGTGATGACCCCTGAAAGAGACTCAGAGGTAGACACTTTAAAAGCACAAATGTCCAAGGTGTTAGAAATGTTGACCTCTCTGATGGCAAAAGACACAGAGGGTCCCAAGAGAGAAGTACCAAGGAAGGAATTATTCCCAATTGCCTCAGCACCCGCATCTTTACAAGAATGGGGAAATATAGTCTGCTTTAACTGTGGAGGAATTGGCCATATTGCAGCTACATGTTCCAGTCCCAAGAAGAAGAAGCTAGACAACCGCAAGCCGGCGGGAAACTCCAGAGGGCCCCGGTGAAGGAGTCAACCGGGTGCCCATCACCTTCAGTGAGCTCCAAGCTGAAAGCAAAGCAGAAGGAAAGAGGAGATAAAACACCTCAGAGGAAACACGCCATTCCTCCACAGAGATACACCCCAGAGAAAGGGGGCAAGACCCCTCAGAAGAGGCACAGCACTCCCCAGAGGGGGTGTACACCTAAGAAAAATAATAGTATCCCTCAGCGGGTCTGTACACCCATCGAGAGGAGGGAAATTAATGCATACCAGGCTCAAGAAAGATTAAAGTCCAAAGGGAACTGGATGAGAGAGAGTCGGAAGGGAAAGGGCCAGAAGAAGGCGACCACTGCCAGGCCATATCCGGAGAGGCTAGTAGGCCCATCTCCTATAGTGCTCATTCAAGTGGAGGGAGTCTACACCAAAGCCATCCTGGATACTGGGGCACAAGTGACCCTGTTATACCGAGATTTCTACAAGAGGCACTTGAGTCACCTGCCCATCCAGAAGATAGGGGGACTAGAGATATGTGGGATTGGGACCCAGAATTTCCCCTACGATGGCTATTTGCCTGTCAAGATGATCTTTGAACCATTCGTGGCTGGAAAAGCCAACGTGTTTGACACTCTGGCTGTTGTGTGCCCTCGGCCACCAGGAGCCAACAAGAGTTCCCTTATAATAGGGACAAACACGGACCTGGTCCGAAGACTTCTGACCACTCTAGTGAAAGAGAAGGGGTCAGCGGCCACCAAGATCCACCCCATGCTGAAGATGGCTTATCAACGGCTGGTCCTAGAGCAGAAGACCCCTGGAGATGGGATAGGGAAGGTGTGGAGACTTGGAAGAGAAGGGATAGTGTTGCAGCCCGGTGAAGTAACCTGTCTCAGAGCCACTGTGAAGCTTACTTGGGAGCAGCCTGGACCCTTTGTCATGTTGGAGTCTGACCCAAGGGAAGAGTCCCCCGGCCTGGAAGTGATACCAGAAGTGATTCCGCTGAAGGCCCTGAAGAAGGCCCATTGCAGAGTTCCAGTGAGTGTTAGGAACAAAACAGATGGCCCCATGGAAATCCCAGCCAGGATGCTGCTGGGCCAGGTGAGCCCTGCTGCCCCGGTCAGCTTGTCGGAAGTAAAGGGGGCGGGTGAAGGAGGAGATGCTTGGGAGAAGCTATCCATGGAAAACCCAAACCTGCCCAGGGCTTGGAAGGAGAGAGCCAAGGCCCAGTTGACCAGATGGGAGAAGATCTTCTCCAGAGATGAGTTCGATGTGGGGTGTGCAAGGAGTGCCACCCATCGGATCCGCCTCCAAGAAGATAAGCCCTTCAGAGAGAGGGTCAGGCGGGTCCCACTAGCAGATCTGGAGGATCTAAGGGAGCAACTTGCAGAACTAAAAAGGACTGGTGTGATACGGGAGTCCAGAAGCCCCTATGCCTCCCCGATAGTGGTGGTCAGGAAGAAGAATGGATCGTTGAGGCTCTGTATCGACTACAGGACTCTTAACAGGAGAACCATACCCGACCAGTACACCACTCCAAGGATAGAGGATGCCCTACAGAGCTTGTCTGGAGCCAAATGGTTCAGCGTCATGGATCTCAAGAGTGGGTACTATCAGATCCCTATGCACCCAGAAGACAAGGAGAAGACAGCTTTCATAACCCCAATGGGATTCTTTGAATTCGACCGGATGCCCCAAGGTCTGTCTGGAGCCCCAGCTACTTTCCAACGTCTAATGGAGAGGACTGTAGGAGACATGAACCTTATTGAAGTCCTTGTATACCTGGACAATGTCATTGTCTTTGGAAGAACCCTGGAGGAACATGAGGAGAGGCTGGAAAAAGTCTTAAGGAGACTCAGTGAGGAGGGACTCAAGCTTTCGCCTGAGAAGTGTTGGTTCTACCAATCTTCAGTGAATTATCTGGGGCACATAGTGTCTGAAGAAGGGGTGGCCACAGACCCTGAGAAATTGGAGGCAGTTACCTCCTGGCCACGACCCACCACAGTAACAGAACTCAGGTCCTTCTTAGGGTTCTGCTCCTATTACAGGAGGTTTGTGGAAGGATTTGCCCGAATTGCTAGACCATGGAATGAACTGCTCAAGACTGAGGGAGAAGAGGACGACTCAGGACCCAGGAGCCCGGGAGAGTCAGTCAAAGATCAGTGGAACCAGAAATGTGAAGAGGCCTTCCAGGCATTGAAGAAGAGCCTAACCACTGCTCCCGTCTTGGCCTACGCAGACCCAACTAAACCCTATGAACTACACGTAGATGCTAGTCATGACGGTCTGGGAGGAGTACTTTATCAAGAACATGAGGGGCAACTGCGGCCTGTTGCCTACGTGAGCAGGAGCCTGACCCCCTCTGAGAAAAACTACCCCACTCACAAGCTGGAGTTCCTGGCCCTTAAGTGGGCGGTAGTAGACAAGCTCAAAGACTACCTGTATGGGGCAGAGTTCACTGTGAAGACCGACAACAACCCCCTGACCTACTTATTCACTACAGCAAAGCTGGACGCCACTGGACACAGGTGGCTGGCCGCATTGTCTGGATTCAATTTCAGCCTAAAGTACAGGCCAGGGATTGGGAATCGAGATGCAGACGCTCTGTCCAGGAGATCTCATGGTCCCAACAGTGACATGGAAGACTGGACTCAAGTGGCACCTGATGGGGTGCGGGCCCTTTGTCAAGGGGCCGAATTACAAGCCAGAGGAGGCTCAAGGGCGGAAGAGATAGGAGTTACCATGGTAGGAGTCCCCAAACAATACTGTGGAGTAACTAAGCTAGGGGAAGACCTTCTGCCAAAGTTGTCCAAGAAGGAACTAAGGTGTGACCAATTAGAAGATCCCATGGGGAAATTGGTTCTGGAAGCCCTGGAGAATCAGGATCCAAACAAACTCCTGAGTCACTCCTCAAAGGAAGCCCGCCTGTTGAGGAAAGAGTGGGACAGGTTACAGGTACATCAGGGAGTGGTCTACCGAAGGGGCCCCTCTGATGACCTGGAAGATAAATGGCAATTGTTTCTTCCAGAAAAACATCGAGAGACTGTTCCGATTGCCCTACATGACAACCACGGCCATCTAGGGGCGGAGAGGACCTTTCAACTTGTCAGAAGTCGGTTCTATTGGCCCTGCATGAGGGCAGAAGTAGAAGAGTACTGCCACTCATGTGCACGTTGCATCCAGAGGAAGACTTTACCTCATCAAGCTGCCCCAATGGGCCATCTACAAAGTCAAGGCCCAATGGATCTGGTATGCATTGATTTTCTCTGCCTCAAACCCGACCTGAGTGGACTAGGAAATGTTCTGGTGATAACCGACCATTTCACCGGGTATGCCCAGGCTTTCCCAACCAAAGACCAGAAGGCCTCCACCGTAGCCAAGGTACTTATGGAGAAGTACTTTGTCCATTATGGGCTGCCACAGCGACTTCATTCAGATCAAGGAAGGGACTTTGAGAGTCGACTGATCCGGAAGCTCTTAGATTCGTTGGGAATCAAGAAGACTCAAACTACACCTTACCACCCACAGGGAGATGCTCAGCCGGAGAGGTTTAACCGAACCTTGCTCAACATGTTGGGGACTCTGGAAGGTGAGAAAAAGCAACATTGGAGCAAACACATAGCAGCCATAATACATGCTTACAACTGCACCACCAGTGATGTTACAGGTTACTCCCCATATCGACTTATGTTTGGGAGAGAAGCGAGACTACCTGTGGACTTGGCCTTTGGCACCTCTCTGGACCATTCCCCAGCCACATCCCACAAAGGATATGTGGACAGGCTCAGACACAGTCTGAAAGTGGCCTATGAACAAGCTCAAGCGGCCTCAGATCAAAGAGGAGCTCGAAACAAAAGAAACTTTGACTTGAAGGTCCGGATGCAAGACCTGCAGCCCAGGGATAGAGTGCTGTTACGCAATCTGGGGGTCCCTGGAAAACATAAACTTGCAGACAGATGGAGATCTGAACCCTATGTCGTCTGTAGGAAGTTGCCGGGCCTACCTGTCTACAAGTTGAAGCCAGAAGGGAAGGTAGGCCCACTGAAGACGTGGCATCGAAACCACCTGCTCCCACTTGCTGAGGCAGTCAGGATACCCCTCGTGAGAGATTCTCCTGAACTGGTCTCTATTCTGGATACTCCCAGGCCAAACACTCGGTCGCAGACCTTTCGAGCTGTAGATGGAGAGGCCTCTCAACTTAGTGAAGATGAAGAAAGAGAGCTTGATTGGTTGTGGCCTTCCCCAACTTCAGGAACTTCTACTATAGATCTTCCAACCACTGAAGACACTCCAGATGGAACACTGAACCCAGAGGCCACAGAGTATATCCCATCTAGTCCTTCATCGGATCACTGGGAAGATGCCCGTGATAGTTACTCAGAGGAAGAGGAGCCTGTGGCGCCAGAGCCAGAAGTCCCAAGAGAGCAAAGGGCTCGAAGAGTCATCCGGCCTCCTAAGAAGCTGACCTACCCACAAATGGGGAATAGTTCGGAGGACTCTGTAGTTACTGCTAGGAGAAGTGCTGAAAATCCAGATCCCTCCACTGTCCATTTGGTAAAGGGCAACCCCAACTCACTCTCTGGCACAGTTAGGCAGGCCACCCATGATAATGTGACCTGTGGGCAAGGGAGTTCTAGCCCTCAGTTTTGGTGAGAATTCCCTATGACAACTTCGTTTACAGAATTGTCTAGAGTTGTACATAGTCTTTGTTGAGGTTTATCTTTGGGGACCAAAGAGTTCAAGTGGGGGGAGTGTGTAGCGGGGTGTTCCCCTTTAATGCAGAGAGACTACATTACCCAGAACCCCATTCGGGGTGTTTCACCGCAGAGACTCATGGGAGGGGTTATATAAGGAGGAGGCGCGGCTGCGCTCGGCCTCTTTGGGACACGAGACTTCTGTGACTGATCCTCCTGTGCGGATGTGCCGGAGTGCAGGGCCTGAAGCCTGAGGCCTTGCGCAGCACCAAAGAGCCTTCCACCCCACTGCGAGCCTGGGTGGCACCTGACATCGCTTACCTACAGCCTTAGTTGGATCGGGGACCCGATCGCTGGAGACACTGTGTGTGTGTGACACAGTCGGTGGAAGTTTTCCCCGGACTGGGACCGCGTCCGGATGGGTGAGAGGGCGTATGCCCAGACAATATACTGTTGTTACTAATGGGCCTATAGACTGCCGTGGCCCACAAGTTGTTTCTTATACTCTCATTAGAAAACCTCATCGGAGCTGAACTCAGAGTTTATATAGCAAAGTGTTTATTTCATCTCTACCTTCCTATTGGATTACAAAAATGGGTATTCTGTTAATGTGCACCACCGTTAAAGACCTGCCGGTGAAGAAAACCATCATCCCCTATAGACTAAGTTGTAGATACCTGAGCCAGGCCTGGTCAGCTAGTTAGTTCATTTGGTTACTGCGTCACAGGACGCCTAGATAACGGTCGCCCGCGCGGCGCACCTTTACTGTTCATTCTAATTCATAGTGTGTTATTGCTGCAGGGCTCTGCAATTTATTATCTGTGAACTGTTACCACTGTTAACCTTTCTTATCAAGAGCTTAAGTAAATCTTATACCCTTTTCATTGTTGTCTCGGTGTCTGGGTTTACTCATACAGTATAAGAATATATATATATTGCTACCAATACTAACTGTGCCAGTAGGGGGTCGAGTACATTGCTAGGGGTTGGCGGAGCTGTTTTCAGGGCCCAAACTAAACTTGCGGCCTTCTTAAGTGAAGGTATCGCTACACTAGTTTTATATTGCTGTCTATATCTCCTTAAGCCAGAATAGTCCCAATTGTTCTGTAAACCCAACAATTCCTTGCCTTCATATAAACGAATGCGTAAAATATGGGCTAAGACAAAACAGTTGCAACCAGTAATGGGATTCACGATATACAGCCCTATATGACTCAATACTACTGACCAAACTTCAATATGCTATATGCTTTAGTTTAAAGTGGTTGTAAACTCACTTATGCAACTTGCACCTACAGGTAAGCCTAGATTAAGGTTTAGGAGATATTTTCCAAAAGAGAATGCACCGTTGTCTACAGCGCATGCTCGCCATTAGGGATAAGCTCGGTGTTCGAGTCGAACATACGTTCGACTCGAACATCGGCTGTTCGATCGTTCGACGAAGATCGAACGATTTGGGCCGTTCGCGCCTAATTCGAGTGACGCGAACGGCCCACAATGCACTACGCCATCGCAGTGTCATCCAGGCGCTGTGATTGGCCAAGCATGCACTGTGACCCCGCATGCTTGGCCAATCACAGCGCCGGCAGCGAGGAGAGCAATGATTGGCCACAGGCAGGATGCCTGTGGCCAATTATTGCTGAGGGTGTTTAGTACACGCCCCACACTATAAAAGGCCACCAGCACGGCAGCCTAGTGTAGTGTGTTCCGGAGCAGGGAAAGAGAAGCATAGGCAGGGACAGTGAAATTTTTTTTTTCTTGCTTAACCTGGATTCCTTTAGTTTAGGGAAAGAGAAGGATAGGTAGGGAGAGTGTCAGTGTGTTTTACTGTGCGAATCCTTGTTTCTAGGGACAGGGAAGAACAGTGAGGGAAATTCTCCTTGTGCTATAGTGTGCTAAAGCATTGATCATCAACCATCTTTAAAAAATCATTTTTTCTAGGGACAGAAAACTATAGGTAGGGAGTGTGTCAGTGTGTTTTACTGTGATAATCCTTGTTTCTAGGGACAGGGAAGGACAGTGAGGGAAATTCTCCTTGTGCTATAGTGTGCTAAAGCATTGATCATCAACCATCTTTAAAAAAACATTTTTTCTAGGGACAGAAAACTATAGGTAGGAAGAGTGTCAGTTTCTTTCACTGTGATAATCCTTGTTTCTAGGGACAGGGAAGGACAGTGAGGGAAATTCTACTTGTGCTATAGTGTGCTGAAGCATTGATCATCAACCATCTTTAAAAAAACATTTTTTCTAGGGACAGAAAACTATAGGTAGGAAGAGTGTCAGTTTCTTTCACTGTGATAATCCTTGTTTCTAGGGACAGGGAAGGACAGTGAGGGAAATTCTCCTTGTGCTATAGTGTGCTAAAGCATTGATCATCAACCATCTTTAAAAAAATATTTTTTCTAGGGACAGAAAACTATAGGTAGGAAGAGTGTCAGTTTCTTTCACTGTGATAATCCTTGTTTCTAGGGACAGGGAAGGACAGTGAGGGAAATTCTCCTTGTGCTATAGTGTGCTAAAGCATTGATCATCAATCAGCTTTAAAAAAACATTTTTTCTAGGGACAGAAAACTATAGGTAGGAAGAGTGTCAGTTCCTTTCACTGTGATAATCCTTGTTTCTAGGGACAGGGAAGGACAGTGAGGGGAATTCTCCTTGTGCTATAGTGTGCTAAAGCATTGATCATCAACCGTCTTTAAAAAAAAAAATTTCTAGGGACAGAAAACTATAGGTAGGAAGAGTGTCAGTTTCTTTCACTGTGATAATCCTTGTTTCTAGGGACAGGGAAGGACAGTGAGGGAAATTCTACTTGTGCTATAGTGTGCTAAAAGCATTGATCATCAATCAGCTTTAAAAAAACATTTTTTCTAGGGACAGAAAACTATAGGTAGGAAGAGTGTCAGTTTCTTTCACTGTGATAATCCTTGTTTCTAGGGACAGGGAAGGACAGTGAGGGAAATTCTCCTTGTGCTATAGTGTGCTAAAGCATTGATCATCAACCGTCTTTAAAAAAACATTTTTTCTAGGGACAGAAAACTATAGGTAGGAAGAGTGTCAGTTTCTTTCACTGTGATAATCCTTGTTTCTAGGGACAGGGAAGGACAGTGAGGGAAATTCTCCTTGTGCTATAGTGTGCTAAAGCATTGATCATCAACCATCTTTAAAAAAACATTTTTTCTAGGGACAGAAAACTATAGGTAGGAAGAGTGTCAGTTTCTTTCACTGTGATAATCCTTGTTTCTAGGGACAGGGAAGGACAGTGAGGGAAATTCTCCTTGTGCTATAGTGTGCTAAAGCATTGATCATCAATCAGCTTTAAAAAAACATTTTTTCTAGGGACAGAAAACTATAGGTAGGAAGAGTGTCAGTTCCTTTCACTGTGATAATCCTTGTTTCTAGGGACAGGGAAGGACAGTGAGGGGAATTCTCCTTGTGCTATAGTGTGCTAAAGCATTGATCATCAACCGTCTTTAAAAAAACATTTTTTCTAGGGACAGAAAACTATAGGTAGGAAGAGTGTCAGTTTCTTTCACTGTGATAATCCTTGTTTCTAGGGACAGGGAAGGACAGTGAGGGAAATTCTCCTTGTGCTATAGTGTGCTAAAGCATTGATCATCAACCGTCTTTAAAAAAATTTTTTTCTAGGGACAGAAAACTATAGGTAGGAAGAGTGTCAGTTTCTTTCACTGTGATAATCCTTGTTTCTAGGGACAGGGAAGGACAGTGAGGGAAATTCTCCTTGTGCTATAGTGTGCTAAAGCATTGATCATCAATCAGCTTTAAAAAAACATTTTTTCTAGGGACAGAAAACTATAGGTAGGAAGAGTGTCAGTTTCTTTCACTGTGATAATCCTTGTTTCTAGGGACAGGGAAGGACAGTGAGGGAAATTCTCCTTGTGCTATAGTGTGCTAAAGCATTGATCATCAACCGTCTTTAAAAAAACATTTTTTCTAGGGACAGAAAACTATTGGTAGGAAGAGTGTCAGTTTCTTTCACTGTGATAATCCTTGTTTCTAGGGACAGGGAAGGACAGTGAGGGAAATTCTCCTTGTGCTATAGTGTGCTAAAGCATTGATCATCAACCATCTTTAAAAAAACATTTTTTCTAGGGACAGAAAACTATAGGTACGAAGAGTGTCAGTTTCTTTCACTGTGATAATCCTTGTTTCTAGGGACAGTGAGGGAAATTCTCCTTGTGCTATAGTGTGCTAAAGCATTGATCATCAACCGTCTTTAAAAAAACATTTTTTCTAGGGACAGAAAACTATTGGTAGGAAGAGTGTCAGTTTCTTTCACTGTGATAATCCTTGTTTCTAGGGACAGGGAAGGACAGTGAGGGAAATTCTCCTTGTGCTATAGTGTGCTAAAGCATTGATCATCAACCATCTTTAAAAAACATTTTTTCTAGGGACAGAAAACTATAGGTAGGAAGAGTGTCAGTTTCTTTCACTGTGATAATCCTTGTTTCTAGGGACAGGGAAGGACTGTGAGGGAAATTCTCCTTGTGCTATAGTGTGCTAAAGCATTGATCATCAACCATCTTTAAAAAAACATTTTTTCTAGGGACAGAAAACTATAGGTAGGAAGAGTGTCAGTTTCTTTCACTGTGATAATCCTTGTTTCTAGGGACAGGGAAGGACAGTGAGGGAAATTCTCCTTGTGCTATAGTGTGCTAAAGCATTGATCATCAACCATCTTTAAAAAAACATTTTTTCTAGGGACAGAAAACTATAGGTAGGAAGAGTGTCAGTTTCTTTCACTGTGATAATCCTTGTTTCTAGGGACAGGGAAGGACAGTGAGGGAAATTCTCCTTGTGCTATAGTGTGCTAAAGCATTGATCATCAATCAGCTTTAAAAAAACATTTTTTCTAGGGACAGAAAACTATAGGTAGGAAGAGTGTCAGTTTCTTTCACTGTGATAATCCTTGTTTCTAGGGACAGGGAAGGACAGTGAGGGAAATTCTCCTTGTGCTATAGTGTGCTAAAGCATTGATCATCAACCGTCTTTAAAAAACATTTTTTCTAGGGACAGAAAACTATAGGTAGGAAGAGTGTCAGTTTCTTTCACTGTGATAATCCTTGTTTCTAGGGACAGGGAAGGACAGTGAGGGAAATTCTCCTTGTGCTATAGTGTGCTAAAGCATTGATCATCAACCGTCTTTAAAAAAACATTTTTTCTAGGGACAGAAAACTATAGGTAGGAAGAGTGTCAGTTTCTTTCACTGTGATAATCCTTGTTTCTAGGGACAGGGAAGGACAGTGAGGGAAATTCTCCTTGTGCTATAGTGTGCTAAAGCATTGATCATCAATCAGCTTTAAAAAAAACATTTTTTCTAGGGACAGAAAACTATAGGTAGGAAGAGTGTCAGTTTCTTTCACTGTGATAATCCTTGTTTCTAGGGACAGGGAAGGACAGTGAGGGAAATTCTCCTTGTGCTATAGTGTGCTAAAGCATTGATCATCAATCAGCTTTAAAAAAACATTTTTTCTAGGGACAGAAAACTATAGGTAGGAAGAGTGTCAGTTTCTTTCACTGTGATAATCCTTGTTTCTAGGGACAGGGAAGGACAGTGAGGGAAATTCTCCTTGTGCTATAGTGTGCTAAAGCATTGATCGTCAACCGTCTTTAAAAAAACATTTTTTCTAGGGACAGAAAACTATAGGTAGGAAGAGTGTCAGTTTCTTTCACTGTGATAATCCTTGTTTCTAGGGACAGGGAAGGACAGTGGGGGAAATTCTCCTTGTGCTATAGTGTGCTAAAGCATTGATCATCAACCGTCTTTAAAAAAACATTACTCTTTCGTCCATGGACCGACACAGCTTCTCTATTGACAAAGTGGGTATTATCCGTTAATTAGGAGTGACTAGGCAGAAAAACTTGTAAAAAGTGTTGCATCACACCTTCTACAGTACCGCCCAGGGGGCGGACCCTCTGGGTATACCCTCTCAGTCTGCATCTTCGCAGATCAGTTTTTTTCTGTCTAGCAAGGAGTAGGACATGGCTCCCTTCGGGCCCATTGGTCCGGGGGAAAAAAGGATATATATATATATATTTTTTTTTGCTACATTTGTTGTTTCCTGCGATCTTCGATCAACTGCCGACTGGGTGACAGGCTGGATCCTCGATCCTTGTAGTCTCCCCAGTTTCGGCCATCGAGCGTGTGCCGACCCTAGCTACGCGCTGGGTTTTCCACGACATGCCCGTCGCTCCACGGGTGGCCGGTGAGCCTACGCTCCAGGGCCTGCATCAGACTGCTCAGCTTCGGCTGACCTTACGGCCGAGTCGCAGCAGCCTGGCCGGTGAGCTTACGCTCCAAGGCTTGCATCGGACCGCTCAGCTTCAGCTGACCTTACGGCCGAGTCGCAGCAGCCTGTCCGGTGAGCGTCATGCTCCAGGGCATACATATGATCGTCCCTTCTGGGTCCAATCACAGCATGCCTGGCCAACAGTCACCTTCCGTGCGCGGACGATGATCTGTTTGGAATGTCTTCCAGCAGAATACATGCAGGATAGGTAAGTAAAACTCCCCTGCCTCGGCTGGGTGATTTAGCTGGACATTCCTGGAGAGATCAAGTAAGTGGTTGTGGCCCCTTTCTTCCCTCTCTCCCTGCCTTCCCCTCCTCCCTGGGCTTCTAGCTAAAGGTTGCTGGGTGCTGGGGGTCATCTAGGGGGTCCCACTGGAGCAGGGCTGGCTGTAACTAACATTTAAAAGAAATGTCATTTTTGCTTACCTGTGTTTGTGTCTCCATGCTGTCGGCGGCCATTTTGAGGTGGTCCATGCCAAGTTTGGCCTCTTGTAACTGCCTGGCGGCCATCTTCCTGTGGTTCGGCCACACCCACTGGCCCCTATCAGGTGATCGGCGGCCATGTTGGTCCACCCTGTATGCAGATATTGCCGTTTGGCGGCCATCTTTTTGTGGGCTATGGCTGCCTGACCTCTATCTTCTGTCGGCGGCCATTTTCTTAGAGCCCACATTATCTTCCATACAGATGTTTTTTGGCAACCATTTTGCGAGAGCCTCCGGCCTCTAGGGTGCATTACACTGGCGCGAAAATTCACACAGGAAGTGCTGATAAAAGAAGCAGACTGACACAGCAGCAAGGGGACAGCATCACATGCGCAGCATAGCAGTACCTATCCAGGGTGGTGAGTCCTCTGGGTGACCCGGCATCTCTGCAGCGCAGGAGGGTGGCCTATTGATATCTTGCCTGGAGCCCTGTGAGTGTCAGCGTGTGGTCAGCATGGCATCTGAGCCAGATGTCTTCTCCCCTGAAACACCAGATTTAGCAGCTGGTGTCCCTGAGGTGTCTATGGACGCTATGTCGGCAATCCTAGAGGCGTTTGCTGCCAGGGTGGAAGCAGCACACGGGAATACAGTGGGTAATAAACGCCCCATCCCCTGCAAGCTTCTGGGGATATTTCTGATGCAGAACCAGGTCCAGCTACGGCTCATGGCCCAGATTCTGATGCATCAGAGACTGCAGACCGTGACCGATCGGACAGTGAGGAGGACTCCAAGTCCAGGTCAGTACGTGAGACGGCTTTGGTATCTGACCTTATTACTGCAGTGCGGGATACGCTAAGGTTGGAAAGGACTGAAGAAGTAGCAGATACTCCAGTCCCCTTTGGGTTTCGTAAACCTGCCCGCACTGCTAAGGTGTTCCCTTGTGTGTCTTATTTTGACAAACTCTTATACAAGGAATGGGAGAACCCACTGAGGGTCTTTACAGCCCCAAAGAGGTTTGCAGTACGGTACCCCTTTGAGGAGAGTTTTCTGAAGATATGGACCTCTCCCCCTATAGTGGACCCTTCGGTGTCCAGACTTAATAGAGCCACCACTATTCCAGTAGAAGGGGCTCCTGTTTTCAAGGACCCTGTGGATAAGAAGGCTGAAGCACTTGCTCGCTACCTATACTCAGTGGTAGGCTCGGCAGTACGCCCGGCATTGGCGGGGGCCCTAGTGTCTCAGACACTTACTGAATGGGCAAAATTGCTACTCCAGGGGTTAAAGGAGCGAGATGCTCCTCCTAATGAGATAACTTTGGCCGACCAGTTGGTCCAGGGCCTTAAGTTTGTCTGCGAGTCAGACATGGATACTATTCCCCTGCTGTCAAGAGCTTCGGTTTATGCAGTAGCAATACGCCGCCTGATCTGGCTAAAGGGCTGGTCTGCGGACCAGACTTCCAAGAAAGCCCTATTGGATCTGCCTTTTAAGGGCGACAGACTTTTTGGGGCTTCTCTGGATGACATCATCAAGGATGCCACAGGAGGTAAAAGCACTTTGCTTCCCCAAACTAGCAAGGGTAGGGGACCACGCCAAGGGCAAGGGCCCTCCTTTACTGCACGTAAGTGTTTTTTTCGCCCCCTTAAGGCGACAGGGAAAAGACCCCAGGCCGATAAAGCGTCTGCCCAAGGACAAAAGCGTCCTTGGTCCCGCAGACCCAACAAGCCTGCGGACAAATCTGCGTCCACATGAAGGTCCGCCCCCACCCAGCTCTCGGGTGGGGGGACGTCTTCACAAAATTTGTGACTCAGTGGACAGCTCTAGTCTCCGACAGGTGGGTTTGCGAACTAATCTCCTCAGGCTACAAGATAGAATTTCTCTCTTGTCCACCAGACAGATTCATCACCTCCAATCTCCAGCTACTACCGACCCGTCTGGAGGCCCTGTATGGGGCGGTCCAGGGTCTACTGGAACGCGGGGTAGTTATTCCAGTTCCAGAACAGGAACGGGGTCAGGGTTTTTACTCAAATCTGTTCATTGTGCCAAAGAAGGAGGGGGTTCATCCAATCTTGGATCTCAGAGCCCTCAATTGCTTTGTGAAGGTACAAAGATTTCGGATGGAGTCGGTTCGATCCGTAGTCACGGCTCTCCATCCGGGGGACTTTCTGGCCTCCTTGGACATCAAGGACGCATACCTGCATGTCCCCATATACTCCAGACACCAGAGGTTTCTGCGATTTGCTATCGGGAAGAACCACTACCAGTTTGTGGCCCTCCCGTTTGGCCTTGCCTCAGCACCCAGGACGTTCACCAAGGTGCTCGCTCCGATTCTGGCACTTCTAAGACAGCGGGGTATCGCTATCACAGGTTACTTGGACGACCTTCTGCTGAAGGCCCCTTCAAGCTCAGAATTAGAGGTAAGCGTGTCCATTACCTGTCAGACTCTTCGAGACTGTGGTTGGATACTAAACACGCAGAAGTCAGTATTGGTGCCCACTCAACGCCTAGTGTACCTGGGGTTGATTCTGGATTCCTCAGAGGCAAAGGTATTCCTCCCTGTGGAGAAGTTGCAGAGCCTCCGGGCTGCAGTACGGCAGCTGACTTCCAGGAATTGGTCGTCACTCCGTTTTTGCATGCGAGTGTTGGGCCTCATGGTAGCCTCCTTCGAGGCGGTCCCATATGCTCAATACCACACTCGAGTGTTACAGAAGGAAGTTCTGTCCAGATGGAACAGATGCCCTTCATCTCTGGATTATCAAATCCGAGTGAGCCACCTAGTCAGGAGATCCCTGGTATGGTGGCTGACAGCACCGGCTCTAATGGCCGGGAAGTCATTTCTTCTGGTTTACTGGATAGTGATCACGACGGACGCCAGCCTTACAGGTTGGGGGGGAGTCTGGGGTGTCCAGTCGGCGCAAGGTCGCTGGACTCCAGAGGAAGCCCTCCTGCCGATCAATGTCCTGGAGATCTGGGCGATCAAGCTGTGCCTCTTCAAATAGTCTCAGAGACTGCAAGGGCGTTCAGTCAGGATCCAGTCAGACAACGCCACAGCAGTGGCATATGTCAATCATCAAGGAGGAACAAGAAGCTCAGCTGCAGCATCGGAGATCGCTCGCATCCTGAAGTGGGCAGAGAGGAGCGTACCGGCACTGTCGGCCGTGTACATTCCGGGTGTGGAAAACTGGCAGGTGGACTACCTGAGCCGCCAGATGCTGGACCAGGGAGAATGGTCCTTACATCCGGAGGTGTTCCAACTCCTCTGCCAAAGATGGGGCACACCAGACGTAGATCTTCTGGCTTCCCGACTCAATCGGAAGGTATTGAGGTTTGTGGCCCGGTCAAGAGACCCATGGGCAGACGCAACGGACGCGTTGGTAGCATCGTGGGGTCAGTATCGGCTAATCTATGCCTTCCCTTCCTTAAGGCTTCTTCCTCTTCTGCTCCGCAGAGTGGAGGCAGAGGGAATTCCAATGATCCTAATCGCTCCAGATTGGCCTCAGCGTCCTTGGTACGCCGATCTAGTACGTCTGGTTCAGACGTCCCCTGGCGCCTACCACTACGGAAGGACCTGCTATCGCAAGGTCCCATATTCCATCCTGCTTTACAGTCATTGGCTTTAACGGCATGGCTGTTGAGAACCAGGTACTGAGAGATCGGGGCCTGTCAGACTCAGTAATCTCTACTATGAGAAGTGCTCGGAAACCGTCCTCTAGGAAGGTCTATCACCGCACTTGGAGGGCCTACATCTCCATGTGTGAGGAAATGAAATGGCATCCGCGTACCTATTTGGTTTCCAGAATCCTGCTGTTTTTACAGCATGGGGTAGACCAAAGGCTTGCCCTAAGTACGATTAAGGGACAGATATCTGCCCTGGCTGTCTTTTTTCAGCGACCCCTGGCGACTCACTCTCTCGTGAGTACATTTGTGCAGGGGGTTCGACATGTGGCCCCTCCGGTCCGCCCCCCGTTACCTCCGTGGGACTTGAACCTGGTCCTCTCGGTGCTTCAGACGGCACCGTTTGAGAATATTAGAGATATTCCCCTGTTGACACTTTCTCAGAAGGTGGTCTTTTTGGTGGCTGTTACGTCAGTTAGACGAGTCTCTGAGCTGGCAGCCCTGTCCTGCAAGGCTTCCTATTTGATTTTCCACAAGGATAAGGTGGTGCTGCGGCCGCAGCCTTCCTTTCTTCCGAAAGTCGTTTCGGCTTTTCATCTCAACGAAGACATTGTACTTCCATCCTTGTGTCCTCAGCCGTCGAATCCTAAGGAGTCGGCGTTGCATTCCTTGGACGTTGTCCGAGCTTTGAGAGTATACATATCTGCTACTTCCCTGTTCCGGAAGTCAGACTCACTGTTTGTTTCGGTGGCTGGTCCCAAGAAGGGCCAAGCAGTCTCATCGGCCACCATCTCTAGGTGGACCCGACAGATAGTAATCCAGGCTTACGCCTTAAGGGGTCAGGCGCCCCCCTTTCCTGTCACGGCGCATTCGACCAGGGCAATAGGTGCCTCTTGGGCTTTCCGACATCAAGCGTCTGTTTCCCAATTATGTAAAGCGGCGACTTGGTCGTCCGCTCACACTGTCACAAAATTCTACAAAATTTATGTAGGTGCATCTTCGGATGCCTCTTTCGGCCGCAAGGCTTTGCAAGCGGCTGTTTAGAGTTGCAACTCCTCCGTTGGAGGAGTGCTGTTTTGTGTTTGGGGTGAAGTTTATTTTTATGCTGTTACCACCCCTCGTTTTTTCTCTGACACTGCTTTGGGACGTCCCACTTTGTCAATAGAGAAGCTGTGTCGGTCCTTGGACGAAAGAGTAAATAGGATTTTTTACTCACCGTAAAATCCTTTTCTCTGAGTCCATGGACCGACACAGCACCCACCCCTCCTTTTAAGTTTGTACTGCTTTTTGACGAACTGATCTGCGAAGATGCAGACTGAGAGGGTATACCCAGAGGGTCCGCCCCCTGGGCGGTACTGTAGAAGGTGTGATGCAACACTTTTTACAAGTTTTTATGCCTAGTCACTCCTAATTAACGGATAATACCCACTTTGTCAATAGAGAAGCTGTGTCGGTCCATGGACTCAGAGAAAAGGATTTTACGGTGAGTAAAAAATCCTATTTTTTTCTAGGGACAGAAAACTATAGGTAGGAAGAGTGTCAGTTTCTTTCACTGTGATAATCCTTGTTTCTAGGGACAGGGAAGGACAGTGAGGGAAATTCTACTTGTGCTATAGTGTGCTAAAGCATTGATCATCAATCAGCTTTAAAAAAACTTTTTTTCTAGGGACAGAAAACTATAGGTAGGAAGAGTGTCAGTTTCTTTCACTGTGATAATCCTTGTTTCTAGGGACAGGGAAGGACAGTGAGGGAAATTCTACTTGTGCTATAGTGTGCTAAAGCATTGATCATCAACCGTCTTTAAAAAAACATTTTTTCTAGGGACAGAAAACTATAGGTAGGAAGAGTGTCAGTTTCTTTCACTGTGATAATCCTTGTTTCTAGGGACAGGGAAGGACAGTGAGGGAAATTCTACTTGTGCTATAGTGTGCTAAAGCATTGATCATCAATCAGCTTTAAAAAAACATTTTTTCTAGGGACAGAAAACTATAGGTAGGAAGAGTGTCAGTTTCTTTCACTGTGATAATCCTTGTTTCTAGGGACAGGGAAGGACAGTGAGGGAAATTCTACTTGTGCTATAGTGTGCTAAAGCATTGATCATCAACCGTCTTTAAAAAAACATTTTTTCTAGGGACAGAAAACTATAGGTAGGAAGAGTGTCAGTTTCTTTCACTGTGATAATCCTTGTTTCTAGGGACAGGGAAGGACAGTGAGGGAAATTCTACTTGTGCTATAGTGTGCTAAAGCATTGATCATCAATCAGCTTTAAAAAAACATTTTTTCTAGGGACAGAAAACTATAGGTAGGAAGAGTGTCAGTTTCTTTCACTGTGATAATCCTTGTTTCTAGGGACAGGGAAGGACAGTGAGGGAAATTCTACTTGTGCTATAGTGTGCTAAAGCATTGATCATCAACCGTCTTTAAAAAAACATTTTTTCTAGGGACAGAAAACTATAGGTAGGAAGAGTGTCAGTTTCTTTCACTGTGATAATCCTTGTTTCTAGGGACAGGGAAGGACAGTGAGGGAAATTCTCCTTGTGCTATACTGTGCTAAAGCATTCCTCATCAACCATCTTTGAAATCCTTGTTTTTTGGACAGTCAGGGAAATTGTCGTTGTGCTATTCTGTGCGAAAGCAATCATCCTCAACCATATTTAGAAATCCTTAAGTAAAGGGACAGAGAAGGACACCTGAAGGTAGCCTTTATTGCTTTTTTCCCATCTCCCTGCAGGCCATCTATTAGAATGTCTGGAAGGCAAACAAGGAGAGGCAGACAGTCAGGAGGCAATAAAAGAGGGCAAGCAGGCTCTGTGTCTGGGGGCAACAGTGCTGGTCGTGGACGCGGTGCATTGTCATCAGCACATGGCCATGGGACACGCTTGTCCTTCTTTTCGGCAGCTGGACATGTTGAGCCACATCATGCCGAAGACTTGGTAGAGTGGATGACCAAGCCCTCCTCCTCCTCCTCATCCTCTCTCACCCAGGCTCAGGGTACTGGCAAAGCAGCTGCCAAAGCGTCCTCTTCCCTGGTATCAATGTCAGACTCATCATCAGTCACTCCTTCCCTAGACCCACCATGTCCTCCTCCTGAGGAGTCCCCCGAACTGTTTGAGCACAGTGTTGGGTACATGCTCCAGGAGGATGCCCAGCGTTTCGAAGGGTCTGATGATGAAACCCAGCTAGAGGAAGGCAGTAGCGTGAGAGCAGACAGAGGGGATGCTCAAGAAGGACACCAATCTGGCAGTCATGTTCCAGCAGCTGCAGCATACTGCCAGATTGGCTCCAGTGATGAGGAGGGAGGGGATGATGAGGTCACTGACTCCACGTGGGTGCCTAATAGGAGAGAGGAGGAGGAGGAGGATGAGGAGGAGGCACATCTCCAACGAGGCAGGATGCCCTTTGGTGGCCAGCGTAAGGGCAGTACACCGACGGAATCACACCGCAGAGCTCCGCCTGTGCAGGGCGCTGCCTCTGCCCGTCATTCAAAAAGTTCTTTGGTGTGGGCCTTTTTTGAGGCTAGTGCATCAGATCGCACAGCTGCTGTTTGCAACATATGTCTCAAGCGTATATCGCGTGGCCAAAACATCAGCCGCTTGGGTACCACATGCCTGACCAGACATATGTTGACCTGCCATGCAGCTTGTTGGCAAGCCTACCTCAAAGACCCACACCAAAGAACAAAGCGGACCTCTCCTTGCACCGCATCAGCTGGGATCTCCAACCCCACTATAACTTCAGTCCTGTCTGAAACATGCACTGAGAGGAATGAAGGTGTAGAATTAGGTGTGTCACAGCCAAGTAGTTGCGGCCACTCTGCTAGCAGTACACCGACGTCCTATTCTAGCAGGCAAGTTTCCCTGCCCCAGCTGCTGGACCGTCGAAAGAAGTTCACTCCCAGCCATCCACATGCCCAGCGGTTGAATGCTAGCTTGGCTAAATTGCTAGCGCTTCAACTGCTGCCTTTTCAGTTGGTAGACTCGGCCCCCTTCCGTGAGTTTGTGCAATGTGCGGTTCCTCAGTGGCAGGTTCCCAAACGCCACTTTTTCTCACGGAAGTCTATTCTGGCTCTCTACCGGCATGTGGAAGGCAATGTCTTGGCCTCGCTGGACAGGGCGGTCAGCGGTAAGGTGCATATTACCGCTGACTCATGGTCCAGCAGGCATGGACAGGGACGTTACCTTTCTTTCACGGCCCATTGGGTCACTCTTTTGGCAGCTGGGAAGGATGCAGGACAAGGTGCAGTAGTGTTGGAGGTTGTTCCACCGCCACGCCTCCAAAATGCTACTACTGGTTGTGACACACCTCTCTCCTCCACCCCCTCCTCTTCTTCTTCCTCCATGGCCTCTTCCTGTGGTTTGTCCTCTGAACTAGCGGTGCTCCGTAGCCGTTCAAGGGGCTACGCAAGTACGCAGGCAAAAAGATGCCATGCCGTGCTTGCGCTGGTGTGTTTGGGGAACAGAAGCCACACTGGGGCAGAGGTCCCGTCTGCTCTGCAGGGCCAGGCCGAGAGGTGGTTGACGCCACGCCAGCTTAAGCCAGGAATGGTGGTTTGCGACAATGGCACCAACCTCCTCTCCGCCCTCCGACAGGGACAACTGACCCATGTGCCCTGTGTGGCTCATGTCCTTAACCTGGTGGTGCAGCGGTTCTTGGGCAGGTACCCGGGCTTACAGGATGTCCTGAGGCAGGCCAGGAAAGTCTGTGTGCATTTCCGCAGATCTTATAATGCCAGTGCTCGCCTGGCTGAGCTGCAAAAGGAGTTGAACCTGCCCAAGAACCGCCTTATATGTGACATGCCCACCAGGTGGAACTCAACGTTGGCCATGCTGCAGCGGCTGCACACGCAGCAGAGGGCCATCAATGAGTACCTGTGCGACTACGGCACCAGGACAGGGTCAGGGGAGCTTGGTTTTTTTTCTCCACGCCAGTGGGGCATGATCAGGGATGCATGCACTGTCCTGGCACCATTTGAGGAGGCCACGGGGATGGTGAGCAGTGACAGTGCATGCATCAGTGACACTGTACCTCTTGTCCACCTGTTGGAGCACACGCTGCGTGGAATAATGGACAGGGCACTTAAGGCAGAACAGAGGCAGGAAGAGGAGGACTTCCTTGCCTCTCAAGGCCCCCTTTACCCAGACAGTGTTCCTTCTGTCCCACCCTTCGCACAGGAAGAGGAGGAGGAGGAGGAGGAGGATTGTGTCAGCATGGAGGTGGAGGCTGGCACTCAGCATCATCAGCAGCAGTCTTTTAGGGATGATTTACAGTCCCAAGAAACCAGTGGACTTGTACGTGGCTGGGAGGAGGTGGCTGCGGATCATGTCGTCCTTAGTGACCCAGAGGACTCCGGACCGAATGCCTCAGCAAACCTACGCTGCATGGCCTCCCTGATCCTGCAAAGTCTGCGGAAGGATCCTCGTATTCTTCGGATCAAGGAGAGGGACCATTACTGGCTGGCCACTCTCCTTGATCCACGGTACAAGGGTAAGGTTGCGGACCTTATCTTACCGTCGCAGAGGGAGCAGAGGATGAGACAACTCCGGGAGGCCTTGCAGAAAGGTCTGTGCAACGCGTTCCCCGAGACTGGGAGGTTACAAACTCCTGGTCCTGGACAACGAGTTGCTGAGGCTTCGGCCAGTCAAAGAAGGAGCGGTGGGGAAGGTGGCCGTCTGACCGATGCGTTCAGACAATTCTTTAGTCCGCAGCCCCAAAGTATGATCGGTTCCAGCAACCATCGCCAGCGTCTGATAAACATGGTGCAGGAATATCTAGGGGCAAGGTCAGACTTGGACACCTTCCCCACCGAAAATCCTCTGGCTTACTGGGTCTTGAGGATGGATCACTGGCCAGAGCTTGCACAGTATGCAATTGAGCTACTGGCCTGTCCTGCATCCAGCGTTCTTTCGGAACGCACATTCAGTGCTGCTGGAGGATTTGTCACGGATCACAGGGTGCGCCTGTCCACCGTCTCGGTTGATCGACTGACTTTCATCAAGATGAACCAGTCTTGGATCACCACCAGCTACCACACACCTGATGCTGATATAACAGACTAATTGATTTTAACATGTCACATCCCTTCAAGACTGATGCTGATGCTGAGTGCCTGTGCTGTTATGTTGACTGGCTATCCTCCTCCTCCGAGTCCTCAATGATACGATTGATGATGATAGCTTGGAAGATCATTTTTGTTTATGGGTGCCGCCACCAGTGGCTAAGGCCCAATTTTTCAGCCCCTGTTTTACAGGGGCGTGTAATTACAATTTTTTTAGCAATAATTTGCCATAGGGCTCATTGCTGTGCTCCAAGTACAGTATCTGTGAGGGGTTGGAGTGTTGTGCCACCAGTGCCTAAGGCCCAATTTTTCAGCCCCTGTTTAACAGGGGCGTGTCATTACAATTTTTGAAGCAATACTTTGCAACAGGGCTCATTGCTGTGCTCCAAGTACAGTATCTGTGAGGGGTTGTAGTGTTGTGCCACCAGTGCCTAAGGCCCAATTTTTCAGCCCCTGTTCAACAGGGGCATGTAATTACAATTCTTGATCTAATAATTCACAGCAGGGCCCATTGCTGCACCCACCAAGAGTAACTCTGAGGGCTTACAGTGTTGTGGCAACGCCACCACCACCACCACCACGAAAGGCCCAATTTTTCAGCCCCTGTTCAAAAGGGGCATGTAATTACAATTCTTGATCTGATAATTCACAGCAGGGCCCATTCCTGCACCCACCAAGAGTAACTCTGAGGGCTTACAGTGTTGTGGCAACACCACCACCACCACCACCACCACGAAAGGCCCAATTTTTCAGCCCCTGTTCAACAGGGGCATGCAATTACAATTCTTGATCTAATAATTCACAGCAGGGCCCATTGCTGCACCCACCAAGAGTAACTGTCAGGGCTTACAGTGTTGTGGCACCAGCACCACCATCAAAGGCCCAATTTTTACTACCACTGTTCAACAATTATATGTAATTAAAATTCCTGATATAATAGTTGACAGCAGGGCGTTCCAGCACCAACCAAGAGTAACTGTGAGTGCTTACAGTGTTGTGCCAACACCAACAACTAAGGGGCCTATTTCTGCAGAGTATATACGGCAGGTCCCTACTTTCAAACATCCAACTTACAAACGACTCCTACTTGCAAACGCAAGAAGACAACAGGAAGTGAGAGGAAATCTACCCCTTGGAAGGAAAATTCTCTCCTGTAAGAATTAATATGGGAGAAAGGTGTCTCCTCTGTACTGATGCTTTATCAGCAATCCTTGTTTCAAGAAAAACACCACATTTCAAAAACAGTTGTCATTGGGACGGAAAGTGAGGTGAAATGTTCTGAACAGGGGCACAGACACCAAAACAAATGTTACAGGGGTGATAACCCTTACCTATGTTTTCCAAAAAGTTTAAAAATAGATTTTTGGGCTGGAGCTACACTTAAACAATGTACCTGTTCAAAATTACAAACAGATTCTACATAAGTACAAACCTACAGTCCCTGTCTTGTATGCACCGCCTGTATACGGCTGTTCAGAGTATATAGGGCCTTTTTTATTTTGTGTGCGGGGTTCCCCTTAATATCCATACAAGACCCAAAGGGGCTGGTAATGGGCTGGGGTAGGGGGGGGGGGTCATGGGGTAGCTATGCCATTTTTCTTAAAGATTTTCATCCATATTACCGGGACCAGACATTACATTAAAGCCGCAAGCAGTTTTAAATGGCTTTTTTTTCCTTTAGAAGTGTCATTTTGTGCAGGGACAGTTCTAAACACGGGAAACACGTGGCACTTCACAGGCATACTTTAGACACCCCCCAGGTACGATATTTAAAGGAATATTTGACTTTTTTTTTTCACTTTATGCATCATTAAAATGACTGCTCCCGAAAAACTACCGTTTTTAAAACTTCTTTTTGCATTGATACATGTCCCCTGGTGCAGAACCCGGGTTCCCAAACCCTTTTTAGGACAATAACATGCATAATAGTCGTTATAATTAGCACTTTAGAATTCGAACGTTCGCATCCATTGTATTTAATAGGGTTCTAATGTTCGTACGAACTTTCGGTCCGTTCTGGTGCGAACCGAACCCGGGGCTGTTCGGCTCATCACTACTCGCCATAGATCACGGCACTGCCGCACTGTCAATGCCGGTTTTATCAATGGATAATGCCGGCTTTGACGGCTCCCGCACACATTCGCAGTGACGTCCTCGCTGCTCCGGCCAATCAGAGCGCCGGAGCGGCGATACCCGGAAGTAACATTCCGGAGCGATGTCTGTGGCCGTAGGGGGAGGCGAAGACGGTTTCGGGGGCTTCGATCTAAGGTAAGTAATGCATAATGAGCTAGTATGCTAGTAATACTAGCTCATTATGCCTTTCTCGTTATTCTTTTATAAAAATATATATATTTGGGTTTACAACCACTTTAAGATGGCAAGCCTAAACACACTTTTACCAGATATTTGACAAAGGCTTCTCGACCTTACAGTCCTGGTATGGCCTACATGATACAATGCATTTTTATTGTTCCTCTGTACACACCATGGAGCTGAGGGGACCTCACTGTACATATACACGTCTGACTAAGTCAGTCTCTCTCTCTCTCTCTCTCTCTCTCATTCTTTCTCTTTCTCTCTCTCTCTCTCTCTTTCATTCTTTCTTTTCTTTTTCTCTCTCTTTCATTCTTTATTTTCTCTCTCTCCTTTTCATTCTCTTTTTGTCTCTCTCTTTTTCATTTTCTCTTTTTTTTTCTCTCTCTCTCTTGTTCTCTTTTTTTTTTCTTTCACTCTTTTTTTTCTTTCTTCCTTTCTCTCTTTCTTTCTTTCTTTTCCGGGGACCGGGCAGCTGATTAGAAAATCTGGCTCCTAACTTTTTTAGCTGGCTCTTAGATTCAAAGAAAATTTGTCAAGCTCTGCCTTATGGAATATCCCTGCAGGGGGATGGAACACTGAGAGGGAGATGTAGGCAATATGGAGGAACAGTGGGAAACTGTGTTACAGTCAGTCCAGTTGAGTTATTTAAATGTTTTCCTGTGGCTCTCTCAACTCTATATACTTTAGGCTTGGAGCAATGTACACTCGAACTGAGAGTAGAAGAATTACTTATACTAAAAGCTATTATACCCCTGCTAAACTATTTATTATGGGCCTACTTTCGGACCCCACATGTAGTAGATGCTGCAGACACTATGGGGAACTAATAAATTTAATCTGGGGCTGGCCAAAGTTACACCCATATTGGACAATGGTAGTTAGTACTCTTAGTAATGTCTTCCAAACTATTATACAGTTAGACCCTAAACAATGTATATTGGGTATTGTCAGGAAGGGCACGCCAGCAATCAAGATGGTGATAGCGGCGCGCTGGTGTGCGCATGAGACCTCTGATTGTACCTGTATCCTGCTCCAGCTGACTCTACCTGGCTTGCTTTTGACCGTCCCTGCTTATCTGCCTGCATCTGACCTCGGCCTGTGTTGATTACGTTCCTGCCTGCTCCTTGCTGCCAGCCTGTTGCCGAACCTGCCTGTACCTGAGACCACGTTCCTGTCTACCCAGTCTGCTACCCTGCTGCCAGCCAGTTGCCTAAACCTGCTTGTACCTGATCCTGATCCAGTGTTCACCTGCTTTGGACTGGTGTATCCACTCTTCCAGTCCATCTGACTGCACCTGCCTGAGCTCCAGTTTCCAGTCTGACAGCTGTTACTGGGTCCATTCCAGTTCCTGTTCCAGTTCCGGTCCAGCTTGTCTACCAGCAACCTTGCCAGGCTCTCATGTGACTCTGCACTCCTGCGCCTCCTGTTTTCTCTACCAGGGGCCTCGAGCCAGAGGTGTAAGAGAGGCCTCCCTCTGCATACCAGATTCTTCCACCAGGTACGTGACAGGTATACTTGATGCAGTAGTTCAACAATCACATCCAAGAAAGGCGATGCATACTCAGTTATTAAGTCAACTGTTGAAAGTGCTTAAAAACTGACGGTTTATTATCACATTAAGCCCTTTCAGAGCATTAATAGGTTCATTATCAAATACCGTAATTTACAAAGTTTTGCAGTTTGTTTTAAAAACAATTATTTTCTATAAAAATCTTTTCTTAAAACAGTAATGAGAGCTTGATGTCAAGTGGTATAACATTTGAGAAGTTTCGGTCTCATGCATTAAATACAGGAGCTGTACCTTTTGTATAGGAAGAAGCAGATAAAAATGGACTGTCCAACAGGAATCAATGGTGTGCTTATGGAGCTGGCCATTAGGTCAGTTGTTGTAGGTAGGGATGAGCTTCGTGTTCGAGTCGAACATACGTTCGACTCGAACATTGGCTGTTCGATCGTTCGACGAAGATCGAACGATTTGGGCCGTTCGCGCCAAATTCGAGTGACGCGAACGGCCCACAATGCACTACGCCATCGCAGTGTCATCCAGGCGCTGTGATTGGCCAAGCATGCACTGTGACCCCGCATGCTTGGCCAATCACAGCGCCGGCAGCGAGGAGAGCAATGATTGGCCACAGGCAGGATGCCTGTGGCCAATTATTGCTGAGGGTGTTTAGTACACGCCCCACACTATAAAAGGCCGCCAGCACGGCGGCCCAGTGTAGTGTGTTCCGGAGCAGGGATAGAGTAGCATAGGCAGGGACAGTGACTGTTATTTCTTTCTTGCTTAACCTGGATTCCTTTAGTTTAGGGAAAGAGAAGGATAGGTAGGGAGAGTGTCAGTGTGTTTTGTGCTTCTGCTATAGTGTGCTTAAAAAAAACATTTATTCTAGGGACAGAAAACTCTAGGTAGGGACAGTGTCAGTTTCTTTCACTCTGCAAGTCCTTGTTTCCAGGGACCTGTAAGGACAGTGAGTTAATTGTCCTTGTGCTATATTGTGCTTAAAAAAAACATTTATTCTAGGGACAGAAAACTCTAGGTAGGGACAGTGTCAGTTTCTTTCACTCTGCAAGTCCTTGTTTCCAGGGACCTGTAAGGACAGTGAGTTAATTGTCCTTGTGCTATATTGTGATTAAAAAAAACATTTATTCTAGGGACAGAAAACTCTAGGTAGGGACAGTGTCAGTTTCTTTCACTCTGCAAGTCCTTGTTTCCAGGGACCTGTAAGGACAGTGAGTTAATTTTCCTTGTGCTATATTGTGATTAAAAAAAACATTTTTTCTAGGGACAGAAAACTGTAGGTAGGGAGAGTGTTTTTTTTCTTTCACTCTGCAAGTCCTTGTTTCCAGGGACCTGTAAGGACAGTGAGTTAATTGTCCTTGTGCTATATTGTGCTTAAAAAAAACATTTATTCTAGGGACAGAAAACTCTAGGTAGGGACAGTGTCAGTTTCTTTCACTCTGCAAGTCCTTGTTTCCAGGGACCTGTAAGGACAGTGAGTTAATTGTCCTTGTGCTATATTGTGATTAAAAAAAACATTTATTCTAGGGACAGAAAACTCTAGGTAGGGACAGTGTCAGTTTCTTTCACTCTGCAAGTCCTTGTTTCCAGGGACCTGTAAGGACAGTGAGTTAATTTTCCTTGTGCTATATTGTGATTAAAAAAAACATTTTTTCTAGGGACAGAAAACTGTAGGTAGGGAGAGTGTTTTTTTTCTTTCACTCTGCAAGTCCTTGTTTCCAGGGACCTGTAAGGACAGTGAGTTAATTTTACTTGTGCTATATTGTGCTTAAAAAAAACATTTTTTCTAGGGACAGAAAACTGTAGGTAGGGAGAGTGTTTTTTTTCTTTCACTCTGCAAGTCCTTGTTTCCAGGGACCTGTAAGGACAGTGAGTTAATTGTCCTTGTGCTATATTGTGCTTAAAAAAAACATTTATTCTAGGGACAGAAAACTCTAGGTAGGGACAGTGTCAGTTTCTTTCACTCTGCAAGTCCTTGTTTCCAGGGACCTGTAAGGACAGTGAGTTAATTTTCCTTGTGCTATATTGTGATTAAAAAAAACATTTTTTCTAGGGACAGAAAACTGTAGGTAGGGAGAGTGTTTTTTTTCTTTCACTCTGCAAGTCCTTGTTTCCAGGGACCTGTAAGGACAGTGAGTTAATTTTACTTGTGCTATATTGTGCTTAAAAAAAACATTTTTTCTAGGGACAGAAAACTGTAGGTAGGGAGAGTGTTTTTTTTCTTTCACTCTGCAAGTCCTTGTTTCCAGGGACCTGTAAGGACAGTGAGTTAATTGTCCTTGTGCTATATTGTGCTTAAAAAAAACATTTATTCTAGGGACAGAAAACTCTAGGTAGGGACAGTGTCAGTTTCTTTCACTCTGCAAGTCCTTGTTTCCAGGGACCTGTAAGGACAGTGAGTTAATTTTCCTTGTGCTATATTGTGATTAAAAAAAACATTTTTTCTAGGGACAGAAAACTGTAGGTAGGGAGAGTGTTTTTTTTCTTTCACTCTGCAAGTCCTTGTTTCCAGGGACCTGTAAGGACAGTGAGTTAATTTTACTTGTGCTATATTGTGCTTAAAAAAAACATTTTTTCTAGGGACAGAAAACTGTAGGTAGGGAGAGTGTTTTTTTTCTTTCACTCTGCAAGTCCTTGTTTCCAGGGACCTGTAAGGACAGTGAGTTAATTGTCCTTGTGCTATATTGTGCTTAAAAAAAACATTTATTCTAGGGACAGAAAACTCTAGGTAGGGACAGTGTCAGTTTCTTTCACTCTGCAAGTCCTTGTTTCCAGGGACCTGTAAGGACAGTGAGTTAATTGTCCTTGTGCTATATTGTGATTAAAAAAAAACATTTATTCTAGGGACAGAAAACTCTAGGTAGGGACAGTGTCAGTTTCTTTCACTCTGCAAGTCCTTGTTTCCAGGGACCTGTAAGGACAGTGAGTTAATTTTCCTTGTGCTATATTGTGATTAAAAAAAACATTTTTTCTAGGGACAGAAAACTGTAGGTAGGGAGAGTGTTTTTTTTCTTTCACTCTGCAAGTCCTTGTTTCCAGGGACCTGTAAGGACAGTGAGTTAATTTTACTTGTGCTATATTGTGCTTAAAAAAAACATTTTTTCTAGGGACAGAAAACTGTAGGTAGGGAGAGTGTTTTTTTTCTTTCACTCTGCAAGTCCTTGTTTCCAGGGACCTGTAAGGACAGTGAGTTAATTGTCCTTGTGCTATATTGTGCTTAAAAAAAACATTTATTCTAGGGACAGAAAACTCTAGGTAGGGACAGTGTCAGTTTCTTTCACTCTGCAAGTCCTTGTTTCCAGGGACCTGTAAGGACAGTGAGTTAATTTTCCTTGTGCTATATTGTGATTAAAAAAAACATTTTTTCTAGGGACAGAAAACTGTAGGTAGGGAGAGTGTTTTTTTTCTTTCACTCTGCAAGTCCTTGTTTCCAGGGACCTGTAAGGACAGTGAGTTAATTTTACTTGTGCTATATTGTGCTTAAAAAAAACATTTTTTCTAGGGACAGAAAACTGTAGGTAGGGAGAGTGTTTTTTTTCTTTCACTCTGCAAGTCCTTGTTTCCAGGGACCTGTAAGGACAGTGAGTTAATTGTCCTTGTGCTATATTGTGCTTAAAAAAAACATTTATTCTAGGGACAGAAAACTCTAGGTAGGGACAGTGTCAGTTTCTTTCACTCTGCAAGTCCTTGTTTCCAGGGACCTGTAAGGACAGTGAGTTAATTGTCCTTGTGCTATATTGTGATTAAAAAAAAACATTTATTCTAGGGACAGAAAACTCTAGGTAGGGACAGTGTCAGTTTCTTTCACTCTGCAAGTCCTTGTTTCCAGGGACCTGTAAGGACAGTGAGTTAATTTTCCTTGTGCTATATTGTGATTAAAAAAAACATTTTTTCTAGGGACAGAAAACTGTAGGTAGGGAGAGTGTTTTTTTTCTTTCACTCTGCAAGTCCTTGTTTCCAGGGACCTGTAAGGACAGTGAGTTAATTTTACTTGTGCTATATTGTGCTTAAAAAAAACATTTTTTCTAGGGACAGAAAACTGTAGGTAGGGAGAGTGTTTTTTTTCTTTCACTCTGCAAGTCCTTGTTTCCAGGGACCTGTAAGGACAGTGAGTTAATTGTCCTTGTGCTATATTGTGCTTAAAAAAAACATTTATTCTAGGGACAGAAAACTCTAGGTAGGGACAGTGTCAGTTTCTTTCACTCTGCAAGTCCTTGTTTCCAGGGACCTGTAAGGACAGTGAGTTAATTGTCCTTGTGCTATATTGTGATTAAAAAAAAACATTTATTCTAGGGACAGAAAACTCTAGGTAGGGACAGTGTCAGTTTCTTTCACTCTGCAAGTCCTTGTTTCCAGGGACCTGTAAGGACAGTGAGTTAATTTTCCTTGTGCTATATTGTGATTAAAAAAAACATTTTTTCTAGGGACAGAAAACTGTAGGTAGGGAGAGTGTTTTTTTTCTTTCACTCTGCAAGTCCTTGTTTCCAGGGACCTGTAAGGACAGTGAGTTAATTGTCCTTGTGCTATATTGTGCTTAAAAAAAACATTTATTCTAGGGACAGAAAACTCTAGGTAGGGACAGTGTCAGTTTCTTTCACTCTGCAAGTCCTTGTTTCCAGGGACCTGTAAGGACAGTGAGTTAATTTTCCTTGTGCTATATTGTGATTAAAAAAAACATTTTTTCTAGGGACAGAAAACTGTAGGTAGGGAGAGTGTTTTTTTTCTTTCACTCTGCAAGTCCTTGTTTCCAGGGACCTGTAAGGACAGTGAGTTAATTGTCCTTGTGCTATATTGTGCTTAAAAAAAACATTTATTCTAGGGACAGAAAACTCTAGGTAGGGACAGTGTCAGTTTCTTTCACTCTGCAAGTCCTTGTTTCCAGGGACCTGTAAGGACAGTGAGTTAATTTTCCTTGTGCTATATTGTGATTAAAAAAAACATTTTTTCTAGGGACAGAAAACTGTAGGTAGGGAGAGTGTTTTTTTTTTTTCACTCTGCAAGTCCTTGTTTCCAGGGACCTGTAAGGACAGTGAGTTAATTGTCCTTGTGCTATATTGTGCTTAAAAAAAACATTTATTCTAGGGACAGAAAACTCTAGGTAGGGACAGTGTCAGTTTCTTTCACTCTGCAAGTCCTTGTTTCCAGGGACCTGGAGAGACATTGAGTGAATTGTCCTTGTGCTATATTGTGATTAAAAAAAACATTTATTCTAGGGACAGAAAACTCTAGGTAGGGACAGTGTCAGTTTCTTTCACTGTGAAAGTCCTTGTTTCAAGGGACAGAGAAGGACACCTCAAGGTAGCCCTTATTGCTTTTTTCCCATCTCCCTGCAGGCCATCTATTAGAATGTCTGGAAGGCAAACAAGGAGAGGCAGACATTCAGGAGGCAATAAAAGAGGGCAAGCAGGCTCTGTGTCTGGGGGCAACAGTGCTGGTCGTGGACGCGGTGCATTGTCATCAGCACATGGCCATGGGACACGCTTGTCCTTCTTTTCGGCAGCTGGACATGTTGAGCCACATCATGCCGAAGACTTGGTAGAGTGGATGACCAAGCCCTCCTCCTCCTCCTCATCCTCTCTCACCCAGGCTCAGGGTACTGGAAAAGCAGCTGCCAAAGCGTCGTCTTCCCTGGTATCAATGTTAGACAAATCATCAGTCACTCCTTCCCTAGACCCACCATGTCCTCCTCCTGAGGAGTCCCCCGAACTGTTTCAGCACAGTGTTGGGTACATGCTCCAGGAGGATGCCCAGCGTTTCGAAGGGTCTGATGATGAAACCCAGCTAGAGGAAGGCAGTAGCGTGAGAGCAGACAGAGGGGATGCTCAAGAAGGACACCAATCTGGCAGTCATGTTCCAGCAGCTGCAGCATACTGCCAGATTGGCTCCAGTGATGAGGAGGGAGGGGATGATGAGGTCAATGACTCCACGTGGGTGCCTAATAGGAGAGAGGAGGAGGAGGAGGATGAGGAGGAGGCACATCTCCAACGAGGCAGGATGCCCTTTGGTGGCCAGCGTAAGGGCAGTACACCGACGGAATCACACCGCAGAGCTCCGCCTGTGCAGGGCGCTGCCTCTGCCCGTCATTCAAAAAGTTCTTTGGTGTGGGCCTTTTTTGAGGCTAGTGCATCAGATCGCACAGCTGCTGTTTGCAACATATGTCTCAAGCGTATATCGCGTGGCCAAAACATCAGCCGCTTGGGTACCACATGCCTGACCAGACATATGTTGACCTGCCATGCAGCTCGTTGGCAAGCCTACCTCAAAGACCCACACCAAAGAACAAAGCGGACCTCTCCTTGCACCGCATCAGCTGGGATCTCCAACCCCACTATAACTTCAGTCCTCTCTGAAACATGCACTGAGAGGAATGAAGGTGTAGAATTAGGTGTGTCACAGCCAAGTACTTGCGCCCACTCTGCTAGCAGTACACCGACGTCCGATTCTAGCAGGCAAATTTCCCTGCCCCAGCTGCTGGACCGTCGAAAGAAGTTCACTCCCAGCCATCCACATGCCCAGCGGTTGAATGCTAGCTTGGCTAAATTGCTAGCGCTTCAACTGCTGCCTTTTCAGTTGGTAGACTCGGCCCCCTTCCGTGAGTTTGTGCAATGTGCGGTTCCTCAGTGGCAGGTTCCCAAACGCCACTTTTTCTCACGGAAGGCTATTCCGGCTCTCTACCGGCATGTGGAAGGCAATGTCTTGGCCTCGCTGGACAGGGCGGTCAGCGGTAAGGTGCATATTACCGCTGACTCATGGTCCAGCAGGCATGGACAGGGACGTTACCTTTCTTTCACGGCCCATTGGGTCACTCTTTTGGCAGCTGGGAAGGATTCAGGACAAGGTGCAGTAGTGTTGGAGGTTGTCCCACCGCCACGCCTCCAAAATGCTACTACTGGTTGTGACACACCTCTCTCCTCCACCCCCTCCTCTTCTTCTTCCTCCATGGCCTCTTCCTGTGGTTTGTCCTATGAACCAGCGGTGCTCCGTAGCCGTTCACGGGGCTACGCAAGTACGCAGGCAAAAAGATGCCATGCCGTGCTTGCGCTGGTGTGTTTGGGGGACAGAAGCCACACTGGGGCAGAGGTCCTGTCTGCTCTGCAGGGCCAGGCCGAGAGGTGGTTGACGCCACGCCAGCTTAAGCCAGGAATGGTGGTTTGCGACAATGGCACCAACCTCCTCTCCGCCCTCCGACAGGGACAACTGACCCATGTGCCCTGTGTGGCTCACGTCCTTAACCTGGTGGTGCAGCGCTTCTTGGGCAGGTACCCGGGCTTACAGGATGTCCTGAGGCAGGCCAGGAAAGTCTGTGTGCATTTCCGCAGATCTTATAATGCCAGTGCTCGCCTGGCTGAGCTGCAAAAGGAGTTGAACCTGCCCAAGAACCGCCTTATATGTGACATGCCCACCAGGTGGAACTCAACGTTGGCCATGCTGCAGCGGCTGCACACGCAGCAGAGGGCCATCAATGAGTACCTGTGCGACTACGGCACCAGGACAGGGTCAGGGGAGCTTGGTTTTTTTTCTCCACGCCAGTGGGGCATGATCAGGGATGCATGCACTGTCCTGGCACCATTTGAGGAGGCCACGAGGATGGTGAGCAGTGACAGTGCATGCATCAGTGACACTGTACCTCTTGTCCACCTGTTGGAGCACACGCTGCGTGGAATAATGGACAGGGCACTTGAGGCAGAACAGAGGCAGGAAGAGGAGGACTTCCTTGCCTCTCAAGGCCCCCTTTACCCAGACAGTGTTCCTTCTGTCCCACCCATCGCACAGGAAGAGGAGGAGGAGGAGGAGGAGGAGGAGGAGGATTGTGTCAGCATGGAGGTGGAGGCTGGCACTCAGCATCATCAGCAGCAGTCTTTTAGGGATGATTTACAGTCCCAAGAAACCAGTGGACTTGTACGTGGCTGGGAGGAGGTGGCTGCGGATCATGTCGTCCTTAGTGACCCAGAGGACTCCGGAGCGAATGCCTCAGCAAACCTACGCTGCATGGCCTCCCTGATCCTGCAAAGTCTGCGGAAGGATCCTCGTATTCTTCGGATCAAGGAGAGGGACCATTACTGGCTGGCCACTCTCCTTGATCCACGGTACAAGGGTAAGGTTGCGGACCTTATGTTACCGTCGCAGAGGGAGCAGAGGATGAGACAACTCCGGGAGGCCTTGCAGAAAGGTCTGTGCAACGCGTTCCCAGAGACTGGGAGGTTGCAAACTCCTGGTCCTGGACAACGAGTTGCTGAGGCTTCGGCCAGTCAAAGAAGGAGCGGTGGGGAAGGTGGCCGTCTGACCGATGCGTTCAGACAATTCTTTAGTCCGCAGCCCCAAAGTATGATCGGTTCCAGCAACCATCGCCAGCGTCTGATAAACATGGTGCAGGAATATCTAGGGGCAAGGTCAGACTTGGACACCTTCCCCACCGAAAATCCTCTGGCTTACTGGGTCTTGAGGATGGATCACTGGCCAGAGCTTGCACAGTATGCAATTGAGCTACTGGCCTGTCCTGCATCCAGCGTTCTTTCGGAACGCACATTCAGTGCTGCTGGAGGATTTGTCACGGATCACAGGGTGCGCCTGTCCACCGACTCGGTTGATCGACTGACTTTCATCAAGATGAACCAGTCTTGGATCACCACCAGCTACCACACACCTGATGCTGATATAACAGACTAATTGATTTTAAAATGTCACATCCCTTCAAGACTGATGCTGATGCTGAGTGCCTGTGCTGTTATGTTGACTGGCTATCCTCCTCCTCCGAGTCCTCAATGATACGATTGATGATGATAGCTTGGAAGATCATTTTTGTTTATGGGTGCCGCCACCAGTGCCTAACGCCCAATTTTTCAGCCCCTGTTTAACAGGGGCGTGTAATTACAATTTTTGAAGCAATACTTTGCAACAGGGCTCATTGCTGTGCTCCAAGTACAGTATCTGTGAGGAGTTGCAGTGTTGTGCCACCAGTGCCTAAGGCCCAATTTTTCAGCCCCTGTTTAACAGGGGCGTGTCATTACAATTTTTGAAGCAATACTTTGCAACAGGGCTCATTGCTGTGCTCCAAGTACAGTATCTGTGAAGGGTTGCAGTGTTGTGCCACCAGTGCCTAAGGCCCAATTTTTCAGCCCCTGTTCAACAGGGGCATGTAATTACAATTCTTGATCTAATAATTCACAGCAGGGCCCATTGCTGCACCCACCAAGAGTAACTGTCAGGGCTTACAGTGTTGTGGCACCAGCACCACCATCAAAGGCCCAATTTTTACTACCACTGTTCAACAATTATATGTAATTAAAATTCCTGATATAATAGTTGACAGCAGGGCGTTCCAGCACCAACCAAGAGTAACTGTGAGTGCTTACAGTGTTGTGCCAACACCAACAACTAAGGGGCCTATTTCTGCAGAGTATATACGGCAGGTCCCTACTTTCAAACATCCAACTTACAAACGACTCCTACTTGCAAACGCAAGAAGACAACAGGAAGTGAGAGGAAATCTACCACTAGGAAGGAAAATTCTCTCCTGTAAGAATAAATATGGGAGAAAGGTGTCTCCTCTGTACTGATGCTTTATCAGCAATCCTTGTTTCAAGAAAAACACCACATTTCAAAAACAGTTGTCATTAGGACGGAAAGTGAGGTGAAATGTTCTGAACAGGGGCACAGACAGCAAAACAAATGTTACAGGGGTGATAACCCTTACCTATGTTTTCCAAAAAGTTTAAAAATAGATTTTTGGTCTGGAGCTACACTTCAACAATGTACCTGTTCAAAATTACAAACAGATTCTACATAAGAACAAACCTACAGTCCCTGTCTTGTATGCACCGCCTGTATACGGCTGTTCAGAGTATATAGGGCCTTTTTTATTTTATGTGCGGGGTTCCCCTTAATATCCATACAAGACCCAAAGGGGCTGGTAATGGGCTGGGGTAGGGGGGGGGGTCATGGGGTAGCTATGCCATTTTTCTTAAAGATTTTCATCCATATTACCGGGACCAGACATTACATTAAAGCCGCAAGCAGTTTTAAATGGCTTTTTTTTCCTTTAGAAGTGTCATTTTGTGCAGGGACAGTTCTAAACACGGGAAACACGTGGCACTTCACAGGCATACTTTAGACACCCCCCAGGTACGATATTTAAAGGAATATTTGACTTTTTTTTTTTCACTTTATGCATCATTAAAATGACTGCTCCCGGAAAACGACCGTTTTTAAAACTTATTTTTGCATTGATACATGTCCCCTGGTGCAGAACCCGGGTTCCCAAACCCTTTTTAGGACAATAACATGCATAATAGTTTTTATAATTAGCACTTTAGAATTCGAACGTTCGCATCCATTGTATTTAATAGGGTTCTAATGTTCGTTCGAACTTTCGGTCCGTTCGCGGGTTCTGGTGCGAACCGAACCCGGGGGTGTTCGGCTCATCACTAGTTGTAGGCCATAAAGACACCTTTTTGCATTAGGGCCAGTTGAGGTTTACCACTGCCCTTGGTCATTTGCATCTGCTCCTATTGACCACTAAAAGGATAAAGCCATGATTTATTTTTGTACATAACAAGTGTTGTTCAATGCTTATAAATACAATATAGCACTCAACCTATGTTTTGCATTTGGAAAGAAGAAAAATATATTGTGGTTTATGCAAGCAATTTGCGTAAATCAAAGTATACAAGTTAAATTGGTAAAGCAACCTTATAAAATAAATATATTGTCTGCAGAGTTTGTACCTAACACCACATGATTGCAACAATTTAACTAACAAAAACCAGCTGTCTTTGAATGTGCTTCTTTCTGGCACTGGGGCACCCACAGACTTTGCTGTGCCGTGAGCAGAATACAGCAAATACTCTGGGGGAAATGTCACTGTGATGTTATTGTTAAAAGAATATATTAACAAATGACTCATTGTGCTGGTTTTAACTTCACATATAAAGAATCCTAATCAACAATTGTATAGCATTATGACTTCATAGTGAGAAAAACAGGAATACAATGTGCCGCCATTTTTGTTTTTTGTGTGTTAACTATATTGTCTGAGTGTAGATCCATGTTTGCCCCAAGCATGTTAAATCCATTTACTGATGACTGACTCACTACCTGTGCTTAAAATCTATTCCAAACAACAACTATGCTTTTGATAAAACAATACTTTCTAAGATCAGTTTTGAACCTTCCTCCTGCTAGTTTGATGACCCCATGTTCTTGATGTTGGCTTCATCTTGAAGATACTGCCCTCCTGAACCTTATTTACCCACTTGAAAGGGCACCGGAGACCCCCCGAAGTCAGAAGAAAACCCCCGGAGCTGTGCAATAAATTACTTTAAAAAGCTGTGTTGTGTTTTTTTATTGCCATTTTTTTCCACCAGGTGAATGGGTAGGGGTACGATGTACCCCATACTCATTCACATAGGGTGGGGGGCCGGCATCTGGGGGCCCTCTTATTAAAGGGGGGCTCCCGGATTCCGATCAGCCCCCGCCCACAGACCCCGACAACCAACGGCCAGGGTTGTCGGGAAGAGGCCCTTGTCCCCATCAACATGGGGACAGGGTGCTTTGGGGTGGGGGGGCCGCAGGTCGCCCCCCTGCCCCAGAGCACCAAACCCCCCCATGTTGAGGGCATGCGGCCTGGTACGGTTCAGGAGGGAGGGGGGCCGCTCTCTCGTCCCCCCCTCTTCCCCTGCGGCCTGCCAGGTTGCGTGCTCGGATAAGGGTCTGGTTTGGATTTTGAGGGGGACCCCCACGCCGATTTTTCGGCTTAGGGGAGTCCCCTTTAAATCCATACCAGACTGAAGGGCCTGGTATGCTCCTGGAGGGGGAACCCATGCGTTTTTTTTCTTTTAAAATTGGCGTGGAGTTCCCGCTCAGGATTCATACCAAACACAGTGCCTGGTATTGGCGGGAATCCACGTCGGATCCCGTTCAATACAGTGCCGCGTCTCCTCGCTATTGTAGCGAGCGCGAGATGTGTCGCCACCCTGTCGCCGAGATGTCGGCACCCCTGTCGCAGAGAATCTCCGTGATAGGATCGCGATGAATATACAATGTCGGCGGCACCTACTGTATATATTTAGCAAAGACCCTAGAGAATAACA
Source organism: Rana muscosa (assembly GCA_029206835.1). Taxonomy (NCBI): domain Eukaryota; kingdom Metazoa; phylum Chordata; class Amphibia; order Anura; family Ranidae; genus Rana; species Rana muscosa. The sequence continues at coordinate 64,336,287 of JARGYO010005626.1, read as the reverse complement.
TGACGTTTGTTGCAATATTTTATGTCACACAGTAAATGTGCAGCGGTCTTTCAGATGCAATTTTTTGGGAAAAATAACATTTTTGAATTAAAAAAAAATAAAACAGTAAAGTTAGCCCAATTTTTTTGCATATTGTGAAAGATGATGTTACCCCGAGTAAATAGATACCTAACATGTTACACTTTAAAATTGCACGCACTCGTGGAATGGCGACAAACTACGGTACTTAAAAATCTCCATAAGCAACGGCTACCAGTTTAGAGTTATAGAGGAGGTCTGTTTACATTTGCAGGTGCGACTTTCGTATGCGTTTTCTTTGGTACGGGGACGCTTTACTTTTTTTTTAATTATTATTTATTTATTTATTTTTTATTTAACACTGTCCCTTTAAAAAAAAAATCTGATCAGTTTTATTGCTGTCACAAGGAATTTAAACATCCCTTGTGACAGTAATAGGCAGCGACAGGTACTCTTTATGGAGGGATCGGGGGTCTAAAAGACCCCAAATCCCTCCTTTGTGGTTCAAAGTTCTCAAAGCGCTAGAGTCGGCATTTTTGAATACTGACATTTTTTTAAAATCATCGCCATTGTGATGTCGCTTCTGAGTTTTTACATCGGAGACCCGATCAAAGAGGATTACGGAAGGTGGTGGGATGTCCCCTCCCACTCCTTATGATAACGACCGATTGGTTGTTATCATGAGAGAGCCGACCACTATCTCTAAAAAATGGTACCGGAGTGCAGGCATCCCCACTGTACAACCACTTCAACCAAATGACATACAGGCAGTGGCGGCCCATCCATAGAGGTGCCCCCTGAATCCGACCCCCTGATGTACATATCAGAGCACCGGACTATGGATTCCAAAGCGGGGTAGGTGTTTTTTGAAGCACCTGATTAGAGCCAGAGGCTCTAATAGGCTTCAAAAGGGGTGGGCTCAGAGCGCAGAGCATTTGTGCTTCGAGCCCTCCCAGTTGTCTGACGATAGCAAATACATTTTCACTATTTTCACACTAAAGTTCCCCCATGCCAATCAGGAGGCAGGTCATGAGTCCTGTTTCCCAATTGGCCAAAGTGTCAGAAGATCCTATTGGATGGCTAGAGCTTAGGCGGAATAGAGAGGAGACACACGGTGGAGAAAGCCACTGGAGGAGCGGACATCTTTGCCCCCCCAAAAGAAAAACCCACCAGTCGTCACTGCGTACAGGTACGTGATTTGGCATGAAGTGGATATTCACAGCGGGAGCTGATCAGCGGGTACCACGGACTTGATATCCGCCGGCATCCGCGGACTGTTCATTACACAGGCAGAACAGCAGTCTGCCTATGTAAACAAGGCAGATTGCCATTCTGTCAGTGGGGAAGGCATGGATCCTGTGTTCCTGCAAAGCAGGAACACTGATCCATGCCTTCCACTAATACAAGCATCTCCCGCAATTTAGTAAAACACCAGCTAGGAACACATTTAACCCTTTGATCGCTCCTGATTTTAACTCCTTCCCAGACAGTCAATGACAGCGCATATTTTCTAGCACTGGTCACTGTAATAGTGTCACTGGTCCCCAAAAAGTGTCAAAAGTGTTAGTTAGTGTCCCGACTGTCTGCCACAATATCGCAGTCAAGCTATAAGTCGCTGATTGCCGCCATTACTAGTAAAAATATTAAAATTACATAAAATATCCGATAGTTTGTAGATGCTGTAACACTTTTGTACAAACCAATCAATATACACTTATTGAGAATTTTTTTTACCAGAAATATGTAGCAGAATATATATTGGCCTAAATTGATGAAGAAATTCGATTTTTTACATGTTTTTACTGGATATGTTTTATAGCAGGACCAATTGCTTTATTAAGCTTTAACCGAGGCAGTTCCTCTCCTACCGCATTTATTTCTGAGAAGACGGAACAGAAGTAATTGTTTAAATGGTTTGCTACATCCATGTTTCCCCGCAACATAAGTGTTTTCATTTTAGTGATCGCATTGTATTTTTTCCTTCCACCGCTGATGTACCTAAAAAAAGGTTTTGTCTCATTTTTTAATAGATTTAGCTCTTTCCTCATCTTTCTGTGCTTCAGCAGCACCGATAATGTGTTTGGCCTCATTTGTCTATTTTTTATACACTTTTCTATCAGCTACAATGTCTGTTTTCTTGAATCTCCTATATGCTGTTTTTTTCTCCTTAACTATCTTACTTACATATTTAGTAACTCATATTGTGGTTTTCATCCGTTTACTCTCACTAATTTGCCTGACATATAATCTAGTTGCCACCAGGATGGTAGACTTTAACAGTGCCATTACTGATTCCGGTCATTTGACTCCAAACTTTTAAATATTTTTTTCGAAATTCTCCTGTTTCAGCAAAATATTAAATGCATGTCCAAAAATCTCCTACATTCCACACGAAGAAGCTTTGTGCCTTTGTGTTTGGGATGCAGACCATGTCTTTTGTACAGCTTAATATCAGACCCCCTACTAGCATCATGACTGACAAAACCAAAACCTTCAGCTTGGCACCAATCCTTTAACATTAAAGTGGTTCTAAAGGCTGAATGTTTGTGGTATGGTAACAAACCCTCAATGTGCAGCTCCCCCCCCCCCTCACAACGTCTCCTAATACTCACCCAAGCCCGACCATGATCCAGCAATGTGCATGAGAGTGGCGGGTCTCTGCCTCCTGATTGGCTGAGAGACAGCAGCCGGAGTCATTGGTTCTGGCTGCTGTCAATCACAGCTCACAGGCAGTGAGGAGGGAGCGGGCAGGGCCGAGCCCTGTTCTGTGTGTCTAATGGAGCATACACGAGTGCCCCCATAGCAAGCAGCTTGCTATGGGGGCACTCCTAGAACAGGAGGGGCCAGAAGCACCAGCGGGGGACCCTTTTATGTAGGTCTAGAGTTTTTCTTCAAATTTAAAGACAGAAAGCTGGTATCCTCATAGCAAGACACCATGAGTTTGTAGACTCCCTGCTATATCAAATGCTTGCCTATAAATCCATATAGGGAAACTGGTGTTTTATGAGGAAGAGACCCAAAAATAAGCTCTAATATCAGCCTGGTGTTTAAGGCCTGGTGGAAAAGGAGGTGTAAAGAATGTGGGATGGTTTTTACGTAATGTACGAATTCCCAGGCTAGGAAAGTAATCTGCTGCTAAATAACAATGTGCATAATGGCAGATGCTTCTGACCCCTCCCCTTTTCACCATTATCTAAAAAAGTTAAATATGTGTTTCATTATGATCTGGAGCCTTATAGGGATCGGCATGGTATGTCAGGACACACACTATTGATGGATCAGTTGTCAATATTAAGATACAGGGTGCATATATAGAGGGTATATACCAAGAGCAAATAACAGTGCTTTACAGAATGTAAGTAACTATGGGTCTTTACCATCTGGTATTGTTATACTGGTTCAGAAGCCAGAGCACAGCATGTATTATTAGTATCAGGTCAGGCAAGGTGCTACTTTGCTATGACGCTCAGATCCAGTGTCAGTCTCAGACGAAGTAAAGCTAAATATAGAGGCAGATGTAAATCTTTCATAAGTAAGTCTTCACAAATATTATTTAAAGTGTACGCAACAGGTAATAAAGTGGCACTTACATTTGAAAGCAGAATGTCTAGGTGCCTGCACATCACCTTTTCTTTTTTCTAATAGTACCTACAGTTTTTTATATCACAGCAAAAAATGACATAGGTGGTGTAGCACCATCTACTAGTTAGGCTACTAGGTTAAATTTAGTTTTTGTCTTCACTGTACTGAGTGGAGCAGTGATTGATGGTTTTGGTCTGTTTGATTCCTCCCACCTGCCTATGAAAGAAGTTTCCAGAGTATAGGGCAGGGATATTCAAATGATCAGTGTGAATACTTATCATGTCCCAGCCAATCTCTGGAAGTAAGTGTCCAGAAGGTTGCTGGGGAGGTGATAAATATTTAGGAAGCCCTGCCAGAGTGTACTTTTCCTTCAAGGGAGGGTTTCCAGTTCTTGAGGCGACTGCCTTTGGAGGTAACTTTACCAAGGACAGAATTTGCAGTCTGGGCCTCAGCAGCTACTGGGGAAGATTGCACATGGATGGTTGCTGGAGGGTACCGTACGAAAGTCCAGGTCTGGAGAACAATCTTGTTATCTCCCTCAGTGAGGATCTGTCTGTGGATGCTGGATGGCAGACAGTTCCAGGGACACTGTGAGTAAAGACCTTGCTGTAGACTTTTAGCTGTGTAAGTACCAAGAGGGAACAAAGTTCCAGAAGTGGCTATATTAGCTGCTGCTGTAGGATCCAAATGCACTGGCCATTCCTGTTACATTCCTGTTACATTCGGGAAAAGCTGCTATTAGAAGATTAGTGAGGTTTGCCCTCCTATTATTGCTATCAACTGTTTTGGAGTATCCTATGATCCTAAACCCCTCTCCAGATAAAATTCTTCAGCAATAAATACTAAAAAGACATCCCTGTATTGTCTGTGTGCGTAGGACTGTGCTTGTCTGACTGGCAACCTCTGTACTATTATGGGAGTCTTTCTGTGAATATGCACTACACTACAATGTCCTGTGCTCTCCAGAGCCTACAACCTTGGTTGCTATTTGCATAACATGGTGTCAGGGACGTGCTGGGCTTGAACCTGGGACCTCTTCTGTGTCTGGCATTGACTCTACCAGCGGAGCTATCTGAGATGCTGGACAGTTCCCTGCCTGATCTGCTGGATAACCTATCTGATCCATTAGACTACTCTGCTTGGTGTCTGATTACTGTTTGAACTCTGAACCCCTTGCTCCTCCCATGTACTTCCTATAAAAGACATTCCAGAGATGTTGCCCCTTGCGGTTTGATCTGCTTCTGTTCCCTGAGTTCCTGATTCTGTGCTTGTATCCTATTTCTGTGTTTGACCCGGCTTCCTGACCACGCTTCTGTCCCCAGTCCTGACCTCGGCTCGTTTGACCCTGCTCAGTTATCTGCCAGTCTGCCTGTTGCCAAGATTCGGCCTGGACTTTGACTACTCTCTGCCTGCCACTTGTGATGTTTACCTTGATGTGTATGACCCGGCTTGTCTGACTCTGCAGACCTGCACCAGCTTACCTGCATCCTCTGCTCTGCAAGCTGCACACGCTGACCTGCATCCTTTGCAATGCAAACCTGCACCTGCTGACCTGCATCCCTGCTCTGCAAACCTGCACCTGCTGACCTGCATCCCTGCTCTGCTGACCTGCATCCCTGCTCTGCAAACCTGCACCTGCTGACCTGCATCCCTGCTCTGCAAACCTGCATCCCTGCTCTGCAAACCGGCACCTGCTGACCTGCATCCCTGCTCTGCAAACCGGCACCTGCTGACCTGCATCCCTGCTCTGCAAACCGGCACCTGCTGACCTGCATCCCTGCTCTGCAAACCTGCACCTGCTGACCTGCATCCCTGCTCTGCAAACCGGCACCTGCTGACCTGCATCCCTGCTCTGCAAACCTGCACCTGCTGACCTGCATCCCTGCTCTGCAAACCGGCACCTGCTGACCTGCATCCCTGCTCTGCAAACCGGCACCTGCTGACCTGCATCCCTGCTCTGCAAACCGGCACCTGCATCCCTGCTCTGCAAACCGGCACCTGCATCCCTGCTCTGCAAACCGGCACCTGCTGACCTGCATCCCTGCTCTGCAAACCGGCACCTGCTGACCTGCATCCCTGCTCTGCAAACCGGCACCTGCTGACCTGCATCCTCTGCTCTGCAAGCTGAACCTGCTGACCTGCATCCGCTGCTTCCGGAACCAGCCGTTCCAGTCTCCACCACTCCAAGCAGTGAGGATCAGACAGGCACCCTTACCTCACCGTGCTCTTACCACCACTGTCCCCACTCCAGTGGTCTCTGAGCCGGGGTTGTACGGGAGGTCCCTCTCCGCACGTCAGGCTCACACCTAAGGTACGTTCCACATGGCTTCATAGTTTTAGGAGTGATGGGGTGCTGTTCTGCTTCCACAGTCTAAGCACTGAAAGTGTGATCTCTATAACTTGTGGCCAGTTGTGGCGAGATAGCTATAACTTACAATTCCAGTAGCATTGGCAGACAGTGACTCGATCCAAATTACATCTTGCAGATCATAGAAAGCTTTATTCCAAAACTTGTGCAGATCATAACAGATGAACATCCGATATGTCAAAAATCATAATATGTCTAGCACCAGCAATATACAGGTGTTCGGAATAGGTGTTCAGAATAGAAACTAAAGGCACACTGAATATATGAATATAGAGTGGTACTAGCTATACAGATCCTCCCATAGCTACAGAGTAAGGTAGGAACAAAATATTTAAAGCAAACATACACACAATGCATGTGTAACATGATAGGGGATCTAGAAAAAAATTGATGTGCAAGCACCTGGAAGTGCCTGCTGTGAAATTAAAAATCCTTAAGGGCCCTTTCACACGGGCTTGTCCATTTGACGAACTCTGCTTGCTCAGTGGGGGATCGCACGGCTGATCCCCGCTGAGCAGGCAGATGACAGGTCCGTCTCTGTTTACTGTGCTGAGATGGACCTGTCCTCTATGGGGAGATCAGATGAAAAATAGGGTCACCATCCGTCTGGATTTGGTGGACTGGATTGGATAGCAGCAGACATGTCACCATTGACATCTGCAGACATGTCACCGCTGACATCTGCTGCCCCATGGGTCCACCTGAAAAACTGACAGGCAGACCTGATTGGAAAACCTGTGTGACCTTAGGGTCCCTGCTTAAGATGTCAAAGTATGATGAGTTGGATGCCGCAGGCTAGTGAGGGTGTAGGATGAGAAAAGGTCCGTCCAGAACCAGAGCATACTGCAAAAATAGGGGGAGATAGCCTGGTGGCCGCACACCTCACCCAGCCCGAGAGATTAGCAGGTAAAACAGCCTTAGCTCAATTCAACCAGACTACAACTCCCGGAGTTATGGTCTGGATGAATCGAGTGAAGGCTGCTTTTACCTGCTTACCACTTGGGCTGGGTGAGGTGTGCGGCAGCCAGGCTATCTCTTCCTATTTTTGCAGTATGCTGTGAAATAAAAAGACACATTATTTTGTGCCTTAGGCTACTTTCAGCGCCTCAAAGATGCCGCTAGCGGGACTTTTTTGAGGGTCCTGCCAGCGCACAGCTTCAATGTGAAAGCCCTCGGCTTTCACACTGGATTGAAAGAGGAGGCTCTTTCAGGGCGCTTGGATGGCGCTATTTTTAGCGCTATAGTGCCTGCAAAGCGCCTCAGTGTGAAAGTAGCCTAAAAGCTTACATTAGAGCGGAACTAAAGTAAAAAAAATAATGCGAACAGGCGGGCTCTTTATTTATCGAGAGACATACCTCTTCTCTTCTTCAAAAAATACATCTATCGGCCTGCAATCCTCTTTTGAATGGAGAAGATGCTAGCACCATGGGTGTCAAACCATTGGACAGAGGTAAGTATTTTTGACTTTAGTTCCGCTTTAAAAAAATCTTAACACTTGCATAAGTCTACTCATGAGTGGTTCTCTTTAAATAAGAATGGAATAATTTCTTGTTGCCTTGTTGTTGCTTTGTTTTAGTATAGGAGTGAATTTTACTAAATACCTGCAGACTACACAGTTTTCCCTTTTTTTTTTTTTTTTTTTTTTTTTTTTTTTTTTAAATACAGAAGCATTTACGATGCAACTAAAACAAATTTTCAATACTGTAAAGTGACAAATCCATGCTAAGAACTGCACGTTCATAGTGACTTTTTCCAAGCAGGCATTAAATCACAAATGCTGGACGGATGGAGTTTGATAAATGGACCCCTGAAGTCTCCCACTTCTTCCATGTTACAGTTAAGAAATCCCTTCAGATACCTCCTCTGCATCATAATAATATTTCACAGCTTTTTCTGGACAGATGACAGAATTTGGCAGCCAGGATGAACTGGCAGTTCAGCTAAGCGGCAGATGATGTCACACCAACCCATGAACCTGATTCAGGAAGTGATTAGAGAGTAGAGGGAGCAGTGCATCCTGAAAATCGTCACAATAAAAAGCAATTGAAAAACAAAACACAACAGGGAAAATTGATTTGAACTAAGACAGGTGCAATTACAGAACAGGCTCTTCATTTTACAGTGTTTTGCAGGGAATATTTTCTCCTGATGACCTTTAAAAGTTTGAATTTATTTTTCAATCAAGCTCCCTGCTTTCCTCTGAAAGCTTTTTTTCTTTCTCATTTTCAGAGATCATTTTACCCCTACTGACTGTATATTCACATTTTATATACTTAGTCTTGCAGACTACGTGAGTTTGGTTACCATCAGGTAATCAAGACATCACAGAACCCAACACTGATGTCCCTTAATGCAGAGCATGTGATAGACTGCTGCGAGGAGATGTATGTTGTTTAATGTCAGGTAATTAGTTCTGGGGCGAGCAGAATTTATTGCTTCTACTGCAGGTGTAAACCTTTGATGGTAGCTTTGGCTTGCACTTGGCTGGAAAGAAGCCATAAATATTAGTGAATTACTCGCCTTTAGGAAAGCTCTGCTTTTGGGAGGGGTAAGATTAAATTATGACAATATATTATTTCTCACGCAAGGTACATTGCATATTACGAAGAACATAGGTGATCAAAACATAAATTTGTATTTGTCAATATGGCTAACAGCGTACATTTACAGTACAATCTTGTAACAAAATTAGGGAAATTTTGAGTTTATAAACTGGAGTCATCATAAATGCCATTAGCTTGAGCTGCACTCTGTTTGTAATAGGGCAAGCATAAAAGATCTGATTCAAATCAAGGCTTCTACATACACTATATTGTCAAAAGTTGCCTGCCTTTACATGCACATGAACTTTAATGGCATCCCAGTCTTAGTCCGTAGGGTTCAATATTGAGTTGGCCCACCCCTTGCAGCTATAACAGCTTAAACTCTTCTGGGAAGGCTGTCCACAAGGTTTAGGAGTGTGTCTATGGGAATGTTTGACCATTCTTCCAGAAGTGCATTTGTGAGGTCAGGCACTGATGTGAACGAGAAGGCCCGGCTCGCTGTCTCCGCTCTAATTCATCAGAAAGGTGTTCTATCAGGTTGAGGTCAGGACTTTTTGCCGGCAAGTAAAGTTCCTCCACCCCAAACTCGCACATCCATGTCTTTATGGACCTTGCTTTGTGCACTGGTGCGCAGTTATGTTGGAACAGGAAGGGGCCATCCCCAACTGTTCCCACAAAGTTGGGTGCATGAAATTGTCCAAAATGTCTTGGTATGCTGACGCATTAAGAGTTCCCTTCACTGGAACTAAGGGGCCAAGCCCAATTGTCACATAAAGTAGCACAAAATAGCTTCCCCAGACAGACATGATATAAGAGAAAGTGCCCTTCCGCATTTCTCAATACGAATCAGCAAGGGGAGCATGAGAATGCCTAAACACACCAACTGAATGAATATGTTTTGCCACAGGTTTCGGGGGGTAGGGAAGCCTTTTGCATAGCAAGGGATCCAGTAATGGATCCAGGTGAGAAACAAGAGATTGATTCTGCAGAGACTTAGCTGCAACAGCAGCGGACAGCAGCACAGGGCAAGACAGTGAACTGTGCACAAACCTTGAAAAATGTTGGATCTGTGCCCAACTCATAATTACATCATGTTGAATCATAGTTTTACATGGCAAAAGACGTGTTAAAAACATTTTACATTAATAATGGATGTAAATACAGAAGATGGCAGCTGCTTGCTTTTCATTAGTGGCATCTCCTGTAAATCTCACAGTGGACTGTAAGGGGTCCAAAGAACCCCTTTAGAAGTTCATTTTATAGAGAAACCATAAAGATTGTTTAAAATGAAGTAAGCATTACTTTTTTATATTAACACAGCATGCATGTTTGAAAAAAGCAGACAACTTTGAAATAGGTTGGCACATCAAAGTGAAAATGTATTTTCTTTTTGTTGGGCTTCACTGTAAAATCACTACCATAGTTTTAACTATAATGTATGGTTGAGCTTTTTAAATAAGACCTCACATTTCTAGTGTATATTCTGCCATATTAAATGTATGTAACAAACCTCTACATATACAGTAAATATAACATTAATTCAATTTATTTTCTCTGTAAGACAACCTGTGGGATCTATTCACACCGACTGTGTTCTTTTAATGCCTTGTTTAACCTTTACTTGACAAAATGCCCATGGAACACCGCCATTTGGGCACATTTTCAACAATTTGATGGCTCTGATCTGCATAATGAAATATTGTACTAAGCATGGGAGACTTATCTTTATGTCATATACAAGACTGAATCATATGTTGCAACAAGATATAATGTGTCAGTGAGATACACCATAGCATAGGAAGCCTTTATATTAGTCGCCAAAAGAAACAGCATGGAGCCCACTCACATCAAAGTCTTACAGTCGTTCACTGTAATAAGGGCAGCAAGGATTTTGCAACATATATTTCTCTGTACCTGAGGCAGGGATTGCTGCAGAACTCATACAAATTTTTTTTTTCTATTCTATGGTTTGCATTGGCGATATAGGATCAAAGGTAAAATATATAATAGTATACATATGTAGCACTACCCCCGAAGGAGCTGCTGATATTGATTGGGCCTGCCCTCTGATGTTCAACCCCTTAACTGGCTCGAGTCCGCCCTGTCACACAGCTGGTGGTGAAAAGAATTGTGGGACCCAATGGCTATGCGGGAACACAATTCTGCATGCAGATATACCACAGTAAACACACATATACTGGAAGTATTACCTTTACCTGCTAATGGATCCTTCAGGGTAATAAAGAATACTGCAACAGGTATATACTTAAACAATTATCATTTACTGTCATTAAAAGTGATTAAAGCATATGAAATCAAATACACAATGCTATTGTTTCCTAATGACTCTGCAGGGCCCTGCAAGAGACAGTAATAAAGTTTAAGTACCAAGACTGACAAAATCTATCTTCTACATGTATAAGTAAATAAGTCTCAGCTAGCGAGCTCCCCCTAGCGGACAATACCACCCCGTGTTCTTTTAAAGTAATTCCTGTCAGGCCTGACACAGGTTCTACTAAAAGTTCGTCCAAGGTGAAAATCTTCGCTAGCAACGTTGGTGCACTTTGTTAACTGTAATCCAACATGGATGAACACATAAACTGACTCCCGCAATGTCACGGGGCTGAATCCAAAGTAAATGTAACTGCGTAGTTAGTATCCGCTGCACTGTGTCCCGAATGTATGTGTAATGTCACTACTGAGGGTGGCGGTGGGCCTTCTAGAGTCACAGGCCTATCAGAATGTGGTCGATTCTGGGCAGGTTCCCGCTCACCCGATCAGGCCTAGTCCGCCTGACACACTTCGCGATTGGTACCTCGATCACCAACCTCTCCGCGGTTCACCATCTCTGCTTCCTCTCACAGCAACTGTAGATGCCGGTGGGCAGGACAACTTCTAACCGGAAGATGACACGGTCTGGTCAAGCTGGATGAGGTTCCTCTCTGGCTGTTTATCCTCTGCGAGGTGGTAGGCCCAGGCTTTGGGCCTAGTCACTCTGGCAGCAGGCCTCACACACTTCCTCCTCAGTTGAGCGCGGAGTTCAGAGAGACTGAGTGTGGCCCCGCCTCTCCTTTAAGTACCCTCCCCCAGCAGGCATTTTGGGGATGTGATGCGTTATGGGAGTACAGCTGCCCTGTGTGTACCATAGTCCACAAGGTATCCACGGCAATGGAGTCTTTCTCTCCCTGTACTCCAAGTTTCATCTGCATCACTAAACATCACAATAACAATCCAAAATATAACAACTAGAACTCCAAAGAAAGAGTTTTGGGGTATGTACTCACAGCAATAGTCCACAACTGTAAGACCCCGCTACACATATAATGTAGTGTATCAGACTTTTACATTTTCATTTGATTGCTGTATTTGATTGTATTTTGTATTTGTAAAGGGGAAGGGCTTAACTGATAGTAACAGTGGTAAACCATGCACTATACAGGGACATCCAAGAACAGTCAAAGCAGCTTTGGAAAGCATATGCTGGTGTATTTGTGTGCAAACCATGTGGTGCTTTGCATATGATTGAGCTGAGTGCACAACTTACAGGGGCAAAGCCTTTGTGTGACATAACTCCTGTACACAGGACAGTGGGAGCATGGTGAAAATGCAAGTTTCCCCTACAATCTGGTACTGTTGGAAGGTATGATTAGGATTATGAATAAACACAAATGTGTATGTGAGAAACCTAGGTAAACACTCTGTCCACAATCATGACAGCATGTCATGTATCAGGAGTGACCAGAACTATGTGGACTGCGACAGAGGAAACCGCAAAAAGAAATAGGTGAAGGTAAGTAAGTTTATTTAAGGTAAATACATATAAATGTGAATACACCACCAATACAACAAGTGAACAAACCAATAAACCAAAACAGTGACAGTAACCAACCAGCATATGTAGCAAAAGGGAGAACCAGAATCGTAGTCAAGCCAGGCCAGGATCATTAACAGGAGATCAGCAGATGGGGGGCCAGGAGTAGATGGACAGGGACAAGAAGGAAGGAATCAGGCTGCAGGGCAAGGATCCAGGGATGCAGGAACAGATACAACGGATACAGATATCAGAAATCAGGGTTCAGGTAAACAGGCTGCAGGTCAGGGCACAAGGACGATACCAGGGCAGTGTGTGTGTGCACTTGCCGGGTATTTATACTATTACCTGCTAACAAGCTCAGGTGACGCTTGATTGCAGAAGGTAAAATCTGCACCACACTGCCAGGATCCATCTGCTGGTGGACACCAGTACTGCGGCCCAAAGATGACATAACACCAGCAGGTAGAAGCTCCCCTGACAGTTCCAAACTGCCAGTAGACACCTGCTGGAAGACCCCATTACTGCACGCCAAATGATAGATATTACCAGCAGATGGAACCTTTCCTTACACAGCCAGTGTCTCTCTCTCTATATATATGTAGCACCTTTGCCTTCAACAGGGGCTACAGGTAAATTCAGCTGTGCTAGGTGGTAACTAGCCTGGCCGATTTATAGTATTTGCGGTCATTTGGGTTTTCTCCTAAGGCTGGTTTAACGTGGTTCCTCCCTTCTGTCTATTTGTGACACTGTTGTCTTTGGCATTAGTATGATGAGCCTCAGTGAGACTGAGCTATGAATATGCATATCTCTTTCAGCCAAGTATGAGTTGCATGGCATACTGGGAAAGAATATATATTTGTAGGAAGTCAGGTGATTGGAGTCCTCCCACCAGACCTTGGTTTGGAGTGGATGTGTGAGGAACAGCTGTGTTGGGTGAGGCCTTAAGTCTAAGGCCTGGCCATGTGCTCAAGGCTCTGTCAGAGAGAGCCTGTTTGCTGCATGGGGAATTGGAGAGGCTCTGCCAGAGAGAGGGAGAAAACCTTTTGTTGCCTGGAGGCATGAGGAAAAGGATGGAGGTCTGAGATGAAGTATCAGATGTTACTCTTTATGTGCCAGGGACTGTGGATAGGCTGGGAAAGCATCAAGAGGGACTCATCCAAGGAAACCCTGCACGGTGTTGTGAGTTTTTGGTTGCTATAGGAGACAGATGTTGCTGTGTAAATACAGAACATTGGTTGCAGGCCTAAGGCCCATGTTCTGTATTGCTGTCTACCTGGCTGTTTTGTTTTCCAGGTCTGCTGATCTGTCTGCCTACTGGCCCAGGGTGTCCTGTGCCCTAACCCTCTCTCTTTTCTGCAACTATCCACACCCACCATGCCAAAGAACCAGCACCCTGAGGTGAAATGTCAGCCCTGCCTGATTCCAGGGTTTAGAGGGGCACTACATATATATCATATATACTCTTTATTCTTATATATATACACAGTGGGGCAAAAAAGTATTTAGTCAGCCACCAATTGTGCAAGTTCTCCCACTTAAAAAGATGAGAGAGGCCTGTAATTGTCATCATAGGTATACCTCAACTATGAGAGACAAAATGTGAAAACAAATCCAGACAATCACATTGTCTGATTTGGAAAGAATTTATTTGCAAATTATGGTGGAAAATAAGTATTTGGTCAATATCAAAAGTTCATCTTAATACTTTGTTATATATCCTCTGTTGGCAATGACAGAGGTCAAACGTTTTCTGTAAGTCTTCACAAGGTTGTCACACACTGTTGCTGGTATGTTGGCCCATTCCTCCATGCAGATCTCCTCTAGAGCAGTGATGTTTTGGGGCTGTCGCTGGGCAACACAGACTTTCAACTCCCTCCAAAGGTTTTCTATGGGGTTGAGATCTGGAGACTGGCTAGGCCACTCCAGGACCTTGAAATGCTTCTTACAAAGCCACTCTTTTCTTGCCCGGGCTGTGTGTTTGGGATCATTGTCATGCTGAAATACCCAGCCACGTTTCATCTTCAATGCCCTTGCTGATGGGAGGAGGTTTGCACTCAAAATCTCACGATACATGGCCCCATTCATTCTTTCATGTACACGGATCAGTCGTCCTGTTCCCTTTGCAGAGAAACAGCCCCAAAGCATGATGTTGCCACCCCCATGCTTCACAGTAGGTATGGTGTTCTTTGGTTGCAACTCAGCATTCTCTCTCCTCCAAACACGACGAGTTGTGTTTCTACCAAACAGTTCTACTTTGGTTTCATCTGACCATATGACATTCTCCCAATCCTCTTCTGGATCATCCAAATGCTCTCTAGCAAACCTCAGATGGGCCCGGACCTGTACTGGCTTAAGCAGGGGGACACGTCTGGCACTGCAGGATCTGAGTCCCTGGCGGCGTAGTGTGTTACTGATGGTAGCCTTTGTTACGTTGGTCCCAGCTGTCTGCAGGTCATTCACTAGGTTCCCCCATGTGGTTCTGGGATTTTTGCTCACCGTTCTTGTGATCATTTTGACCCCATGGGGTGAGATCTTGCATGGAGCCCCAGATCGAGGGAGATTATCAGTGGTCTTGTATGTCTTCCATTTTTTAATTATTGCTCCCACAGTTGATTTCTTCTCACCAAGCTGCTTGCCTATTGCAGATTCAGTCTTCCCAGCCTGTTGCAGTTCTACAATTTTGTTTCTGGTGTCCTTCGACAGCTCTTTGGTCTTCACTATAGTGGAGTTTGGAGTGTGACCATGTTATACTGATAACAAGTTCAAACAGGTGCCATTAATACAGCTAATGAGTGGAGGACAGAGGAGTCTCTTAAAGAAGAAGATACAGGTCTGTGAGAGCCAGAAATCTTGCTTGTTTGTAGGTGACCAAATACTTATTTTTCTCCATAATTTGCAAATAAATTCTTTCCAAATCAGACAATGTGATTGTCTGGATTTGTTTCCCCATTTTGTCTCTCATAGTTGAGGTATACCTATGATGACAATTACAGGCCTCCCTCATCTTTTTAAGTGGGAGAACTTTCACAATTGGTGGCTGACTAAATACTTTTTTTCCCCACTGTGTGTGTGTGTGTATATATATATATATATATATATATATATATATATATACTATTGACAGAAACAAAGTTTCTGTTTTGATTGTTAACATAAGGGGGATTGCAGCCATCTATTTTTATATTTTATTTTAAATTTGGATGGTGTGGTAGAGTGGTAGAACCTTTTGTCATATAAACCTACCATCCTCAGTGCAGCTAAGCTCCTTCCCTGCTGTCACACAGTTGGATTTTTAAAGCTGGGTGGGCTGAGCTTGATGGGGATTCAGAGGCACCAGTTTTCCATCAGTTATGCTTACCTTGTGATCGTCAGCAGTCATCCTGCTATTGGTAATAGATTCCGCTTGCTGTGCTGTCATTCACAAGAGAGAATGATGGTAACCAGTAACTCATTTTTCCCATGAGGCTCTCTGCCCACTGCCATCATTACTGACTGATAGGAAGGTGACAGCTGACAGCATTCTTGACAACCAGTGGCAGGTGGGAAGGGGGAAGAGATAGCAAACATGCAGCTCCACTACACAAGGTACAGAGACAGGCACTCTGTCCTGGCTCTGTATGCCAATTTGCAGTCGATCTTAATTACCTCCAGTTGTGTTATCTACTAACTGGAGGTATAATTCATTTTTAATTTGTTGAAGTAATTCCCCACTTTGTAATTCTCTACTTCTTAATAAATTTCCTGAATCTCCCGCACATATCATTTTCGGTAACTGCACTGAAAACAGGGCTTTTTGAATGAGGACCTTTTAAAAGGGCCATAACACCAGAGAAATGGATCTCATGCTTTGAGTTCCCTTTTGCCAGTGTTCTGATGAAAAACACTGCAGTTTCTGCATCCCTTTACACGTATAACGCTTAGGCCACGTACACACGACCGGTTTTCTCGGCAAAAAACGACAAGAAAACTGCCCAGAGCTTTCTTGCCGAGAAAACCGGCTGTGTGTACGCGGGTTTCAGTTTTCTCGTCAGGAAAACTGCCCAGATTCCCCGACGAGAAAAAAAGACGACCTGCGGCCTTTTTTCTCGTCGAGAATCTCATCGGCCTGTTTCTCGACGAGAAACCCGAGCGTGTGTACACTTACCTGTCGCCGTGGAAACCCGCGCATGTTCGAAATGACTTTGACGCATGCACGGTAGCTTCCTAGGCATAGGGTGTAGCAAGATGGCGGCGACGGCATCGAATGTGACGAGCGCACGCTCGTCGTCGATGACGTCACCGCGTTTGTGCCATTCAAAAGAACGGTGGTTCTTTTGAATCGTACGTGTGTACACTCGGCCGGGACAAGTTTCTTGTCAAGATTCTCGTCAGGAAAAACAAAGTTTTTTTTCCTGACGAGAATCTCGGCCGTGTGTACGAGGCTTTAGGGAGTATCTCAACAAAACTGAAATTCCTATTACATTGGATGCTTAAAATGTGACTTATGCCTTAGTACAGACTTCTAGGAAAAAACATGCGCCAATCACACATCAGGAATAAGCATTTCTGGGAGCATTTTGTACATTAGTGGTGTACAGAATACCTCTATGTTGCCATATTGCATTACATTTGTGTGGCTGCAGATGAAAAGGAAAGGTCACTGTTAAATTACAATATGGCTTGTGTAGCAATTGTTGATATCGTTAATATGCTATTCTTTTCCAGAAATATGGAGTAATCCTTTAAATGAAGAGGGAGAAAGGAGAGGCAAAACTAAAAGAGCCAATTATATCTAATTCTTTTGCCCATCAAACACTGGAAGCTTGGTCAAGATAATAGAGGTTAAAAGGGGGTACTGTATATCCTGCACCAAGTTGAATTGTAGATATAGAAACTTGGTTATGATCTTTAACCACTTGCCTACTGGGCACTTAAACCCCCCAGACCAATTTTCTGCTTTCAGTGCTCTCACTATTTGAATGACAATTACTCAGTCATGCAACACTGTACCCAAATTATTTTTTTGTCCTTTTTTTCATACAAATAGAGCTTTCTTTTGGTGGTATTTGATCACCTGTTTTTTTTTTTCCGCTATAATTGAAAAAAGACCGAAAAATTTGAAAAAGAAAAAATAAATTTGTTACTTTCTGTGATAAAACTTTGCAAATTATAAATTTTTCTTCATAAATTTTGGCCACAATTTATACTGCTACATATCTTTGGTAACAATAGCCCAAATTAGTGTATATTATTTGGTCTGTGTGAAAGTTTTAGAGTCTACAAGCTATGGCGCAAATCATAAAAAATTGATCACACCTCATGTACTGGTGGCCTATCAAATTTTTTGCGACCCTGACAAGCCAGGAAAGTACAAATACCCCCCAAATGACCCCTTTTTTTAAAGTAGGCATTCCAAGGTATTTAGTAAGATGCATGGTAAGGTTTTTGATGGGTTTTTTTCCCATAATTCTTTGCAAAATTAAGATTCCCCCCCCCCCACAAAACTGTCATTGTAATAGGTTATTTCTCTCACATGGCATGTGTATACCACAAATTACGCCCCAAAACACATTCTGCTACTCCTCCTGAGTATGGCGATACCACATGTGTGGGACTTTTTCACTGCCTGGCCACATAGAGAGGCCCAACATGTAGGAAGCACCATCAGGCGTTCTAGGAGCATAAATTACACATCTAACTTTTTGACTACCTATTACACTTTTGAAGGCCCTGGAGCACCGGGACAATGACACGTGACACTGATGTGGCACTGATGACAGATTGCACTGATACGTGGCACTGATGACACGTGACACTGATGTGGCACTGATGACAGATGGCACTGATACGTGGCACTGATGACACGTGACACTGATGTGGCACTGATGACAGATGGCACTGATGACACGTGACACTGATGTGGCACTAATGACAGATGCACTAATATATGGCACGTGACACTGATGTGGCACTGATGACAGATGGCACGAATACGTGGCACTGATGACAGATGGCACCAATACATGGCACTGATGACAGATGCCACTAATACGTGGCACTGATGACACTGATGTGGCACTGATGACAGATGGCACTGATACGTGGCACTGATGACACGTGACACTGATAACAGATGGCACGTAACACTGACAGGTGGCACTGGGGACAGATGGCACTGGGGACAGATGGCACTGGGGACAGATGGCACTGGGGACAGGTGGCACTGGGGACAGGTGGCACTGGGGACAGGTAGTGTGGGCACTGTATTTTATGCAGCACACTCACGCTGCAGCACGGGTCGCTCTCCCTCCTCACAGGCGGTCTCTGTGTGAGGAGGGAGAGCCGGCAATGAGAGATGATCTCACATGTTTACATGTAAGATCATCTCTCATTGGACACGCCGATCGAGTGCTAAATGGCCCGATCTGTGATTGGCTGAGTCCAAGGGACACGGCCAACACAGATTTTCCCCGATGCGCGCCCGCGGCGGCGCGCAGGGAGGAAGTAAACAGGAGGACGTCCAGGGACGCCCTCCCGGTAATTGAGCGCCACGCTGCAGACGTCTTTTGTCTATAGCGCAGGCGCGTAGTGGTTAAACATATCATGTTCTCTGTATGTATGTATAGTACATTACCTCTATTTCACAACCCCACCACACTATTCCCAGGGGAACAAAGTGGCTTGGGAGTGAAAGGCAGGTGAATTTAAGTAATTAAGTGAAGTTGTTGCACAAATAAAAGCACAGGTTAAATTGAAAGCCCATAATAGAAATGTTTTACATTTCCTTAAAGGAGCTGTAAAGGCAGAGGATTTTTTTTATCTTAATGCATTCTATGCATTAACTACTTGGGACCCGGGCCATTGTCAAATGACGGCCACAAGGTGGCTCTACAGGTCCGGGAGGCCTCCGGCCGCTGGGGGGCGTGCGCCTACCGCCGGCGGCGCCACCGCGTGCCCGCCGCGTCACTCAGGTACCGATTAGCGTGCCTGGCGGCCGCGATGTCCGCCAGGTACCCGTGATCGGCAGTCACAGAGCCAGGGACGTGGATCTCTGTGTGTAAACACAGAGATCCAAGTCCTGTCAGGGAGAGGAGACCGATGGTGTGTCCCTTGTACATAGGGACACCCATCGGTCACCTCCCCCAGTCAGTCCCCTCCCCCCACAGTAAGAATCACCTAGCAGGGAACACATTTAACCCCTTGATCACCCCCTAGTGTTAACCCCTTCCCTGCCAGTCAATTTTATACAGTAATCAGTGCATTTTTATAGCACTGTTCGCTGTATAAATGTGAATGGCCCCAAAAATTTGTCAAAAGTGTCCTATATGTCTGCCCCAATATCGCAGTCCTGACAAAAATCGCAGATAACCGCCATTACTAGTAAAAAATTAAAATTAAAAAATAAATCACAATTCTATCCCCTATTTTGTAGGCGCTATAACTTTTGCGCAAACCAATCAATATACGCTTATTGTGATTTTTTCTTAACAAAAATATGTAGAAGAATACATATCGGCCTAAACTGAGGAAAAAAACATTTTTTTTAAAAGAAAATTGGGATATTTATTATAGCAAAAGGTAAAAAATATTGTGTTTTTTTTTTCAAAATTGTCAATCTTTTTTTGTTTATAGCGCAAAAAATAAAAGACCGCAGAGATAATCAAATACCACCAAAAGAACTCTATATTTGTGGGGAAAAAAGGACGTCAATTTTGTTTGGGAGCCACCTCGCATGACCGCGCAATTGTCATTCAAAGGGGGAATATGTGCCCAGTAAGTGGTTAAGATAAAAAAAAAAACTTTGTTTGTAGCAGCCTCCCCAGCACCCTCTAATTACTTACCTGAGCCCCATTTCTCTCCAGCGATGTCCACGAATGTCTAAGCCATCCGAGACACTCCTCCTGATTGGCTGAGACACAGCAGTGGGGCCATTGGCTCCCGCAGCTGTCAATCGAAGTCAGTCAGCCAATCGGGGGAAAGAGGGGATGGGGCCAGGGCTCCGTGTCTGAATAGACACACGGAGCTGTGACTTGGCTTGGGTGCCCCCATAGGAAGCTGCTGACTGTGGGGGCACTCGATAGGAGGGAGGGGCCAGGAGCAGCAAAGAGGGACCCGAGAAGAGGAGAATCCGGGCTACTCTGTGCAAAACCAACTGCACAGAGGAGGTAAGTATAACATGTTTGTTTGTTTGTTTTTTGTTTGTTTTTTTTTAAATGAGCTTAGATTGGTGTTTTTAGATGAGCTTGTGTTGGTGTATCTCAACCTTTTTTGAGTCAAGGCAACCTTTAAAATTATGCACATTCTGTCTCATAGCACCCCATTCAAAAATGTAAAAAGCTAAATTAAACATTTTACATATTGCAGCAGAATCCACACATGTAGAACACCCAACATTGGAGGTGATTTATTCTTGCAAAGCAAATACACCTTTGTACATTGATTAGTTTTCTAATGTTTGTCTTCTCCCTTAGCTTCTCTCCCTCACTTAGCTAATGTGACCCCAGTGCTGATGGGAAAGAGCAAACAAGGGCGCTGTGCAGGTGCCCAACATCCTCCTTATCAACCAATGATGTCATCAGTTGTTAGGATGTCAGCAGCTGGCCCACATGGTGCCCAAGGTTGTTTTGCTGCACAATACAAACCAGTGGCTTTATGTAACAAAAAGTTGGGCATAATCCACTCCCTCGCTTTTTGGGGTGATGGGGGAGAGCTTACATACAGTACATTATATCTTGTTGTAGCAATACCCCCAGTTAAGAGGGCTGCTGATATAGATTTTGGGCCTGTAACACACTGCTGTCAACCCCCAGTAACTGGCTCTAACCTTCCTTGGCACAGATAGCAGTAAATATGGGATTGTGAAACCCGTTATCTAAGGGGATCGCAATACCGCAATAAACATATAACCACACAGCGTATTTTTGCTTAACCACAAGTAAGTTTTACTGAGTAAAAAACATGAATTAGACAATAGTACATATGCCTATGCAGAGCCCTGCAATGTTAACTGTGAAGCATATAAACAAGCAATAAGTTCTACTAGTATTTCACACATTCAATGTCAATCAACTACGCTCGCGAGCTTCCCCCTCGTGGGCAAAGATGGCGCCCAAACAGTGTCTAATTGCTTTAAAGTCAGGCCTGACTATTGCAGATACGATGCTCCGTTGGGAGAGATCTTCACTAGCAATGGTGGTGCACTTAAAAAAGGGTATTTGTAATCCACAGGTAAAAGAACAGTCATCTACTCGATATGCAATACATGCAATGCAACACTCCGGTAAACTGTGGTCCCTGAACGGGGGACACTGAGCCTAAAGATTAATCCTTGAGCAAGTGCTCTCTCACCCGACCGGACCAGTCCGTACAACCGACTTCCGTAACTGGGTTTCTGTACACAGTCTCACGACTCCCGTAGTCTCCGATCCTCGCGACAGTCCTTGGAAGGATGAGATGACTCTTGGGTTCTTCCGTGAAGGCCGGAAGGCTCTTTGGATCACAAGGCCCAACTCTCAGGCCCAGTCCAACGACAGACCTAGTGCAGGCTCCACTTGCTAGGTGAGCGACATCCAAAGAGACCCGCGTGTTGCTCCGCTCCTCCTTAAAAAGGCCTTCCCCAGCAGACCTTGCACCGGGCAATGCACTGTGGGTGTCCCGCTGTACACTGGGTATAGTAGTCTTTTGAGCTCCTTAAAGTGACACCCCACTACATTGTTTTTTATTTTAACTGTTTGAATGTAGCTATTGAACATATGCTGATCATATATTCATGCATATACTGCAGCACCAGGTGGATGTAACACATAAACACATACATACAAACAGCAGGTCTTTCTCAAAAATCTGACTTGTAGTCGGTTTTATTTGAAAGGGTTACAATAGAAACAGACAGAACAAAACTGAAAAAAAAATCCTCACCATCCAGGCACAAACTAAACAGGACACTTTGCTTTCTGATAGGTAAAGAGCTTTTCCCAGTCACCTACGAAACAAGCAATTTACAAAGCTTTTCTTTATCTTACAGAGTGATTTCCACATGCAGGTGGCTTTCCTCAATCCCAGGCCAGACCACCGTCTTGCTCCAAAACTTACTTCTTTATCCCACCCAGGGCCGTCTTTAATATTGATTGGACCCTGTGCAAAAAATTTCGCTCTCCACCAGCTCTGAGACATACAATAAATATCAGCTAGACTTAAAATCTGTTTACTTTATCAGATCAGGCAGCGATTGTGATTGGTTGCCAGAGGTTACAGCATATCATTACCACTTACTGACTGGTTGCTAGAGGTTACAGCACACATTACGGCTCACTGATTAGTTGCTAGAGGTTACAGCACATGATTTCTGCTTGTTGATTGGTTGCTAGAGATTACTGTACATCAATACTGCTCACTGATTGGTTGCTAGAGGTTACAGCACATCATGTCCTCACTGCAGAGGGGCATGATATACATGTAAATGCTGCCTGTATTTACATATGAATGCCGCCGGCCACCACTATTTACATATGCATGCTCCCGTTGTTTGCATATGAATGACGGTTATTTACATGTAAACACAGGGCACGCAGGTGAGTTATCTTTACACAACAATAGGGCAAAGCTGAGCAGCATTAGTAGCCGCAGTTTACACTGAGATATCGGGACACAGCACAGGACTAAAACTTCAAGGGACAAGGGAACTTAAACTGGGATAGTTGGCAAGTATGTGGCAGATGCTTTTGGCCCCACAACAATGACAGGGCCCTTCCTTAAAGGCGGCCCTGATCCCACATGATGCTGGTCAAAAGTGGGAAGCTTGGATTTCACACTGCCAAGGTGGCCTAGAACACGTGGATCGGTTTCCACCTTAGTTTTCCACATATGAAAGCATGCAAGGTAAAACATACTGTCCCTCAACCACCTTGCCTTTCATTATATATATATATATTGCATCGATTTTGTCTTATACAGTAGCAGGCTTTACTCCAGCTACATTTTCACAAGTTATTTTGTTTATATTTAGCAAGGCACTATCTTTAAAAACAGCAGGTATTGCAAAAATATACATGATTTGATATATTTAATACCCCCCCCATTCCCTATTTGCAATCTAGGCATTTCTGAATAGAATGTTCATATTTCAGGATACAAACTTTCAAATGAATGCTTTCAACTGCAAGCTCCCCGGAGAGAACTGGTTTATTTACCTTTTCTATAGGCCTCATTTCTTTATGCCTCTTAAATAACGTGACAAAAGATCCAGTCTACACCATTTCTCTCTGAAGGCCAAGTGCGGTGTATTAAAGCTGCTACCGAAAAAATAAATAAAAAAAATGACAGAGCAGCAAATTAAAACACAACCTAAGTAATCAGCAACGTCCGGGTTACATTAAAATTACTGCAGCATTTCACAGTAGTCTTCCATTTGATTATTTTTGTGCTAAATAATCACAAAGTTGAGGGGAAAAATATGGTAATCTAAGGTGGGTTTGTGGGCAGTAAACACCAGAGGCCAGTTAGGCCAGATATGAAAGTGTCCGTTCCACATAATGCATACCTCAATACCACAAGTTAAATACCAAGTTATAAAAATATCTTAGAGAACGTAAATGAAGCAAGTAATGGCAAAAATGCATGACTGCAACGATTAGACTAAATCTTTCATGACTCTCGTACATAGGTTTATCCAATTTAATTGACAATTTAAGAGAAATATGTGACAATATCTGGCTTTTAGCCTTGATCAACGTCCTCGCTGCCGTTCCTCATCCAAGATCTTGTCAAACATTTATCATTTGCTTTATGTAGCTTTGAACAGCTATTACTCGTTCTCTGCCTAATGTGGTCAAATTTGGATTTTCTTCTGCTTATTACATTCGAAAGAGAAACAAATCAGTTCATGAGAAGACAGGTAAGGCCCATAATCCATCTAAAATTAAAAATGTTGTCAAATCATTTCTGAGATTAATCAGAGAACATGGAAACTATTTCAAATAAACACAGTGGACTGAAATTTCGTGCAGAACATAAAAAATGTGTTAAATATATGATTTTTGCATATTAAATAATTGTAAAATTATCTTTTGTAGGTCCATTAAAGGCAAAATGTATAATTCTATATCAGAAGAGTAGTTTTACTCCCAAAGTTCCTTGCACCATTATGATGTCATTCCATTTGAAGATCAGAAGCCTTTTAACACATTATACATGAAAAGGTATAAGTGACCCTTATTTACCATTGCCTCTATAAGACATTTGTGACAGCACAAATGTTCAGAGGACCCGAGATTCTCCTTAGAGGTTCAAATGAGCAGCCATGAAAGAAGTCTTCTCTATCCTTGTATTTCTCCATTTCAGATACCACTGCCAAAAAAGGAAGGGCAAAGTGTACATTGGTTATGGTGGCAAACAACATGGGCTACCTGAAGATGAGCAGGGTACAGAAGATCACAATGGAGTTGTCATGGTTATGCAGTAATGTTTGTCTGTCAGCTTACCTCCTCCATGTGTCCTGCTTTAGAGACCAGCCACTCTCACCTGGCTGCTTAAGTAATCTCTCCTCCTAGCATGGCTCCACCCCAGGCCCTATCAGGGAACTCTATACTAACCCATGCACTGCAAGCCAGCTGTGCTGATCAACAGTGTTTGTTAAGCTATTGTGTGTTTGGGTTCCTGCTTACTGTGTGCTCTACGTCTGTCTCTGTTTTACCGATCTTGACTTTTTCTCGACTATCCCTGTCTGTTTGTGACCTTGACCTTTGGCGTGTCCTTTGTTTATTCTTGTCTGCTAGTCGCCCCGACCTTTGACTTATCCCCTTACTATCTCTTGTTTTCCTGAGCTACTGCTTCCCCTCTATCCTCTATAGCCTACTGTGAGCGTGAGCTGGGAGACTCTGGGGGCCGCGACATGGATCCAGTTGCAGCCCAGTCCATCCTCACCACTAGAGGCTCTGGTGAACACCTGCTGGATCTTAGACTCCGCGCCCTGGGGAATCTTAGGCTCTAGCTCCCTGTGGGATCCCTCTTAGTGCTCCAGTGGACCTGCCTTCCTTAACCACCTAGAGTTCCATCCACAGCAGTCAGCCATAGGGTCCACTACCTTAGCGGTGCACTCCTGACCCCAACATGTCCTCAGGTGACCTGACAGGAGTACTCTAAGATGCTAAAGTGTATGTCCAGGCATTACCAAATTTACCCACAAAACATTGATTCCCCCACAGCAGTGGTCCCCAACCTTTTTGCACCAGGGACCACTTTCACGGCAGCCAATTTTTCCAGGGATCGGTAGGGGGGCAGGGATTGTGGGAGGGGCTATTCATCCTCAGCCCCCCTTTACAGCACAGTCCCCCCTTTATATCAATGTCCTCAGTTCCCCTTCACATCACAGTTCCCCTTTACATTACACCACCCTCGATTACTCCACAGAGAGCCAGAACGGGGATCTGTTAATGTAAACAAACAGATCCCCGTTTTAACAGGGGAGTACAATGTAATTGCCTGTTCCTAGTGATTAGGAACAGCAATCTCTCTATACTCCCTGTCAGTCCACTCCCCCCCTGCAGTTAGAAACACCTCCAAGGGAACACATTTAACCCCTTGATCGCCCCCTAGTGTTAACCCCTACCCTGCCAGTGTCATTTATACAGTAATCAGTGCATATTTTTAGCTCTGATCACTGTAATAATGTCACTGGTCCCAAAAAAGTGTCAAAATCTGTCCACCACAATGTCGCAGTTCCGCTAAAAATCGCTGCTCACCGACATTACTAGTAAAAAAATAAATAATAATAATTTAAAATGGCATAAATGTATCCCCTATTTTGTAGACACTATAACTTTTGTGCAAACCAATCAATATACGCTTATTGCGATTTTTTTTTTACCAAGAAGAATACATATTGGCCTAAACTAATGAAGAAATGTTTTTTTTTTTACTTTTTTGGGGGGATATTTATTGTAGCAAAAAGTAAAAAAATATATAATCTTTTTCAAAATTGTTGGTCTTTTTTTTTTTTATAGTGCACAAAATAAAAACTGCAGAGGTGATCAAATATCAGCAAAACAAAGCTCTATTTGTGTGAAAAAAATATCAATTCTGTTTGGGTACAACGTCGCACAACCGCGAAATTGTCAGTTAAAACGACACAGTGCCGTATCGCAAACAAAAAATGGTCTGGTCATTAAGGGGATAAATCCTTGGTGGTTAAAGAGGTAAAATATGGGGAATATGGGGAAATGTACATGCATTTGACAGATGTACTAAATTTCAATTCTTTACATTTTATACACTATACAGATATACACAGGATTGTTCAGCTGCATTTATGAAATATCAGGCCCCACAACACTCACTGAAGTATACAGTATATTTAATTTGTGCTATCTCAAACATGCAGGCTCATTGGTATTATGAGGGTGAAAGTTACGGCACTCTTTGCCATAGCGAGGTACACATGTAATTTACAGAGGACAGAGAGGCTACATGACTGCTGCTGTGCTCCAGGCACTAGAGTGAACCCTTCTGTGGACTAATTTGTCCTCTGCAGTGGGCTCTTCGAGGCCATTTGAGGGAGGCTTTGTACCGATTAACGACATTTGGATTCCCGTGAGATTTGGTGCCCATTTTGGCATAGATGTGATATATATATATATATATATATATATACAGTGCCTTGAAAAAGTATAGACAAACACAAAGTGGCACATAATTGTGAAGTGGAAGGAAAATGATTTCCACTTTCTACAAATAAGTATCTGAAAAGTGTGGCATGCATTTGTATTCAGCCCCCCTGAGTCAATACTTTTGTAGAACCATCATCTTCACAGCAATTACAGCTTTGAGTCTTTTTGGGGATGTCTCTACCAGCTTTGCACATATAGAGAGTGAAATTTTTCCCCATTCTTCTTTTAAAATTCGCTCAAGCTCTGTCAAATTAGATGGAGAGCATCTGTGAACAGCAATTTTCAAGTCTTGCCACAGATTCTCAAGTGGATTTAGGTCTGGATTTTGACTGGGCCATTCTAACACAAAAATATGCTTTGATCAAATCCATTCCATTGTAGCTCTGGCTGTATGTTTAGGGTCCTTGTCCTGCTGGAAGGTGGACCTTTACCCCAGTCTCAAGTCTTTTGCAGACTCTAACAGGTTTTCTTCTAAGATTGCCCTGTATTTGGCTCCATCCATTTTCCCATCAACTCTGAACAGCTTCTCTGTCCCTGCTAAAGAAAAGCATCCCCACAACATGATGCTGCCACCACCATGTTTCACGGTGGGGATAGTGTGTTCAGGGAGATGTGCAGTGTTCATTTTACGCCATACATAGCATTTTGCTTTTAGGTCAAAAAGTTCAATTTTGGTCTCATCTGACCAGAGCAGCTTCTTACACATGTTTGTTGTGTTCCCCACATGGTTTCTCACAAACTGCAAACAGGACTTCTTATGGCTTTCTTTCAGCAATGGCTTTCTTCTTGCCACTCCTCCATAAAGGCCAGATTTGTGGAGTGCACGACTAATAGTTGTCCTGTGGAGAGATTCTCCCACCTGAGCTGTGGATCTCTGCAGCTCCTCCAGAGTTTCCATGGGCTTCTTGGCTGCTTCTCTGATTAACGCTCTCCTTGCCCGGCCTGTCAGTTTAGGTGAAGACCATGTCTTGGTAGGTTTGCAGTTGTGCCATACCCTTTCCATTTTCGGATGATGGATTGAACAGTGCTCTGTGAGATGTTCAAAGCTTGGGATATTTTTCTATAACCTAACCCTACTTTAAACTTCTCCACAACTTTATCCCTGACCTGTCTGGTGTGTTCCTTGGCCTTCATGATGCTGTTTGTTCACCAAGGTTATCTAACAAACCCCTGGGCTTTACAGAACAGCTATATTTATACTGAGATTAAATTACACACAGGTGGACTAGATTTTAGTTAGGGGTATCAGAGTAAAGGGGGCTGAATACAAATGCACTCCACAATTTTCAGATATTTATTTGTAAACAATTTTAAAAAGAATTTGCCATTTTCCTTCCACTTCACAATAATGTGCCACTTTGTGTCAGTCTATCACATGAAATCCCAATAAAATAAGTTTACGTTTTTGGTTGTAACAAAATGTGGAAAGGGGTATGAATACTTTTTCAAGGTACTATAGATATAGATAGATAGATAGATATATCTATAGATATATATATATATTTCCCATGTTGAGACAAAGAGAGGTCCTTTATGGGACAGCAGAGAGGGTAGGAGTAAGTATGTGAGGGCCACAGGTACATGTAGCTGCCCCTTCCAGGTAGTGGGTCCACTCCCTGGCCAAGGGTAGGTCCTCAGTGGGAAGAGGGGAGCAGAGTACAGAACACATATTACTCCAGGTGACTCTGTCACAATGGATCCCCCTTTTTGGGTGAAGTAGGAAAACCCCAGAGTATAGTAGCAGTGAATTGCTAATGGATTCTGCGAGGTTAGGAGTAGGTGCCTTAAGGGAGGGCACTGTGATGGAGTAAAGCTCCTGGGTCTCCCACTAGTTGAAGCATTGCGTGTACTGATGTCATTGTGTGCACTGGAGCCAGTAACTGCGGGGCTGGTTATTTAAATTGATATTCGCATTATACTGATAATTTTGTAAGTAGATATACAGCTTTTATATTCAAATAAATGTGGCGGCTTTACACTATGGAAGCTGTCATGCTCTTTTTTTGGTGGCTGTAATACTGTTGAGGTGGAGAAAATACATACAGTAATTCCATTCCTACTGGTGCACCTTGTGGTTCCTATGTGAAGACTCCTCAACTAGGTCCACACACCTCTGAGCTCTTTTAGAGCACCTATGATTTGGGGTCTTGAATCTTAGTAAGAGGTTGTGTGTGATAAGGTGGAGGATGCACAGGAGACATTTTGGTTGACAAAGGGCACAGATGGACTTTTTATAAATAGGTCACATAGAGGGTGATAGCTGAAGAGCAGAATTTGTACAAATTCATAAGTGAATAGTCTGTTGAGTGAGATCAGAAAGGATTGATTGCCCGAGCAGGTTGATTGGTAGGGTCCAAGGAAGAGCACAAAGGCCGTTTTGGTTCAAATGGCCCTCCAACTGGACCCATAACTTAGAGGAATGGTGATGGAACCAATCCAGGATTCGTGTGAATATTGCAGCTTTATGATATAGAGCTATATCGGACTCCTGCCCCGCCCGATGTTTTGGGAGAGATAGAGTTGTGTATCTAATTCTAGGACGCAACGTTTGCCAAATGAATTTAGAGAACACCTGATGTAAAGACCGGAGGTACAAGGTGGGAAGAAGGATAGGGACAGTTTGGAACATGTACAGAAAACGAGGAAGGACGTCCATTTTCAATGTGCTAATTCTATCGAGCCATGAAACTCTCCTGGTAGCATATACCGATAAGTCCTCTTTAGTTTTATGTAGGAGTGGGAGAAAATTTAGGGAGTAGTGTTGGGATGCCTCCTTCAGTATTTGTATCCCCAAATAGCGGATAGAGGTAGATCCAGTTTTGAAGGGGAAAGAGGTTGAGATTTGTTTTAGGGGGGATTTCCCCCCTTTAATGACCAGGTAATTTTTTGCGATACGGCACTGCGTCGCTTTAACTGACAATTGCGTGGTCGTGCAACGCTGTACCCAAACTCTTTCCAGTTGGAGTGCTTGCAATAGCCTTTGCAACCTCATCCTCAGAGATAGGGTCCTCAAGTTTCTCGATCATATCAACATCTGAAATAGGAAGAGCAGTTTCTTCAATATAAAACATAATTTATTTTTCCAATGTAGTTTTAGATTGCGTGGAATATCATAGAGGGACTGATAAAAATCCCTGAACGCCAAGGATATCTCAGAGGGCGAGGAGGGAACATCGCCATGGGGACCCTGTACTGTATATGCGGTATGAAAGTGAAAGATTGTTTGGGATGAAGGGTATTGGCTAGCGGTCGACCACATTTGTCCCGGAATTAGTATTGATGCAGCCCTAGCTTATCAGCAAACGTGCAGGCAAACAATTCAAATAATTCTCTAAGTTGAGAGCGGGCCAAAGTAAATACCGAGAGGGTTTCAACTGTAGGGGAGCATTTGTGTGCTGTCTCCAAAGTCTTGAGGTTTTGTACTGCAGAGGCCATAGAAGCTGATCGCTCCTTTACAGGCAGAATTTTTAAAGCAGAAGAGACATGCTATTAAAGTTACTCACCTGCCTGTCCGCACTGTACACAGCTCATTGTAGGAATTTCAGCAATGCTGAAATGACTGTACTCCAGCGCATGTGTGGGAGTGACGTTGGCCCAGCCAATGGAAATGGCCAGGGATCAATACCTAGAAGCCAGTGGGGAGCTCCGGGGGATCACAGAGCTGGAGAATAGGAGGTAAGTATCATTTCACTTTAACAGACATCCCAACCTGCAAAAACGAATTTCAGGGAGGTGGTAAACTCCTTTCAGGGAGGTGGCGCTTCGCACCCGCAACCCCCCCGCAGCAAAATATTTTTTAAATTACTTTTTTTATATTTTTTCACAGTGCTTCTGGGGAAGGGAGTGGGGGTGGGTGGTATGTGGCAGTCGACGGTGTCAGTAGTTTTTTTATTTTTAATAATAGATTTTTTTACAATTTAATTTGTTTATTTTTTTTTTTTTTTCCCACAATGCTTTTTGGGGGGAGGGGGTTTGGGGCAGTGGGCAGTGTCAGTAAGGCAGGGGAGAGTGGTGTCAGTAATTTTTTATTTTATTTTTTTACACTTTTTAATTTTTTAGAATTTTTTTACAATAATTTGTTTTATATTTTATGGGGGGCTTTGGTGAGATGTCAGGGGTTCAAACAGACCCCTGACATCTCCCCTTTGAGACAGACAAATTGACTGAGGACACATTCCCCAGTCCCTTTCCCAGCACTAAAGATGAATGAACAGAGACAGAGGCTCCTGTTCAGTTTACTCTGCTCAGTTATCACGGGCAGGGATGAGCTTCGTGTTCGAGTCGAACATACGTTCGACTCGAACATCGGCTGTTCGATCGTTCGACGAAGATCGAACGATTTGGCCCGTTCGCGCCAAATTCGAGTGACGCGAACGGCCCACAATGCACTACGCCATCGCAGTGTCATCCAGGCGCTGTGATTGGCCAAGCATGCACTGTGACCCCGCATGCTTGGCCAATCACAATGCCGGCAGCGAGGAGAGCAATGATTGGCTACAGGCAGGATGCCTGTGGCCAATTATTGCTGAGGGGGTTTAGTACACGCCCCACAATATAAAAGGCTGCCAGCGCGGCGGCCTTGTGTAGTGTGTTCCGGAGCAGGGAAAGAGAAGCATAGGCAGGGACAGTGTCATTTTTTTCCTTTACTAATCCTGGATTCCTTGTGTTTAGGGACAGAGAAGGATAGGTAGGGAGAGTGTCAGTGTGTTATTCTGTGCTAAACCTTGTTTGTAGGGACAGAGAAGGACAGTGAGGGAAAGTGTCAGTGTGCTATTCTGTTCTAAACCAATCTTGCTGAACCGTATTTGAAATCCTTGAGTTTAGGGACAGAGAAGGACACTCTGGGAAAGTGTCAGTGTGCTATTCTGTTCTAAACCAATCTTGCTGAACCGTATTTGAAATCCTTGAGTTTAGAGACAGAGAAGGACACTCGTGGAAACTATCAGTGTGTTATTCTGTGTTAAATCTTGTTTGTAGGGACAGAGAAGGACAGTGAGGGAAACTGTCAGTGTGCTATTCTGTGCTAAACCAATCTTGCTGAAGCATATTGCAAATCCTTGTGTTTAGGGACAGAGAAGGATAGGCAGGGGACAGTGCCAGTGTCATTGTTGCTAAGCCTCCTGCACAGTATACACCTGAAGGTAGCCCTTATTGCTGTTTTTCCCATCTCCCTGCAGGCCATCCATTAAAATGTCTGGAAGGCAAACAAGGAGAGGCAGACAGTCAGGAGGCAAAAAAAGAGGGCAAGCAGGCTCTGTGTCTGGGGGCAACAGTGCTGGTCGTGGACGCGGTGCATTGTCATCAGCACATGGCCATGGGACACGCTTGTCCTTCTTTTCGGCAGCTGGACATGTTGAGCCACATCATGCCGAAGACTTGGTAGAGTGGATGACCAAGCCCACCTCATCCTCCTCATCCTCTCTCACCCAGGCTCAGGGTACTGGCAAAGCAGCTGCCAAAGCGTCCTCTTCTCTGGTATCAATGTCATCATTAGTCAATCCTTCCCTAGACCCACCATGTCCTCCTCCTGAGGAGTCCCCCGAACTGTTTGAGCACAGTGTTGGGTACATGCTCCAGGAGGATGCCCAGCGTTTCGAAGGATCTGATGATGATACCCAGATAGAGGAAGGCAGTAGCGTGAGAGCAGAGAGAGGGGATGCTCAAGAAGGACACCAATCTGGCAGTCATGCTCCAGCAGCTGCAGCATACTGCCAGATTGGCTCCAGTGATGAGGAGGGAGGGGATGATGAGGTCACTGACTCCACGTGGGTGCCTAATAGGAGAGAGGAGGAGGAGGAGGAGGAGGATGAGGAGGAGGCACATCTCCAACGAGGCAGGATGCCCTTGGGTGGCCAGCGTATGGGCAGCACACCGACGGAATCACACCGCAGAGCTCCGCCTGTGCAGGGCGCTGCCTCTGCCCGTCATTCAAAAAGTTCTTTGGTGTTGGCCTTTTTTGAGGCGAGTGCATCAGATCGCACAGCTGCTGTTTGCAACATATGTCTCAAGCGTATATCGCGTGGCCAAAACATCAGCCGCTTGGGCACCACATGCTTGATCAGACATATGTTGACCTGCCATGCAGCTCCTTGGCAAGCCTACCTTAAAGACCCACACCAAAGAACAAAGCGGACCTCTCCTTGCACCGCATCAGCTGGGATCTCCAACCCCACTATACCTTCAGTCCTCTCTGAAACCTGCTCTGAGAGGAATGAAGGTGTAGAATTAGGTGTGTCACAGCCAAGTACTTGCGGGCACTCTGCTAGCAGTACACCAACGTCCGATTCTAGCAGGCAAATTTCACTGCCCCAGCTGCTGGACCGTCGAAAGAAGTTCACTCCCAGCCATCCACATGCCCAGCGGTTGAATGCTAGCTTGGCTAAATTGCTAGCGCTTCAACTGCTGCCTTTTCAGTTGGTAGACTCGGCCCCCTTCCGTGAGTTTGTGCAATGTGCGGTTCCTCAGTGGCAGGTTCCCAAACGCCACTTTTTCTCACGGAAGGCGATTCCGGCTCTCTACAGGCATGTGGAAGGCAATGTCTTGGCCTCGCTGGACAGGGCGGTCAGCGGTAAGGTGCATATTACCGCTGACTCATGTTCCAGCAGGCATGGACAGGGACATTACCTTTCTTTCACGGCCCATTGGGTCACTCTTTTGGCAGCTGGGAAGGATGCAGGACAAGGTGCAGTAGTGTTGGAGGTTGTTCCACCGCCACGCCTCCAAAATGCTACTACTGGTTGTGACACACCTCTCTCCTCCACCCCCTCCTCTTCTTCTTCCTCCATGGCCTCTTCCTGTGCTTTGTCCTCGGAACCAGCGGTGCTCCGTAGGCGTTCAAGGGGCTACGCAAGTACGCAGGCAAAAAGATGCCATGCCGTGCTTGCGCTGGTGTGTTTGGGGGACAGGAGCCACACTGGGGCAGAGGTTCTGTCTGCTCTGCAGGGGCAGGCCGAGA
This sequence comes from Rana muscosa, assembly GCA_029206835.1. Classification (NCBI taxonomy): domain Eukaryota; kingdom Metazoa; phylum Chordata; class Amphibia; order Anura; family Ranidae; genus Rana; species Rana muscosa. Next base: position 64,302,365 of record JARGYO010005626.1, on the reverse strand, counting down.
GGTGGTTGACGCCACGCCAGCTTAAGCCAGGAATGGTGATTTGCGACAATGGCACCAACCTCCTCTCCGCCCTCCGACAGGGACAACTGACCCATGTGCCCTGTGTGGCTCACGTCCTTAACCTGGTGGTGCAGCGGTTCTTGGGCAGGTACCCGGGCTTACAGGATGTCCTGAGGCAGGCCAGGAAAGTCTGTGTGCATTTCCGCAGATCTTATAATGCCAGTGCTCGCCTGGCTGAGCTGCAAAAGGAGTTGAACCTGCCCAAGAACCGCCTTATATGTGACATGCCCACCAGGTGGAACTCAACGTTGGCCATGCTGCAGCGGCTGCACACGCAGCAGAGGGCCATCAATGAGTACCTGTGTGACTACGGCACCAGGACAGGGTCAGGGGAGCTCGGGTTTTTTTCACCACGCCAGTGGGGCATGATCAGGGATGCATGCACTGTCCTGGCACCATTTGAGGAGGCCACGAGGATGGTGAGCAGTGACAGTGCATGCATCAGTGACACTGTACCGCTTGTCCACCTGTTGGAGCACACGCTGCGTGGAATAATGGACAGGGCACTTGAGGCAGAACAGAGGCAGGAAGAGGAGGACTTCCTTGCCTCTCAAGGCCCCCTTTACCCAGACAGTGTTCCTTCTGTCCCACCCATCGCACAGGAAGAGGAGGAGGAGGAGGAGGAGGATTGTGTCAGCATGGAGGTGGAGCCTGGCACTCAGCATCATCATCAGCAGCAGTCTTTTAGGGATGATTTACAGTCCCAAGAAACCAGTGGACTTGTACGTGGCTGGGAGGAGGTGGCTGCGGATCATGACGTCCTTAGTGACCCAGAGGACTCCGGACTGAATGCCTCAGCTAACCTACGCTGCATGGCCTCCCTGATCCTGCAAAGTCTGCGGAAGGATCCTCGTATTCTTCGGATCAAGGAGAGGGACCATTACTGGCTGGCCACTCTCCTTGATCCACGGTACAAGGGTAAGGTTGCGGACCTTATCTTACCGTCGCAGAGGGAGCAGAGGATGAGACAACTCCGGGAGGCCTTGCAGAAAGGTCTGTGCAACGCGTTCCCAGAGACTGGGAGGTTACAAACTCCTGGTCCTGGACAACGAGTTGCTGAGGCTTCGTGCAGTCAAAGAAGGAGCGGTGGGGAAGGTGGCCGTCTGACCGATGCGTTCAGACAATTCTTTAGTCCGCAGCCCCAAAGTATGATCGGTTCCAGCAACCATCGCCAGCGTCTGATATACATGGTGCAGGAATACCTAGGGGCAAGGTCAGACTTGGACACCTTCCCCACCGAAAATCCTCTGGCTTACTGGGTCTTGAGGATGGATCACTGGCTAGAGCTTGCACAGTATGCAATTGAGCTACTGGCCTGTCCTGCATCCAGCGTTCTTTCAGAATGCACATTCAGTGCTGCTGGAGGATTTGTCACGGATCACAGGGTGCGCCTGTCCACCGACTCGGTTGATCGACTGACTTTCATCAAGATGAACCAGTCTTGGATCACCACCAGCTACCACACACCTGATGCTGATATAACAGACTAATTGATTTTAAAATGTCACATCCCTTCAAGACTGATGCTGATGCTGAGTGCCTGTGCTGTTATGTTGACTGGCTATCCTCCTCCTCCTCCTCAATGATCCGATTAATGATGATAGCTTGGAAGATCATTTTGGTTTATGGGTGCCGCCACCAGTGGCTAAGGCACAATTTTTCAGCCCCTGTTTAACAGGGGCGTGTAATTACAATTTTTGATGCAATACTTTGCAACAGGGCTCATTGCTGTGCTCCAAGTACAGTATCTGTGAGGGGTTGCAGTGTTGTGCCACCAGTGCCTAAGGCCCAATTTTTCAGCCCCTGTTCAACAGGGGCATGCAATTATAATTATTGATCTAATAATTCACAGCAGGGCCCATTGCTGCGCCCACCAAGAGTAACTGTCAGGCCTTACAGTGTTGTGGCACCAGCACCACCATCAAAGGCCCAATTTTTACTACCACTGTTCAACAATTATATGTTATTACAATTCCTGATATAATAGTTGACAGCAGGGCGTTCCAGCACCCACCAAGAGTAACTGTGAGTGCTTACAGTGTTGTGCCAACACCAACACCTAAGGGGCCAATTTCTGCAGAGTATATACGGCAGGTCCCTACTTTCAAACATCCAACTTACAAACGACTCCTACTTGAAAACGGAAGAAGACAACAGGAAGTGAGAGGAAATCTACCCCTAGAAAGGAAAATTCTCTCCTGTAAGAATTAATATGGGAGAAAGGTGTCTCCTCTCTACTGATGCTTTATCACCAATCCTTGTTTCAATAAAAACACCACATTTCAAAAACAGTTGTCATTGGGACGCAAAGTGAGGTGAAATGTTCTTAACAGGGGCACAGACAGCAAAACAAATGTTACAGGGGTGATAACCCTTCCCTATGTTTTCCAAAAAGCTTAAAAATAGATTTTTTGGCTGGAGCTACACTTAAACAATGTACGTGTTCAAAATTACAAACAGATTCTACTTAAGAACAAACCTACAGTCCCTGTCTTGTTTACACCGGTCTTGTTTACACCGCCTGTATACTGCTGTTCAGAGTATATAGGGCCTTTTTTATTTTGTGTTGCGGGGTTCCCCTTAATATCCAAACAAGACCCAAAGGGGCTGGTAATGGGCTGGGGTAGGGGGGCGGGTGATGGGGTAGCTATGCCATTTTTCTTAAAGATTTTCATCCATATTACCGGGACCAGACATTACATTAAAGCCGCAAGCAGTTTTAAATGGCTTTTTTTTCCTTTAGAAATGTAATTTTGTGCAGGGACAGTTCTAAACACGGGAAACACGTGGCACTTCACAGGCATACTTTAGACACCCCCCAGGTACAATATTTAAAGGAATATTTGCCTTTTTTTTTTCACTTTATGCATCATTAAAATGACTGCTCCCGAAAAACGGCCGTTTTTAAAACTTATTTTTGCATTGATACATGTCCCCTGGTGCAGAACCCGGGTTCCCAAACTCTGTTTAGGACAATAACATGGATAATAGTCGTTATAATTAGCACTTTAGAATTCGAACGTTCGCATCCATTGTATTTAATAGGGTTCTAATGTTCGTGCGAACTTTCAGTCCGTTTGCGGGTTCTGGTGCGAACCGAACCCGGGGGTGTTCGGCTCATCCCTAATCACGGGACACAGGAGCGATCTCCCTCCTCTCCTGCCGGTGGTGGTGGTGGGGAGCCGGCTGTGGGGGGGGGGGGGCGGAGAACAGGTGGGGTGGAGAAGGACACGGAGGGGGCCGGGGGAGGAGTTGGGAATGCTCGGTGTGGCGGGAGGGACAGCTGTGAACACCGATCTCCCTGTATAGCTTTTTAGCTGACAGCAGGAGGGAGAGAAGGAGAAGCGGCTGTCAGCTAAAAATCTATACAAAGGAGATCAGTGTTCACAGCTGTTCCCTGCCGCACCAATCATTCCCGAGAGGACGCAAGGTGCTTGCGGGTGTGCGAGAGCCGCCGCAGAAATGAGGGAGTCTCCCGCATCTTGTGGGAGACTTGAGATGTCTGCTTTAATGCACTTGGTCTGAATGAGCCTTAAAGTAGGGTGACCAGACATCCCCGATTTCCGGGGACAGTCCCCGGATTGAGGACACTGTCCCCGGACCAAGTCTGTCCTCGGTTTTGTCCCCGGATTGGATTTGAACAGGGGCTGAGGCAATTTCAAAGACAGTCAGTGCAGAATTAAAAAAAAAATCTGAATTACACCACCCGCTCCTACTAGCTTAGGGGGGGGTGTATTTTTTCCATTATCTGTGCCCCTTTATGATGATCATTTACTGGTCAGATCAGAGGGAATATTTCTTCAGTTTGGGGTGCATGCCCATTCAGCTCCGCACGCATGTTCTTCTGCCTTGGTTCAAGTCCTGGCCAGCCACCTGCCTGCTTATCTCCTTGCCTTCCCTGGCGGAGTGATCTTCCTCCGCTCCCCACCCAGTAGTAGCTGGACCCGAAAAATTTGACTTGAGAGGCTGTGAGGCGGGCGGCGGCGGCCAGAGAGTCGCTGATTGCCGCCATTACTAGTGTAGCGGGGTCTTCAAAGTTAGTGGGATACACCTGGGGGTAGAGAGACCCAGGTGTGTAATTATGTCAGGGATTAGACCCCTTTTCTTATTCGTGGAGGATTGGGTGGTGTAATATTCTCTTTGACCAGTGGGTGTCAGTGTACCTGCTGGCTCGAGGTAGAATCGCTATCACAGTGTTACCCTTTTTTTGGTTCCTTCCTGGCGATGGTACGGCTGGGGCGGGGAACCCGCCGTGGTGTCGATGGGAGGATATAAAAGGGGAAGACGCCCGCGCCACGAGGTCGTCGTCGCCTGTCTGTTGTTCTTGTGGGAGGGGGTCACCCCTTCACGCACCCAGGCACCTTAGGCCTGGGTGCGGGCGGTTCAAGGTTCCGGCCTAGGCGCCCAAGGCCTGGTCGGAACGAAGATGGAGTCCATCCCGGGCACCTTCAGCCTGGGGTGAGGTACTATTAAGGAGGCCTGGGACCCGGTGACTCCGACTGGGTCCCGCAAGGGTGAAGTTGCTCCAGGGCGCCCCTTGCGAGGGGACCCGCATCTGAGGTGAGGAGGCTGGGGGGGGTCACCCGTCCGAAGACCCGGTGTAGCGTCAACCCGGTGACGGATGGGCCTTCAGTAACTCCCTTGGAGGACATCTTCCCCTGATATGGGCTTCAGCGCAGCGGAGGAGCTTCCATCAAGACTCCTGCAACCCCTGGTCATAGCACAGGGAGTGTAGGGACTAGGAACCTGTACAGTGCCTCGACCTGCTTCCCCATCGTATCATGCCATTGCATTTGACTGTATGTGGAGATACGCAATAAACCTGAGTTTGGACTTTGATGGGTGTATGAACTCTGTTGATGGAAACTGGGAGATTCCGGCACGGAAGGACTGACCCTCATAACCAGCACACATTTGGCCCGAGGAAAAGATTGATATTGGCCTTCACCTCACCCACATGCATGGGGAGGACATGGGCCGTAGCGCACCTCACTCTGTCGCTCGACATACCCCTAGCTAAAGAGGTCGGGGTGAGGAGGCCGCTACACTAGTAAAAGAAAATATGTCCACGGATTTCATTTTAAAAATCTGGTCACCTTACCTTCAAGCGGAGTTCCATCTTTGGATACACATTACATAGTTTGTTTGGGTCAGCTTGGCCAACTATGCCCATCTTTAACAGGCGAGGCCACCTACAGCATACCGCACTGTGTTCCGGGTGTGAGCCGAGACTTCCTGTCTCATACCCAGAACACAGTAGAGTCTATCACAGTGGCACTCAAAGAAAGTGATGTATTCTATCAATGAATACAAAGCTTCCTCTGATTGGCCTAGTCAGAGGTTGTGACATCATCAGCCTGCCTCTCTGACTCAGATCAGATTCATTGATAGAATACATTGCTTTCCCTGAATGGTTGAGCCCCACTGTGCTAGACTCTACTGTGTTCTGGGTATGAGACTGGAAGTCTCGGCTTGAAAGCCTCAGCTACATACAGTTTATACCACACATCCAGTGGCCTCACATGTTAGTGAGGGACATAGTTGGTTTGGGACAGGCTGGCCTAAATGAACTACACTCACCGGCCACTTTATTAGGTACACCTTGCTAGTACCAGGTTGGACCCCCTTTTGCCTTCAGAACTGCCTTAATTCTTCATGGCATAGATTCAACAAGGTGTTGGAAACATTCCTCAGAGATTTTGGTCCATAGTGACATGATAGCATCACACAGTTGCTGCAGATTTGTCGGCTGCACATCCATGATGGGAATCTCCCATTCCACCACATCCCAAAGGTGCTCTATTGAAGTGAGAGCTGATGACTTTGGGGGCCATTGGAGTACAGTGACCTCAAGAAACCAGTGGTGAGATGATTTGAGCTTTGTGACATGGTGCATTACCCTACTGGAAGGAGCCATCAGAAGATGGGGACACTGAGATCATAAAGGGATGGACATGGTCAGCAACAATACTCAGGTAGGACATGGTGTTTAAGTGATGATCAATTGGTACTAAGGGGCCCAAAGTGTGCCAAGAAAATATCCCCCACACCATTACACCACCACCAGCCTGAACCATTGATACAAGGCAGGATGGATCCATGCTTTCATGTTGTTTATGACCCTACCATCTAAAATCGAGACTCGTCAGACCAAACAATGTTTTTACAATCTTCTATTGTCCAATTTTGGTGAGGCTGTGTGAATTGGAGCCTCAGTTTCCTGTTCTTATCTGACAGGAGTATTTACTTACATAAATCCCCTTACTTCCCCATTCTGATGCTTGGTCTGAACTTCAGAAAGTCGTCTTCACCACGTCAAGATGCCTAAATCTATTGAGTTGCTGCCCTATGATAGGCTGATTAGCAATTTGTGTTACCAAGCAATTGAACAAGCGTACCTAAATAAGTGGCCGGTGAGTGTATGTAAAGTGTATCGAAAGATGGAGTTCAGCTTTAAGCCCCTGTTCACATCGGGGCGAATTGACATGTCAAATTGGATGCCAAATCGCAGCCTATTGCCAGCAACGGCACCGTCCGAATCAATGCGACGCTGACTTTGCGGTGCTGCACCGATTTCCAAAAGTAATTCCTGCACTACTTCTGGCGACTTCGGGGGCGATTTCAATATACATCTGTGCATGAGCCCAGATGTCTTTCAAATCGCCCCCAATCTAGCAATGAAATGCGGGTTTCAAACCCGCCTCCATTGTGAACGTACCCTAAAAACAGTTTCCCTGTCAGTAAGCTTTGGTTCACACCAGTGCGGTTTTGAAGTTGCGCTACTTCAGGGCAACTTCAAAGCAGTGTGCTTTCACGTGCAGCTTGCTGATATCTGTTCGACTTCATTAGACAGATGACAATGCAAGACGCACTGAAATCGCACAGAAATAGTGCAGGAACCTTATTTCAAAGTTGCTGCAACTCAGGGCGCGCCAATGTGAACAGTTCAATTGCTGCACATGGAGTGCGACTTGTCATGCGACTTTGAACTGACAAGTCGCACCTGTGTGAACCAGGGCTAGACTGTATACTGTAGGTCTTCAAAGATATTAAACAAAATAAGAAATGTAACCATAGTGGAAAAACAAAGGATCAGAAAGAAGAAGGTTTGTTTCAAGGATAAAACGAATTACTGGTGCACAAAAAGATTCAAAGTAAAATACACGGCATGATGATCAGCTGTATGAACAGTCAGCCGCCTTTCACTGTCCTACATAGCTGACGCTGTGTGACTGTCAAGACCCTGCTGGTCTCTTAGCAAGCAGGACCCGCTTTCATTGGCTAACATTGCGCATGCTCAATTCGTGTTCCGCTTTCTGTATGAACCGCCCGTTTTGCTATGGTTGCGTTTCAAGCCTCTCTCTCACTATACACTCTCTGTAGATGGCTGCGTTCCACGCCTCACTCCCGCCCCGGCTGGTGATTGGACTCTAATCGCAGTTTGTCTGAGGGGAGGAGGTATGCTGGACTTCCTTGTTGAGAGCTGTTCCTGTTTGTGTTTACTGTGGTATGTATAGCTGTGTGTTGTGTCCATTGTGTGCCTTGTATGGTAAGGAGGAGGAGAGGGGCTGTCTGCGACCTTCCATGTACACCTGCTGTACTTTATATAAAGGCAGAGTTCTGACACATTGGGGGGGTCACCACAATAATCTTCTATTCCTCTTCTTTTACTTGTTGTGCTTATAAATAATGAATACATTTTTGGTTAACCAACTTCAGCTTCGGAAGTTTTAACCCCCCCCCCACCCCCTCCCCCTCCACACACACACACGGCCAGGGTTTGCAGGTCTGCTGTTTGGCACTGCACTAATTTCACCACTTCAGCCCTGGAAGGATTTCCCCCCACTTAATGACCAGGTCATTTTTTGCGATACGTCCCTGCGTGGCATTAACTGACAATTGTGCGGTCGTGCGACGCTGTACCCAAACAACATTGACGTCCTTTTTTTCCCACAAATAGAGCTTTCTTTTGGTGGTGTTTGCTCACCTCTGCAGTTTTTATTTTTTGGCGCTGAAAAACAAAACGAGCGATAATTTTGAAAAAAAAAATATATATATATATATTTTACTTTCTGCTATACTACATATCTAAAAAATAAAAAGACAAATTTCTTCATCAGTTTAGGCCAATATGTATTCTGCTATATGTTTTTGGTAAAAACAAAAAAAAAAAATCGCAAGAAGTGTATATTGCTTGATTTGTGCAAAAGTTATAGCGTCTACAAAATAGAGGATCTGTTTATGGCTTTTTTTTTTTTTTTTTTTTTTTTTTTTTTTTTACTAGTAATGGCGGTTGTGACGATCTCACGCACGGTGATCAGCGATTTTTAGTGGAACTGCAGCATTGCGGCAGACATATCGGACACTTTTGACACTTTTTGGGACTAGTGACATTATTACAGTGATCAGTGCTAAAAATATGCACCGATCCCTGTATAAATGTCACTGGCAGGGAAGGGGTTAACACTAGGGGGCGATCAAGGGGTTGTGTCCTAGGGAAGTGTTTCTTACTGTGGGGGGAGTGGATTGAATGGGAATAGAGAGAGATTGCTGCTCCTGATCACTAGGAAAAGACGATCTCTCTGTACTCCACTGTCAGAACAGGGATGTGCTTTGTTTACATTGACAGATCCCCAGTTTGCCTCTCTGAGGAGCAATCGTGGGTGGCCAGCGGACATCGCGGCTGCTGGACCCGTGCAGCAGGCGCGCGCCCACAGTATCTCGTGCTTGAAATTACGTAAGGGTGCGTCGTTTCTCGCAATAGGGTTATCCTGCTACAATATATATGTGGCGGGCAGTCCTTTTAAAGTGTAAGTTCACCTTTACAGAAAAATCTGTAAGGTGAACTTACACAGACCCCCCTCCTCCCGCTGACCTGCAGCGTGGTGATCTCCCGTTCTGAGCCCTGCTATTGCCGCCAGACCGTTCCGGGGCTTAGAAATCCCCTCAGCATTCTCTCTACTTCTTCCCCGCTGACAGGATGGGCTACGCGGCATCTGTTTGGTCAGCGCCACCCATGTGATGGCACCGACCAATTACAATGTTCTGAAACATACCTCCTGACAGGGGAGATTAAGCTGAGGAGATTTCCATTCCCCGACCCGGTGAGGCGTCGATAGCAGGGCTCAGAACGGGAGATCGCTGCACTGCAGGTCAGCGGGACTGGGGGGGGAGGGGGTGGGGGGGTGTGAGGAGGCAGTCCTGTGTAAGTTTACCTTGCAGATTTTTCTGTAAAGATAAACTTACCCTTTAAATGGTTAACTGGCAATTGTGCGGTCATGCATTGCTTTACCCAAACAACATTTTTATATAATTTTTTCCCACAAATAGATTTTTCTATTGTTGGTATTTAATCACCACTGGGTTTTTTGTGATTTATAAACAAAATAACTATTAAAATCGAATTTCTTCATAAATTGGGGCCAAAATGTATTTTGCTACATGTTTTTGATAACAAAGTAAATCCCAGTGTATATTGATTGGTTTGCGTGAAAGTTCTAGCGTCCACAAACTATGGTGTGTGTGTGTGTGTGTATGTGTGTGTGTATATGTGTATATGTATATATATATATATATATATATGCATACACTGGAGTTTTTATTTTATACTACTAATTGTGGCAATCAATGACTCAACAGTGGGACTGCGACAAAGCGTTGGGCAATCTGACACTAACTGATGCTGAGTGGGAACTGACTTACTGCCACTGACATTACCAGTGACACTTGTACAGTAATCAGTGATAATACTATACACTGTCACTGTACTAACGACGCCGGCTGGGAAGGGGTTAAAGTGGAGTTCCAGCCGTTTCTTTGTTTATTAAAAGTCAACAGCTACAAAAACTGTAGCTGCTGACTTTTAATAAACAGACACTCACCTGTCCCACGGTCCAGCGATGCGGCTCCCCGAAGCCTCGGTTATCTACCCTCTCCGCAGCACCGGCCTCACTATTGTGGGCACCCGGCTGTGACAGCTTGTGGCTTCACAGCCGGGTGTGCACTGCGCATCCTGATAGGCTGGGAAATCTTCTGGGAGCTGTGACGTGTCCCAGAATATTTCAGGGAGGGAGGGGCCACCTAGACAGCCCAAGCGGAAGTGGGAGCTGCACACCTGTCAAAACTATGTACCACCCCCCCCCCCCCCCCTACACACACACAAAAATTACATGCCAAATAAGTAGAAGTTCCACTTTTGGATAGAACTCTGCTTTAACATCTCAGGCAATCAAGCGGATGAATAAATGCTTAACAATGTGTAATGTGTGCTGCTTTTACTAGCTGATTAGAGTTGAGCGGACACCTGGATGTTCGGTTTCGACGTGTTCGGCCGAACTTCGGAAAAAAGTTCGGGTTCGGGACCGAACTTTAACCCGAACCCCATTGAAGTCAATGGGGACCTGGACTTCTAAGGACTAAAAAGGCTCTAAAAAAGTAATGGAAAGGGCTAGAGGGCGGAAAATGGCAGCAAAATGTTGTTAAGAGCATAGCAAGTGCTCTGCAAACAAATGTGGATAAGGAAATAACTTAAAATAACATTAAAAAAATATGCTGGAGGCCCCCTTTTCAGCAGAAGAGGTACGGGAAGTCATTAAGAACCTCAGAAACTCAACGGCACGATGCCACACATATGGTGGGAATGCCCCAGAATACGCCCTTTCTGGAATAAATTATTCAATTTAATGGATAAGCTAGTGGGAAAATAAAATACTTTGAAATAAAAATGTAGCGGGGTGCTAAATTTAAGGAAAGTGTTTGAGTAGTAAATAGGCTCAAACACCCTAATTCTGTAGGATTCATGGACCATTTTGTCCTCGGGGGACAGTATTGGTGTGCAGTTCCCTGTGGCCTACAGGTGGCACTGCCATGGTAGGCTAGGGTTGAACCGCCGATACAGTGCTGTGCCTTTTGTGTCCCCTCTTGGCAGTAGTACAGCGGGGCACCTGCTGTGCATGCCGGGAGAGCATATAAAAGGGGCAGACCTTTGGCCTGGGGGCTGATGTCCAGTGGGGTCCACGCCCAGGTGCCTTCGGCCTGGGTGCATGTGTTCCTGTTCCATCTCGGGTACCTTTTAGCCCGGGGTGAGGTACTATCCTGGAGTTCCTGCTGCCCTGGGTATGGAGGCCTAGGTGCGGGAGTAAAGCCTGGAGTCCGCTAAGGGTCGAGGAGTCTTAGGGTGCTGCCTCGTGTAGGGGACCATGTTCCAGGGAAGGGAGGATCATTCTGATGGACCGATGCGGGAGTCACGGTGAAGTAAGGGTCTGTTGACTCCCTGGAGAGATGTCTTCCCTTTGATATGGGCTAGGTTCTTAGAAGGAGAAGCTCAAGGTCATCTTGACTGTATCAGAGGCATTATTCACCCGGCCAGTGGCAGGGGCCTTGTACACCCGGTCTGTGGCAGAGACCAACCTCAAGGTCTGTGGCAGAGACTGTGCACCAAAACTGTTTGAGAAACCTAAGCAGTGAAGTGAATGTGCTACGTTTGTGCCTGGACCTCCTCCACACCTTAAGCTGTCCTGTTTCTTTGCTCTAACCTTTTCTATCCGAGTAGAGTTTATTTTGCCATGAGAGAATAAGAGTTGTAATTTCAGCTGGTGTGGACATTGACTTTACTGGGAATTAAAGGACTTGCCTCTACCTACAGTAGAGGTGAGAATCATCCTCTGGAGGAGTTTTGACTCCGGCTGTGGACACGGCCCGTCAAGTACACCGCTCAACCTCTTTATATAGGAGGGTACGGGCTGGTAGTGCGGTGTGCCTTTCTCCCTCCTGCGAGGAGCCAACAACATAAAGGCAGGTAAGGGGGAAAGGATCTGTGCGCTACAAAAAAATAAAATAAAAATTATAATCTTGACCTAGGAGGACGAGGTCCATATGGAGTAGGAGGTTGAGGTGGCGGTGGATGTGGCTGTGTAGGTGGAAGCGGCGGTGGAGGAGGACGAGGTAGCCAACACTGGTTCAAAAATACAACAATGGCTGGGTAAGGCCGGTGATGTGTCGAATTCTGTCCCCCGTCAAATAGTGTCCACCCTGTACTGCGCTTGCTCAGTATGTAGGACAAGGGGATTTCGAAAATCTCCCAAGACGAACGGCGCTTGCGTGGTGAGTTCAGGTGAAGGCCACACCATCCGTGGTTCAAGCCGAGCCAAGTGAGGCCGTGCCCGAAGCGTGGCGATCGAACCGAGCCCGTGAGGGGCCCTGTTACTATGTGCTACCGACCGTATGTCCACTTGGATGGTGGGGCTTGAACCTGCACTCACAGCGCAGGCGCCGTTCATCTTCGGAGATTTGGTGAATCTCCTTGTCCTCTGTACTGCGCAAGCGCTGCGCCTTCGCAGTATGGGCCGGACACAATCCGATGGCCGGACAGTTTTTGTCACAACACCGGTATACATGTCTATTCTGCAGAAGGTACGGACAAGTCCTGTGGGATCTTGAACGTGAGCTTGTCCACATTGGCTCTGGACAGGCGGCTGCGCTTGTCTGTGATAACGCCCCCTGCCGTGCTAAATACACGTTCAGATAATACACTGGCTGCAGGGCAGGCCAGCACCTCCAAGGCATAAAGGGCAAGCTCAGAAGAGTGGGTGGGAGACAATGTGAAGGAACCCGAGGCACTGTCAGCAACCCAATCTACTATTGCCTGTACTTGTCCTGGCCTAAACATTCGTACAGCCTCATTAGGCGCGGCAAAATACCGCCGCAGGCTCGGTCGCCTACTCGTACCTGAGGAAGGTGTTTCACTTGTGCGTGTATCTGGCACAGATCCACCACGTCCTCTCCCTGCAACAGGAGCTCCACCAGCAGCACCACGACCGGGGCCACCACGTCCCTTTGACCTTCTCCTCATATTTTCCAAATTTAGGATCTTGCCCTAAATGGGTGTTTTTGGAAGAGCAGAACACACCCACAGTACGTAACCGCTGAATCGCACAGCTACAGAACTGCAGAAAATGCTATTAAAAAAAAATGTTGTTTTTTTAGTATAGCACAGTAGAAGACAAATATATAGAAATGGTTTATTTCACACGCCTCCACATATGTATAACACACTGCAAAATATTTTTTGTGGCCCTAAATGGGTCTTTTTGCAAGCGTACATTAAAGTGCAAATTTTTTTATTTTATTTTTTGCCCTAAACGGGTCTTTTTTTGCACGAGCAAAATAAAATGCAATTTTTTTTTTTTTTTTTTTTCTTAATGGGTCTTTTGGAAAAGAGCACAATAAAGTGCCTTTTTTTTTTGTTGCCCTAAATGGATCTTTTTCCAAGAGCAGAATACACCCACAGTATGGAAACTGTGTATCTCTCAACGTAATATATGCAGTGCTGGTGCACTGAGCTTGCAGATAAAAGGTAGATTTTCTCTGACACTGAGCTCATGGCAGTGTAAAAAGACTGCACTGCAACACAAACAGGTAAACCTATGCAGATCGCTGAGTTATATCTCTGAATCTGGACTCCTATTCCTATATAATATATCTCTCTCCCTGAAAGCACCAACAGGAACCTGGCCCTACACTACACTGTCTCTCTATCTTTTCCCTCAGATTCCAGAATCAGGACTAACTCATGTATTTTTCAATCTCTCCCTAAAAGCAGCAGCAGCAGACAAGATCCTCTCCCTATCTATTCTGAAGCAGAGTGACGTGTGTGCTGTGTGCCTCTAGCTTATATAGAAGCTGGGTCACATGTTGCACTGACCAATCACAGCCATGCCATTAGTAGGCATGGCTATGATGGCTTCTAAGGGCACACCAGCTAATCAAAAGGTGATTGGCTGGCCCCTGAAGCATTTCTAACTGCTCCATTAGATTGCCGAACCCGGACTTTCGCGCAAAGTTCGGGTTCGGAAAAAAGCTAAAGTTTGGTACGGACCCGAACTTTACAGTTTGGGTTCGCTCAACCCTATAGCTGATCTCTAAGTTTGAAACACACAGAAATGGTTCTCTGTGTGCAGAGCTCTGTGTTGAATGTCAACACAGAGCTCTGGGCTGTGAATGTACACAGTCGATCAGGAGGTCCCAGCCGTGAATAAGTGGTCAGGACTTGCCAACAGGCTTCCGCTGTGTAGAATCACAGCTGGACCCGGCTGAGGGGGCGCACCTTAATCCCAGAAGTATGCAGCGGCATACAGGTACATCACTTTGCCTACAATGACCGCTTGTCCGCAGTACAATGCAGGTGGTTGCTAAGTGGTTGAACAAAGCAAAACGCAGCACAAACGCTTATGCAAGAACAATGAATGTATTCCAGTGAGCCTAGTTTACACCACTGCAGTGCTTTCATGCATGTTTAAAAAAAAAATACAGCATGCTGCATTTCTGTGCACCAGAATGCATATGAACATGCACAGACGCTTTGTAAATAAAATAAATTGAGATCGATAAGAAAAAAATCCAAAAAACTCACCACAAACGCGCATGCAGGAATGCACAGGAAGGATTGTGGTGTAAATGACCCCCTAATGAAGATGTAGGAGACAACAGCAGTGGGGAAGGGGTTGTTTATGTTGGTATATGAGTCCTGAGTTGGCTGTCACTGCAGTCGCAAGAGGTCAGGCGTTTGCTTTGGTTTCAGGTCCCACAGCTGTCCATTCAGAGAGCCTACAGAACGTGCGTGTGTTCTAGAAAGTGGCCAGGATGTATTGTGATTGGGGAATGATTTGTATGTGTTGTGATTTTGCATATACCTTACATAACCTTCCCTATTCTGCAACAACATCCAGGTTCACATTTAGAAACTATGTCTCACTATACACACTACAATTGGGGATGAGCTCAGGTGTGTTTGAATTCTATTCCTAACCCTCCTGACTTTTCCCGCCAGGAAGCTGTCACTGTACTGGGCCAATCATCTGTGGCTAAGGCATTCCCCACCCTGCAGCCTCACATATTCATGACTCTGATATATATGTGGCTGAGTGGCAGGGAATGCCCCAGCCGCAGATGATTTGCCAAGTACAGTAAGCGCTTAATTAGTGGGTTCATCAAACTAGGTGCCAAACACGCCTGAGTTCATCCCTTGTTACAATCTGACCATACAAGCTCTAAGAAAGCAATCGTCACCAGTCATCTTTATCCACTTGCCGACCACGCTATACCAAAATGTCAGCCAGTTCTGAGAGGACGTCGTATGACGTCCATCCTGTGTATAAGCATAAATAACCAGAATAAATTTATATATAAATGAATAAATTAATATTCTGGCCAGTAGAATGGATTCACGCTCAACACCATACACACATACTCATGCAACATTAGAGCCATTTTTTCTGTCATGCTCTGGCAAAAAAACTCCTACACCCGTGTGCGTGAGGTCTTATAGTACAGGTTGAGATGATGTATGAAGGGTGTATTTCCTTTCATATTCATGCTTCCATTGCCAAGTGGAAATTGGAGACTTTGGCAGCTGTACTTTACATCTCACTAAACAAAACATGTATTTAAAAAAAAGAAAAAGGCAGACTTGATGGACTTCTTGGTCTTTTTTCTTCCATCACTTTTCTATGTTTCTACTTCTAGCAGAGAGGAACTTCACTCCCCATGCATTTTTTCTGTGTCATCTTGCCTTGTCTGTTGGGTTGTCTTTTTAAAAAACTATACTCACCCTGTACGTGAATCCAGCATTGCCTTATACATTTTTTCTGCTTTCCTGGTGCCAACATGTAAGATATGTGGTAGACCAATAACTAGCTAACAGAGGGTAGGTATTTATTATTATTATTATTATTATTATTATTATACAGGATTTATATAGTGCCAACAGTTTACGCAGCGCTTTACAATATTAAGGGCAGACAGTACAATCACAATACAATTTAATGCAGTAGAGCTTACAATCTAAGAGGGAGGGAGCTCAAGCAAATTTTGTTTCAAAAAGAAATAGAAATAGGAAGATGTAGTAAGGTTCACTGAGCCAATTAGTAGGGTTTTACAGTGAATGGGTTGTTGTGTGGGCATCAGCACTGGTCCTGTGGGTAGAAATAGTCGAGTTTACTACCACATGTTTGCTGCCATACTGCCCGAGAGTGCCCCCATAGCTGGGGGCACTCCAAAGGGAGGAGGAGACAACACCGGCGGGGGACACCAGAAGAGGTGGTTTGGGACTGCTGTGTGCAAAAACCATTACACACCCCACTGCAGGCAGTTTGTCAAACTATATGAGAGGCTGACAGCTGATACGTGCTTGCCGATTTATCAAGTGGTACTAATGTATGCACAATGAGAGAACACAGGAAGTCTGCACTCTCTGCATTTGTCCCTGGGCGCATACTGCCCTAAGTGTAAGTACCGCTAGGTGCCCTGAACAGAATTTGACAGGGTGCCTGCAGCAAAATGGTAGAGCTCCATGAACTGATGCTAAACACCCAGTGTGCATGGGACATTTATCATATACATTTGCAGCTCTGTTGACCATATGTGTGTGTGTTTGGCATACAGCTATGACCACCTCTTACATTAGATATAAAAAATCAAGAAATATTTTGATATGTGATAGTACATTTTTAGGGCGTACTCGCACTTCCTGCACACTAAACTGTGCTTTTATGTGTGGGCAGCTGTCCATTTCGGCTGAGGTGAGCCAGCAGTGGGGGGGGGGGGGGGGGTGTGTGATGGAATGTGTGTTTCAGCGCATCACAAGTTCACTTTTTTTTTTTTGTGTCCCCTTTATTTGAAGTGCACAGCAGTGTAGTGCATTGCGCTGCGCTGCTGTGCAGTGATATGCAATGCTTTCATGTACGCTGCGATATGTAGGAGCTACTGGTTAGTTTTGGGTTTTGCACGTCACCTCTTCAGCTTCGTTGTCCGGGTAGGAAAGTCTGTAGTAATGCAATGTCCACACAGATGTAAAACCTTCAACAGTCAGGATTTATTTTCTTATGCAGTAAACGTTGAGAAAATAGAAGGTACAGAAGAGCAGGGGAAGGTTCAGGCACTCGCCACAACTATGCAAAGGTGTCAGTTTAAAGTCACTCACCACTCTCAATGTTAGAGTGGGTATTGGTCACCCGGATAGTCCCCTCTCACATGGCCTAGCAGCCGGAATGACAAACGAATTAGCAATGGGACAGTCTCTGCCACAGACTGCCCTAGGTGAAATGGGTCTCTGCCACAGACCTTTTATCGTTGAGAGAATGGATAGTCCAGGAATCCTCTGCCACAGGATTTCAAAGTCCCAAACTTCCAGCCGTGCAGTGAAAAGAGCCTTGAAGCCAATCCGGCGAACTGCAGGGCTTGTAGTATAGTGGATCCCTCCTTAACAAAGTTGCCAGGCCTCACCCGAGACAGCAGCACTTTGCCGGTCTCCTCTGGGGCAGGTCCTCCCCTGGTCTCCTTCATTAAGACAGCTTCCTCCCCATTTGGAAGGACGGCTTGGGATCCTCTCAGTATGAAGGCCTCAGCCAGATTAGCTGGGCCTACTATTTAGCGATGCAGCCTCGGGCCAATGTGGCCCCGAGACCAGAACCACACACATACCTCGCGCCCAGAGGGCCACGAGGCAAAACCGAATGAACCCCGATCAATGGTGTCTGCCCCTTAAGTATCCCCTCCCAGCAGGCTCAGCGGGGCGACCACTCCCACTGCTCCGCTGCCGAGAAGGGTCACTCAATGCACCATGGTCTGCCCGTGTTCCAACAGGTGCCTGAGGTGGTAATGCCACCTTCAGGCAAACAGGGAAGCTACCATTGGGCGAACCACAGCTAGAACAGAAGCAAATCTCCATGTAATTCAACAGTCTGAGCCCAGCTACTGGCTCAGACATCCCTCTAAATTTAAATAGCATCCCAACCTTTTGGGGAGGTTGCTACAGATAAAATACAGAATGTCTGTATTATATCGCTGCTCATTGCACCGCACTTTCAGGCTGCACTGTTTACTGTGTGTTATAGCAGTGGTGACCTGCGTTCATCCAGTGTGGTTAAACGTAGGTCCCCGCAGTATGTGTGAACACGGCCTTAATGTGCTGCACACCTGCACTGGGTGTACATACCGTAACATTTATTATCTGATAGAATTTACCATTATGTGGTATTGTCGGGGGAACACTGGAGACAGCAGGAACTGTGTTGACACAGGAATCACACTGTCTCCTCTTACTGTGCGGCACTAATTAAAGAGTTTAATGTGTGACATCAATTTGATTGCCCTTGTAGCAAAGCCCTAATTATATCAGTCTCATGATATGCAAATCTGAAGAAAAATTTGGTTGTGTTTCTATAGATAAAGGCTAATGCTAGTCAAACACGAGAAAATCATTTGTGGATTTTGACAAAAAAAATACCAGCAAGAAGGGATGGAACTTATCACTGATCTTTGATTAATAAGAGATGGGGATCAATGTGTAATACCATCATGTAAAGATTCTGTACAGGCTTTTCTAAGTTAGTGCCCCTAGTAACAGTATACAGAATGACGAAAGATGTAAACGCTGCATCGGACTGCATAGGATGCATTAAGGTGAAAAAACACAAAGCTTCACAACCCCTTTAAGCTATCCATACATGCTTAGACTTCTCTCATTCAGCCCTGTGTACTGAATGAGAGAAATCACTTGATTCTCCCATTCACTCTAAAGATTGTAGATGGGGGAACCTAAACTACTAGGATGTACAATGCACTCTTCTGTCAACAATTGTTTGCCTGGCTCCTCCACAGCTTGAATTGTGGCCAATTTGTTAGGAATCAGATGAATTTTGAACCATGTATGGCCAGCTTAGCTCCACTTTCCTGTTGCAGCAGTTGCACTGCATGTCTGAATGTGACTGTGCAGTACAGTAGGCTCCAAAGCTCGCCTTCTATACTTGGTAATAGACCCGGGCAGACACACTTCTTCTTCTGTTTTTCAGCAATACACATCTGTCTGAAGACAGATGTGTTGAGCGGTACGGCTGTTACTCATCAATGCCAGAATAGAGCACTGCAGTGGAAGGGCATACATTTCCAGTAAAAGAAAAGAGGGTTTTTAACACCTTCCCACCCAGCCTATACTGGATTGACAGCCAGTCGGGGGCTTTACCATTCTGACTGGACATCATATGACGTCCTTCAGAACGGGCCGCTCCTGTTCACCTCTGGGGGTGCGCAGCGCAGTGATCAGGGGTGCGATGTGTCCCTCAAACACACCACATCACTGATCATGGTAAAAAGCTTATGACGTAGGCTCTTTACCATGTGATCCGCTGTGTCCAATCACGGCTGATCACAGTGTAAATAGGAAATGTCGGTTATTGGCATTCCTCTCCTCACGCTGATCGGGCGCGAGGAGAGCAGAGCTGATAAGCGGCTTTCCTCAGTGGGGACATCTGCATTGATAATCGGTGCCCTGTTTATCAGTGCAGTCCCATCAGTGATGCCTGTTGGTGCCAATCAGTGCTGCTTTTCAGTGCCTCCTCATCATTGCCGCTAGGGGTGCAACGGATCAAAAAACTCAAGGATCGGATCGATCCTCGGATCAGGGGTCACGGATCGGTTCATTTTTGGATCGGCAAAAAAAAAAAAAAAATACTAATATCCACGTAATTTCCCCCTCACTGTAATATCCACAATCTTCTCCCCCTGTAATATCCACAATCTTCTCCCCCTGTAATATCCACAATCTTCTCCCCCTGTAATATCCACAATCTTCTCCCCCTGTAATATCCACAATCTTCTCCTCCTGTAATATCCACAATCTTCTCCCTCCTGTAATATCCACAATCTTCTCCCTCCTGTAATATCCACAATCTTCTCCCTCCTGTAATATCCACAATCTTCTCCCTCCTGTAATATCCACAATCTTCTCCCTCCTGTAATATCCACAATCTTCTCCCTCCTGTAATATCCACAATCTTCTCCCTCCTGTAATATCCACAATCTTCTCCCCCCTGTAATATCCACAATCTTCTCCCTCCTGTAATATCCACAATCTTCTCCCTCCTGTAATATCCACAATCTTCTCCCTCCTGTAATATCCACAATCTTCTCCCTCCTGTAATATCCACAATCTTCTCCCTCCTGTAATATCCACAATCTTCTCCCTCCTGTAATATCCACAATCTTCTCCCCCCTGTAATATCCACAATCTTCTCCCCCCTGTAATATCCACAATCTTCTCCCCCCTGTAATATCCACAATCTTCTCCCCCCTGTAATATCCACAATTCTTCTCCCCCCTGTAATATCCACAATTCTTCTCCCCCCTGTAATATCCACAATTCTTCTCCCCCCTGTAATATCCACAATCCTTCTCCCCCCTGTAATATCCACAATCTTCTCCCCCCTGTAATATCCACAATCTTCTCCCCCCTGTAATGGGCATCTCCCCCACTTACCTTAGTCTCTCCCGCCGGCCAGTTCAGATCCATGAGCAGCAAGGGTGAGGGGTGATGACGTCAGCGCGCACAAGGCGGCCACCGCCGCCGGGTGTACCAAGATGGCCGCGGCTCCGGAGCTAGGCCGAAGCCGCGGCCTTTCCTAAGGCCGAGGCCGCGAAGTCGCTCCGCGGATCGAGTGGTGATCCGATCCGAACAGGGATGACCCGTTCGGATCACCGCTGATCCGTTGCAGCCCTAATTGCCGCCTATCAGTGCCTGCTCATCAGTGCCCATCAGTGCAGCCTCATTAGCACACATCAGTGAAGGAGAAACATTACTTATTTACAACAGAAAGAAACCAAGAAAAATGTTTTTTTTTTTTGTTTTTTTTTTACAAAAAATAAAAAACCCAATGGTGATTAAATACCACCAAAAGAAAGAAATTTGTAAATAAGTATGTTTGTTCCTTCACTGATGTGCGCTGATGAGGCTGCACTGGTGGGCACTGACAGGCAGCGCTGATGGGGCTGCACTGATAATGCGGGCACTGATGATCATTCACATCTAGCGTCATGGGGGTGCACTTTTTTGGCAAATTTTTGCTGCGTCACACATAGACATTTATTTTAATCGGCCGCCCTACAGGTGGCAAAGTAGCTCATGTGACACTTTGGCGTGTTGTGGTTTGCATGTTTTGCTGTATTTATCACTTGCTTTTTCATGTAACAAAATGGGTGTTTGCATCTGCATTTGGTGTGCCTTTTAACAATTAATGGCACAAAAGTGTGAGTAGATAATTTTAGGTGTTTAAAGGTGACCATACACTCTCTGTATGATCTCCTTTTAGATACAACACTATATAATAATATGAGGGCGCACCATCTCTCCAATCACTCTGTATCCAATCAGGCAGGCCCTTGCACTGCATAGTTGATAGTAGATCTAAAGGACATTGTACAATTAGATTGTATATTATATGGTGAGTTTTACACACTTTCAGGAACACGTTTTTCCTATTTTTAATTTTACAGCTCTATCCACATAGGCTGTTATGTGATCCCTCAGCTCCTGCACACTTTGCCAAATGAATGATCTATGCAAGAGGAAGGTCAAGTTCAAAACTATTGATGGCTGTGTATTTAGTGAGAACAGTGCAGACTCATAATGATTACATTGGTAAAGCATGTAACTGCAGAGGTGGGCGGCATCAGTCCCCTGGAGAGGGAGAGCAGGTGCAGAGTGTGTCAGCTGGTGAAGTACTTCCTTTTAAAAAAAAAAATCCTTTCCAAATACATTTTAGGACAGGCAATGGAGGATTGTTCTACAGGAGACTGGAGGCTGCCCTAGAAGGTGGGGCCTGTCCTAGAAGACACAGAAAGCTTTTCCTTTTCTGCATCAGAGGTACATTAATGGTACACAAAATTTCCAAAAGTATTGGGACACCTGCCTTTACATGCACATAAACTTTAATGGCACCCCAGTCTTACTCCTTAGGGTTCAATATTGAGTTGACCCACCCTCTGAAGCTTTAACAGCTTCAACTCTTCTGGGAAGGCTGTCCACAAAGTTTGATGTGTGTATGGGAATGTTTGACTATTCTTCCAGAAGTGCATTTGTAAGGTCAGGCACTAATATTGCACGTGAAGGCCCGGCTCGCAGTCTCCGCTCTAATTCATCCCAAAGGTGTTCTCTCTGGTTGAGTTCAGGACTCTATGCGGGCCAGTCAAGTTCCTCCACTCCAAACATGCTCATCCACACTATATTGCCAAAAGTATTGGGCCTCCAAAATCATTTGGTGGGGGGCAGATTACTGTATGGTGTGGGGTTGTTTTTCAGAAGTTGGGCTTGGCCCCTTAGTTCCAGTCAAGGGAACTCCATAAGGCGTCAGCTTGGATGGTCCCTTCCTGTTCCAACATGACTGTGTACCAGTGCACAAAGCAAGGTCCATAAAGACATGGATGAGCGAGTTTGGGGTGGAGGAACTTGACTGACTGGCACCGAGTCCTGACCTGAACCCGAAAGAACACCTTTGGGATGAATTAGAGTGGAAACTGCGAGCCAGGCCTTCTCGCCCAACATCAGTGCCTGAACTCACAAATGCGCTTCTGGAAGAATAGTCAAATATTCCCATAGACACACTCCTAAACCTTGTGGACAGCCTTCCCAGAAGTGTTGAAACTGTTATAGCTAAAAAGGGTGGGCCAACTCAATATTGAACCCTACGGACCAAGGCTGGGGTGCCATTAAAGTTCATGGGCGTGTAAAGCTTGGTGTCCCAATACTTTTGGAAATGTTGTGTTTATTGGTACATAGGAAGCCGTAATTTAGAAAAAAAAAAAAAAAAAAAGCAAATTCAACCTCCTTCTTTTTTTTTTTTTTTTTTAATTTTTGGTGTCAAATCAGTTTGTGTCATTTCTACATTTGTACTTCGAGCTGTTCTTTCTGCAAAACTGTTTAATTGATTTAATCTTTCATTGGCCCACTTTTTCTGACATGCCAGTAAACCCCCAACCAAAATAAAGTCACAGTGATAGAGTTAATCTTCTCTCCTTTTTCTTTTATATACATCTCTGAACAAAGGTTTTACGACATAAAGGAGAATGTAATCCAGCAAACATTCTATTGCGTAGCATTTTCTTGCAGGGTGCTCACTTAAATTGGTCTGGGGGGAATACAATTCGGCATTTGGCTGTATTGGGATCGCCTCTCCATTTTCTGCATGTGTACAATTTGGCTTCAGTAGTTTGACTCTTCTTTTTGTTCGTGCAGTGACCTCAGGAGAGGGAACCTCGCTTTGTTCTCAGGTTTTGTCTGTGGATCTGGGGTCATTCTTTGTTACAACATGATATTCATGTGACGTCGAGTGAATGTCAATAGGTAGCAGAGAGTGGAGGATTGTATAAATAGTCCTTGAGTTACCCCACCAAACAGTTTTATTCTTTTATCAGATAATCACAGTACAATAGCTAAGCCCACCTGCAGAAGATGGTCTTTTGTTACTTGTTTCTGCTGGGCCCTGCAAGCATGGGGTCAGCTATCTGTGGCTGTTCTGAGCAGGGGATGATAAAATCATGTCAAAATTTGGAAGTCAGGCAAATGCGAGTAGGACATTTAAAAACTGTGCACCTGCTGAGCTTTTTAGAAATGATCCCAACTTTTGCTGGTACTGGAATATTTTTCTGGTTTCATTGCCAGCTAGCAGTCTGGGTGTGTTCTGACACGCAGCTTTTTAAAATCTGTACAAATATTGTACCATTTTTTAGAAAGTATTTGGAAAGGTCTTTCGTTTTATTACTGTTAAAGTAGGGTTTCTTATTTAAAATGCAAATATCTCAAATTATTTTGATTTGTTTCATGTATTAAATTAAACCTGTCCCAACAACAAAGTTTTGAATAGCTGTAATTTTATTTGTTACCTGCAAATAACTTTACTTGCTGTATCTCAGGCACCCCAAAATCTATACGCGTGCTATATTTACAAACTCTGACATTTCTGCCCGGATTGGCATGCATCCTCTCCTCTGGGCTTTGCCATAATTCCTATTGCAAATTGGTCACATTGTCAGGCATAGCAATTGTTTTGCAATACTGTTTAGCAGTTTGTCTGATTAGTGCAAAAGGGAAATCCTGACTGATGAGTATGCACAGCTTTTTGAAGGAAAAAATGCCATCCGGGAAAGTTTGAACAGGGTGAAGGGAGTCGGAACACCCTCGGAAAATGGGTGATCTAAGCTTTTTTGGCTGTACGTCTCCTGTGGGTTACAGGAGTGCAGTTAGTCCAGACTCTGAGAAGATCCCACCACATGATCAGGATCCGTCCAGAAGCCCAGATCGACGAGTGAGTGGCTGAGAGCCTGAGCCAGCCAGCTCCTGCCCCCTCCACAGCCCAGCACTCCAGTGAGTGCTGGTGGGGCAGAGCAGAGAGCCACTGACTGACCGTCACCAGCTCTCTGCAGCCTGAGTACCGAGAGCTGAGTAATCAGCGATGTTTAATTGTCCAGTTCTTGCTCTTCGAGGCAGTGGGGGGCAGCTGTAGCTCGGATCTGTGCTGTAGCCATCTTGGTATGATTTTTAATTTTTTTTTGTTATGGCGATTTCCATACTTCTCTTAAAAAAAATTCTGTATGCATGCCTTTTTTCACCATGGTCTTCGGTTCGTGGACACACAGGTCCTCTTTACTTTCTTCTTCCCATGGCTGTAAATGGATCCTAAATGCTGAAGGCCCACATTGCAGAAATGTCTCACAGTAAGTGGGTTTAATAATGCTGGGCATCATTCTAACCGATAAAGGGACATCGTTGGATCGATGAGTAGGTAAGTCTGCGAGAAACGGACCAGAGATTGGGTAATTATTGCAGTTCAAGCTGCTGTTTTGATTTTTTCTTTTTCTTTTTTTAAAAGATGCTGGGGCCCAGAATTTCTATTTTGCCCAAACTGCGCTATAAGGCTATGTAAGAAATACTGTTGTAGGTAAAGGGTTAGATGACAGCAGTGGGATCATAATTATGAAGCGGTGATTGTGACTTTTTACCATACATGTACTGGTAGTGAATCAATTGCTGTTTTTTAAAACACTTGCACTAGTACGATTCACCTGCAGTGAATGTTTGCTGTGTGTCAAATTTTCTGCTTAATAAATGACCCCTTATATTTAGACTTGGGCCTTGGACTTAATAACACAGGTAAATCCTACATGCACTTGACTAGCAAGTACATATGAATCCAATGTGTTTTTAACAGGGTTTATATTTACAAAATGTACCCTTTAACTATATTTTGTGAATGACTTTACAGTGAAAGGGTTTAGGTTCAGTGTATATGAAGACTACCTTTTCATGTTCTCTGTATAATGCAGACTTAAGCTGATTATTTTTAATAGGAGATATTCCTGATGAGAATAGATAGATGTTAGTTATTACAAGTCTTTAGTGCTTTGAATTAGAAGCTCTCATTATTGGTTAGATAAATATTCGGCATGTTAAATAACCAGATTTATTTTCCAGCAGGAGAAATGGCTGTGGCGGAAAACAATATGGAAGACATAAATCCTGTGTTAAGAATAAGTCAACTGGATGCTATTGAATTAAACAAGGCATTGGAGCAATTAATCTGGTCTCAATTTAACAGTTGTTTTCAAGGCTTCAAACCAGGACTTTTGAGTCGCTTTGAACCAGAGATTAAAGCGTTTTTATGGCTGTTCTTATGGAGATATACAGTATACTCCAAAAACGCTACTGTTGGTCAGTCGATTTTGAACATTCAGTACAAAAATGACTTATCTCAAACTAAAACATACAGGCCACTTAATAAGCAGCAGAAATTATGGTTTGCACTTTTTACAGTTGGAGGAAAATGGCTGGAAGAAAGGTCCTATGATTTATTTAGTAATCACCCTTTTGGGTCATCTTTTCAGAGAACAAAGTACTTTATTAATGTTGTGTCTGGCCTCCTGAAGATTTGTGGACTGCTTAATTTCTTGGTTTTCTTGCAGCAAGGGAAGTTTGCCACACTGGCTGAACGCCTTTTAGGAATCCGGTCCGTATTCAGCAAGCCTCAAACTATTCGTCAGGTTGGGTTTGAGTACATGAATAGAGAAATTTTGTGGCATGGATTTGCAGAATTTCTGATCTTCCTTTTGCCTCTGATCAACACACAAAAACTGAAATCAAAGATGTTTTCCTGGTTTAAGTCAGTCAAAGGGCTCTCTTTTACTGATCCATCTCTAGTGGTCCTTTGTAAGGAATGCTGCTTGTGTGGGGAATGGCCAACGATGCCACATACCATTGGTTGCAGCCATGTTTTCTGCTACTACTGTATTAAAAGTAATTACATGGCTGATATGTATTTCACATGCCCTAAGTGTAGCACTCAAGTACACAGTCTGCAGCCCCTCGAGTTCAAAGTGGAAATTTCTGAAGTTCACACTTTGTAAACTTTGCAAAACATACTCACCCTGAACTACTCAGCAGTGATGTCTCCCAGTTTTCATATGTTCTCTGGATTACAGTGGTAAAAACGTTTGTGTTGAGTTCTTATGTCATCTTCAAAAGCAATTATGAAGACTAACAGACCCAAGGATCCTAGTTCCAAGAAATAGAAGAAGCCTATGGTTGATTCTGCCAACCAGTCTCCACTCTACATCTGAAATGACATTTTTTATGGAATCCCTTAATTGTGACTTTTGTTAAGTTCCTTAAAATCTAACAGCGTTTTTACTGGAGTTGTTTTTTTGTTTTTTTTATTTCTGAACATTTAACTGATCGTATTTTCTTCTCAATGTAGAAAGACCAAATTTTTCCAATTCCCCTTTAAAACAAAGTCTGATTGGTCATTAACCCCTGTCAGGTACAAAAAAAGTATGGACAATTTAGGCGGAAGCTGTTTAAACTATCAGATTTCTTTTTTCATGGAAGGAAACGTTTTTAGAACATAAACACTACTTGCCACCATGCTAAATACGAAACGAACTGCCTGTTCTGCTGCCCTGATGGGCAAATCCCTTGAAAGGAGATTAATAAAGTCTCAGCAATGGATCATGCCCTAACTCACTCAACTTAATCTAATACAATTAGAAATGGTAGAGTGGTTAGCTGTTAGACATATACAGTAACATAAATAAGCTTATCTTTACAAACATCTACCCAAGACTTGAAGGATCCAATGTGCTTTCTTCACAATGTGGGTCAAGCTCATTTATGATGAAGAGTTTGGTATGGGCGAGGGCTTGGGAGAGTCCTAGAGACAGAGATACCTGACCTCCATTGCTGGACTAGTGACATTACTGAATACTTGGCTATACTGCACTGCGTAAGATCGTGCAAAAAGGACTGATGTGCTGAAATTCTTAGCAGTCATTCAGACATCGGTACAGAAGTCTAGTGAATCCTTAATTTTTTTTATGTCAGTACCGCCATGCAGCTTTGTTTTGGTGACGATCCTGGTTTAAGAAGGGATTGATTTTGAGAAGAAAGGATAAGCACAGATTAGAAGGAGTTAGGACTAGAAATTAAAGCGGAGGTCCACCCGAATTTTTTTTTTTTAAAAGCCAGCAGCTACAAATACTGCAGCTGCTGACTTTTAAAAAATGGACACTTACCTGTCCAGCGCGCCTGCAATGTCGGCAGACGAGGCCGAGCAACTGCTCGGTCCTCGGATACTGCCGCCGCCATTCTCGGTGAGGGAATCGGGAAGTGAAGACTTGTGGCTTCACTGCCCGGTTCCCTACTGCGCATGCGCGAGGTCACTGGTCCCCACTCTCTCCTGGGACCAGTGTGTTTCCCAGGAGACAGCTGGGGGGTGGGGGAGTGGTGTGACTCCCACGGGAGTCTAGGCCCGGAAGTGAGTGCAATTAGACAGGTATCTGCACCCCCTCCCTGCTGAAAGGTGCCAAATGTGACACCGGAGGGCGGGAGGGTTCCAAAAAGCGGAAGTTCCATTTTTGGGTAGAAATCCGCTTTAAGTTTAAGAGTGGAAATTTAGGGGCCTAATTATCTACTTCTGGAAAAAGAAACTGCGCTAAGATCAAACAAACGGTTCCGTGTGGCCACAGAACTGTTAAATGTTAACTTCTAGTGAACAGCAGCAACTCTTCTGTGAAACAGCAAACAGTGGTCATAAAATAAGAAAAATATAGTCGCGCTAAAATTGAGTGTACAAATTAAATTTGAATAACCAAATACTCAAGTCAACATACACATAATAGGTGAAAATAAAAATGATTAAACTTCCCAGTGTTTAAATGATGAAAAAGTATGAATAAATGCCACAATATGCAAAATGAAACACAAAAATTGTTCATATTTTATCCATAATGGTTCATAAAGTGCAAGCTGAGTGATCCTTAAACGTCCACAAGAGTAAAGTTAATAAGTTCAATCATTGTAAATCCACTCGTGCACAAATCCACCACCGAATGCCAAAAAATTCTGCTTACCAGAGCCCCGTGGTCCCTTGTTATGAAGGACCCGGAGAGGCTTAGAGTATGAGCACCGTTAGGCTGTATGTCATCAGGGACCCACCATTCTGCTATTCAGCACACTTCATGATAATGGATACCAAGTGATGTGTATGTGGCATGAAAAAACAAAGTGCCTCGAATAGTGTAAAACCTCTAAATGTTTAATAAAAAATTTAAAAGAACATATTGCACTTACAATTTGTCAATGACAGAAATGCCTAAAGCCTGCTGTGCCGGCTGGACACGAAGCAGGCAGACCCGTCCGTCTGGAGATACGAGCAGTAGAAGAAGGTGACGTCAGCGCGTCGCTCGTTGTTTTTTCATGCCACATCCACATCACTTAGTATCCATTATCATGAAGTGTGCGGAATAGCGGTGCGGTGGGTCCCTGACGACATCCAGCCCAACGGTGCTCATACTCTAAGCCTCTCCGGGTCCTTCGTAACAAGGGACCACGGGGCTCTGGTAAGCAGAATTTTTTGGCATTCGGTGGTGGATATCACTTATTTGGCCCTGTTTCCTACTCCTGAAAAGTCTAGATCTTAACATTTAAGGATTTGTGCATGGGTGGATTTACAATCATTGAACTTATTCACTTTACTCTTGTGGACATTTAAGGACCACTCAGCTTGCACTTTATGAACTATTATGGATAAAATATGAACAATTTTTGTGTTTCATTTTGCATATTGTGGCATTTATTCATACTTTTCCATCATTTAACAAGTTTATTAATTTTTATTTTCACCTATTATGTGTATGTTCACTTGAGTATTTGGTTATTCATATTTCATTTGTACACTCAATTTTAGCACGACTCTATTTTTCTTAAATTATCTACTTCTGTTTTATGGTTAAACCCAAGTCCAAGGGAAACCTTTTTCCTACTCTAAATAAAGTGGTAAAGGGTTAAAAACTGTCTAGTTTCTTTCAGGAGATTGTTCCTCACTTTTCTCTTTTCTAGCCTACGCTAAGCATTCACAAATGAGGATAATGTGGGTCACCAGGACAGAAAGGCACAGATGGTCCCAATAAAAATACAGACGTTCTAACCTTTTCCAGCTACATTAAAACGTGTGTCTGCTATTTATGCCCCCTTTGGAGAGATTTGCTATCACTTCTTGCCCCTGTGGCTCCATGTTACCAGGACAAGATATTAAAGAGAATCCCCCCAGCTGAGACAAAAACAGCAATAAAAATGAATAGAATTCCTACTGCTCTACACTATATCTATAAAATAATAATAATAAAAAAGAAGGTTTTGGCTGGGCTGTAAGTGTTAACGGTTAAATTGGAAGTTTAGGCAAAAACTAACGCCAATCCTACTCTATACCACATTCTAAGACTAATCTATCTAGTCCTGTAAAGCAAAAATCGCTGTTCTTACCTCTTCTGCAGCTGTTCTGGTCCAGTCCAACCCTGAGCTGTCAGTGACGGCTTCAGTGTGTAGACATGTGCAGGACAAGGGAAGCCTCATATTAACTCTATTGGTGACGTCACTTCCTTGGCACTTCACAGCCATTGTCGGTTCTCTCCTGCACACAGCATCTGCTGCTGGAGACCGGAACAGATCCACTGCAGAAAAGGTACAGCGATTTTTTGCTTTACAGGTCTAGATAGATTAGTCTTAGAATGTCTTAGAGTTAAAGTTAGTTTTTGCCTAAACTTCCACTTTAAGTGCATGTGTGAGGGTAAGGTTAGGGTAAAATTAAGGGTCAGACCAAGGGTTACATTTCAGGGCTAAGTTAAAGGATATCTAAAGCCAAAATTGTTTTGTTAACCTTGGATAGAGTGGGGATCTGTTGCAATCCTGGCTAGATTTTTATTGTTATCTGAAAGGTGAAAGTGAGAGGTTCTGAATCCAAAAGTTGCCTCGATTTTGCTTAAAGGAATAGAGATAAATCAAGAAGAGTGCAGTGGCTCTGGTTAGGCAGCTCTAATACACAAAAGGGGGTCTATAGGAGTTGTTTTGGATGTAATCCAGGGAGTATAGGGGCAAAGACAGGTTAAGACAGAATGGAGCCCTAGGCAAAGTAGTAGCTTTGGCCCTAATCTCTTCAACTGACATTAATAAGGATTGCAATAGGCTCTGAAACAGACAACCTACAAGTGCATGTTCCTTGTGAATCAATAACAGGTGCACGACTTTGACCAGTTGTGCTATCCCTCTAGTTTATTGCAGGACTAGGAACGTTATAGCAAGCCCCCTGGACAGCCACTAAACCCGTTGCCTTGTGGATGATTCAGTTCTTTATAGGAGGAAAGCAGTACCACACCAGATATGGTTATTCCGTTCAGACAAACCCAAAAGACACAATCCAGTGCATTTCAAGATGTGTTAAGGACCCTTTTAATTTAGGTTAAAAGAATATACTAAATGCAGATTTTGGTGTGCCTAAAAACCCACGTTAAGCTAGCTTGTATTTTTCCTTATTTATTAATTATAATACAATGACCTGATTTTTGTTTTAGTGGATATATCTGAGGATTATTAATGTTGTTTTGGGCAAATTCTGGTACTAAACACACAATTAAACTATTTCTTTTTGCAATATTACTAATGATATCAAATAATTTTTTAGGATGATTTTCTCAATTTCTGGACTTTACAGAATTAGTTTATTATGTATTTGTAAATCCTGTTTTGTCTAACTTTTCTGTTTAATTTTGTTGCAGGAAAACAAATAATGTTCCTGGCATTGTGCCTTTATGCAGGTGAATGCGTTATTTTTCAATAATTCCAGCGGAGTATTCAGAATTCTATTACCTTTATATCTTTAGAAGCTTTAAGTGTGCAGTAAGGTTTTTCATACTGTACCTCATAAAAATTCATTACGGAAGGGCATAAACAAGTACTTTTTCCTTCCAGTCATTGGCAGTAAGTGATTCATCTGTTTTCCACAGAAAACCAATTTCATTGCAGATGTCCTGTAATTTCCAATCTCCCCGAATTGTGGAAGCGTATCACACCATCCTCATGTAAGGAATGTGAGGATATTTTTGTGAGGGAGTAAAAGAGGGAGAGGGGAAAAGCTGTGCTTAGTCTTGTTAATGGGATTGAATAGCATTTGCTGTCTCATCAGTTTTGCAAAAGAACCGTAAAGTAATCAGGCTGCCTTCCTTTCTGCCTTACACCGGCTATCAATTTAAGCATGGGGGCTGGTTTTGTTACATATATGTGCAGGCACAAAAGTGGAATTGGGAAGTCCTTTCAGATAAGTCTTTCACTATCAAAGGAACATTGATTTACTTCTGCCTTTGGCTGTAAAATTGTGGACGGTAGAGGTTAAAAATTAATGTTTCCTGAAATGTGCCAAAGCAGTGAAGTGCATATTCAGTACAAGCACAGTGATGTAAAGTAGGTTTAAAAGACATTGGTTCCTTTCTTCTTTTCCACTTTCCCACTCAAAGTATTGCCTATCTGCGTGGGCATAACTGTAGCCATAGCAGCCAATGCAGCATATTCCTAGCAGGACAGGGAGAGAGCCTGACTGTGTTATGAATTATAAAAGTTGCATCTGACAGAAAAATCCAAAGAAATAAATTATGTTTGCATATACTTAAACACTAATGTACCTTTTTTATGCAAAAAAAATAAAAATATACCGCCCCCCAAGCTAGTATACTAAAAAACAGACCTTGGATGCATTATGGTTCCTTTGACGAGCTGGGCTTTTGCGTTCATCTCTTTTGAACTTGTAGTCACATTGCCCAGCGCAGTGGAAAATCAGGTAGTGTAAAGGGGGACTGTGCTGCATCGGAGATAAGATTTATGGAATACTAGCTAAGAGGGTGGTGGGGGGACCCTTAAAACCCAACTCTAGGTAACTAATTAATCATCCCTTGCAGTGAGGCTGTGCCCTCAATGCAAGGGTTAATTGCTTGTTTAGGTCTAGGCCAAATTATCGTCCATAGTCTTGCAGTGGGCATGATGACACTGAGGGACAGTCCAACTCCAGAACACAGGGGAGCACCATCTGCTGGGGGGGGGGGGGGGGGGACAGATTTCCCAGAGTATAAAAGTACAACTGTACTTTTACAGAAAAAAAATGAAAAGATGAACACCATACACCCTCCCTACCACCCCTTACCTGGTCCCTGCTTTTAATTTTTTTTTCTCCTTTCATCTTCCAGGACAGCCTCTGAGACATAGGGCTCCTCCCTCCGGGACAGGAAACACACACACACCCATCATCTTTAAAGGTGGTCCTCCAGGCCTCCCTATTCAGTTGTGTTTCCTGCCGGACGGAAAGGAGCACGCTATAGGAACCTAAGGGAGCTCCATGTCTCAGGACTGTCCTGGGAAGAGCCCCTAGCGATGACTCTCCTCTGCCTGGGCACCCCTCTGTCCTGTGGGGGAAGAGTGAGGTTGCCGGCTCCACCGCAGCCACTAGCTCAGAGAGAGCAGGACCTTTTGGTGACTATAGACCCAGTCCCCCTGTCTGCCTGTACCTGTGCTGGAATTCTGTGTCCTGGCTGGCGGGCGAGAGACGCTCGGCTGGCCACGCCGATTCGGCCGACACTTCCGGGTACAGCGCGCGGAGGGCGGGGCTTCTGCGTTCTAGCGGGCGGAAGTGACGAGGACTTCCGGCGGAACCGCATCATCAAGGGGTGCCCTGAGACTTGGTTCCAGTCTCTTAGGCGCAGCGGTGGATAGCCAGGCATTCCGGAGTGGTGAAAAGGCTCGGCGAGGCCGCGCAAGCACCAGGGACCATGGAGACACCTGTTCAGGTTGTAGACTCCGGTTCATCAGGCTCCGGTGCCTCTCAGGTAAGGTGGTGAGGGTGGACCATTCCTTACACTGGGGGGTCAGGGTATTGGACCCCATGTTCCCCTCCCTGGGTGGAGAACCTCTGGTGAGGGCTGGGCACTTCCTAGGCTGACTCGAGCACAGTAGTGGTGTGGGTCAGGGAGGCATACTGATGGAATTTTTTTGTCCTTTCTCTTTTGTTTGGCTTTCAGGTTAAAGCCCAGGACAAGACTCATATGCAGCCGCCTAGGAAAAAGTGTGCCGTTTGTGGGGCTAAGTTAGGCTCTAACTGGGAGAAGCCTCTATGCCCTGATTGTGTCAGCAGCCTCGTCAAGGATAATTCTGTGGCAGAGTGTCACAAAATCCTGGCTTCGGTTAAGGACGAGCTAGCATCCACATTCCAATCATTTAAAGGAATGATGGATAGGGTGCAGGGTCCCTCTTCTTCCCTGTACAGAGCAGCCAGTACACCCTCCCTGTCTGAGCCCAGTCAGGAGGAGGAGGTGGTTAGGGAGAAGGTACCAAGATCGCTAGCCTCTTCTCAGGCGGATTCAGCTTCCGGCTCTGAGGAGGAGGATGATTCCTCCAGGCGGGCCAGATACAAATTATCTCTGGATGATGTGGGAGATTTGTTGAAAGCGATTTATGACACGTTAGAAATTCGTGAGGAGCAAGTCCAACTTTCAAAGCACGACCTAATGTATCAGGGGTCTAGTGTACATAAAACTCTGAGTCGATTTTGCTGGAGTGGGAATAGCTGGAAAAGAGGCCCTTCTTTTCTGGTAACCTCAAGCAGAGGTTTCCCTTTGAAGCAGATGCTTCTCATCCATGGAATAAAATTCCAAAGTTGGATGCACCGTTAGCCAAAGTCTCTAAAAGGACAGACTTGGCCTTCGACGATCTGGGGTCGCTCAAGGATCCCATGGATAAGAGGGGAGATGTGCTGCTAAAAAGGGCTTTGGATGCCTCTTCGATAGGGTTGAAACCGGCCCTTGCAGCCACTTGTGTGGCCAGAAATCTGGAGTGCTGGCTCACGCAGTTACAATCCCATATTGCTGCTGGTACACCTAGACAGCAGTTCTTAAAATCTTTCCCCTTACTATTTAAGGCAGTGGGCTTTCTGGCAGACGCCTCCGCAGAGTCTGTAAAATTGGCAACGAGGTCTGCCGCTTTAGTTAATGCAGCCAGAAAGGCTGTATGGCTAAAAACATGGTCAGGCGATCCCGCCTCTAAACTTAAGCTTTGTGGTTTACCCTTTTCGGGTGACCATCTGTTCGGACCAGGTCTACAGGAGACACTGGAAAGAACTCAGGATAGGAAAAAGACCTTCCCTGAAAAGGAGAAGAAAAACGAGAACAAACGTTTTTTTCGTGGCCCCCAGGCAACAGGGCCAACAGGAGAGGGACGGACGTCCTAAGAAACATTGGTCGGGCCATAAGGGACGTGGAAGAGGAGGAATCTTATTTAATCTTCCTCAAACCACCCCTAAACCCCAGTGACTCCTGTGTCCCAGTGGGAGGGAGACTGGGGGAGTTCCTCCCACAATGGACCAATTCGACTCCAAGTCCGTTCATTTTGGACATTATAAGAAATGGTTACAGATTGGAGTTCGATTCTGTTCCCCCCTTCAATGTTCCAGCTTACCCAGCTGCCAAGAGACTGGGGAAAAAGCAAAGGCTTTGGGTCTGTTATTAGGGGATCTAGTGGATCAGAGAGTCGTTTATTCAGGTGCCCCTGAAGGAGCAGGGTCAGGGGGTGTATTCTCACGTGTTTGTCGTGAAGAAACCTTCCGGGAAGTTCAGGGTAATCCTGAATCTTAGTCCCCTGAACAAATTTGTAAAATACAAGCGGTTCAGGATGGAGTCAATATTTTCTGTGACCAACCTCCTGTTCCCAGGGCTGTTTCATGGCCACAGTAGATCTCAGGGATGCCTACTTACATATCCCCATACATCAGGAATTTCAAAAATTCTTAAGGCTGGCAGTACAGATAGATGCACAAGTCCTGCACTACCAGTTCCGAGCACTCCCTTTCGGTCTGTCGTCGTCGCCGAGAATCTTTACAAAGGTTCTGGCAGAGACCCTTACCCCACTGAGAGTCAAAGCTATTACGGTGATCCCCCTACCTGGAGGATCTCCTGTTTGTCGCCCCATCTTTTCACCAACTGGAGAAAGACCTACAGGAGGCCCAGAGTTTCCTACTTTCTCTGGGGTGGTTGATCAACCAAGACAAATCTCAGCTGACCCCGTCCCAGGAGGTCCTATACTTGGGATACAGAATCTCTTCAGTGGACATGAAAGTCTTTCTTCCCAGGGAAAAGATTCTGAAGGTGGATCAGGCAGTAGCCCCGCTTCTATCCTGTCAAATAGCCCTAATCAGGGAGGTTATGAGGGTTCTGGGTTTAATGTCGTCCTGCTTCCCAGCTGTTCCGTGGGTAAGGCTTCACCAGCGCCCTCTACAGGGGCTCATGTTGAGTCACTGCGATGGCAAAAAAGAGAGCCTGTATCATCTCATGCCCCTTTCAACCAAGGTCAAAAGGACTTTATGGTGGTGGTGAGCCCATCACAACCTGTTGAAGGGTCTGTCATGGGCCAGGCATACGGCCATAGTGATAACTAGGCATGAGCGAACACCCCCCGGTTCGGTTCGCACCAGAACTTGCAAACGGACCCAAAGTTTGCGCGAACTTTAGAACTCTATTAAATACAATGGATGCGAATGTTTGAAATCAAAAGTGCTAATTATAGTGGCTAATATGCAAGTCATTGTCCTAAAAAGGGTTTGGGGACCCGGGTTCTGCCCCAGGGGACACATATCAATGCAAAAAAAAGTTTTAAAAACGGCCGTTTTTTTGGGAGCAGTCATTTTAATGATGCATAAAGTGAAAAAAAAAAGAGAAATATTCCTTTAAATATCGTGCCTGGGGGGTGTCTAAAGTATGACCTGTGAAGTGCCACGTGTTTCCCGTGTTTTAGAACTGTTCCTGCACAAAATGACATTTCTAAAGGAAAAAAAGCCATTTAAAACTGCTTGCGGCTTTAATGTCATGTCTTGTCCTGGCAATATGGATGAAAATCTTTGAGAAAAATGGCATGGCTACCCCAGCCCATTACCAGCCCCTTTGGGTCTTGTATGGATATTAAGGGGAACCCCGCACCCAAAATAAAAAAAGGCCCTATATACTCTGAACAGCAGTATACAGGCTGTGCAAACAAGACAGGAACTGTAGGTTTGTTCTTAAGTAGAATCTGTTTGTAATTTTGAACAGGTACACCGTTTTAAGTGTAGCTCCAGCCAAAAAATATATTTTTAAGCTTTTTGGAAAACATAGGGAAGGGTTATCACCCCTGTAACATTTGTTTTGCTGTCTGTGCACCTGTTCAGAACATTTCACCTCACTTTCCGTCCCAATGACAAATGTTTTTGGAAAATGTTTTTTTTATTGAAACAAGGATTGGTGATAAAGCATCAGTAGAGAGGAGACACCTTTTTCCCCATATTAACTCTTACAGGAGAGAATTTCCCTTCCTAGGGGTAGATTTCCTCTCGCTTCCTGTTGTCTCCTTCCGTTTGCAAGTAGGAGTCGTTTGTAAGTTGGATGTTTGAAAGTAGGGGCCTGCCGTATATACTCTGCAGAAATTTGCCCCTTAAGTGTCGGTGTTGCCACAACACTGTAAGCCCACACAGTTACGCTTGGTGGGCACTGGAACGCCCTGATGTGAACTATTATATCAGGAATTGTAATTACATGCCATTTTTGAACAGTGGTAGGAAAAATTGGGCCTTTGGTGGTGCTGGTGCTACAACACTGTCAGCCCTCACAGTTACTCTTGGTGGGCGCATGAATGGGCCCTACTGTAAATTATTAGATCAAGAATTGTAATTACATGCCCCTGTTGAACAGGGGCAGAAAAATTGGGCCTTTGGTGGTGGTGGTGTTGCCACAACACTGTAAGCCCTCACAGTTACTCTTGGTGGGCGCAGGAATGGGCCCTACTGTGAATTATTAGATCAAGAATTGTAATTACACGCCCCTGTTAAACAGGGGCTGAAAAATTGGGCCTTAGCCACTGGTGGCGGCACCCAGAAACAAAAAAGTTCTTCCACGCTATCAGCAAGAATCGGATCATTGAGGAGGAGGAGGATAGTCAGTCAACATAACAGGACAGTCACTCAGCATCAGCATCAGTCTTGAAGGAATGTGACATTTGAAAATAAATGATTCTGTTATATCAGCTTCAGGTGCTTGGTAGCTGGTGGTGATCCAAGACTGGTTCATCTTTCTGAAGGTCAGTCGATCAACCGAGTCGGTGGACAGGCGCACCCTGTGATCCGTGACAAAGTATCCAGCAGCACTGAATGTGCGTTCCAAAAGAACGCTGGATGCAGGACAGGCCAGTAGCTCAATTGCATACTGTGCAAGCTCTGGCCAGTGATCCATCCTCAAGACCCAGTAAGCCAGAGGATTTTCGGTGGGAAAGGTGTCCAAGTCTGACCTTGCCCCTAGGTATTCCTGCACCATGTATATCAGATGCTGGCGATGGTTGCTGGAACTGATCATACCTTGGGGCTGCGGACTAAAGAATTGTCTGAACGCATCGGTCAGACAGCCACCTTCCCCACCGCTCCTTCTTTGACTGACTGAAGCCTCAGCAACTCGTTGTCCAGGACCAGGAGTTTGTAACCTCCCAGTCTCTGGGAACGCGTTGCACAGACTTTTCT
The DNA here is from genome assembly GCA_029206835.1 of Rana muscosa. Lineage (NCBI taxonomy): Eukaryota > Metazoa > Chordata > Amphibia > Anura > Ranidae > Rana > Rana muscosa. The sequence continues at coordinate 64,264,581 of JARGYO010005626.1, read as the reverse complement.
GCAAGGCCTCCCGGAGTTGTCTCATCCTCTGCTCCCTCTGCGACGGTAAGATAAGGGCCTCAACCTTACCCTTGTACCGTGGATCAAGGAGAGTGGCCAGCCAGTAATGGTCCCTCTCCTTGATCCGAAGAATACGAGGATCCTTCCGCAGACTTTGCAGGATCAGGGAGGCCATGCAGCGTAGGTTAGCTGAGGCATTCGGTCCGGAGTCCTCTGGGTCACTAAGGACGACATGATCCGCAGCCACCTCCTCCCAGCCATGTACAAGTCCACGTGTTTCTTGGGACTGTAAATCACCCCTAAAAGACTGCTGCTGTTGATGCTGAGTGCCAGGCTCCACCTCCATGCTGACACAATCCTCCTCCTCTTCCTGTGGGATGGGTGGGATAGAAGGAACACTGTCTGGGTAAAGGGAGCCTTGAAAGGCAAGGAAGTCCTCCTCTTCCTGCCTCTGTTCTGCCTCAAGTGCCCTGTCCATTATTCCACGCAGCGTATGCTCCAACAGATGGACAAGAGGTACAGTGTCGCCTCCTCAAATGGTGCCAGGACAGTGCATGCATCCCTGATCATGCCCCACTGGCGTGGTGAAAAAAACCGAGCTCCCATGACCCTGTCCTGGTGCCATAGTCGCACAGGTACTCATTGATGGCCCTCTGCTGCGTATGCAGCCGCTGCAGCATGGCCAACGTTGAGTTCCACCTGGTGGGCATTTCACATATAAGGTGGTTCTTGGGCAGGTTCAACTCCTTTTGCAGCTCAGCCAGCCGAGCACTGGCATTATATGATCTGCGGAAATGCACACAGACTTTCCTGGCCTGCCTCAGGACATCCTGTAAGCCCGGGTACCTGCCCAAGAACCGCTGCACCACCAGGTTAAGGACGTGAGCCACACAGGGCACATGGGTCAGTTGTCCCTGTCGGAGGGCGGAGAGGAGGTTGGTGCCATTGTCGCAAACCACCATTCCTGCCTTAAGCTATAACTGCTGCAGATGCCTGCCTGTGTTACACAACAGGAAAACACAGCAATAAGGGCTAGCTTCAGGTGTATACTGTGCAGGAGGCTTAGCAAAAATATCACTGACACTGTCCCCTGCCTATCCTTCTCTCTCCCTGCACACAAGGTTTAGCAGAATATCACTGACACTGTCCCTGCCTATCCTTCTCTCTCCGTGCACAGAAGGTTTAGCAGAATATCACTGACACTGTCCCTGCCTATCCTCTCTCCCTACACACAAGGTTTAGCAGAATATCACTGACACTATCCCTGCCTATCCTTCTCTCTCCCTGAACCGGAACACACTACACAAGGCCGCCGCGCTGGCGGCCTTTTATAGTGTGGGGCGTGTACTAAACCCCCCTGAGCTATAATTGGCCACAGGCATCCTGCCTGTGGCCAATTATGGCTCTCCTCGCTGCCGGCGCTGGGATTGGCCAAGCATGCGGGGTCACAGTGCATGCTTGGCCAATCACAGCTCCGGGATTGCACTGCGATGGCACAGTGTATTGTGGGCCGTTCGCGTCACTCGAATTTGGCGCGAACGGCCCAAAATGTTCGATCTTCGTCGAACGATCGAACAGCCAATGTTCGAGTCGAACACCGAGCTCATCCCTACCAAAGAATACAAGGATCCTTCCGCAGACTTTGCAGGATCAGGGAGGCCATGCAGCGTAGGTTAGCTGAGGCATTCGGTCCGGAGTCCTCTGGATCACTAAGGACGACATGATCCGCAGCCACCTCCTCCCAGCCACGTACAAGTCCACTGGTTTGTTGGGACTGTAAATCATCCCTAAAAGACTGCTGCTGTTGATGCTGAGTGCCATGCTCCACCTCCATGCTGACACAATCCTCCTCCTCGACCTCTTCCTGTGTGATGGGTGGGACACAAGGAACACTGTCTGGGTAAAGGGGGCCTTGAGAGGCAAGGAAGTCCTCCTCTTCCTGCCTCTGTTCTGCCTCAAGTGCCCTGTCCATTATTCCACGCAGCGTATGCTCCAACAGGTGGACAAGAGGTACAGTGTCACTGATGCATGCACTGTCACTGCTCACCATCCTCGTGGCCTCCTCAATTGGTGCCAGGACCGTGCATGCATCCCTGATCATGCCCCACTGGCGTGGTGAAAAAAACCCGAGCTCCCCTGACCCTGTCCTGGTGCCGTAGTCACACAGGTACTCATTGATGGCCCTCTGCTGCGTGTGCAGCCGCTGCAGCATGGCCAATGTTGAGTTCCACCTGGTGAGCATGTCACATATAAGGCGGTTCTTGGGCAGGTTCAACTCCTTTTGCAGCTCAGCCAGCCGAGCACTGGCATTATATGATCTGCGGAAATGCACACAGACTTTCCTGGCCTCCCTCAGGACATCCTGTAAGCCCGGGTACCTGCCCAAGAACCGCTGCACCACCAGGTTAAGGACGTGAGCCACACAGGGAACATGGGTCAGTTGTCCCTGTCGGAGGGCAGAGAGGAGGTTGGTGCCATTGTCGCAAACCACCATTCCTGGCTTAAGCTGGTGTGGCGTCCACCACCTCTCGGCCTGCCCCTGCAGAGCCTCTGCCCCAGTGTGGCTCTTGTCCCCCAAACACACCAGCACAAGCATGGCATGGCACCTTTTTGCCTGCGTACTTGCGTAGCCCCTTGAACGCCTACGGAGCACCGCTGGTTCCGGAGACAAAGCACAGGAAGAGGCCATGGAGGAAGAAGAGGAGGGGGTGGAGGAGAGAGGTGTGTCACAACCAGTAGTAGCATTTTGGAGGCGTGGCAGCGGAACAACCTCCAACACTACTGCACCTTGTCCTGCATCCTTCCCTGCTGCCAAAAGAGTGACCCAATGGGCCGTGAAAGAAAGGTAACGTCCCTGTCCATGCCTGCTCGACCATGAGTCAGCGGTAATATGCACCTTACCGCTGACCGCCCTGTCCAGTGAGGCATGGACATTGCCTTCCACATGCTGGTAGAGAGCCGGAATCGCCTTCCGTGAGAAAAAGTGGCGTTTGGGAACCTGCCACTGAGGAACCGCACATTGCATAAACTCACGGAAGGGGGCAGAGTCTACCAACTGAAAAGGCAGCAGTTGAATTGCTAGCAATTTAGCCAAGCTAGCATTCAACCGCTGGGCATGTGGATGGCTGGGAGTGAACTTCTTTGGACGGTCTAGCAGCTGGGGCAGGGAAATTTGCCTGCTACAATCGGATGTCGGTGTACTGCTAGCAGAGTGCCCGCAAGTACTTGGCTGTGACACACCTAAAACTTTTGGAATAACGGGCAGAGGCAGCGCCCTGCACAGGCGTAGCTCTGCGGTGTGATTCAGTCGGTGTGCTGCCCTTACGCTGGCCCCCGGAGGGCATCCTGCCTCGTTGGAGATGTGCCTCCTCCTCATCCTCCTCCTAATCCTCCTCCTCCTCCTCCTCTCTCCTATCAGGCACCCACGTGGAGTCAGTGACCTCATCATCCCCTCCCTCCTCATCACTGGAGCCAATCTGGCAGTATGCTGCAGCTGCTGGAACATGACTGCCAGATTGCTGTCCTTCTTGAGCATCCCCTCTCTCTGCGCTCACGCTACTGCCTTCCTCTAGCTGGGTATCATCATCAGACCCTTCGAAACGCTGGGCATCCTCCTGGAGAATGTACCCAACACTGTGCTCAAACAGTTCGGGGGACTTCTCAGGAGGACATGGTGGGTCTAGGGAAGGAGTGACTGATGATGACATTGATACGAGGGAAGAGGATGCTTTGGCTGCTGCTTTGCCAGTACCCTGAGCCTGGGTGAGAGAGGATGAGGAAGCTGAGGAGGGCTTGGTCATCCACTCTACCAAGTCTTCAGCATGATGCGGCTCAACACGTCCAGCTGCTGAAAATAAGGACAACCTTGTCCCATGGCCATGTGCTGATGACAATGCACCGCGTCCATGACCAGCACTGTTGCCCCCAGACACAGAGCCTGCTTGCCCTCTTTTATTGGCTCGTGACTGTCTGCCTCTCTTTGTTGGCCTTCCAGACATAGTAATGGCCTGCAGGGAGATGGGAAAACCAGCAATTGGGTAGTGTATATTGTGCTGGAGGCACACAACACCCACTAACTCCAGCAGATGCCTGTATTAGAGAACAGCAATGATGGGTATATGCAGGTGTATACTGTGCCACTAACTCCTGCAGATGCCTGTATTATAGAACAGCAATGACGGGTATATACAGGTGTACACTGTGCCACTAACTCCTGCAGATGCCTGTATTAGAGAACAGCAATGACGGCTATATACAGGTGTATACTGTGCCACTAACTCCTGCAGATGCCTGCATTATAGAACAGCAATGACGGTTATATACAGGTGTATACTGTGCCACTAACTCCTGCAGATGCCTGTATTAGAGAACAGCAATGACGGGTATATACAGGTGTACACTGTGCCACTAACTCCTGCAGATGCCTGTATTAGAGAACAGCAACGACGGCTATATACAGGTGTATACTGTGCCACTAACTCCTGCAGATGCCTGTATTAGAGAACAGCAATGACAGGTATATACTGTGCCACTAACTCCTGCAGATGCCTGTATTAGAGAACAGCAATGACAGCTATATACAGGTGTATACTGTGCTGGGGGCACACAACACCCACTAACTCCTGCAGATGCCTGAGAAAAGAATAGAACACACTGTCCCTGCCTATGTATCTCTTTCCCTGCCTGCCTAAGAGAACAGCAATAAAGTGTAGATCCAGGTGTATACTGTGCTGGAGGCACACAACACCCACTAACTCCGGCAGATGCCTGAGAAACAAATAGAACATAGAACACACTGTCCCTGCCTATGTATCTCTTTCCCTGCACGCTGGAACACACTGCACGAGGCCGCCGCGCTGGCGGCCTTTTATAGTGTGGGGCGTGTACTAAACCCCCCTGAGCTATGATTTACCACAGGCATCCTGCCTGTGGCCAATTATGGCTCTCCTCGCTGCCGGCGCTGTGATTGGCCAAGCATGCGGGGTCACAGTGCATGCTTGGCCAATCACAGCGCCGGAAATGCAGTGCGATGGCGCAGTGCATTGTGGGCCGTTCGTGTCACACGAATTTGGCGCGAACGGCCAATAATGTTCGCAATTCGACGAACAGGCGATGTTCGAGTCGAACATCGAGCTCATCCCTAGTGATAACTACCGATGCCAGTGCATTGGGTTGGGGGGCCCATCTGGAGGAAAACTTAGCCATGGGGTCCTGGTCGCCTGTAGAGGCTCATCGATCCTCAAACCAGAGGGAACTTCTGCCGATCCTCAGGGCTATAGAGACCTTTCAGTCCCAGATAGTTGGCCAGCACCTTCAGGTGCGAACCGGCAATGCAGCAGCTGTCGCTTACGTAAACAGACAGGGGGGCACAAGGAGCCCAGCTCTGCAGGCCATAGCGAACAAAATCCTGTGTTGGGCCGAGGTGAACCTGTCCTCTCTGTCAGCAGTTCACCTAAAAGGCTCGCAGAATTCTCTGGCGGACTTCCTCAGTTGTCAGCACATAGGACAAGACGAATGGTCCCTCAACAGGGAGGTATTCATGGAGATTGTGCAGCATTGGGGACAGCCAGAGGTGGACCTCTTCGCCTCGGAGGCCAACAAGAAAGTGCCTCAGTTCTTTTCTATCCACCCGTTGGACCAGGCCACAGGAATAGACGCCTTCGCCAATCCTTGGCAGTTCAACCTGTGTTATGCCTTCCCTCCAGTGAGGCTGATAGCCGCGGTTCTTCAAAGATTCCTGTCAGAATCTACGGACCTAATCATAATTACTCCATTCTGGCCAAAGAGGCCGTGGGTTGCCAACTTGAAGAGACTGGCCATTTGTCCCCTATTGACTCGTCCAGTCAGGGAAGATTTGATCTCCCAAGGTCCTGTTCTCCACCCACAGATAAAGAACCTAAAATTAACAGCCTGGTATCTGAGGAACAACTGCTAAAAGCTCAGGTTTTTTTTGACAGAGTGATTAAAACTCTGCTCAAGTGCCGTAAGCTGGTAACCAGGGCAATTTATGCCAAGGTATGGAAGAGATTTCTTTCCTGGAGAGCAGGGTCTGGATCATCCTGGGATTCCAGCAGTATTGGATTTCCTCCAGGCAGGTGTAGAACTGGGCCTGTCTATCAATACCCTAAAGGTTCAGACCGCAGCCTTAAGTATTTACCTCCAGACTTCACTACAGCAAAATCAATTCTTTAGACCGGTGAAGGTTACAACCTGCCCCACTTGGGCTCTGTCTTTTGGTTCTCAGGGCTCTTACGGGTAGTCCTTTTGAGCCCCTGGAGAAATCATTACTAAAATGGATTGTACACCAAACTGTTTTTTTGATAGCGATCACATCAGCCAGACGGGTGGGTGATCTACAGGCTCTGTCCATACGGGAGCCTTTTTTGTTAATTTTGGAGGACAGGATCATACTTAAGACAGATCCTAGTTTCCTCCCCAAAGTGGCATCTATGTTTCATAGGACGCAGGACATTGTCCTACCTACGTTTCGCCCCACCTCAGAGGAAGATGAGGAGGAATCTTTACGTTTGTTAGACGTCAAAAGATGTCTTTTAATTTATTTATAAGTCACTACTGCCGCGTACACACGATCATTATTCACGGCGGTTAAAAAACCGCCGTGAATAATGTCATTAAAAACGAGGGAACAGCTTGTTCCCCACACACGGTCGTTTTTCACGTCGTTTTTTCTCTTGTCAAGAAAAACGACCGTCTGTGGGCTCCGCGGCAGTGTTTCCCTATGGGAAACACTGCCGCGGAAAACATGTCGAAAAAAAAAACGACGAGAAAAATTAGAACATGTTCTAATTTTTCTCGTCGTTTTTAATGCCGTTTTTCTCGTCGAAAAAAACGACAGAAAGCCCACAGACTATCGTTTTTCTCGTCGAATGGGAAAAATGTCATTTTTCTCGACGAGAAAAACGGCCGTGTGTACGCGGCATAAGAGTTTCAGAATCTCAGATTCACTTTTTGTTAATTTTGCGGGGGTCCGCAAAGGTAATAGAGCATCTAAATCGACCATTGCCAGATGGATAAGGATGGCGATTTTAGAAACTTATCAGTTAGAAGGTAGACAAGCACCATTGGTTAAGGCACATTCTACCAGGGCAGTCTCAGCATCTTGGGCAGAGAGGGCCGGAGGCTCCCCGGAGGACATCTGCAAGGCAGCAACATGGTCATCATATTCGACTTTTGCAAGACATTACCGTCTGGATTTGTTGTCTGACAAGGAGCAGACATTTGGACGAAAGGTCCTCCAGGCAGTGGTCCCGCCCTGACAAAGTAAGTTCCTTGCTTATCTCAGAGGCTGTCCTGGAAGACGAAAGGAGAAAACCGGAGTTAGACTTACCGGTAACTCTTTTTCTAGGAGTCTTCCAGGACAGCCTGGTTTTCCCACCCGGTGTTTGCTATTAACTATGTGTTAGTGTGTTATGTCTTTCAGAGCCTTCCGGTAGTTCTTTGGTAAACTGAAGAGGGAGGCCTGAAGGACCACTTTTAAAGATGATGGGTGTGTGTATTTCCTGTCCCGGAGGGAGGAGCCCTATGTCTCAGAGGCTGTCCTGGAAGACTCCTAGAAAAAGAGTTACCAGTAAGTCTAAAGCCCTGTACACGCGATCGGTTTGACTGATGAAAACCGTCCGATGGATGGTTTTCATCAGACCAACCGATCGTGTATGGGACCCATCTGGTCTTTTTTCCATCGGTTTTAAAAAATAGAACATGTTTTAAATTTTTCCGATGGATAAAAAACTGATCGAAAACTCCGATCGTCTATGGGCAAGTCCATCGGATCAAAAACCCACGCATGCTCAGAATCAAGTCGACGCATGCTCAGAAGCATTAAACTTAATTTTTCTCGGCTCATCGGAGTGTTTTACGTCACCGCGTTTGGAACGGTCGGTTTTTTGACTGATGGTGTGTGGGCAAGACTGATGAAAAACAGTTTCATCGGATTTCCGATGGACAAATCCATCGGACGAAAATCCATAGGTTATCCGATCGTGTGTACAGGACTTAACTCTGTTTGTTTTTTTTTTTTCAAATATTTTATTGTTTTTCAAGAAATACAAAACAAAGACAGGTACAGCTCAGTGGCATCCACAACCGAAAACATACATGAGAAATTATTTCGATAACAACAGGTCGGATGTCTTAACTGAACAAATATCGGTCAGTAATATCAATGTGAACTGTGATGTCTTTATCTATAATGTTGTGTAACTCAGAACGCTGGTATCGCAAATCCGAATGTGGGTAAGGCCATTATCTTCCCACGATTGTAGGTTCTAATGAACTGCCTAAGCCCCGGTCTATAATAGATCGGGGAAAGCGAGAAAAGAAAAAACAAGGCCCCTTTCACGCGGGTGGACCGTTCATCTCTACCTGTCAGTTTTTTTAGGCGGACCTGAACGGGCGCTCCATGCAGGTCTATGGAGCGACGGATGTCAGCGGTGACATGTCCGCTGACATCCGATCTGCTGAATCCAGACGGATGGAAACCCTATTTTCCATCCATCATTGGATCGGATGAAAACGGACAGGCGGTCCGTTTTCATCCGATTCCCCCATAGAGGAGAGCGTAGCTCTGACAGGTCCATCACTGCACGGTGAGCAGAAACTGACCTGTTATCCGCTGGCTCAGGGGAGATCAGCGGAGCTGAATGTACCAAGTTGAACGATCCATCAACTTGGGTACAACCAGCTTGCTGGATTCACTTGTGGCTGCTAAACCCGTTAGCGATAATCACTCTTCTCTCGGCGGTGATGGCTTCTCCCGCCCCCCGCTGGGAGCAGACAATGGCTTGGTGGATGGGATTCCCCTGAAAGCACTGCCTGTGTTGATGGGGGAATCATGCAAATTTCTTTCCTGCAACCCTTGATTGGCCTGCTTTAGTGAGGTTTATTACACCCAACATTTTTTTTTGTGTCATCTGTGTCCCACGGTGGATATTTTACTACATGAATACCTTTTAAATGGAAGAAATTCCTGCTTGTCTCATGTGGTACACAGATTAGTCCTGTCAATTTAAAGGGATTGTAAAGTCTCAAAGTTTTTCACCTTTTTCTTACCAGAGCCCGTTCGTTCCAGGGCTGTGCACAAGCCCATTGGCTCTCATCTCATTGGACAGATTGATAGCAGCAGGAGCCATTGGCTCCTGCTGCTGTCAATCAACTCCAGTGACCCGGGGACAGGGCCGAGTGTCAGTGTCATTGTACATAGCAGCAGGACTCAGGAGAGTAGGGGCACCCAATAAAGGAGAGGAGCCAGAAGCGCCAGCGGGACACCCCAGAAGAGGAGGATCGGGGCTGCTTTGTGCAAAAACGTTGCACAGAGCAGGTAAGTATAACATGTTTGTAAAGGTTCGGATTTTTTAAAATTAAACAAACACTTTAAGAAGGTGCTCCTAGCAACAACTCCTAATGTGTATAAAATACACCTGTCTACAGAATCCCCCTCCTCAAGAAGGCACATGTACAGGCCCGTCTAAAGTTTGCCAATAAACATCTAAATGATTCAGAGAAAGTGCTGTGGTCAGGTGAGATCAAAACTGAGCTCTTTGGCATTAAAGTGGATGTAAACCCACTGTCAGGTATTTTAAATAATTGAAATAAGTTCAATCTATAAGGCTATACATGCCTCCTGCATGTATCCTTATATGTAAAAACTCACCCCCTCAGCAGCCAGGACCACCGCAATATCGCAGAATTTGTGGGTGTTTTTTTCTTCGGCACTCAGTGGGTGGAGTCGTGATGTCAGAGGACTCCTCCGCCCACTACTACACTGCCCTGGCCAGCCAGCGTTTTGAGGACGAGCCTCGCACCTGGTGACACTGCCGTGCATGTGCAGGAGTGACAGAGCGCGTTCTGTGAAGAAGCAGAGCGCGCTCATGGCCCTCTGTCAATTCTGCACAGTGCACACATGTGAATGTCCAGTGACAGTCGGGGATGATCGGTGCGGGGGACAGCTGTGAACACCATCCCCCATGCATGGTTTTTCATCAACCGCTTCTCCTCTCCCTCCCGCGGCTTTCACCTGAAAAGCCGTGCATGGGGGATGGTGTACACCGCTGTCCCTGCTGCACCGATCATCCCCGACTGTCCTCCGTTTTTTCATCCTCCAGCGCTCCCCTTCTTCTTCTCTGGCTACCTCCTCATCCGCCCGCTGTGTCTCCCCCCTCGTCCCCCGCAGCCGCCGGCTTCCTTCTCCTCTCCCGCAGGCTGCGAGGGGGAGGGGGGAATCTGTCAGGATGGAGAGCGGAGAAAGGAGCCAATTACCGGCCGGTTTCTTTTCTGAATGGGACAAAGAGCGTTCGTTACCGATCGCTCTGTGTCCTGTGATAACTGAGCAGAGTAACCTGTGTGTTACTCTGCTTCAGTTTATGAATCACCAAAGCCCCCAACAGGGCTGATAAAAAAAAACAAAGGAGGGGAGGGGGATGTGAATTGTGAACTTTTTACACAGGATGTGCCTGTACAGGCTAGTGCACAAGATATGTAAATAACCTGTCACTCACAGCAAGGGTGAAGATTTGACAAAAGTTTTCTCCTGTTTGTCAAGATTTATCTCACTGAACAATAAAAGAGGATGGCTCAGAGCTGGATTAACTCTGTGTGGCAAGACTGGGCACGGATGATAGGAAATCTTATACCCTACATTGTGACATAAAAAAGAAAAAAAATTGGGGGTTTACATCCACTTTAACTTGACTCGCTGTGTTTGGAGGAAGACAAAAATCTGACATTGACCCTAAGAACACCATCCCTACAGTCAAACACGGAGGAAGAAACATGCTTTGGGACTGTTGTTTCTCTGATAAAGGTACAGACTGACTTTGCTGCATTGAGGGGCCAATAGATGTAATAATGTAAAATGTTGGATGAAAACCTTCTTCCCTCAGCCAGAACGCTGAAGATGTGTCATGGAAGGGTCTTCCAGCATGACAATGACCCAAAACATACCGCCAAGGCAACCAAGGAGTGGCTCAAGAAGCACATTAAAGTTATGGAGTGGCCTAGCCATTCTTCAGACCTTAATCCTATAGAAGATTTATGGAGCGAGTTGAAACTTTGAGTTAAAAGCGACAGCCAAGAAACCTTGAGGAGAAGATCTGTAAAGAAGAGTGGACTGAAATCCCTCCTGAGATGTGTGCAAACCTGGTCACCAAGTAAAAAAAACGTCTTACCTCTGTGCTTGCCAACAAGGGTTTCTCGACCAAGTACTAAGTCATGTTTTGCTTGGGGATCAAATACTTATTTTACTCACTGAACTGAACTTTACTCACTGAACTAATTTTTTAACATTTGTATCATGTGTTTTTTCTGGATTTTTGATTGATATTCTGTTTCTATCATTTAAAATACACCTATGATAAAAATTATAGACACTTAATTTCTATGTAAGTGATCAAACTTACAAAATCTGCAAGGGATCAAATAACTATTTTCCCAACTGTATCTAGATAAATACCTGATTGATCCGGCAGTTTTTAATATCCTCCCTTTTCGTAAAGCGGAGTTCCACACAAAAATGGAACTTCCGCTTTAAGTGAAGGTGACCCCCTGACATGCCACATTTGGCATGCAATTTTTTTTTCGGGGGGGAGTGGATACCCTCTTTTTAGAGGCATCCAGCTCCCACTTCCGCCCAGTGCTCTGTGGCACCGGAAGGAAGTTCACCTCTCCCCCTCCGTGCAATCTTCTGGGACACGTCACGGGTCCCAGAAGATTGCCTGGCCAATCGCAGCGTGGCTCACGCATGCGCAGTGTGTGCCCTGCTGTGAAGCCACAGCCGGGCACCCACAGTCAGAATGCCGGCGCCTCGGAGAGGAGCGGGGTTTCGCACGCCCACATTGCTGGACCGTGGGGCAGGTGAGTGTCCGATTAATAAAAGTCAGCAGCTACACTTTTTATAGCTGCTGACTAGTGTTGAGCGGACCCGAACTGTAAAGTTCGGGTCCGTACCGAATTTTGGCTTTTTCCCGACCCCGGACCCGGACCCGGATTTTGCGCTAAAGTCCGGGTTCGGGTCCGGATTCGGGAATTTAATGGCGCAGTTAGAAATGCTTCAGGGGCCAGCCAATCACCATTTGATTAGCTGGTGTGCCCTTAGAAGCCATCATAGCCATGCCTACTAATGGCATGGCTGTGATTGGTCAGTGCAACATGTGACCCAGCATGTGACCAGCTTCTATATAAGCAAGAGGCACACAGCACAGATCGTCACTCTGCTTTTAGACAGTGTAGGGAAAGGATCCTGGCTGCTGTTGCTGTGAGGGAGAGAATTATATGATAGGAGTTAGTCCTGATTCTGCAATCTACTGATAGAAAAGATAGAGAGACAGTGTAGTGTAGTGTAGTGTAGGGGCAGGATCCTGTTTGTGCTTTCAGGGAGAGAGATTTAGATAGGAGTCCAGATTGAGAGATATAATAGCTCAGCGATCTGCATAGGTTTATCTGTTTGTGTTGCAAGCTCAGTGCACCAGCACTGCATTACGTTGAGTGATACACCTATTCCATTTAGTGGCTGTATTGTGCTCTTGCTAAAAGACCCATTTCGGGCAGAAAAAAAAAAAAAAAAAGTACTATGCTATACTAAAAAAAAAAAAAACTTTTTTTTGAATAGCATTCTCTGCAGCTGTGCGATTCAGCGGTTATATACTGTGGGTGTGTTGTGCTCTTCCAAAAAACGCCATTTAGGGCCACAGAAAATATTTTGCAGTGTGAAATACACATCTGGAGGTGTGTGAAAAAACAACATTATTTTTAAAAAACATTCTCTGGCCTCTGCAGCTGTGCGATTCAGCGGTTATATACTGTTGGGGTTGTTGTGCTCTTGCAAAAAACGCCATTTAGGGCCACAGAAAATATTTTGCAGTGTGAAATACACATCTGGAGGTGTGTGAAAAAACAACATTATTTTTAAAAAGCATTCTCTGGCCTCTGCAGCTGTGCGATTCAGTGGTTAAATACTGTGGTTGTGTTGTGCTCTTCCAAAAAACGCCATTTAGGGCCACAGAAAATATTTTGCAGTGTGAAATACACATCTGGAGGTGTGTGAAATAAACAATTTCTATATATTGTACAGTGCTATACTAAAAAAAACAACATTTTTTTTGAATAGCATTCTCTGCACTTCTATAGCTGTGCGATTCAGTGGTTAAATACTGTGGTTGTGTTGTGCTCTTCCAAAAAACGCCATTTAGGGCCACAGAAAATATTTTGCAGTGTGAAATACACATCTGGAGGTGTGTAAAATAAACAATTTCTATATATTGTACAGTGCTATACTAAAAAAACAACATATTTTTTTTGAATAGCATTCTCTGCACTTCTATAGCTGTGCGATTCAGTGGTTAAATACTGTGGTTGTGTTGTGCTCTTCCAAAAAACGCCATTTAGGGCCACAGAAAATATTTTGCAGTGTGAAATACACATCTTGGAGGTGTGTAAAATATACAATTTCTATATATTCTTCTTGTACAGTGCTATACTAAAAAAAACAACCTTTTTTTTTGAATAGCATTTTCTGTAGCTGTGCGATTCAGCGGTTACGTGCTGTAGGTGTGTTGTGGTCTGGCAAAAAACGCCATTTAGGGCCACAGAAAATATTTTGCAGTGTGAAATACACATGTGGAGGTGTGTAAAATAAAAAAATTCTATATATTGTACAGTGCTATACTAAAAAAAACAACCTTTTTTTTTTGAATAGCATTTTCTGCAGTTCTGTAGCTGTGCGTTTCAGCGGTTAAATACTGTGGGTGTGTTGTGGTCTTCCAAAAAACGCCATTTAGGGCAAGATCCTAAATTTGGAAAATATGAGGGGAAGGTCAAAGGGACGTGTTGGCCCCGGTCGTGGTGCTGCTGGTGGAGCTCCTGTTGCAGGGAGAGGACGTGGTGGATCTGTGCCAGCTACACGCACAAGTGAAACACCTTCCTCAGGTGCGAGTAGGCGACCGAGCCTGCGGCGGTATTTTGTCGCGCCTAATGAGGCTGTACCAATGTTTAGGCCAGGACAAGTACAGGCGATAGTAGATTGGGTTGCTGACAGTGCCTCGGGTTCCTTCACATTGTCTCCCACCCACTCTTCTGATGAAAGATCAGAGTTGGCACCTGAAGCCCATGTCCATCAGTCTTTCACCTCACCCCCTTGCAAATCAGCCAAGCAGTCTGAGCCCCAAATCATGCAGCAGTCTCTTCTGCTTTTCGATGACTCTGTTAGCAGGGTTTCCCAGGGCCATCCACCTAGCCCTGCCCCAGAAGTGGAAGAGATTGAGTGCACCGATGCCCAACCACTTATGTTTCATGATGGGTACATGGGAGGACCATCGCAGCACGTCTCGGATGATGACGAAACACAGGTGCCAACTGCTGCTGCTTTCGCAATTGTGCAGACAGACATGGAGGGCAGGGGTGAAGACTGGGTGGAAGATGATGTGGAGGACGATGAGGTCCTCGACCCCACATGGAATCAACGTTATGCAGGTGACCAGTGTAGTTCGGAGGAAGAGGCGGTGGTCGCACAGAGCCACCAGCACAGCAGAAGAGGGAGCAGGGTGCAAAAATGGAGCATTCGTCCCCTAGACAGTACATCTGCTACTGCCCAACGCAGCAAGGGACCGAGCACACCAAAGCCAGGTCCAAGGTCTTCCCTAGCGTGGCAGTTCTTCACACAGTGTGTTGATGACAAGACACGAGTGGTTTGCACGCTGTGCAATCAGAGCCTGAAGCGAGGCATAAACGTTCTCAACCTGAGCACAAGCTGCATGACCAGGCATCTAAGTGCAAAGCACGAGCTGCAGTGGAGTAGACACCTCAAAAACCAAGAAAGGTCTCTGGCTCCTCCTGCTTCCTCTTCTGCTGCAGTCTCGGCCTCTTCATCCACCTCTGTAGTGACAGTGGCACCTGTCACCCCGCAAACAGAGGATCTGCCAGCAACACTACCACCTGGGTCACCGACCATCTCCACAATGTCCCATGGAAGCGTTCAGCTCTCTATCTCCCAAACATTGGAGCGGAAGAGGAAGTACCCCCCTAGCCACCCGCGATCCCTGGCCCTGAATGCCAGCATTTCAAAATTCCTGGCCTTTGAAATGCTGTCATTCCGTCTGGTGGAGACGCAGAGTTTTAAAAGCCTGATGGCATTGGCTGTCCCGCAGTACGTCGTGCCCAGCCGCCACTACTTTTCCAGGCGAGCCATCCCTTCCCTGCACAACCAGGTGGGGGACAAAATCAGGTGGGCACTGCGCAACGCCATCTGTGGCAAGGTCCACCTAACTACGGATGCGTGGACCAGTAAGCACGGTCAGGGACGTTATATCTCCCTAACAGCACACTGGGTAAATGCAGTGGCGGCTGGGCCTGAGGCAGATAGCGGTTTGGCGCATGTCCTTCCACCACCGAGGATTGCAGGGCGCTTCAGTTTGCCTCCTGTTGCTAACTCCTCCTTCTCCGCTTCCTCATCCTCTACCGCCTCCTCATCCATTCAGCGTAACACCTTCACCACCAACTTCAGCACAGCCAGGGGTAAACGACAGCAGGCAGTTTTAAAACTTTCCTGTTTGGGGGAAAATCCCCACACCGCGCAGGAGTTGTGGAGGGACATGGAACAACAGACCGATGAGTGGTTGCTGTCAGTGAGCCTCAAGCCCGGCCTGGTGGTGTGCGATAATGGGCGAAATCTCGTAGCAGCTCTGGGTCTAGCCGGTTTGACGCACATCCCTTGCCTGGCGCATGTGCTGAACTTGGTGGTCCAGAGGTTCCTTAAAAATTACCCCAATATGCCAGAGCTGCTGCAGAAAGTGCGGGCTGTCTGTGCGCACTTTCGGCGTTCTCACCCTGCTGCTGCTCGCCTGTCAGCGCTGCAGCGTAACTTCGGCCTTCCCGCTCACCGCCTCATATGTGACGTGCCCACAAGGTGGAACTCCACCTTGCACATGCTGGCCAGACTGTGCGAGCAGCAGCAGGCAATAGTGGAGTTTCAGCTGCAGCAATCACGCGTGAGTCGCTCTGCGGAACAGCACCACTTCACCACCAATAACTGGGCCTCCATGCGAGACCTGTGTGCCTTGTTGCGCTGTTTCGAGTACTCCACCAACATGGCCAGTGCCAATGACGCCGTTCTCAGCGTTACTATCCCAGTTCTATGCCTCCTTGAAAAAACGCTTCGTGCGATGATGGAAGAGGATGTGGCACAGGAGGAGGAGGAGGAAGCGGGATCATTTCAAAGGCTTTCAGGGCAGTCTTTCACAAGTGGCTACGAGGGTGGGTTCCTGCACCAACAAACGCCAGGTACACAATTGTCCGGCAGAAAGGGCACAGTTCTGGAGGATGACGAGGTGGAGGAGGAGATGGAGGAGGAGGAGGAGGAGGAGCCATGTTCACAGCAGGGTGGCACTCAGACCAGCTCGTGGCCATTACTGGTGCGTGGCTGGGGGGATACAGAGGACACAGACGATACACCTCCCACAGAGGACAGCTTTTCTTTGCCTCTGGGCAGCCTGGCACACATGAGCGATTACATGCTGCAGTGTTTCCGCAACGACAGCCGAGTTGCCCACATTTTAACTGGTGCTGATTACTGGGTGGCCACCCTGCTGGATCCCCGTTACAAGGACAACGTACCGTCCTTAATTCCCTCACTGGAGCGGGATCGTAAGATGCGCGAGTACAAGCGCACGCTGGTAGACGCGCTGCTGGTGGCATTCCCACCTGACAGCGGGCGTACGGTGGAAGCACAAGGCGAAGGCAGAGGAGGAGGAAGAGGTCGCCAACGCAGCCGGGGCACCGGCAGCACCTCAGAAGGCAGGGTTAGCATGGCCGAAATGTGGAAAAGCTTTGTCAGCACGCCACAACAACCAGCACCACCAGCTGAGATGGAACGTCTTAGCAGGAGGCAGCATTTCACCAACATGGTTGAGCAGTATGTGTCCACAGGCCTACACGTACTGGATGACGGGTCTGCCCCCTTTAACTTCTGGGTCTCCAAATTGGGCACATGGCCTGAGCTTGCCGTTTATGCCTTGGAGGTGCTGGCCTGCCCTGCAGCCAGTGTATTATCTGAACGTGTATTTAGCACGGCAGGGGGCGTTATCACAGACAAGCGCAGCCGCCTGTCCAGAGCCAATGTGGACAAGCTCACGGTCATTAAAATGAACCAGGCATGGATCCCACAGGACTTGTCCGTACCTTGTGCAGAATAGACATGTATACCGGTGTTGTGACAAAAACTGTCCGGCCATCGGATTGTGCCCGGCCCGTACTGCGCAGGCGAATCGCTTGCGCAGTACAGAGGACAAGGAGATTCACAAAATCTCCGAAGATGAACGGCGCCTGCGCTGTGAGTGCAGGTTCAAGCCCCACCATCCAAGAGGACATACGGTAGCACATAGTAACAGGGCCCCTCACGGGCTCGCTTCGATCGCGGCCTTGCTTGGCTCGGCTTGAACCACGGATGGTGTGGCCTTCACCTGAACTCAACACGCAGGCGCCGTTAGTCTTGGGAGATTTTTGAAATCCCCTTGTCCTACATACTCAGCAAGCGCAGTACAGGGCGGACACTATTCGACAGGGGACAGAATTCGACACATCACCGGCCTTACCCAGCCATTGCTGTATTTTTGAACCAGTGTTGGCTACCTCGTCCTCCTCCACCGCCGCTTCCACCTACACAGCCACATCCACCGCCACCTCAACCTCCTACTCCATATGGACCTCGTCCTGCTAGGCCAAGATTAAAAATTTTATTTTATTTTTTTGTAGCGCACAGATCCTTTCCCCCTTACCTGCCTTTATGTTGTTGGCTCTTCGCAGGAGGGAGAAAGGCACACCGCACTACCAGCCCGTATCCTCCTATATAAAGAGGTTGAGCGGTGTACTTGACGGGCCGTGTCCACAGCCGGAGTCAAAACTCCTCCAGAGGATGATTCTCACCTCTACTGTAGGTAGAGGCAAGTCCTTTAATTGCCAGTAAAGTCAATGTCCACACCAGCTGAAACTCCAACTCTTATTCTCTCATGGCAAAATAAACTGTACTCAGATAGAAAAGGTTAGAGCAAAGAAACAGGACAGCTTAAGGTGTGGAGGAGGTCCAGGCACAAACGTAGCACATTCACTTCACTGCTTAGGTTTCTCAAACAGTTTTTGGCGCACGGTCTCTGCCACAGACATTGAGGTTGGTCTCTGCCACAGACCGGGTGTACAAGGCCCCTGCCACGGGCCTGGAGAACTTTGGTCTCAGCCACAGACCAGGGTGTATAAGGCCCCTGCCACGGGCCGGTTGAATAAGGCCTCTGATACAGTCAAGGTGACCTTGAGCTTCTCCTTCTACGAACCTAGCCCATATCAAGGGGAAGACATCTCTCCAGGGAGTCAACAGACCATTCCTTCACCGTGACTCCCGCATCGGTCCATCAGAATGATCCTCCCTTCCCTGGAACAGGGTCCCCTACACGAGGCGGCTCTGGACTCCAGGCTTTACTCCCGCCCCTAGGCCTCCATACCCAGGGCAGCAAGAACTCCAGGATAGTACCTCACCCCGGGCTAAAGGTGCCCGAGATGGAACAGGAACACATGCACCCAGGCCGAAGGCACCTGGGCGCGGACCCCACTGGACATCAGCCCCCAGGCCAAAGGTCTGCCCCTTTTATATGCTCTCCCGGCATGCACAGCAGGTTCCCCGCCCCGCTGTACTACTGCCAAGAGGGGACACAAAAGGCGCCACCTGTAGGCCGCAGGGAACTGCACACCAATACTGTCCCCCGAGGACAAAATGGTCCATGAATCCTACAGAATTAGGGTATTTGAGCCTATTTACCACTCAAACACTTTCCTTAAATTTAGCACCCCGCTACATTTTTATTTCAAAGTATTTTATTTTCCCACTAGCTTATCCATTAAATTAAATAATTTATTCCAGAAAGGGCGTATTCTGGGGCATTCCCACCATATGTGTCGCATCGTGCCGTTGAGTTTCTGAGGTTCTTATTGACTTCCTGTACCTCTTCTGCTGAAAATCGGGCCTCCAGCATATTTTTTTATTTTTTAATTTTTTTTATGTTCTTTTAAGTTATTTCCTATCCACATTTGTTTGCAGAGCACTTGCCATGTTCTTAACAACATTTTGCTGCCATTTGCAGCCCTCT
The DNA here is from genome assembly GCA_029206835.1 of Rana muscosa. Lineage (NCBI taxonomy): Eukaryota > Metazoa > Chordata > Amphibia > Anura > Ranidae > Rana > Rana muscosa. The sequence goes on along the minus strand of JARGYO010005626.1, from coordinate 64,245,442 downwards.
AGCCCTTTCCATTACTTTTTTAGAGCCTTTTTAGTCGTCAGAAGTCCGGGTCCCCATTGACTTCAATGGGGTCCGGGTCCGGGTTAAAGTTCGGTCCCGAATCCGAACTTTTTTCTGAAGTTCGGCCGGACCCGAATATCCAGCTACCCGCTCAACTCTACTGCTGACTTTTATATGGGTGGAACTCTGCTTTAATGTCAACGCAATAGCAGCCAATTCTGTGGCTGCTGCATTGCCACTTCACAATGTCTTTTCAGCGCCTTCACTTTCCTCTGTTTTAGCTGCCCCACGTGACGTTTTATGTCAGCTGGTGGGCAGCTCCTAAGTTAGTACTGCGGGACAGCAGTAGTAGTAGTTTTTATTGATAGAGGATTTCTCTCCCTGGTTTACCGGTCTCATCATTTACACACACACACACAGCCTATGCTGTGTGTGAAACATGAGACCAGTAAACCAGGGAGAGAAATCCTCTACAAAAACATTGCATCACTTTGTGCTCACACAGCCTGACTGCTATTGTATTAACGTGTACTGCAGTGACATTGCAGTTTGCTTCTGAGGTCTCCAGGTAGCTCTGCCCACTAATTGCACAGATATGGTTTGTAGCTAGTGAAACAAAGTCACATGACTGCAGTGTACAAGGCGTTTATATATATATATATATATATATATATATATATATATATATATATATATATATATATATATATATATATATATACATATATATATATATATATATATTAGGGCTGTTACTGATTAAAATTTTCGTGTTCGATTAATCGTTTTTTTTTTTTTTTAATCGACTAATTTTGATTAATTATAGCGCACATACAGATCCAACTACTTTTAGCTGATCTCCTTGCAGGCTGATTCCCAGTGCAGCTACCAACCACTGGAAAAATGGATAGCAGGATACAAAAAACACAAAGGCAGCGCTCGATGGGAATAGCATTAAAACTTTTATAGTCTTCAAGTAGGTAACAAAATAAATATTGCACTGGAGATAAAATCGATGTAGCTACATAAACTGTAAAAATGGTGCGAGTAATACCAAACGGTAGCAAAAGCAGTCATAAAAACCTGTAGCTAAGTATGATACTGGTATAAAAATGTGTACAACGATACCACTGTAAGTAGTTGGATCTATGTGCGTTATAATTAATCGAAATTAGTCGATTAATCGATTTAAAAAAAAAACGATTAATCGAACACGAAAATTTTAATCAGTAACAGCCCTAATATATATATATATATATATATATATATATATATATATATATATATTCAGTATCTCACAAAAGTTACATTTTTGTAAATATTTTATTATATCTTTTCATGTGACAACACTGAAGAAATTACATTTTGCTGAAATGTAAAGTAGTGAGTGTACAGCTTGTATAACAGTGTAAATTTGCTGTCCCATCAAAATAACTCAACACAGCCATTAATGTCTAAACTGCTGGCAACAAAAGTGAGTACACCCCTAAGTAAAAATGTCCAAATTGGGCCCAATTAGCTATTTTCCCTCCCCGGTGTCATGTGTCTCGTTAGTGTTACAAGGTCTCAGGTGTGAATGGGGACCCGGTGTGTTAAATTTGGTGTTATTGCTCTCACTCTCTCATACTGGTCACTGGAAATTCAACACAGCACCTCATGGCAAAGAACTCTCTGAGGCTCTAAAAAAAAATAATTGTTGCTCTACACAACGATGGCCAGGCTATAAGAAGATTTCCAAGACCCCGAAACTGAGCTGCAGCACGGTGGCCAAGACCATACAGCAGTTTAACAGGACAGGTTCCACTCAGAACAGGCCTCGCCATGGTTGACCAAAGGAGTTAAGTACACGTGCTCAGAGTCAAATCCAGAGGTTGTCTTTGGGAAATAGAAGTATGAGTGCTGCCAGCATTGCTGCAGAGGTTGAAGGGGTGGGGGTTCAGCCTGTCAGTGCTCAGACCATATGCCACATACTACATCATATTGGTCTGCATAGCTATTGTCCCAGAAGTAAGCCTCTTCTAAAGATGATGCACAAGAAAGCCTGCAAGCAGTTTGCTGAAGACAAGCAGACTAAGGACATGGTTTACTGGAACCATGTCCTGTGGTCTGATGAGACCAAGATAAACTTATTTGGTTCAGATGGTGTCAAGCGTGTGTGGCGGCAACCAGGTGAGGAGTACAAAGACAAGTGTGTCTTGCCTACAGTCAAGCATGTTGGTGAGAGTGACATGGTCTGGGGCTGCATGAGTGCTGCCGGGACTGGGGAGCTACAGTTCATTAAGGGAACCATGAATGCCAACATTTACTGTGACATGCTGAAGCCGAGAAGGATCCCCTTCCTTCTGAGACTGGGCCGCAGGGCAGTATTCCAAAATCATAACGACCCCAAACACACCTCCAAGATGACCACTGCCTTGCTAAAGAAGCGGAGGGTAAAGGGGATGGACTGGCCAAGCATGTCTCCATGATTAAAACCCTAGCATTGGGGTGTACTCACTTTTGTTGCCAGCGGTTTAGACATTAATGGCTGTGTGTTTGAGTTATTTTGAGGGGACAGCAAATTTACACTGTTATACAAGCTGTACACGCACTACTTTTACATTGTAGCAAAGTGTAATTTCTTCAGTGTTGTCACATGAAAAGATAAAAATATTTACAAAAATGTGAGGGGTGTACTCACTTTTGTGAGATAGAGATATATATATATATATATATATATATATATATATATATATATACAGTATATCTCTATCTCTCTCTCTCTATCTCTTTATCTATTTATCTATCTAATATATAGTATGAAAATTGATCAATCATGATGAACTGATCTAGATTCTTATGCCTAGTACACACGACCGTTTTTTCCGTCGGATAATAAACCGACGGTTTTGCTGACAGATTTTCTCTCAGCCTGCCTTGCATACACACGCTCAGACAAAAGTCGGCCCGTCCAAAGCGCGGTGACGTACAACGGCACTATAAAGGGGAAGTTCCATTCCAATGGCGCCACCCATTGGGCTGATTTTGCTAATCCTCGTGTTAGTAAAAGTTTGGTGAGAGACGATTTGCACTTTTCAGCCTCGTGCTTTTCAGTCCGTTACAGCGTGACAAATGTGATATCTCCATTACAAATGCTAGTTTTACCAGAAAGAGCGCTCCCGTCTCATACTTGATTCTGAGCATGTGCAGTTTTTTGCCCGTCGGAAAACCATATAGATGAACGAATTTCCCGCCAGGATTTTTTCCTGATGGGAAAAAAGAGATCCTGCTCTCTTTTTTTTTTTGTCCGGCAGTTTTCCCATCGAAAAAACTGGGATGAAGCATACACACGGCCGGGATTCCCGACGAAAAGCTCTCATAGCAGTTTTCCCGTCGGAAAATCGGTTGTGTGTACGAGGCATCTAGGACCAAAAATGTCAGGACAGTACTGATATGCCCCAAATGACCCCTTTTTGAAATGTAGACAGTCCAAGATATTTAGTAAGAGGCATGGCAAGGTTTTTTTTTTAAGTTGTCATTTTTTGTCATAATTTTTGGGAAAATTAAGAAATGTAATTCTTCTTTTAATTTTTTTTACATACTGTCACCAGTGCAGTACAGTGTCATCAAATAATCGGTGTGGCAGTGATCAGGGACACTGACTGGGGATTAGTATGGAAAAAAAAGAAAACAATTTAATCTTTTTTTTTTTCAAAATGTTATTTTTTTTCTTTTGACCATAGTAATATAATATTACTATCGTAACATTGTACCACTCTAGGGAAGTGGTCAGTATTTTTTATTTTTTTTTACACACTATCTTTGCTTATAGCAATGCAAGCATTTTACTGAATGAAATCGATTCATTCAGTTTGTTTTATTGTGATTGGCCACAGCTGATAATATCGCACAGATGGGCCATGATGGACCCAGTCTGTACCATGTGATCACTGTGAGCAATCACCGGTAGCAACACAATTGTACACAAGAGATGGCGTGAAAGGAAGCCATCCATTGTTTACAACTGTCATGTGACCTTCTGCGATTGGTTACATCGGTCACATGGTACAGGCAGCGGTACAGTGATTAGTCATCAGCTGCGTCTGGTGGACACAGCCTGTAACAGATCGCGCCGCTGTGTGGCCCGATCCAGGAGGACGTCATTTGATGTCCACCTGGGTTAGCGAGAGGCCAGACCCGGTGTCATTCCCCCATAGCTGGACGGGAACTGGTTAGGCAGTGGAGGAAAGGCAGAGTGGTGTCCTCAGGTCTTGGAAGAGCCATTGTGGTCCTGCTGATTCTCCTAGGGTGGTGTACGTGAGGGTAGAGCAAAAATTAAGGTATTGAGTATAGGGGGGAGATTGTTTGAATGCTAGCCAGATTTCATAATTCAGTTGTTTCTTTGTTTTTGTCAGTTCTGCCATCAAACCGATATGATCAATTTTCTTTAACCAGTCAGCAATTAGGGGTTATTTAGCTTTTTTCCAGTAATTAATGATGAGAACTTGTGCAGTATTAAATTGATTGTATGTGCAGATGGAGGAGGCTGTTTAGTGGAAGACACACCCACAGGGCCAATGGCAAAAGCATGTTATAGATTAGGTAAATAAGATCTATGATCTCTGACCAGTACAACAATTTTTTGGGGGACAATGCCGCCAAATATTGATCAACCTCTCCAACAGTTTACTTTAATAGGATTAAAACGATGTGATCTGGGCAATATGTTTTACCACCTGGCTTTCAATTTAGAGTTAATTTCTTCTGAAGAGGATGCATGAAATAAAGATGAGATCTTTCCTTTCAGCTCAGAGGACAAAGTAGTTTGAAGTTTTTGTTCCTTTTTAGAAAGGTAAGGTGGTAATCTTTGACCTTTTATGATGGCTATAACCTCCCATGATATAATAAATATAACAAGTAATGGCAGTACTGGTAATACAATACTTAAAGGGGAGTTCCACCCAAAAGTGGAACTTACGCTTTAAGGAATCCTGACTCCTTGACATGCCACTTTTGGCATGTCATTTTTTTTGGGGGGGGGGGGGGAGCGGGCAAATAGACTGTTTACTTTACAAGGGAATTTTCTCTTTCGTTCATGGACGGACACAGCCTTAATCTTGACAAAGTGGGTATTAGCCTTCCTTTAGGAGTGACTAGACAGAAAGTGTTAACAACTTCAAAGCTGAACAGCCCCGCCCAGGGGGCGGTCCTACTGACTATATCCTCTCAGCCTACAATAAGCAGATCAGTTTTTTTTCTGCCTAGCTAAGGAGAAGACATGGCTCCCTTCGGGCCCATAGGCCTGGAGCTTTTTTATTCCTGATTGAAATTTTATTTTTATTTTTGTTCCTGTGATCTTCGATCAGCTGCCGACTGGTGACAGGTTGGATCCCAGATCCTTGTAGTCTCCCCAGTTTCGGCCATCGAGCGTGTGCCGACCATAGCTACACGCTGGGTCGTCCACGACATGCCCATCGCTCTACAAGTGGCCGGTGAGCGATACGCTCCAGGGCTTGCATCGGACTGGTCTATACGGCCGAGTCGCAGTAGCCTGGCCGACAGTCATCTCCGTTACCATGCGGAAGATGGTCTGTCTGGGATGTTTCCAGCACGATCCACCAGGAAGGGTAAGTAGTAATCCCCTGCTTCGACAGGAAGACAGAGCTGGGCATTCCTGGAGAGGTGAGTAAAGGGTTCTATCTTTCCCTTCTCCCCTCCCCTCCTCCCTAGGCTCTTTGAGCTAGCTGCTGGGGCGGGGGTTCACCTGTGGGGAACTGTGCATGTACATCCGCTAAATCATTGTTAATAGCTGCTTAAAGAGATTTACTTACCTGTGTGTCCTGCTCCATGCTGTCGGCGACCATTTTTGCTGTGATCCATGCTGTATTGCTCTATCTGCACTGCCATGTTCTTGTGGCCGCGCTGTATTTGGCCTCTATTGACCATGTTTTTGGTGATCCCTGTTGTATTTACTTTCTATCTGCACTAGCGGCCATGTTCCTGTGGCTGCACTGTGTTTGACCTCTAGCGGCCGCACGGCGGCCATTTTTCTTGTGATCCAGGCGGTGTTAGGTCATCTGCGCTCGGCGGCCATGTTTTTGTGGCCGCGCTGTGTTTTGACCTCTAGCGGCCGCTCATCGGCCATTTTTCCTGTGTTCCATGCTCTATTTACGCCCGGCGGCCATGTTCTTGTGGCCCGCGGTGTTGTTTGGCCTCTATCGGCCGCTCAGCGGCCATTTTGCCATCGATAAACAGCGCAAACCGACAGACACACGCTGCTGGGTCAGACTGTATAGCTGACAAGGAAGCAGCTCTACTAGGTAGCGGAAGGCAGCCGTACTCTGTTCCAGGGTGGTGAGTCCTCTGGGGGGGGAACCCTCGTCTCTGCTGCAGCTAGGAGGGTGGGTTACTGTACCTTGCCAGGGAGTCCCTGTGTCAGGCGTGTGAGTCAGCACGGCGTCAGAAGCAGACGCTTTTTCCCCTAATACACCTGAGCTTGCAATGATGCTTTATTACCAAGGTGGAAGCAGCTTGTAGGAACACGGGGGCTAGAAAGCGCCCCCTCCCCCCATTTTCTGGGGACAACTCAGATGCGGAGCCGAGTCCAGCTATAGCTTATGGCCTGGCTCTGATGTATCTGAGGATGTGGACCAAGATCGGCCAGACAGTCTCCGGATCCGGGTCAACACGCGATAGGGCTCTGGTAAGTGACCTTATCACCGCAGTGCGAGATACTCTAAAGAGAGAAGCGCCGGTCCCTTTTGGGTTCTATAAGACGACCCGCACTGCTAAGGTGTTTCCTTGTGTGTCTTATATAGACAAACTTTTATACAAGGAGGGGGACAAACCACAGAAGGTTTTTTTCAGTCCCCAAAAAATCTGACGGTGTGTTACCCTCTTGAAGAGAGTTCTTGAAAAGATGGACCTCGCCCCGATAGGGGACCCTTCTATATCCAGACTAAACAAGCTAGCCACCGTTCTGGTGGAAGGGGTGTAACGGCTGCCCAAGTATGAAAGGGGTTAACGCCGTTTAAGGTATTCCCTCTCTGAACACACATCCGCTACCGATCCTCCACAGTCAGGCGACCGCTTCCCATAGGATTAATCCTTCCAAACATATGAGACAAACACTCTGTATGAAGTTTCCAACTGGACTGACAATCTTTAATGAGAGCAGGCTCTTTTTATACACCAAAATAATACTGCATTAATCTAAATGAACAATGGTCCAACACCACCCACAACATCACACAATGGTTACATAACGAGCTCCCAATACACATATTCTGACATCTCTTAGCTAATCCCTTTACATATTAAATGACTATGCATGACCTTTATATTCACCAGACTGTCTGTCTGCTTTACAATACACACAAGTGCAGAGTTAATTATCACTATTCACAATGAAAGGATCTGTAGAATAGTTGAGATTCATTAACATTACACAAGCAGACAGGTGACACATCAGCATCTCTTAATTAACTTGTTGAGTTCAGAATCAAACAACCAGTACATTTTGTGGATTAATATTACTATCCCAATTTAAAGCAATCCAAGACATTCTTAATGTCCATTATTTCCTGGCTCACCCTGTGCCCAAAGTGACCCCTGTCACACATCTCCCCTTTCGGCCGGAGACTAACACAGGAGGAGACCCCAGATGGGTTGACTCCAAAGTTAGTTCATATTTCCATTCATCTAATGCCTAGACAACCCATCAGCATTGCCATTTTGCTTACCGGGTCAGTAGCTGATGGTGACATTGTAAGGTTGCAGGGTTAAGCTCCACCGCAGCAACCTGCCATTGTCTCCTGAGACCCGGTGTCACGTACCTGGTGATGAGCCTGGGATGCAGGGAGCGGCCTCTTTTGCACCTCTTACTCCGGAACCCCTGATGGTGGGAACAGGGAGCTCGGGAGTGCAGAGTTGCACAAGTGCCTGTCAGGAACACTGGTGCAGAGATGGAGCTGGACTTCAGGAAGCTCTGTGCAGGTTTCAGCGGCAGCAGGGAAGCTGGAACGGCAGGCAGGCTTGGCACACAGGGAACTGAGGAGAGAGACAGCAGACAGCGGGGAGGTGTCTTGTAGTACCGGGCACAGGCAAGTCCAAACAGGCCGGGTAATCCACTGGCTGGCAGATCAGGTGCAGTCCAAGAGGCAGAGGCAGAGTCGTTGTACAGTCCGGGTTGGTAACGGGCAGGCAGCAGGTAGCAGAAGGAGCAGGCGGAAGCAAGGTCAACAAGCCGGGGGTCAGCGGGCAGGCAGAAGGCAAGAAGCGTCAGGAACAAGCCGGGTCACAGGAACAGATCGGTAGGGAAATATCAGATAGCAGGTGGGTCTAGGGAACGCTGTAGACCAGACAGCAAGAAGCCCCAGCACAAGCCCCTTTAAATAGCCCCAGATTGGCGCCAGAAAGTGTCACTGCGCGCTCCCGCGCACGCCGTTATCGCGCATGCGCATACGGCGATTCGCCGCTATTGCGCAGGCGCGAACGTGCTAACGCCGATTCGCCGCTATTGCGCAGGCGTGCACCCGCGTGCGCAGAAGCGTCGACAGCTTGCAGGTGAGTTTGCCCTTCATGACATTGCCCCCCTCCAATGGGCAGCCTCCGGATGCCCAACTGGGCCACCTTAACTGGATGAGAGTCTTTGAAGGAGTGAACCAATCTTTTGGCATGGATGTTGCACTCAGGTTCCCATGGGTTCTCCTCAGGGCCATATCCCTTCCATTTTACAAGAAGATGGACTTGGTTGCGCCTTTTTCTACAATCCACGATGGATTCCACCTCAAACTCTTCTTCACCGTCGACCAAGATTGGTTCAGGAGGGCCGGTGTCACGTCCCGAGAAGGGATCAGGAACAGTAGGCTTAAGTAGGGCAACATGGAAAACCGGGTGGATCCGGAATGATTCTGGTAGCTCCAGTTCATAGGCCACACTGTTAATCCGTCTGACGGGAAAAGGACCCACAAACTTGGGACCCAATTTCTTTGAGGGACAGGCAAGTCTAAGGTTCAGTGTAGATAACCACACCTGATCTCTGGGTTCCAGATTGACCTCTCCTCTTCTTTTTTTGTCGAACACTTCTTTATTATATTCTTGTGTCTTAGTCATCGTGTCTCGTAATAATTCATTGTTTGCTCTGAAATAATTCCAATGTCTCCTGGACAGCAGGTACAGCAGACTCCGGGATACAGTTGGACAAGAATGAGGGATGAAAGCCGTAGTTAGCATAGAACGGGGATTGCTTTGTGGCAGAGTGGACCGAATTATTGTATGCAAATTCAGCCAGCGGCAGCAGAGGTACCCAATCTTCCTGCGAGAACGAAGAAAAGCAGCGTAGGTATTGCTCAAGTGTCTGATTCGTCTGGCCATTTGATTGTGGATGGTAGGCAGACGAGAAGGACAAGTTAATCCCGAGGGCTTCACACAGGGCCTTCCAGAACCTGGAGGTGAATTGCACCCCTCGGTCCGACACGATGTTCGCAGGGATGCCATGGAGCCTTACGATTTCTTTGACAAAAATTTTAGCTGTCTCAGGAGCGGAAGGCGTACCCCTCATGGGCAAGAAGTGTGCCATTTTTGATAGTCTATCCACAACCACGAAGATAGTGGTGAAAAGCTCAGAGGGCGAAAGTTCTACGATGAAATCCATGGAAATCATCTTCCATGGCCTCTCGGGTACGGGCAATGGTTTCAACAGACCCCAGGCTCTGGACTTACTTCCCTTGTTCCTGATACATGTGCTGCAAGACTCCACGTAGCTCCTACAGTCCTTTGACAGTTGCGGCCACCAGAACATGCGTTGTAGAAGTTCGGAGGTCTTGAGTACCCCGAAGTGCCCAGCCAGTTTGTTATCGTGGCAGGAACTAAGGACCGCGACTCGCAGGTCCTCTGGTACAAAGATTTTGTCCTTGTACCATAAAAGTCCATCCTTGAGCCGTAACTCTGTCCCAGGTGAGGGAGAGATCCCCTTGGATGCTTGCTTGATCCGAGATAGCAGGTCCTCTTGAAGCAAGAGGTAGTTTCCTGGTGATAAGTTGGTATCCGGAGGGGCAGGTGTTTCAGGGTCACAGAACATTCGTGAGAGAGCATCAGGTTTAGTATTCTTCGATCCTGGTCTATACGTTATATGGAAAGAGAAACGTGTGAAGAAAAGTGCCCACCTGGCCTGCCGGGGTTTCAGTCTCTTTGCCACTCTCAGATACTCCAGATTCTTGTGGTCCGTATAGACCAGGATCGGGTGCGCTGCTCCTTCCAGGAGGTACCGCCATTTCTCCAGGACGGCTTTGATTGCCAGTAGTTCCCGGTCTCACACATCATAGTTCTTCTCCGAATCTGACAGCTTATGGGAGAAAAAGGCAACCGGATGTAAGAGAGCCTTGGGCCCCTGTCTTTGGGAGAGAACCGCCCCAACTGCTGTTTCCGAGGCGTCCACCTCCAGTATGTATGGTAGGGCCGCATCAGGGTGCCTCAGAACGGATGCAGAGGTAAATAATTTCTTAAGGGTCTCGAAGGCCATTTGGGCTTCTGAAGACCACTGGAACCGGACAGTCTGTTTGGTTAATGGGGTGATGATGGAAGAGAACCCCCTGATGAACTTCCTATAAAAGTTTGCAAATCCGATGAAGCGCTGTATGCCTTTCCTATCTACGGGCACCGGCCAGTCAAGGATTGCAGCCACTTTTTTGGTGTCCAGCGTGATACCCTCCACCGAGATGACAAGTCCAAGGAATTGGATGCTTTGGCGTTCAAATTCGTATTTTTCTGGTTTTGCGTATAACCCGTGCATTCGAAGCCGTGCGAGCACATTCTGAACGTGTTCCCGGTGTTTCTCCAAAGAGGGGGAAAAGATGAGGATGTTGTCCAGGTAAATGATAACAAAAAGGTCAAGGTAGTCTCTAAAAATGCCGTTCACAAAATGCTGGAACGTAGCCGGGGCATTGCAAAGTCCGAAGGGCATGACTAAGTATTCGAAGTGCCCGAAGCGAGTGCGAAAGGCAGTTTTCCACTCATCCCGCTTCGGATCCGCACCAGGTTATAGGCCCCACGGAGGTCCAGTTTTGTGAAAATGACTGCGGATCCCAGTCTTTGAAACAATTCAGGTACTAAAGGAAGGGGGTACCGGTTCTTTATCGTCACTTTGTTGAGCTCTCTGTAATCCACACAAGGGCGGAGGGAATGGTCCTTTTTCTCAACGAAGAAAATCCCTGCCCCTGCCGGTGAAGTAGAAGGACGGATGAACCCTTTCATAAGATTATCATCAACATAAGTCTTGAGGGTCTCGAGTTCAAGTTCCGTCAGAGGAAAAATCCTGCCAAAGGGGATTTCAGCCCCGGGGAGAAGCTCAATCTGGCAGTCGTAACGCCTGTGTGGAGGGAGAGTCTCAGACCCTTTCTTGCTAAAAACGTCCAGGAAGCTGTGATATGCTTCAGGAACTGACTGGCGGACCTCAGCATCAGAGTCCATGCAAAGCAAGGGAGAAGGGGTACTCGAAACTTCCTGCAGACAATGTTGACGGCAGTAGGGGGAACAGAAACTGACTTCTCCTGATGTCCAATTAATTTGCGGGTTATGGGCCTGTAACCAGGGCATGCCCAGAATGATGGGGAACAGAGGAGACTTGATGACATCTAGGCATAGTAACTCCTGATGAGTACTGGCAATGGTTGTGGCCAGCGGTAGGGTCTCCTGTGTGACTGGTCCGGATTTAAGGGTCGACCCATCAGCGAGGTATACTGAAAGCCCTTTAGCTCTAGGGCGCAAAGGAATGTGATGTGTGGTGGCGAAAGCTAAGTCCAGAAAGCAACTGCAGGCCCCGGAGTCAATGATAGCGCTGACTTGAATATTCCCTCCTGGGAGCTGCAAAAGAATGGGAATCGCCAGGTGAGCAGAATTACTGGGTATAACGGGTAAATGCACAGACGACATGGAGAGGCACTTACGGATTTTCACAGGGCAGGTCCGTACATAATGTCCGGGTTCTCCGCAGTATAGACATAGGTTAAGGGTTCGCCTGCATTGACGTTCCTCAGGGGTGAGTGAGGGACGGAGAAGTCCCAGCTGCATGGGTTCTGGGTTGTCAGAGGAGGCTGTAACTGGGAATGCAGGAGCTGGGTTGGCAGAGCTGGGTACCCGGGGCAACATCCAAACCGGGCGAGATGGCCCGGTGGCTCGTTCAGTCCTACGTTCTCGTAGGCGTCGGTCAATCTGGATGGTCAGGTTGATCAGAGCATCCAAAGTTCCGGGCACACCTACACTTGCCAGTTCATCTTTGAGCGGTTCAGAGAGTCCCAATCGGAATTGGTAACAAAGAGCAGCATCATTCCAATTAGTGTCTGAGCTCCATCTCCTGAATTCGGAAACATAATCCTCGGCCGGTCTGCGGCCTTGCTGAAGGGCATGCAGGGTTGCTTCGGCAGTGGCGGCCTGGTGCGGATCCTCGTAAAGTTGGGACATGGTTTGGAAGAAGGTGTCCAAGGTATTAAGTGAAACGTCTTTATGCTCCAAGAGGCGGTGAGCCCAGGCTTGAGGCTCACCAGACAGGAGGGAAATAACGAACCCCACTTTGGTGGATTCTAGTGAAAACGTCCGTGGTTGCAAGGCAAAGAAGAGCTCGCAGGCATTCCGAAAGGCTCTGTATTTGCTCCACTCCCCTGAGAATCGCTCAGGCGTGGGTACCTTTGGTTCAGGCGGCATCATGACCACCGAAGGAGAAGTGGAAGTCCTAGTGGAGGAGGAAGCTGAGGAGGATAGGGCCTGGACTCGGCCCTCCAGTCGGGTATAACCCTCTTGCAGGCTTCTGACGGCCTGGGTTAGCCCATCCAGGTGTCGGCAAAGTTCCTCCATTGGGTTCGCTCCCTGCGCAGGCCCGGACATGGCTGTCTGGTACTGTCACGTACCTGGTGATGAGCCTGGGATGCAGGGAGCGGCCTCTTTTGCACCTCTTACTCCGGAACCCCTGATGGTGGGAACAGGGAGCTCGGGAGTGCAGAGTTGCACAAGTGCCTGTCAGGAACACTGGTGCAGAGATGGAGCTGGACTTCAGGAAGCTCTGTGCAGGTTTCAGCGGCAGCAGGGAAGCTGGAACGGCAGGCAGGCTTGGCACACAGGGAACTGAGGAGAGAGACCGCAGACAGCGGGGAGGTGTCTTGTAGTACCGGGCACAGGCAAGTCCAAACAGGCCGGGTAATCCACTGGCTGGCAGATCAGGTGCAGTCCAAGAGGCAGAGGCACAGTCGTTGTACAGTCCGGGTTTGTAACGGGCAGGCAGCAGGTAGCAGAAGGAGCAGGTGGAAGCAAGGTCAACAAGCCGGGGGTCAGCGGGCAGGCAGAAGGCAAGAAGCGTCAGGAACAAGCCGGGTCACAGGAACAGATCGGTAGGGAAATATCAGATAGCAGGTGGGTCTAGGGAACGCTGTAGACCAGACAGCAAGGAGCCCCAGCACAAGCCCCTTTAAATAGCCCCAGATTGGCGCCAGGAAGTGTCACGGCGCGCACCCGCGCGCCGTTATCGCGCATGCGCGAACGCCGATTTGCAGCTATTGCACAGGCGCGAACGTGCTAACGCCGATTCGCCGCTATTACGCAGGCGCGCAGGCGCGCACCCGCGCACGCCAAAGCGTCGCCAGCTTGCAGGTGAGTTTGCCCTTCATGACACCCGGTTAAGCCAGACCAATGAGTTGTGGTCGGTGACAAGGGAAAATTCCTGTCCGTACAAGTAAGGGTTCAACTTTTTAAGGGCCCAGACCAGGGCCAAACACTCCTTCTCCACTGTCGCATAGCTCACTTCCCGGGGTAATAGCTTTCTGCTCAGGTATGCGACAGGGTGTTCTCCTCCATCCTCCCCAACTTGGCTCAGCACAGCCTCCAGTCCAAACATGGAAGCATCTGAGTCTCAGCAGCAAGCGGGCCGGTTCCAGCAGCACGTGTCTGGGCACGGGTAGTCACTGGGTTGACTTCATCTGGGCCCATCAGGGCATAAGCAGAAATGAGGGGGGCCAAATCATTCCCAGTAGTACATCCGCTGGCAAATCCTTCATCACCCCCACATTCACGTGTCCTGAACGGGTAGCCGGAAGATGGTACCTCCCGCTACTCTTACGACTACCGTGTCTCCGGTATGTTGGCTCTCTGGGATGAGGTTCTTCTGTAGTAGGGTCATGGTGGCGCCAGTATCACGTAGGCCATTGGCTACCTTTCCATTGACCCAGACAGTCTGCCTGTGTTGCAGCCTGTTGTCCCGGCTAGCTGCTTGTATTGGATCAGCCTCGTGCAGGACGCCCCAATGTTCTTCCTCCTCAACGCAGTGGACCGCAGGCATGGATGTGCGGGGGCTCCCCCTTGCTGGCTGTCTCCACGACTGGGACTGCCTGGCTGGATTCAACAGACAGTCTGGCTTTTTGTGCCCTAGCTGTTTACACCAAAAACACCTGATGGGTTGTGAGTAGCCCTGGGAGTTGAACCTGGGCTGCTGAGAATAAGTGGCCGCTGGAGGTGGTGCTGAAGTTGGGTTAGAGGCTGGTAAACTGGGCCGAGATAGTGGATAGCGCTCGCTTTCGCCTGACCTTCGAGAGTCCAGATATTCATCGGCCAAAGTAGCCGCTTGCTGTACAGTCCGTGGTCGCATATCTCGCACCCAATCCCGTAATACCGGAGGGGTGTGGTTAAGAACTGTTCTAAGAGTACTAGTTGGGTGATGTCCTCTATGGTATGAGCGTGGCTTCCCTGGAACCAGCCCTTAAGGTCTCGCTGCAGACGATGTGCCCACTCCACGTATGTTATGTGGGTTTGTTTCCGGGATTCTCAAAGCTTAATCCGGCTGGCTTTGGGTGTAATGGCAAATCGGGCTAGCAGAGCTTCTTTTACCCGGTCATAGTCTTTAGCGTCCTCATCCTCCAGGGCCCGATACGCATCCACCGCTCTGCCAGTTCAATTACTCGCCAGTAAGGCGACCCGATCTTGGGGCCGTACTTCATGTATCTGGCATAGTCTCTCAAAGTCCTGCAGGAACGCTTCAATTTCCTCCTCTCCTTCCTTAAATAGTTTGAACGCCCGAAAGGGCAACTTACGGACAGGCGCTGCATCTTTAGGCGTTGTCTCCGATTGCCATATTTCCACCATTCTCCGCTCATGTTGCCGCTCTAGTTCTCTCTCTTGTCGCTCTCGTTCTCTCTCTTGTCGCTCTAGTTCTTTCTCTTGTCGCTCATCCTGCAGCTGGATGTCTTTAATGGCTTTCTGAATGGCGGTCTCTGATGGGTTAGCACCATATAATGCCAACCGCTCTCGAACTCGTTGCTGAAACAAGTCTTAAACTGACCGGGGTCCTGCATCACCATCCCTCTGATCCATCTCGGCTAGCTCCCTGATCAAGGTGGCCTTGTTCTTTGTCCCACTGGTCCCTCCACGGCTCTCAAGTAGGTCTTTCAGCGTGGCTTTCCTGCAGGCTGCATAGCTGGTCATTCACTGTGGTGGTTTGGAGTGTCCCAGTAACTGGAGGGAATATCCCACCGCTGCCAACCAATGTAACGGCTGCCCAAGTATGAAAGGGGTTAACGCAGTTTAAGATATTCCCTCTCTGAACACACATCCGCTACCGATCCTCCACAGTCAGGCGACCGCTTCCCATAGGATTAATCCTTCCAAACATACGAGACAAACACTCTGTATGAAGTTTCCAACTGGACTGACAATCTTTAATGAGAGCAGGCTCTTTTTATACACCAAAATAATACTGCATTAATCTAAATGAACAATGGTCCAACTCCACCCACAACATCACACAATGGTTACATAACGAGCTCCCAATACACATATTCTGACATCACTTAGCTAATCCCTTTACATCTTAAATGACTATGCATGACCTTTATATTCACCAGACTGTCTGTCTGCTTTACAATACACACAAGTACAGAGTTAATTATCACTATTTACAATGAAAGGATCTGTAGCATAGTTGAGATTCATTAACATTACACAAGCAGAGAGGTGACACATCAGCATCTCTTAATTAACTTGTTGAGTTCAGAATCAAACAACCAGTACATTTTGTGGATTAATATTACTATCCCAATTTAAAGCAATCCAAGACATTCTTAATGTCCATTATTTCCTGGCTCACCCTGTGCCCAAAGTGACCCCTGTCACAAGGGGCTCCTGCCTTCAAGGACCCTGCGGACAAGAAGGCTGAGACGGTCACCAGCAACCTATACACGGTAGTGGGTTCGGCTGTGCGCCCAACAATATTTGGGGCCCTGGTGTCTCAGACACTCACTGAATGGGCAAGATGCTGCACAATGGGTTAAAGGCACGCCAGGCTTCCCCGAACAGCCCTAGCTGACCAAATGGTACAGGGCCTAAAATTATTTTATGAATCAGACTTGGACACGATTCCTCTGATGGCCAGAGCTTCTAGCTATGCGGTGGTGTTACGCCGTCTACTTTGGTTAAGATTGGTCTGCGGACCAATCTTCCAAGAAAGCCCTGATGGATTTGCCCTTTTTAGGGCGACAGACTTTTTTGGAGCATCCCTGGAGGACATTATTAAAGATGCCAGGAGGTAAGAGCATGCTGCTCCCACAATCCAAAAAAGGGTAAGGAGCCACGCCGTTGGCTAGGGCCCTTCTTTACTGCGCATAAGCGTTTTTTTTCGTCCGCCTAGTACGGCAAAGAAACGATCCCGGGCCGATAAAGCGCCTGCTGAGGGACAGAAGCGTCCCTGGTTTCGCAAGCCCAACAAACCTGCAAACAAATCTACGTCCGCATTAAGGTCTGTCCCCACCCATCTCTCGGCTAGGGGCACGTGTTCGCCAAATCGCGACCTGGTGGACATCTCAAATCTCCGACCGGTGGGTTTGCGAAGTAGTTTCCTCAGGGTACAAGATAGAGTTCTCTCTTGTCCTCCGAACAGATTAAAATGTTTCCCTCCAACCGCCAGCTTCAGCCGACTCGTCGGGAAGCCCTAGATGGGGTGATTCAAGACCTGCGGATTCGCAGGGTGATAATTCCTGTTTTCAGTACAGGAACGGCTTTCAGGGGTTTCTTACTCAGACCTGTTTGTAGTACCAAGAAGGAGGGGGTTCGCTCAATCTTGGATTTCAGGCCCCTCAATTGCTTTGTGAAGGTACAAAGATCCTGGAGGGAGTTGGTTCACTCTGTTGTCGCTGTCCTCCATCCGGGGGATTTCTGGCATTCTTGGCAAGGACTCATACTTGCAGGTCCCCAGATGCACCAGGCATCAGAGATGTCTGCGCTTTGCGATTCTGGCCAAGACAGCGTGGCATCGATATCATGGACTACTTGGACGATATTCTTCTGAGGGCCACGTCAAGCTTAGAATTAAAGGTGAGCGTGTCTATAAACTGTCAGACCCTCCGTTACTTTGGTTGGGTGCTGAATACTCAGAAGTCAGTATTGGTACCGACTCAACTCCTAGTATATCTGGGGTTGATTTTTGGACTCCTCAGAGGCAAAACGTTTTTTCCCTATGGGAAAGTTGCAGACTTTTCGCTCTGTGGTGCGGCAGTTGAAATCCCCAGGATGGTCGTCACGCCGCTTTTTTAAGGCGAGTCCTAGGCCTCATGGTAGCCGCCTTCGAGACGGTACCATATGCGCAATTTCACACGCGAGTGCGACAGAAGGTATTCTGTCCAGATGGGACAAGTGCCCATCGTCCCTGGATTGTCAAATCCGGTTGAGCTACCTAGTTAGGACCTCCCTAGTTGGTGGCTGACATCACCGGCACTTCTGTCCAGGAAGTCGTTCCTTCCTTTTACTGGATGGTGGTCACGACGGACGCCAGCCTTTCCGGTTGGAGGGGAGTCTGAGGGGTTCAGTCGACCCAGGGTCGATGGTCTCCGGCGGAATCCCGCTTGCCGATCAATGTCCTGAAACTTCAGGCGATCAGGCTGTGCCTCTCCATAGACAGAGGCGTCCAGTCAGGATCCAGTCAGACAACGCCATGGCGGTGGCGTAGGTCAACCATCAAGGAGGAACAAGAAGCTCAGCTACAGCATCGCAGGTCGCTTACACCCTAAGGTGGACAGAGAGGAGCGTACCGACCCTGTCATCCATAGCCAGATGCCGGACCAAGGAGAAGGGTCTCTACACCCGGAGGAGTTTCATCTCCTTTGCCAAAGATGGGGCACGCCAGACGTAGATCTCCTGGCTCAAGAGAAAAAAGCAGAGGGCAGGCGCCACTTAGTAAACTGTTCACTTTAATATTAGAAAAGTATCAAAGCACTCACTTATTGGTTACTGTATGTCGGCATATATGGAAGTCCAAAACGACAGTCAATCCCTGCTGCATGAAGATGTTCCCTAGAGCAGTAGACGATTGCTGCGCTGCGCCGCATGGAGGAATGCCGGTTCACTGTCCCACTGGATGGTTTCCGGGTTCGCTGCAGCTGCCAGAGAGAGGGCTGGAACGCAAGCGGTGTGTCTGTGCTGGGACGCGGCGTAAGGCGGGATGACGTCAGGACCAGGATGCTGGGAACATCTTCACGCAGCAGGGATTGACTGTCGTTTTGGACTTCCATATATGCCGACATACAGTAACCAATAAGTGAGTGCTTTGATACTTTTCTAATATTAAAGTGAACAGTTTACTAAGTGGCGCTTGCCCTCTGCTTTTTTCTCTTGCTACATGTACTGGAGTCCAGCTTCGGCTCCCTCTGCAAGGCTTCCCAGTTAAAAAGACTGCCATCTCACATAGAGCTACCATAGCTCAAAGGACTTTGATGGAAAAGGTTTCTTGATTTTATATTTCAGCATGCGCCATTATTGTATATGTTCGTAGATCTCTTGGCTTCTCGACTCATTCGGAAGGTATGAGGTTGTGGCCAGGTCAAGAGACCCATGGGCAGACGCGAAAGATGCGTTAGTGGCACCGTGGAGTCAGTACCGGCTAATTTATGGCTTCCTTCCTCTAAAGCTCCTTCCTCATCTGCTTCGCAGACTGGAGGATTCCAATGATCCCAATTGCTCTGGATTGGCCTCGGCGTCCTCGGTACGCCGATCTAGTGCGTCTGGTAGCAGACGCCTCTTGGCGCCTACCGCTAAGAAAGGACCTGCTGTCGCAAGGTCCCATACGCCATCCTATTTTACAGTCACTGGCTTAACGGCATGGCTATTGAGAGCCAGGTGCTAGAGACCGGGGTCTGTCAGACTTGGTGATCTCTACCATGAGGAGTGCTTGGAAATCGTTCTCCGGAAGATTTACCATCGCATAGTAAGACCTACATATCCATTTGGAGGAATGTAGGTGGCATCCGCGTACTTATTTGGTTCCAGAGTCCTGCTGTTCTTACAGCGTGGGGCGGACCAAAAATGTTTCTTTATGTACAATTAAGGGGCAGATATCTGCCCTGGCTGTCTTTTTTCAACGACCCCCGGTGGCTCACTCTTTAGTGAGAACGTTTGTACAGGGGGTTCGGCATGTGGCCCTCCGGTCCGCCCTCCACTACCTCCGTGGGACTTGTATAGCAGACGTCCCTTGGCGTCTACCGATACGAGAGGACCTGCTGTCGCAAGGTCCCATATGCCATCCTGCTTTACAGTTATGGGCTTTAACGGCATGGCCTTAGGTGCCTCAGAAACCACCGTTTGAGAACATTAGGAAAATTCCTTTGTTGTCACTTTCTCAGAAAGTGGTCCTTTTGGTGGCTGTTGTGTCAGTTAAGACGGGTTTCTGAGCTGGCAGCCTTGTCATGCAAGGCTCCCTATCTGATCTTCCACAAGGATAATGTGGTGCTGCGTCCGCAGCCTTCTTTTCTTCCTAAGGTCATTCAACCTTCCATCTCAAGGAAGACATTGTACTGCCATCCTTGTGTCCTCATCCGTCGAATCCTAAGGAGACGACATTGCATTCCTTAGACGTTGTCCGAGCTCTAAGAGTATACTTGTCTGTTACTGCTCCGTTCCGGAGTTCAGACTCACTGTTTGTTTCGGTGGCTGGTCCCAGGAAGGGCCCAGTGGTCTCGTCGGCCACCATCTCAAGGTGGATCCGACAGATCATGATTCAGGCTTGCGCCATAAAGGGTCGGGCGCCTCCCTGTTACGGCGCATTCGACCAGGGCAATAGGTGCCTCTTGGATTAACGGCATGGCCTCTCTGTGCTTCAGAAACCACCGTTTGAGAACATCGGGGAGATTCCCGTGTTGACTCTTTCTCAGAAAGTGGTCCTTTTGGTGGCTGTTACGCAAGTTAAGACGGGTTTCTGAGCTGGCAGCCTTGTCATGCAAGGCTCCCTATCTCAGCTTCCACAAAGATAAGGTGGTTCTGCGTCCGCAGCCTTCTTTTCTTCCTAAGGTCTTTTTAAACCTTCCATGTCAGGGAAGACATTGTACTGCCATCCTTGTGTCCTCATCCGTCGAATCCTAGGGAGACGACGTTGTATTTCTTGGACGCTGTCCGAGCTCTGAGAGCATCAAACGTCTGGTACCCAGTAGGGATGAGCCGAACACCCCCGGGTTCGGTTCGCACCAGAACCTTCGAACGGACCGAAAGTTTGCGCGAATTTTCGAACCCTATTCGTTATAATGGACGCGAACGTTCGAAATCAAAATTGCTAATTACAACGGCCAATATGCATGTTAATGTCATAAAACAGGTTTGGGGACCCGGGTCCTGCCCCAGGGGACATATATCAATGCAAAAAGAAATTTTAAAAACTAAAGTTTTTTCGGGAGCAGTCATTTTAATGATGCATAAAGTGAAAAAAAAAAAAGTGACATTTTCCTTTAAATATGGTACCTGGGGGGTGTCTAAAGTATGCCTGTGAAGTGGCATGTGTTTCCCGTGTTTAGAACTGTCCTTGCACAAAATGACATTTGTAAAGGAAAAAAAGAAGCCATTTAAAACCACTTGCTGCTTTAATGTCATGTCTTGTCCTGGCCGCCATATGGCTGAAAATCCTTGAGAAAAATGGCATGGCTACCCCATCACCCCCCCCACCCCAGCCCCTTTGGGTCTTGTATGGATACTAAGGGGGACCCCGCACCCAAAATAAAACCCTATACCTACAACCCTATATACTCTGAACAGCAGTATATAGGTGGTGCAAACAAGACATGGACTGTAGGTTTGTTCTTAAGTAGAATCTGAACAGGTACATTATGAAGTGTAGCTACATCCAAAAAAAATCAATTTTTAAGCTTTTTGGAGAACATAGGGAGGGGTTATCACCCCTGTAACATTTGCTGTCTTTGCACATCTGTTCAGAACATGTCACCTCACTTTCCGTCCCAATGACAAATGTTTTTGGAAAAGTGGGGTTTTAATTGAAACAAGGATTGGTGATAAAGCATCAGTAGAGAGGAGATACCTTTTTCCCAAATTAAATCTAACAGGATAGAATTTTCCTTCCTAGGGGTAGATTTCCTCTCACTTCCTGTTTTCTCTTGCCGTTTGCAAGTAGGAGTCGTTTGTAAGTTGGATGTTTGAAAGTAGGGGCCTGCCGTATATACTCTGCAGAAATTTGCCCTATTAGATGTTGGTGTAGCCACAAGACTGGTGGGCACAGGAATGGGCCCTGCTGTGAGTTAATAGATCAAGATTTGTACTTGCATGCACCTGTCGAACCGGGCAGAAAAATTGGGCCTTTGGTGGTGGTGGTGGTGGTGGTGGACGGTGTTGCCACAAGACTGTAAGCCCTCACAGTTACTCTTGGTGGGTGCAGGAATGGGCCCTGCTGTGAGTTATTAGATCAAGATTTGTAATTGCATGCACCTGTTGAACAGGGCAGAAAAATTGGGCCTTTGGTGGTGGTGGTGGTGGTGGACGGTGTTGCCACAAGACTGTAGGCCCTCATAGTTACTCTTGGTGGGCGCAGGAATGGGCCCTGCTGTGAACTATTAGATCAAGATTTGTAATTACACGCCCCTGTTAAACAGGGGCTGAAAAATTGTGCCTTAGGCATTGGTGCTGGTGCCACAACACTGCAACCCCTCACAGATACTGTACTTGGAGCACAGCAGTCACACCTGTTGCGAAGCATCTTTTTAAAAAATTGTAATTACACGCCCCTGTTATACAGGGGCTGAAAAATTGTGCCTTAGGCACTGGTGCTGGTGCCACAACACTGCAACCCCTCACAGATACTGTACTCTGAGCACAGCAATGAGACCTGTTGCAAAGCATTGCCTAAAAATTGTAATTACACGCCCCAACAGGGGCTGAAAAATTGTGCCTTAGGCACTGGTGCTGGTGCCACAACACTGCAACCCCTCACAGATACTGTACTCTGAGCACAGCAGTCACACCTGTTGCGAAGCATCTTTTTAAAAAATTGTAATTACACGCCCCTGTTATACAGGGGCTGAAAAATTGTGCCTTAGGCACTGGTGTGGTGGCATGGATCATTGAGGAGGAGGAAGAGGATAGTCAGTGAACATAACAGGACAGTCACTCAGCATCAGCATAGGCAGTCTTGAAGGGATGTGACATTATAAATTATTCCGTTATATCCGCTTCAGGTGTCTGGTAGCTGGTGGTGATCCAAGACTGATTCATTTTTATGAAGGTCAGTCGATCAACCGAGTCGGTGGACAGGCGCACCCTATGATCGTTGACAAATCCTCCAGCAGCACTGAATGTGCGTTCGGAAAGAACGCTGGATGCAGGACAGGCCAGTAGCTCAATTGCATACTGTGCAAGCTCTGGCCAGTGATCCATCCTCAGGACCCAGTAAGCCAGAGGATTTTCGGTGGGAAAGGTGTCCAAGTCTGACCTTGCCCCTAGGTATTCCTGCACCATGTATATCAGACGCTGGCGATGGTTGCTGGAACCGATCATACCTTGGGGCTGCGGACTAAAAAATTGTCTGAACGCATCGGTCAGACGTCCACCTTCCCCACCGCTCCTTCTGCTACTGACCGAAGCCTCAGCAACTCGTCGTCCAGGACCAGGAGTTTGTAACCTCCCAGTTTCTGGGAACGCGTTGCACAGACCTTTCTGCAAGGCCTCCCTGAGATGTCTCATCCTCTGCTCCCTCTGCGACGGCAAGATAAGGTCCGCAACCTTACCCTTGTACCGTGGATCAAGGAGAGTGGCCAGCCAGTAATGGTCACTCTCCTTGATCCGAAGAACACGAGGATCCTTCCGCAGGCTTTGCAGGATCAGGGAGGCCATGCAGCGTAGGTTAGCTGAGGCATTCGGTCCGGAGTCTTCTGGGTCACTGAGGATGACATGATCGCCAGCCACCTCCTCCCAGCCACGTACAAGTCCACTGGTTTGTTGGGACTGTACATCATCCCTAAAAGACTGCTGCTGCTGATGCTGAGTGCCAGGCTCCACCTCCATGCTCACACAATCCTCCTCCTCCTCCTCCTCCTCTTCCTGTGTGATGGGTGGGACAGAAGGAACATTGTCTGGATAAAGGGGGCCTTGAGAGACAAGGAAGTCCTCCTCTTCCTGCCTCTGTTCTGCCTCAAGTGCCCTGTCCATTATCCCACGCAGCGTATGCTCCAACAGGTGGACAAGAGGTACAGTGTCACTGATGCATGCACTGTCACTGCTCACCATCCTCGTGGCCTCCTCAAATGGTGAGAGGACAGTGCATGCATCCCTGATCATGCTCCACTGGCGTGGGGAAAAAAAGCCAAGCTCCCCTGACCCTGTCCTGGTGCCGTAGTCGCAAAGGTACTCATTGATGGCCCTCTGCTGCGTGTGCAGTCGCTGCAGCATGGCCAACGTTGAGTTCCACCTGGTGGGCATGTCACATATTAGGCGGTTCTTGGGCAGGTTCAGCTCCTTTTGCAGCTCAGTCAGCCGAGCACTGGCATTATAAGATCGGCGGAAATGCACACAGACTTTCCTGGCCTGCCTCAGGACATCCTGTAAGCCTGGGAACCTGCCCAAGAACCGCTGCACCACCAGGTTGAGGACGTGAGCCATACAGGGCACATGGGTGAGCTGCCCCTGTCGCAGGGCGGAGAGGAGGTTGGTGCCATTATCAGAAACGACCATTCCTGGCTTAAGCTGGCGTGGCGTCAACCACCTCTCGGCCTGCCCCTGCAGAGCTGCCAGAACCTCTGGCCCAGTGTGGCTCCTGTCCCCCAAACACACCAGCGCAAGCACGGCATGGCATCTTTTTGCCTGCGTACTCGCGTAGCCCCTTGTACGCCTACGGAGCACCGCTGGTTCCGAGGACAGAGCACTCGAAGAGGACATGGAGGAAGAAGAAGAGGAGGGGGTGGAGGAGAGAGGTGTGTCACAACCAGTAGTAGCATTTTGGAGGCGTGGTGGCGGAACAACCTCCAACACTACTGCACCTTGTCCTGCATCCCTCCCAGCTGCCAATAGAGTGACCCAATGGGCCGTGAAAGAAAGATAACGTCCCTGTCCATGCCTGCTGGACCATGAGTCAGCGGTAATATGCACCTTACCGCTGACCGCCCTGTCCAGCGAGGCATGGACATTGCCTTCCACATGCCAGTAGAGAGACGGAATCGCCTTCCGTGAGAAAAAGTGGCGTTTGGGAACCTGCCACTGAGGAACCGCACATTGAACAAACTCACGGAAGGGGGCCGAGTCTATCAACTGAAAAGGCAGCAGTTGAAGTGCTAGCAATTTAGCCAAGCTAGCATTCAACCGCTGGGCATGTGGATGGCTGGGAGTATACTTCTTTCGACGGTCCAGCAGCTGGGGCAGGGAAATTTGCCTGCTACAATCGGACGTCGGTGTACTGCAAGTACTTGGTTGTGACACACCTAATTCTACACCTTCAGTCCTCTCAGAGCAGCTTTCAGAGAGGACTGAAGATATAGTGGGGATGGAGATCCCAGCTGATGAGGAGCAAGGAGAGGTCCGCTTTGTTCTTTGGTGTGGGTCTTTTATGTGTGCTTGCCAACGAGCTGCATGGCAGGTCGACATATGTCTGCTCATGCTTGTGGTGCCCAAGCGGCTGATGTTTTGGCCACGCGAGATACGCTTGAGACAAATATTGCAAATAGCAGTGGTGCGATCTGATGCACTCGTCTCAAAAAAGGCCCACACCAAAGAACTTTTGTGATAACGTGCAGAGGCAGCGCCCTGCACAGGCGGAGCTCTGCGGTGTGGTACAGTTGCTGTGCTGGCCTCTAGCTGGCCTCCAGGGGGCATCCTGCCTCGTTGGACATGTGACGCTGCATCCTCCTCCTCCTCCTCCTCTCTCCCTTCAGGCACCCACGTGGAGTCAGTGACCTCATCATCCCCTCCCTCTTCACCACTAGAGCAAACCTGGCAGTAAGCTGCAGCTGGTGGAACACTACTGCCAGATTGCTGTCCTTCAGCATCCCCTCTCTCTGCGCGCACACTACTGACTTCCTCAAGCTGGGTATCATCATCCGAGCCTTCGAATCGTTGGGCATCCTCCTGGAGCATGTACCCAACACTGTGCTCAAACAGTTCGGGGGACTCCTCAGGAGGACATGGTGGGTCTAGGGAAGGGGTGGCTGATGATGCCATTGAGTACGCGTTGGCAGCTGCTCTGCCAGTACCCTGAGCCTGGGTGAGAGAGGATGAGGAGGATGAGGAGGGCTTGGTCATCCATTCTACCAAGCCTTCGGCATGATGCGGCTCCACATGTCCAGCTGCCGAAAACAAAGACAAGCGTGTCCCATGGCCACGTGCTGATGACGATGCACGACCACGGCCAGCACTGTTGTCTCTAGAAACAGAGCCTGCCTGCCCTGTGTTCTTGCCTCGGCACGCTCTGCCTCTCCTTGGCGGTCTTCCAGCCATTGTAGTCGGTAGTGTATATAGTATAAAAAATGGAACTCCTATGTGTGCTCACAACACACTGTAGGTCCTATGGGTGCTGACACTAACACACTATAGGTACTATGTGTGCTGCTGACAAGAAAATATAGGAGCTCTGTTTGCTGCCACTAACACACTAGAAGTCCTATTGGTGCTTCTGAGATGAAAATATAGGAGCTCTGTGTGATGCCACTAACACACTAGAAGTCCTATGGGTGCTGCTGAGAAGAAAATATAGGAGCTCTGTGTGATGCCACTAACACACTAGAAGTCCTATGGGTGCTTCTGAGATGAAAATATAGGAACTCTGTGTGATACCACTAACACACTAGAAGTCCTATGGGTGCTTCTGAGAAGAAAATATAGGAGCTCTGTTTGCTGCCACTAACACACTAGAAGTCCTATGGGTGCTGCTGAGAAGAAAATATAGGAGCTCTGTGTGATGCCACTAACACACTAGAAGTCCTATGGGTGCTTCTGAGATGAAAATATAGGAGCTCTGTGTGATGCCACTAACACACTAGAAGTCCTATGGGTGCTGCTGAGAAGAAAATATAGGAGCTCTGTGTGATGCCACTAACACACTAGAAGTCCTATGGGTGCTTCTGAGATGAAAATATAGGAGCTCTGTGTGATGCCACTAACACACTAGAAGTCCTATGGGTGCTGCTGAGAAGAAAATATAGGAGCTCTGTTTGCTGCCACTAACACACTAGAAGTCCTATGGGTGCTGCTGAGAAGAAAATATAGGAGCTCTGTGTGATGCCACTAACACACTAGAAGTCCTATGGGTGCTGCTGAGAAGAAAATATAGGAGCTCTGTTTGCTGCCACTAACACACTAGAAGTCCTATGGGTGCTGCTGAGAAGAAAATATAGGAGCTCTGTGTGATGCCACTAACACACTAGAAGTCCTATGGGTGCTTCTGAGATGAAAATATAGGAGCTCTGTGTGATGCCACTAACACACTAGAAGTCCTATGGGTGCTGCTGAGAAGAAAATATAGGAGCTCTGTGTGATGCCACTAACACACTAGAAGTCCTATGGGTGCTTCTGAGATGAAAATATAGGAACTCTGTGTGATGCCACTAACACACTAGAAGTCCTATGGGTGCTGCTGAGAAGAAAATATAGGAGCTCTGTTTGCTGCCACTAACACACTAGAAGTCCTATGGGTGCTGTTGGGGTGCAATGCTGTGCTAACAGCACTGCGGTTGGTACTACTGCAATACTGTACTAACAGTAAGCACGCACCAGACTAATCCCCAGCAGCAGCTAATAACACGCTAACTGTGCAATCAGCAGCAATGAACGATCAATGACTTAGGTAGCAATGGTTTAGCAAAGAAATAGCCAATGGTTTAGCAAAGAAGAGCAAATCTTTCAGTATCAAGCAAAGACAGAATCAGCAGACTGATCTCTCCTAAAGCCGGAACTCATGTGACCGGGGCCGATGGCGTGGCGGCCTTTTAAATGGTGGGGCATGTACTAAAGCCCCTGAGCTGTAATTGGCTACAGGCGTCCTGCCTGTAGCCAATTATTGCTCTCCGAGTTTCGGGCGCTGTGATTGGCCAAGCATGCGGGGTCACAGTGCATGCTTGGCCAATCATCAGCCAGCAATGCACTGCGCCGGCCGAGCCGGCCGCAATGCATTGCGGGGCCGCTCGCATCACACGAATGTGATGCGAACGGCCCAAATAGTTCTGGGCTCGACGAGCGAGCGAACGCCCGGTGCTCGATTCGAACATGGGTTCGAATCGAGCACCGGGCCCATCCCTAGTACCCAGGTGTGTAAGGCAGCGACCTGGTCATCCGTTCACACTTTCACTAAACTTTACAAGTTGATGTGTGTGCATCTTCGGATGCTTCTTCCGGCCGCAAGGCATTGCAGGCGGCTGTTTAGAGTTACAACTCCTCAGTTGAGGAGCTCTGTTTTGTTTTGGGTTGAAGTTGTTTTAATGCTGTTCCCACCCCTCGTTTTTGACACTGCTTTGGGACGTCCCACTTTGTCAAGATTAAGGCTGTGTCCGTCCATGAACTCAGAGAAAAGGATTTTACGGTGAGTATAAAAATCCTATTTTTCCAAGAATTGTGTGGTTGAGATGAAGCTCTGATGACTTCTGTCAACCAGTGACATGCAAACAAAAATGCAGTAATGCTTTTTTTTTTTTTTTTTTTTTGTTATTTTTCTTGAAAACTCCTTTGCAAAGTGAAACTTTCCTTGCAAAGTGAACAGTCTCTTTGCCTTTAGTAAAGCAGTCCAAGTGCATCAAAAATAAATTATGTTAACTATCTCATTGCAAGAAGCTACGGAAGTCCTTGCCAAGCACAGGGAATACTCCAAAGCAGCAGCACACAAGAAATCCTCCAGAATGTAAAAAAACAATTAATTTAGTCTATTAAAAGCACAATGCAACAATAGGGATAAATATGTTTTAGAATAAGCCTTCCTCCTTGGGAATTTCACTGCCGTATTACAAGTAGGGCTTGACGAATCCTAGCACCATCCTTTTTGATATAGACACTTTTTTTTGCCAAGCCACTTTTTGATACAGAAATGTATACAAAGAGAGAACATATAATGCAAATGTGAGGCTGAGACACTCGTCTTTGGATAAGAGCAAATCATCGCTTTGCTCAGGGAACATGTGCTCATGAAAGAGCCAACAGTACCAGAGACATCAATTATGCCTACAGGAGGGCCACGTAGAGATAGCGAACCTTGAATTAACCACCTGCGCGACATCAAGGAGAGAAATGGTGACAAGTGCCAGTGGTGTAATTGGATAAAGCAAGTTTTACCATTTTTTTTTTTTTTTTCATTTTCTGTTCACAGCCACCATCTATTGGCAGGCTGGTTGTACTGATGTCAATTGATTTGATTTTGTTCAACCTACCTGTCTGTTTTTTTCGCGCAATTTCTGCCACCGGCTATAGTCGGCAGCAGTAATCATATTCCACTGGTGGGGAAACCTCCCGCCGTCAGAATACAGTAGTGCAGTGTTAGGGATTCCCCCATCAACATGGGTTGGTTGAAGGAAATAAAATTGCTTATTGTATGACCAGCCTTGGACCCGTTGGTTCTCCCACAGGGAGAACTAGTGGCTCAGATATGAAAATGTATTATTTGCTAGTGACATCATTTTTTTTTTGCATGGCAGCATCATTGTCATGAGGTCTGAAAGTAAAGTTAATTATTATTTTTTTATTTTTTTTTAAATATACATATAGTGTATATAAGTAAGTGTTTTTAATATGCAGCATTAGTGATCCATTAGGCTCTCTACCAAGTTTATTACGTGATATGTAGAACATGACAGTTTCACTTTAATAATGTCCTTGTCCTCCATTAACTTGAGCTTGCAGAAGTTGTTTTATTCAGCTGTCAGCAGTTGGAGATTCATTTGAGTTCTATTCGGCTCCAGCCGTCTGACTTTGTGGAAAGTTTCTGTGTCTTATTTTCAGTAATCATACTAATTACACTAATTTATTGTGGATACACTTAGGGATAACTGTATGAGAACAGCAATGTGAAAAGTTGGGTGTTTGGAGCCAAAACAAACCTCACCAAACCTCCAAAGCAGCAGCCAGGGTGGTAAAGAGGCACATTTCATACTTTAAACTGAAAAAAAAAAAACTAACTATATAATGGCATATGTTTTTACATCCGCTCTGCTCTTCAAGCTTTTGTGAAATTTTTCCCCACATTTTTGTTAAAACAATGAGTGCTTTCCCTAGTTGTATAAGAAATTAGTAATAAAATGGTGCCAATTTAGTATGTTTCAAAATATAGTTAAAACATTTTTCTATAATTTGTAATGAAAATTTTGTTGAGGTCTTTAAATCTCTCTTTAGCTTTAACAAATTTGTCAGTTTCTAAACCTGCAATGGCTGTAATGTAAATCAAAATCACAGATAATCAGAATATTTTTTCATTTTATCTACTGAAGGCTGGGTTCACACCGGCTCTCTCTGGATTCAGTTCACATATCTCTGGTGTGAATTTGCACAGGAGCCCTGTGCGTCTTTTGGTCCGTTTCAGGTCCAAATTCAGCCAAAATTTTGGGTTGAAATCGGACCTGAAACGGTGAACCAGGACACACTGGACCCCTGCTGTGAGCTGCATGCGGCGATAGTGTGAACCCAGCCAGGGCCGCCCTACCATGGGACCCGATGGTACCATTGTACCAGGCGGCACAATCAGGGGGGCGGCAAATTGCCGCCTTCCCGCTCCTCTCCCCCACTCCACCTATCACTGTGAAACAGCAGCAGCGGCATTGTAAAGAATACACTGTGCCTGCGGCTGCGGTGTGTGTTTGGGATTCAAAGCTCCTTCCTGTCTCTTCCCCCTCCCTCCAGTCTCCTGCCGTGCGGGGTCCCTGTTATCTCTGACATCAACCTCCCCCCCTCCAATCACCAGTGCGGAGTGTTGAGAGAACTGGGAGGCGGAGCTCACTGGATCTCCTGTCGGGCTGACCAGAGGAAGGGAGGAGGTGAGCTGACTTTTTCTGGGAGAAGTTTTCTAGGGTGGATAGTAGTTGCTTTCAAAGTGTTTTTTTCTTCAGGAGATGCAGTGAAGGGTTAAGTTGACAGAAGAAGCGGAGGAGATAGTGAGTTTGAGTGAGGGGGGGGGGGGTCTGCACCAGCCCTATCACATTTAACAGATCACTTCTAAGCATGAACAGTCTGTGCAAACATCCTCCAATCCAATTGTTCAGGCTTGATAATGTGAAGTCATTTATAACCATTAATGTAACCTGTATATATGTGGTGAGTTCACCCCTCTGATTGTACACTCAGAGCCTGGGTACCACAGGGTTATATGAATGGTCATCAATTACCTTCACATTATCTGGGTATACAGAGTGCTAGGAGCTGGATTAGTAGTACTGTTGTATGATTTATTGTTGTATGTTTTTAGTGGATGAGTTTTTTTTTTTATTATATACATCGCGACCTGACCACTTCTCAACTCCCCCCAGCTGGCATCATCCCCCCCCAGACCACTTTATACAGACGTCACTCAGAGCTGCTTCCTACCCCCCCCCCCAGCTGAGGGACATCATTTCATGGTCACTTTTCTTCCCCTATCTTCCCAACATCACTCCCTGGTCACCCCATAGACACCGCAAGAAATCCCTCCCCATTCTGCCACCACCATACACTCCGAAGTCCTCTCCTGTACCAACTGCACCCATCATACCCTCCGAACTCCTCTCCTGTACCAACTGCACCCATCATACCCTCCGAACTCCTCTCCTGTACTAACTGCACCCATCATACCCTCCGAACTCCTCCCCTGTACTAACTGCACCCATCATACCCTCCAAACTCCTCTCCTGTACTAACTGCACCTATCATACCCTCCACACTTCTCTCCTGAACATACCGCCCCATCATACCCTCCACACTCCTCTCCTGCACTAACTGCACCCATAATACCCTCCGAACTCCTCCCCTGTACTAACTGCACCCATCATACCCTCCGAACTCCTCTCCTGTATTAACTGCACCCATCATACCCTCCACACTCCTCTCCTGTACATACTGCCCCCATCATACCCTCTACACTCCTCTCCTGTACATACCGCCCCATCATCCCTTCCGCATTCCTCTCCTGTACATACTGTCCCCCATCATCCCCTCCACACTCCTCTCCTGTACAAACCGCCCCCCTCATACCCTCCCAACTCCTCTTCTATACATACTGCTCCATCATACCCTCCACACTTCTCTCCTATGCATACTGCCCCCATCATACCCTCTGCACTCCTCTCCTGTACATACTGCCCCCATCTTACCCTCTGCACTTCTCTTCTGCAGAACCCTGTGCATTCAGATGTAAAGGGGAACTCTGCGGATTCAGATCTAAAGGAGAACTCTGTTGACTCTGATATAAAGGGGGACTCTTGTGATTAACTCCATATGATTAGAAATTTTATTTAATCACAAAAATATATGTACAGTGTATACTAAATAAAAAAAATTAGCTGTGCATTGCTTTGTACAGAGGTAATGAATTTAATGTACTACAAAAAAATATATATATTGGCGTGCGCTGCTAATGTGTTCGGGTTTGGCTTGACGAAAAGGTGGCAACCTTACGCTGCACTGTGAGGCAAATTGTCGCCAACCCGTTCCGCCTGCTCCGCGCTCCACTGTGAGGCAAATTGGATGCCCGCCCGCCGGCCAGCCCGCTCCGCTCCCCGCGCGCTCCATTCACCTGGGCTTTGGGCCCAGGTGAATGGAGCGTGCGGGCAGAACAGGGGAACAGTCAGCGGGCGGGACAGTCAGCAGGTGAGCGGGCTTGCTGGCCAAACAGCGGGCGGGGGAGCAGAGAGATGACATCATCTCTCACTGCCCGCCCTGCATCACTGCAGTTCCGCCCCCACTGTGCGGGCAGCAGAGAGATTACATTATCTCTCTGCTGCCTGCCTTTACTCTGGGACACAGCAAGTGGCAAGTGACAATCTGCAACGTGTGGCAGGTGACGTTGTGGCAAGTGACAATCCGCAATGTGTGGCAGGTGGCGTTGTGGCAAGTGACAATCTGCAACGTGTGGCAGGTGACGTCATGGCAAGTGACAGGTGGCGTCATGGCAAGTGACAATCCACTACGTGTGGCCGGTGACATCGCGGCCGCCGGCCACGCACAGGTCCTTTTATACTCCTATATACATGTATAGAGCCATGACAGGTCCTCTTTATACTCCTACATACATGTATAGAGCCATGTCAGGTCCTCTTTATACTCCTACATACATGTATAGAGCCATGACAGGTCCTCTTTATATTTCTATATACCATATTTTTCCGTGTATAAGACGCTTTTTTTTCCTAAAATAGCCTGTAAATCGAACAGCGTCTTATACACGGTCAGTCAGCCTGGGAGACAGCCGCGCAGGTGCGTCGCGGCCCATAGCTTGTCAAGCGGCTTCCTCCAATCACGAGCCGTATGTTACTGACGTCAGATAGAGCTGGGGGTGGAGGTGGAGAGTGATCAGATGCAATCCTGTTGGAAGTGGAGATGCACAGATGCAACAGGGACCGGAGTGTTCTGGGACCAAGATGTCAGAAACTAATAAAAGTAAGTGATTGTCTTACTCTACCAAATCAAACCAAATGTAGCCAGCTATGCAAAAAAGAGCATGGGAATAGAGCTGCAGAGAAACAGTTTGGACTTGCCTCCACTGAGTATATGATCAGACAGTGGAGAAAACAGGAAGAACAACCGCTGCATAATATACTAGTATTTAAACGTTACCTGCGGTAATTACTAAATAAAAATGTGTTCTGTTTTACCTATGTGTAAAATATTGATTTCTTAATTTTGGGTTGGAAAAATCTTGTACATGGGGGCGTCTTATAGACAGGAAAAATACGGTACATGTATAGAGCCATGACAGGTCCTCATTATACTTCTATATACACGTATAATGCCATGACCTCTTTATACTCCTGTATACATGAATAGAGCCATAACAGGTCCTTTTTATAGAGCCATGACAGGTCCACTTTAGTTATCATGATATAAAATGATGGATGTGGGGGCATTTTGGTGGGCGTGATTTTTTTTTTGGGGGGGGCAGCATTTCATTCTTGGTACCAGGCAGCACAATGTCTTGGGCCGGCACTGAACCCAGCCTTAATGGATGTATCCCCCCCCCTCCATTGAGTGTAGCCCAGCTGGTCCGATATTCACCTTTGTCTCTGATCCAAAATTTTCACTGCGCAGCCCCATAATTATTATGGGGAGGATGCGGCGATAGTGTGAACCCAGCCTTAATGGATATATCCCCCAGCCCCCCCCCCCCCCCCCATTAAATGTATCCTAGCTGGTCCGATATTCACCTTTGTCTCTGATCCAAAATTTTCACTGTGCAGCCCCATAATTATTATGGGGAGGACCGTACTCTGGATGGGCCGCTGGAGGCTGCTATGAATATGATTCTCCATAGAAACAAATTGGGCTTTTGCATACATGCACAGGTTGAAGAGCACCCTGAAAGGATGCTTTCAGAAGCAAGTAAGAAAAAAAACAAGAAAATTACTAGCTCAACTTGCCAACCAGCCTGCAACCAACTGAACTTTCCTGTCTAATGCTGCGTACACACGATCGGAATTTCCGTCGGAAAAAACGTGGATGGTTTTTCCAACGGAATTTCGCTCAAACTTGGCTTGCATACACACGGTCACACAAATCTTGTTGGAAATTCCGACCGTCAAGAACGCGGTGATGTACAACACGTACGACGAGCCGAGATCAATGAAGTTCAATAGGCAGTTTGGCTCTTCTGCTTGATTCTGAGCATGCATGTTTTTTTGCGCGTCGGAATTGCATACAGACGATCGGAATTTCCAATAGGAACTTTTCCTGTTGGAAAATTTGACAGAAAAATACAGATGGAGCCTACACAGGGTCGGAATTTCCGACCAAAAGCTCACATCAAACTTTTCTTGTCGGAAATTCCGACCGTGTGTACGCGCCATTACAGTTTGCATTAAAAACAGGGGTTTAGTTTGCACACCTTAGCAAATACATGAATAAGCTGCAGAGCCACTTCACAGCACCCCAGTATTATCTGTAGTTCTATAACTATAAATTTTGAGAGTCTCCATAGTAGAAACACATGCATAATAATGGATAGGCAGAGGGGAGGTGACTCTGGAGATAGACCACCCCTCCTTAAAGCGGAGTTCCACCAAATTTTTGTGCACCTCACCTGTCTTCCAACAGTACAAACAAATGGCCACTGCCCCCACCTATAACTGGCCTTTGCAGCAAGGAGCACGTGGAAGGGTGATGCATGTCAAACAAAAGCAAAATAAATTCCCAGCCCAACTTACCAACCAGCCTGCATCCAACAATTTATCCCGTCTAACAGTTTGTGTTAAAAAATGGTTTTGTTTGCAAACATTTTAAATTACATGCGTAAACTGCAGAGCCACTTCATGGCACCCCAGTATTGTTTACAGTCCTAACTTTAATTTTTTTGCTTTCAGAAGCAAGGCTGTGCAATTCCCAGTGGGGCCACGCAGTAAAGATGGCTGGATCAGGAGCCAAGTTGAGTATCAGATTAGTTGGGATGCACTCAATTGTGGTTGCTTTTATTGTAGGACAACTTCTGTCAAAGGTACTGTTGTCCTTTACAGCAGGGAAGCAGCAGAAAAATTATTCTGGTTATATGATTCTAGTCAAAGAAAAATAAAATGCAGCGCTCTGAAGAATTGATCAATTGTAATCCAAAGTGATTCTATGTGCATAAATGAAACTTGCTACTAATCAAATGAATGAATAGTGCTGCTTATGCCATAGAATTAATAAAGTCAAAGAACATTATAACCAATAATCAAAATAAAAATAACTGATAGTGGTAAACATTACCAGTGACCTCAGGATAGATGGTGAGGGAAACAATCATCTGGGAGGCTTGCTTGGGGGTGATTAAACACCAATCAACATCTGGAAGAGTGGAAAGGAATTCCAGGTCCCAGAAGGGGAGTGCACTGGCTGCTAGTTGGTTGGGTAGAGGAATAAACTAGACAGCCTGTGTAATAGTGACAGCTCCAGGGGGAACAACCAAGCCGAGCAGAGTCGATACTCTCTGTGCGCCTCCTGTGATGTCAATGCCGTGCCGGAGAGGGAAGGGTAATCACTGAGGTCAATTGCTTCAAACGTCCACTGTTCTGTTCTGTTGCCGTAACTTACATGTTTCGCGCACATGCGCTTTGTCAAAGAAGACCACACCGGATT
The DNA here is from genome assembly GCA_029206835.1 of Rana muscosa. Lineage (NCBI taxonomy): Eukaryota > Metazoa > Chordata > Amphibia > Anura > Ranidae > Rana > Rana muscosa. Next base: position 64,209,970 of record JARGYO010005626.1, on the reverse strand, counting down.
CCACTCCTGTTAGCTAAGGACAGGCTCACCAAAACTGGACAATCGAAGATTGGAAAAAGGTTACCTGATCTGATGAGTCTTGATTTCAGCTGCAACATTCAGAATTTGGTGTAAACAACATGAAAGCATGGATCCATCCTGCCTTGTATCAATGATTCGGGCTGATGGTGGTGTAATGGTGTGGGGGATATTTTCTTCGCACACTTTGGCCCCTTAGTACCAATTGAGCATTGTTTAAGTGCCACGGCCTACCTGAGTATTGTTGCTGACCATGTCCATCCCTTTATGGCTACAGTGTACCCATCTTCTGGTGGCTACTACCAGCAGGATAATGCACCATGTCATAAAGCTCAAATAATCTCAAACTGGTTTCTTGAACATGACAATGAGTTTACTGTACTCCAAAGTCCTACACAGTCACCAGATCTCAATCCAATAGAGCACCTTTGGGATGTGGTGGAATGGAAGATTTGCATCATGGATGTGCAGTCGACAAATCTGCCGGAATTGTGTGATGCTATCATTTCAAAATCTCTGAGGAATGTTTTCAACACATTGTTGAATCTATGCCATGAAGAATTAAGGCAGTTCTGAAGGCAAAAGGGGGTCCAACCTGGTACTAGCCAGGCTCCAATTAGTTGATCGCATGCAACTGAGCTGATATTCTAAAGGAGTTGAGATTTGTCACCCCAAAAATTGTGTCAATTTTCACTTAAATGATCCAGTCATGTGAAAAAACATCTGCACATATTTGGGTATTCATGGTCTGATAATTTAATATTTACACACTTTTTGAGTGAAGATGCTTAACTACTTAAATACATCGGCCTCGTGTTTGACACTGCCCATGCTATATGGAATTTTTACTTGCCAGCAGCCTTCATTGTGTCTCTGAAACACCAAGATGGATGTCAAGAACTGCAAAATTACATATATGCTCTGCACTGTATCCAAGTGATGTCACATGTCTGTATGTGATACTATGGTCAGCGATTCCCGTTTTCAAGATCCATTTAAGCTGTATTAATGCACAGAGAGAAACCAATTTGAATAGCCTCTTACAAGAAATAATTCAAATATAGGCAGTTATTTCTAAATGGTGATATTGGGCATGATGTCTACTCCAGCATGACTATTAAGAAACCCCTCCGTATTGTAATATTTTATTCATTCATACATGCCATTACAGGTTTAGGTGTCTGTATAGAATACTTTCCAGGGAAATCTCTTCTGGATTATAGAGGTTAAAATCTGTAGCTCAGTCACAGGACTTAACATTTCTTATCTGCAAAATGAGCCCAAAATCCAGTCATCCGGAAACCATTTGCGATGCTTTTAACAGGTTGCAATCAGAGCCCAGATACTTATATTTAACACTGTATGGCTGTCATAATAGCATTCCTTCAGTAGAAATGTGTCCATTTTTTATTAACATTATTTTCATTACAAATGGGAACATAAGACTCTGATACATCCATACTGCAAATAATAGGATTTTTATAACAGCTTACCTGTAAAATCCTTTTCTTGGAGTACATCACGGGACACAGAGCGACATGCCCAATGAGGGGGGGGATACACCATACATAAGCTGAGCGCTATCAGACATGAGGATCTTTTGCGGCCTGCAACACACTGCGCCCAAAGGCGACATCCTCCTGACTTCTAACGTCCACCTGGTAGAACCTAGTAAACGTGTGTACTGAAGACCATGTTGCGGCCTTACAGATCTGAGCCAGGGAGACCTGGTGATGCACTGCCCATGAAGTTCCAACTGCTCTCGTGGAGTGCGCCCTAACTTTGAACGGAGGCGGTCTCCTTCTCAAGCCATAGGCTTGCATTATGACCTGTCGAATCCACTTGGCTAAAGTAGATTTTGACGCTGCCTGACCCCTTCTGGGGCCTTCCGGCAGAATAAACAAAGTATCCGTTTTACGAATCTGAGCAGTGGCTTTTAGATAAGCTTTAACTGCTCTTACTACATCCAAAGAATGCAATAACTTTTCCTCTACCGAACTAAGTTTGGGGAAAAAGGAAGGAAGAACCACATCTTGGTTCAAATGAAACCTTGATACCACCTTAGGAAGAAAGGCTGGATGAGGACGTAACATTACTCTGTCCTTATGGATAACCAGATATGGCTCTTTACAGGACATAGCGGCTAATTCCGACACTCTTTTAGCCGAACAAATGGCTACTAGAAAAATCAATTTCCTGGTGAGAAGAACCAAGGAAATGTGCTGTAATGGTTCAAATGGTTGCTTCTGTAGAACCGACAGAACCAGGTTTAAGTCCCATGGACATATGGGAATATTAACCGGAGGGCTAATACGCATCACTCCTTGTATAAAAGCTTTGACTAGTGAATGCAAAGCCAAGGGCCTTTGAAAAAATATTGACAAGGCCGAAATCTGACCCTTGATAGTACTCAAGGCAAGCTTCCTATCTACAGCCCACTGTAGGAAGTCCAGAATCCTACCTATTACGTACTTACGTGGATGCCATTTCTTGGCCTCACACCAGGCGATGTACGCCTTCCAGATTCTATAGTAGATCTGCCTGGATACCGGCTTCCTGGCATTGATCATGGTAGCTACCACAGGATTAGAGAGACCTCTCTTTTTTAGAATGTGGGCTTCAATAGCCAGGCCGTCAAACCTAGGGCTGGTAAGGAAGGGTGGTATATCGGTCCTTGCGAAAGCAGGTCCGGATGATGTGGGAGAGTCCAAGGACTCCCCACTGACATTTTTACAATCTCCGCGTACCATGCTCTTCGGGGCCACGCTGGAGCCACCAGAATCACTGGTTTCTTTTCTACCCTGATTCTGCGGAGTAATCGAGGTAACAATTGTGGCGGTGGAAATGCATATATCAGCTTGAACTGATCCCAAGGGAACACTAGGGCATCCGAGCCGCAAGCTAGGGGATCCCTTGTCCGAGAGACAAACCTGTCCACCTTTGCGTTGAATCTGGATGCTAGAAGATCTACATCTGGTGTTCCCCACCGCTGACATATTGTCCGGAAAACCTCGGGGTGAAGGGACCATTCCCCTGGGCATAATTGCTGGCGACTTAGAAAGTCCGCCTTCCAATTCTCCACTCCTGGAATGAATACCGCGGATATGGCTGGGACATATCTTTCTGCCCATTTCAGGATGTAATTTACTTCCCTCTGGGCTGCACGACTCCTGGTGCCACCCTGATGATTGATATATGCCACTGCTGTGGCATTGTCTGATTGAATTCTGACAGGGGACCCTTGGAGTTTGGATGTCCATGCTACTAGGGCATACCGGGCTGCTCGTATCTCTAAGAGATTGATGGGCAGGGCCTTTTCTGCATCCGACCATCTGCCCTGGAGAGACCATTGCTCCAGTACTGCTCCCCAGCCTATAAGGCTGGCATCTGTAGTGACCACCTTCCAAGAAATCGGACTGAAGGATTTCCCTTTTTCCAGATTCTGGAGAACCAACCACCAACGGAGGCTCTTGCGAACGGAAGGGGACAAGGACATTGGTAAGTCTAGGGCCTGAACTTTCTTGTTCCAGGCTGACAGTATGGCCCTTTGCAAATTCCTTGAATGGAATTGACCGTAGGGTACTGCTTCGAATGATGCCACCATTTTTCCCAGCAGCCTCATGCACAGGCGTATGGACGGCTGTCTTTTTGTACCCACTAGGTGGATCAAATCTCTCAAAGACAACACCTTTTCTCGAGGCAAGAATATTTTTCTCTGGCCTGAATCCAGCCTTAGCCCCAAGTATTCCAGACTTTTGACTGGTTTTAGGGCTGACTTGTCTCGGTTGATAATCCAACCGTGAGATTCCAGATACTTGATTGTCTTGTGAACGACCACTTCTAGTTTTTTCACTGAGTGGTCTATCAGCAACAAGTCGTCTAGATATGCCATTATCGTTACACCTTGTGTTCTTAGATTGGCCAATAATGGGGCCAGAATTTTTGTGAACACTCGTGGTGCTGTGGCCAGACCGAAGGGTAAGGCTCTGAACTGAAAATGGCGCCCTTCTACTGCAAAGCGTAGAAATTTTGGTGGACTGGAAAGATGGGAATGTGCAAATAAGCATCTTTGATGTCGATCGAGGCTAACCATTCCTCCCCTTGTAGGGCAGTGGCCACCGATCGGATCGACTCCATCCGGAAAGTCCTGATATGCAGGAATTTGTTTAGCCCTTTTAGATTTAATATGGGCCTCACGTCCCCGTTTGGCTTCGGGACTGTAAAGAGGTTTGAGTAAAACCCGAACCCCCATTCTTCCAGGGGAACCTCCATAATTACTCCTTGGAGCAATAGTTGTTCTAGTGCCAACAGGAGGGACTCTCTCTTCCGGGGATCCCTTGGCACGTTTGACCTCATAAAATGGGAAGGAGGAGAGTCTTTTAACTCCAATCTGTATCCCAGACTTACTGCGGAGAGCACCCATCTGTCTCTGATCGTGTCCCGCCAGGTCTCTGAGAACAACTGGAGTCTTCCCCCCACCCGATTGAGTGGGGGCAACCCTTCATGAATTTGACTTTGGGGGAGGTTTTGTACCTCTCCTGACCCAGGGTTTCTTATTACCCTGCGATTGTCCCTGATTTTTACCCCCGGGATTTGACCGAGGAGGCCGTCGGAACTGTTTCACAGCCGATGCCCCAGGGACTGGAGAAGCAGGCCTCTTAAAAGAGGGACCTCTAACTCTGTTTTTAACCGGCAAGAGTGTACTTTTACCGCTGGAAATTTTCTGGATATATTTGTCCAGGTCTTCCCCGAATAAGCGTTCACCATGAAATGGGAAGCTAACCAGCAATTTTTTACAGGGAGCTTCAGCAGACCAGTTTTTGAGCCATAGAAGCCTGCGCATATGTACTACAGACAGCGTGAGGCGGGAGGCCTGATGGATTGAATCCTTTATGGCGTCAACCGCAAAGCATAAGGCTCTAGGTAGATCAGCTAGGGCAAGGGCCTGCTGATCTGGCAAGTCCCTTAAGACCTGTTTCAACTGATCCTTCACTGCTTGGCAGACCCCAATAGCTGCCACTGCTGGTTGTGTCACCAAGCTTGCTGTAGAAAAAGCAGATTTTAATAAGGACTCCAATTTTTTATCTATTGGGTCCTTGAACATTTGGACATTATCCACTGGACATGTCAGTGATTTATTCACACAAGAGATGGCTGCGTCCACTGTAGGGACCCTCCATTTTTTGATGAACTTATCCTCCATGGGATAGACCACCGGAAATCTCTTGGGGGGAGTAAATATTTTATCAGGATGTTCCCAATCCTGGTAAATGAGCCCTTCCAGTAAAGGGTGAAGTGGAAAGGAACAGACAGTCTGGGGAGCTTTTAGCGACCCCAGCGAGGAGACAGTAGTGGTTGATGGTTCCGCAAGGTGCATTTTAAATGCTGATCGGACCATGTTAGTCAGAGACTGAACCCATAATCTTCCAGCTTGAGATGCTGAGAAAGGTTCCTCCACTGTTGATTCCTCTATAACAGAATCAACCTCATCCTGATCCCCTTCAGGCAGGTCGATCCCTGTATGGCACTGTTGCTCCGCTAACAGGTACTCTGAAGGAGGAGACGGAGATCGGGCGTGCTTTCCCTGTGACAGGGAGGCAGCGATCAATGTTGACAATCTCTCTTCTAATCCTCCCAGAGCTGAGGAAAAAACCTCCTCTGTTACATACACAGGAGCAGGTGAACTGAGGACAGCCACAGTACCAGGTACTCCTGCGGGGTCTCTACGGTCACTAACCTCTGAATTTTCAGGGGAGACTGGTGCAGCAGAAGCATGCCCAAGATCCTCAGAGCCCGATGGAGACCCCCTTCGCTTCCTGGAAGATTTAGTTCCGGAGCTTCTGGACGGCATATTCCTAAGCCCAAAGCTGAGGTATTCCAGCCGTAATACACCACTTTTACTGATAATAGTCTAGCACAATTGCTGCTATATAACAGTTGGTGTCTACTAAAGTGCCTTTCTAGGGGATGCCTGCATCAACCGCCTCTGTGTGCCTTATTTACTGTTGCTAGCTGTGCACTTCTGTGCACTTCTGTGCACTTCAATAGCCAGCTGTGATTGTGCCTTTAAACACGCTGGACGCCCGCACATGCGTAGTAGCGCCGCGGCGCACACCGAGCGTCATCCACCAGCTCCGCCCCTTTTTCCAGATCGCCTCTATATATAGAGGCGCGTGCATGCGCACGCGCGCGGGCACGTGCGCCTTCGGCGCTCTTTTTAAAAAAAATAAGGAGCTAGATGGGAGCCAGGATGGATGAGCGCAGCAACAGGGCAGAGGAGACAGCTTCCCAGCAGAGAACTTACCAACTGCCTGGATTTGACTTTGGAAGAAAAAAATCCACATTACAAGAAAAAAAGAACCATAGCGGCCTCTAGTGTTTAACACAGGTACCGCGGTCTTACCATTTATTTTTATTTTTTTCTTGCCTACTATTAAATTTTTTTACATTTTCTTAGTAGTAACAGGCATGCACAGAATATTAGCGGGAATACCTTAGGTAACAGGCAGAAAGACAAATTAGGCTTGGGGGTCCCCCAATAGAACCAAGTTCCTGAGGGCCCCCACTTACCTTTTCCTCGCCGCAGGACTCTGTTTGGTCCACAGAAGCCCAAACTTCACCTATCACGGCAGGCATTGTAATTAAACCTTCAGGGACCGGGTTCCCAAGGATTCCACTCCCCTGGACCTGTATAGCACCCTGCACAGAAAACATCTTGGTCGTGGGTATAACCAGAGCTCTGGATCCCAGGGTCCAGCCCTCCTAAGAGAGGCATTACAGGCAAAACCTTGCTCTTCTCTTGCAAGGCCCGGGTACCGACCGTTTAGCTATGAAGCTTTTTTGGTCGGATCCGGAATAGCTTACTGAGGCCCAAAAGAACCTGTACGCAAGCTCAGTGAAAAACACATGTTACTTCTTGGCCAACACCTTAGACACTGGCAAAAAACTGAGGTACTCCCGGATGGGAGGGGCTTATATAGGGGATGGTACTTCCGGTTTTGGAAGTTGCCAGTGCCAGCACCTGAAGGTATCTATATAACCACATAGTAATGACTATGTCGCTCTGTGTCCCGTGATGTACGAGAAAGAAAACCAATTATTCCAACTCTTATTGGCTGTATCTTTATAATCTACATACTCTGCTTTGGTGCAAGGTTCATTTGGATTTCTAGCATTTTGAAATACTGTATTGCAACAATATTTATAGGAACTTTGACATCCATGCATAAACTTCACAGCCAAATATGTGTTAGAATCAAAAAAGCGTTTCAATAGACATTCTACCAATAATTAGGTAAAAAAAAAGGTAGAAATTAAATTTACTTGATTGTGGGTTGAAGCTCATACAGTATATAAAGAAAAAGAGGTTTCGATATCAAATGGCAGCTTCTCAATCAATTATAGTCAAAATGTTTGGTTATGTTATCCAGTCAAACATTAGAATACTAAATAATAATGCATCCCATCAATTCAGATTGGTGGTCATGTTCTTATGGCATATGCAATGTTTTTTTTGGAACACATAAAGCTCCTTGATATCAACTTAACAGCATTTAGATGTCTAGGCTTGCCTGTATGTTCTTGGTGATCAATGGGGGTTTTTTTTATCCCCTAAAAGTATATGTACATTTTGCAGAGAGGAAAAACCCCCTTCTAGTGTAGTAAAGTTAGTATAAATGCTTATTAGTAAAATATTGGTGCAGAATGAAATAACACATCTGGTGAGGTTGCGGGAGACCACAGGACCTTAAAACATCAGCATCTTTTTCTATGCAGTATCTTGGAAAGAGTCCATCACACTCCAATGTTCTGGGCTAGCCCAAATCTAGTTCAACTGCATGGGCCTTTTGTGGTGAAGGAAGTATGTCAGAAAACTGAAAAATTCCCATCCAGGTAGTAGATCTGCCCCAGTAGAAGTAGAGGATAAGTCTCAGGAGGTTATCAATTTTACAAAAAGTTGATCTTAATCAGTGCCATATGATATAGTATTGCATATCCCCATCATCTCAAGGTGGTTCCGGGTACAGAGCAGTGACCTCAGTGTTCTCCAATAGCATGCATTTTTTTTCCCAGATCTCTATCCAGTATAGTACACCTTGAGACTGGGTGTAATGGATCGTGACAAATAGTGACTAATGCCACGTACACACGATCGGAAATTCAGACAAGAAAAACGTGGATTTTTTTCCGACTGAATGTTGGCTCAAACTTGTGTTGCATACACATGGTCACACAAAATTCCGACCGTCAAGAACGCGGTGACGTACAACACTACGACGAGCCGAGAAAAATGAAGTTCAATGAATCCGAGCATGCATCAAATTGATTCAAAGCATGCGTGTTTGTTTTGCACGTCGTAAATTGCATACAGACGATCGAAATTTCCGACAAGAACTTTTCTTGTCGGAAAAATTGAGAACCAGCTCTCAAATTTTTGCTGTCGGAAATTCCAACAGAAAAAGTCAGATGGAGCCTATACACGGTCGGAATTTCCTACCAAAAGCTCACATCGAACTTTTCTTGTCGGAATTTCCGATCCTGTGTACGCGGCATAAAGGTGCGATTATCTAAAGGGATGTGTCTGATCACATGTTAAATCCATGTTCTGAGTAGAGATGAGATTTGATTGCGGGACAACACCGGGATTGAGATGAACCCAGCCAGCTTGCAGTTTCTGGACGCAGTGAAGTAATGTGACAATTCACCTGCTATAATACATAGTTATGATAATACACTGCAAGGGCCCTTGAACTTTTGTCCTCTCACTTAGACAAATAGTGGAGGCTTTGTTATGTGTAGAGAGAGATCAGGATCAGTTAGGAAACTGTTCTTTAAAGAAGTTGTAAACCTCAGAAAAAACAAACAAAAAAACCTGCAAGACAAAAGGCATAATGAGCTAGTATGCAGAGCATACTAGCTCATTATGAAATACTTACCTCAGAACGATGCCCTGAATCGGAGTATCTGGCCGACATCTTCCACCGGAGTTACTTCCGGGTTTCGGCTCCAGCGCTATGATTGACCGGAGCCACAATGACATCACTCCTGCGGATGCGCACGGGAGCCGCCGGTCATGGCACGAGTCCTGAAGGAACGGCACCAGCGAGCCGTGTGTTCAGTGCGCATGAGCCGATGAAGTCTACAGCAGCGCATATACTGAATATCTCCTAAACTGTGCAAGTTTAGGAGATATTCATGGTACCTACAGGTAAGCCTGGTTATAGGCTTACCTGTGGGTAAAAGTGGTGTAACCGAGTTTACAACCACTTTAATTCTGAATGTTGGCTCTTTGGGCAATCAACCCATTACGTTTTTTTTTTTTTGTCCTTTTTTTTATTACTGGGAGCTTTTTAAAAATGTTGGTTAATTTGAGGTCAGTAGTCACTCTAAGCAAGCTGTCCCATCCACAGTAACCTTTCTTTGCTGCAAATCTTGCCTTTTCGTTTCAGGGGTGTATTCTTTGGGGAGGGGGGGTTACTATGTGGGTATATTGTTTTTATTATATGTTAGGGCTTTTATTTATGTGTAAACTTCCCTATTTATCAGCAAGGCTATCCAATAAAATAAAAGTGTAGGAGCTCCAGGACTGATTAAACAAAGCAGGCTGGTTTTACAGGGTGCCCATACATGGGTTGAAATTTGTCCAGTCCCTGCTGAACTGAAATTTTGATCCATGTATGGCTGGCTTAAGTCCAGTGGATATCACCCTCTGATGTGATGTTACTCTTGGATCATGGGCAAGGACATGTTTTGGGCATTCTATGCACTTCATCGCCAGTTAAGACTGTGATGCCGCGTACACACGATCGTTTTTCACGTCGTTAAAAATGCCATTTTTTAACTTGGGCATTAAAAACGATCCTGTGTAGGCTCTAGAGCATTTTTAATGACGTAAAAAACGGCCTAAATTTTTTTAGATAAAAAATTATAAAATGCAGCGCTAGCGAATATAAATGTGCTCAATACAAACGTATGTGTGAATGTCAACCATCTAAACCTTTCGGGATGATGATACACACTATTTGTGAAAACATTATACACCAATGATTGGTGTCACCAGAAATGCAGTAGGTGTAATACTAAATGTTACCACTAAAAAGTGATCAACTAAGTAAAACCAGAAAATATACTGTGCAAAACATTAAATGAACTGAACAACCAGGCAAATAGCTCTAGGAGTAATTCACAGTACTACAGATGGTTTACAACATCAAAGAAATAATGTCCCATATGCAACAGTGGTTGTAATATAGAAGGAAGGACATTTTTTTATTTAAAATAAAATAAAAGTCACCCAACAGCCGACATCTAGGACCGATAATGTTCGGTGAAATTCAACAGTTGGCTCAATAACAGCAGAGATCAGAGGACCATGTGGGGAATAAAAAGAAAAAGCAACTTGTGAAGTACCGCTTAGGAACAGAATAACAATACGCTGTTATTGGGAAAACTCGCAAGCCTTCAATGATAACCGAGCGTCAGTGTGTTCCGGGTTCACAACAGCGTGCGTTCCACAAGAACCGGAAGCAGCGTCACTGGTTCTTAGTGTTGACCGGAATTTCGTCAATGCATTTCGCCCCTCCTCCAGGGCATCATCAAGGACATCATCTCCGGTCAAAGAAGATCCTTATATATGCGCGGAGGTCTCCGCCCCAGTTATTGTGAGCCAATCAGAAAAAAGGTAGAACCTCTCACCGCAATAAACCATTAGCTTCCTGAGTCACATCATTGCCCATCATTGATCAAAATGTGAGAACTTTATTGTTATATGACAATGACAGGGGTTAACAATGTGAACACATGAATGAATCAATGAATCTGAATATATGAATAAATTAGCATAGATAAAATAATCATTGACTAAATCAATAAAAATACAATAAAATGCAATATAGTGGATATGCATCACGGAAAGGAATGGGGCAAAACAAACAAAAACAAAAACACAAAATAAAATGACAATAAAAATAAACAATAAAAAAAAATATATATATATATATATATATATATATAATGGAAATAATAATAAAAATAAATGAATAAACCCCTTCGATGCGTACCACTCTGCGGGCATGGAGGGCGGGTGAGGCGCTGAGGGCACCCCAGCCGAACTCTTGGTCTCCTCACACCCCCCTGTGGCTGAATCCTAACCTATCGCATTTCAACACTATCCCGGATCCACAGGCCTGGGCCAAATACAAAATACTGACCCTTAAACATATTGTCACCAACAGAGACCTCACCCCCTTCCACATTTTATGCGCCAAATTTAATGTGCCTGAGCGGGCTCATTTTAGATATCTTCAAATTGCTCATGCTTACAGGTGTAAATTTTTAGGCCAACCAGTTGAATTGATCTACTCTGAGCTAGAATTCACCCTCCGGGTAAGGGATCTGGAGAAACCCACGTCTCAGCTCTATGGATCCTTGCTGGTTGCTGCTGTCCCCGAGCTGTCTTCCCTCCGCAGGAAATGGGTGGAGGACATTCCGGGGCTGGATGAGGACGACTGGAGGGAGGTTTGGGACTTTCCCTTCTCCCCTCTGGTCTCAGCGAGAGACAAATTGGTCCAATATAAAATTGTACATAGAGCTCACTACACACCTCACAGGTTGCACCAGATGTCACCGGAGCATTCTCCAGCGTGCTGGCGCTGCTCCTATCAACCGGGGTTTTTTTTCCACATTTTTTGGGTTTGCCCGGCAATCGTACATTATTGGAAGGAGGTGCTCCAGGTGATCACTGTGGTCACTAAAACTTGTGTCCCTTATGATCCTATATACTATCTGCTGGGGCTAGTTGAGCAATTGCCATTGATCAGAGCCAGGAAAATACTCATATCCCTATTACTGTATTATGCCCGCAAAGCCATTACGATGAACTGGAAACAATCGTCTCCCCCCTCTGTCAGATTCTGGAAGGGCCTAGTGAATGCCAGTTTACCCCTATATAAAGCCACCTACTCGACCAGGGGATGCCTGCAAAAACTTAAGAAGGTATGGAGTTGTTGGCTAGATGATAGAAGCACCACAACTGCTGCAGTGACCAATGCTTAGACTGACAATGTATTCTTAGTTTGTTACTCTATCGACCCAACTTTTTTTTTTCATGCTGCTCTCTCCTGTTGATATCAATTTGAGCACGGATTATCTTGAACTGACCCTCTCCCCACGTTTGGGGTTATAGTATAAGTTAAGTTGAGCTGTTTGTGTTGTATGTTGTGCCCTGTAGCGGTGTGCTGCCGCAACAGAGAAACTGCCCCTGCGTGGGCAAATGTTGAGCCCCTAAGTGGGCAAATCTTATGTGTTCATATAAACTTCAATAAAAAAGATTTTACAAAAAAAAAAAAAAAGAATAAAAATGAAAAAATAAATATATAAAAAAAATATATATACATATATATACATACACACATACATACATACATATATATATATATATATATATATATATATATATATATATATATATTGTGACAGCAGGAAGGTAAAGTCACCTGGTTGCATCCAGGGGGGTAGATATATTTCGCCCAGATTCAGGCTTTACGCCGACTTATACAACTAGGTGGAGAGTTGTATAAGGCTAGTGGGCTCATGGATGACTCATACCTCTAGGGAGAGGGCTGGGCGTCGTGCAGACAGGGAGTTGATGAGACCAGCTGAAGCTTGTCAGCTCATTTAGGCCTCTATAAGAACTCCCAGCTTCATTAGATGTTAGCTCATGCCTGGAACCAGACCTGTGTGGACTGTCTAGGGAGAGTGAACCCCTGTGCGGTGAGACAAAGCCTGTGTGGCTATTTGCTTGGACATTTAAAACCAGGGACTTAGGGACTAGGACAGCACTAGGCTGATCCCAGTTGTTAGTTAGGAAACCTGTATGTTTAGTCAGAGATCAACTTGACCAGGATTTATTTTGGTTATGTTTCTTTTGCTTTGCTGTGTTTTGTCACTGTAAATAGAAAATAAACCGCACCTTTTTGATTTTGAAAACCACAACCTCCGTTTGCTGGGCCTGTTTTGTGTGGGGAGCCCATCCCGGGGGTCACACACACCCGCTGCCGAGCTAACCCCCTCACAGTTGGTGGAGAATGCAGGCAGTTTTTTTTTAAGCCAGCATGGAGGAGATACTGAAACAGCTGGCTCTAGCAAATGCCAATCAACAGCAGACAAATGCAGGTTTGCAAAGGAGCCTTGCAGCCCAGCAGCAAGCTCATCAACAGAGCCTTGCAGCCCAGCAGCAAGCTCACCAACAGAGTCTGGAAGCTCAGCAACAAGCCCAGCAGCAATCTGAGGCCCGCTTCATAGACCTGTTACAGAAGCAAGAGCAGAGACTACAACAAATGGAAGCAGTAATGCAGCAACGTCCGCAGACCAGTGAGGAAAGCCGTCCCACTAATACCGCGTCCTTTGGGGTGAGTCGTTTATTGACAAAAATGACTGGAGAGGATGATCCAGAGGTATTTTTGACCACATTTGAAAGGACCGCTGAAAGAGAAAAGTGGCCTGAGGAGCAGTGGGCTGGACTGGTGGCTCCTCTGTTAACTGGTGAATCGCAGAAAGCTTACTATGACCTAGAGCCTAACCAAGCAAAAGACTATGTGATGCTAAAAGCTGAAATTTTGGCAAGGCTGGGTGTCACCCAGGCTGTCCGGGCTCAGCGTGTGCATAACTGGACTTTCCAGCTTGGAAAACCCCCCAGGTCTCAAATGTATGATCTCATTCACCTGAGCAGAAAGTGGCTACAGCCAGAGACTTTGTCCGCACCAAAGATTGTGGAACGTGTTGTAATGGATCGGTTTTTGAGAGCTCTTCCTACTGCCATCCAAAAGTGGGTAAGCCATGGAGACCCAGAGACGGCCGATGGTCTTGTGGATCGTGTGGAGAAATACTTGGCTACAGAGAACCTGACGGCCTCTTCCAGAGACACTCGGACTTTCCACCCTAAGACCAGACCATCCCCAGGGGCGGATAAGAGGATTCCAAGGGGTGAGGGTGGAGAGAGTGAGAGGGTGGGAGCTCTACCCCAAGTTTGGCGAGAACAGCCTGGGAAATCAGCGGCTCAAGAGGCGGCAAGAAGGATCGTTTGCTACCGCTGCCGGCAAGCGGGACATATTGCAGCCAATTGCCCGGTTGTGGAGGAACCCATGCAGTGTGACTTTCTGACGGGCAGACGTCAGTCGCTGTGTGCGACAGTCGCATGCACTGCCATTCGAGGAACTGAGAAACATTTATGCAAAATGTGTGTTAATGGTAGAAATGTTGTGGTATTGCTGGATTCAGGTAGCCTTGTGACCCTGATAAAGGCTGAGTTAGTTAAAACAGAGGTCTCTGGGAATAGCAAGGTAGCTGTTATTTGTGTGCATGGGGACACCCGAGAGTATCCAGTGACTACAGTGTGTTTCGAGACCCCCAAAGGTACCCTCTCTCATCCAGTGGGCTTAGTATCTCAGTTACCGCATGACGCCATTGTGGGAAGGGATTTTCCGAAGTTCTGGGAACTGTGGGATGATCCTGAGCCCCTCACTGGTGCCCCTATGTACCAGGAATGTGATAGCCAGAACTCCCCTGAGAGTGGTGAGGACTCTCCGGAATTTCCCTTATCAGTATTGGCAGGGGAGACTCAAGAAACTGGAGAGGAGCCCACCTCCTCAGACGAAAACCTACCGTCTGTGGAGTTTTCTGATCTTGAGGTTCACAGGGAAAACTTTGCCACAGAACAGTTGAAAGACCCCGCCCTAATAAAGGCACGGGAAAATGTAGTGAAAATAGATGGCGAGTTAGTGAACCCAGATAATACCTGCACTTACCCATACTTCAGCGTAGAGAAGGACCTACTGTATCGGGTGGCAAAAAGGGCAGAAGAAACCGTTGAGCAGCTTGTGGTGCCCAAACCTTACAGGAAGTTGGTGTTGGAGTTGGCCCATGGGCACATTCTTGGAGGTCATCTGGGGACAGAGAAAACCCGAGAGAGGGTATTACAGAGATTCTATTGGCCGGGGGTGATGAAGGACGTAGAAAATTATTGTTCCTCCTGCCCTGTGTGTCAGAGGTTGGCCCCGATGCCACATTTCCGTAGCCCGCTGGTCCCTCTACCCATCATTGAGGTCCCGTTTGAGAGGATCGCCATGGATTTGGTAGGTCCTATAATCAAGTCCGCTAGGGGGCACCAGTACATATTAGTTATAATGGACTATGCCACCCGTTATCCAGAAGCGATCCCTCTCCGAAATACCTCGGCCAAAACCATAGCCAAAGAGCTATCTCTTGTTTTTAGCCGGGTGGGTATTTGTAAAGAACTGCTTACGGACCAAGGTACACCCTTTATGTCCCGGGTTATGAAAGAGCTGTGTAAATTGTTCAAAGTGACGCAATTGCGTACGTCTGTGTATCACCCCCAAACCGATGGGCTGGTTGAAAGATTCAACAAAACCCTAAAACAAATGTTGAAGAAAGTGGTGGATAGAGATGGAAAGGATTGGGACTGTTTACTTCCTTATTTGATGTTTGCTATTAGGGAGGTGCCCCAATCCTCTACGGGATTCTCCCCCTTTGAGTTACTGTATGGGAGACACCCAAGAGGGCTGTTGGATATTGCCAAGGAAACTTGGGAAAGTGAGAGTTCTCCCCACAGGAGTGTGATTGAGCATGTCGCCCTGATGCAAGATCGAATTGCACAGGTAATGCCCATCGTGAAGGAACATTTGGCCCAAGCGCAGTTGGCACAGCAGAGAGTGTACAACCGTGGAGCCAAGACCCGTACCTTTTCCCCGGGGGATAGGATATTGGTACTTGTCCCTACGGTTGAAAGTAAATTCCTTGCCAAATGGCAAGGCCCCTACGAGATAATGGAAAAAGTGAGCGAAGTGAATTACAAGGTCAGACAACCAGGAAGGCGAAAGCCCGAACAGATCTATCACGTTAATCTGTTGAAAGCCTGGAGGGATAGAGAGTCCCTAGTCGCAGACACTTGGTCACCAGCTCAAACTGGTTGCGTGATTCCTGAGGTTGGAATAGCAGCCACCTTGTCACAACCCCAACAACAGGAGGTTAAGGAGTTTGTGCTTCGCAACAAGGAGGTATTCTCTGAGCTGCCGGGACAAACATCTGGGGTAGAGCATGACATCATTACCCCGCCCGGTGAAAGGGTGAAGTTAAAACCCTATCGGATCCCAGAGGCTCGACGGGAGGCAATACGGGAGGAAGTACAGAAAATGCTGAACTTAGGGGTGATAGAGGAGTCCCAAAGTGATTGGTCTAGTCCCATCGTGTTGGTGCCTAAACCGGATGGGAGCTGGCGATTTTGTAACGATTTTCGTCAGTTGAACAAAGTTACAAAATTTGACACCTACCCCATGCCACGTATAGATGAGTTGATCGACCGGCTGGGAACAGCCCGATACATGACGACTCTTGACCTCACAAAAGGGTATTGGCAAATCCCCCTGGCCAAGTCGGCCAAAGAGAAAACCGCATTTGTAACCCCAGACGGGGCGTTCCAATATAAAAGAATGCCGTTCGGGTTACAGAATGCGCCGGCCACATTCCAGCGGAAAATGGACCAGATGCTGAGGCCCCATCGGAAGTATGCTGCGGCTTACCTGGATGACGTAATTGTCCATAGCACAGATTGGGCCTCACATCTGCCAAAAGTGCAAGCAGTCCTGGACTCTGTTCGGGAAGCGGGGTTTACGGCTAACCCCAAGAAGTGTACCATTGGGCAGGAGGAGGCCAAATATCTTGGGTACACCATTGGGAGGGGAGTAATAAAACCCCAACTCAACAAAGTCGAGGCCATCCAGAGTTGGCCACGTCCCAACAGCAAGAAGCAGGTACGAGCCTTTCTGGGAATCGCTGGGTATTATCGGCGATTCATTCCCCACTTTGCTTCTAAGGCTGTGCCCCTAACCAACCTGACGAAGGGGAAAGGGTCGGTCATGATTAAATGGACCCCCGAGGCTGAGGCAGCATTCCAATTCTTGAAACAAGCCTTATGTAGCCAGCCAGTGTTGTACTCACCCGACTTCTCTAAAGACTTTGTCGTACAAAGTGATGCGTCAGATGTGGGGTTAGGAGCAGTATTGTCCCAGGTCTGGAACGGGGAAGAGCACCCAGTCATTTACCTCAGCAGGAAGTTGAAGTCCCATGAGGTAAATTACGCCACCGTTGAAAAGGAGTGTTTAGCGGTGAAGTGGGCTCTAGATTCCCTTCGGTACTACCTGCTAGGTAGGCACTTTGACATGGTTACGGATCACGCTCCGTTAAAGTGGATGGCTCAAAACAAGGAAACAAATAGAAGAGTGAATAGGTGGTTCCTGGCCCTCCAGGAATTCAACTTCACAGTAAAGCATCGCCCTGGCGTTCAAATGGGGAATGTGGATGCTTTGTCTCGAGTACATGAATGCCTGATTGCTGGTGTTCCAACCCCGAGGTTAAAACAAGAGGGGGGGGTATGTGACAGCAGGAAGGTAAAGTCACCTGGTTGCATCCAGGGGGGTAGATATATTTCGCCCAGATTCAGGCTTTACGCCGACTTATACAACTAGGTGGAGAGTTGTATAAGGCTAGTGGGCTCATGGATGACTCATACCTCTAGGGAGAGGGCTGGGCGTCGTGCAGACAGGGAGTTGATGAGACCAGCTGAAGCTTGTCAGCTCATTTAGGCCTCTATAAGAACTCCCAGCTTCATTAGATGTTAGCTCATGCCTGGAACCAGACCTGTGTGGACTGTCTAGGGAGAGTGAACCCCTGTGCGGTGAGACAAAGCCTGTGTGGCTATTTGCTTGGACATTTAAAACCAGGGACTTAGGGACTAGGACAGCACTAGGCTGATCCCAGTTGTTAGTTAGGAAACCTGTATGTTTAGTCAGAGGTCAACTTGACCAGGATTTATTTTGGTTATGTTTCTTTTGCTTTGCTGTGTTTTGTCACTGTAAATAGAAAATAAACCGCACCTTTTTGATTTTGAAAACCACAACCTCCGTTTGCTGGGCCTGTTTTGTGTGGGGAGCCCATCCCGGGGGTCACACACACCCGCTGCCGAGCTAACCCCCTCACAATATATATATATATATATACATACACATACACATAAAAAAAAAAAATTAATAAAAATTACTTTCCGTAATGCATCAACCTAAAAACTACCAATTAGATAAAAAACAATTTAGATCAGGTTCGATGTTGAGACCATGCGGACTTAAAATACCCAACCTATGTATCCACTGAGTTTCATTACGTGAGATAGCTTGTTTAAGGTTGGACCCTCTCCAATGTGCCTCAACCCTGTCGATTCCACAAAACCTAAGACCCCTAGGGTCACTGTTGTGGAATAACCTAAAATGATTAGACAAACTATGATGCTTGAACCCTTTTCTAATCCTATTTACATGCTCTCTTAATCTAATACCCAATTTTCTGGTGGTTCTGCCCACATAGTGGAGCCCACAAGGGCAGGAGAGAAGATAAGTGACGTGTGGTTCCACAGGTAATAATTTTTTATTTTTTTATTTCATAGGTTTTCCCAGACACACTAAAATGGGTTGTTTTCCTAACCCTGTGTTTGGAGGTACGACAAATCATGCATTTACCACAGCTATAAAAACCTGTCTGGTCCAAAAATGTGAATAATCTCTTAGGGGGATTCACGACATTAGGGGCCAGTTTTAATCTTAATGTGGGGGGTTTGGTATAGATAAAATGAGGTGCAACTGGTAGGACACTGGTTAGATCTTTATCTTTACGTAACAGTGGCCAATGCTCCTTAATGATTCTTTAAAATTGCTTGTGTTGTCTGGTATATCCTGTAAGAAATGCGATTCCATAATCTTTCTTATCTCGGATTTTCTTTTCAAAGAGCTGTTTTCTATCTAAGCTCCGAATATCTTCCCTGGTCTTATTGAGAGCCCTGATGTCATATCCTTTCTCTTGAAATCTTTCCAAAATAATTTTTGATTGTACATCATAGTCTTCAATTTTGTTACAGTTGCGCCGTACTCGCAACATTTGGCTTTTCGGTACTCCTAGAGCTATTTGCCTGGTTGTTCAGTTCATTTAATGTTTTGCACAGTATATTTTCTGGTTTTACTTAGTTGATCACCTTTTAGTGGTAACATTTAGTATTACACCTACTGCATTTCTGGTGACACCAATCATTGGTGTATAATGTTTTCACTAATAGTGTGTATCATCATCCCGAAAGGTTTAGATGGTTGACATTCACACATACATTTGTATTGAGCACATTTATATTCGCTAGCGCTGCATTTTATAATTTTTTATCTCTCAAGGTGTTAGTGCCTTATGTTGTAGCAGCTGCGCATATAATAATTTCTTTTCACTTGTCATTTATTTTTGTATGTCTCCATAAGCGCGAGTTTTAGTTTTTGTTTATTTAATTTTTTTTAGAACCTGCTCTATTTTTTCACGTCGTTTTTAATGTAGTTTTTTTTTCCCGTTGTGAAAAACGTTAGTGTGTATGCTTTTACGAGGGGAAAAAAAACGTGCATGCTCAGAATCAAGTATGAGACGGGAGCGCTCGTTCTGGTAAAACTAGCGTTCGTAATGGAGATAGCACATTCGTCACGCTGTAACGGACTGAAAAGCACGAGGCTGAAAAGCACGAATCGTCGCTCAACAAACTTTACTAACATGAAGGGTGGCGCCATTCGAATGGAACTTCCCCTTTATAGTGCCGTCGTACGTGTTGTACGTCACAGCGCTTTGCCCGAGCGTTTTTTTTAAATGAACGTGTGTATGCAAGACAGGCTTGAGAGGAAACAAGAAAAATCACGTCGAGAAAAACATCGTTTTTGAAAATGACATTAAAAACGATTGTGTGTATGGGGCATTATCCCTGATTAAAATTGTCCTGCTGCTGGCCGTTTCTACACTGTCATGTAATCTTCTAGCTCTTAATTATTGTACTAAAACATCTGCCTACTCTTTCTCTCCGGTACATTTTGGATCTCCCTCATTAAAAATGTATTACTACTGGCCAGTTTACCTTTGCTGTATCATCTGTGGTTACTTAATTGTTAATGAGAATTTGATAGAAACACCCTGGACCCTTCTAATAGTGTATATTAAGGCCTCGTGCACACTAATGCCGCGTACACATGATCATTATTCACGGCGGTTAAAAATCCGCCGTGAATAATGACAGGAAAAACGAGGGAACCGCTTCGGTTCCAAGGGTTCCCTACACACGGTCGTTTTTCGCGTCATTTTTTCTCTTGACGAGAAAAACGACCGTGTGTGGGCTCCGCGGCAGTGTCTCCCTATGGGAAAACTGCAGCGGAAAAAAATTATGGAAAAAACGATGAGAAAATTTAGAACATGTTCTAATTTTTCTCGTTGTTTTTTCTGCCGTTTTTCTCAACGAGAAAAACGACATAAAGCCCACAGACGATCGTTTTTCTCGGCGAAAAAAAAAAATGCAGTTTTTCTCGTCGAGAAAAGCGGTCGTGTGTACGCGGCATAAGGGGTTGATTTACTAAAGGAAAATCCACTTTGCACTTGAAAGTGCACATGGAAGTGCAGTCGCTGTAGATCGCTGTAAATCTGAGGGGAAGCTCTGAAATTAGGGGAAGCTCTGCTGATTTTATCATCCAATCATGTGCAAGCTAAAATGCTGTTTTTTATTTTCCTTGCATGTCCCCTTCGGATGTACAGCATCTGCACTTCCATGTGCACTTTCAGTGCACTTTCAAGTGCAAAGTGGATTTTATTTTCCTTTAGTAAATCAACCCCTAAGTGTTTAGCCCTGGTGCATGAGGCTTCAGCATTTAGTTGTGGCTGGAAGGTACAGCCTCACTTTTCAGCCCCGCTTTCGGCAACCTGAAGAAGTCTAAAGCCTCGTACACAGGATCGGATTTTCCGACGAGAATTGTGTCATGGCAGGCTGTTTTCGTAAAATCCAACCGTTTGTATGCTCCATTAGACAATTGTCGGATTTTCCGCCAAAAAAAGTTGGATAGCATCCTTTAAAATTTTCCGACAACAAATGTGTTGTCGGATTATCCGATTGTGTGTACACAAGTCCATTGGACAAAACTCCAAACTACAAACACGCATGCTCAGAAGCAATGATAACCATAACACAACATTAGCAGAAGTTGCCCAAACGGTGGCGCTAAAGATCTGAAAAAACACGTAGTTTTGTGTTTGTTGGCCAACAATTGTGTTCCATTTATATGCAAGACGAATTCCTGGCCAACGCCCTTTGGACAAAAGTCCTACTCTTTGTCTGCGGAAAATCCGATCGTGTGTACGAGGCTTAAGAGGGGCTGACAAGTGCTGTGACTGGACAGGGCTGGATGTTGCACTAAGTGCATCAAATATCTAGGGCGGCTAACTCCTGGGGCGAATGCCCGCAATGAAGACTACTTGCGTTCCGGGCATTCATCCATAGGCACCTACTGCCCTAAATGTAAGTAAGTACACTGCTGGACATCATGACATGAGTAATGTGGATCATGGGCATTGTATTGTTTTATGTGTGTGTATGTCTGTTTTACATTAAACGCTTTATGAAAATGGGTAAGGAGTACTAATATAGTTCTGAGGGTGGGGTATCTAGGGGCCCCTCAATTTAAGAGGATTCCAGAATCCACCATTAGTCCCCCTATATTATTCAACTTCCTTCTTAGGGCATCAGGGTATGGAAGTGGCCCTTGTACCTCAACATTGGGACGCATGTGCCTTGTAAGGTAGGGAGGGGGGCTTTGCTGCTCCCCCATGTAAGTTATGTCCCCAATGTTAAAAAGCATGTGGCTTTGTCAGGTACAGGAATGTGGGATACTTGTCCACTGCCCTATCTTTCCTGGCCACCCAGGGTACATTCCTGGATAAGGGTCTAGGTGGAATTTCAAGGGGAATCCAACAGCTTTTTCCTTTTTTTTTTTTCTTTTTTTTTTTAATGCTCTCCGTGAAAATTGGAAAATTGTACTGCTCAATAACCTCACAAGTAGCTTTAAGGTATCCCCCAAGTCTGTTATTTAGCCGTTTGCCAACCAGCCGCTGTCATTATACTGCGGCAGGTTGGCTCTCCTGGGCTAATCTCATAGGTATACGTTGGCGGCGCGATGCTGGAGCTGATGCACGTGGCTCCGATGTCTGCCGGACATCCGCAATCGCTCCACTAAGAGCCAGAATGGGGATCTGTGTGTGTAAACACACAGATCCCGTTCTGACAGGGGAGTAGAAAGAGATCTGCTGTTCCTAGTGATCAGGAACAATGATCTCTCTCTCTCTGTCCTCCTCCAGTCAGTCCCATCCCCTCACAAATAGAGACACCTCCCTAGGAAACACTTAACCCCTTGATCACCCCCTAGTGTTATCTCCTTTTCCTGACTGTTACATTTATACAGTAATAAGTGGCTATTTTTAGCACTGATCGCTGTATATATGTCACTGGTCCCAAAAAAGTGTCCGATCTGTCCGCCACAATGTCGCTGTCCTGCTTAAAATCACTGATCACCACCATTAGTAGTAAAAAAAAAAAAAAAAGCCATAAGTCTATCCCCTATTTTGTACATGCTATAACTTTTGCACAAACCAATCAATATACGCTTATTGCGGGAAACTTTTTTTTTTTTTTGCAAAAATATGTAGAATAGCATAAAAAACAACACAGAGGTGATCAAATACCACCAAAAGAAAGCTCTATTTGTGGGAAAAAAAGGGCATAAATTTTGTTTGGGTACAACGTCGCACAACCGCGCAATTGTCAGTTAAATTGACACAGTGCCGTATTGCAAAAAATGGCCTGGTCATTAAGGGGGCAAATCCTTCCGGTCCTTAAGTGGTAAAGGATCCGTATATTTTCAATGTTGACCCCTTAGCCGCATGACCGTATTTGAAAACCTTTTTTTTTGCATTGGTAAATGTCCTACATGTCAGTACCCAGCTTCCCATGCCTTTTTATAAAAAAAACAGTGGTTTGCCTATGAAGCCTCGTGCACACGAACGAGTTTCTCGGCAAGAAAACTGCCGAGATAGCTTTCTTGCCGAGAAAAATGTTCGTGTGTGTATGGTTTCTCGACGAGAAAAATAGAGAACCTGCTCTCTATTTTCTCGTCGAGATTCTCGTCGGCATGTTTCTCGACGAGAAAAGTGTGTGTGTGTACACTTACCTGTCGTCGTGGAAACCCGCGCATGCTCAAAATGACTTTGACGCATGCGCGGTAGCTTCCTAGGCATAGGTAGGGTGTAGCAAGATGGCGGCGACAGCATCGAATGTGACAAGCGCACGCTCGTCGTAGTCGATGACGTCACAGCGTTCGCTCCATTCAAAGAACCGCGGGTTCTTTGGATCGAGCGTGTGTACACTCGGCCAGGACAAGTTTCTTGTCCAAGAATCTCGTCAAGAAAAATGACAAGTTTTTTCCTGACGAGATTCTCGGCCGTGTGTACGAGGCTTTAGTCTAAAAATTGTTCAGAAAAAATATCAAAATTCACTTCCTATAGAGTTCAGTGTGGTTTGGCGCTAAGTTTGGGGTTTTTATGGATGTCATGCTACATTGGCCAAACCTCCTGTAAACTAAATCCAGGCAGATTCGCTCATCCCGAATTTCAAAGAATGCAGGCTGTAGGAAAAAAAGGGAATCTTACCTGGTACTTGAGGCGTACCAATAAAAGGGTCACTGGGTTTAATTTGTTTGTGTAAACTGGCCCTATCACTTGCCATCCAAACAACATTTAGAGAGAAGCTGCCAAGTTCAGGTCAATAATCGGCTTTAATTCTGCGTTGCTTTTCTTACCCCATGGACCACAACTTTCTCTTGCTTTGCCTCTTTTCCCAGTGATTAGGGATGAGCTTCGGGTTCAAGTCCAACCCATGTTCGACTCAAACATTGGCCGTTTCGAACATTATGGGCCGATCACGCCAAATTGGAGTGGCGCATCACGGCCTATAATTCACTGCGGCATCACAGTGCATTGCTGGCTGATGATTGGCCAAGCATGCACTATGACCCGCATGCTTTGGCCAATCACAGCACCGTCAGCAAAGAGAGCCATAATTGGCCAAAGGAAGGGTGCCTTTGGCCAATCATGGCTCAGGGGCGTAGGTACACGCCCCACACTATATAAGGCCACCTGTGTGTCGGCCTTGTGTAGTGTGTTGTGGTGGCGGAGAGAGATAGATAGAGAGTCAAGCGTAGTACACACGACCGAGAATCTCGTCGTAAAAAGACCCATCGTTTTTCTCGACGAGATTCTTGTCAAGCTTGACGAGATTCTTGTCAAGCTTTCCTTGCATACACACTGTCAATTCCAAATCTCGTCGTTGTAAAGCGCGGTCACGTACAACACGTACGACGGCAGTATAAAGGGTAAGTTTGATTCCAATGGTGCCACCCCTTGGGCTGCTTTTGCTAAACTTGTGTTACCGCGTGTTAGTAAAACTTTGGGGAGAGACGATTCGCACTTTTCAGTCTTCACGCTTTTCAGTCTTCGTGCTTTCAGTTCGTTTTAGCGTGACGAATGTGCTATCTCCATTACGAACGCTAGTTTTACCAGAAGGAGCGCTCCCGTCTTATACTTGATTCTGAGCATGCGCACACGACCGGTTTTCTCGTCGGGAAACAGGCCGACAAGAATCCAGACGAGAAAAACGAGAATCCTGACGAGAAAATAGAGAGCAGGTTCTCATCGAGATTCCCGGCAGTTTTCTCGATGAGAAACCATACACACAAACGTTTTTATCGGCAAGAAAGCTCTCCCAACAGTTTTCTTGTCGTTTCTTGATGAGTAAACCGGTCGTGTGTACGAGGCTTCAGAGTGTCATTTAATTTCAGTTAGACAGAGCAGGCAGGCGATTGAGTTGGCTTTAGTCAGTGTATTTAGTATATATATGCTTTCTAGGAGTTGTGTGTGTGTGTATATATATATATATTCAGTTTAGCTAGATCCGTTCCTGTTATTCTCTTCCTAATATACTGACTGGCAGGCAGTTGATTGTGGTAGCTGCAGCATTTTCAGTCAGTGTACTGTATCCTGTGCACAGTGTGCAACTAAAGCTAACTGCAGACAATTGCTGGTGTTCTCTTCCTAATAATACCACAGGCAGGCAGCTGCAGTATTTTCAGTCAGTGTACTTTATCCTGTGCACAGTGTGCAACTAAAGCTAACTGAAGACAATTGCTGGTGTTCTCTTCCTAATAATACCACAGGCAGGCAGCTGCAGTATTTTCAGTCAGTCAGTGTAATGTATCCTGTAGACAGAGCAGGCAGGCGATTGAGTTGGCTTTAGCCAGTGTATTTAGTATATATATGCTTTCTAGGAGTTGTGTGTGTGTGTGTGTGTGTGTGTATATATATATATATATATATATATATATATATATATATATGTATATATATATATATTCAGTTTAGCTAGATCCATTCCTGTTATTCTCTTCCTAATATACTGACTGGCAGGCAGTTGATTGTGGTAGCTGCAGCATTTTCAGTCAGTGTACTGTATCCTGTGCACAGTGTGCAACTAAAGCTAACTGCAGACAATTGCTGGTGTTCTCTTCCTAATAATACCGCAGGCAGGCAGGCAGGCAGCTGCAGTATTTTCAGTCAGTGTACTGTATCCTGTGCACAGTGTGCAACTAAAGCTAACTGCAGACAATTGCTGGTGTTCTCTTCCTAATAATACCACAGGCAGGCAGCTGCAGCATTTTCAGTCAGTGTACTTTATCCTGTGCACAGTGTGCAACTAAAGCTAACTGCAGACAATTAATGGTGTTCTCTTCCTAATAATACCACAGGCAGGCAGGCAGGCAGCTGCAGTAATTTCAGTCAGTGTACTTTATCCTGTGCACAGTGTGCAAGTAAAGCTAACTGCAGACAATTGCTGGTGTTCTCTTCCTAATAATACCACAGGCAGGCAGGCAGCTGCAGTATCTTCAGTCAGTGTACTGTATCCTGTACACACTGTGCAACTAAAGCTAACTGCAGACAATTGCTGGTGTTCTCTTCCTAATAATACCACAGGCAGGCAGGCAGCTGCAGTATTTTCAGTCAGTGTAGTTTATCCTGTGCACACTGTGCAACTAAAGCTAACTGCAGACAATTGCCGGTGTTCTCTTCCTAATAATACCACAGGCAGGCAGCTGCAGTATTTTCAGTCAGTCAGTGTACTGTATCCTGTGCACAGTGTACAACTAAAGCTAACTGCAGACAATTGCTGGTGTTCTCTTCCTAATAATACCACAGGCAGGCAGGCAGGCAGCTGCAGTATTTTCAGTCAGTGTACTGTATCCTGTGTACAGTGTGCAACTAAAGCTTACAGCAGACAATTCCTTGTATACCTACCTATTCCAATACATCAAATAAAGTATGTCTGGAAGGCCAACAAGGAGAGGCAGACACACAAAGGCCAATAAAAGAGGGCAAGCAGGCTCTGTGTCTAGAGGCAACAGTGCTGGTCGTGGACATGGTGCATCCTCATCAGCACGCTTGTTCTTTTTTTTCGGCAGCTGGCCGTGTTGAGCCGCAACATGCTGAAGAGTTGGTAGAGTGGAAGACCAAGCTGTCCTCATCCTCAGGGTACTTTGTCTGCCAAACAGGCCTCTTCCCTCGGCTCAATGGCATCAGTCACTCCTTCCCTAGCCCTACCATGTCCTCCTGAGGAGTCCCCTGAACTGTTTGACCACAGTGTTGGGTACATGCTGCAGGAGGATGCGCAGCGTTTTGAAGGCTCCGATGATGGTACCCAGCTTGAGGAAGGCAGTAACGTGAGCCCAGAGAGAGGGGGTGCCCAAGAAGGACAGCAAACTGGCAGTCATGTTCCCCCAGCTGCAGCATACTACCAGGTTTGCTCCAGTGATGAGGAGGGAGGGGATGATGAGGTCATTGACTCTACGTGGGTGCCTAATAGGAGGGAGGAGGAGGCACCAACAAGGTAGGATGCCCTCCAGGGGCCAGCTTAAGGGCAGCACATTGACTGCATCACACCGCAGACCTCCGCATGTGCAGGGCGCTGCTGTCTCTGCGCGTTATTTCAAAAGTTCTTTGGTGTGGGCCTTTTTTGAGACATGTGCAGCAGATCGCACCTTTGCTATTTGCAACATATGTCTGAAGCGTATCTCGCGTGGCCAAAACAGCAGCCGCTTGGGCACCACATGCTTGACCAGACATATGTCAACCTGCCATGCAGTCTGTTGGCAAGCGTACAGAAAAGACCCACACCAAAGAACAAAGCGGACCTCTCCTTGCTCCTCATCAGCTGGGATCTCCAACCCCACTATACCTTCAGTCCTCTCAGAAACCTGCACTGAGAGGAATGAAGGTGTAGAATTAGGTGTGTCACTTCCAAGTACTTGCGGGCAATCTGCTGTCGGTACACCAACGTCAGATTGTACCAGGCAAATTTCCCTGCCCCAGCTGCTGCACCGCCGAAAGAAGTTCACTCCCAGCCATCCACATGCCCAGCGGTTGAATGCTAGCTTGACTAAATTGCTAGCACTTCAACTGCTGCCCTTTCAGTTGGTAGACTCTGCCCCCTTCCGTGAGTTTGTGCAATGTGCGGTTCCTCAGTGGCAGGTTCCCAAACACCACTTTTTTTCACGGAAGGCAATTCCGGCTCTCTACCGGCATGTGGAAGGCAATGTCTTGGCCTCGCTGGACAGGGCGGTCAGCGGTAAGGTGCATATTACCGCTGACTCATGGTCCAGCAGGCATGGACAGGGACGTTACCTATCTTTCACGGCGCATTGGGTGAATCTGCTGGCAGCTGGGAAGGATGCAGGACAGGGTGCAGTAGTGTTGGAGGTTGTTCCGCCACCACGCCTCCAAAATGCTACTAGTGATGATTCTGACACACCTCTCTCCTCCACCCCCTCCTCTTCTTCTTCCTCCATGGCCTCTTCCTGTGCTGATTTGTCCTCGGAACCAGCGGTGCTCCGTAGGCGTTCAAGGGGCTACGCAAGTACACAGGCAAAAAGATGCCATGCGGTGCTTGAGCTGGTGTGCTTGGGGGACAGGAGCCACACTGGGGCAGAGATTCTGTCAGCTCTGCAGGGGCAGGCTCAGAGGTGGTTGACGCCACGCCAGCTTAAGCCAGGAATGGTGGTTTGCGACAATGGCACCAACCTCCTCTCCGCCCTCCGACAGGGACAGCTGCCCCATGTGCCCTGTTTGGCTCACGTCCTTAACTTGGTGGTGCAGCGGTTCTTGGGCAGGTACCCGGGCTTACAGGATGTCCTGAGGCAGGCCAGGAAACTCTGTGTGCATTTCTGCCAGTCACATAATGCCAGTGCTCGGCTGGCTGACCTCCAAAATTAATACAACCTGCCCAAGAACCGCCTAATCTGTGACATGCCCACCAGGTGGAACTCAATGTTGGCCATGCTTCAGCGGCTGCACACACAGCGGAGGGCCATCAATGAGTATCTGTGCCAATATGGCACGAAGACAGGGTCAGGGGAGCTTGTTTCTTTTTTTGCCACGCCAGTGGGTCATAATCAGGGATGCATGCACTGTCCAGTCACCATTTGAGGATGCCATGAGGATGGTGAGCAGTGACAGTGCATGCATTAGTGACACTGTCCCTCTTGTCCACCTGTTGGAGCACACACTGCATGGAATAATGGACAGGGCCCTTGAGGCAGAACAAAGGGAGGTGGAGGAGGACTTCCTTACCTCTAAAGGCCCCATTTATCCAGTGTTCCTGCTGGCCCACCTATCACATAGGAAGAAGATGAGGAGGAGGAGTATTGTGTCAGCATGGAGGTGGAGCCTAGCACTCAGCATCAACAGACCAAATGCCTCAGCAAACCTACCTTGCATGGCCTCCCTGATCCTGCAAAGCCTGCGGAAGGATCCTCGTATTCATGGTATCAAGGAGAGGGATCATTACTGTCTGGCAACCCTCCATGATCCACATTACAAGGGTAAGGTTGCGGACCTTATCTTGCCGTCGCAGAGGGAGCAGAGGATGAAACATCTTCGGGAGGCCTTGCAGAAAGGTTTGTGCAACGCGTTCCCAGAGCCTGGGAGGTTACAAATTCCTGGTCCTGGACAACGTGTTGCTGAGGCTTCGGTCAGTCACAGAAGGAGCGGTGGAGAAGGTGGCCGTCTGACTGATGCGTTCAGACAATTTTTTAATCTGCAGCCCCAAGGTATGATCGGTTCCAGCAACCATCGCCAGCGTCTGTTTTACATGGTGCAGGAATACCTAGTACCTAGGGGCAAGATCAGACTTGGACACCTTTCCCACCAAAAATCCTCTGGGTTACTGGGTCTTGAGGATGGATCACTGGCCAGAGCTTGCACAGTATGCAATTGAGCTACTGGCCTGTCCTGCATCCAGCGTTCTTTCCGAACGCACATTCAGTGCTGCTGGAGGTCGATCGGCTGACCTTCATAAAAATTAATCAGTCTTGGATCACCACCAGCTACCAAGCACCTGATGCTGATGTAACCGAATAATTTTTTTTGAATGTCAGATCCCTTCAAGACTGCCTATGCTGATGCTGAGTGACTATCCTTTTATGCTGAGTGACTATCCTCTTCCTCCTCAATGATCATGCTGATAGCTTGTAAGAACATTTTTGGTTCTGGGCACCGCCACCAGTGGCTAAGGCCCAATTTTTCTGCCCCTGTTTAACAGATGGCGTGTAATTAAAATTTTTGCTGCTATACTTTGCAGCAGGGCTCATTCCTGCGCTCCAACTTGAGTATCTGTGAGGGGTTTCAGTGTTGTGGCACCAGTGCCTAAGGCCCAATTTTTCTTCCCCTGTTCAACAGGGGCATGCAATTACAATTCTTGATCGAATATTTCACAGCAGGGCCCATCCCTGCGCCCACTAAGAGTAACTGTGAGGGCTTACAGTGTTGTGGCAACACCACCACCACCAAAGGCCCAATTTGTCTGCCCCTGTTCAACAGGTGCATGTAATTACAATTCTTGATATAATATTTCACAGCAGGGCCCGTTCCAGCGCCCACCAAGAGTAACTGTGAGGACTTACAGTGTTGTGGCACCAGCACCACCACCACCAAAGGCCCAATTTTTAATCCACTGTTCAACAATGGCATGTAATTACAATTCTTGATATAATAGTTCACAGCAGGGCGTTCCAGCACCCACCAAGAATAACTGTGAGGGCTTACAGTGTTGTGGCAACACCAACACCTAAGGCCCAAATTTTTGCAGAGTACATAGGGCAGGCCCCTACTTTCAAACATCCGAGTTTCAAACGACTCCTACTTAAAAACTGAGGGAGACAACAGGAAGTGAGAGGAAATCTACCCCTAGGAAGGGAAATTCTCTCCTGTAAGAGTTAATATAGGAAAAAGGTGTCTCTTCTCCACTGATGCTTTATCATCAATCCTTGTTTCCCTAAAAACCCCAAATTTTCTAAATCCAATTGTCATTGGGACAGAAAGTGAGGCGAAATCTTCTGAACAGGTGCACAGACAGCAAACAGGTGCACAGACAGCAAAACAAATGTTACAGGGGTGATGACCTTTCCCTATGTTTTCAAAAAAAGCTTAAAAATCGATTTTTGGGCTGAAGCTACACTTTAAAAATGTATCAGTTCAAAATTACAAACAGATTCTACTTAAGAACAAACCTACAGTCCCTGTCTTGTTTGCACCACCTGTATACTGCTGTTCGGAGTATATAGGGCCTGGGGGCCCCCACGTCTTTCCTTTTTTAAATTTGGGTGCAGGGTTCCCCTTAATATCCAAAGGGGCTGGGGGGGTACCCATGCCATTTTTCTAAATGATTTTCATCCATATTGCCAGGACCCGCCATTACATTAAAGCCGCAAGCAGTTTTAAATTACTTTTATTCCTTTAGAAATGTCATTTTGTGCAGGGACTGTTCTAAACACGGGAAGCACGTGCCAATTCACAGGCATACTATAGACACCCCCCAGGTACGATATTTAAAGGAATATTTCACTTTAAGCATCATTCAAATCACTGCTCCCGAAAAAACTGCAGTTTTTAAAACTCTTTTTTGCATTGATACATGTACCCTGGGGCAGGACCCGGGTCCCCAAACCCTTTTTAGGACAATAACTTGCATATTAGCCTTTAAAATTTGCACTTTTGATTTCTCATGTTCGAGTCCCATAGACTTTAACGGGGTTCGAAAGTTTGCGCGAACTTTCGGTCCGTTCGCAGGTTCTAGTGCAAACCGAACCAGGGGGGTGTTCAGCTCATCCCTTCCAGCGATCTGCCTTTTACAGGTCCTTCTCAAAAAATTAGCATATTGTGATAAAGTTCATTATTTTCTGTAATGTACTGATAAACATTAGACTTTCATATATTTTAGATTCATTACACACAACTGAAGTAGTTCAAGCCTTTTCTTGTTTTAATATTGATGATTTTGGCATACAGCTCATGAAAACCCCAAAATCCTATCTCAAAAAATTAGCATATTTCATCCGACCAATAAAAGAAAAGTGTTTTTAATACAAAAAAAAGTCAACCTTCAAATAATTATGTTCAGTTATGCACTCAATACTTGGTCGGGAATCCTTTTGCAGAAATGACTGCTTCAATGCGGCGTGGCATGGAGGCAACCAGCCTGTGGCACTGCTGAGGTGTTATGGAGGCCCAGGATGCTTCGATAGCGGCCTTAAGCTCATCCAGAGTGTTGGGTCTTGCGTCTCTCAACTTTCTCTTCCCAATATCCCACAGATTCTCTATGGGGTTCAGGTCAGGAGACTTGGCAGGCCAATTGAGCACAGTAATACCATGGTCAGTAAACCATTTACCAGTGGTTTTGGCACTGTGAGCAGGTGCCAGGTCGTGCTGAAAAATGAAATCTTCATCTCCATAAAGCTTTTCAGCAGATGGAAGCATGAAGTGCTCCAAAATCTCCTGATAGCTAGCTGCATTGACCCTGCCCTTGATAAAACACAGTGGACCAACACCAGCAGCTGACATGGCACCCCAGACCATCACTGACTGTGGGTACTTGACACTGGACTTCAGGCATTTTGGCATTTCCCTCTCCCCAGTCTTCCTCCAGACTCTGGCACCTTGATTTCCGAATGACATGCAAAATTTGCTTTCATCCGAAAAAAGTACTTTGGACCACTGAGCAACAGTCCAGTGCTGCTTCTCTGTAGCCCAGGTCAGGCGCTTCTGCCGCTGTTTCTGGTTCAAAAGTGGCTTGACCTGGGGAATGCGGCACCTGTAGCCCATTTCCTGCACACACCTGTTCACGGTGGCTCTGGATGTTTCTACTCCAGACTCAGTCCACTGCTTCCGCAGGTCCTCCAAGGTCTGGAATCGGTCCTTCTCCACAATCTACTTCAGGGTCCGGTCACCTCTTCTCGTTGTGCAGCGTTTTCTGCCACACTTTTTCCTTCCCACAGACTTCCCACTGAGGTGCCTTGATACAGCACTCTGGGAACAGCCTATTCGTTCAGAAATTTCTTTCTGTGTCTTACCCTCTTGCTTGAGGGTGTCAATGATGGCCTTCTGGACAGCAGTCAGGTCGGCAGTCTTACCCATGATTGCGGTTTTGAGTAATGAACCAGGCTGGGAGTTTTTAAAAGCCTCAGGAATCTTTTGCAGGTGTTTAGAGTTAATTAGTTGATTCAGATGATTAGGTTAATAGCTCGTTTAGAGAACCTTTTCATGATATGCTAATTTTTTGAGATAGGAATTTTGGGTTGTCATGAGCTGTATGCCAAAATCATCAATATTAAAACAAGAAAAGGCTTGAACTACTTCAGTTGTGTGTAATGAATCTAAAATATATGAAAGTCTAATGTTTATCAGTACATTACAGAAAATAATGAACTTTATCACAATATGCTAATTTTTTGAGAAGGACCTGTATACTCCCCAGCTACACGTCTGGCTAAAATATTACCCAATTGGACAGTGATGCATAACAGAGGCCAAAAAACATTCAGTTGAAATAAACCCATTCATGAACATAAACACATTTGCAAGTATTTTTTTTTAAATGCGGGCAAGAATAAAATATTGATGAATGTTATAATCAATTATGTTTCAAAAATGTTCTGTTCTTGGTAAAATAAAAGTAAAAAAAGGGAGGAAGTGTAACTTTGTCGGATAACCACTTACAACAAGATTACAATGTTAAAAACAGGATCCTGTGTGTTCATTTGGTTTTGCAAAGAATGTGAGATCTGGTATAATGGTTACTGGAATATGTGCTGTACTTCTGAAATTTCATAACACTTAATTATGCTCTCCCACCTGCGCTAGGCATTTGCAAGCGATATATGATATCCATTTTTCCTATTTGATAGAATGTGAAAAAACATACAGATTTCATCTACGAAGCACCATTTTTTCATTATTGCAGGATAAAAGTTTTCATATACTGTACCTAAAAGTCACTACCAACTTTAGTGCATTTATTAATGGTAGCCAACAAGTGTGTGACATCCTTAAAACTGAAAGTAGTTCTAAAGTCAAATAGTTTTTTACCTTAATGCATTCTATGTGCATTTATTTATTTTCTAAAAAGTGAACTTATCCTTTAAGGTAAAAAACCTTTCAGCTTGTCCCTGTTATAAATAAAAAAAAAAAAAAAAAAAACTGTCAGCAGTTGTTTCTCCCTACATCCCCTACATACTTACCTGAGTCCTGTATCGATCCAGCGTTGTGCCCATCTGCAGGACTTCTTTCCTCTCTCCCCTCTCACAGGCTTGGCTGAAAGCAGCGGGAGCCATTGCCTTTAAGCAGCCAATAACAGGTCTAAAGCCTCGTACACACGGCCGATTTTCTCGTCGTTAGAAACACGTTGTTTTTTTCTACGAGATTCTTGTTAACCTTGACGATTTTCTCGTCAAGCTTTCCATGCGTACACACTGACATTTCCCAATTTCCTCGTTGTTCTCTGCGGTCACGTCCAGCACGTACGATGGCACTATAAAGGGGAAGATCGATTTCCCTGGCGCCACCCCTTGGGCTGCTTTTGCTGATCTCGTGTTACCGCGTGTGAAGTAAAAGTTTGGGAAGAGACGATTCGCGCTTTTCAGTCTTCGTGCTTTTCAGTTCGTTTTCTGAGATTCAGTTTGTGCTTGTGGGTTCGTATCTTGTCTTTCAGGGCGTCTAGGCAGGTTGTATCTGTTTTATAGTGCGTTCTTGCCCGTTCGTTTCTGATTTTCAGTTCGTTATTGATAGGCCTTGCTGTCCTAAAGTGCGTTCTGTTCTGTACGTTCTGATCAGACGACCGTTTCCTAGCCATGTCGCCATGTCGCCTGGACGTTCTCGTCGTCGAGTTCATGCTGTGCGTGCGCTTGGTGTTGGTCTGCTTGTTTTGGACCAAGACCAGTCCATGAATGGGGTGAGGAGGAGTTCATGGACCAAGAATTGGTTGCTCCAGCGGGACCAATTCTGCCATATGCCTCTGCTGCGGGAGATCGTCGAGAATAATCCTGAGGACTACAGGAATTTTCTGCGGATGTCTGACCCCGTTTTTCAGGAACTGTTGGCTTTGGTGTCCCCCTATATTACCAGGCAGGACACCGTAATGCAGGAAGCCATCAGTGCTGAGCAGAGGCTCATCGCCACCTTACGTTACCTGGCGACAGGGAGAAGTCTTCAGGACTTGAAGTTCACGACAGGCATCTCCCCCCAGGCTCTGGGCCTCATAATCCCAGACACCTGTTCTGCCATTATACAAGTCCTGCAGGAGGACTATATTAGGGTAAGTTTTCTCCATTAACATCACATTTTATGTATTTCATGTATGCTAATGTATTGTATTTCTTTCATCCTTCCCTAATTACTATGATTGTAATATGCTGAGAATGTCCCCTTTGTCCTCATGCATGTTGGAAGTTTTTAAATGCCCCTTTTTTCTCCTCCATGCATATTTCACTTCACTAAGCTTTCCAGCAGGGGCGTCTGTTGCTCCAAATGCTTGGGGGTCCAACCCCAATTTTAGGAACTAAACTTCCTCCTTTTTAGCGACTGTGCCTATTAAAGGCCACCAGTTGCCCCTTACAATGCAGCCATTTTGTCCCCTCCAATGCAGCCATTTTGTCCCCTCCAATGCAGCCATTTTGTCCCCTCCAATGCAGCCATTTTGTCCCCTCCAATGCAGCCAGTTAGCCCCCTCCAATGCAGCCAGTTTGCCCCCTCCAATGCAGCCATTTTGTCCCCTCCAATGCAGCCATTTTGTCCCCTCCAATGCAGCCATTTTGTCCCCTCCAATGCAGCCAGTTTGCCCTCTCCAATGCAGCCATTTTGTCCCCTCCAATGAAGCCATTTTGTCCCCTCCAATGCAGCCATTTTGTCCCCTCCAATGCAGCCAGTTAGCCCCCTCCAATGCAGCCAGTTTGCCCCCTCCAATGCAGCCATTTTGTCCCCTCCAATGCAGCCATTTTGTCCCCTCCAATGCAGCCAGTTTTCCCCCTCCAATGCAGCCATTTTCCCCCCAGCCCTGCACTTACCTTCTTCTGGTCAGCGCCATCCTTCTTCTGTCCTTGATGTCTTTTCCTGCCCTCGATGTTGCATCAGCCAATCATGTAACCGTAAAACAGACTTGGTGAACATGATTGGCAGAGCAGCCTGTCAGTGTTTACCCAAGGAATGTCCCCCCCCCCTGCGTCCCCAATTTTACTTTTATCAAGCCAATTACATCCCTCAGGCTGGATTTTGCAAGCCTATTTGCCCCCCTGTTTCTGATATGCAATTTTCACCCCATAAATGCCGCAGTTCTTCATATGTCGGTCGCTTAACAGGGGGCCACCCACCTGAATATTGTGCGGCATTGACAATACATAGGTTACTGCAACGCATGAACCTATGTATTGTTCTGAGTGACGGGTGCAGGATAGAGGGGGCAGTGCTCCAGCGCCCACTCTGGACGCTCCGCCACTGCAATGCTATCCTGTGGCCAAACACATCTACCCCCCCCAAAATATTTTAAGAATGGACCATCAGAGGGGGTGATGAATATGAAACATGAGCCTTCCATTATACTTCTTAAAAACACCTTAAACTGAGATTTTTATTGATGTTGGCCTCTAATGTATTTTCTTATAATCTGCTTGTAATGTTCTATTTTTAAATTCAAATTTTTTGTCATCTTGTTTGATTCCCCAGCTTACTTCCACGCCACAGGAATGGCAGACTGTGGCATCGGAGTTTGCCACGCGGTGGGACTTCCCCAACTGCGGTGGTGCCATAGACGGGAAGCACGTCCGCATCGTGCCGCCACCCCGTTCTGGGTCCTACTACTTCAACTACAAGGGGTTTCATAGCATTGTGCTGATGGCGGTGGTGTCAGCACGGTATGAATTCCTCTATGTTGATGTAGGGAAGAATGGCCGGATGTCCGATGGGGGATCCTTCATCCAGATGGAGTTTGCCCTCCGTCTCCAGAGTGACGACCTTGCATTGCCACCAGATGCAGGGAATGTTGAAGGACTCCCCTTTGTTTTTTTGGCTGATGAAGCCTTCGGACTTGGACCGCACCTCATGAGGCCATTTCCACAGAGGACCCTGACCCCAGAGAAGAGGGTGTTCAACTTCCCCAACTGCGGTGGTGCCATAGACGGGAAGCACGTCCGCATCGTGCCGCCACCCCGTTCTGGGTCCTACTACTTCAACTACAAGGGGTTTCATAGCATTGTGCTGATGGCGGTGGTGTCAGCACGGTATGAATTCCTCTATGTTGATGTAGGGAAGAATGTCCGGATGTCCGATGGGGGATCCTTCATCCAGACGGAGTTTGCCCTCCGTCTCCAGAGTGATGACCTTGCATTGCCACCGGATGCAGGGAATGTTGAAGGACTCCCCTTTGTTTTTTTGGCTGATGAAGCCTTCGGACTTGGACCGCACCTCATGAGGCCATTTCCACAGAGGACCCTGACCCCAGAGAAGAGGGTGTT
This sequence comes from Rana muscosa, assembly GCA_029206835.1. NCBI lineage: Eukaryota > Metazoa > Chordata > Amphibia > Anura > Ranidae > Rana > Rana muscosa. Next base: position 64,173,113 of record JARGYO010005626.1, on the reverse strand, counting down.
CAACTACCGGCTGGCCAGGGCACGAAGAGTCGTTGAAAATGCCTTCGGGATAATGGCCAGCCGGTTCCGCCTTTTTATGACTCCCATCCACTTGGCGGACTACAAAATAAACTATGTAGTTTTATGCCGCTGTGTGCTCCATAACTTTCTCAGCAGAAAATCAACTTCTTATATGGCCTCAGTTTTGCCGGAGGCAGGACTTTCCTCTGGCAATCGGCTGCCGGGCCTCGAATCTGCCCGTCCTGGCTTGCCCCCCCAAAATGCCAATGAGGTTCGTGAGAAGTATCTGGAATATTTCACGGGTAGGGGGGCAATTCCTATGCCAGGCCATGTGTAAAGATGCATGGTGAACGAACTCAATAAAAATCTGATATAATCTTTTAACTTTTGTTTTTTCATGTCTCCTAGTTTGTCTTAGTGCATTTGTAGTGCCAAGTGTATTTTCCTTTAGTAAATACCAACCATTTCACTATGTAACCCCACAAAAAAAAAAAAAAAAGGTTAGAGCGTATTTGAAAAAGAAGCTACACGTTGTTTGTGTTCAAACATTTTACTCTGTGCACATTCACACACATGGTAATATTTTTTTTGTTTTGGATTTTGGCTGCCCACAAACCGGCAATTTTTTTAATATGAAAATATAAAACCATCAGTTGCATTGCAAAAAGTACAACATTGGATACCTCTGAGCAATATGAGACATTCACGTACACAAACTATGTCTCTATGTGCCCGTCCTAATATGCGGTCTTGCCACCCCTTGCCCAGCCAAAAATTGAATATGCACACATTTTGAAGTAATTTCCAATAGGGATTTGAGACTCCTGATCCCTATTGTCAACATGTGCCATCTGCCATCGGGGGTGATCAATGGACGTGTTTTGTGGGTGCAACCCCTTCTTCAGTTCACCTACTTGAGATACGAGGAAGGGGTTGCACCCACAAAAGCCGTACATGGATATCCCTTGATGGCAGATGGCACATGTTGACACACTGTGTGCATATTCAATTTTTGGCTGGTTTGATTGTCAAAAAGGTAATAAAAAGGGGGAAGAACAATCATTAAACAAAATTTGGGGTTTTGATGCCTTATTCAATTCTCCCCAAAACATCGAGAATGTCTTTAAATGTTTGATCCATCACATGAATTCTTTGTTTAATTCTGTCCAGTTCTGTGCTACATTCCATCACTTGCTGTATTATTCGGAGGGCACTGTCAGCAGAGAAACGTGTACTATCCTTCACCACAACATTTACATCCCCTAAAAACAAAATAAAAAAGGTATTATAACTCTGCAGGCCTACATCTCTTACCTGAAGCTGTGGTGACAGATACTGACCTGTTGTGGTGACCAGTTCCACCACGTCATCCACCTCTCCTTCCTGCACTTCTCCTTCCTCCACCTCTTCAACTTCCTCAACACCCTCAGGTTGTGGGTCTTTGGGAGTTTGGGGTTGTTTCGAAGCTATGGGTTTCATGTGCTCCCTGGAGTGTTCTCCTCATAGTCTTCTCTCCCCTATGAGAAGCAAACCAAAGGTCTAGTTATCACACAGAAATTCTCTATGAAAAATTAAAACAGGCTAAATTGCTTGAAAGTATTGTACAAGTGTGTGTTTGTGCGGAATTTAAACATGAATGCATTATATATGTCCAAGAATCGGTTTAGTATTCACCTTTGGCTGTCAATTTTCAGACATGGAGGCAGCACAAAAATTCACTGATGCACCTGTGTGGGACACCCCAAAAAGGCGGTTTTTGTGGCCCACACTATAGTGCTCCAAAGTACAGATGTGGAAGCAGCTGCTGAGTGTCCTCTCCTTTACACTGATTAAAGTTTGCATTTCATTCTCTTTACAAACACATCATCTAGCCAACAATTTAAAGAAATCCGGCAGATGTCTAATTACATTTGAGGGTGAAAAATAACCCAAAAAAGAGGAGAGTGGCCGAACAATGTGTCTGTAATGAACGATTACTGTGCCAAACCAAGTTCAAACTATGACATTTTGGAAGGGAGTACAATAGGAAATAAAAAAAAAATGGAGCAACATGGAAGTTGAGAAATAAATTAATAGCATAAAAGTGAAAAATGTACTTACTTTTTGCTAGCATTCTCTTAATGCTTCTTAACTGCTCCGGCTCCCTCAGTTTGAGGTCTGACCACCTCTTTCTGAGCTGCTCATTTGAGCGTTTCACCCCAAAATTCTTCTTCAGACTCTTCACAACTTTCTTCATGATTTTGGCCTTCCTTCTATTTGGTTTGCTATACGGCCCATGCTTTGTGTCATAATCCGACTTTAGCATTATGTCCACCATCTCCGCCATCTCCGCATAAGACATATTAGATGCCTTGAATCTCCTCCTTGATCGTGACGTTTCCTCAGTCTCCGGGCTTGTCTCCTCCTCGTTATTTGAGGAATTATCAGACACCTGCTGTAAATCCGCCATATCTGTCTGCGCGCCGAAAGAGAAGGGGCGGGGAAAAGATGTTAGTTAGAACGACATAGGCGGGCGACGTGTGCGTAGTTACACGTATGCGTGGTGTATATATTAGGGGTGTTGAATTTAATCGTCGCATCGATGCATCGGGATTCGACCGTCCACGATGCGGCATCGATGTTGTAGCTTTAAGTAATCGATTATGGAGGATGACGTCATCCTCGCTCCGTGCCGCCGCACCATGCCCTGCCTCCGAGTGGAGCGGAAAACATCCGAAGTTTAAGTGCCGTTTTTTCCCGCCTCCCCCCTGTGTCGCGAGGAGAGGAGAGGAGGCCTTCCATCAATCCCCTTCCCTCTCCCCTCATCAGCCAATAGAAAGGCGGCGTAATGCGGAAGTGAGGAGCCCATGCTGTGTACAGGTTGGCAGGAACATGGAGCGCTGTGGTCGGAGTTTGTTGTGGCTTGAGCTGTCCCTGCTGCTGATAAGGGTGGCGGCGGCCGCGGCCGGCTTATGGAGCACGGAGCGCGGAGGAGAGTGTAGCCATCAGTGCCTTTGGTCCCGGAATGTTTCAGGGTGGCCGCGGCATATCCAGCCAGGGGTATGATGGAGGAGAGCCAGAAGAGCGGTAGAGCCAGGTAAGAGGGCCGCGGGGAGGACACTGAGAGGACTGACATGGTAAGGGAGGTGCCGTGCCAGACTGTATGCAGATAGGGCAATAAAACCAAAAAATGTGTGCAGGGCTTTGCTGTGATAAATGTACAAAAAATAGTCTTATTAAGTAATGAACAAATATAGTCCTGAAATATATTTATATATAACTCTGTGATCTGATTGAAAGAAATCTTCTGTGTATTCAAAGTAATTCCAGTGCTGAGTGTGCTCTGCTGTGTACAAATCATTCCTGATTTCTGGTGAATGATTTGTACACAGCAGAGCACACTCAGCACTGGAATTACTTTGAAAGAAATCTTCTGTGTATTCAATCAGATCACAGATTTATATATAAATATATTTCAGGACTATATTTGTTCATTACTTAAGACTATTTTTTGTACATTTATCACCGCAAAGCACTGCACACCATTTTTTGTTTTATGGTCTATTAAAAGTTGTATATTCACTATCACCATGTGCTAGCTGCCAACTAATCATACAGCGCTAACTTTATTTTGTTTTTAATAATGCAGATATGACAGCATGTTCCCAAGCTGGCTGTCAAACTGCCTAATGTCCTTCACAGCCCCTTCCTCCCCCCGCAGGTCTCACTATCTCTCTCCCAACCCCCCCCCCACCTCTTTTATATATGTCTCAAACTACTCCTGATCACTCAAACTACACATCAGATGGATATGGCTCCCAGTCCATTCCTCTTCCATCTCCCCATTCAAACCAATGGCCACCGCATAGCCCTCACCCACCTCGCCTCCATTCACAGGCTCCAACCCCCACCCCATGCAGCCCTAAACAATAATTATAAAATAACAAAATTATCTCTGGACCGACCCCTCTATCCTTCAGTTCCTATCACCACCCCCCCCCCCCAGACTCTTCCATCGAATAATATTCCTGGACTCTTCCAGCCTTCCATTCCTATCCTCCGATTCTTCCATCCTTTTTTCCTTATTCATGGATTCCTATTTCCCTATCCCCAGACTCTTCCATTCTCTCTGCATGGATTTCACCATCTTTCAATTCTTATCCCTTGACCCCTCCATCCTTCAGTTCTATCCCCAGACTCTTCCATCCTTTAGTTCCCATCTCCAGACTACTCCATCCTTCCTTTCCTATTCATGGATTCCTCCTTCCGTTTCTCCAGACTCCTCCATCTTTCTAATCGTGATGCATCGTGATGCATCGCGGAATCGAATGGAATCGTTGACATGATAATCGTAATCGAATCGAATTGTGAGACCACCGAAGATGCGCACCCCTAGTATATATAGCAAACACACATGTGACTATACTACGTTCGGTGTGCGGAGAGAGGAGTTCAAGTGACGGACGTGCGAACGAAGGTATGTGATTTTGTGACTTTGAACAATTGTTGGCCTATACTGTCTTGAGAATGTTGGAGGATATATATGGTGAATAAGATTTTAAGGAGGTTAGACTGTGTGTCTCACATTAGTTAATTTTTTTTGACTTGCAGACCCAAAATGAATGTCTTTATAAGTGACAAGGAATTCCTTGCGGAATTTATAGACCGGGTAAGGGAGCTGCCCGCTCTGTGGGAGACCAAAAACCCCATCCATAAAAAAAAAGGGGTGAGAAAAGCAGCGCTGGAGAGCCTGCTCCCATTTGTGCAGACCAAGGTGCCCACAGCCACAGCAAAACAGGTGGACACTAAAATTGGGAGCTTGAGAGGCACATACAGGACTGAACGCTCTAAGGTCCTGGCTTCTCAGAGGTCAGGAGCAGCAGCAGATGATGTTTATGTCCCGATTTTGTGGTACTACAGCAGGATGTCCTTTCTGGATGACCACATTGAGGCAAGGCCATCACTATCCACTCTTCCCCCCAGACTTCCCTGCAGCCAACCTGAGCCTTCTCTGGAGCAAGAGGAGGCAGCCATCCTGGATGAACCTGATTTGGCCATCTGGAGCCAGGTATAGTATTTATAGAAAATGTATTGTGATAAACCTAATGTTTGACAAATATGTCAAGATGACAAACATAAACTATTTTGTGTTACACACGTAAAATCAAGATCTCTAGACATTAGTCTGGCCTAAATTGGGTGCAAAATAGTCAATCTGATGTAGTTGTAAATTGTAAAAAAATTTTTAAGGATTTACATTCTAATTGCTTCAAACATGAGCTGAAAGTTGGATGAAAACAATAAAACAAAAAATTTAACTATGTCCCTTTTTCATACACAGGATGAAATCAGCCAGGAGGAGGGTCAGGAAACTGTCAGGCAGGAGGAGGCAGGGCCCAGTGGCAGCCAGGAGGTGGCAGGGCCCAGTGGCAGCCAGGAGGTGGCAGGGCCCAGTGGCAGGCAGGAGGTGGCCGGCCAAAGGAGAAGCACAACATCACAGGTGCCTCCCATCCGACTTCCCAAAAGAAGCAGGAGGGACAGGACCACCAGTGAGGCAGCAATGGCCCTTATTCGAGAGGCCCATGCCACCCTCAAGGAGCCCACATCCCCTGAAGAGGCCATTGCCGGCCTAGTGGAGGAAAAGTTCAAGGTGATAAGCATGGAGCAACGCCTCCTATGCGAGCCCCTGCTCATCACCTTGCTGAACAAGGGGGTGATGGAGAAAATTACCCCCAATACCGCAATTTGTGAGGTGGCACAACTCTCACAACCTCAACCTCCTCCTCCACCTCCACCTTGTTCTTCTGCCCCACCCCCTTCTCCTCCACCTTGTTCTTCTGCCCCACCCCCTTCTCCTCCACCTCCTTCTCCACCTCCACCTTGTTCTTCTGCCCCACCCCCTTCTCCTCCACCTCCTCCTCCACCTTCTTCTTCTGCGCCACCCCCTTCTCCTCCACCTCCTCCTCCTCCTGACAGGAGTACCCCTCCAGTGGCCCAGCCTCCAGCCACACGAAGAAGGAAGGCTGCAGGGAAGGCTTCAGGGAAGGCTGCAGGGAAGGCTGCCAAGAAGACGAGGAAGTGATGGCCTTGCTTCATTGTGGTCAGACAGAAGTCAGCCTGTTGTAGTACCACACACTTGGGACATATATATCACCTGCTGCTGTTCCTGACCTCTGGGAGGCCAGGATCAGATTGTGCTCAGAACTGTTGGCCTTCTCAAGCTCCCAATTTTAGTGTCCACACAGGGTTGATGTGTGGTCTGGGGTCCCTGGGATGCACAAATGGCAGCAGGTTCTCCAGCGCTGCCTTCTCTTTATTTTGTTTCAAACATGAATAAATCTTATTTTTGTTTAAGTTCATACTTGACTATGTTTATTTAAAAAAAAAAATAATTTAGCTTTGGAGTAAGCAGATACATTTGACAGCCAAAAAAAGGGACAGATAACAACCCCCAAAAAAACAATTAAAATATATTTTTGAAAATAGAGGGTGTAAAATTTACCAAAAATAAATTAAAATATTCAATGGGAGATCACTATCAAAACATTGGCAAATTACTATTAACATCTGTTTGAAAAATATAAAACAGTAAAATATTCAGAAGATCTTGCACAATATAATACACATATATCTTCAGAAAAGCAGCATGAAAAAGGTTAAAAAAAGATAGTCATAACTCTGTGTGAATATCAGCAGCAAAAGAAGTTCATTCGTTTTGATTAATGTAACATTCTAAAGAAGATTTCAATGCACAAAATGTAAACGATGCAATAATTTAGAGCGTGACGAATGTGCTATCTCCATTACGAAGGCTTGATTTAGCAGAAGATGCGCTCCCGTCTCATAATTGCTTCTGAGCATGCGCGCTTTTGGAAGAGTCGTAAAAGCATACACACGAACCATTTTCTCGTCACAAAACAGGCCGACGAGAAACACGGCGAGGAAATCTTGAATTCTCGTCGAGATTCACGGCAGTTTTCTCGTCGTAAAACCATACACACGAACGGTTTTCTCGAGAAAAAAGCTCTCGCAGCACTTTTCTTGCCAGTTTTGGACGAGAAACTCGGTCGTGTGTACGAGGCTTTAGAAATGGATCATGGTTTATTAAGTATTTTCCTATACTAAGGACTTTTGACACTCTAAGCTTTGCTAGTTCTAAGGGCCACAAATTACATACCTTTCATTTTATAATTTAAAATATATTAATTGCATTGATAGAAAAGATTAATGCAAAAGCTTCAGGAAATTTTCAAAACAGAAAATAATTTAAATCATGGGGTTGTGGTGGGAGTAATATCTTCAGCCACACAGCTGACTTGTACAATAATCTTAATTAACAAAAACTTAAGAACTGACCATTTTTTGATTATAGAGCTAACACAGGTTGCACAGGGAAGTTTAAAAATGTCATACAGTTTTAAATTTCTACTTACATGGTTCAAGTATTAGTTTTTCTTTAACCACTTCGCACCCAAGGACGTCCATGGACGTCCATGGACGTCCTTGAGTTTGAGCCGGGATATCTGAATGACGGGTGCAGCTACAGGCATCATTCAGATATCGTTTTTTAGAGCCAGCGATTCTGTGCACCGTAAGAATGATCATAGCGGCTGTTCTGCCGCTTGATCGTTCTTACAGGCGGCGAGAGGGGACATCCTCCCCCCTCCCGCCGCCCTCCGGTGCTTCTACCGACTCACCTGAGCGATCGGTGAGTCGGTTACAGGATCAGCCGGCCCCGGCTTCTTACAATAGAGATTTCTGGCGGACCAGATGGTCGCCGGAGTCTCTATGATCGTTCGGAGGCCGGGCGCGATGTTATGACGTCACGCCCGGCCTCTGCATTCAAAAAAACGGCGCCGCTTCAGCTAGGAAGCGGTGATCGTTTTTTTTTATTTCTTATTTCAGGCTTCTTAGCCTAGAGGTGAGATGTGGGGTCTTATTGACCCCATATCTCACTGTAAGGAGGACCTGTCATGCTTATTCCTATTACAAGGGATGTTTACATTCCTTGTAATAGGAATAAAAGTGATCTTTTTTTTTTTTTTTTAAGTGTCAAATTAAAAAGGTTAAAGTAAAATTAACAATAAATAAAAAAAAAAAAATGTAAAGCGCCCCTGTCCCCGGTAGCTCGTACGCAGAAGCGAACGCATACGTAAGTCCCGCCCACATATGAAAACGGTGTTCAGAACACACATGTGAGGTATCGCAGCGAACGTTAGAGCGAGAGAAATAATTCTAGCCCTAGACCTCCTCTGTAATGCCGCGTACACACGATCGTGATTCACGGCGGTGAAAACACCGCCGTGAATCACGACATGAAATAAAATGAAAAACGAGGGAACGGCATTTTCCCCCACACACGACCGTTTTTCCCGTCATTTTTTTCTTTGTCGAGAAAAACGACCGTCTGTGGAAAAAAATGAAAAAAAAAAAATGGAAAAAAATGATGGAAAAAACGATGAGAAAATTTAGAACATGTTCTAATTTTTCTCGTCGTTTTTTCTGCCATTTTTCTCAACGAGAAAAACGACATAAAGCCCACAGACGATCGTTTTTCTCGGCGAAAAAAAAAATGGCGTTTTTCTCGTCGAGAAAAGCGGTCGTGTGTACGCGGCATAACTCAAAACATGTGACCAGTAAAAAAATTTAAAGCGTCGCCCATGAGGATGTTTAAGTACCGAAGTTTGGCGCCATTCCACGAGCGTGTGCAATTTTGAAGGGTGACATGTTAGGTATCTATTTACTCGGCGTAACTTCATCTTTCACATTATGCACATTATGCACATTATTCAAAAATTGGACTAACTTTAATGTTTTAATGTTTTTTAATTCATGAAACCGTTTTTTTTCCCCAAAAAATGCGTTTGAAAAATTATTGCGCAAATACCGTGCGAGATAAAAAGTTGCAATGACCACCATTGTATTCTCTAGGGTCTTTGCTAAAAAACATATATATTGTTTGGGGGTTATATGTAATTTTCTAGCAAAAAATTTAGGCTTTTTACATGTAGGAGCGAAGTGTCAGAATTGGCCCGGGTGCGAAGTGGTATTAAGGTACAAAAAGGGAAGCTTTTTTACTTGTTTCCGGCATTTGACTCTTTACTCCTGGCAGCGATGAAAGGACCCTGGCTCTAGTGTGTGGTTTGAGTTGGCCCCCCTCCACTTGCCATACCCATTTTTCTGCAGTGGCTCAGGGTGCAGGGCCACTTTGCCATTACAGACTAAATGAACAAGACCAAGGTGTTAATAGAAATGCATTAACTGTTGCCTTCTGCTCTAGATTATGTAACTTGCTTTTCTCCACCATGCATGCTCTGCATGCACTATCCACTTGCCGACCGCAATACCCATATATACATTGTGGTTTGCAAGTGGTTTACCGGGGGTTATGGCTGAAGTGATCAGCTATAACCTCTGTATTTTTTAAATCGCTTTCAGAAGCAGCGAGAGGGGACCTCCCATCCCCCCCGCCATTCGCTGGTGTTTCTCGGTCTTACCGTTTTTATCGGCACGCCTGAGAAATGATCTGATGGGTCATGTGGCTGGCCATAGAGGTTCTCAGAGACCAGATTATCTCTGATCACCTCTTTGGTCTTGGAGGACCGGAGAAATGCCATGAGGTTACTTCTCGTCAATGGCGGAAGTAAACAATTTGTTTTTTTTTTAAAGCAAAAGATCAGAATTTTTTTTGACCTTTTTGCTTTTAAACGTAGAGTAAAGATTTGGAGTCTTATTCACCCCAGATCTCTCCATAAAGAGGACCTGTTGTCCCTTATTTCTATTGCAAGGGATGTTTACCTTCCTTGTAATAGGAATAAAAGTGATCAAAAAAACTAAAGGGACAGTGTGAAAATAAAGAAAAAGAGAAAATTTAAAGCGCCCCTTTCCCTCTGCTCGCGCGCAGAAGCGAACGCATACGTAAACGGTGTTTGCACCACACATCTAAGGTATTGCCGCGAACATTAGAGCAAGAGCAAGAATTGCAGTGCTAGACCTTCTCTGTAACTCTAAATGGGTAACCTGTAAAACTTTTGTAAAGTGTTGCTTATGGAGATTTTTAAGTATCGTAGTTTGTCGCCATGTCATAGTGTGCGCAATTTTAAACTGTGACATGCTAGCAGGTGGGACACACCATGCCACATGCTCAGTGTCCTCCTTGTTTAAGAGGGTGAGCGGTGTTATCTATTTTTGGGTCTTTCAGCGAGTTACCTCTTTCCGTTGGTTCTTCACCCTAGAGTGTAGGAAGAAGTCTTTTCTCTCTCTTAAGGAAGGCCAATTTCCAGACAGTATCAAACCCAATAAATAGGTTTATTTTGCTTTGGTTAAGAACTTGACAGGAAAAGTTGGAGATAAAGAGGAGTGAACAGGGAGGCAGGTTCAGGCACGCGGCACTTAACTATCTCTCGTCGCCACTCAGGCCTGAGTGGGTTTTGCTCACCCGGATAGTCCCCCTAAGAGCAGTCCTAGCAGCCGGTGTGGAGCACGGAACATTTCCTTGTGGTTTCCTAGGGATACGATCAGGAGACAATCTCTAAGTCCAGAACTTCCCAGTCTAGTAACACTTGAGTCCTTAGGTGCCAATGGGGCACGTTACTAGACTTGTGGCGGACTATGGAATCCTTCCCTCCGATAGGTAACCAGGCCTCTCCCGAGACAGTGACTTCTCTCACCAATCCCCTTGGGTAGATCCTCCCCTGGTTGTGTCACGTACCTTGTGGAGATCAAGCTGTAGAGGGGGCTTCTCTTGCACCTCCTATCCAACACCCCTGATAGTGGTGACAGGGAGTGGAGGACACAGAGTGGCACGAGGGCCGATGTAGCAGATGGCTCTGGCTGGGACTTGGCAGGAACCAGGTAGCTGGAGAGCGCTGGGCCGGAACTGAGAACAGGAGTTCCGTGTCGCTGGATCAGCAGCTGGAAGCATAGCCAGGATGTAAGCCAGTGGGTCTGGAAGAAAGTCTGTATTAGTCTCTTGGCATGGAGATTGGATTCTGGTTCCCAGGAATTGTCTTTGGGTCCATAGCCTTTCCACTTAATTAAATACTGGACGGTGCCCAATCGTTTTCTGCAATCTACAATTGTCTCAACTTCATACTCTTCGTTACCGTTGATCAAAGTAGGTGCTGGTGGGCCCGACTCGCGATCAGGGAAAGGGTCTGGTCTAGCCACCTTTAGCAAGGACACGTGAAAGACCGGATGGATTTTATAAGTTGCAGGAAGCACAAGTTTGTAGGCCGCTGGGTTGATCTCCCTTTTGACTGGAAATGGGCCAATATATCTGGGACCCAACTTTTTAGATGGACAGGATAATCTTAGATTGGCAGTGGACAACCATACCTTGTCCCCCCACTTGAAGTTTCAGGTCTCTTCTCCTCTTCTTATCAAAACATTTTTTGTTATCCCGTTGAGCCCTAGAAATGGCATCTTGTAACACTTTGTAATTTGATTGGAGATCACTTACTCTTTCCTGGACTGTAGGGACAGAGGAATCAGGTAAGGTGTCGGGTAAGAAAGCTGGGAAATATCCGTAATTGGCAAATAACGGGGCTTGTCCTGTGGCTGAATGAACTGCATCGTTGTAAGCAAACTCTGCCAGAGGTAACAGTGAGGCCCAGTCATCTTGTGTAAAGGATGAGAAGCACCGAAGGTACTGCTCTAGGGTCTGATTTGTTCGCTTAGTTTGGCCATTCATCTGGGGATGGTAAGCTGATGAGAAGAAAGTTTCGATCTTCAGAACCCTACAGAGATCTCTCCAGAACTTGGACGTGAACTGCACTCCTCTATCGGAAGTGATGCTGCTAGGTACCCCGTGAAGCCTGACCACTTCTTTGATGAAAGTATGGGCAGTCTCTGTTGCTGAAGGGGTTCCCAACATGGGAATGAAGTGCGCCATCTTCGTGAGTCTGTTCACGACTACAAAGATGGTAGTGAAACTTTCAGATGGGGGAAGTTCGACAATAAAATCCATATTAATCATTTGCCAGGGTCTCTTGGGAATCGGCAATGGTCTCAGTAGACCCCAGGACTTGGTCTTGTCCTTGTTTCGAACACAGACCCCACATAGTCTTTACAGTCAGTTCTAAGACTTGGCCACCAAACGGAGCGTTGCACAAGTTCTGTCGTTTTGGCTACCCCAAAGTGTCCTGCCAAGGGGTGGTCGTGGCATAGGCAGAGGATCTTAGGCCGCAGACTTGGGGGAACAAACACTCTCTGGTTGAACTGGAATAGTCCTTCTTGTTCCTGGAGGCAAATACCAGATGGCAGGACGTCCCTTGTAGAAGCTTGCTTGAGCTGGGTGATCAGATCTGTCTGTAACAGCAGAAAACTCTGGGCAGGTAAAATTGTGTCTGCATGATAGTGCTCTTCTCCTTCCTCTGGGTACATGCAGGAAAGCAGGAAAGCGCATCAGGCTTGACATTCTTGGTACCTGGCCTATAAGTTATATGAAAGGAGAAGCGGGAGAAGAATAGTGCCCATCTGGCTTGCCGGGGTCTCAGTCGTTTGGCAGTCCTGAGATACTCTAGGTTTTTGTGATCAGTAAAGATCAAGATGGGGTGAGCAGCTCCCTCCAGCAGGTAACGCCATTCTTCTAAGGCTGTCTTAATGGCCAGTAATTCCCGAGGTATTCCCAAGGTAATTGAGGCATCCACCTCAAGGACATAAGGCAATGCAGGGTCTGGATGCTGCAGGATAGGTGCTGTAGTGAACAAAGTCTTTAGTCGATCAAACGCTTCTTGGGCTGCAGGTGTCCACTGGAAACCGGTATTCTGCACCTGATAAAAGTTCAATTGGGCAGTCATACGGTCGGTGAGGTGGCAGGATGTCCGCTTTCTGTTTATCAAAAATGTCCAGGTATTCATGGTAGACTGCAGGTATGAGCTGTGAAACAGAAGGATCAGAATGCACCCCCAGAAGAGGTGTAGGTCTCATGGAAACGGGATGCAGGCAGGATTGCAGGCAGTAGGTGGATGCAAAAGTCACTTCTCCTGTTGCCCAGTTTATCTGCGGATTGTGAGCTTGCAGCCAGGGTATGCCCAAGATGATGGGGAACAGAGGAGATGGAATAATGTCCAGGCGTAGAAATAGGAGTCCCACAGGCGGAATTCTGCAGCATAGTCCTCAGCAGGTCGATGACCCTGTCGTAGGTTATGGAGGGCTGATTCTGCAGTGACTGTACGCTGGGGGTCGTTGTAGAGCTGAGCCATCGCTTCGAAGAAGGAGGTAAGGGAGTCCAGGGTCGCACTTTTTTGTTCCAGGAGCTGATGGGCCCATGACTGTGATTCTCCGAGAAGCAAGGATATGGTGAACCCCACCTTGGTGGTCTCTAGTGAGAAGGTTCTTGGCTGCAGGGAGAAATAAAGTTCGCAAGAGTTTTTAAAGGCACAGAACTTTTGTAGATCGCCTGCAAACCGCTCTGGTGCAGGAACTCTGGGTTCTGGTGGTAGCATCGTTCCTGTGAATGCAGATATCGTCTGTCCGGACGTGGAGCAGCCAGGTGCAGTAGCAGGTGTGGGTGCCGCATAATTGGAGGCTGAGGGTTTGATGCGATTTTCCAGTTGCAGATGGCTCTCCTGCAAGGCACTGACTGCCTGGGTCAGAGAGGCAAATTGCTGGCATAGCGGCTCCAGAGGCGAAGCCCCTCTCTCAATCTCCGACATTTGGCTGAGTGGTACTGTCACGTACCTGGTGTAGAGGGGGCTTCTCTTGCACCTCCTGTCAAACACCCCTGATAGTGGTGACAGGGAGTGGAGGACACAGAGTGGCACGAGGGCCGATGTAGCAGATGGCTCTGGCCGGGACTTGGCAGGAACCAGGTAGCTGGAGAGCGCTGGGCCGGAACTCAGAACAGGAGTTCCGTGTCCCTGGATCAGCAGCTGGAAGCGTAGCCGGGACGTAAGCCAGTGGGTCATCAACAGCCGGACAGAGCAGGTACCAAGACGTGAGGCAGAGGCAAAGACAGGACACAGGCCGGGTTCGGTACACAGTCGGGCAATGAGGCTCAGGAACATCAGGCATAGGATGGAGTCAAGCACAAGCTGGGGTTACAAGTAGGCAGGCGGAGGTCAAGAGGAATGCAGCGTACACACGATCGTTTTTCATGCCATTTTTTAAACCGGCGTTTTTCACGTCGTTTTTTTTCATGTTTCCTCTCAAGCCTGTCTTGCGTACACACGATCATTTTCAAAAACGTTCAAGCAAAGCGCAGTGGCGTACAACACGTACGACGGCACTATAAAGGGGAAGTTCCGTTCTAATGACGCCACCCTTTGGGACGCTTTTGCTAATTTCGTGTTACCGCGTGTTAGTAAAAGTTTGGTGAGAGACGATTCGCGCTTTTCAGTCTTCGTGCTTTGAAGATCGTTTTGTGGAGTTCAGTTTGTGCCTGTGGGTTCGTATCTGTCTTGCAGTGCTTGTAGTCAGTTTGTATCTGTTTATTCAGTGCGTTCTTGTCTGCTCGTTCCTGTTTTTCAGCTTGTTCTTCATAGGCCTTGCTGTTCTTCCGTTCGTTCTTCTAGTTCGTTCTGAGCTGCCGACCGTTATCTAGCCATGTTGCGGCTACGTACTCGTCGTGGAGTTCGTGCTGTAGTTGGTGCCGGGGTTCATGCTGTATCCCGACTCCAGGCCATGAACAGGGTGAGGAGTAGTTCATGGACCAAGAATTGGTTGCTCCAGCGGCACCAGTTCTGTCATATGCCTTTGTTGCGGGAGATCAGGGAGAATAATCCTGAGGACTACAGGAATTTTCGCAGGATCTCTGACCCCGTATTTCAGCATCTGTTGGCTTTGGTGTCCCCCTACATTACCAGGCTGGACACCGTTATGCGTGAAGCCATCAGTGCTGAGCAGAGGCTCATTGCCACGTTGCGATACCTGGCGACTGGGAGAAGCCTGCAGGACCTAAAGTTCTCCACAGGCATATCCCCCCAGGCTCTGGGTATCATTATACCAGAGACGTGTTCTGCCATCCTTCAAGTTTTGCAGGAGGACTATATTAAGGTAAGTGTTCTTATTTAAAACCTCACATTGTATGTATTTCTTTGTTAATATTTTTTTGGGGGTTTATTAGCAGTCCCTAATTCCCATGATTCTTAGCTGCAGGGAATGTCCCCTTTCTCCACATGGTTATTTATTTTTGGGAATGTTTTTATTAGGCCTACATATAAACTTGCCTTACCTAACCTCCCAGCGTGCTATCCTGGGCCCATACCCACCTTGCCTAGTCAATTCCATGTATTTTATTCTATGCTCCATCGTAGTGCTTTACCGTAAACACACCCTAAAGATTGCCTAGGAATGTTACATTTTTTTAAACTTCATACAGAGTGCTACAGCCTTCATTTGTGATCTCCCCAACTCATCTTCAACCCCCCCCCCCAGTTTTTATTTTGGGTTTGTTTTTGGTTTGTTGTTGCTTACTAATAATGTTTTAATTTTTCGTTTTCTCCCAATGTTGGCCATGAATGGTTTTCTTAAATCTGCTTTCAATGTTTCTGTTTCAAAGGATTAATTTATTTTTAATTTAATTCCACAGTTCCCTTCTACGCCCCATGAATGGCAGAATGTGGCATCTGAGTTTGCCCAACGATGGAACTTTCCGAACTGTGGAGGGGCCATCGACGGCAAACATGTTCGAGTCGTCCCACCACCCCATTCGGGATCCTTTTATTATATTTATAAGGGGTTCCACAGCATCGTCATGATGGCAGTGGTGTCAGCCACCTACAAATTCCTCTATGTGGACGTTGGCAAGAATGGCAGGATGTCTGATGGAGGAGTCTTTGCACAGACGGAGTTTGGGGAACGGCTCCTTTTGGATCAGCTGGCCTTGCCACCAGCGGAGCAGAATGTGGAGGGACTCCCATTTGTCTTTGTGGCGGATGAGGCGTTTGGCCTGGGTCCCCATTTGATGAGGCCATTCCCGCAACGCACCCTCACCCCTGAGAGGAGGGTGTTCAACTATCGGCTGGCCAGAGCAAGAAGGGTGGTGGAAAATGCCTTTGGCATCATGGCCAGCCGATTCCGCCTGTTCCTCACCTCCATCCACCTTGCCCCTTACAAATGGAACCATGTTGTAATGGCTTGTTGTGTGCTCCATAATTTTCTCAGGGTGCATTCAACCAATTATCTGACTTTTACTGGGCCTGAGGCCTCATTATTGGAAGCTGAAAATTTTGTGGCCCTGGAAGCTATTTTTTTGAGAAAATATTGTTTTGGTGTTTTCATTTAATATTCTTTTAGGTTTCTCATAGGTTTACCTAGTGCACTTGTAGTGCCATGTGTATTTTGCATTCTTAATTAGCCTTCATTGTCAGTGTAAACACAAAACATTGATTAGTTCACTTTGCACAACATTTACATAATGAAGCCACAAATTCTTGTTAAGAAAATACCTTTTTTTTTTTTTTTTTTTTTTTTAGGAAACTTCCTTTTGAATGTAGATGTCATAAAAATATTTTTGGGGTTAAAACGCATGAACAGCCATGCATAAAAAAAATCCAAAAAAATATTGTGAAAATGTAAACATGTACTATTCATTAAAGCTTAAAAGAAAAACAAACTTGCCAAAACACAGCAAGTTCAACGTTCTTTTGTGTTCAAACATTATACACGCCCAAGCACAGCCATGATATTTTGTAGCTTTTCCTCAACCCGCTTGGTATTTTGCCTGATCTCTATCAAGTCTCCCCTTATTTTTTCAAGGTCACGACAGCAGACCATGAGGTATTGGATCAGGATCTGGGCACTGTGATGTGTAAACTTTTCGGGGTCTCCGTCCAGAACTGCACCTAAATAAAAAAAAAATCATGTAGTATAGAATATGTAGGCCTACATCTAGTAACCTGCATCTGTCTGGTTTGACACTGACCTGTTGTGGTGCCACTTTCCACTTCCACAATTTCACGTTCCTCTCCATCATGTGGTTCTGGGGGTATTGTTGAAGGTGTTGGATTTATAGGCTCATCTGACGTAGCTTTTTGAAGCCCTATGGAGATTGATATAAAAGGTATAGTTTCATTAGTAACTAATAATTTTTGGGCCACAATAAAACCTGAAAAATAGATTTGTAAAGATTATTTGGAAGTGTGGTCCATTTTTAAATGTACCCCCAGTGACAACCGGAACACATGATTGGATACATAGCCAAAACCAGAGCATATACTTTTTGAAACAAAGTTTGACACATTGTAACACCCCAAAGTATATACACAGGATCACCTGTGTGTGACACCCTAAACATTTAGGGGTTTTGTCCCACACTTGTACTACTGCGTTCAGATGTTTAAGCAGCTGCTGAGCATTCTCTCCCTTAACATTACAATGCATACCCTTTTAAAAAAAAAAAAATTCATTTGGATTATAAAAATAAAGCAAATTGTTTCCCAAATTTGCTCCCCAAAAATAAAAATAAAAATTGGGTGTTCACACTGGATGATCCAAAAACATCGTTTTAGGAACTGTACGGAGAAAGAGGTTTACTACGTCCGTTTACTGTGCAGACGAACATGAAAGTTGGTATCTTTCACTGTACTATATCAAAGTCAAATATACACGACTTAATACAAGTAATAATCTTTAGCAGGGAAAATGAATAAAAAGTACTTACTTTTTCCTAAAACTTTCTTGATTCTTTTGTATTGGTCGGGGTCCCGCAACTTCAGATCAGACCATCGTTTTCTGAGCTGTTCTTTCGTTCTGCACACCCCGAATTTTTGGTGAAGAGTTTTGACCACTTTGCCCATAATTTTTGTCTTGACAAGATTAGGCCTTTTATACGGCCCATGCTTGGCATCATAATCCTCCCTCTTCAAAATGGCGACCATCTCCACCATTTCCTCGAATGACATGTTGGATGCCTTATATCTCCTGGATCGGGATTTGGGCTCCTCTGGAATTTCCTCCTCTGTAGAGGTAATCTCAGTCACCTGTGTCTCCGCCATGTTGTTAAGCACTACGATGAGCGAGAAGGGGCGGGGAAAGTACAATATCGAACGTCAGGGGCGGGGAAAGCGTGCAGAGTTTAACGCATGCGCAGTGTATATCAAGTGAAGATCCATGTGTCGAAAATACGTTCATTCGGCGGGAGAGGGAGTTAGCAACAAACGTGTTGACCAAGGTACATAACATTTTAAGGATTTGGGTTTCATCAGAGGAGGAGATTTGGGGCTTGAAAATCTGTCGAAAATGCTGATTTGATGAATGTTGCCTGAAACATATGTATTTTCTTGTTTCTTGATTTTACAGAGAGAATGAATAGTTTCAAAAACCCAGACTTTATGGGGGAGTTCATTGATAAATGGAAAGAACTCCCTATCCTTTGGCAGACAAAAAGTGATGTAAATAAAAATAAAGTGGCCAGGACAGCAGCACTGGAGAGCCTGCTTGCATTTGTGCAAACACAGATACCCACAACAACTCTCCAAGATGTGAAAACCAAAATTGCTACAATCAGGGGGACATACAGGACCCAGAGGAATATGGTCCTGAAGTCCCAGAGGTCAGTGCTGCAGCAGATAAGGTTTATAAACACAGTCTGTGGTACTACAGCAAGTTATCTTTCCTGGATGACCAGCTGGAAGTGCGGGAATCTCTGTCCACCCTTCCCCCCAGAGGTCAATCCAGCCTTCCTTGTAGCCAGCCCTCCAGCCTTCCTTGCAGCCAGCCCTCCAGCCTTCCTTGCAGCCAGCCCTCCAGCCTTCCTAGCAACCCTGCTCTGGCTTCCTCTGAGGATCAAGATGAGGTCCTTGAAGAGGCAGATTTGGATATATGGAGCCAGGTAAAGTATTGATATCTACATTTATATGTTACAAAAGTGATGATTTTAAATTGATGTTAGTATTGTTAGGTATTTAATGTTCTAAAAAATTAGGATTTAAAGACCAAGATACAGTAGTGGCCAAATTTGATGGGGACAAGGCAACAATATCAGGAGGCGGAATCTATGCAAATTTAATACCTTTTGACATTCAATTAAAAAATGTCTGGAGGTGAACAATGTGTGTGATTGATGGTGGCAAAAATTAAAGAATGTCCCTTTCTTTTTTTACAGCCAGAGCAGAGCCAGGAAGAGGGTGATGTTGGGGACCAGGAGGAGGCAGGGCCCAGTGGCACACAGGAGGAGGCTGGGCCCAGCACAAGAGCCCAGATGCCTCCCCTGATAATGAAACAACGAGGGTCAAGGAGAGCTAGGCAGGTGGAGGAGGAAACAAGAGCCTTCCTAAAAGAGGCGACTGTGGCCCTCAGAGAGGCAAAAACTATATAGTGAGAACCTTCTGCTGAAGGTCATTAACAAGGGGTTGCTCGGTGAACTGACCAAGTTCACCGACATCACTGAGGTTGTCCCTACTCCTCCACCTCCTCCTCCTCCTCCTCCTCCTACTACTCCTCCTGCCACCTCCTCTCCTCCTGATCCCCAGCCTCCGAGGAAGAAAGCAACAAAGGCTGCAGGGAAGGCTGCAGAGCAGGCTGCAGAGAAGGCTGGAGAGAAGGCTACAAGGAAGAGGAAAAAATAATGCCTGCTGTAGTACCACAGACTGGGGACATATATGACTTATCTGCTGCTGTTCTTGACCTCTGGGAGTTCAAGCCAAGATTGGGCTCCTTTTTTTTTTTTTTTTTATTAAATAGTTTGCTTTTGACATCTTGGATGGTTGTTGTGGGGTCCAAAGGATGCACAAATGCAAGCAGGCTCTCCAGTGCTGCCTTCACCTTTAATTTGTAATGTACCTAAATAAAGGATTCTTTTTTTTGGCTTCAAATACTTGACTATTTGATTTGTATTTCAAAAGAGACTTTGCTAGGGAGTAGCCAAGGACATTTCAAATAATATTATTGTTATTAACAAGGGACACAAACCTCCTTGAGGCAAAATGAGACAAATTTTGAAGGTTGGTGTGGTAACTTTACACACCAATAATTTAAGCAAAATCCCCCAAAAAAATAAATAAATAAGCCTACATATATCAAAGAAGCCCAAAAAAAAAAGAATAAAGCTAACTTAATTACTAAAATAAAAAATAAAAAACACAAAAAATATAAATAAAAATAATTGTGATCTTTACATTTATTTATGAATTTATGAGGGAGATGTGGCTTCAAAATAATATTTTACAATCATTAGATCAATTAGGAATTACTTAAGAAACAAGTTTGGCATAACTCTCAATGTCATTAGCAAAAGAAGGTAATTATTTAAGCATTATCAAAAGAAGAACGGAATGCGCAGCATTAAAACGATGCTATTAATTCCACCGTGACGAATGTGCCATCTCCATTTCCAACGCTAGCTTTACCAAAATGTGCGCTCCCGTCTCATACTTGATTCTGAGCATGCGCGTTTTTTTTCTCCTCGTGAAAGAATACACACTATCGTTTTTCACGTCGTTAAAAAAAAAAGACATGAAAAACGACGTGAAAAAATAGAGCATGTTCGAAATTTTTAATGCCCGTTTTTCACGTCGTTAAAAATGCTCTGGAGCATACACACGATCGGTTTTAATGCCCATTTTTAAAAATGGCATTTTTAACGGCATGAAAAACTATGGTGTGTATGGGGCAGAAGATTCAGGCAAGCCGGGTCAGGTTTACAGGAAACTGGTACAAATCAGGTAAGTCAGGCACTAGCTGAAAGACCACTCAGCAAAGTGTGCATGTCACTGGCAGGTTTAAATAGGCAGACCGGCGCCAACGCGCACACGTGTGCACGCAACATTACCTCAGAGCAGAAGCCAGTTTTTGAAGAATTCAACAGCCTGAGTCCAACTATGGGCTTAGGCTACCCCCCTAAATTTAAGCATAGTGACCCCCAATTATGGGGGTCCGCTACATATATATACAGTTGCAAAAAAAAAGTATGTAAACCCTTTTGGAATGATATGGATTTCTGCACAAATTGGTCATAAAATGTGATCTGATCTTCACCTAAGTCACAACAATAGACAATCACAGTCTGCTTAACCACTTTCTTACTGGGCACTTAAACCCCCCTCCTGCCCAGACCAATTTTCAGCTTTCAGCGCTGATGCACTTTGAATGACAATTGCGCGGTCATACGACACTGTATCCAAATTAAATTTTTATCATTTTTTTCCCACAAATAGAGCTTTCCTTTGGTGGTATTTGATCACGTCTGCGGTTTTTATTTTTTGCGCTATAAACAAAAAAAGACTGACAATTTTGAAAAAAGCACAATATTTTTTACTTTTTGCTATAATAAATATCCCAATTTAAAAAAATAATAATAATTTTTCTCAGTTTAGGCCGATATGTATTCTTCTACATATTTTTGGTAAAAAAATCACAATAAGCGTTTATTGATTGGTTTGCGCAAAAGTTATAGCGCCTACAAAATAGGGGATAGATTTATGATTTATTTTTTATTTTTTTACTAGTAATGGCGGTTATCTGTGATTTTTGTCAGGACTGTGATATTGCGACAGACAGATCGGACACTTTTGACACTATTTTAGGACAATTCACATTTATACAGCGAACAGTGCTATAAATATGCACTGATTACTGTATAAATGTGACTGGCAGGGAAGGGGTTAACACTAGGGGCGATCAAGGGGTTAAATGTGTTTCCTAGGAGTGATTCTAACTGTGGGGGGGAGGGGACTGACTGGGGGAGGTGACCGATCTGTGTCTCTATGTACAAGGGACACAGCATTGGTCTTCTCTCCCTGACAGGACGTGGATCTCTGTGTTTACACACAGAGATCCACGTCCCTGGCTCTGTGACTGCCGATCGTAGGTACCTGGCGAACATCGCGGCCGCCAGGCATGTGCATCGGCACCCGCGTGACCCGCGTGACACAGCGGGCACAGCTATTCCCCGATGCACACCCGCGGCAGCGCGTAACGCGGAAGTAAACAGGAGGATGTCCAGGGACGCCCTCCCGGCAGTTCAGGTCCGTGCTGCGGTCGTATTTCGGCTATAGCGTGGATCTGAAGTGGTTAAACTAATAACACACAAAGAATTTAATGTTACCATGTTTTTATTGCACACCATGTAAACATTCACAGTGCAGGTGGAAAAAGTATGGTTGAACCTCCTTTGGCAGCAATAACTTCAACCAAACGTTTCCTGTAGTTGCAGATCAGACGTGCACAACGGTCAGGAGTAATTCTTGACCATTCCTCTTTACGGAACTGTTTCAGTTCAGCAATATTCTTGGGATGTCTGGTGTGAATCGCTTTCTTGAGGTCATGCCACAGCATCTCAATCAGGTTGAGGTCAGGACTCTGACTGGGCTACTCCAGAAGGCGTATTTTCTTCTGGTTAAGCAATTCTGTTGTTGATTTACTTCTATGCTTTGGGTCGTTGTCCTGTTGCAACACCTATCTTCTGTTGAGCTTTAGCTGGTGGACAGATGGCCTTAAGTTCTCCTGCAAAATGTCTTGATAGACTTGGGAATTAATTTTTCCTTCGATGATAGCAATCCGTCCAGGCCCTGACACAGCAAAGCAGCCCCAAACCATGATGCCCCCACCACCATACTTCACAGTTGGGATGAGGTTTGGATGTTGGTGTGCTGTGCCTCTTTTTCTCCACACATAGTGTTGTGTGTTTCTTCCAAGCAACTCAACTTTGGTTTCATCTGTCCACAGAATATTTTGCCAGTACTACTGTGGAACATCCAGGTGCTCTTGTGCAAACTGTAAACGTTGAATCTTTTCTCTCCTATGTCGAATCTTTTCTCTCCTATGTCGAATCTTTCCTCTCCTATGTCGAATCTTTCCTCTCCTATGTCGAATCTTTCCTCTCCTATGTCGAATCTTTCCTCTCCTATGTCGAATCTTTCCTCTCCTATGTCGAATCTTTCCTCTCCTATGTCAAATCTTTTCTCTCCTATGTCGAATCTTTTCTCTCCTATGTCGAATCTTTTCTCTCCTATGTCGAATCTTTTCTCTCCTATGTCGAATCTTTTCTCTCCTATGTCGAATCTTTTCTCTCCTATGTCGAATCTTTTCTCTCCTATGTCAAATCTTTCTCTCCTATGTAGAATAATCTTGGACTAATAGAGTTAAGGTTAGGCACATTCGACCACAGGTTCGATAGACACAGATTGTTATTGTCAGCGTCACGTCGAATCTCCTATCTATATCGAACTGTTGTAGCAACGAAAACGAAAATAAAGCATTTGTTTATGTCGGATCTTTCGGTTTTCGGATTCTGTGCTTTCGTTTTCGTTTGTTAAAACGATAACGAAAATAGCTGAAATTCGGACGAAAATGCATTCGGACGAAAATGAATGCACATGTCTAATCTCTAATGGAAACAGAAAAACAAACAAGGCGCCTCTAAGTGCAGAAGTATAAAACTTTTAATATACCCTAAAAGGGTTAAAAACACTTACAAGATAGTGGATGAAACAGGCATGTAGCAGGTAAGTGCATCCAGGAGATGTCCCAGTGGCAGGGCAGTCCCAGTCTGTGATGGTAAAGCTTCCAGGGAAGTCCACAAGATAACAGCTAATTGTGCTGTGAATGTTCAGAGGACACAGTAACGCTGGAGCCTGGGGATGACGTCAGAGGAAGCGAGACAGAAACCAGCATGGAACACAAACAGGAAGTGGACAGGAAGTGTGTCATAGAGGCGGAACACGTTTCGGAACAGCTCATTGGTTCCTTCTTCAGCCAGTGTCACTGGCTGAAGAAGGAACCAATGCTCCAACCTGCTACATGCCTGTTTCATCCACTATCTTGTAAGTGTTTTTAACCCTTTTAGGGGATATTAAAAGTTTTATACTTCTGCACTTAGAGGCGCCTTGTTTGTTTTTCAGCTGTAACCAAGACCTCCAATCTCATCTCATTGATTGGTCTCCAGTTGGCTGACACCTCACTCCAATTATCTCTTGGAGATCTCATTAGTCTAGGGCTTCACATACTTTTTCCACCTGCACTGTGAATGTTTACATGGTGTGTTCAATAAAAACATGGTAACATTTAATTCTTTGTGGTTTTATTAGTTTAAGCAGACTGTGATTGTTTATTGTTGTGACTTAGATGAAGATCAGATCACATTTTATGACCAATTTGTGCAGAAATCCATATCATTCCAAAAGGGTTCACATACTTTTTTTTGCAACTGTGTGTGTGTGTGTGTGTGTATATATATATATATATATATATATATATATATATTTGTTTGGGGGCTCTAAGTAATTTTTGTTGCAAAAAATACTGATTTAAACTTGCCAAAGGCTTGGTCGGCAAGTGGCTATATGTGGATACAGGTCCTCCTGAAATATAGGCCCCCTCAAAGTCTACATGACAGTAAACTGGCCATTTGTTTAAAAAATGTGGAGATCCCTGGTCTAGTGCATACCCTGTTACAGGGTATATTTATCTGAATAGAGATTCCAGGAACAGTCCGTGTTGATACTGGAGTCTCTATTCAGTTTACCACCCCTCTTTGTGCTCTCTAGCTAGGACTCAGTGCTGCTTTTTATTGATATACAGTGTGTGTGTAAATATCTATCGTGTGTGTGTGTGCGTGTGTGTGTGTATGTGTGTATATATATATATACATACATACATACATACACACACTGTTTGTGTGTGTGTGTTTGCATTCAACATTGTCCAAGCTATTGCACTGACTACATACCATAAAGGCTGGCCAACTGTAGAAATCCCAGATCTGCAAAAATACTTTTACATTCATAACCGATTTGATTGCGCTGTAGGATTGGTGCATCACAATCTCAATGCCTTAACCATCTGTCGTGGCATATATTCCCATCTTTATATAAAACACAAGAGACAGCCTCATAAATAGTCTCTTGTTGGTCATTCACTTAAAATGTCTCTTACAAAGAATAAAACATCAAGACTAAGGAACAGGATTCCAATTTGCATTTTTGTTAAAGTTATATGAGTGTTGCATTATTACTCACAAAGGAATGTTCCTTGATAACTATTTCCACAGGTTTCAGAACAAAAGGTCAGAAGCTAAGTTGTACATACTTTAAGTTATTGCTTTGTAGCTGTGAAAGTACAAGAGCACTTCCAGGTGGATATATAAAATGTATTAAGGCCTGCAGTTCATTTCTGCTTTTGCTATACCTGTCTGAATAATGCATTGTAGTCCCCTATTTTATATCATGGCAACTTTGAACTGTTTGCATATGTATTTTAATGAAAGAGATGATGATAAATTCCTTTTGATAAAACATTTCATGAGGGCCTATTATGCAGTCACTATTCATAATCTATAAAGAAACACCACTATCTAGTTTTAGTCATATATAATGTAAGTCATATTTTATACAAGTGATTTAGCCTCTTCAGATAACTTAGCCACATTTGAGCAATTTTAGGAAAACTTTTGATGGGTTGTAACTGGGTTTTTAACTATGCTTCACTTTAGGCAAACCATACGAGCACCTGTACTTTAGTATTACATATTATACAGTGAAGGAGGCTCTGTTTTGAAATTGATTCCTACTATTGTGAATGATTGAACTATTGCTTTTATTGCATATTGAAAGTAGCATTTTAAGGTCTACTCTTGTCCTGTGTGCCTTTTATACATTTTCTTATCATGGCAACAATAGCAAGTTAGTTTATGGAGAAATTAGTCTGATAAACTTGCTTTAGGAACAGTATAAACATACAGTGAACATATGCAAATGAAAATACAGAGCTTAAAATTGAACTAAACCCTCCTATTCAATACAGCCAAGGAAGCTGCCGTCTTAGCTTCTGTTTAATGTGTAGCCATGGTGCTGCACATGTGTGTTTGAGGGCTAACATAAGCTCAATAGCAATTGTAATAGCCTTGACCAATAGGCTTGCCTTAAGTATAACTGTTTTGGAAAAAATTTAAATCAGTGGGTTGCGTTTTTGCTTTAACACTTTTGGTCTTACCTCGTATTCAAGGTTGATCTTTTGAGGCCCTAATCTTTATTGAACAATCAGAAATCCTCATGTATAAATGCTTGTAATTTAAGGGGTTGTCGACTTTTCATGGGCCAACCCTTAGCTGTTTTTTAAACTTGGAGTGTAAATAGATGATTTGGTTTTTGTACTCCAGAACCTGGAAAATGCTCAATGCGTTGATTTACTAAAGGCTGTTCACCTTGCAGGGGAATTTTCGTCAGAGCTTAGGAAAATTTAAGAAAAATACATTTTGCTTGCACTTGATTGGTTGATAAAAGTCGGCAGAGTTTCAAATAATTCTCTGAAAATTCCCTTGCAAAGTTTAACTTGTCTTGCAAAATGAAATTTTTTTTTGCCTTTAGTAAATCGGGCCCAATGTCTCATGTAAGTTCTTTGCACCTTACCTCTTACATTACCTTTTGAATTGATTGATATTTTAAAGAATAATGCATATGAATACTTCCTATATTTTAGTATGAAATAGAAAGATCTCATGAGTGGCACTGTCTTCTTTACTCATAAAATTTCCTTTACCTAAACTAAATGAAACAAAGACCACAATCACATTCACATTCCTGTATGTTTATGTTAACTAAGGTAAGACAGATGTAATCACTTCTGCAAATAATTAGGAAATATGCTATAAAAAGGTTTTCACTGTAAACAAAATCAAGTTGTTGGTCCTTGCTCGACGTCAAAACATGTTTAACTGAAAGAATCTGAGCTGGAGTTCACGGTTTACCACTGGTCTGTTCATTAGTGAACATTATGAAACAAGTTACTAATGTAGCTAAAAGCATGATTGCTATGGAATATCTGATATGCATTATTTGTTTTTTGTTTTGTTTTTTAAGACTATAACATAAAGCCGAACTCTTGCACAATAGGAATGCAATAGTTTCACTGTAAGAAATTCTACAAGATATTAATGTGACTGTAAAGCATTAAAAAAATAAAATAAATGAAAATAACAAACATGATGTACTTACCTGCTCTGTGTAACAGTATTGCACAGAGCGGCCCCGAACCTCCCCCTCTGGAGTCCTCTGCCAGCGCTCTAGGCTCCTCCTCTTCTTAGACTGTTTTCATAGTAAGCCTCTTGCTATTGGGGCACTTTCACAGGCTATCTCATGTGTGCCTCCATAGACACACACAGCAAGACTTGGCCCTGTCCCCACTCCCTCCTCACTGGATTTGAATGACAGCAGCAGGCTACTCACAGTAAGGCCAGTAAATGCAAGAAGAGAGCAGAGCGTGGCTGCCAGTGGGGACAGCACTGGATCGAGAGTGGTGTCAGGTTTGTGTTTAGGGAGTGGGGTGAGGAACAGACAGTGAAAGTTTGTTTTACCTTTAATGCAGAGAATGCAAAGTATGGGTTTGATACAAAGAAAAGATTGGGTTGTTTTAGGTATTAGAATCATTCTTCATTAACTCTATAATCCTGATAGCTCACTGATTAGCATAGCTGATATAGAACTCTTAGGACCAGCTCTTGGATCTTCTGTGTCTGCAAGGTTCTCTTGGTTTTCTCTGTGCAGTACTTGATACAATTTTTGCATTGAAACCTAAGACCAAATTTTAATGGGTCTCTGTATTGGCTCAATGTTAGGTTTTGTCAAAAAAGTTATTGAGGTTTTCATATGTATTCAGCAAAGTATCACACAATGTTAAAGTGGTCTTAACAAGCTGCTTTCCAGATGCATAGTAGATTTTCCTGTCTGGTGGAACCAGTGCGAGCAGTGAGATTCTTTAGGGCACGAACGTTACAATAAGGTTGCTAAGAAGGTCTTTGCCTTTTCTTCATAGTAGTATTCTGCTGCATTACTGTAGCATGTGGTCACACTGAAATCTTGATCCTGCTGTAGTTCAGCTACCACTGTTCTTGTGGTTCATTGTCAATATCTCTGCTCCACCTCCGTTAGACACTGTTTTCACCCCCCCTTCCCATCCACTAGGCCATTCACAAGATACACATCCACAGGGAGCATGGAGGGGGGTGGAGATACAACTCCAGTGTCCGTGTCCAATGGATAAGTGATGTCAGCAGTGAAATAGAAGTGCAGTGGTAGTAGGATCAAAATTTCACTTTGATAATAATTAGGCAGCAGCATACTACTACAGAGATAAGATAAAGACTTTCTTTGCAACCTCAATCTAACTAAACTATCAACCTTGGAGTTGGGATTTAACTGCAGAACAGTGTTTCTCAACTCCAGTCCTCAAGGCGCACCAACAGGTCATGTTTTTGGGATTTCCATTGATTTCCACAGGTGATTTCAGCAGTTTCACTGCCTTAGTAATTATCACAGCTGTTTTATCTGCAGGAAATCCCAAAAACATGACCTGTTGGTGCGCCTTGAGGACTGGAGTTGAGAAACACTGCTGCAGAACATACACCGATCAGTCATAACTTTTTATGACCATCCACCTTTTATCAATTAGCCCTGACCCATCGAGGCATTGAAAACACTAGACCTCTGAAGGTATGCTGTGGTATCTGGCACCAAACCTGGAACAGATCCCTTTAAG
Source organism: Rana muscosa (assembly GCA_029206835.1). Classification (NCBI taxonomy): domain Eukaryota; kingdom Metazoa; phylum Chordata; class Amphibia; order Anura; family Ranidae; genus Rana; species Rana muscosa. The sequence goes on along the minus strand of JARGYO010005626.1, from coordinate 64,144,721 downwards.
TCCTGTAAGTTGTGAAGTGGGGTCTCCATGGATCGGACTTGTGTTTCCCAGCACATCCCACAGATGCTCAATGTATTAAGATCTGGAGACTTTGAGGACCACTTCAACAACTAAAACACATTGTTATGTTCCTCAAACCATTCTTGAACCATTTTTGCAGTGTGGCATGCCACATTATTCTGCTGAAAGAGGCCACTGCCATCAGGCAATACTGTTTACATTAAGGGTACTTGGTAAACAACAATGTTTGGGTAGGTGGTACTTGTCAAAGTAACATCCAGATGAATGGCAGGACCCAAGGTTTTCCCAGCAGAACATTGCCCAAAGCATCACACTGCCTCCACCAGCTTCTTCTTCCCATACTGCATACTGATGCAATCTTTTCCCCAGGCAAGCGCATGCACCCGGCATCCATATGATGTAAAAGAAATGTGATTCGTCAGACCAGGTCACCTTTTTCCATTGTTCCATCCTCCAGTTCTAATGCTCACATTTGTAGGCACTTTTGGCTGTGGACACGGGTGAGCATGAGCACCCTGACTGGTCTGCAGGTACGTAGCCCCAATACACAACAAACTGCAATTTTTTTTTTTTTTTAACACACAAACTTCAGTGACATTTTTTTTTTGCTGCCTAATATATCCCACCAGCTTTCAGATGCCATTGGAATGAGATTATCAGTCATAAAGTAATGGCCAATTGGTGTATATGTGTCTGTTTTACCATAATAGGAAGATTGGACTTCAGCTACTATAATTCTGGGCATGTAAAAATGTGAATAAAAACAGTTCTATGTACACATTAATATTTACATACATTACAAAAACTCAAAGAAAATAGCATGAGAAAGTGTATGAGCCATACAAATATGACTTGGTTGTCATCAGTGAGAAGACACTTGCAGATGCCTAAGTCTCATATCTAAGGATTTTAGAAAGTACAGCATGAGCGCGTTAGTAGGACTTTGTGTTTTTGCATTTCTGTTTATTTTATATTTATTTAATGAAAAATGTAGATAACTCTATTTCTTTGACTGCAGACTTAGTTTAATAGCATTAAATTCTGTATCTTCACAAAAGGATAATGCCATGTGCCTTAAAATACAAATTGTAATCTCTAAAATGTCATTCTCAAAGTTGTGTTTTTGCCTCTTTGTAAAGTTAGCTTTGCTCGCGTGATGTTCTTAACCTCTATCATTGTTTTCTAATCCCTTGGCACAGCCTATCAAGACCTCCTGCTACTATGTGCTGAGACATTTTTCATAATTCTGCCGCTTCCGCCGTTCATTCTTAGGTAATGAAAATATTTTAGATATTATAGCATAATCTTAAAGACTGCATTCCCAAGATCATTTCCACTCCGATGTGGATTGAATTTCTAAATGCTTAATAGTTTTATGCCTGCTGTTGTTTAACTCGCTTCACTGCTGGAAGTACTTGCATGGCCTTTGTCAGAGACACTTTTCCTAGTTCGGCTGATATAGACTGGGAGATGTGGAAAAAAGCATGGATACAATGCATTTGTTAATAACCCTAATTGCCTTAGTCTGTAATCAAACGTCCTTGTATGTGTATATGTGCGTGTATATGTGTGTAGATATACTGTATAAATCTATATATATATATATATATATATATAGATATATATATATGTAGCGGGCATATGCTTTTCTATTATGTTTAAATTTGGTGGGGGATCTGTGATGTGTGGTTCCCTGGGGCCCAGAAGGTGGCGCTGTCACTTTGGGCCCGGGGGTTGAGCCATCATTGCAGTGGCATACCCTTTTTGGCCTCTCGCAGCATGAGTACAGAGGGGCGGGGGCTCCACTGGGCTTGCTGGGGGAGGGTATAAAGGGGTCGGCCATTTTTGTCACGGGGTTGTCGAGTCCCAGGCACCTTCAGCCTGAGGGCTGTGGTTCGTGGTCGGTGTCCAGGCGGCCTAGGCCTGGACACCCGGAGCTCGTGTTCCACCCCGGGCACCTTCAGCCTGGGGTGAGGTACTCGGTTGGAGGCCTGGGGGCCCAGTGTCCTCCGCTGGGCTCCGCAAGGGAAGGATATCCTAGGGGACCTCGGGAGTGGGGTACCCGAATCCAGAGGCATAAGGGACCGGAGGAGCTACTCACCCGAAGACCTGGTGCAGCAGATTGCCGGTGCCGGGTGAGCCTCAGGAGACTGCCCGGAGGGGTATCTTCCCAAACAGGGGCCCGAGTGCAGTCAGGAGGAAGGTTCACCGTTCATCCGGTCGGTGGCAGCGACCAAGATTCTCAACAGGTGGCATAGATGATGTGCCAAACCTATTCGCTGATAGAGAAATAGGAGAGCTCATTGTGCCTGGGCCTACTCGTATCCACACCCCCTGTCTATTCGTTTGAGGAAGTCCAACTGATCGTGTTTCATCCTGACATTGAAAAATAAAGGAGTGTTGGACTTTTATTGGTGTGGGGCTCATTTACTGGCAGACACTGTTCCACAGAAGAGGCAAAGGCTCCAAACTCAGAACACCGACCCGAAGGTAAAGGAACTTTGCTTACACCACACAAACATCTGCGGTGAAGGCTTGGCGTGGTGACCCCACACTCTCTCCTCCAAGGTACCCCTAGACAAGCAGAGACCAGCCAGCAAGAGGAGAGAGAGAGTGGAGGCCGCTACATATACATATAGATATATCTATATGTATAGAAAGATATATAGTAATTATTTATACCGAGATTACATTACACACAGGTAGACTCTATTTACTGAATAGAAGCAACCGGTTCCACTAGATTTTAGTTAGGGGTATCAGAGTAAAGGGGGCTGAATACAAATGCACACCACAACTTTCAGATATTTATTTGTAAAAAAAAATTGAAAACCATTTATCATTTTCCTTCCACTTCACAATTATGTGCCACTTTGTGTTAGTCTATCACATAAAATTCCAATTAAATACATTTACATTTTTGGTTGTAACATGACAAAATGTGAAAAATTTCAAGGGGTATGAATACTTTTTCAAGGCACTGTATATACTGTATATACACTGCTCAAAAAAATGAAAGGAACACTTTGAAAACACATCAGATCTCAATAGGGAAAAATATGCTGGATATCTATACTGATATGGACTAGGTAATGTCTTAGGAACGAAGGAATGCCAAATCGTTTGATGGAAATTAAAATTATCAACCAATAGAGGGCTGAATTCAAAGACACCCCAAAAATCTGAGTAAAAAAATGATGCAGTAGGCTAGTCCATTTTGTTGAAAGTTCGTTGCAGCAACTCAAAAGGGTACTCAGTAGTTTGTATGGCCCCCATATGCTTGTATGCATGCCTGACGATGTCGGTGCATGCCCCTAATGAGATGATGGATGGTGTTCTGGGGTATTTTCTCCCAGATCTGGACCAGGGCATCACTGAGCTCCTGAACAGACTGAGGTGCAAACTGGCAACGTCGGATGGGCTGAAACATATTGTCCCAGATGTGTTCTATTGGATTTAGGTCAGACGAGTGTGGGGGCAATTCAATGGTTTCAATTCCTTCATCCTCCAGGAACTGGCTGCATACTCTCGCCACATAAGGCCAAGCATTGTCGTGCACCAGGAGGAACCCAGGACCCACTGCACCAGCGTAGGGTCTGACAATGGGTCCAAGGATTTCATCCTGATACCTCATGGCAGTCAGGGTAACATTGTCTAAACAAGTAAAAGCATATACAAAAAATTCCTGTTAGCGCTACAAACTTCCAGTCTTATACATGGATATGTGCAACCTGGAACAGTTCAAGAGGGCTAAAAACCAGTGCAGCTACCAACCACTGGAAAATGGATATCAGGAAACAACAAACACAAGGGCAGCGCTCAATGGAATTAGTAATAAAAACTTTATAGTCTTGAAAAAAAAAATGACATAAATTGGATATTGCACAGAATTTTTTTTTAAAATAATGCTATAGCTACATAAAAATCAGACAGTCATTGTAGCTAATAGATAATGAGTAAAATAATAGGAACGATACCACTGCTGAGTCCAAGAAGGAAGGGGTTTACATCAGTCCATCGATAACAGGGGTCCCTTGAATGGAACCACCACAACTCCAAAAAGAGGGTTGTATGGTCCCAGATGGGTTGGGGGAAGTATAACAACTCTAGTATGTGCTTGGTGGTGAGACCGGCCGATAGACACAAATGTGGGCACAGTAATGGAGCCCCAGGAATAAATGCGGCAAGCGGCGCCATGTAGTACAAACAAGCCGCTCGGTAATCCGGTCAGTGCGGAAGCCAGAGAGTGTAACCGCACTGTGCAGGGGCCTCCGTGATGGTGGCACAACAAAGATTGAAACGATCCAATAGGGAGCCGGGCGCGCTTGGATGACGTCAGCGTTGCCTTGGCGATGGGGACAAACAAGGAAAGAGACTAACAGAAGGCAGAGGACAGGACTCTAGGGCAGTGGAGAATCGTAAGCTAAGAGGGAAGCCGTGACTGACATGTTTCACGCCAAAACGTTTTATCAAAGTCACGGAAAGAAAGGCTATCCCGTCAATTTATGCACAATGGCAATGGGAGGAGGGAGGAGGGACCAAATTGCTGAATCTGATGTTAACCCCTCACTCGACCAGAGCACATGTAAACTCACATACATAATACATTGCAATGCAGGACTACTGTGTGAAACCTGCAGGACACCTAGAATAAAAAATGGTAATGATAGAAGAGTGCATATATTAATAAAAGAAAAAGAAAAAATGTCAAAATAAAAATAAAAATAAAATATGGAAATAAATATAAATAAATATAAATAAAAATAAAGAAATAATATAAGAAATTACAAACACTCACATGGAAAACCACAACCATTGTACACGCAAACGGAACTACGCATACATCAGGAAAAAAATTGAAATTGGGTAATAATGGCACTGTATATTGTTAAAATTAAAATTAAATAGATGGAAACAGTTGAACTATAATAACCATGAATGCATAGACACATATACATGGGTGTGCATGCACGTGCGCATACAAACACACAGCCATTTGTGCAAAAATGATATACATATACATTTATATGCATACATACACACATGTACATATACATATACCCATAACGATCATTAGGATTGCATGGTATCAGGGTATCAGGGTGAGTGGGTCATACTATAACATACCTAGAAAAGGAAAAAGCCCTAAGGCTAACGTTGCGCTAGAAAAACAATTAAAATTGATAAAGTGATCGGTGATCAAAGGACAGCAGCTAGCATAAATAGCTAAATACTAAAACTATACAAAACATAAAAAACAAAGGTATGCAGCGCTGAAATGAGATCTCCAAAGTTGAATGTAGAGAACATAAAGTGAGTTGATAATCAACTGAAATAATGATTAAAACACAAAAAATTATTAAGTGAATAATAAATAGGTGCAATAGTGAACCATAAAGAAATTATTAAAATCCTAAATGTTGACAGTGTAAATAGTATTAATAATTTATCCGTGAAAAAGTTCATAAACAAAGTCCATCAAAAATCCAATGTGAAGTGAAGTGTTCCAAAAAAAGAAACTTGCTCCCAAACGTGAAGTAATGGATACAATGGTGACATATAACATACCTAGGTGCACCGCATGTGGTAGCCCATAGGCGCACAGAGAAAACCATAATTATACAAAATGCTGACAATGCTTTGAAATAAAGGAATAATAGACAGCTGTTTTATACGACATAACGTGAGCTATAATGTCAAATGATACTGAGGATATCCAGTTCTTCGTTCAAAGGGTGTCATTGTCTAGCCTGTAGAGGTCTGTGCATCCCTCCATGGATATGCCTCCCCAGACCATCACTGACCCACCACCAAACCTGTCATGCTGATCGATGTTACAGTCAGCATAAGGATTCTTTCACACAATACTGTTTTGTGCATTTACTTTTTCTGACTTTTTTTTTATTATATATTTTTGCATATGTGTTCATGCAAATTCATGCACATTTCCACGCATGTGCGGTAGCTTGTGGACAAATCTTTTTGAATTTGCACGCAAACATGCGCGAATGCACGCATGAGACGTAAATTACTGACCAACAATGCAGATTTTTCTATTATATTTTTTTTACTGAAGAATACCAGGCGTATTACAATTAATGGGCTGTATTTTAGCTCCGTTAAAAAAAAAAAAAAAAAAAAAAGCAGTACTGAGCATTTTCAAGCTGCAGTGTGCAAGAGGCCTAACTTTCTCCACGGCTTCTCCAGACCCTTTCACGTCTGTCAGATGTGCTCAGGGTGAACCTGCTCTCATCTGTGAAAAGCATAGGGCGCCAATGGCAGGCCTGCCAATTCTGATGTTCAATGGTAAATGCCAATCGAGCTCCACATTGCCGGGCAGTAAGCACAGGCCCTACTAGAGGACGTTGGGCCCTTAGGGCACCCTCGTGAAGTCTGTTTCTGATTGTTTGGTCAGAGACATTCACACCAGTGGCCTGCTGGAGGTCATTTTGTAGGGCTGATGCAATGCTCATCCTGTTCCTCCTTGCACAAAGGAGCAGATTCCGGTCCTGCTGATGGTTAAAGTGGTTGTAAACCTTCTCTGAGAAATTTCACCTACAGGTAAGCCTAGATTAGGGCTTACCTGTAGGTGCTTGCAATATCTCCTACGCCTACACGGTTTAGGAGATATTTGCATCGATGTCTAGGGCGCATGCGCACCGTAGACAACGGCATAGGGGCACTGAGCGTGCCGTTTTCTGAATGGCATCATGCCGTAAGTGTCGGCTCCTGCACATGCATGAGAGTGACGTCACGCGCCATCACGCGACTCTTGCCAATCACAGAGCCGGAGTTTGCAGACCCCAGAAGAAGAGGGGTGAAGAATGGCCGCTCGCTACTAGCGAGGAAGTCTGGGACATCGTGGGCTTCTACTGCAGGTAAGTGACACATAATGGGCTACTATGTGATGCATAGTAGCCCATTATGCTTTACCTTTGCAGGGAAATAAAGAGGAAGTAAACCCATCAGGGTTTACTTCCTCTTTAAGGAATTTCTACAGCCCTGTCCAGCTCTCTGTGGAATCTCCTCCATGCTCTTGCGACTGTGCTGGGAGACACAACAAACCTTCTGGTAGTGGTGATGTGCCATCCTGGAGGAGTTGGACTGCCTGTGCAAAAAAAATGTCAGTGGCCTCCACCTGTAAAACCATTCCTGTTTTGGAGTTCATCTCATTTTTGCCCATCTAGTGCACCTGTTGTTAATTTTATTAACACCAAAGCAGCTAAAACTGATTAACAACCCCCATTGCTACTTTAACTTACCAGATCAATATCCTAGGAGTTTAACTGACTTGATGCTATACTCTGATTAACCACTTGCCGACCAGCTTACATACTGTATTTATTGGCGTATAACACTCACTTTTTTACCCTTAAAATAGAGGGTAAACTGTGCCTGTGTGTTATACTCAGGGGGCTGTGGAAAGTTTTTTTTCTGAAACTTCCCTCTTAAAGTTAGAGATTAATGCGGTACTTATACTGTGGCAGGTTGGCAGTGCTGTGCAAATCGCGGTACCTGTAGGGCGGCTTGTGCAGTTGTGGGCGCACGCCGCCAGTGGCGCACTCTTGTTCACGCTGCAGGAGCATGCCCGCGGGTCGGGGCGGATCGGTGTCTGCCAGCAAACCCACGATTGCCTAGTACAGATGCAGAATGGGGATCTGCCAGTGTAAACAAGCGGTTCCTGTGATAGGGAACAGTGATCCCTGTCATTTCCCAGTGAGACCATCCCCCCTACAGTTAGAACACACCTAGGGAACACACTTAACCCCTTGATCGCCCCTAGTGTTAACCCCTTCCCTGCCAGTGTCATTTTTACATTAATCAGTGCATTTTTATAGCACTGGTCAATGTAATAATGACACTGGTCCCCAAAAGTGTCATTTGTCTGCCGCAACGTCGCAGTCCCGCTAAAAATCACTTTAAGAACAGTCCTATTTTTCAGACTTGTCGTTTACAAGTTAAAATCATTTTTTCCCCCAGAAAATTACTTAGAAGTCCCACACATTGCATATATTTTTTTTATAACACCCTAGAGAATAAAATGGCAGTCATTGCAATACTTTTTTGTCACATTGTATTTGAGCAGCGGTCTTACAAGCGCACTTTTTTGGAAAAAAAATACACTTTTTTGAATTAAAATATAAGACAATAGTAAAGTTAGCCCAATTTTTTTTATATTGTGAAAGATGATGTTACGCGAGTAAATTGGTACCCAATATGTCACGCTTCAAAATTGTGCCCGCTTGTGGAATGGCGACAAACTTTTATTGTTAAAAATCTCCATGTGCAACTTTTATTTTTTATTTTTACACTGTTCTTTAAAAAAAAAATTGTCACTTTTTTTCCTATTACAAGGAATGTAAACATCCCTTGTAATAGAAAAAAAAGCATGACAGGACCTCTTAAATATGACACCTGGGGTCAAAAAGACCTCAGATGTCATATTTACACTAAAATGCAATAAAAAAAAAAGTTGTTTGAAAATAAATAAAAATAAATGTCCCTTTTAAGAGCTATGGACGGAAGTGACGTCTTGACATCGCTTCCGCCCTGCAATTGTATGGAGCCAAGTGGGGCAATCTTTCCCTCACTTAGCTCCATACCTAACACGGAAGAGGACGCGGTTGCCTCCGCCGCTGCTGGCGGCTCTGGTGAGCGGCGGAGGGCACCAGTGAGCGGGGAGAGGTGCCCTCTCCAACCACCGATAAAAGTGATCTCACTGTGAATCTGCCGCAGACACCACTTTTATCTGAAAGCAGACCACCCGCTGAAGAAGTGGATACCCAGGTTATGGCAGCTAGCTGCTGCCATAACAACGATATTCCACTTCAAAGTACCGACATGTAATGACGGCGGGCGGTCCGTAAGTGGTTAAGGGGGCAAATCCTTCCGGGCTGAAGTGGTCAAAAAGTGTCCCTTTTTTTTTTGAGCAGTGTACAGTGGCAAAAATAAACACATACAAACAAATGCTATAAATTAAGTTGCAGTTCAGTGATGAAAATATGTATTTGATCTCATAGCAAAACATTAATTGGTACTTGGTGGAGAAACCCTTGTTGGCAAGCACAGAGGTAAGACATTTCTTGTAGTTGGTTACCAGGTTTGCACACATCTCAGGAGGGTTTTTGGTCCACTCTTCTTTACGGATCTTCTCTAGATCCTTAAGATTTCTTGGCTGTCTTATGGCAACTCCAAAGTTTCAGCTCCCTCCATAAATTTTCTATAGGATTAAGATCTGGAGACTGACTAGGACACTCCATGACCTTAATGTGCTTTTTCTTGAGCCAGTCCTTTGTTGACTTGTGGGTATGTTTTGGGTCATTGCATAGGCGTGCGCACAGGGTGTGCCAGGTGTGCCCAGGCACACCCTAATCACCCTTTACAGCACAGATTCCCCCTACTTCCCTGGCTCCCTCTATCCCCCTGCAGTGCTACCAGCTTCCATCCTTTCCCGTCAGCTGTTGCTGCAAGGATGTTTTAGGATGAGTGGAGGAAGGGGCCGGTAAATATGTAATTGACCATCCCCTTCCCTTTCTGAAAGCACATCATGGCTGATCAGTAGTGTGTGTTTAAGCTTTGGGGTGCACACCCTAATGCAATAGACTGCGCACACCTATGGGTCATTGTCATGCTGGAAGGCCGATCCACGACCCATCTTCAGTGTTCTGGTTGAGGGAAGAAGGTTCTCATCCAAGATTTTACAATACATGGCCCCGTCCATTTGCCCCTTAATGTGGCAAAGTCGGCTTGTACCTTTAGCAGAAAAACAGCCCCAACGCATAATGTTTCCACCTCCATGCTTGCTTGTAGAGATGGTGTTCTTGGGGTCATAGTCAGCTTGTATCTTCCTCCAAGCTTGCGAGTTGAGTTAATGCCAAAGAGCTCAATTTAGGTCTTATCTGACCACAGCACTTTCTCCCAATCCTTCTCTGAATCATTTAGAAGTTCATTGACATTACTGTACATGTGCCTTCTTGAGGAGGGGGACTTGCCATGTTTGGAGAAAGAAAAATGCTGACTATGATCACAAGAACACCATTTTTACAGTCAAGCACGGAGCTGGAAACATTATGATTTGGGGCTGTTTCTCTGGTAGCATCCAGTAAGCTTGATGTGTTTCGTGGATAAATTCCACTTACTCAGGAGCAGACACTTAGCATATCTGCAAAAGATGGGAGATATCAATATGATCTAAAATTTTGCCCAAATAGCCACTGAATATTGAGTAATGAATAAGTGATTTGAATACTTTCTTCAGATTATAGAAATTGCATGTGCTTATTGCTGGCCTAAGCATATGAAAGATATATTCTTTCGTATGTAGGCATAGGACATGCCCCCTGCCACACCCCCTTTAAAGTACAATTAACCCCCCAAAAAAGGTCAATTAAATCCACAAGGGCTTTTTTTTACCACTACTATTCCTTTATATTGGCTTTTAAAATTAAAAAAAGGCAGCAATTTAGAAATTGGATGAAAGGTTTAGCACTGGGAAACACTTTTTGAAAGATAAAAAGTGCATTTTTTATACAACTATATAGTTCAGACCAAAATGAGGGACAAATGATGGGGAAAGAGGGACAGAGGGACATTGCTCCAAATCAGGGACAGTCCCTCGAAATCAGGGACAGTTGGGAGCTATGCATTATGGAACCTCCTAGATTTGGCTCCCTGTCAGGGAATTAGTTGACCAGACTGTGTGGACTGCACAGAGAGAACCAAAAACGCATGTAAAGTGAATTATAATGATGTTTATTAAGATGATATATAAATAAATACAAACAGTGCAAAACCAACCAAACAACCCACAAACAACAAATAGTATATACAGCAAAGGGCAGTACCAGAATCTTGAACGTAAGCCAGGCCAGGGTCATACACAGCAGATCAGGAGATTGACAAAGGGGTGTTCCAGAAGCATAAACGTAGCCAGGCCAAGGTTATACACGGGGAGTCAGCAGATGAGGACAGGGAGCAAACAAGACAGGGAGAGGACGGATGGATAGGCTGCAGGGCAGGGATCCAAGGAAATCAGGTGTGCAAGGTAATCAGGGGGGCAGGTCCAGGATAGGCTCAGGATGGGGCTCAGGATGGGGATCATATCAGGTCAGGTGAGGTACAGGCTCAAGGTCAGAATACAGGCAGCGAGGTCAGGGCTCAAGGAGAGAGATGCCAGGGAAAGGTGTGTTTGTACTTGCCGGGTATAAATAGGAGGCTTGTAATTGGCTTCAAGTCACACCTGAGCGCAGGAAGAGCAGTTCGCCCCACACTGCCAGGATCCATCCGCTGGTAGAAACCAGTACTGCGTCCAAAGGATAATATAATACCAGCAGGGAGAAATTCTCCTGACAGTTCCACACTGCCAGGAGACACCTGCTGGTGGACCACAGTACTGCAATCCAAAAAAAAGCACCGTTTTGCGTTTAATAAAAGTCTTTGACCCTTTCCAAAAATGCAAAGGCACAAATATGCATTGATGTGAATGTGTTCCATAGGAACCCATGTTACACAAATGTTCTGTGTTTCTGCAAAAAGCATGAAAAAACACATTGGTGTGAATGAAGCCTAATTTCAGGTCTGGAGCCCCTTTGTCTTCTCCATTTGTTCTGCATAGATATTCATGGCAGTTGCCTAGTCCTGGCACAAACTTCTTACTGATCCAGGAATTGTACACTGCACTGTGCATGCAAAGCAATCAGTGTACACTTTTTGAAACTTTAGCAGGCAGTGAACAACTTTTTATGTCAGAAAGACATATAGAGTTGAGCAAAAACCATTACAGCTTTGTTTTAACCACTTCCCACCCTTCCCTGATGGCTGGGCAGGACCGTTGTTCTGGGTGGATATCATATGACGTCCTATGGGAATGAACCTCAAGCTCAGCCGCGGGGCGACAGTGCAGCACGATCTGTCGCAGGCTGTGTCCACAGGACGCAGCCGATGACTGATCAGTAGGGATGAGCCGAACACCCCCCGGTTCGGTTCGCAGTAGAACATGCGAACAGGCAAAGCATTTGTTCGAACACGCGAACACCGTTAAAGTCTATGGGACACAAACATGAAAAATCAAAAGTGCTCATTTTAAAGGTTAATATGCAAGTTTCTGTAATAAAAAGTGTTTGGGGACCTGGGTCCTGCCCCAGAGGGCATGTATCAATGCAAAAAAAGTTTTAAAAACAGCAGTTTTTTTCGGGAGCAGTGATTTTAATAATGCTTAAAGTGAAACAATAAAAGTGAAATATTCCTTTAAATTGTGTACCTGGGGGGTGTCTATAGTATGCCTGTAAAGTAGCGCATGTTTCCTGTGTTTATAACAGTCCCTGCACAAAATTACATTTCTAAAATTACTTGCGGCAATACAGATAAAAGACATTGAAAAAAACGGCATGGGTTCCCCCCCCCCCCAGTCCATTACCAGGCCCTTTGGGTCTGGTATGAATATTAAGGGGAACCCCAAACCAAAATTAAAAAAAATGCGTGGTGGTCCCCCTAAATTCCATATCAGGCCCTTCAGGTCTGGTATGGACATTAAGGGGAACCCTGCGCCAATTGTTTTAAAAAAAATGGCGTAGGGGTCCCCCTCAAAATCCATACCAGACCCTTTAGATTTTAAGGGGAACCCCGCCCCAAAATTTAAAAAAAATGGTGTGGGGTTCCATGCCAGACCTTTATCGGAGCATGCAACCTGGCAGGCCGCAGGAAAAGAGGAGGGACGAGAGAGCGCCCCCCCTCCTGAACCGTACCAGGCCACATACCCTCAACATGGGGAGGATGTCCCCATGTTGATGGGGACAAGGGCCTCAATCCCCACAACCCTTGCCCTGGTTGTGGGGGTTTGCGGGCAGGGGGCTTATCGGAATCCCCCTTTAACAAAGGGGACTCCCAGATCCCGGCCCCCCTATGTGAATTGGTTACGGGGTACATTGTACCCCTACAATTTCACAAAAAAAGTGTCAAAAATGTTAAAAACCACAGTACACAACTTGGGACAAGTCCTTTATTAATAAGAAAAAAAAAGAGAAAAAAAACTCCAGCGATGTAATCCATTCTCGATCTCCAGCGATGTAAATTCATTCTCCATTCATTCTCGATCTCCAGCGATGATATGAAGAAAGAAAAAAAACAACGCCGACACGATCCTGCCTCCATGGGAGAAAGCTGACCAATGACGCTCTCCAGCTTGACAGCTCTGACAGCGTTGCGTCAGAGGGGTCGGGGTCACCCGTACATGTCACTGGGTAACCCCAGTGTTTCCCTGTTGTGTCAGAGGGGGGCGGAATCACCCACGCACGTGACGGGTGGCCCTGCCCTCAGCTAAATAAGAGCTGTCAGGCTGGAGAGCGTCATTGGTCGGCTGCCTTCCATGGAGGCAGGATCGTGTTTTTTTTTTCTTCGTATCATCGCTAGAGATCGAGAATGGATTTACATCGCTGGAGATCGAGAATGGATTACATCGCTGGAATTTTTTTTTTCCTTTTTTTTTTTCTTTTTAATAAAGGACTTGTCCCAAGCTGTGTACTGTGGTTTTAAACATTTTTGACACTTTTTTTATGAAATGGTAGGAGTACAATGTACCCCGTTACCAATTCACACCAATTCACATAGGGGGGCCGGGATCTGGGGGTCCCCTTTGTTAAAGGGGGCTTCCAGATTCCGATAAGCCCCCCCTGCCCGCAGACCCCCACAACCACCGGGCAAGGGTTGTGGGGATGAGGCCCTTGACATCCTCCCCATGTTGAGGGCATGTGGCCTGGTACGGTTCAGGAGGGGGGGTGCTCTCTCTTTTCCTGCGGCCTGCCAGGTTGCATGCTCGGATAAGGGTCTGGTATGGATTTTTGGGGGGAACCCCACGCCTTTTAAAGAAAAAATTGGCGCAGGGTTCCCCTTAATATCCATACCAGACCTGAATGGCCTGATATGGAATTTGGGGGGACCCCAGGCATTTTTTTTATTTGGTTCGGAGTTCCCCTTAATATTCATACCAGACCCAAATGGCCTGGTAATGTACTGGGGGGGGGGGGCATGCCATTTTTTTCAATGTCTTTTATCTGTATTGCTGGGACCCGACAATTCATTATAGTCACAAGTAATTTTAAATTACTTTTTTTCCTTTAGAAATGTCATTTTGTGCAGGGACTGTTATAAACATGGGGAACGTGCTACTTTACAGGCATACTATAGACACCCCCCAGGTACGAAATTTAAAGGAATATTTCACTTTTATTGTTTCACTTTAACCACTTAAGGACCACCTCCTGCACTTATACGTCAACAGAATGGCACAGACAGGCAAATCAACGTACCTGTACGTCCCCTTTAAATGCCTGTCCGTGTGGTCATGCGTGCGACCCTGCCGCCATCCCCGTGAGTCGGACCGCGGGTCCCGCGGACTCGATCGCCGTGGGGATCCCTGCGATCGTCTCACGGAGGTGTAGAGCGGGGAGATGCTTGTGTAAACAAGCATCTCCCCGCTCTGACTAGTGACATTGACACTGATCTCGGCTCCGTGTACTCGGAGCGGTGATCAGTGTCATGTGACACAGAGCCCATCCCCCTACAGTAAGAAACACTATGCAGGGAACACTTAACCCCTACAGCGCCACCTAGTGGTTAACCACTTCACTGCCAGTGTCATTTTCACAGTAATCAGTGCATTTTTATAGCACTGATCGCTGTGAAAATGACAATGGTCCCGAAAATGTGTCAAAAGTGTCCGATGTGTCCGCCATAATGTCACAGTCATGAAAAAATCACTGATCTCCGCCATTACTAGTAAAAACATTTTTTTTATAAAAATGCCATAAAACTATCCCCTATTTTGTAAACGCTATAACTTTTGCGCAAACCAATCAATAAACGCTAATTGCGATTTTTTTTACCAAAAATATGTAGAAGAATACGTATCGGCCCAAACTGAGGGAAAAAAATAGTTTTTTTTATATATTTTTGGGGGATATTTATTATAGCAAAAAGTAAAAAATATAGCATTTTTTTTCAAAATTGTCGCTCTATTTTTGTTTATAGCGCAAAAAATAAAAACCGCAGAGGTGATCAAATACCACCGAAAGAAAGCTCTATTTGTGGGAAAAAAAGGACGTCAATTTTGTTTGGGAGCCACGTCGCACGACAGTTAAAGCGACGCAGTGCCGAATTGCAAAAAGGGGCCTGGTCGTTTAGCTGCAAAATGGTCCGGGGCTTAAGTGGTTAAGCATTATTAAAATCATTGCTCCGGAAAAAATTTTAGTTTTTAAAACTTTTTTTGCATTGATACATGTCCCCTGGGGCAGGACCCAGGTCCCCAACACTTTTTCTGACAATAACTTGCATATTAAACTTTAAAATTAGCACTTTTGATTTCTCCCATAGACTTTTAAAGGGTGTTCCGCAGCTTTTGGATTTGCCGCGAACACCCTAAATTGTTTGATCCGAACATGAAGCTCATCCCTACTGATCAGTGTACATCCTTACTGCTGGTACCCTGTGATTGCTGTGACCAATCACAGCAGATCACATGACAATTGTAAACAATGAATGACTTTGATTCATGCCATTCATTGTAAACATATGTGTTGCTAGCTGTGATTGGTCACAATGATCACATGGTGCAGAGACAGGGTCAATCACAGTCCATCTGTACCATGTGATTAGCTGTGGTCAAACTCTGAATAAATCAATTTCACTCGGTAAAATTGGTTGCTTATACCAGTGAAATTCACTGGTATAAGCAATCCAAACATGTAAAATAAAAAATCCTGATTTACTTCAGAGTAGTACAGTGTTACTATGGTAACATTATATTGCTCTGGTCACAGTGTGTTTAAAAAAAAATTAAAAAAAGAAAAAACTGCTGATTTTTTTTTTTTACAAATACAAGTTCTAAAAAATACAACTTCAAAAAAACTCACCATGCCCTTTTACTAAATACCTGGGACTGTCTACTTTCCAAAAAGAGGCAATTTAGAGGGTATTTGTACTATCCTCATGTTTTTGGACCTCAGAAGAGATAGGCCATCGGTACATCAGGATTGATTAATTTTTTGGTTATTTTCACCAAACAAAAGTAGAAAAATACAGTTTTGCCTTAATATCTTAAAAAAAAATTTCCTGGTGCCTCCATGGCAGCATACCTGTGATAAAGCTCCGCCTCGACTCCTCCTTCAGGACTAGTGAATAGCATAAATTAAAGGTATAGTCCCTCCCCCAACATTCTCCTTTTTTTCCTCATACCTTCTTGTGCTGGTGAAGAGTAGCAGTACGTCCATACCTCTGCAGTCGGCAGCGTCCGCCGGGTTTAGCCTTTCCCGTGCGCAGTCCCTGTTCTTGGGCCGCTCACAGCGCTGATAAGACTGGGAACCCCTCTGTGGATCTGTTGGGGTCATTTCGCAGAGTTTCCTCACAGGAACGCAGTCTGCTATCACATCCATGATGAATGCAGTGGAAGTCGCAAAAGGATCAGCTCCATCTTCCCAGGCTGGTGGTTTTCATTTTTTATTACAGGCATTTGTGTTTTTCCCCTTTCTTTTCCTCTCTTCCCCTCCCCTCCCCTTTCCTTTGTTTGGTAGGCGCCTTCAAAATGATTATTGTCTTACTTTTTTGTTCCTTTAACACTGTGCAACTGGATAGGGCAGGTGTCTCTCTGTGCAGCAACATTGTGGTGCTTATTTCCGGGTTCGGGGGGGGGGGGCTACAGGTGCTCTGTACGTCCCGCCAGGTAGGAGAGTGTCATGGCACGGCGTCCTCGCCGCCGTCTGCGCATGCGCGATTCGGGAGTGATACAGAGCCGTAGTTTCTCGGCTCTCTGTACTGGGCGACGCTGGATCTTCTGCGCGTGCGCATGCACGGTCGCTTGGTTCAGTGACGGCCTTTCTTGGATTCTGGAAAGAAGGCTAGATTTGCCCTTTTTTTTTCAATCAATTCCAAATGGTGGTTTATGGGATTAGCCCACACACCTTGAGCCTATTTAGGTTCAGATTCAGGGATTGCTGTCAGAGTCTCCTCAGCTGTGCCCTGCTAGGTCTCTCTGATGCTGCTTTGTGGTAGGTACTTTTTTATTTTCTCAAAAAAAAAAAAAAAAGTTGCCGATCAAAAATGTTTATGTTTAAAAAAAAAAAAAAAAGATTACGATATAAAAATGTTTAAAAAAAAAAAAAAAAAAGATGACGATATAAAAATGTTTGTTTAAAAAAAAAAATGAAAAAAAAGTGACGCCAAAAACTCCTGATTCTTTTCCCTTTCTTACTATATTTCCGGAGCTGATCCTTCTGTCCAACTCCGCAATGAGTCATTCATCTCGCAGCAAAGATCCTCACACTTCTATTAGGTATGTGACCAACTATACGTGAGTATAAAGAAAAAAAAAAAAAAAGTGCGCTCACTGGTCTAGCGTGAGTTCCTTACATCGTAGCTATACCGACTCCAAGGGGTCCCGCTCATCAGGGCGTAGGTCCCATTCTTCACATCGTAGATCAGAGAGGTCAAGATCCAGAGGACATGATCGGTCCCCCTCTCCTAGGACCTATAGAAAGAGAAATGCTGGACATGTGGGGCTACACCGCTACCAGACAGAGTGGTCTGTAAGGACTGTTTTACGGACTGCGCGTCCAACCGCGAGCTAGAAAATCAGCACGCTGTAGATCTGCTCAAGCGAACAATGAAGGACTACTTCGCTGAGCTTTTGGCTTTGGTCCCCGCTCAACCACTTCAGCAGATATCCCAGGTTCAGGATATAAAACCTAATCTCCCTGGTCCGTCAGCAGTCAGTACACCTCTGCCGCCGTCAGGCCGACCAGCTAGAGATTCACCACCTGAAGACTCTTCAGGGGACTCTTGAGAAGAGTCAGAACCTTCTGGCTTCAGTCTCTCCTTGGTAAAGCCATTCATCCAGGCAGTCAAAACTGCAATCGCCTGGAAAGACGCAGATTAGTCAAGTCATTCAGAAGGAATGGTCAAAGACTGATAAAAAAAAATAATAATTTTTGGGTCGGTTCAATAAACTATATACCCCTTACCAGAGTCGGGAACGCAGTCACCAAACTACATGCCAGTGGTAGACGCGTCAGTGGTGCGACTCCCAAAAAATATAACTTTGCCAATGGATGATTCCGCTTCCTTCAAAGACCCTCTAGACAGGCGAATCGACCTGGAGCTGAAGAGGAGCTACTTAGCCGCGGAAGCAGCATGTAAGCCAGCTATTGCCCTCACATCAGTATCAAATGCCATAAGATCTTGGACAGATAATATTGAGACGGCTTTGCGTCAGGATGTCCCTATGGAGGATATAATTAAGGCCTTAGAAGAGCTTAGATTGTCGGCAGACTTTGTCTGCGTAGCGGCCATTGACACGATCAGGTGCTCGGCAAGATCCATGTTGCATTCAGTGATGGCAAAGAGGGCCTTGTGGCTGAAACCCTGGATGGCTGACTTATCCTCCAAACAAAATTGGTGCAAAATCCCGTTTGATGGGAAAGCACTATTCGGAGACAAAATGGATAAAGCTATCTCCAGGCTGTCAGGAGGTTAGTCTGGTATGCTTCCACAGGACAGAAGTATGCGAAGATTCAGAGGTGGTTCCTCTAGGTTCCGCCAGTCAAACCCAAGGGATTTTAGGCAGTCGAGACAGCCCAGAGACAACAAAAGACCTTGGAAAGGTACTCAGGGATCCTTTTTGAACAGGAAGATGAAAGCCCTTCCGGCTCCACAGGAGCAGAAGCAGTCTTTTTTTACCCCAGTCTGGGGTGGGAGCCAGGCTAAAGTTTTTTACCCCAGTCTGGGCCACCCACTGCCACGACCCCTGGGTTCTGTCAACAATTCAATGGGGGCACTTTTGGAATTTTTCTCACCCCCCACCTCGGAACTCTTTCAAAGGAACAGAGATTCCATCCTCTCCACTGAAGGCTCAAGCTCTGAAAAACTTCCTAACGTCACTCCAGCTTCAGGGGGCGGCTGTTCCGGTTCCCTTGGCAGAGCGCTTCGCAGGCTTTTACTCCACCCTATTTCTGGTCCCAAAGAGGACAGGTGGGTGGAGGCCTGTGATAGACCTAAAGAGGCTCAACCGGTATATCCGCCCCGAAAGCTTCAAAATGGAGTCCCTGCAGATGATTATTCAGACAGTCCAGCCATCAGATTGGATGATTTCGGTCGATCTGCAGGATGCATACCTACATGTTCCAATTCTACCTGCATTTCAAAAATACCTGAGATTTGCAGTGGGACGGACCCACCTACAGTTTCAAGCCCTGCCTTTCAGTCTGTGCACCTCTCCCAGGGTGTTCACCAAGATACTAATATCTGCTTTGGTTCCCCTGCGGGAGAGGGGCTTGAGGATATACCACTACTTGGACGACATCCTACTCCTAGCAAGCAATCCGGATCAGTCGGTATGTCACCGGGACATTCTTCTACAGTCCCTAAAGAGCTAAGGTGGCTGGTGAATTCCGACAAGAGTCAACTAACGCCAACACAGCAGATCATCTACGCACAATGTTCGACATTCAGGAGGGGACAGTGCCCATATACCACTGCCGAAGGCAAGGATTGTCATCCAGAGAATGATCAAAGTCATCCGGAGCCCATATCTGACGGCTTCACAATGCCTGAGCCTCATTGGCACAATGTCTTCCTGTATACCCATGGTTCCTTGGGCACATTGGCACTTGAGATATTTCCATACTGGTTTCTTGGCGCAGTGGAAGAAACAACGACTATCTCAGATGATCCTGCTGACGGGAAAAATGCGCAGGAGCCTTCACTGTCGGACAGTTCCGGAAAACCTCTCCAAGCCTCATCACCTGGGCTCCCTTCCTTGGATCACAATTACGTCTGATGCAAGCAGACAGGGCTGGGGAGCCTATTGCGGGCAAACCAGAATACAGGGGAGATGGTCATGCACCACCCAGGGAGTGGTATCAAACATCTTGGAGATGAGGGCAGCCTTCTTGGCACTGACCTCTTTGGCACCCCAAATCAGAGGCCAGAGAATACTCCTACGCCTAGACAACAGGGCAGCTGTCGCTTATCTGTAGAAGCAGGGAGGCACTCGCAGCAGGTCACTCCTCAAGGAGGTAGAGAAGATCATGCTCTGGGCGGAGCAGAACCTCCTGGACTTTAGAGCGATGTATCTGCCAGGCAGGTTGAACACGGAAGCAGACACGTTATTCAGAAACTTCCTGGACAACACCAAGTGGGCTCTCCACCCCCATGTCTTCCTTTAGATTGCCAACATATGGGATCCCCCTCAGGTAGATCTGTTCACCTCCCCAAAGAACGCCAAGCTGGACAGGTTCTTCTCTCGGCTGCCGCATCCACAAGCCGAGGCAGTGGATGCCCTGTCATGTCCCTGGAGGTTCACCACGGCATATGCCTTTCCTCCCAGGCCATTAATATTCAAATTCCTGCTAAGGCTCCTCAGGGAGCCAGTCCAGGTGGTGGCAGTACTTCCGTATTGCGCCTCAGTGTGGGCTCTCCAATCAAGATCCCTCCTTTCCCTCAACTTCTGTCGCAGGGCAGTCTAGTTCATCCAAACCCTCAGAAGTTGAATCTTCGAATCTGGAGGTTGAGAGGCGAAGGTTCGAGTCCCTAGGGTGTTCTCCAGGAGTCATATCAACCCTTCTAAAAGCTAGGAGGCCAGCAACTGATGCCATATATTCAAAAATATGGGACAAGTTCTTGTCATTTGTTTCTGGAAATGGATTTGATCCAATCCTTCCTTCTACATCTCATGTTCTAGGATTCATTCAGACAGGACTTGATCTGGGACTTGGTCTGAGCTCTCTCAAAGTGCAGGTAGCAGCAATCTGTGCTGCAACAAATAAGAGATGGGTGGAGGATCCTTCAGTAGTCACTTTCCTCAGAGGTATATTGAAGATTCGCCCTCCAGTCAGACGATCATTTCCTAAGTGGGATCTGTCCCTAGTCCTGGAAGTTCTATCTGACCATCCCTTTGCTCCAGTGGAACAAGTAACAATATGGAACCTGACACTAAAGACGGCTTTCCTGTTAGCCATTACATCTGGCAGAAGAATCTCGAACTTCACTCTTTAGGGATAGGTGACGACCACATCTCCTTCCCAGACAGAGTGGAACTTCGTCCCCTTCGGGGGTTCACACCAAAGGTTGCTACTCCAAGCCACCTGTTGGAACCCTGGGCACTACCAGTGTTTACAGACACAGATTCAGAGTCTTGACACGAACTGGATGTATCCAGAGTGCTCAGGGCCTACCTAGAAGCCACCGGCCCCTTCAGAAATTCTGAGAGACTTTTCATCATACCGTTCGGTAAATACAGGGGCAAAGAAGCTTCCATCAGAACTCTGGCATCTTGGGTTGTAAGGTTAATCCAGAAGGCCTACAGGGTGAAGAATATGGAGCCTCCATCCCGAGTGAATGCTCATTCTACAAGGGCAGTCTCAGCTTCCTGGGCAGCAAGGGCTAATGTTTCATTGGAGACGGTGTGCAGGGCCGCCACCTGGTCTTCTCACCATACGTTCCTCAGACACTACCATATTGATCCAGGAGCGCTCAGGACTGTTGAGTTTGGAAGGAGGGCAGTTCAGGCTGCTATGTCCTCTTCTAATTAAACATTTATTGTTAAGCAATTATCCCACCCATGTCAGCTAGGTATTTATCACAGGTATGCTGCCATGGAGGCACCAGGAAAACGGAAAATTGTATCATACTTACCAGTAATTTTCCTTTCCTGGTGCCTATCCATGGCAGCATACGCTCCCACCCTCGGTATTCTATATTACAGAGAATGTTGGGGGAGGGACTATACCTTTAATTTATGCTATTCACTAGTCCTGAAGGAGGAGTCGAGGCAGAGCTCTATCACAGGTATGCTGCCATGGATAGGCACCAGGAAAGGAAAATTACTGGTAAGTATGATACAATTTTCCATTATTTGCAGAAACAAAGAAAAACATGTTGTTTACAAAATTTTCTGTCTCTTTTTGTTCATTTAGCAAAAAAATAAAAAAAACACATTGGTGATTAAATACCACTAAAAGAGCTCTATCTGTGTGAAAAAAAAATGCAACAGCGCTGAAAGCTGAAAATTGGCCTGGGCAGGAAGTGGTGGAAAGTGCCGTGTTAAAAAATGCAAAACTAGCTATAATTAATATGTAATTTTAATGCAATATAAAATATTGGAGCCACTAACTTTTTATAGTCTTTGCTTTTCCTGTGTCAATGAAACTGCCATACCTGAGAGCAGAAAGAACACTTGGAGGGAAATTTACTAAAACTGGTACAGCTGTGAATGGTAACCAATTAGCTTCTAGGTTTTATTTATTGAGGCCAGGTTCCCACTGGGACGACAAACGCTCTGACATTGGGAGCTCATATCGCATGACATGTGAAAATCTCCCTGAACTACTTTGATCCTACTTCAGCCCACTGAATATCACTGAAGTCGGACCACCGTCTTAACTGATCCGACTTTGGCATGCGACTTGTGTTCTGATGATCTTGAAGGGGAACTCCATGCCAAATAAAGAAAAAAATGTCATGGGTTCCCCCTCCAAGAGCATACCAGGCCCTTCGGTCTAGCATGGATTTTAAGGGGAACCCCCACGCTGAAAAAACAGCATGGGCCCCCCCAAAATCCATACCAGATCTTTATTTGAGCATGCTGCCTAGCAGGTCAGGAAAGAGGGTGGGGACGAGCGACCCCCCCCCCCTCCTGAACCATACCAGGCCACATGCCCTCAACATGGGGGGATGGGTGCTTTGGGGCAGGGGGGCGCCCTATATATTTCCAGTATATTTCCAGTTTTGCAGCCCAATTGTAAGAACACCTACTTTTATATTTGGTACATGTTTGCATTCACATAGCAAAGAAAATTTAAAAGTGCAGCTTGACTTTTTAGATGAACCCTCCATTAAGGAAAAATCCGGCTTAGTTCTCTTTGTTTATGGGAGGGCTGGGGAGCTATGTTTGCCATAATTACCTCTGCCCGAACGGTGCAGGTAGATCTTCAATTGTAACTAGATTTGTACAGTGTGTCCTAAAAAAGAGTTAAAGGTATAGACGTTGGGCTTCCTGCATTGTAGTGTTAGTGAACACAGACTTATGACAGGACATTGTTCAAAAAACCTTGTAGTCAGCCATGACACCTCCTCTTGAGAAACATCCAAAAGGTAAAAAAAAAATAGATAGATAGATAGATAGATAGATAGATAGATAGATAGATTTATCTATATATATATATAGATATATATATATATATATATATACACGTGTAGCGGCAGGCTCCTCACACTCCCCTCTTGGTCTCGTCTTTCTCTTGTCTAGGGGTATCTTAGAGGGGAGCGAGTGGGGACACTACGCCTAGCTTCCACCACAGATGTTAGTGCGGTATAAGCAACAGTTCTGTATTACCTTCGGGTCAGTGCTGTGCACCTGGATCCTACCTCCAAGAGTCACCGCGAACCATGTCTGTCAGAAAATGAGCTCCACACCATTAAAGTTCAACACTCCTTTATTCTCCTTGTCTGAACACAAACAGTTGAACTCCCTTGATAGAACAGAACAGAAAAGGAGGTGTGGATGCAAACAGGCCCAGACATAATGTAAGCTACCACTTCCCTTCCTAGAAGTGTGTCCTGGTCTCCGCACGAGTGTAGATTTCCTTCCAGGCGGTCTCCGACAAGAGACTCACTTGTCACCGGCAATATGCTGCACCGGGTCTTCAAATGAGGAGCTCCCCCCGGTCCATTGCGCCTTCCGGATTCGGGTACCCGATCCCTGGGTACCCTAGGATCTCCTTCCCTCGCGGAACTCAGTGTTGGGCACTGAGCTCCGGACCTCCATCCAAGTACCTCACCCCAGGCCAAAGGTGCCTGGGATGGAACTCGACCTCCGCTGTCCTCTAGGCCTAAGCCACCCAGAGGAGCAACACGACCCACCGTCTGCAAGCTGAAGGTGCCTGGGACGTTTCCCCGTGACAAAGATGGCCGGCCCCCTTTATACCCTCTCCCAGCAAGCACGGCGGGTTCCCCGCCCCACCATACAGCTGCCGAGGGAGGACAAAATGGAGGACGGCACACAGCAATGATTCAACCCCACCCCGGGGTGACAGCGCCACCCACTGAGCTGCAGGGAATTACACATCACTGAAGTCTCTGCCAAATTCAAAATTACACCCGGGAAAGTACATACCCGCTACACTCTCCCCTCGGTCCTTTGACACTGGTCCCCAGTGTCTGGAGTAAACCATGCCCTAAACAGCTGACATGATTCAGTCCAGAAACAGACTAACAATTAGATATACAAAAATATAAAACTTTGTAAAACTATCCTACTAAAACATTGTGTCTGAGCCCTGTAAAGAAAGGGAATAAAGACAGAAGAGAAACAACAGCACTGATTTATAACTTTGAATCACATATTCACATTTGACTTTTCCCATCCATCCTGACTAAGACCCACCCCATCCTCAGTAAACTTGATGGGAGGTTCTCCTGCAGAGGGAAAAGAAAGGATTAACACACATAACCCTGACACCTGTATTCGTGTAATGGAAAATAAACTTCTCCGAGAGAGAAATCCCTTTTCTCCAAAGTGAGTGTATGATAAGTGTTTAAACGTTGCGCAACACTGCCACCTGGTGACAGCATCGCGGTAACTGCACCCGTGGAACTTCCCTCTTTTCTTCCGGCCCTATCTACCCTAGAGTCAGTATTCTCTTTGCTGGGAAAGTGAAGAACAAACAGGAACAGTTCTTCATTCCTCTGGGCACAAAAGCAACGGGCCCCAGAAAGTTCAGCAGCATGATAAGAACGGAGTCTCTTTTCTCCTACAAGTAAAAGCGGGGATGCGGCAGAACAAGTGGTTTCAAGTGCTGATCCATGGTCTCCAGATGATACTCCACATCTTCTCCTTCCTTTCTTCGGATCAAAACTTTATCTGCATGGATGTGTCGTCTCAACATCCATTCTGCCTTGCAGTCTTTAAAACATTGAGAGGCCTTTGGAGAGCATGCCAGGTACCTGCGGGCATGAGGAACCTGAATGTGAGTCCACACGAAGTCATTGCACCAGCGTTCCCGGCACACTTCCACCTCATAGAGTAAGTCCTTCGATAAGTATGGATACTCCCATCCGTACTCCGCAGCAACCTTCTGCCCAAACAGGCGTTGTAGTCTTGCCAGAGGAGGCATGGTAGCTTTGTCCCCTTCGCCAGGCAACACTATCGAGTCCGGGTGGCGAGGGACCTTGATCACATCTGATCGGGGCAAAGGGGCCCGCAGCAGTAGTCACTTTTCCCCGGCCTTCGGTACAGATGGCACCGGGGATGTAGCAGCAGACTGGGGACGGGACCTCTCTTCAGGCGCTGATGCCTCCACCCGAGGTGAGCTTTCCCCTGTTGACATGGGTGGATCTCTGATCCTGCGGTATGAAGCAAGCGGTAGTTTGTCCCAGCCCTTCTCGGCAAACAAATCGTCTATTGCCACATCGTCTCCCATGTCCGAGAGCGACTCCAGGTCGGAGGTGTCACACTCCTCCGCGGGTATGTAGCCGGTTGTAGAAACGGAGCCACCACCTCCCGCAGATTCGCTAGGCCATGACTTCCCGACACCTCCACCCACACCACACCAAGTCTCTCCGCCTGGCTTACCTCGGCCTTTACTTGAAGCGGGACGTCCGGAACTCTTGTCGACAGATTCATCCGGGCCGGGCGTAAGTGGGCGAGATGGTCCACCACAACCGCTGGTCGGGGCTACCATGCCGTTCTTCCTCTTCGGTGGTGGACGCTGCGAGACAGTGGTGACCGAGTCAGCATCCTCGGATATCTCCCGATTGAGTTTTACGACCTCCTCCGCGGTCGTTGCAGTGTGCGCAGGGGTGACTCTCACAGCAGTGATTCCTCCTCTTTGAGTGGTGTTGCCTGAAGCCCGGCCAGGGTAAATGGCCCTCGGCCTTTCCACCGCCGGATTCACCTCAAACAGGAACTCCCCACAGGCCTCACAGCGTCTGAACGGCTTCAACTGGCACACCAGTCCCGAACACCCAGGACAAATCACACCCAGGGCCTCAACGTCCATGCACGAATACAGGGCGAATCGACCCCTTGGCTTTAGTCAGATTCCCGTATCCGTTACTGGAGCAGCAGCAGTCAAAGTCGTGGTGGAAGGATGAACTGGAATCCACGAGGTGTGTCCGAACATGGCGACCTGTTGCTGATCCATTGCACACTGCAAAGTTTTTGCGCCAACGTCCCATGTGTAGTCCTTCACACGTATTGGACTCCTCCCCTTTGCTCCAGTTCGCAGGCTTTTCTTCTTTTCTGTTTCTGAGTCACGCCCACGAACTAAGCGGTGGGGGTGTGCCTGGTGGCGCAGTGCAATAGAAGCCCCCACGTGTACTACTTCACACGGCTGAGCTTCCCCCTTTTCCACTCTTCTGCGCGGGCCTTTCCCTTCTTTGGGTCATGTCCACGACTTCGAGCAGGGATGCACTTCGGCCAATGAAGGCCTGCCTGTTCGCTTAACTCTTCCAACAGACACGTTCAATACTGTGGTGCACAAACACTATACCGGACCCGAGCCCCCACGTGTAGCGGCAGGCTCCTCACACTCCCCTCTTGGTCTCGTCTTTCTCTTGTCTAGGGGTATCTTAGAGGGGAGGGAGGGGGGACACTACGCCTAGCTTCCACCACAGATGTTAGTGCAGTATAAGCAACAGTTCTGTATTACCTTCGGGTCAGTGCTGTGCACCTGGATCCTACCTCCAAGAGTCACCGCGAACCATGTCTGTCAGAAAATGAGCTCCACACCATTAAAGTTCAACACTCCTTTATTCTCCTTGTCTGAACACAAACAGTTGAACTCCCTTGATAGAACAGAACAGAAAAGGAGGTGTGGATGCGAATAGGCCCAGACACAATGTAAGCTACCACTTCCCTTCCTAGAAGTGTGTCCTGGTCTCCGCACGAGTGTAGATTTCCTTCCAGACGGTCTCCGACAAGAGACTCACTTGTCACCGGCAATATGCTGCACCGGGTCTTAAAATGAGGAGCTCCCCCCGGTCCATTGCGCCTTCCGGATTCGGGTACCCGATCCCTGGGTACCCTAGGATCTCCTTCCCTCGCGGAACTCAGTGTTGGGCACTGAGCTCCGGACCTCCATCCAAGTACCTCACCCCAGGCCAAAGGTGCCTGGGATGGAACTCGACCTCTGCTGTCCTCTAGGCCTAAGCCACCCAGAGGAGCAACACGACCCACCGTCCGCAAGCTGAAGGTGCCTGGGACGTTTCCCCGTGACAAAGATGGCCGGCCCCTTTATACCCTCTCCCAGCAAGCACGGCGGGTTCCCCGCCCCACCATACGGCTGCCGAGGAAGGACAAAAGGGAGGACGGCACACAGCAATGATTCAACCCCAGCCCAGGGCGACAGCGCCACCCACTGAGCTGCAGGGAATTACACATCACTGAAGTCTCTGCCAAATTCAAAATTACACCCGGGAAAGTACATACCCGCTACATATATATATATATATATATATAAAGGGGTGTAGATAAAGGCCTGCAGAACACCCACTCAGCGCCAGATCAAACCCACAGACCTCTAAGCAGTATAAACAGAGATAAAAAAAATTAAAAATATTTTTCAATATAAAACCACTGAGCAGCTGTTTAACAAATTAAAATAAAAATAAAACCACGGTATAACAATAGAATAGTTCAGTCTCTGTGATATTGAAATACACAAAACAGCGCTTAAAAATCAATAATGATAGACTCGTGGAAAAACCACTGAATAAAGAAAGTCTTAGATGTAGTCAAGGTGATGTAAACAATCCAAAGTGCTGAATGGTGTCTTAGTAGTAATCTTAGCTTGCACCTTCCACCAGGGAGAAACAATAATCTCAATCCACCGCGTGATGCACTCTCCCCAAGGGGGTTAAACTCATCAGAAGACTAAAGAATCAGAGCCTTAAGCAGATACACCAGCCACTTTTTCACGGACCATCACCAGCAGGCGGGGACAGCAGGCACAGGAGCTCCACACAAGGTCATAAAAACAAGGAACAGCAATATAGTGTAATCCTGTTTATTATTCCAAAGTAGCCCATACACTGAAAGCCCCCTTAAACCTATCTATGTACATCAAATCACAAAAAATTTGCATAAAAGTGACCCCAGAGGGCGCTATCACCAGATCCAGCCATCAATGGAGAGCAGGCGAATCCTTGCAGACAACGCTGCAGCTTCCTAGTAGGAGAGCGGAGTGTGTGAAGCGCACACGTCACTTCCTGGTTAGCGGGGATGTCATGGGTCACGCTCTGACGCAGCGTTTCGTCAAACGACTTCACGACTTTCGTCAGTGTGCGCTTCACACACTCCGCTCTCCTACTAGGACGCTGCTGCGGTGTCTGCAAGGATTCGTCTGCTCTCCATGGACGGCTAGATCTGGTGATAGCGCCCTCTGGGGTCACTTTTATGCTAATTTTTTGTGATTTGATGTACGTAGATAGGTTTAATTCAAGGGGGCTTTCAGTGTATGGGCTACTTTGGAATAATAAACAGGATTACACTATATTGCTGTTCCTTGTTTTTATGACCTTGTGTGGAGCTCCTGTGCCTGCTGTCCCCACCTGCTGGTGATGGTCCATGAAAAAGTGGCTGGTGTATCTGCTTAAGGCTCTGATTTTTTAGTCTTCTGATGAGTTTAACCCCCTTGGGGAGAGTGCATCACGCGGTGGATTGAGATTATTGTTTCTCCCTGGTGGAAGGTGCAAACTAAGATTACTACTAAGACACCATTCAGCACTTTGGATTGTTTACATCACCTTGACTACATCTAATGCGGCGTACACACGATCGTTTTTCATGCTGTTAAAAATGCCATTTTTATATATTAAAACCGATCGTGTGTATGCTCCAGAGCATTTTTAACGACGTGAAAAACGGCCAATAAAAATTTCGAACATGCTCTATTTTTTCACATAGTTTTTCATGTAGTTTTTTTTAACAACGTGAAAAACGATAATGTGTATGCTTTCACGAGGAGAAAAAAAACGTGCATGCTCAGAATCAAGTATGAGACGGGAGCGCACGTTTTGGTAAAGCTAGCGTTGGAAATGGAGA
The DNA here is from genome assembly GCA_029206835.1 of Rana muscosa. NCBI lineage: Eukaryota > Metazoa > Chordata > Amphibia > Anura > Ranidae > Rana > Rana muscosa. Next base: position 64,115,614 of record JARGYO010005626.1, on the reverse strand, counting down.
TGGCACATTCATCACGGTGGAATTAATAGCATAGTTTTAATGCTGCGCATTCCGTTCTTCTTTTGATAATGCTTAAATAATTACCTTCTTTTGCTAATGACATTGAGAGTTATGCCAAACTTGTTTCTTAAGTAATTCCTAATTGATTTAATGAATGTAAAATATTCTTTTGAAGCCACATCTCCCTCATAAATTCACAAATAAATGTAAAGATCACAATTATTTTTATTTTTATTTTTTGTGTTTTTTTTTTATTTTAGTAATTAAGTTAGCTTTATTTTATTTTTTTTGGGCTTCTTTGATATATGTAGGCTTTTTTTAATTTATTTTTTTATTTTGCTTAAATTATTGGTGTGTAAAGTTACCACACCAACCTTCAAAATTTGTCTCATTTTGCCTCAAGGAGGTTTGTGTCCCTTGGTAATAACAATAATATTATTTGAAATGTCCCTGCCTACTCCCTAGCAAAGTCTCTTTTGAAATACAAATCACATAGTCAAGTATTTGAAGCCAAAAAAAAGAATCCTTTATTTAGGTACATTACAAATTAAAGGTGAAGGCAGCACTGGAGAGCCTGCTTGCATTTGTGCATCCTTTGGACCCCACAACAACCATCCAAGATGTCAAAACCAAACTATTTAATAAAAAAAAAAAAAGGAGCCCAATCTTGGCTTGAACTCCCAGAGGTCAGGAACAGCAGCAGATAAGTCATATAGGTCCCCAGTCTGTGGTACTACAGCAGGCATTATTTTTTCCTCTTCCTTGTAGCCTTCTCTCCAGCCTTCTCTGCAGCCTTCCCTGCAAACTTTGTTGCTTGCTTCCTCGGAGGCTGGGGATCAGGAGGAGAGCAGGTGGCAGGAGGAGTAGTAGGAGGAGGAGGTGGAGGAGTAGGGACAGCCTCAGTGATGTCGGTGAACTTGGTCAGTTCACCGAGCAACCCCTTGTTAATGACCTTCAGCAGAAGGTTCTCACTATATAGCTTTTGCCGCAAGTCCATTTGGCCTAACTTATGGGCCAGGACTGCGGAAAAGCCCTCCTCAGCAGAGGGTGCCTCTCTGAGGGCCACAGTAGCCTCTTTTAGGAAGGCTCTTGTTTCCTCCTCCACCTGCCTAGCTCTCCTTGGCCCTCGTTGTTTCATTATCAGGGGAAGCATCTGGGCTCTTGTGCTGGGCCCAGCCTCCTCCTGTGTGCCACTGGGCCCTGCCTCCTCCTGGTCCCCAACATCACCCTCTTCCTGGCTCTGCTCTGGCTGTAAAAAAAGAAAGGGACATTCTTTAATTTTTGCCACCATCAATCACACACATTGTTCACCTCCAGACATTTTTTAATTGAATGTCAAAAGTTATTAAATTTGCATAGATTCCACCTCCTGATATTGTTGCCTTGTCCCCATCAAATTTGACCACTACTGTATTTTGCTCTTTAAATCCTAATTTTTTTATAACATTAAATACCTAACAATACTAACATCAATTTAAAATCATCACTTTTGTAACATATAAATGTAGATATAAATACTTTACCTGGCTCCATATATCCAAATCTGCCTCCTCAAGGACCTCATCTTGATCCTCAGAGGAAGCCAGAGCAGGGATGCTAGGAAGGCTGGAGGGCTGGCTGTTCTGTCTCAACTACAAAGCGATAAAGTTCATCTCCAGGTTTAAGTAGGCCTTACTCAAGCTGGTTTGATATTCATCCCTTGCATCGATACAGGCAGTTTAACTCAATGAATAAACTCACAGTTAGGACGACAGACGATGAATCCTTTCGAATGTTCCGTTTAATGATGGATATTCATAGGTAGAAAAACGTTGCAGTTGTAAGCCACATGTAAGATGTTTAGCATGGAAGATATACAGGAGTAATGACCAGAATCAGGAAGTGGAGGAGATATATAAAGAACTACGGTGAGAGAGAGAGTTCAGCTAGAAAGAAGGGGACAGATCTTAAAGACACAAAGCAAGAATAATCACATAGTGTAACACAACACTCCCCGTCTGAAATCTTTAGATTTCATAACCTTAAACTAAAATATATATTTTCAAAAAGTCCAATACTGACGAATGTCCTGGAACCTGTAATGAAAAACATGCAACAAGCAAATAATAAACGAAAGTTCAACAGGATGAAGAACATAAAGTCACAGTATGATGTCTTCAAATAATTCCAAAGTTCTGAGTAGAACCTGTAGATGGCAGCAATGTACTCCCCGCCGTGCCAACAGCATGGCTAGTCCTTGCACAAGTCACTCACCTGGCAAAAGGAGTACTAACTCTGTAATTGGTCGACTAAAGGTTCGTGTCGATCCTCCCTTGGTTACCTTGACTTCTACCTTCCGGACTTTGTTATCGTCGCTGGGCATAACTTTAGTAATAAGACCCAAAGGCCACTCATTTCGACAAACTTCCTTGTCTTTTAGAAGGATGAGGTCTCCAACCTTAAGTTTCGGCTTAGATGCTTGCCATTTGTTACAACCTTGAAGGTGGTGAAGATACTTTTTCTTCCAGCGATGCCAGAACACATGGGCTAGATGCTGCATCTGCTTCCATTGATGCTCATAACGGTGTGACCGCAGCTTCTGTTTTGTACTTACAGAAGTGTGGAGTGAGGTGTTCACAGTTCTTATTTCCTTATCATCTTCAGGGTTTACTAGCCCATAGGTGGTGTCAATAGGGAGTAAGTAAAAGTCCTCACACAGAAACCTTGGAGGTGACAGCCATAAGCTGTCCTGAAGAGCGGCAGGTGACACGGCTCTGGTCCCACAGTCAGCTGGGTTGAGTTCAGTGGGAACGTGATGCCATTGACTTGGTAGAGAGAATCTCTTGATACGTTCAACCCTGTTGCTGACGTACACATAAAATTGTTTTGTTTGGTTGTTTATGTAACCAAGTTCTACCTTACTGTCTGTATAGAAGGTGTAAGAATCAATTCTAGTGTCCATTTCACTTCGTATGACCTCGGCAATTTCTACTGCTAGCACGGCTGCACAAAGTTCAAGTCTTGGTATGGTATGTGCAGGCTTGGGAGTGCCTTGCCTAGGACAAAACTACAGTGTGATTCTCCATTCAGTTCAGAGGTCTTCAAATAGGCTACTGCAGCAATAGCTTCAACAGATGCATCAGAGAAAATATGAATCTCTCTCCGGTTAGCAGTTGAAATGGAACCCGGAACATAGCAACGGGGAATCTGAAGTTTTTCTAGTGACTTCAAAGAATATCTCCACCTTTCCCACTTGTGTTGATTCTCACTAGGCAAGGGAGTATCCCAGTCTATGTTCTCAGTAGACAACTGTCTTAGTAAAATCTTACCTTGAATGGTAACTGGAGCAAGGAAACCCAGTGGGTCATAGATGCTATTCACCACGGACAGGACTCCTCTCTTAGTGAAGGGTTTGTCACAAATTGACACTTGGAAGGTGAATTTGTCTTGCTTGATGTTCCACAACAAACCCAGACTTCGCTGTACAGGAGGCACATCTGTACCTAAGTCAAGGTTTTTTAGACTAGTGGCATAGTCCTCAGCGTGAAAGGCATTCATAAGTTCCTGGCTGTTGGATATAATCTTGTGCAGTCTAAGGTTTGCTACAGACAGCATCTCCTTTGTTCTGGTGAGAAGATCAATTGCTTCTTTAGCAGTTGGAAAGGACTTAAGTGCGTCGTCAACGTAGAAGTTTCTTTCAACAAATTGACGGGCATCAGATCCATATTCAACTTCTCCAGTCTGAGCTGTTCTCCTTAGCCCATAATTTGCCACTGCTGGGGAAGGACTGTTACCGAAGACATGTACCTTCATGCAATAATCTATAACTTCCTTGTTGAGGTCATTGTCCTTGTGCCATAGAAACCTGAGGTAGTTTCTGTTGTCTTCTCTGACGATGAAGCAGTGAAACATCTGTTGAATGTCGGCCATTACTGCTACAGGCTCTTGTCTGAAATGAATCAAGACTCCTATTAGACTGTTGTTCAAGTAGGGTCCAGTAAGGAGCATGTTGTTAAGAGAAACACCTTCGTGCTGAGCACTGGAATCAAAGACAACTAACTCTGATTTGGTCTGGTTTGCATGGGTGATACACACCAAAGGATGGAAGGTACCAGCATTCTTCTCCCTCCTTTAGTGGGGGAGCAGGCTCTGCATGATCTCTGTCAAATACATTTTGCATAAAGTCCACAAAGTGCTTTTGCATCTCTGGTCTCCTGCCTAAGTTTCGCTTTAAGGAGGAGAATCTACTGATAGCCTGCTGTAAGTTGTTGGGAAATCTCTTTCTTGGGAGATGAAAGGGTAGGGGTGCTACCCAGTTATTGGAGTCATCTTGAAAGAACTCATTGTCCATTACCTTGATGAATTCTTTGTCTTCGATTGAAGGAGCCAGTATGTCATCTTCACTGGTTGCATTAAACACTGTAGACCCGAAGTCGCCATCATGGCAGGAGAAAGGGCTTGTGTCACCTGAGATACCATGTTGCCATTCGTGGCTGGCTATCTTCTCTTTCACCCAGTAGTGATGTGGGCATGGCTCAAAGTAAGTGTTTCGGCCATTTGGCAGAACATTTGTCTTGAATGATGAAATGTTGGTAGGTCTTTTCATTTTGCCTATACAGACATTGCCTATGATGACCCACCCTAGATCCGTGCGCTGGGCAAATGGGGCATCTGGGGGTCCACTGACTTGTCTGTGTACCTTGTGAACTCTTAGAATGTCTCTTCCTAACAGAAGAAGGATCTGAGCATCTTTGTCAAGCGGCGGTATCTCATTTGCTATTACCTTGAGGTGAGGGTGATGGAAAGCAGCAGCTTGAGTAGGGATTTCCCTGTTGGCAGGTATCTGATTGCATTCAACAAGTGTATGTAAGGGTAATTGCAAGTTACCTTTGAGAGAAGATACCATGAGTCCATGAGCCCTTCTTCCAGAAACCTCTATAGTTCCATTACAGGTACCCAAGGTGTAAGGATGAGCTTCGCCTTTTATTTCAAATAGATTGAACAATTCCGATTTTGCAAGTGATCGATTGCTCTGATCGTCTAAGATAGCATATGCCTTTAGAGACTTTTCTGGTTGATCCTTGTGGTATATGTTCACCAAGCATATCTTAGCACAGGACTTACCACAGCGGTCTTCTCCACAAACTTCAGTGCAGGATGAAGAAATGATGGTAGAATTAGGCACTTGGTCTGTATTCTCCCCGCCATGCGTTAACCTGGGAGGAGTGTTGGCAGGTTGTGCAGAGCTGGGCTCAAGAGGATGGAGGGCTTGCACATGTTCTTCAGAGCCACACTCTATGCACTTGATGGACACATTACAGTCCCTTGCAAAATGTTCTGTAGAAGCACAGCACCTGAAACATACCCTAAATGTCTTTAAAAGCTCCTTGCGCTCTTCCAGAGGCTTTTTTCTAAAGCCGATACATTTATTGAGGGGGCGTGGCTTCTTGTGTATGGGACACTCTCTGTTAGTGTTTTCAATCTTCCTACTCTGTTTGTTCGTGGCCAGAACTGTGGTAGGAGTGGGAAGGATGTCAGTCTTTTTCACGGACACTGGGCCTCTATGGTTTCTATAGTTGCCCTGAAGACTGGTACTCTTAGGAAAGGGTGAGAAGAGGCTGTACTCACCGTAGGAAAAACTTGGATCGTTCTTGGTCTCTGCAATTTTCCTGATGAATTCACAAAAAAAAGAGAATGGAGGGAAGGAAACCTTGTTCTCTCTTTTGTATGATGACCCTAGTGCAGTCCATTTCTCTTGCAAACCATACGGGAGCTTGGAGACAATTGGGTTTACCCCTCTTGGAGTGTCAAGGTAACTGAGTCCAGGTAGTTTTGGATCTGTCTTGGCTAGCTGAAGCTCAAGGAGAAGGTCACTCAGTCTCTGGAACTCCTTGTTGTCCTTACCGGATATCTTTGGGAAAGTTTCCAGACGCATGAACAAAGCATTTTCTATAGCTTCTGGACTGCCATAACTTTGCTCTAGTCGCTCCCATGCAGCTGTGAGGCCTGCAGTAGGATTGTCCATGAAAACCGATCTTAATGGCTTAACACGTGCAGCAGATAGAGGACCAAGCCATTTGATCAGCAGATTCAATTCTTGATCAGCTGTAATGCCAATATTGCTGATTGTAGTTCTGAAGGCACATTTCCAACTTCTGTAGTTCTCAGGTTGGTCATCAAAACTTGTAAGACCAGTCTTTGTGAGCTCTCTGCGAAGCATGTACCTCACAAACTCTTCTGTCTCAGTTGTCTCCGCCTTTATGTGAGATGCTGTTGGCTGTATGGTGCTGATTGCGTTATCTTTGACATTGTTGTTAAAGGACACAGGGAAATATGGTGCAGCAGATGCATCCAGGTGAGTTGCTTGCTTGAAGTCAGTTGTTCCAATGGTATGTTGATTCAAGGCTGTACCGATGACTGGAGATTGATGACTTGCTTGAAGCTTGCGCTGATGCTCTGTGACGTATGAAGGCAGGCAAGGTAGGCAGGTAGGAAATGCAGTGGAGTGATTTTGAGTGCAGGAAGTTGCTGGAACCTCTTTAACTTGAAGCTGTGAAGGAGTCTCTATGTAGTTGGGAGCATTGGAGACAATGGAGTGTGCACTGCAGTGGCTTAGGACATAGTCTTTAGTGCGTTTGAGGGGGTCTTCCATATCTGCTATGTTTAGGTTAATGCTGTCTTTCTCACTTGCACCTTCGTCTGCACTGATAGCTTGCTGTAGGACCCTTAGCTTTGCCATAGCTGCGTCATGTTTACACTGTTCATTTAAGGTTTACATTGTTGCTCTTTGACGTGCTGACTGCGCTTCCAACTCTGCTCTTTTTTCTGCATATGCCACCTGCACCTTGCTGGCTTCCACTTCAGCCCGGGCATTAATAAGTCGCTCATTGAGTGTTGAGTATCTTGAACTATGGGATCTTGACGAGTTTTTAGAACGTCTGGTGGAAACAGATCTGTGAGATGCAGTGTCCTGTAACAGCTTTATTTTTGCTTCTGCCTTTAATCTGGTTTGCTGGATAAAGCTGTCTCTTTCAATATTGAGAGCATTGACGCGCTTTAATTGCATCATCGCACTTTCTGTATTCATGTTTTGTAAGACATTAGTGAATTTGCTGCTGGTAAGCTGATAAAGCTCATATGAGGCAGAAAGTTGTTTATTGGCGCCCTCTAGTGTCAGTAGTTCACGTTCAACAGACACTGTATTGGCTTCAGCAAGGATTTTCTCCCAGACTAATTCCAAGCTATTTGACAATTCAGTCCTTGAAGCTTCATAATTCTCCATTACTTTCCAAGTGGGTTTAACTGAGCGTTTGGGTAACTCAGTTTCTTCAGGAACTTGTGGGGAGGTAGATGTGAGTTCACATGCAGAAGCTTGGTCACTCATGATAGCAGACTGACTGTGAAAGCAGGCAGGATCTGTGTGCTGAAATATGACACTGTGCAGATTGTCTCAGGCTATAAGGCTGCCATGTGCTATGAGGGCAGTAAATCTTGTCTGTTTCAGTACTGACATGCAGAAATCTTGTAATTAGGCTGTGAAACTCCGTTTTTCTACTGTTCTGTCTCAACTACAAAGCGATAAAGATCATCTCCAGGTTTAAGTAGGCCTTACTCAAGCTGGTTTGATATTCATCCCTTGCATCGATACAGGCAGTTTAACTCAATGAATAAACTCACAGTTAGGACGACAGACGATGAATCCTTTCGAATGTTCCATTTAATGATGGATATTCATAGGTAGAAAAACGTTGCAGTTGTAAGCCACATGTAAGATGTTTAGCATGGAAGATATACAGGAGTAATGACCAGAATCAGGAAGTGGAGGAGATATACAGGTCCTTCTCAAAAAATTAGCATATTGTGATAAAGTTCATTATTTTCTGTAATGTACTGATAAACATTAGACTTTCATATATTTTAGATTCATTACACACAACTGAAGTAGTTCAAGCCTTTTCTTGTTTTAATATTGATGATTTTGGCATACAGCTCATGACAACCCAAAATTCCTATCTCAAAAAATTAGCATATCATGAAAAGGTTCTCTAAACGAGCTATTAACCTAATCATCTGAATCAACTAATTAACTCTAAACACCTGCAAAAGATTCCTGAGGCTTTTAAAAACTCCCAGCCTGGTTCATTACTCAAAACCGCAATCATGGGTAAGACTGCCGACCTGACTGCTGTCCAGAAGGCCATCATTGACACCCTCAAGCAAGAGGGTAAGACACAGAAAGAAATTTCTGAACGAATAGGCTGTTCCCAGAGTGCTGTATCAAGGCACCTCAGTGGGAAGTCTGTGGGAAGGAAAAAGTGTGGCAGAAAACGCTGCACAACGAGAAGAGGTGACCGGACCCTGAAGAAGATTGTGGAGAAGGACCGATTCCAGACCTTGGAGGACCTGCGGAAGCAGTGGACTGAGTCTGGAGTAGAAACATCCAGAGCCACCGTGAACAGGCGTGTGCAGGAAATGGGCTACAGGTGCCGCATTCCCCAGGTCAAGCCACTTTTGAACCAGAAACAGTGGCAGAAGCGCCTGACCTGGGCTACAGAGAAGCAGCACTGGACTGTTGCTCAGTGGTCCAAAGTACTTTTTTCGGATGAAAGCAAATTTTGCATGTCATTCGGAAATCAAGGTGCCAGAGTCTGGAGGAAGACTGGGGAGAGGGAAATGCCAAAATGCCTGAAGTCCAGTGTCAAGTACCCACAGTCAGTGATGGTCTGGGGTGCCATGTCAGCTGCTGGTGTTGGTCCACTGTGTTTTATCAAGGGCAGGGTCAATGCAGCTAGCTATCAGGAGATTTTGGAGCACTTCAGGCTTCCATCTGCTGAAAAGCTTTATGGAGATGAAGATTTCATTTTTCAGCACGACCTGGCACCTGCTCACAGTGCCAAAACCACTGGTAAATGGTTTACTGACCATGGTATTACTGTGCTCAATTGGCCTGCCAACTCTCCTGACCTGAACCCCATAGAGAATCTGTGGGATATTGGGAAGAGAAAGTTGAGAGACGCAAGACCCAACACTCTGGATGAGCTTAAGGCCGCTATCGAAGCATCCTGGGCCTCCATAACACCTCAGCAGTGCCACAGGCTGGTTGCCTCCATGCCACGCCGCATTGAAGCAGTCATTTCTGCAAAAGGATTCCCGACCAAGTATTGAGTGCATAACTGAACATAATTGTTTGAAGGTTGACTTTTTTTGTATTAAAAACACTTTTCTTTTATTGGTCGGATGAAATATGCAAATTTTTTGAGATAGGATTTTGGGGTTTTCATGAGCTGTATGCCAAAATCATCAATATTAAAACAAGAAAAGGCTTGAACTACTTCAGTTGTGTGTAATGAATCTAAAATATATGAAAGTCTAATGTTTATCAGTACATTACAGAAAATAATGAACTTTATCACAATATGCTCATTTTTTGAGAAGGACCTGTATAAAGAACTACGGTGAGAGAGAGAGTTCAGCTAGAAAGAAGGGGACAGATCTTAAAGACACAGAGCAAGAATAATCACATAGTGTAACACAACACTGGCTGCAAGGAAGGCTGGAGGGCTGGCTGCAAGGAAGGCTGGCTACAAGGAAGGCTGGATTGACCTCTGTGGGGAAGGGTGGACAGAGATTCCCGCACTTCCAGCTGGTCATCCAGGAAAGATAACTTGCTGTAGTACCACAGACTGGGTTTATAAACCTTATCTGCTGCAGCACCTGACCTCTGGGACTTCAGGACCATATTCCTCTGGGTCCTGTATGTCCCCCTGATGGTAGCAATTTTGGTTTTCACATCTTGGAGAGTTGTTGTGGGTATCTGTGTTTGCACAAATGCAAGCAGGCTCTCCAGTGCTGCTGTCCTGGCCACTTTATTTTTATTTCCACCACTTTTTGTCTGCCAAAGGATAGGAAGTTCTTTCCATTTATCAATGAACTCCCCCATAAACTCTGGGTTTTTGAAACTATTCATTCTCTCTGTAAAATCAAGAAACAAGAAAATACATATGTTTCAGGCAACATTCATCAAATCAGCATTTTCGACAGATTTTCAAGCCCCAAATCTCCTCCTCTGATGAAACCCAAATCCTTAAAATGTTATGTACCTTGGTCAACATGTTCGTTGCTAACTCCCTCTCCCACCAAATGAACGTATTTTCGACACATGGATCTTCACTTGATATACACTGCGCATGCGTGAAACTCTGCACGCTTTCCCCGCCCCTGACGTTCGATATTGTACTTTCCCCACCCCTTCTCGCTCGTCGTAGTGCTTAACAACATGGCGGAGACACAGGTGGCTGAGATTACCTCTACAGAGGAGGAAATTCCAGAGGAGCCCAAATCCCGATCCAGGAGATATAAGGCATCCAACATGTCATTCGAGGAAATGGTGGAGATGGTCGCCATTTTGAGGAGGGAGGCTTATGATGCCAAGCATGGGCCGTACAAAAGGCCTAATCTTGTCAAGACAAAAATTATGGGCAAAGTGATCAAAATTCTTCACCAAAAATTCGGGGTGTGCAGAACGAAGGAACAGCTCAGAAAACGATGGTCTGATCTGAAGTTGCGGGAGCCCGACCAATACAAAAGAATCAAGAAAGTTTTAGGAAAAAGTAAGTACTGCTAAAGATTATTACTTGTATTAAGTCGTGTATACTTTGATATAGTACAGTGAAAGATATCAACTTTCATGTTCGTTCGCACAGTAAACGGACGTAGTAAACCTCTTTCTCCGTACAGTTCCTGAAACAATGTTTTTGGATCATCCAGTGTGAACACCCAATTTTTTTATTTTTTTTTGGGGAGCAAATTTGGTAAACAATTTGCTTTATTTTTATAATCCAAATAACATAAAAAAAAAAAAGGGTATGCATTGTAATGTTAAGGGAGAGAATGCTCAGCAGCTGCTTAAACATCTGAACGCAGTAGTACAAGTGTGGGACAAAACCCCTAAATTTTTAGGGTGTCACACACAGGTGATTCTGTGTATATACTTTGGGGAGTTACAATGTGTCAAACTTTGTTTCAAAAAGTATATGCTCTGGTTTTGGCTATGTATCCAATCATGTGTTCCGGTTGTCACTGGGGGTACATTTAAAAATGGACCACACTTCCAAATAATCTTTACAAATCTATTTTTCATGCTTTTTTGTGGCCAAAAAATTATTAGTTACTAATGAAACTATACCTTTTATTGCAATCTCCATAGGGCTTCAAAAAGCTACGTCAGATGAGCCTATAAATCCAACACCTTCAACAATACCCCCAGACCCACATGATGGAGAGGAACGTGAAGTTGTGGAAGTGGAAAGTGGCACCACAACAGGTCAGTGTCAAACCAGACAGATGCAGGTTAATAGATGTAGGCCTACATATTCTATACTACATGATTTTTTTTTTATTTAGGTGCAGTTCTGGCCAGAGACCCCGAAAAGTTTACACATCACAGTGTCCAGATCCTGATCCAATACCTCATGGTCTGCTGTCGTGACCTTGAAAAAATAAAGGGAGACTTGATAGAGATCAGGCAAAATACCAAGCGGGTTGAGGAAAAGCTACAAAATATCATGGCTGTGCTTGGGCGTGTATAATGTTTGAACACAAAATAACGTTGAACTTGCTGTGTTTTGGCAGGTTTGTTTTTCTTTTAAGCTTTAATGAATAGTACATGTTTACATTTTCACGATATTTTTTTTGATATTTTTTTTATGCATGGCTGTTCATGCGTTTTAACGCCAAAAATATTTTTAGGACATCTACATTTAAAAGGAAGTTTCCTCCAAAAAAATTAAAAAAGGTATTTTCTTAACAAGAATTTGTGGCTTCATTATGTAAATGTTGTGCAAAGTGAACTAATCAATGTTTTGTGTTTACACTGACAATGAAGGCTAATTAAGAATGCAAAATACACATGGCACTACAAGTGCACTAGGTAAACCTACGAGAAACCTACAAGACAGCCAGCTTCCAGGGCCACTAAATTTTCAGCTTCCAATAATGAGGCCTCAGGCCCAGTCAAAGTCATATAATTGGTTGAATGCACCCTGAGGAAATTATGGAGCACACAACAAGCCATTACAACATGGTTCCATTTGTAAGGGGCAAGGTGGATGGAGGTGAGGAACAGGCGGAATCGGCTGGCCATGATGCCAAAGGCATTTTCCACCACCCTTCTTGCTCTGGCCAGCCAATAGTTGAACACCCTCCTCTCAGGGGTGAGGGTGCATTGCGGGAATGGCCTCATCAAATGGGGACCCAGGCCAAACGCCTCATCCGCCACAAAGACAAATGGGAGTCCCTCCACATTCTGCTCCGCTGGTGGCAAGGCCAGCTGACCCAAAAGGAGCTGTTCCTCAAACTCCGTCTGTGCAAAGACTCCTCCATCAGACATCCTGCCATTCTTGCCAACGTCCACATAGAGGAATTCGTAGGTGGCCGACACCACTGCCATCATGACGATGCTGTGGAACCCCTTATAATTATAATAAAAGGATCCCGAATGGGGTGGTGGGACGACCCGAACATGTTTGCCGTCGATGGCCCCTCCACAGTTCGTAAAGTTCCATCGTTGGGCAAACTCAGATGCCACATTCTGCCATTCATGTGGCGTAGAAGGGAACTGTGGAATTAAATTAAAAATAAATTAATACATTGAGACAGAAACATTGAAAGCAGATTTAAGAAAACCATTCATGGCCAACTTTGGGAGAAACCGAAAAATTAAAACATTATTAGTAAGCAACAACAAACCAAAAACAAACCCAAAATAAAAACTGGGGGGGGGGGGTTGAAGATGAGTTGGGGAGATCACAAATGAAGGCTGTAGCACTCTGTATGAATTTTTTAAAAATTTACCATTCCTAGGCAATCTTTAGGGTAAAGCACTACGATGGAGCATAGATTAAAATACATGGAAATGACTAGGCAAGGTGGGTATGGCCCCAGGATAGCATGCTGGAGAGGTTAGGTAAGGCAAATTTAAATGTAGGCCTAATAAAAACATTCCCAAAAATAAATAACCATGTGGAGAAAGGGGACATTCCCTGCAGCTAAGAATCATGGGAATTAGGGACTGCTAATAAACCCCCAAAAAAATATTAACAAAGAAATACATACAATGTGAGGTTTGAAATAAGAACACTTACCTTAATATAGTCCTCCTGCAAAACTTGAAGGATGGCAGAACACGTCTCTGGTATAATGATACCCAGAGCCTGGGGGGATATGCCTGTGGAGAACTTTAGGTCCTGCAGGCTTCTCCCAGTCGCCAGGTATCGCAACGTGGCAATGAGCCTCTGCTCAGCACTGATGGCTTCACGCATAACGGTGTCCTGCCTGGTAATGTAGGGGGACACCAAAGCCAACAGATGCTGAAATACGGGGTCAGACATCCTGAGAAAGTCGGGATACAGCATGAACCCTGGCACCAACTACAGCATGAACTCTACGACGAGTACGTAGCCGCAACATGGCTAGATAACGGTCGGCAGCTCAGAACGAACTAGAAGAACGAACGGAAGAACAGCAAGGCCTATGAAGAACGAGCTGAAAAACAGTAATGAGCGGACAAGAACGCACTGAATAAACAGATACGAACTGACTACAAGCACTGCAAGACAGATAGGAACCCACAGGCACAAACTGAACTCCACAAAACGATCTTCAAAGCACGAAGACTGAAAAGCGCGAATCGTCTCTCACCAAACTTTTACTAACACGCGGTAACACGAAATTAGCAAAAGCGTCCCAAAGGGTGGCGTCATTAGAACGGAACTTCACCTTTATAGTGCCGTCGTACGTGTTGTACGCCACTGCGCTTTGCTTGAACGTTTTTTAAAATGATCGTGTGTACGCAAGACAGGCTTGAGAGGAAACATGAAAAAAAACGATGTGAAAAACGTCGGGTTAAAAAATGGCATGAAAAACGATCGTATGTACGCCGCATAAGACTTTCTTTATTCAGTGGTTTTTCCACGAGTCTATTGTTATTGATTTTTAAGCGCTGTTTTGTGTATTCAATATCACAGAGACTGAACTGTTTTATTCTTATACTGTGGTTTTTATATAGATATATAAAAATTTAAGCATGCCATGTGAATGAGAATGTATAACAAACATATAGTGGTGGTTTCTCAAATTTGACTGGAAAAAGGTAAGTACACTTTAAGCTGGTCATGAAGCGTAAGACTTTTCATCTGATATGATGAATATACAACAGCCGGTTTACAAAAACGATCACAGATCAATGATACACATCGAACAGCAAACCATGTTTTTATACCTGACAGAAAAATATTTACAAGACTTTCAAAAATGTTGTGAACAATTGTACTGCGTGATGAGTAGTGGAAATGATGCAACATCTAAAAAAAACATTTAAAAAAAGACCAATGATTTTTGTGGAACTTTTTAAAATAGTGTTTGTCTTTAATGTTATTAGGATTTTCATTATTTTCTACACTTTGGTAATATACTTGAATTTTGATCAGATCAGACAAAAACATACCACTCTGTGGCTGTGTGTTTTTTTTTTTTTTATATATCTTACACAACTTTGAAGTCTTACAAAATTACCATCAGACACCACTGGTTGGAGAAATGAGCAATTGCTGAAATCACATAACCTGAAGACCAGGATTTCTGTTGGAACTTAGCAATTTGAATAGTTAGAATTCTTTAAAGACTGAACTTAATTATCAGCGTGGAATGGATGCAGCCAAGGTCTTTGCAAAAGCACTTTTTGAACTAAAAATACCACAAATAACAGTTTTTTTTCTTTATACTTGATGTGCCTTTTTCCTGTTTGATTTAGTAACATGATTATTCAATTACAAATGATCAGACCTTTAGAAGATATATATATATATATATATATATATATATATATATATATATATATATATATTTTTTTTTTAAAAGAGATTTTATTAATTTTATACAGGTTTACAATCATCACAAGCATAGGGTACAATAAAAAGTTGACAAAAGAATCAGAGGGAGAACATAAATTGCGAATAACAATAGGAATGCTGGTAGTTAACATCTTATCAGCGCCCCGACACCTGTAGTAGACTTGACCTATTATAATCCGGGTTGTCTGCATTCTATGTGAGGGTCAGGTGGTCAAGAAGTATGTGGATAAGAGGTCATCAGATGTGTCACCATATTGGAGGGTTGAGGTGTACACCAGTTTTGGGCTCTAAGCAGTGGAAAAGTGTACACCGACGTTACATCCCCCATTCCCCAAATCACCCCTAAGGGGCTTTGACTGTGACTGGAGGAGGGTATTGGGTATGTACGAAAGTAGATTGAATAAGGTCGGTATACCTCATTGTGTGGGTGAGCCCACTTTCTGGTTGTTTGTGCCCCAGGTTCAGGCAGCCTATGTGTAGTATGTGGTGCTGAACTATAAAGCCAATCAGGGCAGTTTTCCTGTTAGAAAAGCCAATAAGGCGATTGTTCAGAGGTTTGTGCAAAATAACATTTCAACAGAATCGTTAAGTGGGAGACATAGGTGTGGGGGGGGGGGCTTAGGTCTAAGCCGTGTGTAGTAATATCAGAGATGGAATTCTCTAAGCGGTGGAGGGTGAGGCAGTATTAGGACTGTTAGCTGCAGTGGATTTTCTAAAGTGTGTCCAGCATGCCCAGGTTTCCCTGTATTCTGTCGGGTTGTCTCTGGCTTGGTGTATAAGGTTTTCCATCTCCGCTGTTTTATCAACCCGCTGGAGCCATTCTGTGCCTGTGGGAGGAGAGTTGCTTGCTTCTCCAGTGTACCGGGATACATTGATTAGCCACATTAATGAGGTGAAGGACAAGGGATTTTTTATAAGATGACATAGGAATGGAGGTGTGGTGGAGTAGAAATTGAGTGGGTGTGAAATCTGGGGTGTATGTAGTAATTTGTGTGATTAAGCGATGGATTTCTGTCCAAAAAGGTTGTATGAGCGAACACTCCCACCAAGTGTGGAGTAGTGTGCCTCGCGCCGTGTTACATCTCCAGCATAGTGAGGGGAGACTAGGATGAAATTTGTGGATCTGGTCAGGTGTTCTGTACCACCTGGAGAAGATCTTATATCTGCTTTCCTGGGTAGAGACATTGAAAGAGCCTTTGTGAATATGACTGTACACGTGCTCCAACTCCACATTAGTTAGGTCTACATTGAGGTCTGATTCCCAATGTTGGACCAGTTTGTTTACTTTGATGACGTGGGTCGAGAAGAGGAGGACGTAGATGGTCGAGATTAGGTGTCTGAGGGGTTCTTCCCTGTTGCAAAGTAATTTGAATGGTGTGTAATCCCGGTGCCAGAGTGTGTCGGGCTTGGAGTCCTGGAAGAAGTGTCGGATTTGTAGAAATTTAAAGAAGGGGATGTTATAATCTGGGAATGTAGAGGACATAGCTTGGAGTGACAGGAGTTTGTTATTCTGGAAAAAGTGTTGCGCTCTTATTTGGGGTCTGCGTGTTTCCACCGTTGGGTTGTGTAGGGATAGGCCCAGTGGAAAGTAGGGGTTCCTGTCCAGAGGGGTCATAGGTCCGGGTGTAGGCTTCATATTCAGATGTTTGCACGCGGCTCTGAAGTGTATCAGGGTGGCATTAATTAGTGGGTGTGAAGACAGTTCTTTAGGGACATGAGTGTGACTGATCCAAGGAAAGTGCGATAATGGAATCCACAAAAAAAAGAATTTTCAAGCTGAATCCGGTCCTTACTATGTCCATGGACATGCCAGTCAACTATTCTGGTCAGGTGACATGCCCAGTGGTATTTTTGATTGTCTGGGAGGCCTAGACCCCCTCGTAGTTTGGGGAGCGTCAACCTCTCCCAACTTAATCTGGGTGCTTTAGAGGCCCAGATGAAGTTCCTGCACGTTCGTTTGTAAGATGAAAAGAAGGAGGGGGGAGTTTAATGGGGATAGCTTGAAAGAGATATAGAAGTCTGGGTAGTACATTCATTTTTAAGATGGCTGTTCTGCCAAACCATGAGAAAGGTCCTGCATGCCACTTGTGTATGTCTGCTTGGATCGTTTGGAGAACAGGTTGGAAGTTTTGTGCATATAGATCAGTCAGTCTGGTAGGTATATTAATGCCCAGGTATGTGATAGCGTGGTGTTCCCAGCAAAAAGGGAAATTATTTTTACATTGTGTGACGAGTGTAGTCCGGAGGGTGAGGTTTAGAGCTTTCGATTTTGAGAAATTAATTTGCAGATTAGAGAGTGTTTTGAACAGTGAGAAGTTTTTGAGGAGGTTGGGGATGGTGGTGACAGGGTCTGTTAGGAAGAGTAGGCGGCTATTTTATATTTTTTATTAGGATATCCACACCTTTGATATCCGGGTTGTCTCTGAGCTTGCGAAGAAGAGGTTCCATGGTGAGTATGAAAATTAAGGGAGAAAGGGGACATCCCTGGCGAGTGCCATTTGAGATGGCGAAGGCGTTCGACAGGTGGCCGTTAACCCTAATTTTGGCTGTGGGGGAAGAATAGAGAGCTAGAATCATCTGGAGAAGGTGATGTGGTATTCCCATCACGCGTAGGGTCGCCTCCATATCGTCCCAAGCCACCCTGTCGAATGCCTTCTCCGGTTCTAGGGTTAAGAAGAAGCCCTGAATGGATGTCGTGGAAAGCCAATGGTGAATGTTTAGAGCTTTAGTGGTGTTGTCCCTGGCCTCCCTGCCAGGGACAAAACCAACTTGATCTAGAGAGATTAATCTCGGGAGTAGTGGAAGGATGCGGTTAGCCAGAGCTTTGGCGTATAGCTTCACATCCACATTTAGAAGTGATATGGGACGATAGTTTGATACCAATGTGATATCTTTGTCCTGTTTTGGAATAAGTGTAATGTGGGCCCCTAGGATATCTTTGTTGGCGACACTGGAGGGTGATAGGTTATTGAAAGCCTTAACAAGCTGGGGGATAAGAGTGTCGGGGAAGGACTTGTAATAGCCAATAGTCAAGACGTCCGGGCCTGGGTTCTTTCCTGTCTGGTCGGTTGTTGTGGTTGTCAGTTGTGGGGTAGGGAGATTGTACAATTTAGAGAAGTATTTTATAAATTGGTTCGCAATGTCTTCTGACGTGGCATAGGTGTTGCCTGCAGGGTCTTTGATCGTGTGGATAGTGTGTGCCGCTTTCTTGACCTGTAAGGCTCTGGCTAGCAGTCTCCCGGATTTGTTGCCAAATTCGTAAAATACTTTTTGTGTCAAGGTGTATTTGCGTTTTAAAGTTTTGTGTAACTCTCCCAAGAGTTCTTCCCTGGTTTGTATCAGTTCAGTCAGGGAGTTAGCGGCTAGGGAGGATTTGTGCTTTTGTTCTAGAGTGTATATACGTTTAGTTAGTTCATCAATGCGTGCCTTCATAAGTTTATTCCTTTTGGCGGCCAAAGAGATGAATTCACCCCTAATTACACACTTGTGTGTGGCCCAGATTGTTGCCGGGGAGGAATCCTCCGATATGTTCTCTGTAAAGTAATGCGAAATGCTCTCGGATATTTTTTGCGCAATCTCTGGGTCTGTCAGTTGGGAATTGTCAAGGCGCCAAATATTAGATCTGACACGTGTCGTGGGGAAAATAAGTGTCATGGAGATGGGGTTATGGTCCGACAGTATCATAGGTTCAATTGCAGCTCTAGGGAGATAGGATAGTGCATTTTGGGATAAGAAAAAATAATCAAGTCTTGAATATTTGTCGTGTGGCAAAGAGAAAAAGTATTTGTCCTTGGGGTGGAGTGTGCGCCAGGTATCATGTAGTGTCAGGTCACTGAAATGTGATTATATCATGCGGAGGGCTCTATATGTTAAGGAAGACAGTCTATTAGACGTGTCAAGGGAGGGGTTCAGGGCTACATTGAAATCACCACCGACGATGAGAGTGCCCGATTGAAAAGTCAACAGTTGTCCGAATGTTTTTCGTAAGAAAGCAACCTATTGCGTGTTTGGTGCGTAGACATTCACAATTGTGATGGGCCTATGGTGGAGCGAGCCTTTGAGAAATAAGAACCTCTCCTGAGGATCCCTTTGGACCTCCGATATGTGGATTGGGCAATGTTTAGATATTAGAATAGAGACCCCCTTAGATTTGGCGTCTTTATTGGAAGCATGGTATACTGTTGGAAATTGCTTGTTGTGTAGTTTGGGGATATTGTCCATTCTGAAATGGGTTTCCTGAATAAGAGCAATGTGAGTTTTAGATTTCTGGAGAGAGTAAAGTAGTTGTGTTCTCTTTTCAGGCGTGTTGAGTCCACGGATGTTTATAGAGCATAGCTTGAGTTGAATGTGGGGTTGCGCCTTGTGGTGGGGCGTGGAGCATGTATCGACGAACTCCTGCCCAGGCGTATTGGTGCATAGAGATAGAGGGATATGGATAACATGTGTGGTTACTGACTTCGGTGGTATGTGAACGCTCATTTTTAGTGCTTCATCCCATTTCGTATGGGTGGGTGAGTAGCCTCTGGAATTACCACTGGGCCTCAGGGAGGTCAACAGTGTAAAGTCCAGGGTTCGGGCTGTGTGAAGATGTCAATGCAACGTATACAGTAACCTACAAGACTTAAAACCTGCATATCTTTAACCTGTGCATAATGCAATCAAACAGGCTTACTAAACTTAAAACAAAGCCAAACCATAACATTACATAAGAACTAAACCTTTTCATTGTACCTTAAGGAAAGAGTTCAGTTTGAAAACAGATTGTGCCAAGTATGTCAAATACCTGGTCCCGATTTGCGACCTCTATTGTAGTAAGTAGAATGCTCACTCTACGTAGCCAGTTCTTGCTTTCACAGAGTCCATGAGGTGAGGAGAACTAAATAAAGTCAGTTCAGGAGCTGGTGGTCTCAGCCTCTTCAGCCAGGTAGCCAGGGAAAGAGGGGTTATGTTTCTGAGGTAACGTGGGTGTTTCCGCGTATCAGGAAGAAGAGGGCCAGAAGGCGTTGCAGTACAGTCTAATTCTAAATAGGACAGAGGGTGCAGGGAACCGGTCTTCTTCTGTGGGAAAAGTGTAGGAGGAGAGATGTGCCGTGGACCGCATAGTCACCAGGAGAGTGCACAGCCGGAAGTAAGCTGTGCTAATAGTTCTGATGTCTTCCGGTATAGGATAAGAGGCAGGGCGCAGGGTATTATGGGGGTTGTAGTTTCGGCCATTGATTGCGTGTTCTCTGTGGGACTCGCTTGTGTACAGTGTGTACAGGGGTGGCTGTATCTCTGGGGAAAGTTGGTTTGGGGAGAGCCAGCATAGTCAAAAGTACCGCAGTCCAAAAGCTGGTCAGGGTGGTACCATATACAACACAAAGGCAGTGAAAACAACAGTCATTAAGAACACCAAAGAGCCGAACATGGCTCAGTAATAACAGTGGCTCACGGAGTACCTGTGGAGGAAGTTAGCGGTCCCACCAGGCTCATCTCGAGCTGGGAGAGTTGGTGGGGCTGGAATCCCGATACATGCTACGGAGATTAGTGCGGTGACTCGATGGAGATCTCCTCCTCCGGAATCTGGTGTCCTGTGCCTCCATAGGCTCCTCAGGCGGTTGCTCCTTTCTTGCGGTATGGCGGCGAAAGTCCGCGTACCAGTTAGGTACCTCTACCATCGGGATGTTCAGCGTCTCACAGAAGTGAGGTAGATCTTCCAGCACCTTCAGGAGTGCTGTGCAGCCTTGGAAAGTAGCCAAGAGGCAAAAAGGGAACTTTCATTTGTATTGGATTCCATTGTTGCGGAGGGTATGTAGCAGAGGTCTCAGATCTCGACAGTGTTGCAGTGTGATGCCTGAGAGAGATCCTGGTAGATTTGGATTGCCTTCCCAGCATGCACAATTTGTGGTTTGCCTCTGGCTTGTCTGAGGATTTCCTCTTTAAGCTTGAAATCTACGATACAGCAGATGATGTCCCTTGGGGGGTCAGTATCTCTCCCTTTGGGTCTCAGGGCTCGGTGTATCCTCTCCATTTCAATGGGATCTTGGAGCGGTCTGTTAAGTAAGTCATTGAAAATGCCTGTGACTGAGGTAGCTATTTGTTCCCCCTCGATCGCTTCAGGCAATCCTCTTAACCTCAAGTTGTGACGTCTGCCCCTGTTATCGAGGTCTTCCAAGTGCCTTTGCATGTCCCTCATTTGGAGGGTCAATGTGGCACGTGGCTCGTTGGAGCATTGTGTCATGGTGTTCTGTTACCCTTTAACTGTCTGTACCCTGTGTAGCAGAGCGTCCCAGAGAGAGCCAGGAAAAGTCCTGTTCGGGGTTTATACATCTCCCAGGCTCCTCTCTTACACATTCAGGGATCTCTGATCCAGTATCCAGTTCGGGTGTTGGTCCTCTCTCCCAGGTCAATTTAAGCTCACCTGAGCAGACAGCCTTTGCTCTTGGTCTGGGAACCTCAGACAACTGCTGTCTAGGAGAGCTAAATGTTGGTGAAAACTAATGGGGAAGCTGGCAAGCTGTAGGCTTGCTTGGCCTGGTAGTTAGAATCTGTAAATGCTGTATAGTTAGTGCCGGGACACGGCTAGGTTTTTGTTTGGCTATTTTTGTTCCGGTTTGTTTATTTTGGAACCCTGTACAGCACCTGTAAATAGACTTTGTAAATATCACAAATAAACACTGCATTGTTTGTCACTACTCCATTGGACTTGGTATCTGTGCCTGCTCATCCCAGGGAGCTTTTGTACCTACTACCTGTCCCCCAGCTTACATATGGTGGAGAACTGCGACCAGCAGTAGTAAGTTACTATTTAAAAGGCCAGTACCTAAAGTGACAACATGGAGGAAATCCTCAAACAAATGCTGTTATCCAACGCTGCACAACAGCAAGCAAACGCGGCACAACAGCAAACTAATGCTGCATTGCAGCAAGCAAACGCTGCACAAAAGCAAGCAAACGCTATCGCACAGGAGAAAACCAAGTTGCTGTGCCAACAGATTGGTGCGGTACAGGACAAAATCGCAGAGGCTGTTTGAACAGCTTGCCACTGCTGCAAAAGCGGATAGGAAAACCCTTACTGAGGTTGTGGAGACGCTAGCACAGGGGTCACCTGCGAAAATTAATGATATTGGAGACAAGCCCTCATCCATCCATGTGGGTCGCTTTCTTTCTAAGATGACTGCAGATGATGATCCAGAGGCCTTCCTACTAACGTTTGAACGGACCGCTGAGAGGGAAGGTTGGCCTCAAACCCAGTGGGCAGGACTGATCGCCCCCTTGCTTTCTGGAGAATCGCAGAAGGCCTACTATGATCTGGAGTCAGCAGAAGCGGGAGACTATGAGAAGGTCAAGCGGGAAATCCTGGCGTGACTCAATGTCACCTTGGCTGTTCAAGCTCAGCGGGTCCACAGCTGGTTCTTCCAAGATGAGAAACCCCCAAGATCGCAGATGTTTGATCTAATCCACCTGGTGAAGAAATGGCTACAGCCGGAGTCCCTGTCTGCGCCACAAATAGTGGAGCGTGTGGTCATGGACCAATTCCTGAGGTCACTGCCAATTCCTCTGCAAAGGTGGGTGAGTCAAGGAGACCCCAAGTCGGCAGACAACCTGGTGGAGCCACGGTCTCCTCAGGCAACCGGTAAGACTGTTCCAGGGGAAGTGGGTGGTAAGCATGGCAAGGAAATAGGGGGGAGGATTTTTGGTGTCAGGACTGAAGTTTGGCGTCCCAAACAAGGGAAGCCACTGCCTGTCAGAAAACCAAACTGGGGAAACATCAGGTGTTTTCGTTGTCAAGAACTGGGACATGTTGCAGCAAACTGTCCATTGACAGATGAACCAATGCAGTGTGATCTCTCTATTAGAAGGCAGTCTATGTTTGCTGCTGTTTCATGCGCTGCAGTGCCAAATGTGGGAAAACACATGTGTCAAATGACTGTTAATAATAAGCCTATTACGGCCTTGCTGGACACTGGAAGTCTAGTTACTTTGGTTACAGCTGAGATGGTTGAAACTGTGAATTTTCATGCAAAAAAAGTTGCTGTGATTTGTGTACATGGGGATACCCGGGAGTATCCAATAGCCACTGTTCAGTTTAAAACTGGCTTAGGTACGGTGACCCATTCGGTCGGACTTGTGCCCCACTTGGTGCATGAGGCTATCATTGGTAGGGACTTCCCTAAGTTTTGGGAACTGTGGGATTGTCCCGACCCGGTCGCAGTACCTGACTCAGTCGCAGAGCCAGAACTCCTGGCCGCTACTGACATTGTGGGTTCAGGGGACTCCTCTCAGGGCTCTCCGGGTTATCCTTTCTCAGTTATGGCAGGAGAGCTGGAGGAGTCTGAAGAAGTCCCCACAATCAGTAGAGCTGGACAGCCGTCTGCTGAATCTGAGCCTACGTTGGAGTTTGCTGATCTTAATGTGCACAAGGAAAATTTTGGTACTGAGCAGAGAAAAGACCCTACCCTTGCCAGGGCCTGGGAAAATGTAATGGTGATTAATGATGTACCTGTCAAACCAGGGGACAGGCCCTGTTTTCCATATTTCTGCAGCAATGAGGATTTACTGTATCATGTATGTAAATCTAATGATGAAGTGGTTGAACAGTTGGTAGTCCCTAAGCCATACAGACAGCTGGTGTTGGAACTTGCCCATGGGCACTTGCTAGGAGGCCATTTAGGGGTTGAGAAAACCACTGAAAGGGTGTTGCGCAGGTTTTACTGGCCTGGGATACAGAAAAATATAGAGAATTATTTTCAATCCTGTTCTGTGTGTCAGATGTCAGCCCCACAGCCCCACTTCCGAAGTCCTTTAGTGCCCTTGCCCATTATTGAAGTGCCCTTTAAGAGGATTGCCATGGACCTTGTGGGTCCGCTCCCCAAATCTTCCCGCGGTCATCAGCATATCCTTGTGATCATGGATTGCGCTACCCATTACCCCGAGGCTGTTGCCTTACGCACCGCGTCTGCTAAAAACATTGCCAAAGAGCTGTTTATGGTGTTCAGTCAGGTTGGCGCCCCTAAAGAAGTCCTTACAGACCAGGGCACCCCATTCATGTCACGAATAACTAGGGAGTAGGGATGAGCTCTGTGTTCGAGTCGAACATACGTTCGACTCGAACATCGGCTGTTCGATCATTCGACGAAGATCGAACTATTTGGGCCGTTCGTGCCAAATTCGAGTGACGCGAACGGCCCACAATACACTGCGCCATCGCAGTGCAATCCCGGCGCTGTGATTGGCCAAGCATGCACTGTGACCCTGCATGCTTGGCCAATCACAGCGCCGGCAGCTAGGAGAGCCATAATTGGCCACAGGCAGGTTGCCTGTGGCCAATTATAGCTCAGGGGGTTTAGCACACGCCCCACACTATAAAATGACACCAGTGTGGCGACCTTGTGTAGTGTGTTCTGGCCCAGGGAAAGAGAAGGATAGGCAGGGACAGTGTCATTGTGCTATTCTTTGTGCTATTCTTGTGTGTAGGGAGAGAGAAGGATAGGCAGGGAGAGTGTCAGTGTCATATTCTTTGCTAAACCTTGTGTGCAGGGAGAGAGAAGGATAGGTAGGGGACAGTGTCAGTGTCATATTCTTTGCTAAACCTTGTGTGCAGGGAGAGAGAAGGATAGGCAGGGAGAGTGTCAGTGTCATATTCTTTGCTAAACCTTGTGTGCAGGGAGAGAGAAGGATAGGCAGGGAGAGTGTCAGTGTCATATTCTTTGATAAACCTTGTGTGCAGGAAGAGAGAAGGATAGGCAGGGGACAGTGTCAGTGTCATTGTTGCTAGGCCTCCTGCACAGTATACACCTGAAGCTAGCCCGTATTGCTGTGTTTTCCTGGTGTGTTACACTAACAGGCATTTGCAGCACTTACAGCGGGCGGAGTGTGCTTCCTGCTATATATACACCTGAAGCTAGCCCGTATTGCTGTGTTTTCCTGGTGTGTTACACTAACAGGCATTTGCAGCACTTACAGCGGGCGGAGTGTGCCTCCTGCACATTATACACCTAAAGCTAGCCCTTATTGCTGGAGCTTTTTTTCTTTTGTGTTACACTAACAGGCATTTGCAGCACTTACAGCGGGCGGAGTGTGCTTCCTGCAAAATAAACACCTGAAGCTAGCCCTTATTGCTGTTTTTTCCTGTTGTGTAACACAGGCAGTCATCTGCAGCACTTACAGCGGGCGTAGTGTGCTTCCTGTAAAATATACACCTGAAGCTACCCCTTATTGCTGGTTTTCCCATCTCCCTGCAGGCCATTAGAATGTCTGGAAGGCAAACAAGGAGAGGCAGACAGTCAGGAGCCAATAAAAGAGGGCAAGCAGGCTCTGTGTCTAGAGACAACAGTGCTGATCGTGGACGCGGTGCATCGTCATCAGCACGTGGCCATGGGACACGCTTGTCCTTATTTTCGGCAGCTGGACCTGTTGAGCCACATCATGCGAAGACTTGGTAGAGTGGATGACCAAGCCCTCCTCATCCTCCTCATCCTCTCTCACCCAGGCTCAGGGTACTGGCAAAGCAGCTGCCAAAGCGTCCTCTTCCCTGGTATCAATGTCATCATCAGTCACTCCTTCCCTAGACCCACCATGTCCTCCTGAGGAGTCCCCCGAACTGTTTGAGCACAGTGTTGGGTACATGCTCCAGGAGGATGCCCAGCGTTTCGAAGGGTCTGATGATGATACCCAGCTAGAGGAAGGCAGTAGCGTGAGAGCAGAGAGAGGGGATGCTCAAGAAGGACACCAATCTGGCAGTCATGTTCCAGCAGCTGCAGCATACTGCCAGATTGGCTCCAGTGATGAGGAGGGAGGGGATGATGAGGTCACTGACTCCACGTGGGTGCCTAATAGGAGAGAGGAGGAGGATGAGGAGGAGGCACATCTCCAACAAGGCAGGATTCCCTCGGGGGGCCAGCGTAAGGGCAGCACACTGACTGAATCACACAGCAGAGCTCCGCCTGTGCAGGGCGCTGCCTCTGCCCGTTATTCAAAAAGTTCTTTGGTGTGGGCCTTTTTTGAGTCGAGTGCATCAGATCGCACAGCTGCTGTTTGCAACATATGTCTCAAGCGTATATCGCGTGGCCAAAACATCAGCCGCTTGGGCACCACATGCTTGACCAGACATATGTTGACCTGCCATGCAGCTCGTTGGCAAGCCTACCTTAAAGACCCACACCAAAGAACAAAGCGGACCTCTCCTTGCACCGCATCAGCTGGGATCTCCAACCCCACTATACCTTCAGTCCTCTCTGAAACCTGCACTGAGAGGAATGAAGGTGTAGAATTAGGTGTGTCACAGCCAAGTACTTGCGGGCACTCTGCTAGCAGTACACCGACGTCCGATTCTAGCAGGCAAATTTCCCTGCCCCAGCTGCTGGACCGTCGAAAGAAGTTCACTCCCAGCCATCCACATGCCCAGCGGTTGAATGCTAGCTTGGCTAAATTGCTAGCGCTTCAACTGCTGCCTTTTCAGTTGGTAGACTCTGCCCCCTTCCGTGAGTTTGTGCAATGTGCGGTTCCTCAGTGGCAGGTTCCCAAATGCCACTTTTTCTCACGGAAGGCGATTCCGGCTCTCTACCGGCATGTGGATGGCAAGGTCTTGGCCTCGCTGGACAGGGCAATCAGCGGTAAGGTGCATATTACCGCTGACTCATGGTCCAGCAGGCATGGACAGGGACGTTACCTTTCTTTCACGGCCCATTGGGTCACTCTTTTGGCAGCTGGGAAGGATGCAGGACAAGGTGCAGTAGTGTTGGAGGTTGTTCCGCCGCCACGCCTCCAAAATGCTACTACTGGTTGTGACACACCTCTCTCCTCCACCCCCTCCTCTTCTTCTTCCTCCATGGCCTCTTCCTGTGCTTTGTCCTCAGAACCAGCGGTGCTCCGTAGGCGTTCAAGAGGCTACGCAAGTACGCAGGCAAAAAGATGCCATGCCGTGCTTGCGCTGGTGTGTTTGGGGGACAGGAGCCACACTGGGGCAGAGGTTCTGTCTGCTCTGCAGGGGCAGGCCGAGAGGTGGTTGACACCACGCCAGCTTAAGCCAGGAATGGTGGTTTGCGACAATGGCACCAACCTCCTCTCCGCCCTCCGACAGGGACAACTGACCCATGTGCCCTGTGTGGCTCACGTCCTTAATCTGGTGGTGCAGCGGTTCTTGGGCAGGTACCCGGGCTTACAGGATGTCCTGAGGCAGGCCAGGAAAGTCTGTGTGCATTTCCCCAGATCTTATAATGCCAGTGCTCGCCTGGCTGAGCTGCAAAAGGAGTTGAACCTGCCCAAGAACCGCCTTATATGTGACATGCCCACCAGGTGCAACTCAACGTTGGCCATGCTGCAGCAGCTGCACACGCAGCAGAGGGCCATCAATGAGTACCTGTGCGAGTACGGCACCAGGACAGGGTCAGGGGAGCTCGGGTTTTTTTCACCACGCCAGTGGGGCATGATCAGGGATGCATGCACTGTCCTGGCACCATTTGAGGAGGCCACGAGGATGGTGACAGTGCATGCATCAGTGACACTGTACCTCTTGTCCACCTGTTGGAACATACGCTGCGTGGAATAATAGACAGGGCACTTGAGGCAGAACAGAGGCAGGAAGAGGAGGACTTCCTTGCCTCTCAATGCCCCCTTTACCCAGACAGTGTTTCTTCTGTCCCACCCATCGCACAGGAAGAGGAGGAGGAGGAGGATTGTGTCAGCATGGAGGTGGAGCCTGGCACTCAGCATCATCAGCAGCAGTCTTTTAGGGATGATTTACATTCCCAAGAAACCCGTGGACTTGTACGTGGCTGGGAGGAGGTGGCTGCGGATCATGTCGTCCTTAGTGACCCAGAGGACTCCGGACCGAATGCCTCAGCTAACCTACGCTGCATGGCCTCCCTGATCCTGCAAAGTCTGCGGAAGGATCCTCATATTCTTCGGATCAAGGAGAGGGACCATTACTGGCTGGCCACTCTCCTTGATCCACGATACAAGGGTAAGGTTGCGGACCTTATCTTACCGTCGTAGAGGGAGCAGAGGATGAGACAACTCCGGGAGGCCTTGCAGAAAGGTCTGTGCAACGCGTTCCCAGAGACTGGGAGGTTACAAACTCCTGGTCCTGGACAACAAGTTGCTGAGGCTTCGGTCAGTCAAAGAAGGAGTGGTGGGGAAGGTGGCCGTCTGACCGATGCGTTCAGACAATTCTTTAGTCCGCAGCCCCAAGGTATGATCGGTTCCAGCAACCATCGCCAGTGTCTGATATACATGGTGCAGGAATACCTAGGGGCAAGGTCAGACTTGGACACCTTCCCCACCGAAAATCCTCTCGCTTACTGGGTCTTGAGGATGGATCACTGGCCAGAGCTTGCACAGTATGCAATTGAGCTACTGGCCTGTCCTGCATCCAGCGTTCTTTCAGTGCTGCTGGAGGATTTGTCACGGATCACAGGGTGCGCCTGTCCACCGACTCGGTTGATCGACTGACCTTCATAAAGATGAACCAGTCTTGGATCACCACCAGCTACCAAACACCTGAAGCTGATATAACAGACTAATTTATTTTCAAATGTCACATCCCTTCAAGACTGATGCTGATGCTGAGTGACTGTCCTGTTATGTTGACTGACTATCCTCCTCCTCCTCAATGATCCGATTGATGATGATAGCTTGGAAGAACATTTTTGTTTCTGGGTGCCGCCACCAGTGGCTAAGGCCCAATTTTTCAGCCCCTGTTTAACAGGGGCATGTAATTACAATTTTTTATGCAATGCTTTGCAGCAGGGCTCATTCCTGCACTCCAACTAGAGTATCTGGGAGAGGTTGCAGTGTCGTGGCACCAGCACCAGTGCCTAAGGCCCAATTTTTCAGCCCCTGTTTAACAGGGGCGTGTAATTAAAAATGTTGATGCAATACTTTGCAACAGAGCTCATTGCTGTGCTCCAAGTACAGTATCTGTGAGGGGTTGCAGTGTTGTGGCACCAGTGCCTAAGGCCCAATTTTTCTGCCCCTGTTTAACAGGGGCATGTAATTACAATTCTTGATCTAATAATTCACAGCAGGGCCCATTCCTGTGCCCACCAAGAGTAACTGTGAGGCCTTACAGTGTTGTGTCAACACCACCACCACCAAAGGCCAAATTTTTCAGCCCCTGTTCAACAGGGGCATGCAATTACAATTCTTGATCTAATAATTCACAGCAGGGCCCATTCATGCGCCCACCAAGAGTAACTGTGAGGGCTTACAGTGTTGTGGCAACACCAACATGTAAGGGGCAAATGTCAGCAGAGTATATACGGCAGGCCCCTACTTTCAAACATCCAACTTACAAACGACTCCTACTTGCAAACGAAAGGAGACAACAGGAAGTGAGAGGAAATCTACCCCTAGGAAGGGAAATTTTCTCCTGTAAGAGTTAATATGGGAAAAAGGTGTCTCCTCTCTACTGATGCTTTATCACTAATCCTGTTTCAATAAAAACCCCACTTTTCAAAAACATTTGTCACTGGGACGGAAAGTGAGGTGAAATGTTCTGAACAGGGGCACAGACAGCAAAACAAATGTTACAGGGGTGATAACCCTTCCCTATGTTTTCCAAAAAGCTAAAAAATAGATTTTTTGGCTGGAGCTACACTTAAACAATGTACCTGTTCAAAATTACAAACAGATTCTACATAAGAACAAACCTACAGTCCCTGTCTTGTATGAACCGCCTGTATACGGCTGTTCAGAGTATATAGGGCCTTTTTTATTTTGTGTGCAGGGTTCCCCTTAATATCCATACAAGACCCAAAGGGGCTGGTAATGGGCTGGGGGGGGGGGGGTTTCCTTTAGAAATGTCATTTTGTGCAGGGACAGTTCTAAACACGAGAAACACGTGGCACTTCACAGGCATACTTTAGACACCCCCCAGGTACGATATTTAAAGGAATATTTTACTTTTTTTTTTCACTTTATGCATCATTAAAATGACTGCTCCCGAAAAACGGCCGTTTTTAAAACTTCTTTTTGCATTGATACATGTCCCCTGGTGCAGAACCCGGGTTCCCAAACCCTTTTTAGGACAATAACATGCATATTAGTCGTTATAATTAGCACTTTAGTTTTCGAACGTTCGCATCCATTGTATTTAATAGGGTTCTAACGTTCGTGCGAACTTTCGGTCCGTTCGCGGGTTCTGGTGCGAACCGAACCCGGGGGTGTTCGGCTCATCCCTACTAGGGAGCTGTGCAAGTTTTTTAAGGTGACGCAGTTACGAACCTCGGTGTACCATCCTCAAATGGATGGCTTGGTGGAACGCTTCAATAAGACATTAAAGAGTATGTTAAAAAAGGTTGTTGACAAGGATGGGAAAAACTGGGACTTCCTGATACCATACTTAATGTTCGCCATCAGGGAGGTTCCCTAGTCCTCTACGGGGTACTCTCCATTTGAGCTGCTTTATGGGAGACACCCTCGGGGACTCTTAGACATAGCCAAGGAAACTTGGGAGGGGGAGCAGACACCTCACAAAAGTGTCATTGAGCATAGCGCTCAACTGCAGGACAGGATTGCAGCAATCATGCCGGTGGTAAAAGAACATTTACTGCAGGCCCAAGCAGCCCAACAGAGGATATACAACAGGGGGGCCCAACTCCGTGTTTTCTCACCAGGTGACAGGGCCCTCGTATTAGTTCCCACTGTTGAGAGCAAGTTCCTGGCTAAGTGGCAGGGTCCCTTTGAAGTAATTGAAAGAGTTGGGGAAGTCAATTACAAGGTCTATCAACCAGGTAAAATTAAGCCCGAACAGATTTACCACATAAACCTGTTAAAGCCCTGGAAGGATAGACTGGCGTTAACTGTGAGGTCCCTCCCGGGAAAGCCTAAGGGTACTGGGTCCCCTCTGGTCCCTGAGGTCACGATTCCAGACACCCTGTCATATTCCCAAAAACAGGAAGCTAGAGAATTCCTGATAAGGAATAGAAATTCTCAGAGTTACCTGGCACGACTTCAGCAGTTCAGCATGATATTGTTACTGAACCTGGGGTCCGTGTCAAGCTCAAACCATACCGAATTCCTGAAGCGAGGAGAAAGGACATCAGTGATGAAGTTAAAAGAATGTTGGAGCTAGATGTCATTGGGGAGTCCAATAGTGACTGGTCTAGCCCCATCGTGTTAGTCCCAAAACCGGATGGTACTTGGAGATTCTGTAACGACTTCAGGAAGTTGAATGCAGTGACTAAGTTTGACACGTACCCAATGCCCAGGGTAGACGAACTTATAGACCGACTTGGCAAGGCCCGTTATCTGACCACTTTGGACTTGACCAAAGGATATTGGCAAATACCCCTGACTGGGAGTGCCAAAGAAAAGACTGCGTTTGTGACCCCGGAGGGGTAGTTTCAGTATAAGAAAATGTGTTTTGGGTTGCAAAATGCCCCTGCAACATTTCAGAGGGCTATGGACAGGACCCTAAGACCTCACCAACAGTATGCTGCAGCCAATCTGGATGACATAGTCAGACTCAAGCGTCCATCTCCATACCAGGTCAGGCCACGCCCCCCTAGAAGATATATTTATTTATTTTTTGTCATTTTTATCTTTTCACCAGTGCAGCACTGATGTTTGCTTTTTTTTTTCTTTACTCCTATTAGAGAGCTAAAACTGAACTGCAAGAGCTCCCCTCCACTTTTTGTTAGGCCTGAGCCCAGAAATGTTGCATGCACTCTAAATTTCTTCTTGTTTTCATAGTATCTCCCTGATTGTGCTTGAGTTTCAGATGGCCTCCCTTACATTGCACACAGTTAGATGAAAGGGGTTGTCAGACTGCCAACAAAAAGCAGTGGGATGGACCAGCACACTACTGGGAATTGTGTATGAAAACTGAAACTTTGGGTAGGCCGGCTATGTGATTTTTTGAGTTTAGTATACAGTGCCTTGAAAATGTATTCATACCCCTTGAAATTTCCCACATTTTGTTATGTGACAACCAAAAACGTAAATAAATTTTTTTGGGATTATATGTGATAAACCAACACAAAGTAGCACATAATTGTGAAGTGGGAGGAAAATGATAAATGGTTTTCAAAATATTTTACAAATATCTGAAAAGTGTGGTTTGCATTTGTATTCAGCCCCCCCTGAGTCAATACTGTGTAGAACCGCCTTTCGCTGCAATTAAAGCTGCAAATCTTTTTGGGTATGTCTCTACCAGCTTTGCACATCTAGAGAGTGACATTTTGCCCATTCTTCTTTGCAAAACAGTTCAAGCTCTGTCAGATTGGATGGAGATATAAATAGGTAAAAATGGTGCAGCGCAGTAAATAAAGTCCATAAACTGAGATATATGGCAGTATGATGATGATGAGACACCAGGTGATAAGAACAAAGTCTTCAGATGATGATATCAGGGTGACAAGACCTCCACCATTAGTAAATACAATCTGAGAACAGCAATTTTTCAAGTCTGCCACAGATTCTCTATTGGATTTAGGTCTGGACTTTGACTGGGCCATTCTAACACATGAATATGCTTTGATCTAAACCTTTCAATCGTAGCTCTGGCTGTTTACTTAGGCTTGCTGTCCTGCTGGAAGGTGAACCTCTGCCCCAGTCTCAAGCTTTTTGCAGTCTCTAAGAGGTTGGCTCCATCTATCTTCCCATCAATTCTGACCTGCTTCCCTGTCCCTCTTAAAGAAAAGCATCCCCCCAACATGATGCTTCCACCACCATGTTTCACAGTGGGGATGGTGTGTTCAGGGTGATGTGCAGTGTTAGATTTCCACCACACATAGCGTTTTGCTTTTAGGTCAAAAAGTTCAATTTTGGTCTCATCTGACCAGAGCACCTTCTTCCACATGTTTGCTGTCACCCCCACATTGCTTCTCGCAAACTGTAAATAGGACTACTTATGACTTTCTTTCAGCCATGGCTTTCTTCTTGCCACTCTTCTATAAAGGCCAGATTTGTGACGTGCACGAATAATAGTTGTCCTGTGGACAGATTCTACTACCTGATCAGCTTCTCCAGAGTTACCATGGCTGCTTTTCTGATTAATGCTTTCCTTGACTGACCTGTCAGTTTAGGTGGATGGCCATGTCTTGGTAGGTTTGCAGTTGTGCCTTTACCTTTTCTGCTTTGAGACGATGGATTGAACAGTGCTCTGTGAGATGTTCAAAGCTTGGGTATTTTTTACAACCTAACCCTGCTTTAAACTTCTCCACATCTTTATCCCTGAGCTGTCTGGTGTGTTCCTTGGCCTTCATAATGCTGTTTGTTCACTAAGGTTCTCTAGCAAACCTCTGAGGGCTTCACAGAACAGCTGTATTTATACTGATATTAAATTACACACAGGTGGACTCTATTTACTAATTAGTTGACTTCTGAAGGCAATTGGTTCCACTAGATTTTAGTTAGGGGTATCAGAGTAAAGGGGGCTGAATACAAATGCGTGCCACACTTTTCAGATATTTATTTGTAAACAATTTTGAAAACCATTTATAATTTTCCTTCCACTTCACAATTATGTGCACGGTCTATCACAGTGATGTCAAACCTTGGCACCCCAGATCTTTTGGAACTATATTTACAATGATGCTCATGCACTCTGCAGTGTAGTTGTGCATCATGGGAAATGTAGTTCCAAAACATCTGGGGTGTCAAGGTTCACCATCACTGGTCTATCACATAAAATCCCAATAAAATACATTTACATGTTTGGTTGTAACATGACAAAATTTGGAAAATTGCAAGGGGTATGAATACTTTTTCAAGGCACTGTACCTTTATTTTATACAGATCGAATACATTTCGATGGTGTGTTTGTTACTTACAGAGTAATGTCACACCAGAGGAGGGGAATTTTAAGTGAGTGCACTGCTTTTCAATGGAAATTTGTGATCTAAATTTAAGAACAAGAACAGTTATGCCAACTGTGCAACACCTGCAATGGCTAAATCACATATGATAAAAAAAAAAAAAAAAACATAATTGCAGGAACAGTTATATACAGAGCAGAACATTTGTTGCAAAATGATTTGCAGGAAAACATATAAAAGAATAAGTAAAGTTTTTAGTTTCCAAACTGCAAAAACCTATAACTCCATTAACAGGATGTTCATGTTTAAAACAGAATTTTGGGCAAATAAATGAATACACAGTGACATTCCAAAAGGGCTTCCAATTTTACCCACAAATAGATTTTAAAATCTGTGTGTCTGCCTTGTGATCTACGGTAGGTAGCATTGTCAGACACCAAAGCCACATCCTGGACCTCACTGAAAACAAGGTCAAGACATTGCATTGAAGGCAGTGCAGAAGAGAAACCCTTAATTTATACATTTAAAACCTTAATTGTATGACTAAAGTATTATACATTTATTGCGGGGGGGGGGGGGATTGAAACAGTAACCAAATTGTTTTGGGGTTCCAAAATCAATCCATTCGCCAGGGCTTGAGATTGGCAGCCAAATCAGCTGCTGACAAGACCTGTACTTTTAATCACACTGGAAGAAATATCAATAAAAGTCCACTCCTAGTCCATTTTATATTGTTTTAACCACTTCAGCCCTGGACCATTTTGGCTGGTTAACCACTTAAGCCCCGGACCAATACGGGCCATTATGACCAGGCCCCTTTTTGCGATTTGGCACTGCGTCGCTTTTACTGACAATTGCGCGGTCGTGCGACGTGGCTCCCAAACAAAATTGGCGTCCTTTTTTTCCCACAAATAGAGCTTTCTTTTGGTGGTGATTTGATCACCTCTGCGGATTTTATTTTTTGCGCTATAAACAAAAATAGAGCGAAAATTTTGAAAAAAATGACATATTTTTTACTTTTTGCTATAATAAATATCCCCAAAAAATATATTAAAAAACATTTTTTTTCCTCAGTTTAGGCCGATACGTATTCTTCTACATATTTTTGGTAAAAAAAATCACAATCGGCGTTTATTGATTGGTTTGCACAAAAATTATAGCGTTTTCAAAATAGGGGATAGTTTTAAGGCATTTTTATAATTTTTTTTTTTTTTACTAGTAATTGCAGTGATCAGCGATTTTTTTCGTGACTGCAACATTATGGCGGACACATCGGACACTTTTGACACATTTTTGGGACCATTGTCATTTTCACAGCGATCAGTGCAATAAAAATGCACTGGTTACTGTGAAAATGACACTAGCAGTGAAGGGGTTAACCACTAGGGGCGCTGGAGGGGTTAAGTGTGCCTAGGGGAGTGTTTACTACTGTGTGGGGGCGTGGCTATGACTGACACATCACCGATCTCCGCTCTGATTAAACAGAGCGGAGATCGCTGACATTGTTTACACACACATCTCCCCGCTCTGAGCCTCCGTGAGACGATCGCGGGGATCCCCGCTGCGATCGAGTCCGCGGGACCCGCGGTCCCACTCACAACGTCGGCAGTTAAAGGGCCACGTACAGGTACGTGATTGTGCCTGTACGAGCCATTCTGCTGACGTATATTTACCGTGAGCGGTCGGCAAGTGGTTAAAGACCAGGCCCCTTTTTGCGATTCGGCACTGCGTCGCTTTAACTGACAATTGCGCGGTCGTGCGACGTGGCTCCCAAACAAAATTGACGTCCTTTTTTTCCAAAAAATAGAGCTTTCTTTTGGTGGTATTTGATCACCTCTGTGGTTTATTTTTTTTGCGCTATAAACAAATATAGAGCGTAAATTTTGAGAAAAATTACATATTTTTTACTTTTTGCTATAATAAATATCCCAAAAAATATATAAAAATTTTTTTTTTCCCTCAGTTTAGGCTGATACGTATTCTTCTACATATTTTTGGTAAAAAAAAGTCCAATAAGCGTTTATTGATTGGTTTGCACAAAAGTTATAGTATCTACAAAATAGGGGGCAGTTTTTTTTTTTACTAGTAATGGCGGCGTTCAGCGATTTTTATCACGATTGCGACATTATGGCGGACACATCGGACACTTTTGACACATTTTTGGGACCATTGTCATTTTTACAGCGATCAGTGCTACTGTTACTGTGACTGTGAAAATTACACTTGTAGTGAAGGGTTTAACCTCTAGGTGGCGCTGTAGGGGTTAAGTGTAACCTAATGAGTGATTCTAACTGAAGGGGGGCGTGGCTTGGCGTGTGGCGTCACTGATCGTCGTTCCCTATGACATGGAATAGATGATCAGTGACACTGCAACTAGGAAGAACGGGGGAAGGTTTGTTTACACTTACCTCTCCCCGTTCAGCTCTGTGACCCGATCACGGGACACTGGGGGCGATCAAGTCCGCGGGTCCCCCCGCGCGCACGGTCACGGAGCTTCGGACCGGGTCACGAGCGCACCGGCGCGCGTGTGACCCACCGACAGGTTCTTAAAGGGGACGTACCTGTACGCCCTTGTGCCTGTCCGTGCCATTCTGTCGAAGTACGTTGTCGTGCGGCGGTTCTTAAGTGGTTAATCTCAAGCCCTGATGATGAGGTGGTTTTGGACCTCAAAAACATGTTGAATATTCTTTTGATTATATCCCTGACACTGATTGGAATAAAGTTCTCTCTGGACCTTTTTTAGCAGTGGTCTGGTGCTTCAGTTTACATTTTTGTTATGGGTTCCCATGATTAAGCCCTTTGTGGGTTGAAACATGTTGGAGTGGGAGGTGGACAGGTGAGTGTTTGAGTTAATTTATTAAAACCTGAGAGTGGAAAATCTGGTGCAGTTGTGCATGGTAGCCAAACAGCTTCTAACTTCAGCTTGTTCAGTTAAGGTTTGACACAAAACCTGGAAGTTGATTGGTTTCTATGCACAGCTGCATTCGATTTTGCTCTCTCCAATTTTTGTAAATCGACCCCTATATGTTGTGAACCATCTATTAAAGGGTAGGTAGGGCCAAAGGTGTTTTTGCCCTACTTCTCCTGTAGGTCACCTGACATCACTCAGCCGCTCCAGGCTCTCAATTGATCCCTACTTTAGCAAGATGTCAAATTGGCCTATAAGTGCCATATCCCTATTTGAATTCAAAAGAACTAGAAACAACTAAGCATGGCGGGACTTTGAAGGCACAAGTTAACAGTTAAAAACATAAAGTTTATTGTACAGTTACAAAATTAATCATTTTAACAAACATGGTGGCAGGTAAATTGCGTGTGGATTGCCTATGCACCTACGGACCCCCCTGGCCACCAAAAGCATCATGATGCCTCGCAGCCGACCTGCCCACTACACCTGCACACGTGGTGGCAGTTTACCTGCCACCATGTTTGTACATCTCACACGTTGCTGCGGTCACAGGTGGCCACAATTGGCTGTCAATTGGGGGGATATATCTTTGGGAAACCTCCTATGGAAAACATGGTGGTGGGATGATCTCCACACGGGACATACGGACATTTTAGTGTCAATAAACATAGATGAGATCTGATGAGTGCGTTCAGTAGTGGTAGGTACCCTGTTCATTTAAATATCTAGATGCCCTTATGCTGCAGTATATTTGGGGAATGCTATCAGAGGGTCTTTTTAAAAAAATAAATAAAAATATTTCATCTTAAAAGTACATTTGGTCAAGGCATAGTATATCAGGTAAAATATAATATGGACTAATCTTTGCCTTTTATTGCTTATACCAGCTACAATAGTATTTGGCCCAATAAGAGAGCTATATATATATACATAGACACAAATAAATAAAATAATATACAGCATTGATGTGATAAAATTTCCTTTTCCCCTTTTCTCACCTTTTATGTTTAGTAGATTTATTTGTATTTTGACTGCAGATATTTTGCAGATATTTTTGTTCATATACAACCTTATATTACTTTGCCAGTCTGAATCATCCACAACTATTTTTATCCGTGTGGGTCCTCCCAGGCACTGGTCCCTTTTTAGGGGGCTTCATTCTTTAATTTTATCTCCTTATTGGGGTTTTGGCTTGTCCCTCCCTTTGCTGGTATGTGTCCAGGTATGTGCAGGAACTTTCTCCCATAGGATATATATGAATTTGCCTTGTGATGGCTTTAAATATGTTGTACCTTTGTATAGTTTTACATCTAGAAAATATTTATATATTCCGCTAATAAGCTCCTGATGAAGTGGATAAATTCCAAGAAATGTGTCGAGTTGCGGAAAGAAACAAGTGAATTTGCTATTTTGATTAAGCATAATGTTGCATTACAAGCACATGTACCCTAATTGGGATAGTCTTGAGAAAAAAGGTCCATCCTATATGTGAAATTTGATTTTTACTAAATTTAAAAATGTTTTTTAAAATTATGAATTTTGTAAATGTACAATAAGGCCTCATGCACCCTGGACGTTTTTACAGCTGCTGTTTTTGCCGTCTTTTTTTTTTTTTTTTACAGCCAGTAAACTCCCCAGCATGTTAATCTATGTGTCCATGCACAAACAGGCTGTTATGAACATTTTTTGCCTGGGGCGTTTTCTGGTTGCAAAAAAACCCCAGAATTAGTGGGCTTCAAGAGGAGTTTTTGAGTTGTAAAAACGCTCTAACGCCGGTAAACATGGTAAAACGCAGCTAACTGGCGTTTTTGATCCCATAACTTTTTTTAAGAGACGTTTTCTTGTTAAAAACACAAAAAAACAACAACCCGCTAATGCTAAAAAATTTGGAAAAATGCTAATGCAAAAAAAGCAAAAAAACTTGTGTTTTTAACGTGGCAACGCTACTGTCATTTTTATTACGTCCAGTGTGCATGAGGCCTAAACTTTGTTTTTACCTGTTGACTTGTGTTGTGCCTTCAAAGTCCCGCCATGCTTAGTTGTTTCTAGTTCTATTGATCCCTACTTTTAAGGTGGGATCCACCCAGATGCCTGACTGGTAACTTACTCAGCCTCTCATCGAGCTGCTGGGAGACTGAGCTAGCCCCTCATACCCCCTGCACAGCCCGGCACTCCAGCGAGAGCGGGAGGGGAAGAGAGCCTGTCAGTGACAGCCAGTGACGGCTCTCTGCTCATGAAGACCGAGACCTGAGCGATCAGTTCTTAGTGTTAGAAGTGACAGGGGACAGACGCAGCTGGGATCGGTGCTGCATACATCAAGTTGAGTATAAATGTTTTTGTTTTTGGAATCCCGAACTTCTCCTAAATTGAAGCTGGTATCAAATCTGTGAGGGCATCAGAGTGTGGCTTAATTATTGTAACTTAACAAGTCGATTAAATAGTGTTTTGTATATATACCTGGAATTCACCTTTGATTTATCCACCATTTTTGATTGTACAATATCCTCAGTGCTGGCAGTTTCTTTATGAGCACACAGTAAGTATTACATACAGTATATGTATTTACACAGCAGCACGGAAAAAGTTGACAAAAGAGTAAATTTGGGTCTGACAATAAATGATGTGCATTTCCGAAGTCTTCTATTCACAGCTTCATTTTCTACAACATAGAACTTTCACACCACCTCTGTGCCTGAACTGTTTTTTTTTTGTTTTTTTTTAAAGTTTAGCTCTTGGTATGCAGAGAGAAATGGGAAAGTGAGAATCACTAAAACTCTTTTCCAGAATCACTTGATCATGCTTGACTAAACTGTGATTTGTCTACTAGATTATAGACTTCTACAAATGGGCTAAGCAGCTTGAGCACTTGTAACGTATTGATTGGTTTATTGACACAGAAAATGATCCAGGGTTACTTGTTCCTGAAAACAATACATGGCAAGCTGTAAATGGGTGGTGTGTTTCAAACCAAATTGCTTTCACTGAGTTTAGCGATGGGCGTCAAGAGCAATAACTTAGCCAGGAGAGCAAAGAGAATTTAAACTAGGTATGGGGACACATGTGTAAGCATATGTTTCCCTTTTAAATGGGCAAACACAAAGTAGATAAACCAAAAGAGTCTCCCGGCAATAAATAATGATTTTGGTATTCTGTTTATGACAAAGTATTAGGCAGCCTGTGGTTCACAGCAGATACCGAACTACAATCCCCAAGTTTCAGGTATAGGGACTAATATACAATGTGAATATGTGTGTGTGTGTGTGTATATATATATATATTTATATATATAATATCAGTATTTACACACATTTTTTATCAGTGATTGGTAACATAAATTGTTAAAGTAAAGTCTATCTTCATATTAGATACCCAGATAACAGGAGAAGTTGACACTTTTGAAGTTTCCCTGAAACTTATTGGATGTTTGAAGTGAGCTGCTTATAACTTCATTATTTCAACTCACTATGGCATGGTACAATTATATTCGTAGGCTGCAAAGATAAGCAAGTTAAAATGACCTTACTTAAGTGGGCTGGGAGGTGAAATTAGAGTGAAGTAATCACAAACATCACATAAAATAATGTACAGAGCAATTAAAATTAATAGCTCAGGTGCCCTTCACTTTAATTTGCCTACATTGAATTTAAAGGGGTTGTAAAGGTTTGTTTTTTATTTTCTAAATAGGTTCCTTTAAGCTAATGCAATGTTGGTTCACTTACCTTTTCCTTTGATTTACCTTCTAAATGTTTTTTTTCTTTGTCTGAATTTCTCACTTCCTGTTTCTCCTCACTGAACTTCACACCATCATCCGAGTGGTGTGGAGTCAGCCAGAACAGCTTACTGAACAGCTTACTGAGGAGGAACAGGAAGTGAGAAATTCAGACAAAGAAAACAAAGAAAAAAAATATTTAGAAGGAAAATTTAAGGAAAAGGTAAGTGAACCAACAATGCACTAGCTTAAAGAAACCTATGCCATCAGTAGGATTTATTTGGGGATTTTTTTTGTCAGAGAATAGGTGCAGGTACTCACTCCAGGCCCAATGGAGAGAAGTAAAATGGCATGCTGGTTGCACCGTATCTGATTGTGGGTGTGGCCAAGTTGCAGCAGGAGAGGCTTCAAAGGGGCACAGTTAAAATATACCTGTGTCTACTAGCTGTATACAGGGCACACAAATTCTAAAATTACTGTGCCACAAACAGGAGTCCTACAGACATGTATAAACCTAACCATAATCTTTCATAAAAAAATAAAAACGTTTCCATTTCAGCTTACCAACTTTAAAAATTGTGCCCCCTGCAGGTGCTGCTGGGAACAGTGTTCTGGCTCCCACCCCCTGTGTAGATGTACAACGACAAGGCACAAAGTGGTGAGATGCCGGGAATACGGCTTTTGCATGGGAAAAGGGAACATTGACGGCTTGTTAAATATATTTGATGGAAATATTTTTTATTACTCTTGTGAGTGTTTATTAAATAAGGCCCCTTTCACACTGGGGCGTTTTTCATGCGGTTTAGCGCTAATA
The DNA here is from genome assembly GCA_029206835.1 of Rana muscosa. NCBI lineage: Eukaryota > Metazoa > Chordata > Amphibia > Anura > Ranidae > Rana > Rana muscosa. Next base: position 64,074,555 of record JARGYO010005626.1, on the reverse strand, counting down.
ATAGCGCTATTATACCGCATGAAAAATTCCTGCCCTGTAGCCTTCAATGTGAAAGCCCGAAGGCTTTCACACTGAAGCGGTGCGCTAGCAGGACCGCTCCAAAAGTCCTGCTAGCCGCTTTTTTACAGCGGTAAAGGAGCGGTGTGTTCACCGCTCCTTTACCACGGGTGCCCATTGAAAGCAATGGGACACCGCGGTAATACCGCCCGCAAACCGCGGCAATATCCGCGGTTTGCGGGCGGTATTAACCCTTTTTCGGCCGCTAGCGAGGGTTAAATTCACCCCCCTAGCGACCGCATACCGCGGTAAGAACGACGGTATAGCAGCGCTGCAAATCGCGCTGCTATACCACCACCGCTCCTGCCCGCCCCAGTGTGAAAGAGGCCTAAATGTAATTGTGTTACAGTACTGCACTATTGTGAGCTTTTCTTTTCCTATGAGCATTGATCTCTCACTTTGGGAGTGGCATTCACGAGCCTTGCACCTTGGAAGACATTGTGTGGATGATTTATGGGCAATAATGGTGGAGTTTTTAATACTCATTTTTGTGGTGAACTTTTATTATTTGGGACTATTTCAGATTTTCTTAAATTATTTGTGTCACTTTTTGTAACATTTTTTTGTATAGATTGAGTATATTTATGAAATTGCTTTATTTATGTGTAGCGTCTGTATATTTAGGTTTTTCAGATATTGTTTTAATTTTGTAAGGGCTGCAACACTAAACAGTATTTGGTAATTATTTTTGCATTTTTCACTTTTTTACGCGTTTTTACGCTTTCTGGGCACAATGTAACTGTGGGTTATTTTTTTTATTAACTGATCATGCCCCTCCAGGTGAAAATTGTTTTAAAGCATTGCTCGCCTTCTCCATGCATCAGAATTGCCTTCCAATTATTCTGATGTCCATTCATTCCACTCCCCCATCAACCTGGGCTAACATATAATGCTGGGGAGAAAAGTGCTTACAATGTGCTTACAGGCCTATGTTATAGGCTTCAAATCAGTATCTGTGTCCCTTGTGAGCCACTTGGATCATAGTCCAGCTTGTAGACAAGGTCTCTACATCTCTCCAAGTCAATATGAAGCCCTAAGCCTTCATGGTACTGAATCGTCACTCCCAAATAGGGAACTTTCAAATGACAGCGCTTCTATTGCTAACCGATGCTCTGACATTTGATGCTCTAGGCACTCCTGCAAGATAAGACAGACAGGTCAGTATGCTACATTCCATTAAACATAAATATTAGGAGGAAAGAGGTAGGCTGTTTCTATAATGCCTTTCCCAAATGTAGTTTAGGCACAGATCGGAGTCATTCCCAAGGCTGGAAAAACAACTACTGAACTCAAGTCTATCTGAAAGCAGGAGGAGCAAACAGGAATGGGGTATAAAATGAAAAGCCCAGGAAGCCGGGGGGGGCAGGAGTTAAGGAGAGCCACCAACTGGAGAGCTTCTGTAGAGTGAGAGGTGCTGTTTGTGACTCACTGGGGAAGAAGGAGCCCGTGGGCTCAATTCATGCTGAGCACTACTGTATCCTAACACAGTGAGTGCTGGGCTGAGCTAGATGAAGCCTGTACTGATGGCTACTCCAGTGCTAGTCGGAATCACTAACCTGAGACCCAAGTTGACGCTGCCCAGATTCACAGTCAAGCTGGGATACTGACATTGTTTAAATTGCTCACTTGCAAGAAGCTTGTGGTCTCAAACTACTAGACACCATTGTCCTAACGTTCTGCTACTGCTGAACTAGGCCCAACTTGGCCTGCTCCTTTCATCCAGTTGCTGAACTGTCCATAAAGATCACTCTGTACATTTCAACCCAACCCACTGGGTGCTGCACTACCCACACCATAGACCTACCTCATTCAAGCGCACCAAAGTCTTCAACGGCCCCTACTTATCTGGTGGAAGATTTATAGTAAGGATTGTATCCAGATAACATTTATCCTGAGGGAAGATCTGTATTTGACATTAAATTCACTATCTTGTCCGTCATTGTGAGAGCTTCCAAGCGACCTAGCCCTTTCTCAGTTTGTTACCTATTGGAGCCACTTGCTTTAGCTCATTTTATGAGGAGAGCTATAGTTTATGCTGTTGAGGGGTACAACACATGCTAGAATTTAAAAGTCATTGCAAGTAACTCTGTGGATCTGGTTGTGTTTTGATTTTTATGCTTTGTTGGTTGACTTTAACTTGTCCATATGTCAGGCTATTTTCCATAGAGTTGTAAGTCCCATTATTGTGTGCTCATTAAAGAGATAAGAAAGATATACTGGTGGTGTCAGTGAGGGTGAAGCCTCAAACAGGGCTTGAACAGAAGCAAAGGACCCAAATCAACCAGTGGCTCCTGTGGGGGTAGTGCTACATGTGAGGACTCCTCCGGGATTCCTTTACTCTGAATGCCAGTGAGTGATCCAGTTAACAAACCAAGAGAAGATAACATGGAGCACTTGGCAGCTGCTAAATGATGGCAAGAACAAAACGGTCAACAGAAAATGTGTGTGGTGATTGACATACCTGGGGGCACATAGTCCCCTCTGGTAGAAAAAGTGCGAGAGACACTAATGGCTTTAGTTCCTGGGTGTTCATCCTATGTTTTGACAGTATGGAAGAAAGGGGTGTGTTGTAAGGAGGCCATCTCCAACTGGCTGTTTCAGTTGAAGCTCAATTAATTCAACTGAGAAGACCAAATCCAGAAAGCTCTGGGCAAGCTAAACCAGACCCAGAGGTAGCCACCTCTGCCCCACCACGTCCTCTAAAGGCCCTTTGGCTTTGCTGTTGGCTGAGCTTGGGAAGCTGGTGGAAGGACTTCTGAAGAATCTTTCCACACTGAGCAGCTATGGCTACCCCAAGCTAAGGTTCTTTTCTGACAAGTTCCCCACATCCTCTGGGGAGGATGAGTTCGACACCGGGATCAATTAAGCAATCCAAACCATCGAGGAGCAGGAAGTACCTGACTGACACTGTCAAGAGACAGACAGTGATCAAGAGCCTACGGGCTTTAGCCTTAGATGCAATTCGGAATCTGAAGCATAATGAGCCAGGATGCAATGCATTGAAATGTCTGGAGGCTCTTCAAAAAATCTGTGGGAGAGTCAAAAACTCTACAGAACTGATCTATTGCTTCAAGCACACTTATCAATGAGAGAAAGAAAAGCTGTCATACTATTTTAGATGACTAGACAAATTTTGCCACCGTGTCAACCCAAGCCAAGGAAGGCGGAGAATAGGGTACACGGGATAGGAAGTAGGTATGTATGTAGTGAATGGAAAGGAAGATGGGAGGTGATAGACACACAAAGAAATTATAAGAAAAAAAAGGTTGAAGAAAGAAACAAACAGACACGTTATAATAATCAAAGGTTCCACTATAAGATATGGACACTTACACTTTTAGTAAAATGTAATGGTTAGTAGAGCACAAGCGAAAAATTTAGTAATATGTTCATGGAATGTCCGAGGGTTGGGAGACCCAGGGAAAAGGGCAGCAGTAATGTCATTGATGAGAACATATGGATCTTCAATTATATGCCTCCAGGAGACCCACCTTACGAACATCTCTGCACACCAACTGGGATGGAGAGATTTTCAAATGCAGTTCCACTCAGTCCATACCTCATATTCTAGAGGAGTAAGCACACTCATTAAAGCTGGTATAATGTTTAAATGTATCCAGAGTAAGATTGACGATTTAGAGCGTTATGTCTTCTTACACTGTAGGATAGACAATAAAGCTTATATATTGGTCAACTTGTATATCCCACCCCCCTTTAACACTTTAGTGTTAACTAGCTTGATGGAGTTCGTTCTGGAGAGACCGGATACACCGGTGATTGTCATAGGAGATATTAATATGGTCTTAGACTGGGGTAAGGACAGATTCCCTGGTATGATACACCAGAATAGAACAAGAGATGCCAGACTATCTAATTTTTTGGATGAAATAGGCTTGAGGGACGTGTGGAGATTACATAATCCTGAGACTCGACAGTACTCCTGTCTCTCCAGAACACACTCCACACTTTCAAGAATAGACCTAATCTTGGGCAACGAGGAAGCAATATCAATAATAAAACAAGTGAAATATATGCCAAGGAGTCTCTCGGACCACTCCCCAATGCTGGCAGTGCTGGATACAGGAGAAGTAAAATATCAAAGGGAGGGGAAAATAAGCCCACACTGGATGGAATTAATAAAGGATCCACAAGTGATACTAGGGGAGATCAGAGAATTTATAGAAATAAATCAAGGCACCGCTTCAGAACAAGTGGTATGGGACACACTAAAAGCCTTTTTCAGAGGTATAATGATACACAAAATCTCTAGGATAAAAAAGCAATCCAGTGAAAATGAGCGAATAGCTAGTTAGTTGGTTACTAAAAAGGAAGCACAATTCATTAGGGATCCAACATCTAATAACTCAAGAGTATGGATACAAGCACAGCAGAATTATCGTCTACTAATCCTTAAAAAAGCAGAAAATAAACAAATCTTTCAAAGACCAGTAGCATTTGCAGAGGGAGAAAGCGCAGAGCAGAATTAGATAAACCTATAACCCTAGAAGAAGTACAAAGGGCGGTACAAGGGATGGCAGGACAAAAATCCCCGGGACCGCATGGCTTACCGGTGGAGACCTACCGATACTTCAGGAAGGGGCTACTCCCGGAGCTTACGAAGGTTCTAAATAGCTCACTAGTTAAAGGAGAACATCCCCATCTATGATGGACTCTACAATAATAGTTATCCATAAAGAGGGAAAGGATGCACTGGACACCTCATCGTACAGACCTATTTCTTTACTTAACACAAAAATACAAAAATATTGTCGAAGGTCTTGGCGGCCACACTGAGCGGGGTAATTGAGAAATTGATACATCCTGATCAATCGGGATTTATCCCGGGCAGAGCTGCCTGCATAAACATAAGAAGAGTCTATATGAACCTTCAGATACCAACAGAGGAAGACGGGAAAAGAGCAATTGTCTCTCTGGATGCCGCCAAGGCATTAGACGATGTAGAATGGCAATTCTTATGGAGAGTTTTGGGTGAGTTCCAGGTATTTCCGATTTTTACGAAGTGGGTTAAACTGTTATACAAAACCCCAGAAGCGAGTGTGAAAGTGAACAACATTCAATCTGAGAGGTTTCGACTGCAGAGAGGAATGAGGCAGGGGTGCCCGCTGTCCCCCCTCCTCTTTGCTCTCGCAATCGAGCCTCTAGCAATAGCTCTCAGGTCAACCCCCGAGATAAGAGGATTCATAAGAGGGGAAATCGAGGAGAAAGTAGTCCTATATGCGGATGACCTCCTCTTGTTACTGGGGTATACCCAGAACTCTCTGGGAAAAGCTATGGAACAAATAGGGAACTTCGGACACTTTCAGGCCTAACTATAAATTGGGGAAAATCTATGTTGCTGCCAGTAGACCCTCTATTAAACCCCCACCCGCAGGAGGCTACACAAATCCAAATAACAACTCAAATAAAATATCTGGGGGTGAATATATCTAGAGATCCCAACCACTACATCGCAGACAATTTGACACCCCTGCTTAATAAATATAAGGGGAAAAACTAAATATGGAAACGTCTCCCACTGTCAGTAGTGGGTCGTTGTAATCTAATAAAAATGGTCTGGATGCCACAGCTTCTCTATGTCTTACAAAATTCCCCAGTGTGGGTATATAAAAAATGGTTTAAAAAAATAGACACAATTTTTAGGGAGCTAATTTGGAAAGGTGGGCTAGCAAGAATAAAATTAAATACTTTACAGAGGACAAAGCGGGAGGGAGGGGTGGCACTCCCACACCCGTTTAGCTACTTTTTGGCAGCCCAGATTCAACATATGAAGGGTAGCAATATGAAAGGAGGAGAAATAAAGAAGATAATACTACTACAGAATACTACACATGACACCTTAGTAGAAGTCATGGAGTCAGGCTCACTCCCTATGAAATCACCTACCCTGGACCTTATGATTAGAACATGGAAAGCGGTGAAGACGGCTCTGGGATACAATGGTATTACTAAGTTCACCCCCTTATGGGAGAATGACAACTTACCGTAACAGAAATACAGAAGATGGGAACAGTTAAGGAATGGGAAAGACAGGGCATAAAATATATCTCCCAGCTGTATCAGGATGGCATATTAAAAACTTTTCAGACGCTAAAAGAAGAATTTAAACTCCCAAACAAATCCTTCTATAAATACCTACAGATAAGACATGCATTAGCAAAACAATATAAAGGAATAGCAATGAACTGGAGTAAGATCCCTCTCTTAAAGGAAATTATTAACACCAAAACATCCAAGGGCTCAATATCAAAGATTTACCAACTAAGGGGAACCCAGGGACAGACACATAGGAAGAAGTGGGAAAGAGATATAGGCAACTTATCTAATGAACAGTGGGGAAGAATTCTGGAGCTTGCTCCGTCGGTCTCACTATCTCCCTCTCAGAGGATGTCCCACCTCTTCTTGCTAAATAGAGCGTATTATGCCCCATACACACGATCATTTTTCATGCCATTAAAAATGCCATTAAAAAAAATGGCCATTAAAAATGATCGTGTGTATGCTCCAGAGCATTTTTAACGACGTGAAAAACGGCCATTAAAAATTTCGAACATGCTCTCTTTTTTCACGTCGTTTTTCATGTCGTTTTTTTTAACGACGTGAAAAACGATAGTGTGTATACTTTAACGACGTGAAAAAAAACGCGCATGCTCAGAATCAAGTATGAGACGGGAGCGCTCGTTCTGGTAAAACTAGCGTTCGTAATGGAGATAGCACATTCGTCACGCTGTAACGGACTGAAAAGCACAAGACTGAAAAGAGCGAATCGTCTCTCAACAAACTTTACTAACATGAAGGGTGGCGCAATTCGAACGGAACTTCCCCTTTATAGTGCCGTCGTACGTGCTGTACGTCACTGCGCTTTGCTTGAACATTTTTTAAAATGATGGTGTGTACACAAGACAGGCTTGAGAGGAAACAAGAAAAAAAATGACAAGAAAAACGTCAGTTTTAAAAATGACATTAAAAATGATCGTGTGTATGGGGCATTACACTCCGTATAAACTTTTTTGTTTTGGACGCAGAACAGATGCTAGATGTCCTAGGTGTGGAAGAGAAGAGGGGGACATGATACATATGTTCTGGCGATGCCCGAAGCTATATCGGTATTGGAGGGAGGTAGTGAGAACTATAGAGCAGACTTTTGAGGTCCATATAGAGCTGGAACCCCTACAATGCGTACTGGGCTGGGCAGAGGGTGAGGGGACAAATGATAATATTAAGCTAGCAATAACAAGAAGTTTATTCCAAGCAAGGAGACTGATAGCACAGAAATGGCAATCAGTCTCACCACCCTCTAGTAAAGACTGGGAGCAAAACATGAACACAACAATATTAAAAGAAAGGACAACATGTATTAGACAAGGAGCCTTAAAAGAAATTGAAAAAATTTGGAAACTTTGGCAGGAAAAAAAGCAGTAATAAAATACAAGTAAAAATGTTGAAGATGGGAATGGATGAGTTGGAGGACGCAAGGGATGTGTGAGAGTGGGGGGTCTGGAATAATTAGTGGAAGGATGGGGGAAGGAGAAGGAAAGGAGTGGATCGAGGTTCAGGGGGAGGGGGTGTCGTGTTGGTTTTAAGATGATATTATTCATAATCTGTTTTGTATGGGAATTTGTGGGCGGAGGGGAAAGGGGATTGAATGTATTGTAAAATGGAAAAGGGTTTAATAAAGATATAAAAAAAAAAAAAAGGATCTGTTCTCGCAAGTTCAGAAAGGGGCTCAGCCTTTAGACCCTATCATGCTTCATCTTAGGGCTAGAGACCAGAACAACCAATTGACATACTCCAAAGTTGATAAAGATTCTTGTACAAACAAGCTTTCTGACAACCTAGTAGGCCCCTCTCTTGTAATCCCCATCCACATAGGAGTCTACACTAAGGCGCTGCTGCATACAGGAGCTCAAGTAATGCTGGGACTGTTATCATATGTACCTAAAACATATACCACTAGGGAAGCAAGAAGAGTACAGTAGTTCCCGTACAATGGGTATGTCTACATAAAATTAACCTTCAGCCCCATTGGTAGTAGGAAACTCTAAAGCCCCGTACACACGAACGGTTTAACTGATGAAAACTGTCCGATGGATGGTTTTCATCAGACAAACCGATCGTGTATGGTACCCATCGGTCTTTTTTCCATCGGATGGAAAAAATAGAACTTGTTTTAAATTTTTCCGATGGATAAAAAACCGATAAAAAAACTATGGGAATTTCCGATCGTCTATGGGCAAGTCCATCGGTTAAAATACCCACGCATGCTCAGACTGAATTAGGAGATGGGAGCGCTCGTTCTGGTAAAACTAGCGTTCCTAATGGAGAGAGCACATTCGTCATTCTGCAAGTTATTGCTTCGTTTAATGCAGCGCATGTTTTGTTGCTTTAGAACGGTCTTTAAAATGTCATTTTGGCAGCAGATCTTTCTGACAAACGTATGTCTTTCTTCTTTCTTGTGATCTTAGGAATAATTTGTTTAATTCTTCAAGGCCGACCTCACAAATTACACCTTTTTTTTGTTTTTGTCTTTAAATTTGTTGTGCATTTTTTGGTGTGTCAATTTCTCAGAACAACATATTATTTTTATTTTTTACTCATGGAGGTTGGTGTCCCTTGTTATTAATTACACATTGTATTTATGAAATCTTATTGCTACTTCCAAAAAAAAACACATCAGGCATGTATGTTGGCTGAAATCAAATTTCCCTTTATTTCGGACAAAAAACAAAGGGCAACTATTCAGAAATTAGCAGAGAATATAAAGTCATTAGATCCCAAATGCAGACCTGACTATGATCAATAATAAAATCAACAACAGCATGAAATCAGGAGCAGCAGCCAAAGACATACATCATCCCAAGCTGTGGTACTCCATCAACCTTCAATTTCTGGATGAGCAGCTCGAGGCCAGGGAATCACCTCCTGCTCTTCCCTGTAGCCTTCCTTCCACGCCTCTCTGCAGCGTTCTCTCCAGGGCCATATATATAAGGTGCTCACAAAGGGCCCGTTGTCCCGCCTCCATTCTGAGCAACTTATCCGCCAGATAGGTGCTAAACCCCTCCGTAGGGTTGAGGGGGGCCCTCATGATAGCAGCAGCCTCCTGAATCATCTTTAGTGACTCCTCCTCCACTTGTGTCATCCGCCGTTGTTTTGGCGGTCTGACGTGGAGGGGAGCCACTTGGGAGACGGTGCTGCCACTAGGCCTGGGGACCTGCTGAGTCCCACTTGGCCCTGCCTCCTCCTGCCTGCCACACTCCCGACCCTCTTCCTCCTGGCTTGCCTCATCCTGTTTTTAAAAGACAATGAAAAATGTGATTATTTGGGGAATCTATCACACACAATTTTGATCTCTTTCCTGTTTTTTTTTTTGGGGGGGGGGGTATGATATCATTTATGGCTAATCCAAACAGTTCAACACAATATTACTTAGTGGACAATAATTATGATCAAAAATACTATACCGGGCTGAAGATGTAAAGATCTGGCTCTTCTAGCTCGGGAGGCTCCTCCTCCGCCTCTGCAGGGGTGGAGGGAAGGGTGGAAGGAACGCTGGAGGGAAGGGTGGAAGGAAGGGTTGAGGGAAGGCTGGAAATAGATTCCCTGGCCTCGATCTGGTCATCCAGAAATTGAAGATGTCTGTAGTACCACAGCTTGGGCTTTACTACATCGTCGGCTGCTGCTCCTGATCTCTTTGACTGGCGCACTTCCTTGTATTTTTTTTTATAGGAATTACTCAGGTTGTTGATTTTATTATTGATCATAGTGTAGTCTGCATCTGGGATCCATGGCTTCATATCCTCTGCTAACTTGGTAATAGTTGCCCGACGTACATCACTCTTGTGGTACGCTGGGTGTTTCAGTTCCCACAGGTTGCGCTGTTCCTTATATTTTTCTATAAAAATCAGCATCACCTCCGGCTCTCGTAGTTTCTGCATCTTTTTTGAACAACAAGTAAAAAACAAAAGAAAAAAAAAGTAAAGGATCAGAATTGATTCTCCTCAACTTATCTGAATATTGCCCTTTACAATCATGAACCATTATAGGCCACTGCAGGCCCGAGTTCCCTTCTTACCTTCTTAGTTCACTTTGTTGGTTCACTTCCGGTCGTCCTTACTCCGCGCATCCCTAATAACTTCTTTCCCCTTTTTATACCCTGTGCATGCGTGTAACTCCGCCCTCGTCGCCCGCCCATGATGGACTTTTCCAGGATTTCCCCGCCCCTTAACGATCGGCGCACAGTGTGAGACGGCGACATGTCGCAGACACAGGTGGCTTCTTTACTTGAAATTACAGACGAGGAAAGCCCGGAGGCGGAAACGTCACGATCCAGTCAAAAAAGATACAAGGCGACTAATATGTCTTTTTCTGAGATGGCGGAGATGGTGGACATTCTGCGGAGGAAGGATTACGACGGCAAGCATGGCCCATACGACACCCCTAATCTCCGGAAGTCACAAATTATGGACAAAGTTGCGAAGACTCTCTATAAAAAATATGGGGTCAGGAGATCCAAGGAACAACTCCGTAAAAGGTGGTCAGACCTGAAGCTCAGGGAGCCGGAGCAGTATAGGAAGCTTATAAAAAGCATTGAAAAAAGTAAGTTTATTTTACTGTGTTCTTTCACATTGTAATATGTATTATTCCATGTTTTGCACCATGTGCTTGGCTTGACTGGTTTCACATTTTAAAATCTCAACTTTTCTGTTAAGTGGAGAGTCCACTTATTTGCTAAATGTGTTGAAAAAAAAATTGCTGCTCTTCCCCCAAACATGTTTGGCACATATCCACGTAAACTACATGTGGGCATGCCTCATTTTACTTCAACAATGTTTATCTACACATTGTTGGCTAGATAATGTGTTGTAAGGAAATTTAGAATGTGAATGAAAGAATAAACTGTATGACACTCCAGCAGTTGTGTACTCTTTTTTGTTCTTCATCAAGATACTATACTCTGGGCCACATGACCAAATTTCTTAATGGTGTCACACACAGGTGGTCCAGTGGATACCTTGGTGTTTATCCAAGTGAATTTGTGAGTGTCCTCCAAAATAACATGTTGCTTTGTTGAGTTTGCAAGATCTCATATGTTCATCTTGAAACTCAGGGCCAAATATCAATTGGACCCCACTTTAAAACATTGAGAATCCATTTTCAGGCCTAAAAAGTCTGTGGGCTAAAAGGATACATTTTTTTTTCTATTCCCATAGGGGAGAGGAGAGTGGGAGGACACCATGCTCATGAGACGAGGAACCCAACACCACAGAAACTCCCTGAAGATCCCAAAGCAGACAAAGTTCAGCATGTTCAGGAAGCGGAGAGGGAGAAAGTGGAGGTGGAGGAAGGAGAGGTGGAGGAAGGGGAGGTGGAGCTTATCAGCACAACAGGTCAGTGTCTGTCACCACAACTTCAAGGTAAATACAGATGTAGGCCTGCATAGTTTTAAAATATTTTTTTCTTTTTAGGGACTGAACGTGGGGGTGTGTCAGGAAGTCCAAATCCTCCATTCTCGAGTGCCAGCGCCAAAATAATCATTCAGGAAATCATGGAATGCAGTAGCGAAATGGACATTATGAGAAAGAGAATGATTGTGATTGAGCAAAAATATAAAAACATGATAGATATTTTGGGGAGAATAGTGTAACCCCCCCCCCTTTTTGTGTGTTTTGTTATGTGTTGGAATTTTTCTATGGGATTTCCACCAGCCCAAATGTGAAGATGCACACACTGAAGACTCAACATGTGCTATCTGCCGTCACAGGATATCTATGTCCCTGTTTTGGGGGTGCAACCTCTTCCTCCCTCCTCAAGTAGGGGAGAGGAAGGGTTTTCACCCCCAAAGCACGTCCATTGATCCCCCATGATGGCAGATAGCACATGTTTACCCTAGCCATGGGATCATGTTGAAGATACCCATTTGAGCCCCAAAAAGAAAGTGTGTTTCTTCACATTTGGGATGGATCAGGGGTAACATCACCCCATCTCCTGTTTGTATTTTTCACTGTGTTATTTTATTACTTTTTAATGAAAAAAAAATGTGGCTTTTGACCCATGCATGTTTCTGCCAAAAAAGCCGCACAAAACACCCCAAAAAAAAATTTCGAAAAAAAAAGAAAACTGTGTTGCAATCAATAAAAACATTGGGGAAGTCGAAAAAAGGTGTGCCTTGTTGTTTCTATGCTCAATAGCAGTTCTGAAGATGCAAAATTAGTGTTTTTACCTCTGAGATTGGAGGCTATTTACTAAGGAGAAATACACTTGGCACTACTAGAACCTGGGAGACACATAAACCACAAATCAAAGAATGACAACACAAGTTTGTAGTAAATCAAATATTTTTGTTTATTTAAAAAAGGTAACATCAAAGTTCAGATGTGGTCTGGCATTGCGATGGCCCCCCTACCCACGGGCACTTTGGGGGGCCAAGCCAGTACGGGCAGTTCTGAGGCCGGTCAGATTTATCAGTTCAGAGGGACCGGCCTCAGACCCAACTGATGACACATAATTTGTGGAGTATTTTCTTAAAAAATTGTGCAACAAGCAGCAGCAGTACACAATGTTGTTGAGTTTATAATCCGCCAAATTGATAGCTGTCTGGAACAGGCGGAACCGGCTGGCCATTATCCCAAAGGCATTCTCCACAAATCTCCGGGCTCTGGCCAGCCGGTAATTAGAAACCCTCCTCTCCGGGGTGAGGGTGCATTGGGGAAACGGCCCGCATGAGGTGTGGTCCTAGTCCAAAAGCTTCATCCGCGATGAAAACGAACGGTAGCCCTTCCACATTCTCTGCATCTGGAGGCAGTGCAAGACCCCCAGCCTGCAGACAGTGAGCGAACTCCGTCTCAGCGAATACTCCGCCATCGGACATCCGGCCGTTCTTCCCCACGTCCACATACAGGAACTCGTACCGTGCCGACACCACCGCCATTAACACTATGCTATTAAAACCTTTATAGTTAAAATAGTATGACCCCGAACGGGGTGGCGGCACTATGTGGATGTGCTTCCCATCAATTGCCCCTCCGCAGTTGGGGAAATGCCACCGCTGGGCAAATTGGGAGGCCACAGTCAGCCATTCCTGTGGTGTGCTAGGGAACTGTGGAGTCAAACAAAAAGAAGACATTAGTATGGTTTATATTTACAGTGCAAGCAGATTACACACAAAAACATTGTTGACCAACATCATTCTAACATTATTATTTAGGGGAGTATTTCCTACCAATAAACAAAGGCCCACTTAGCAGATGCCTCACCCCCGCTGAGTGGACATTCTAAAATAATCTAAGGGGGGGGCTAAGGTGATTGTGGGGGGTCCAAAAAAAGGCTCTACCACTCTGCTGAGCTTGATTGAGAACTAAAAAATTGTTTACATCTTTAGGGGGGGAGGGAGGGTTGTCAAACTACGCGGGCAATGACCCCAAAAAAAGGAAAAGGAAAATAGAAGGCTAGCTGGGTTTGCGCCCACGATAGCATGCTGGAGAGGTTAGTGAAGGGAAATAGGCATGGAGGGCCCAAAAAGGCCTTTACAGATCAAAAAATGCATGGGGAAAATGGGGACATTACCAGGATATTACAAACAGGCAAATTTGGGTTAGGAGGGAAAAAATAAGAAGATTCAAAAACAATCAAAACATATAATGTGAGGTTAAAGGAGCAAAATTACCTTCATATAGTCCTTCTGCAGGACCTGAATGATGGCCGAACACGTCTCAGGGATAATGAGCCTGGGGGGAGATGCCTGTTGAGAACTTGAGGTCTCAACGTGGCAATAAGCCTCTGCTCGGCAGTGATGGCCTGGCGCATCACAGTGTCCTGCCTCGTTATATAGGGGGACAGCAAATCCAACAGACGGTGAAATACGGGGTCCGTCATCCTGAGATAATTCCTGAAATCATCAGGATTATTCTCATGGATTTCCCGCAGCAGAGGCATATGAGAGAATTGGTCCCGCTGGAGCAACCAATTCTTAGTCCATGAACTCCTCCTCACCCTGTTCACAGACTGAACTCGGGTTACATTGTTAACTGCAACACCAAGCCCAAAGCCAGCACGAGCTCGAGAACGAGAACGCACTTCAAACATGGTTTTAAACCGGTCGGCTGGTCAGAACGCACTCAAACAGAACGCACCGTGGAACAGCAAGGCCTGAGAAGAACGACCTGAAAAACAGGAAACGAACGGCCAAGAAGGCACTGCAAGGCAGTAACGACCTGACTGCACGCACTGAATCACAAATACAAACCCACAAGCACAAACTGAACACCAGGAAAAGATCTGCAAAGCACGGAGACTGAAAAGCGCGAATCGGCTCTCACCAAACTTTTACTAACACGCGGTAACACAAAATCAGCAAAAGCAGCCCAAGGGGTGGCGCCATTAGATTTGTTCGGCCCTTTTATAGCGCGTCGTATGTTTTGTACGTGCCGTCGTGTTCTTGCCGTCTGTTTTTAAACTGATGGTGTGTGGCCAAGACTGATGAAAAACAGTTTCATCGGATTTCCGATGGTCAAATCCATCGGACGAAAATCCATAGGTTATCCGATCGTGTGTACAGGGCTTAAGACTTTTGAAACCCTGGCAGTCATGTCTTCGCATCCTCTGGGGTGAAGATAGGGCTCCTTGCTAATAGGCACCAACACAGGGCTCAAGAAGTGGACGTAGGGAAATGGGGGACATGTGGGCCTGAAGAGAGGGTGCTCCAAATGGGTGAGATTGCTTGTTTCACAGTCAGACTAACTTAGGACCAACCTGGGCCCTTTTTCATCTTTGAGGTTGATCCCTGGGAAAAAGACACTGGGACCAAAGTAATTTCTTAAATAATTCCCACCAAGGCCTTACAAGGCCACCACGGCAAAGAATCTGTCAGTGTTTGGAACAATACAAAATTTCCTGCCAGGCTAAAGCCTTGGATGCTGCTTGAGCAAGTGAACATAGCAACCCAAGGTGAGTGCATGGAGTTTAGTGGGGGGAGCTCCAGAAAAAGTGCCCACGGAAGGGTTCTATCTTTACAACTCCTGATTAACTAGCAAGTGGAGGAAAAGAGCAACTCCTAAATTGGCAGATCTTCTCAAATCATGATTATGATGATTATGATGTGGGCTGCGCCAAGAGTGGCCCTTATAGGATTTGGCTCAGCGAGGACAAGCTATTCCGAGAGTTTGAAGAATCCCAACCGTGTGAACAGGCGTTCCATCAACTGAAAGATTACTGCAAACGTGGCGGACTAGCCCTGAACTTGATTCCATTGATTACTCTTTTTAAACAGAGTCCATTGTCTTTACTTTTTATGTCATGCTCCAATATGGGTGCATTAGTCCTAGTTTAAAAAACTGGTTGACTTTATTAGTTCCTTTCTTTGGTCCGCCTCGCCTCCACGTATAGGATTGGAGGTGTTGCAGGAACCTTGGGGTCAGGGGGTCTAGCATTACCTGACTGTATATTATCTTGCAGGCCAAATGGTGTTTGCACACCGGTGGCTCTTGGGGGATGACGGTGACTCAGCTACGGTGTTGGAAGCAGCGGTCCTGGGCTCATATGAGAGTGTACGATTGGCACTATTTAGAGGCCACAAATCTGCACTGCCATTAACTAGATCAGTGAAATCTCCCAGCAGCTAATGCAATCAGATTTCAAAGGCATCTCACCATCTGCTCTGCTGTGGATGAACCCTTGTCTGCCGCTTTTCTATGAATTGCGTGTGGGCAACTAGAGGTGTCAAAACAGTGGGTGATATTACCCGTGGGGGAGCCTACTCACCTTTGACCTATTAAAAGCTAACTAATATATTGGGGTACTCTTGGTCAAATCAAAAGCACCACATCCCATTGTAATTTGATATGTGAAAGAGGGGGGGACAGCGGGTATACTCAGTACCCAGGGATTTTTTGAAAACACGGTGCTTGATAGAGATAAACACAATTGTCAAAATCAATAAAAGATTATATTTTATTACATGAAGCATAAAAACAATACACAAAATTATTAACCATCCTTCAAGATATGTAGGTCAGTTTTCAAAAAGATGCAATTCACTGCTTGATTTCCACTCAACTAGTTTCGCTCCCAGCGGAGCTTCTTCAGGAGTGTAATAGAGTAATATCAGGTTTAAACTGTGAATACAGGATGTACAACAATTAGCAACATAGAATGGTTAAAAGTATGTAAGACTTAAATGTTGAACATTTCAGAAAAAATTGATAAATTGACGTGCCCAAAGCACGCTAATGGTTAAGTAGTTCATAAGGGTAGATCATTAACACAATAGATCCGTTCACACTGAAATGGTGATGGCCCATGCTGAGCATCATATAAACACATATGTATACACTCACCGATTTACATGTGTAGCTACAAACTGGAAGAAAAAATGGCATTTCCACTGGTATTAGTTGACCGATTTGCCCAATCCACTGAAACATGGCCATCACCATTTCAGTGTGAACGGATCTATTGTGTTAAATCTATTAAAAGCTAAGTTTAATCTCCCGACCCAATATTTTTTTTTGCTACCTCCAGCTACGACATGCTTATCAATTACAATTTTGTGCCTTGTCGGTAGAGACTAATGCCCCATACACACGATCGTTTTTCATGCCGTTAAAAATGCCATTAAAAAAAATGGCCATTAAAAATGATCGTGTGTAGGCTCCAGAGCATTTTTAACGACGTGAAAAACGGCCATTAAAAATTTCGAACATGCTCTCTTTTTTCACGTCGTTTTTCATGTCGTTTTTTTTAACGACGTGAAAAACGATAGTGTGTATGCTTTAACGACGTGAAAAAAAATGCGCATGCTCAGAATCAAGTATGAGACAGGAGCGCTCGTTCTGGTAAAACTAGCGTTCGTAATGGAGATAGCACATTCATCACGCAGTCACGGACTGAAAAGCACGAGACTGAAAAAAGCGAATCGTCGCTCAACAAACTTTACTAACATGAAGGGTGGCGCCATTCGAACGGATCTTCCCCTTTATAGTGCCGTCGTACATGTTGTACGTCACTGCGCTTTGCTTGATCGTTTTTTTAAATGATCGTGTGTACGCAAGACAGGCTTGAGAGGAAACATGAAAAAAAACGACGTGAAAAACGTCAAGAAAAAAAAATGGCAAGAAAAACGATCGTGTGTATGGGGCATTAGCCTTTGGTCTTGGAAAGCTTGTTGTGTGATGACTCGCTGTCTAAAACACTGTTGATAACCTATAAGGAACTGTTCAGAACCTCACCTTCTAGGGTTCGTAGATGTAGAGAGAGATGGCAAATGGAAGTTCCCAATTTGGATGGGGAGGTTTGGGATAACATGTGGGAGCACCCATTTAAACACCTGGTCTCCACCAGAGATAGATTGATACATTTAAGTTTCTCTACATAATTTACTACACCCCAGCTCGATTGGCAAGGATTTACACCTCATGCTCTGCTGAATGCTGGAGATGTGCTTATTCCCCTGCCAATTTTGACCATATTTTCTGGATTGATGTCAGTCAATCCGGAATTTCTGGTCGATGGTTACAGACTGCATAGCAGAAATCCTTACCATACCTATATGTCTATCCCCTTGCTTTGGTGGAGGCTGTGGTCCCATCCAATGCTCATAGAACCCTACTTAATGTTTTACTGTTTTATGCATGTAAGGCCATTTTTCAGTCGGAAAAAACCTGCGGCCCCCCGATGTGCCCTTTTGGAAGGGCCTGGTTAACTCCATGATCCCATTCTATAAGGCCACATATATATCCTGGGGATGTAAAAATAAATTTTACTAAGGTTTGGCAGGCTTGGTTAGATTCCTCTTCCACTGTGGGGTGATACTTTACAGTATAGTATTGATATATTGGGGATTGTACATTACAGATAGTAGTCAAGCTGTTTTAACCTAGATTAGCCAGTTGGACCTCTAGAATCTTTGGTATCCTTTATCTCTCATCAGCGTGAGATGCTGACTGTTGTAAAATCCTTCTGACATGATACTGATAGTTTTGGAGGGTTCAAGGGTTCTCCCGGCTCTTATGATACTGGAAAATGTATACCCCTATATCTCTTCACAAATCCAGCCACCCCGGGGCTACAATGTGGATGCAGAGATGAGAATGGGGGTGGGGGGAGGAGGTGGATGGGATGGGATACTTTATATATTTTGTAGATAGTAGGTCTCTGTTTTCCAGAACACCTAACTTTGGGTGTGGTTTTGTTATGCGGCCCTGCATGGCCTAAGTTATGGCGACCTTGACTGTATTGTCGCCACCTTATAGTTTTGTCTACTGAATAACCTCAATAAAAGTAATTTTTCAAAATAAAAGGGAACGGACTCTCAGTTCAGCTGTTAAAACTTTACCTCCTACAGTCTCCTTTTAAGTCCAGATACAGCCAAAAAGAAAATAAACCTGCATGGTGTAAAATCCTCAATTTATTAAAAATGATATTCTAAAACCATAAAAAGCTTACTCACACATATTGGTGCACAGCCTTGCACCAGAATAACCGTGCTTAATCACACATACAGTGCAGACAAAGCTACACTACTTCATTGTGAAATGCGTTGACATCATCAGCATCACTTGACGCCACCCATAACACAGCCAAGATGGGTTTGAGTGAGGATTGGAAAAGACGAGCGGGAATGGAAGCAAAGGAGTAACCCATACTTCCGAGCACCGGAGCATGATGTCAGAGCAGTGCGTGTTAGCCCAGCATACCAGTCACACAGCGGCCGGCGATGTCCCGAGAAATATGCAAGCGGTGAGTGTCAGTCCAACATGCCAGCCATTCAGCGGACAGCAATGTCCCGAGGCATATGCAAGCACGGGTAACGTATGTACACTCACTATGTAACTATTGATGGATGGAATGGACTCCACATGCTAGCTTTATGTACGAACAGTGATCAGTGAAAAGAAACAACAGATAAAGGATTGGCACATCATAGGTCTTGATGGACACTAGCCTGTTGTAAGTTTCCTCAAACTATATGCCATTAGTATTGCAATGTGCTGAAGATTATGTTATGCTTTAAAACTGCTAGCACACTACATGGGTGTAAGGACTGTATCAATCAAAGGCATTACTACATTGTATAAATACAGCTTAACCCTACACTTCATTCAACTAAGGCTCATGTTTGATTCTAGTCACAGATTGGAAAGCCGTGACACCCTAGTTAGTGGATTGATACACAGTACAACAGCTGGGATTATACCTACTGATATTGATACCAGCTATAAAGCTGCAATCTAAAAAGACTGTTTCTAGTTCCACACCCCACAGTCATTGGATCTTTGACATACTCCTTCAATTGATGGTTTAGAGATATTAATTTACAAATTATTGTACCGACTGTTAGGGGGAATTCTACCTTTAGTCGCAATCCAGCTCGAGCACCAAGGGGGTCTACACACAGGGTAATTACCCTAGGCTCTTTGATTAGCTAATTGAAGAAACACTGAATTGCCATGGTATTGTGTGGAGATATACTTGGCGACCAGACAATTTTTTGTTATCCATGTTCAATATTTTTGTGTCTTGCTTTGCTTGTTTGAAACATATACATTGTATGTATTATTATGGTGATTTGTGTGTGTTCCCTTGAGGCTGAGGGTGTACATACCCTCCCTTTTTAGCTGGAGGTAATTTTTTGATATTAAAGCAACAATTTTTGTACAATAAAATATTTGTTGATAAACCAACCACAGAATTTTTGTCATTAAAATAGCTACTCCATTACCCCTGTCTCTTGTAATGGGGTTGATTCTCTTAGTCCAGATATATGGCTATAATGACAACACCTCATTGGTGAGTAAAGTATTGGGTTAATTAAGCAAGTAAAATACAGTTCTTTGCTCTATCATTTTGGTGTTTCTTAATCACACATAGCAGTGATACTAACGTCTCTTCCTGTCCAGCCTGCCCCGACGTGGCGTTTTATCATGCTGAGGTCTTTAGGGGGCGTAACAGCAATGTTGCTGACTGGGATGCCCTCCCCGAACTGGAGATCTGCGCTGTACCCATCTATCTGCTATAGTGCCGGCAGCAAGCGGTTAAAGATAATATTGTTGTATATTTATACTGTTGTTACTGGGCTAGAAATAGTAATACTTCTATACTGTTGTTGGGTAAGATATTGCTGCTTTGTCTTGTTCATTATTTTTTTTTTTATTATTTCAGTGGCAAATAAGGACTTGTGTTTCACTTTTCTTCACACTGTAAATTTTCAAACACAGACTTGTCTACTCTAATTGTAAGACAAAAAACAAAATAACTATTTACTGTTGCTGGGCAGAAAATACCAGCATATGTTTTATGTTAGAACAAATTATTTCCAAAGCTTCTTTTGACTACACAGTAGAAAAAAACACAGTCTCTAAACGGTAATATATTTTGTGAAGGACCTAATGTGTTTTTTTTAAGATTGTCTAACTGGAGATATGGTGAAGGTGGTATTGAGAGAGAAAATCCCACTGCAACATCATTCCACAATAAAAGGGTAATTCTGGTAACCCAAATAGTACCCGCAGCAACACCAAGAAGACAGTTACCAAGACTGTCACAACTAACTATCTGCAGGCTCCCAGTGGTACTTAACCACTTCCATACAGGGCTTTTTATACCACTTCCATACCGGGCCTATTCTGGCACTTCTCTCCTACATGTACAAATCATCATTCTTTTGCTAGAAAATTATTCAGAACCCCCAAACATTATATATGGTTTTTTTAGCAGACACCCCAGGGAATAAAATGACGGTCATTACAACTTTTTATCTTGCACGGTATTTGCGCAATAATTTTTCAAACGCCTTTTTTTGGGGAAAAAATGGTTTCATGAATTAAAAAATAACAAAACAGTAAAGTTAGCCCAATTCTTTTGTAAAATATGAAAGCTTATGTTACGCCGAGTAACAAGATACCTAACATGTCACGCTTTAAAATTGCGCACACTCATGGAATGGTGCCAAACTTCGGTACTTAAAAATCTCCATAGGCGATGCTTTGAAACATTTTACAGGTTACCAGGTTAGAGTTACAGAGGAGGTCTAGTGCTAGAATTGTTGCACGCGCTCTAACGCACGCGGCGATACCTCACATATGTGGTTTGAACGGCGTTTACATATACGGGCGGGACTTACGTGTGTGTTCGCTTCTAAGCGCAAGCTATTGGGGACGGGCGTTTAAAAAAATATATATATTATTATTTTACTTATTTTTTATTTTTTTTTACTTTTTTTGATCACTTTTATTCCTATTACAAGGAATGTAAACATCCCTTGTAATAGGAATGTGTGTGACAGGTCCTCTTTATGGAGAGATGCGGGGTCAATAAGACCCCACATCTCTCCTCCAGGCTGGAAAGCATGAGATCGTGAAAACAATTTCACTGATCTCATACTTACAGCCGCAATGGCGGCTTTGTTTACATTTGAGGACCCTGGCGTGACGTCATCACATCGCGTCCGGGCCTCCGACGATCATAGAGATGACTGGTGACCATCTGGTCACCAGTCATCTCTATGCTTGTCACGTGACCCACCACCGGCGCCGGACGATTCTCTCCGGGTCCCCGATGGCACGGGAGAGCCCAGAGAAGCACCGGATGGCGTCGGGAGGGGGGGGATGTCTCCTCCCGCTGCCTATAAGAACGATCAAGCGGTGGAACCGCTGCTATGATCATTCTTATGGTGCGCAGGATCGCCGGCTGAAAAATAGGATATCTGAATGATGCCTCTAGCTGCAGGCATCATTCAGATATCCCCCTCAAACCCAGGACGTCATATGACGTCCACCCGGAGGGAGAGAGGGTTCCTGCCGGCGTCATTTTACAATGGCCCGGTATGGAAGGGGTTAAACTGACTTTAAATACCTAAATCAGGGAAATGTCTCTAGGGCCCTGGCTTCCAACCTGCAGACAGGACGGGGCACATGTGCTCCCTGGGCACTTTTTGTGCGGCCCTTGGTACCACTGCAGACACTAATCTGTGTTTCCCTGTTACCCAAATGTAGCAATGATTTCTAGCAGTCTCCAACAACTCCTATAACAGGTTCACAGTCTCTTAAAGTCTCCTGCAGCATGTCTCTGATCATCTCCTGTATCATGTCTGCAGTCTCTGACCATCTCCTGTACCACGCCCACAATCTCCAACCATCTCCTGTAGTATGCCTGCAGTCTCCAACCATCTCCTGTACCATGCCCACAGTCTCCAACCATCTCCTGTAGTATGCCTGCAGTCTCTGACCATCTTCTGTACAATTTCCACAGTCTCTAATCATCTTTCTTATAACGTCCACAGTCTCTGACCATCTCCTGTATTATGTCCACAGTCTCTAAAAAACTCTTTTGTCACGCTCATAGTCTTTGACTATATTTTGGTGTGTGTCTGCTGTCTATAACAAATAATATTCATTTAATTTTATGTGTGGCCCTTTGGCAAAGTCAGGATTGCACTTGAGCCCCCCATATCAGGAAAGATGACCACCGCTGCTCTAGGCACCAATGAATTCCATGTGTTATGTGATTTGATGTAAGACTTACAAGTGAGGAACAGCAAAAATATGAAATCCAAACATTGGCAGCAATGGAAGTGGTGGCAATGTTTGTGAAACTTGCAGAAAATCTAAGGATGCAAAATGTTAGGGAGGATAGTCTCCCACACTACTGTTAAAGCAGAGGTCCACCCAAAAAAAAATATATTAAAAGCCAGCAGCTACAAATACTGCAGCTGCTGACTTTTAATAAATGGACACTTACCTGTCCATGGTGCCCATGATGTCGGCAGCCGAAGCCGAGCAATCGCTCGTCTCTCGGCTGCCCCCGACGCCATCCTCTGTGAGGGAATCAGGAAGTGAAGCGTTGCGGCTTCACTGCCCGGTTCCATACTGCGCATGTGCGAGTAGCGACCAGTGTGTTTCCCAGAAGACAGCGGGGGGGGGGGGGGGGGGGATGGGAAGTGGAGTGACTCCTGTGGGAGTCTATTCCCGAAAGTGGGTGCAAATACCTGTATTATACAGGTATCTGCACCCCCCACCCCCCTTGTGTGGACCTCCGATTTAATATTTGTTAAGACATGTTTGAATTAGACAATGATAGTGATGTTGCAATGATGTTCAGGGCAGGGATGGTATGGCCTTTTTTCTATACATTTCCAATATGACATATACGTTGAATATGATATACTATATATGGGTAAAAAGGCTTTAACATAGGAACTCTGGAAATAGTAATGAAGTAGGAAGTTGGGTGTGGAAAAAATAAAAAAAAAGTACACAATGGATCATTTACATCATCAGCCTCCCCCCACCAGCATGGTATCTTTCAAATTTTTCCCTTCCTTCCTCCCTCCAATCATTTATCATTGTGTCTTCCTATGGATGAGTAGATAGTGAAGTTGCTTGTGATGTAAAATAAAGAAAAAGAAAAACCGCGCTTTCAATGCAAATGTAGATAGCTGCCTGCACAACAGATGTACTGTGATGTAAAAGCAAGTGAAAGTGGTAAAATGCGGCGCTCAAAGTAGTGGTATATGTGACCAAAACGTATAAAGTGTCCTCCATATTCAATGGATATATACATCCAATGTGCTAAATAGATACACAGAGTTACAGATTAATATAATAATGTGAAGTAAATGAGCGAAGTTAAATAAAACCTGTGAATTGGACACCAAAAAGGCGGAAGCCAATTGGGCAAATGAACAAATAATTGTACAGTCCAGATAACAATATTGCTTGTAGTGTTCAAATGATTATAGGTGAGAAAATGATCTCTGTACTATAAAATCATTACAAAAACAATAAGAACACCATCAGTGATAGTGAACCAAATAAACTGGTGATAATGAAATAAATAAAAAGTCCAAGTGTTCCAAAGTGATATAAGTGATAAAATATATAGTTGTCTCCAGGTAATCCACCACCGTGATGATCAAAGGCTTACCAGACGAGTTGGACCCAGCAAGGCGTACACCTGATGGGTCAAACAAGCTTATTGGTGTAGCACACCCAGGGAGAAGTACAGCAAGCACAGCTTCCAATTTAAACCAGGCAGGGATGTTTCACAACTTTGACATCAATGAGTATTCACCATAGATTAAGCCACGGTACTTCATATACAAATCCTCCCAATGTATCATATGGTAAAAGGAGAAAAATTGCCCAATTGCCCAATTGGGCATCCAGAGGCTGCCCTTAAGGGGGGGCATTGTCAGAGAACTCACCTTGCCGGACGTGTTGGTCGTCGACTTGGTGCGCGCCCGCGCGCCGTTGTTGTGCATGCTCCTGTGCGCGCTGGTTCACGTCCCGGACTACGGGCGCGCGCGCCTGTGCGCAATGGTGTGCCTGTGCGCGCGGGTGCATGTGCGCCGATGCGCGCCAAACAGTCCATTTAAACCCCTGGAATACTTCAGACCGGTGCTGTCTGATCTACAGTTCCCTGTGTATTCTGCCCCTGCTATATGCCTGAAACTTGATCTTCTGACCACCCGGCTTGTTACTTGGACTTCTCCTGCCTTCCGCCAACATCTGACCACGGCTTGCCTTTGACCCTAAACCTGCCTGCTCCTCTGTACCACGTTGTCTGACCGTTGCCAACCTTGCCTGTTATTTGACCATTCTTCCCTGCACCTTCCCAGCTGCACTCTCCAGTATACCTGCCTGCCTGCCTGCAGCTTGTGTGGCTCATCTCCTCTTCTGCATCCAGATCCTGAGCCCTCTCCCAGCAACTACTCACCAGGCTCTCTTACCCTTCCGCACTCCTGTGCCTCCTGTCTGCACTACCAGGGGCCGCGAGTCGGATCCGTACGAGGGACCTTCCTCTGCTCCATTGGGCTTGTCGATCAGGTACGTGCAAGTCTGACAGAGTCTCTCTATCCAGAGTATTTCTCTCGGGAGAATTCTTTTGTCCCAATCTCCCCTCTTGGGTCTTTTGGGACATTTTCTAGCGCTATAAACTGCACCAGCGATGTGTCAAAACCATGGTATAGGTCAAGGTGTCTACTGACTTGTGTAATCATCTTCCCACTTGATAAATAATATATGTGGTCATTCTTTTTTTTAAAAGGTCTAATGGTCTTTCCAATGTAGAAAGCTCCACACGCACAGGTCATCAAATAGACAATACCTAGTGTGTCACGATCTACATGTAGGGATGAGCTTCGAGTTCGAGTCGAACCCATGTTCGACTCGAACATCACCTGTTCATTGTTCACCGAATTGCAAACATTATGGGCCGTTCGCACCAAATTTGAGTGGCGTGTCACGGCCCATAATTCACTGCGGCATCGCTGTGCATTGCTGGCTGATGATTGGCCAAGCATGCACTATGACCCGCATGCTTTGACCAGTCACAGCGCGCAAAAAACAGAGAGCCATAATTGGCCAAAGCCAGGGTGGCTTTGGCCAATTATGTCTCAGGGGGTTTAGTACACGCCCCACACTATATAAGGCCGCCTCCGTGGCGGCCTTGTGTAGTGTGTTGCGGTAGTTAAAGAGAGAGCTTACAGAGAGAGAGAGACAGTGTCATTTATATTGGGTTAGAAAGAGCAGGCAGGCGAGTCAGTTAGCTGCAGTTAGAGTGTGTAGAGGATATATATGCATCCTATGTGTTGTGTGTATATATTTACACACTGTATTCAGTTTAGCTAGATCCGTTCCTGTTATTCTCTATACTGACAGGCAGGCATGTGATTGTGCTAGCTGCAGTGTTTCACTTAGTGTATTGTGTCCTTTGCACATTGTGCACCTAAAAATACCTGAAGACAATGCTGATGTTCTGATCATATTAATACCACAGGCAGCTTCAGTATTTACAGTTAGTGTACTCTTTTCTTTTGCACAGTGTGCACCTAAAAATACCTGAAGACAATTGCTGGTGTTCTGATCATATTAATACCACAGGCAGGCAGCTTCAGTATTTACAGTTAGTGTACTGTGTCCTTTGCACAGTGTGCACCTAAAAATACCCGAAGACAATTGCTGATGTTCTGATCATATTAATACCACAGGCAGGCAGCTTCAGTATTTACTGTTAAGCCCCGTACACACGATCGGTTTGACTGATGAAAACCGTCCGATGGATGGTTTTCATCAGACCAACCGATCGTGTATGGTACCCATCGGTCTTTTTTCCATCGGTTGTAAAATTTTCAGATGGATAAAAAACCGATGGGAATTTCCGATCGTCTATGGGCAAGTCCATCGGTTAAAAAACCCACGCATGCTTAGAATCAAGTTGACGCATGCTCAGAAGCATTAAACTTCATTTTTCTCGGCTCATCGGAGTGTTTTACGTCACCGCGTTTGGAACGGTCGGTTTTTTGACTGATGGTGTGTGGCCAAGACTGATGAAAAACAGTTTCATCGGATTTCCGATGGACAAATCCATCGGACGAAAATCCATAGGTTATCCGATCGTGTGTACGGGGCTTTAGTGTACTGTGTACTTTGCACAGTGTGCACCTAATAATACCTGAAGTCAATTGCTGGTGTTCTGATCATATTAATACCACAGGCAGGCAGTTGATTCTGCTAGCTGTATTATAATCAGTATATATACATCCCAGCTTTGTGCAGCTACATCTCACTGCAGGCCATTAGTATGTCTGGAAGGCCAACACGGAGAGGCAGACAGTCACGAGCCAATAAAAGAGGGCAAGCAGGCTCTGTGTCTAGAGGCAACAGTGCTGGTCTTGGACACGGTGCATCCTCATCAGCACGTGGCCGTGGGACATGCTTGTCCTTCTTTTCAGCAGCTGGCCATGTTGAGCCACAACATGTCGAAGACTTGGTAGAGTGGATGACCAAGCCGTCCTAATCCTCCTCATCCTCTCTCACCCAGGCTCAGGGTACTTTGTCTGGCAAAGCAGCTGCCAAAGCGGCCTCTTCCCTCGGCTCAGGGGCATCAGTTACTCCTTCCCTAGCCCCACCATGTCCTCCTGAGGAGTCCCTCGAACTGTTTGACCACAGTGTTGGGTACATACTTCAGGAGGATGCCCAGCGTTTTGAAGGCTCCGATGATGGTACCAGGGATGAGCCGAACACCCCCCTGTTCGGTTCGCACCAGAACCTGCGAACAGACAAAATGTTCGTGTAAACTTTAGAACCCTATTAAATACAATGGACTCGAACGTTCGAAATCTAAAGTGTTAATTATAAAGGCTAATATGCAAGTTATTGTCCTAAAAAGTGTTTGGGGACCTGGGTCCTGCCCCAGGGGACATGTATCAATGCAAAAAGAAGTTTTAAAAACGGCCGTTTTTTCGGGAGCAGTGATTTTAATAATGCTTAAAATGAAAAAATAAAAGTGAAATATTCCTTTAAATTTCGTACCTGGGGGGTGTGTATGATATGCATGTGAAGTGGCGCATGTTTCCCGTGCTTAGAACTGTCCCTGCAAAAAATGTAATTTTTGAAAGAAAAAAAATGCATTTAAAACTGACTCGCGGCTATTAATGAATTGTCGGCTCCCGGCAATACATACAAAAGTCATTGAGAAAAAAAAAAAAAAAAAGCGTGGGGGTTCCCCAGAATTCAATTACCAGGCCCTTCAGATCTGGCATGGATTTTAAGGGGAACTCCACCCCAAGTTTAAAAAAAAAATGGCGTGGAGTCCCCCTAAAAATCCATACCAGACCCCTTATCCGAGCACGCAACCTGGCCGGCCGCAGGGGAAAAGGGGGGGACGAGAGAGCGGCCCCCCTCCCTCCTGAACCGTACCAAGCCACATGCCCTCAACATGGGGAGGATGTCCCCATGTTGATGGGGACAAGGGCCTCATCCCCACAACCCTTGCCCGGTGGTTGTGGGGGTCTGCGGGCGGGGGGCTTATCGGAATCTGGAAGACCCCTTTAACAAAGGGGACCCCCAGATCCCGCCCCCCCCTATGTGAATTGGTAACGGGTACATTGTACCCCTACCATTTCACGAAGAAAGCGTAAAAAAAATGTTTAAAAAAACACACAAACACCTTGAAAAAGTCCTTTATTTAAAAAAATAAATAAATAAACATTCCAGCGGTGAAATCCAGTGTCCCGCGGCGATCCCGATGTCCAGCGCTGTCCTTCATTGGTTGTGCCTGAGCGGACCTGATGGGGAACTCCCTCTCAGTATTTTAAATGTATAGACCCGCCCCTTCTAAAGTTCCCCATCAGGTCCGCTCAGCGGACGAGATGCGGAACATGAGAAGGGGCGGGTCTATACATGTATTACCAAAGTGAGAGCAGTTCCCCATCAGGTCCGCCCCCTCGGTATGTCAGACCCGCCTACGTCATTGGCTTGAGCGGGGAACTTCCTTCACTATGTAAATTTAAATTTACATAGTGAAGGAAGTTCCCCGCTCAAGCCAATGACGTAGGTGGGTCTGACATACCGAGGAGGCGGACCTGATGGGGAACTGCTCTCACTTTGGTAATACATGTATAGACCCGCCCCTTCTCATGTTCCGCATCTGGTCCGCTGAGCGGACCTGATGGGGAACTTTAGAAGGGGCGGGTCTATACATTTAAAATTCTGAGAGGGAGTTCCCCATCAGGTCCGCTCAGGCACAACCAATGACGGACAGCGCTGGACATCGGGATCGCCGCGGGACACTGGATTTCACCGCTGGAATGTTTTTTTTTTTTTTTTTAAATAAAAGGACTTTTTCAAGGTGTTTGTGTGTTTTTTTAAACATTTTTTTACGCTTTCTTCGTGAAATGGTAGGGGTACAATGTACCCCTTACCAATTCACATAGGGGGGGGGGGCCGGGATCTGGGGGTCCTCTTTGTTAAAGGGGTCTTCCAGATTCCGATAAGCCCCCCGCCCGCAGACCCCCACAACCACCGGGCAAGGGTTGTGGGGATGAGGCCCTTGTCCCCATCAACATGGGGACATCCTCCCCATGTTGAGGGCATGTGGCTTGGTACGGTTCAGGAGGGAGGGGGGGCCGCTCTCTCGTCCCCCCCTTTTCCCCTGCGGCCGGCCAGGTTGCATGCTCGGATAAGGGGTCTGGTATGGATTTTTAGGGGGACTCCACGCCATTTTTTTTTTTATTTGGGGTGGAGTTCCCCTTAAAATCCATGCCAGATCTGAAGGGCCTGGAATGGATATTTGGGGGAACCCCACGTCAATTTTTTTTTTATTTGCGGCGGGGTTCCCCTTAATATCCATTCCAGACCTGAAGGGCCTGGTAATTGAATTCTGGGGAACCCCCACGCTTTTTTTTTTTTTTTTATCAATGACTTTTGTATGTATTGCCGGGAGCCGACAATTCATTAATAGCCGCGAGTCAGTTTTAAATGCATTTTTTTCTTTCAAAAATGACACTTTTTGCAGGGACAGTTCTAAGCACGGGAAACATGCGCCACTTTACATGCATATCATACACACCCCCCAGGTACGAAATTTAAAGGAATATTTCACTTTTATTTTTTCATTTTAAGCATTATTAAAATCACTGCTCCCGAAAAAACGGCCGTTTTTAAAACTTCTTTTTGCATTGATACATGTCCCCTGGGGCAGGACCCGGGTCCCCAAACACTTTTTAGGACAATAACTTGCATATAAGCCTTTATAATTAGCACTTTAGATTTCTCCCATAGATTTTTCGAATTTGCCGCGAACACCCCAATTTGTTCGCTGTTCGGCGAACGGGCGAACAGGCAATGTTCGAGTCGAACATGAGTTCGACTCGAACTCGAAGCTCATCCCTAGATGGTACCCAGCTAGAGGAAGGCAGTAACGTGATCCCAGAGAGAGGGGGTGCCCAACAAGGACAGCAATCTGGCAATCCTTTTGTCATGGATATGCATTAATGTCTGTCTGCCATCTTACCTTCCTCCTCATGTGTTCATCTAGAGACCAGACCTCCTTCACCTGGCTTCCTTTATAATCTCCTCCCAGCCTGACTCCACCCCAGGCCCTATCACTGAACACTATATTAACCTGTGCACTGCAAGCCTGCTTTGCTGATCAACGTGTTTGTTAGGCATTGTGTGTTTGGGTTCCTGCCTGCCGTGTGCTACGTCTGTCTCTCTGTTACGTTATTGGCTTGTCCCCGACCATCCCTGTCTGCTCGTGACCCTTGACCTTCGGCTCGTTCTTCGTTATCCTTGTCTGCTTGTGGCCCCTGACCTTCGGCTTGTTATTCGGTTCTCTCTATCGTGTGCTGCTGCTTCCCCTTATCCTACGGGGCGTGAGCTAGGAAACTCCAGGGGCCGCGACCTGGTCCCAGCCTGCAGCGTAACATCCTCACCACTAGAGGCCCTGGAGAAGACCAGCTGGGTCTTAGACTCCGCGCCCTGGGGAATCTTGGCTCTCGCTTCCGTTGGGATCCCGGTTGTGCTCCTCTGGTCCCGCTTTCCACAACCACCCAGTTTCCTATCCACAGAAGCCAGCCATAGGGTTCACTACCTCGCGGTGCACTCCTGTCCCCCTACGGTGTGCATCTGTCACCTGGCCACAGGTGACCCTGACAGTTTGATCAGCCATGAACCCGGCTGACATCCCGCTTCCCGCGGATGATCCATTGCAGGGCATAGTTCGCAGACTTGAGACCCAGGAATCAAATCAGACCCAGGTGATGCGATTCCTCCAGGATCTGGCTTCTCGATTCGAGCAGCTTCAGGTCTCCTTGGGAACCCCGAATCCGCAACCCCAAGTACAACCAGCGGCTGTACCTATCGCACCAGTCGCAGCCTCACACTCACTAAGATTGCCAGCTCCGTTCCGTTTCTCTGGGGACTCCAAGGCCTGCAGGGGGTTTCTCAGCCAATGCACTATTCATTTTGAGCTTCAGCCTCAAAGCTTCCTATCTGACCGGGCTAAGGTAGCCTATATCATGTCCCTCCTCTCCGGTGAAGCTTTGGCCTGGGCTGCCCCCCTGTGGGAGAGGAACGATCCGGTGGTTTCCAGTCTGTCCGAATTCTTGAAGCTCTTTCGTAATATCTTCGAAGAGCCGGCTCGGGCTTCTTCAGCGGCTAGTGCTGTCTTACGTCTTCGCCAAGAATCTAGTTCAGTGGGGCAATATGCTCTTCAGTTCCGTATCCACACAGCTGAATTGAGCTGGAATAATGAGGCCCTGGTCGCTACCTTTTTACATGGCCTCTCTGACCGAGTGAAAGACGAATTAGCGGGAAGAGCCATTCCCGTCGGTCTGGACGATGTAATTTCATTATGCAACCAGATCGACATTCGTTTTCAAGAGAGGTCCTTAGAAAAAAGACGCCAGCACTCTCTGGGTCCTAGCCAGTCTGAGCTCCCCTCCCTTCATTCCGTGGAGCATCCTCTACCTGCTGAAGAACCTATGCAGCTGGGCCGGACCAGACTAACCCCCGAAGAACGTGCTAGGCGCAGAACTCTGGGCTTGTGCCTCTATTGTGGGGGCAAGGGTCATTTTCGTGACTCCTGCTCGCTTCGTCCGGGAAACGCTCGGGTCTAATACATTTGGAAGGTGGAGTATTGGACCCAGAAACATCACCTTCTCGCCTGCTCTTGCCGGTGTCCCTTCATGTAGGCACTTCTCCTCAGTCAACCCTTGCATACCTGGATTCCGGGGCTGCCGGCAATTTCATGGATTGGAGAACTGCTTCTTCTATGAAGCTTACCCTTTCACCTCTCACTACCCCATTGGTAGTCTCGGCAATTGATGGCACTGTTCTCCCAGGGGGCCCTATTCGCTTCCAGACGCTACCCATTAGGATGTCGGTAGGGATTCTCCACCAGGAGTGGATATCCTTTCTTATTCTACCCAAGGCCTCTACCCCAGTTGTATTGGGCCTCCCTTGGCTACAGCTCCACTCTCCACATGTGGACTGGGTCTCTGGGCAGATCCTGGCCTGGGGTTCCTCATGTTTCTCATCGTGTCTTCTCAAGGTGACCCCCAAGGAGAGTCTTCCGGTTGCTGCCACTTCTGTTTCTTCTGATCTTCCCGCCGCATACAGCGATTACCGGGATGTGTTCTGTAAAAAATCAGCTGAGGTGCTTCCTCCCCACAGGTCTTTTGACTGTGCTATTGATCTTGTCCCCGGAGCAACTCTACCCAGGGGTCGTACCTACCCTCTGTCCATCCCAGAGACCCAGGCCATGTCGGAGTATGTAGCAGAGAATCTGGAGAGAGGGTTCATCCGGAAATCCTCATCGCCTGCAGGGGCAGGGTTCTTTTTTGTTGCCAAAAAGGATGGTACCTTAAGACCCTGCATCGATTATCGGGGTTTAAATGCGGTTACTATTAAAAATCGATACCCCTTACCCTTAATATCTGAGCTATTCGATAGGTTGAAGGGTGCCTCCATTTTCACCAAGTTGGATCTCAGAGGCGCGTACAATCTCATTCGAATACGGGAGGGTGACGAATGGAAGACTGCATTTAACACTAGAGACGGGCATTACGAATATCTGGTGATGCCTTTTGGTCTGTGTAATGCTCCAGCCGTGTTTCAAAACTTTGTCAATGAAATCTTCAGAGATCTGCTGTACCAGTTTGTTGTCATCTATCTGGATGACATTCTGATCTTTTCTGAAAATCTGCTCGTCCACAGAAACCATGTCCGCACTGTACTTCAACGTCTTAGAGAGAACAATCTCTATGCCAAGCTGGAGAAATGTTCCTTTGAATGTTCTGAGGTCCTGTTTTTGGGGTGCTTTGTCTCATGTTCGGGGCTTCGTATGGACCCTGGGAAGGTCTTGGCTATCACCAACTGGCCTCTTCCTGCTAGCCTCAAGGCCACACAGCGCTTTCTTGGCTTCACTAATTATTATAGGCAGTTCATAAGGAATTACTCTTCCATTGCCGCGCCTATTATCGCTTTGACCAAGAAGGGTGTGAATGCCAGAGACTGGCCTCCCGAAGCTGTCTCTGCATTTCACAACCTGAAACAGGCCTTTGTTTCTGGCCCCCTCTTGAGGAGACCAAATCCTGGGAATGCATTTTTTATTGAAGTGGACGCTTCCTCAATGGGGGTGGGAGCTGTGCTTCTTCAAATCTTTGAGAAGAGACGCCAACCATGTGCGTTCTTCTCCAAAAAATTTTCTCAGGCAGAGAGGAATTATGCCATCGGTGATCGGGAACTTCTCGCAATTAAATTGGCGTTAGAGGAGTGGCGTCATCTCTTGGAGGGTTCCCCTCACTCCATAACGATCTTTACCGATCACAAGAATTTACAGTATCTACAGAATGCTAAACGTCTGAATCCTAGACAGGCCAGGTGGAGTCTCTTCTTTGCCCGTTTTAATTTCACGATTACCTACAAACCTGGTTCCTGCAACGGTCGGGCTGATGCGCTCTCTAGGTCATTTGACACTTTGGACGAGGAGTCCGCCCCTGAACCTGAGCCGATCATTCCCACCTCATGCATTGTTGCCCACTCTACCACCCTGAAGTCTAAAATTCCGCCTGGTAAGACCTTTGTCCCCACTGAGCTAAGAGCTAAGATCCTTCGTTGGGGACATGATTCCAAGGTGGCAGGGCATTCTGGATTCCTCCGATCCTTCCTACTCATCAGTCGTCACTACTGGTGGCCTAATCTCCGCTCAGACGTCAAAGACTACGTTAAAGCTTGTCATGTCTGTGCTCAGTCCAAATCCTCCACACAAGCTCCTGCTGGTCTCCTCATGCCCTTGCCTATTCCTAAGGAACCCTGGGCCCATATTGCCATGGATTTTATCACCGATCTCCCACTGTCTGAGAATAATACAGTCATTTGGGTGGTAATCGATCGATTCTCCAAGATGGCTCATTTTGTTCCTCTTCCTGGTCTTCCTTCTGCCCCTGCCTTGGTTCCCATTTTCATTCGAGAAATTCTCCGCCTACATGGGGTCCCTTCTCATATTGTTTCCGACAGGGGAGTCCAATTCACGTCTCGTTTTTGGAGAGCCTTTTGCAAATCCCTCAATATTGTCTTGGATTTTTCTTCTTCTTACCATCCCCAATCCAATGGACAGACTGAGAGGGTTAATCAGGAGTTAGAGGTCTTTCTTCGCACCTTTGTGTCTTCTCACCATGACGATTGGTCCTCTCTACTCCCGTGGGCAGAATTCTCCCATAACAATCATGTGAATACCAGTTCGCAGAAGACACCCTTTTTCACAGTTTATGGAAAACACCCTCAACTTCCTCTTCCTATGATCTGTTCTCCAGACATTCCAGCTTTGGCTTCGGTTCAGGAGTCTCTCAATTCCGTTTGGGGTCACGTTCATGATTCCCTCCGGGCAGCTGCTGAAAAATTCAAAGGCTTTGCCGACCGCCGCAGGCGTAAACCGCCTTCTCTTCAGCCAGGGGACAAAGTCTGGCTCTCTACCAGGAACATCAAGCTCCGAGTTCCTTCTCTGAAGTTTGCTCCACGATTCATCGGTCCATACACGGTAACTGCTAAACTGAATCCGGTTTGTTTCAAACTCCAGATTCCTAAGAGCCTTAAAATCACTAACTCCTTTCATGTTGCTCTTCTAAAGCCTTTAGTCCTCAATAAATTCTCTCGTCCTCTTCCTACCGTGGCGCCTGTCTCTGAGGATAATCAGGAGTACGAGATCAGTCAAATTCTGGACTCCGGACTCTGTAAAGGCGTTCTTCAGTACCTCGTTCATTGGAAAGGGTTTGGTCCTGAGGAGAGGTCTTGGATCACTGCATCTGAGGTCTTTGCACCTCGTCTGTTAAAGGAGTTTCATCTGAAGTTTCCCTCTAAACCTGGGCCCAGGCGGGGAAGGGGGAGGCCTCGTAAGAGGGAGGGTACTGTCATGGATATGCATTAATGTCTGTCTGCCATCTTACCTTCCTCCTCATGTGTTCATCTAGAGACCAGACCTCCTTCACCTGGCTTCCTTTATAATCTCCTCCCAGCCTGACTCCACCCCAGGCCCTATCACTGAACACTATATTAACCTGTGCACTGCAAGCCTGCTTTGCTGATCAACGTGTTTGTTAGGCATTGTGTGTTTGGGTTCCTGCCTGCCGTGTGCTACGTCTGTCTCTCTGTTACGTTATTGGCTTGTCCCCGACCATCCCTGTCTGCTCGTGACCCTTGACCTTCGGCTCGTTCTTCGTTATCCTTGTCTGCTTGTGGCCCCTGACCTTCGGCTTGTTATTCGGTTCTCTCTATCGTGTGCTGCTGCTTCCCCTTATCCTACGGGGCGTGAGCTAGGAAACTCCAGGGGCCGCGACCTGGTCCCAGCCTGCAGCGTAACATCCTCACCACTAGAGGCCCTGGAGAAGACCAGCTGGGTCTTAGACTCCGCGCCCTGGGGAATCTTGGCTCTCGCTTCCGTTGGGATCCCGGTTGTGCTCCTCTGGTCCCGCTTTCCACAACCACCCAGTTTCCTATCCACAGAAGCCAGCCATAGGGTTCACTACCTCGCGGTGCACTCCTGTCCCCCTACGGTGTGCATCTGTCACCTGGCCACAGGTGACCCTGACACCTTTTCCCCCAGCTGCAGCATACTGCCAGATTTGCTCCAGTGATGAGGAGGGAGGGGATGATGAGGTCACTGACTCCACATGGGTGCCTGATAGGAGAGAGGAGGAGGAGGCGGCACATCTCCAGCGAGGCAGGATGCCCTCCAGGGGCCAGCTTAAGGGCAGTCAATCGACTGCATCACACCGCAGTGTTCCGCATGTTCAGGGCGCTGCTGTCTCTGCACGTTATTCCAAAAGTTCTTTGGTGTGGGACTTTTTTGAGACGTGTGCAGCAGATCACACCATTTCTATTTGCAACATATGTCTGAAGCGTATCTCGTGTGGCCAAATCATGAGCCACTTGAGCACCACGTGCTTGACCAGACATATGTTGACCTGCCATGCAGTCCGTTGGCAAGCATACAAAAAAGACCCACACCAAAAAACAAAGCAGGCCTCTCCTTGCTTCTAATCAGCTGGGATCTCCAACCCCACTATACCTTCAGTCCTCTCTGAAACCTGCACTGAGAGGAATGAAGGTGTAGAATTAAGTGTGTCACAGCCAAGTAATTGCAGGCAATCTGCTATCGGTACACCGACATCAGATTGTACCAGGCAAATTTCCCTGCCCCAGCTGCTGCACCGCCAAAAGAAGTTCACTCCCAGCCATCCACATGCCCAGCGGTTGAATGCTAACTTGGCTAAATTGCTAGCACTTCAACTGCTGCCTTTTCAGTTGGTAGACTCTGCCCGATTCCGGCTCTCTTCCGGCATGTGGAAGGCAATGTCTTGGCCTCGCTGGGCAGGGCGGTCAGCAGTAAGGTGCATATTACCGCTGACTCTTGGTCCAGCAGGCATGGACAGGGACGTTACCTATCTTTCACGGCGCATTGGGTGACTCTGCTGGCAGCTGGGAAGGATGCAGGACAGGGTGCAGTGGTGTTGGAGGTTGTTCTGCCACCACGCCTCCAAAATGCTACTACTGGTGATTCTGATACACCTCTCTCCTCCACCCCCTCCTCTTCTTCTTCCTCCATGGCCTCATCCTGTGCTTTGTCCTCGGAACCAGCGGTGCTCCATAGGCATTCAAGGGGCTACGCAAGTACGCAGGCAAAAAGATGCCATGCGGTGCTTTAGCTGGTGTGCTTGGGGGACAGGAGCCACACTGGGGCAGCGATTCTGTCAGCTCTGCAGGGGCAGGTTTAGAGGTGGTTGATGCCACGCCAGCTTAAGCCAGGAATGGTGGTTTCCGACAATGGCACCAACGTCCTCTCCGCCCTCTGACAGGGACACCTGACCCATGTGCCCTGTTTTGCTCACATTCTTAACTTGGTGGTGCAGCGGTTCTTGGGCAGGTACCTGGGCTTACAGGAGGTCCTGAAGCAGGCCAGGAAACTCTGTGGGCATTTCTGCCGGTCATATAATTCCAGTGCTCGGCTGGCTGACCTGAAAAAGGAATCCAACCTGCCCAAGAACCACCTAATCTGTGACATGCCCACCAGGTTGAACTCTATGTTGGCCATGCTGCAGTGGCTGCACACGCAGCAGAGGGCCATCAATGAATATCTGTTGCAATATGGCACCAGGACAGGGTAAGAGGAGCTTGGATATTTTTCCCCACGCCAGTGGGCCATGATCAAGGATGCATGCACTGTCCTGGCACCATTTGAGGAGGCCACAATGATGGTGAGCAGTGACAGTGCATGCATCAGTGACACCGTCCCTCTTGTCCACCTGTTGGAGCACACGCTGCGTGGAAAAATGGACAGTGCACTTGAGGCAGAACAGAGGGAGGAAGAGGAGGGCTTCCTTACCTCTCAAGGCCCCTTTTATCCAGACGGTTTTCCTGCTGGCCCGGCTATCACACAGGAAGAGGAGGAGGAGGAGGAGGATTGTGTCAGCATGGAGGTGGAGCCTAGCACTCAGCATCAGCAGCAGTCTTCAAGGGATAAATTACAGTCCCAAGACACCCATGGACTTGTACGTGGCTGGGAGGAGGTGGCTGCGGATCATGTCATCCTGAGTGACCCAGAGGACTCCGGACCAAATGCCTCAGCAAACCTACGCTGCATGGCCTCCCTGATCCTGCAAAGCCTGCGGAAGGATCCTCATATTCGTGCGATCAAGGAGAGGGATCATTACTGGCTGGCAACCCTTCTTTATCCACGTTACAAGGGTAAGGTTGCAGACCTTATCTTGCCGTCGCAGAGGGAGCAGAGGATGAAGCATCTTCGGGAGGCCTTGCAGAAAGGTCTGTGCAACGCGTTCCCAGAGACTGGGAGGTTACAAATTCCTGGTCATGAACAACGTGTTTCTGAGGCTTCGGTCAGTCAAAGAAGGAGCGGTGGAGAAGGTGGCCGTCTGACTGATGCGTTCAGACAATTTTTTAGTCCGCAGCCCCAAGGTATGATCGGTTCCAGCAACCATCGCCAGGGTCTGGTTTACATGGTGCAGGAATACCTAGGGGCAAGTTTAGACTTGGACACCTTTCCCACCGAAAATCCTCTGGGTTACTGGGTCTTGAGGATGGATCACTGGCCAGAGCTTGCACAGTATGCAATTGGGCTACTGGCCTGTCCTGCATCCAGCGTTCTTTCGGAACGCACATTCAGTGCTGCTGGAGGCTTTGTAACCGATCACAGAGTGCGCCTGTCCACCGACTCGGTCGATCGACTGACCTTCATAAAAATGAATCAGTCTTGGATCACCACCAGCTACCAAGCACCTGATGCTGATGTAACAGAATAATTTTCTTTGAAATGTCAGATCCCTTCAAGACTGCCTATGCTGATGCAGAGTGACTATCCTGTTATGCTGAGTGACTATCCTCTTCCTCCTCAATGATCATGCTGATAGCATGTAAGAACATTTTTGTTTCTGGGCACCGCCATCAGTGGCTAAGGCCCAATTTTTCTGCCCCTGTTTAACAGGGGCGTGTAATTACAATTTTTGATGCAATACTTTGCAGCAGGGCTCATTCCTGCGCTCCAACTAGAGTATCTGTGAAGGGTTGCAGTGTTGTGGCACCAGCACCAGTGCCTAAGGCCCAATTTTTCTGGCCCTGTTCAACAGGGGCATGTAATTACAATTCTTGATCTAATATTTCACAGCTGAGCCCATTCCTGCGCCCACCAAGAGGAACTGTGAGGACTTACACTGTTGTGGCACCAGCACCACCACCATAGGCCCAATTTTTCCTACCACTGTTCAACAATGGCATGTAATTACAATTCTTGATATAATAGTTCACAGCAGGGCGTTCCAGCGCCCACCAAGAGTAACTGTGAGGGCTTACAGTGTTGTGGCAACACAAACACCCAAGGGCCAAATTTCTGCAGAGTATGTACGGCAGGCCCCTACTTTCAAAAATCCAACTTACAAATGACTCCTACTTTCAAACGGAAGGAGACAACAGAAAGTGAGAGGAAATCTACCCCTAGGCAGGGAAATTCTCTCCTGTAAGAGTTAATATGGGAAAAAGGTGTCTCCTCTCCACTGATGCTTTATCACCAATCCTTGTTTCAATAAAAAAAAACAAATTTTCAAAAAAACATTTGTCATTGGGATGGAAAGTGAGGTGAAATGTTCTGAACAGGTGCACAGACAGAAAAACAAATGTTACAGGGGTGATAACCCTTCCCTATGTTTTCCAAAAAGCTTAAAAATAGATTTTTTGGCTGGAGCTACACTTAAAACGGTGTACCTGTTCAAAATTACAAACAGATTCTACTTAAGAACAAACCTACAGTCCCTGTCTTGTTTGCACCACCTGTATACTGCTGTTCAGAGTATATAGGGCTTTTTTTAATTTGGGTGCAGGGTTTCCCTTAACCACTTAAGCCCCGGACCATTTGGTAGCTAAAGGACCAGAGGTGAATTCAGAATTTTGCACTGTGCTGCTTTAACTGTAAATTGTGCGGACATGCAATGTTGTACCCAAACGAAATTTGCGTCCTTTTCTTCCCACAAATAGAGCTTTCTTTTAATGGTATTTGATTGCCTCTGCGATTTTTATTTTTTGCGATATAAACGGAAAAAGACCGAAAAATTTGAAAAAAAATGATATTTTCTACTTTTTGTTATAAGAAAAATCGAATAAACTCAATTTTAGTCATACATTTAGGCCAAAATGTATTCAGCCACATGTCTTTAGTAAAAAAAATGTCAATAAGTGTATATTTATCGGTTTGCGCAAAAGTTATAGCGTTTACAAACTAGGGTACATTTTCTGGAATTTACACAGCTTTTAATTTATGACTGCCTATCTCATTTCTTGAGGTGTTAAAATGACAGGGCAGTACAAAACCCCCCCAAATGACCCCATTTTAGAAAGTAGACACCCCAAGGAAATTGCTGAGAGGCATGTTGAGCCCATTGAATATTTTTTTTTTGTCCCAAGTGATTGAATAATGACAAAAAAAAATTACAAAAAGTTGTCACTAAATGATATATTGCTCACACATGCCATGGTTATATGTGGAATTGCACCACAAAATACATTCTGCTGCTTCTCCTGAGTACGGGGATACCACATGTGTGGGACTTTTTAGGAGCCTAGCCACGTACGGGGCCCCGGAAACCAAGCACCGCCTTCAGGATTTCTAAGGGTGCAAATTTTTGATTTCACTCCTCACTACCTATCACAGTTTTGAAGGCCATAAAAATGCCAAAATAGCACAAAACCCCCCAAATGACCCCATTTTAGAAAGTAGACACCCCAAGGAAATTGCTGAGAGGCCTGTTGAGCCCATTGAATATTTTTTTTTTGTCCCAAGTGATTGAATAATGACAAAAAAAAATTACAAAAAGTTGTCACTAAATGATATATTGCTCACACATGCCATGGTTACATGTGGAATTGCACCCCAAAATACATTCTGCTGCTTCTCCTGAGTACGGGGATACCACATGTGTGGGACTTTTTAGGAGCCTAGCCACGTACGGGACCCCGGAAACCAAGCACCGCCTCCAGGATTTCTAAGGGCGCAAATTTTTGATTTCACTCCTCACTACCTATCACAGTTTTGAAGGCCATAAAATGCCAAAATAGCACAAAACCCCCCCAAATGACCCCATTTTGGAAAGTAGACACCCCAAGCTGTTTGCTGAGAGGCATGGTGAGTATTTTACAGCTCTCATTTGTTTTTGAAAATGAAGAAAGAACATTTTTTTTTTTTATTATTTTTTTTTCAATTTTCAAAACTTTGTGACAAAAAGCGAGATCTGCAAAATACTCACAATACCTCTCAGCAAATAGCTTGGGGTGTCTACTTTCCAAAATGGGGTCATTTGTGGGGGTTTTGTGCCATCTGGGCATTCCATGGCCTCCGAAACTGTGATAGGCAGTGAGAAGTGAAATCAAAAATTGACACCCTTAGAAAGCCTGAAGGCGGTGCTTGGTTTTTGGGGTCCCGTACGCGGCTAGGCTCCCAAAAAGTCTCACACATGTGGTATCCCCGTACTCAGGAGAAGCAACAGAATGTATTTTGGGGTGTAATTCCACATATGCCCATGGCATGTTTGAGCAATATATCATTTAGTGACAACTTTGTGCAAAAAAAAAAAAAAATTGTATTTTTTCCGCAACTTGTGTCAACATATAAAATATTCCATGGACTCGACATGCCTCTCAGTATATAGCTTGGGGTGTCTACTTTCCAAAATGGGGTCATTTGGGGGTGTTTTGAACTGTTGTTCTGGCATTTTATACACAACATTAGGAAGCTTACATCCACTCTTCTAACCACTTGAAGACAAAGCCCTTTTTGACACTTTTTGTTTACATGAAAACATATTTTTTTTTGCAAGAAAATTATGTTGAACCCCCAAACATTATATATATTTTTAAAGCAAAGGCCCTACAGAATAAAATGGTGGGTGTTGCATTTTTTTTTTCTACTCAGTATTTGCGCAGCGATTTTTCAAACGCATTTTTTTGGGAAAAAATACACTTTTTTAATTTTAATGCACTAAAACACACTATATTGCCCAAATGTTTGATGAAATAAAAAAGATGATCTTAGGCCGAGTACATAGATACCAAACACGACATGCTTTAAAATTTCGCACAAACGCGCATTGGCGACAAACTACATACATTTTTAAAAGCCTTTAAAAGCATTTACAGGTTACCCCGTTAGATTTACAGAGGAGGTCTACTGCTAAAATTACTGCCCTCGATCTGACCTTCGCGGTGATACCTCACATGCATGGTGCAATTGCTGTTTACATATGACGCCAGACCGACGCTTGCGTTCGCCATTGGGCAAGAGCAGGGCAGGACAGGGGTGCTTTTTTTTTTTTTTTTTTTTTATTATTAATTTTGCTTTTTTATTTTATTTTTAAACTGTTGCTTCCATATTTATTTATTTTTATCACTTTTATTGTTATCTCAGGGAATGTAAATATCCCCTATGATAGCAATAGGTAATGACAGGTACTCTTTTTTGAAAAAACTGGGGTCTATTGGACCCTAGATCTTTCCTCTGCCCTCAAAGCATCTGACCACACCAAGATCGGTGTGATAAAATGCTTTCCCAATTTCCCAATGGCGCTTTTTATATCCGGGGGGGGACATTCCCTCCCACTGCTTGTAAAAGCAGTCCAGAGGCTAATTAGCCACTAGGATTGCTTTTACATGAAAGCCGGCCGCTGGCTGAAAAGAATGATACCAAGATGATACCTAAACTCGCAGGCATCATTCTGGTATAAACATTCAAAGTCCAGCAACATACCAGTACGTTGCTGGTCCTTGTTGGACATGTATTGTAATCTTTTTTTTCATGCAGCCTGTTGGCTGAACGAAAAAAAAAGATTGATCGGTGGGTATGCCCACCATTAGAATACCGCCCTTCATCCACCCACTTCTAATGATGGGCATACATGCACCATTTATATATGCCGAAGCATGGGGGCATCTTCTCGCAAAAGTTATGCCGCGTACACATGGTCAGACTTTTCCACGGGCAAGCCTCCGTCGGAATTTCGACCGTATATACGCGGCATTAGGAGCAAAATCGCTCCTCCGCTCCTGCTGCCCCAATGCTTCGGCATATATGCTTTTTTTTTTTAACTGTGGTGGTGAAATCACCTCCTACAGCACTGGAGTCGCAGGGATCAGGCCTGTCTCTGCGAACGCTGCAGTTATGTGTGTTGTGTTTTGCAAGTGACAGTGATCGATCGATACTGCACTTCGGTGGTCTGGGCTGGACGGAGGGGCAAAACGCAGGTGCTAGCAGGTATCTGGGCTGATCCCACTAACAGTGCGTTTTTGGGAACCCTAAACTGCTGGGGACGCTAGTATAGATCTGATCAGATCAGATATTGAGCTGATCAGATACTATACCACTAAGGGGGGTGTATGCTTCACGTGTGGGTGTTAGCGCTACTGGCACTAACCTGACGCTGCCTGGGGTGTGACGCAGACCCTCTCTGACGCTAAAACCTAACTGATATCACCCGCCGGGCGATCAGGGGGTTAAACCTTTATTGGGTTATATACGGCGGGTGCCCTGACACTATAAAAAGCAAACTAACTAACCAGCGTCACCCGTAACACTTATATGATGATCACTGGTGAAAGGGTTAACTAGGGGCAATTAGGGGGTTAAAACCTTTATTAGGTAATATATGGGGGTACCTGACGCTATATAAAAACCTGACGGCGAACCTAAAAAAAAATTACTGGCTACCTATCGGCATCACCGACACTAAGACAACGATCATAAAAACGATTGCTTAGTGACAGTGGTGATAGGGTGTGTAAGGGTTGCCTGGGGGGTGATCAAGGGGGTTACACCTTTATTAGGTAATATATGGGGGTACCCGACGCTATAAAAACCTGCGGCGAACCTAAAAAAAATTACTGGCTACCGATCAGCATCGCCGACGCTAAGACATCGATCAGAAAAATTATCGCTTAGTGACAGTGGTGATAGGGGGTGAAAGGGTTACCTGGGGGGGCGATCAAGGGGGTTAAACCTTTATTAGGTAATATATGGGGGTACCCGACGCTATAAAAACCTGCGGCGAACCTAAAAAAAATTACTGGCTACCGATCAGCATCACCGACGCTAAGACATCGATCAGAAAAATGATCGCATAGCGACGGCGGTGCTAGGGGGTGAAAGGGTTACCTGGGGGGTGATCAAGGGGGTTAAACCTTTATTAGGTAATATATGGG
Organism: Rana muscosa; assembly: GCA_029206835.1. NCBI lineage: Eukaryota > Metazoa > Chordata > Amphibia > Anura > Ranidae > Rana > Rana muscosa. Next base: position 64,030,957 of record JARGYO010005626.1, on the reverse strand, counting down.
GGTACCCGACGCTATAAAAACCTGCGGCGAACCTAAAAAAAATTACTGGCTACCGATCAGCATCGCCGACGCTAAGACATCGATCAGAAAAATGATAACTTAGTGACAGTGGTGATAGGGGGTGAAAGGGTTACCTGGGGGGCGATCAAGGGGGTTAAACCTTCATTAGGTAATATATGGGGGTACCCGACGCTATAAAAACCTGCGGCGAACCTAAAAAAAATGACTGGCTACCGATCAGCATCACCGACGCTAAGACATCGATCAGAAAAATGATTGCTTAGTGACGGCGGTGCTAGGGGGTGAAAGGGTTATCTGGGGGGTGATCAGGGGGTTAAACCTTTATTAGGGGGGTTAGGGGGCTACACTGGACCTAAAACTAAATGTAGTGACACTTTTACAGTCACAAATGTCACTGATTGCAGTGATCACTAAATAAATGGTCACTGCAATCAGTGACACTGTGACTGGGGGCTGGGGGGGCTGGGGGGTGATCTGGGGGTGTCTGGGGGGGCGATTTATGTGCCTATGTGTCCTGGTGTCAGTGTGCTGTTTTGTGTACTAACCTGCATCTTCTCCTGTACGGCGCTCGGTATATGTGAGCGCCCCAGGAGAGATGACATCACTTCCTCCTTCCTGGCAGGCAGGGGAAGCTCTCTCATTCGCCGGGAGCGATTGAGAGGGGGTGGCCGGAATCGAACGGCCGTCCCCTCATGCGGATTGCTCCCGAAGGTAAAACGACCACCCACTGTAAAGAAGGGGGGTCCGATCGGACCCCCCAACTATACAAAGGCAATCACGTATTCAGCCATTCTGCTGACGTATATTTACAGTGGGCGGGCGTTAAGTGGTTAATATCCATACAAGACCCAAAGGGGCTGGTAATGGGCTGGAGGGGGGGTACCCATGCCATTTTTCTCAATGATTTCATCCATATTGCCAGGACCAGACATTACATTAAAGCCGCAAGCAGTTTTAAATGACTTTTTTTCCTTTAGAAATGTCATTTTGTGCAGGGACAGTTCTAAACACGGGAAACACGTGCCACTTCACAGGCATACTATAGACACCCCCCAGGTACGATATTTAAAGGAATATTTCACTTTTTTTTCACTTTAAGCATCATTAAAAATCACTGCTCCCGAAAAAACGGCCGCATTTAAAACTTTTTTTTGCATTGATACATGTCCCCTGGGGCAGGACCCGGGTCCCCAAACCCTTTTTAGGACAATAACTTATATATTACCCTTGATAATTAGCACTTTTGATTTCGAGTCCCATTGTATTTAATAGGGTTCTAAAGTTCGCACAAACTTTCGGTCTGTTCGCAGGTTCTGGTGCGAACCGAACCGGGGGGTGTTCGGCTCATCCCTATCTACGTGGAAGTAAGGTTTGAAAACCTGACTACCTGGTAGGACAAATACTGTAGCTTCATGAACCCAAGAACACATATCACATCTCCCACACTGGGCAATACCCCAATGTGTGGATGAATGGTCATTGTTGGGTGCATAATGGCTGGATGTTGGTCTATCTCGGATAGATAGTGCTCTGTGGAAAACTATCTCAGGATAGTCTTTGATGTATTTGGAGATGTAGGGGTCATTTAACAATATATGCCAGTGTCTATTGTAATGTTCGGGGAACCAGCTAGATCGCAGGACACAGGCTTTTCAATCCAAAATAAGGTTTATTAAACTTAAATGGCTTTACAGCAGCAAAAACAAAAGAAATACCAGTCTCACCGACTTGTAGAGTTCAGAACTGCAACCGCAGTTTAACAGTCCTTTCTTGAGGTTGTAGGTAGCTTCCCCAGCTAGCAGGCTTCCAGGCAGGCCACTGCCATGTACATTCACAGCTTTTCACAGCCTCCACAGCTTTGCAATGTCCACCATTCACCATGCAGTCTTCACTATACTCCTTCACTCCCTCACCTACAACTTCCTGTCTCTCTTAAACCACTTCCTTGGACAGGTGTGTTAACCATTGCTGTTCCCTTAAAGGAACCACAGCCCAAACAGAGGGGAAATATAGCGTCCTTCCCGGACCCAGCCACGTCTTCCTGTACATATCCCCCCCCTGTGCCCCAACGCCAAGGAGGTGGAGGCAACAGTGGAGCTAAAACAATGGACTCGGGAGAGGGCATCTGCATTTTGATGCAGTCTCCCGGGCCTATGCTCCACTATAAATTTAAATTCCTGGAGCGCCAGGAACCAACGTGTAATTCTGGCATTAGTCCCTTTACCTTGCCTCATCCATGTTAAAGGGGCATGGTCAGAAATTAACCTAAACTTCCTTCCCAAGAGGTAATATCTGAGGGATTCCAGAGCCCACTTAATGGGCAGACATTCTCGTTCAACTATAGCGTAGTTTTTCTCCGCTGGTGTCAACTTCCTACTGAGGAAGACTACTGGGTGCTCCTCACCATGAAAAACCTGTGACAACACAGCTCCCAATCCTACATCGGAAGCATCAGTCTGGACAACAAACTCGTTTGAAAAATTGGGTGCTATCAGGACAGGGTGTTGGCACAGTGCTGACTTGAGCTCCAAAAAAGCCTTTTCAGCATCTGCATTCCATTCCACCATGACCGATTTCCGTCCCTTAGTCAGATCGGTCAATGGAGCCGCCAATGTGGCAAAGTTGGGTACGAATCTCCTGTAGTATCCCACCATGCCCAGGAATGCACGTACCTGTTTTTTTGTGAGGGGGCGGGGCCATTTCTGTATAGCCTCTACCTTGTTAACCTGAGGTTTCACCACCCCTCTACCTACAATATAGCCCAGGTATTTCACCTCCTCCATTCCCAAAGCACATTTTTCAGGGTTTATTGTAAACCCCTCCTTCCAAAGAGAGTCCAGTACTGCCTGGACTTTGGGCAAGTGTGATTCCCAGTCTCTGCTAAAAATGACTATGTCATCCAAGTACACTGAGGCATACTCCCGGTGAGGTCGTAAAATCCTATCCATTGCTCGCTGGAAAGTGGCTGGAGCAGTTTGTAGTCCAAAAGGCATTCTTTTGTACTGAAAACTCCCCTCTGGGGTAGAAAAAGCAGTTTTCTCTCTAGCAGCCTTAGTCAACGGGATTTGCCAATACCCCTTGGTAAGGTCTAATGTTGTAATATACCTGGCTGGACCTAGTCTCTCAATAAGCTCATCTACCCGGGGCATGGGGTAGGCATCAAACCGTGAAACCTCATTAAGTTTCCGGAAATCATTGCAGAATCGCAAAGTCCCGTTGGGCTTTGGTACCAACACAATCGGGCTCGACCACTCACTCTGCGACTCCTCAATGATCTCCAGGTCCAGCATCTTCTTCACTTCCTCTGAAACGGCCTTCCTTTGAGCCTCTGGGATGCGGTAGGGCCGGACAAAAACTTTGACTCCAGGTTTCGTGATAATATCATGTTCTATGACACTAGTTAGCCCTGGCAAGTCTGAAAACTTTTCTTTATTTCTCTGCAAGAACTCCTTTGCCTGCTGACTTTGGATTTTAGACAGGGTACTTGCTACTTGGACACTCTCCACCCCAACCTGAGGCTCAAGTCTTGCACTAGCCAGGGAGGTCACCGGTTCCCTGTCTGTCCAGGGCTTTAACAAGTTGACATGATATATCTGATACGGTTTCCTCTTGCCTGGCTGGTGGACTCTATAATTTACCTCTCCCACTTTTTCCACAACTTCAAAGGGACCTTGCCATCTGGCCAAGAATTTACTTTCCACAGTGGGAATTAGCACCGCTACTCGATCCCCCACTTGGAAGTGCCTTTTTTAGCAGCCCTGTTATAGACCCGTCGTTGAGCCTCCTGGGCTTTTTGCAAATGCTCTTTGACTAGTGGCATCACAGTTTGGATCCTTTCCTGCATTTGGGAGACATATTCAAGAACACTCTTATGCTGAACAGGTTCACTTAACCATTCCTCTTTAATAAAGTCAAGTAGTCTGCGAGGTCTCCGCCCATATACCAACTCAAAGGGCGAAAACCCAGTGGAGGCCTGGGGCACTTCCCTGATAGCAAACAGGAGAGCTGGTAACAGGCAGTCCCAGTCTTTCCCATCCCTTTGTACCACTCTCTTTAGCATAGACTTAAGGGTCTTGTTAAAGCGTTCCACTAACCCGTCCGTTTGGGGATGGTAGACCGATGTGCGCAGCTGTTTAATCCGGAACAGCTTGCACACATCGGCCATAACTCTCGACATAAATGGGGTGCCCTGGTCTGTGAGTATTTCCTTGGGAAAACCAGTCCGTGTAAACAACTGGAATAATTCCCGGGCAATAGCCTTAGAGGAGGTATTCCGCAGTGGAAGCGCCTCAGGATATCGGGTGGCATAGTCAAGAATCACCAATATGTAGGAGTAACCTCGAGCCGACTTTACCAAGGGACCCACTATATCCATGGCTATCCTCTCGAATGGGACCTCAATTATGGGCAGAGGGACCAAAGGGCTCCGGAAGTGGGTCACCGGAGCGGTCAACTGACAGGTGGGACAAGAGGCACAGTATTTCTTTACCTCTGCTTTCAGACCTGGCCAGTAAAACCGGTCGGTGATCCGTGCTTCCGTCTTCTCAACTCCCAGGTGTCCCCCTAACACATCATCATGGGCCAGGTCCAGAACCTTTCATCTTTTTTGTTGGGGTACCAACAATTGTTCTACCACATTTTCCCTCACCTTGGTAACCCGATACAACAACTCATTATACATTGCGAAGTGTGGCCACCGCTCATTTGCACCTGGCTCTTGGGGAACCCCATTTACTACTACAACTTGTTCCCATGCACGGGCCAAAGTGAGGTCCTGCATCTGAGCAGTACCAAACGCCCCCTGGGGAACACCCAAATCTGGCAGGGCAGGGGTAGAGGCCAATTCCTCGTCCTCTTCCCCCAGCATTACCTGAAGTGGGGAAGATCCTCCCCCCTCAGTGTTTTGGTAGGTCTGTGGACCACATGTCTTGACATTATCAACAGTATCAGCTCTACTTTCATCACCATTAACCCAACCATTAGCAATTTCATCATTTGGATCCACATTAAGAACATTTGGCAGTTCAGGGTTATTCCTCTCAGCAGCAGGAACAGGGAGGCTAGTTTCTCCCCAATCTCTGAACTGTTCTCCTTGTTCCCACAGTTTTGGAAACAACGGACAGTCTCGTCCTATTATAACATCATGTACCAAGTTCTTTACCACCCCCACCTCTTGAGTACCAGTGCCACATGCTGAGGAGATGGTCACCGAGATGAGAGGGTACTCTCTAGTGTCCCCGTGAATGCACACCACCCGTAAGGTTTTTCTTACCGGACCGATCTTCCCAATTACTCTAGGATGAACCAGGGTTACCATGCTTCCGGAGTCCAACAAAGCCCTGGCAGGGAGGTGGTTCACTTGGACTTCACACTCAAATTTTTCCTCACCCAGGTCGAGATGTGTGGTGCATACTTTATGGGCATAAAAAGACCCCCTCCGAAGAACCCCGCATTCCATGGGCTCCTCTTGCAGTGGGCAGTGTGCCCGGGTATGACCCCAGGAATGACATTGCCAACATTGTACATCCCCTCCTCTCCGAACTGGAACAGAACGCTGAGGAGGTACCGGGAGTGACTCTTGACCTTCCGGGGTGTTTGCTGCAGGACTCCTTGGAACATCCTTTCGAAGGGCAGCAGTTGGTCGAACAGTCCGTGGCAGACTGGGCCCTATGCGCTTGGTAGGTCCGAGCAGGTCCTCCACCACCGTATATCGTTCTACCATCTTGACAAGGAGGTTTGCTGTCTTGGGGTCTCCATGGCTGACTCACCGTTGAAGGTCGTCTGGCAGGGATCTCAGGTATCGGTCCAGCACGACCCGTTCCACGATTTGGGGGCCAGAAAACACCTCAGGCTGCAGCCATTTTTTTACCAGTTGCACCAGGTCATGCATTTGAGACCGGGGTGGCCGATCTGGACGATACTTCCATTGGTGTACTCGTTGGGCCCGAACGGCTGTAGTCACCCCCAGACGAGCCAGAATTTCTGCCTTTAACTTTTGATAGTCTTTAGCATCATCGGGTGGCAGGTCAAAGTAGGCTTTTTGAGGATCTCCGGTGAGAAAAGGGGCAATGAGGCCGGCCCATTGGTCCTGAGGCCACCCTTCTCTCTCTGCCGTCCTCTCAAATGTAGCAAGAAATGCCTCTACATCATCGCTCAGGGACAACTTCTGCAGAAAATGGCTTGCCCTCACAGTCACCTGGTTGCCAGGGGCAACAGCCGCTTGTTCCTGAGACAGCTGCTGCACTGCTTCCTTTAAGGCAGTAACCTGAGCCTGCATAACCTCTTGTTGGGTCGCTTGCTGGGCTGCCAACTGGGCCACCAACACTCGAGTATTTTCTTGCTGCAGAGCCAGCGCCTCTTTGTGGTGAGTTTGTTGTACCTCCAGCTGGGTTGCTAAGCGCTGATTAGCTTCCTCATGGCGAGTCTGCACTTGCATATTAGCCAGGGACAGCTGTTTAATTAGCTCCTCCATTGTTTCAGATTTCAATGTTTGTTCAGCTTTAACCCAGGACATAAATCCAATGTACTGTCCCTTTAACTGTTCAGTTCAATGTCAAAAAAAAAAAAATGTTTTGTTTTTTTCTTCTTATGCCTGTTATTCTGTCCTGCCCGCATTCGAGCACCAGTGTAATGTTCGGGGAACCAGCTAGATCGCAGGACACAGGCTTTTCAATCCAAAATAAGGTTTATTAAACTTAAATGGCTTTACAGCAGCAAAAACAAAAGAAATACCAGTCTCACCGACTTGTAGAGTTCAGAACTGCTACCGCAGTTTAACAGTCCTTTCTTGAGGTTGTAGGTAGCTTCCCCAGCTAGCAGGCTTCCAGGCAGGCCACTGCCATGTACATTCACAGCTTTTCACAGCCTCCACAGCTTTGCAATGTCCACCATTCACCATGCAGTCTTCACTATACTCCTTCACTCCCTCACCTACAACTTCCTGTCTCTCTTAAACCACTTCCTTGGACAGGTGTGTTAACCATTGCTGTTCCCTTAAAGGAACCACAGCCCAAACAGAGGGGAAATATAGCGTCCTTCCCGGACCCAGCCACGGCGTCCTGTACACTATCTAAAATGTTGCGCAGTTCTTGTTGTTTTGTTGAAAAATGAGTGATAAATCTCACTGGGGGAGGGCCTGTTCCCTGTTTTCTAGGTTTGTAAAGTAGAGCATTTCTATCCTGAAGTAAAGCTCTATTATACACCTTCCTAAACAGTTACTTGCTGTACCCACTAAGCAACAGGCGGGACCGAAGTTGGCCTGCCTGTACGTTGAAATCTTGTTCTAGGGTGCAATTTCACCTTAGGCAGAGATACTGCACATAGGATATACTCTGATTTAAGGTGACTGGGTGGGCACTGTCTGCGTGAAGCAGAGTGTTACCTGCTGATTGTTTACGATGGAGGTCAGTAACCAAACACTGATCAGGGTCCAGAAATATCTCAAGGTCCAGAAAAGTGATCCTAAGAACATCATACGACAAAGTAAATTTGAATTTACTGTTCCTGCATGCCTGTAGGGATGCGGCGCCTCCAGTTTCCACTAGGGGGAGCTTTTCTGGCTCTGGTGCTCTGGAGTTTGCATGATTCTATCGGTCGGGCCATGCCGGCCCGATTGCGCATGCGCAGCGTGACCATTCCAGTGGGCGCACACTTTCGATCGGGACTTATCGTTTCCTATGCCCCCGGATGTTGTTTTCCCTGCTGGTTGGATTGCGCTGCGCATGCGCGGCACGGCGTAGGATCATGGGTATGCACCTGTGTCCGGGCCCGGTACACACCAGGTGACGAGCAAATTGCATGCACCTGGTGAGACTGGTTGGGATACATATTAATAGGGGGAGTTGATCAGCTGGGTCTATTCAGACCGGCAGATCACTCCCTGCTGTGGGTGAACAGAAAGAACATGAGGAGCCTGATACACCAGAAAGATGTAAGTTGTAGTTTGTCCCTGTTGTGTCTAGCCCCCCTTCCCTTTGATGGGCTGTCTTTATCTTACAGTACAATTATATATCTGCCTATTGTCTCTACCCAGTTTAGGAACCCCAAACGATGGGTCCCTTACAATTGGTACACAGTATGAGGAGTAATCTGTTACAAACATATTGTGAGATGGAGATTACAAAGGAGAAAAGACACAAACAGCCTTTGGACTTGCTGGGGACAACTTACCAGATACAGCCAGGCTTCTTATTATATGTGCACCACCTATATTCACCGTAAGTGTTGTACTATCTCATGGGGTCCACTAGCTACTAGTGGAGCCTATATTTATGTTATGTATTATGTATATGTTCAGACATACCTGGGTCTTTATATATTTATATATAAATAATATACCATTCTATACGTTACCCACTGAGATGTATCCCCATATCTACCTTTAGTTGTGAGGAGGGGGGCCATATCCACCACTGTTTCGTCACTCTCTATGATCTATCCTGTTTGTAAGTATTAAGAAACTACTTATCTTATATAAAGTATGCGATTATATTTGTAAATTGTTACCACTTAAACTCTTTCTGTGTTTATTCCTGTACAGGGTTTAGAACTGTATTTTAACCCTTCACGTTCCTGAGGAAGCGTTACTAAATGAAAAACATGTTGAACATAGTCCAGTTCTCGTGTGAGCCCACGCATCTCCCTACAATTACAGCCTTGTGTTTACTATCAGTGTTCTGGTGATTCTCTTTACTATGCTGAATAATTGTTAATGAGAGTACTTTGGGGGCTCCCTAACAATTTTTGGGAAGGTGGGTGTAGCACTACCCCCGAAGGAGCTGCTGGATTATTTGGGCCTGCACTCTGCCTTTCAACCCCAGAAAATTGGCTCGACCCCATTGGCACAACTGTACAGCAGTGTTAGTGTAAGACACAAATGAGAGAGAGAAACACAGTAAGATCACACAGTACTGTATATTTACCGTTACCTCGGCACTCGTCACCTCATCCGCTGTAGCAAGAGATAGAGTCTCACACCAGTGTAACTTGACAAGTTGAATAATGTTTACTTGACAAGAATGAAACTGTTATTCCCACACACACGCACCAAACAACAGAACAACAATAACAAATGCAAATAATCACATTACGTATAAAGAGTTTATGCTGCTAAATGGCTCCCTCTAGAGGACAGTTCCACCTTGTAATATCCCTATGCGACAAGCTTTGAGAATAGTAAAGCGATGGCTGTTCCTTTAAGCTCAATCCGTCTTCAGCTAGCTCTGTTGGTGCACTTATTTGTAATCCAAGTAAGATGGAATAAAGTAAAAACTGTAAAGATGTAGTGTAGTTGCAAAATAAACCGCTATCTCTGTCAATCCGGCTGTACCACACTCAGGTGTGATGAATTCCTAGCTGTGGCACTACTGGTGTCAGCACTCGTAGTCTGGGTAACAGGAAAACACTTTTACAAACTCAGTCACACTTAGTAGACAAGTGCTTTCTCACCGCTATGAGTCCTCAGCCCACTGGTATGCTCCGTCCGGAACTCCCTGGTAGATGTCTCTGGGATAGACGATGGCGCCGGTTCACAGCGTGGTTGCTCACAGAGTGCTGGTGAATGGGTGGCTTCAGATGCTATGAAGCGCAGGCCGATCCGCCTGCTCGATCAGCCGGGCTGTCCACAAGGATCCCTCTGTCAGGCGATCCGCTCTTCAAATCTAGACCCAGGCTCTCTCTCAGCCCTGGGCCTACTCACACAGGCCTCTTGTTAGTTGAAGATGGCGCCCAGAGACAGCGAGCACTGGCCACGCCGCCTCTTTTATCCGCTCCCCCAGCAGGCTGTGTGATTTCTCATTGCATCCTGGTAACACAGTGGCATTGTGGGTACTTGTAGTCTTCTCTCCGCTCATGCCAATAGAGTCACTTCCTCCTTCACTACATTTCCCACCATGCGATACTTCAGGGTTTAACGAACCCAAACAAAAGTTTTCATGGCACTAAATCAAACGGATACCAGAGGGAGCCAAACCTTGAAATAATAATACAACGCATCCCTTAGGGATACTTTGATGGTAGAACCTTGCTACACACTCCCCCCACTTGAAATCTTTGGTCCCCAAAGACAGTAGAAGTATGTGACCTGTTATATGCTTTTTTTATACACAAGAGGAGAGAAACAATTAGTGTGCACAAACAATAAAACAATTTGCCCTTGCATAAAACCCTAGCAGATGAACCTCCCACCAATGAGCTTGGGAAAAGAGGTTGTTCTGCCTACAGGCCACCTTAACTGGAATGGCCCAACCAGATGTGCCAGGGGGTGAGTTGGGGTTTTCCTCCACTAAATGTGAAGTGGAAGGACCAGGCGTCTCAAGAGTCCTTTCTGAGGTGAACACAGCTTCCTCAGAGCTCTCACCCAACATGTCATAGGTCAGTCTCTTGGGTGGGTGAATAGCCCTTCTCTCTCTCTGTTCTTTTGGCTCTGGTGCTGCAGGCACATTGGACCCTGCTTCGTCTACAGTTTCTTCTTCCTGCATATCAGCCTCAATTTCCCCTTATGTAAATGATTGGGCATCTTCGAGGTCTGCTGTTGGCAGGGAAACTTGAGTGTCTTCCAACTCCTCAGAAAGCGGGCTTTGGGGCACAAACTCAAGAGCCTCTGGTCTGAGAGTCCCAGTGTCTGTCACTTTGGGTGGAGACGAAGGGGAGGTTGCAAACTCTGGCAGTTGAGGTGGCCACAACCAGTCTATCTCCATCTCTTCATCTTCGCTGTCCTCATCGTCTCCAGTGGGGTGTACAGACTGAGACCTAGTGACCGGTCGGGATCTCTGAGAGGCTGTGGAAGTGGACTGTGAATCCAGCTGTGGTGACAAATGAACTGCTTCTGATAGGGGCAGTAGATGGTTGCGATACCAAGTCTTCAGCGGGCCTATGATCTCTTCTGGTCTGATCTGGTAAACTGGGAGCCCTGGCAGCTGCTTGCAAATGACATAAGGCTGTGACTTCCAGCGGTCAGCTAACTTGTGTTTTCCAGGGACACCCAGATTCCTTAGTAGCACCCGGTCACCTGGTTGCAAATCCTGCACTTGGACTCTGAGATCAAAGTTATTTTTATTTCTTAGTCCCCGTGCGTCTGAGGTAGCTTGGGCCTCGTCATAGGCAGTCTTCAGACTTTTCCACAGGCAATCTACATACCCTCTAAGGGGAGTATCCCGTGGCATCTTTTGTGGTGTTATTATAAGCGTGCACAATGTCGGCTACACGCTTGCTCCAGTGCTGCTTTTTCTCGGAATTCAAAGTCCCAAGCATATCCAGGAGGGTTCGGTTGAGGGTCCCCTTGAGGATGGTATGTGGTGGCCCTGGACTTTTTAATACCTAATGGGTCTAAAAGTCTCTTGATGAGGCTGCTCTCAAAATCTCTCCCTTGATCCGAGTGGATATGTTGGGGCAGGCCATAGTGCACAAATAACTTCTCCACTAAGATCCTAGCCACTGTGAATGCTTGTTGATCCCCTGTGGGGAAGGCCTGGGCATACCTGATGAAGTGATCTGTCACTACCAGGATATTTCCCTGTCCACTCAGATCAGGCTTCAAGCACAGAAAGTCAATGCACACCAGTTCCATGGGTCCCTGACTGAAGATGGCCCATGGGGGCGGCTCGGTGAGGCAAAGTCTTCCTTTGAATGCATCTGATACAGGAGTGGCAGTAGCCCTCAACTTCTGCCCGCATGCAGGGCCAGTAGAATCGGTCCCTCACCAGGTGGAAAGTCCTCTCGGGCCCTAGATGGCCATGGTTGTCGTGAAGAGAAGTTAATGCTGTCTCCCTGTGTTTTCTTGGCAAGAAATGACAAGAAAACTGCTGGGAGAGCTTTCTTGCCGAGAAAACCGTGTATGTGTCGAGAAAACTGCCGGGAATCTCGACGAGAAAAATAGAGAACCTGCTCACTATTTTCTAGTCAGGATTCTCGTTTTTCTCGTCGGGATTCTCGTCGGCCTGTTTCCTGACGAGAAAATCAGACGTGTGTATGCTTTTCCGAGTCTTAAAAAACCGCGCATGCTCAGAATAAAGTATGAGACGGGAGCGCTCATTCTGGTAAAACTAGCATTCGTAATGGAGATAGCACATTCGTCACGCTGTAACGAAATGAAAGCACGAAGACTGAAAAGCGTGAATCGTCTCTCCCCAAACTTTTACTAACTCGCTGTAACACGAGATCAGCAAAAGCAGCCCAAGGGGTGGCGCAATTGGAATCGAACTTCCCCTTTATACTGCCGTCGTACGTGTTGTACGTCATCGCGCAACAATGAGATTTTTAATTGACAGTGTGTATGCAAGGAAAGTTTGACAAGAATACCATCAAGCTTGACAAGAATCTTGTTGAGAAAACCAAAGTTTTTTTTACGACGGGATTCTCTGCCGTGTGTACGAGGCTTTAAGGATGTAGGTGAGAGGATCGTTGTCGGTCTTAATCACAAACTCTGCCCTGTATAGATAATCCCTCAGTTTATCCACCACTGCCCACTTCAAGTCAGAAACTTGAGTTTGTGTGTGGAGTAGTTCTTCTCCGCGGGTGCCAGGCTAAGGCTCACATAAGCAACAGGCCGTAGGTGACCGTCGTGTTCCTGGTACAGCACCCTGCCTAACCCATCTCGACTGGCATTAACGTGCAGTTCATATGGCTTGGTTGTGTCTGCATAGGCCAATACTGGTGCAGTTGTTAGGCTTCATTTCAGCTGCCTAAAGGCCTCTTCACATTGGGCAGTCCACTGGTCCCGAATGGACTCTCTGGGTTTTCTGGGCCCTCCAGCCGATCTCACAGGCTTAACTAAATCTGGGTCATCATCCAAGCCACCCTGGCCCAGATAGGACTAGGACCGAAGATGCTCCAGCGCATTATGGCCCTGTATTCCACGCCCTCCGCCTTTATCTTAGTGAATGGAACTCACTCGCGTACATTCAAGATAGCTAATGGCACCAGGCAAGGGTGTCCCCTCTCCCCTTTCCTTTTCGCCCTTGTTATAGAACACTTGGTCCAAGCGATCAGAGCAAACCCGAGCATAAGTGGTATTCAGACCCCCTCCTCACATTGCAAACTCTCCCTATACGCTGATGATCTCTTGCTTTATGTGACACAACCCCACATTAGTATTCCATCTATCCTAGCAGAGATCAACCGCTTCGGCCGGCACAGTAACTACAAGCTTAACATTTCCAAAACGGAAGCCCTTAACCCATCACTTCCACATCATACCCTTTCCTCCCTCAAGACTAATTTCTCCTTCCAATGGCAAGCGACATCCATTTCATATTTAGGTACATCCATCCCGTCACGCTCGGCGGATATCTATAATCTGAATTTTGGCCCTCTGCTCACTAAGATCAGACGCCTATCTGAGGCTCGGATGGACAGACCGCTCTCTTGGTTTGGGCGCATGAACACCCTAAAAATGGATATACTCCCCAAATTATTGTACCTATTCCAAGCCCTCCCCATTTCCCTCCCTTCTGCATTTTTTCGCACCCTACGTTCATCGGCTATACGCTTCGTATGGCAGAGAAAGCGCCCCAGGTTGAAACATAAACGTTTATGCACTACCATCCCTAAAGGTGGAATGGGTCTGCCGGATTTTGAGCTTTATCATTCCTCAGCAGTGTTATCACGGACGGATCCTGGAGTGGTTCCCCCGGCCCTTTGTCAAAGCTGCTACCCTCGTAGAACAGGACTTGTCCCCGGTGGACCTTCGGGCCCTGCTATGGGGCTTTGAACATACTCATAGGTCTCTCACCGTGTTATCTCCCCTCACCAGGGACGCTCTGGTGCTTTGGTACCGTAAGAGAGAGGCCTATGCTCTATCTACTGAACCAAGCCCACTCACCCCTTTATTTGACAACCCAGCCCTTCCGGAGAGCAGGTCCATCCACACACTTGAAGAATATGACAGAGCTTCATGGCCCACAGCACGACAATTTGTTGACTCTACGCAGGGTACCTTTAAGTCAAACTATAACTCTACGTCCTCCCGCTTGACTTGGCTTACCCGTATACACCTGACTTCCTATTGCAAAGGACTTCATGATTACGAACAGATCCATCGACCTCTGACCAGTTTTGAACAAATATGCACACTCCCTGACACCCCCCGCCATACCCTTTCCTTGACCTACAAACTGATTCTAGACCACACTCATAACTCCTTACCTAAATTTACTAAAGTTTGGTCGGAGGAGCTTGGGAGAGACATTACTGAAGCAGAATAGAGTAAAGCCTTTCTCTTTACCCACAAATCGTCCATCTCAAGCTACTCTCAAGAAAAAAATTATAAGGTGATTTCCAGATGGTATCGAGTGCCGACCACCCTCAGGATCATGTACCCCTCGGCTGCGGACACCTGCTGGAGATGCAACTCAGCAACAGGTACATACAGCCATATCTGGTGGGAATGTGATGTAATTAGACCGTTCTGGGCTCAAATTTCTCAAATTTATTCTGAGATCTATGATACGCCTCTCCAGCCCTCTCCTTTTATTGCCCTCCTTTCCATTCTACCGGGTACTGTCAAGTTCCAAAAACACAATCTCCTTAAATTTTCTCTTAGCGCGGCTCGTCGACTTATTACTAGACATTGGAAACCCACCTCCCCTCCTTCGATTTTAGAATGGGTAAATGAGATGAATACTAGTATGCTAATGGAGGAAATGCTTGCCAAATCTCTAGACAGACATGCTAAATTCTCCTTTATTTGGAGTATTTTGAGACATTATTCAACTTCGGATAAGTTGAAGGATAGGCTCCAGTTAGGGCTCACTCCCTGAGGCCTTACCGGTCCTCAACCTTCGGGTTCTCTGCCATGTTTGGACACCCTTCCATGGGTCTGTAGCTCGCTGTCCCCTTACTCCCCCTCCTCCTTCCCCATCGCCCCTTCCCTTGGAACTATACCCCCCTTCTGAACTCTAGATCTCCCTTTCTACCCTTCTCCCTCTCTACTTCTTTCTGGGGCCTCCCCTAAAGTTATATGATTACTCTTTACTTGTATGCGGTTCAATCCTGGTCGGACGGAGCAGATAATGTGTCTTCAGACGACACGGTTTGAGTTGTGTATTGCTTTATACTTATTCGCATGAGCTAGATGCTATCTGCATAATGCCGTTTACATGTTGTAACTGGGGATTACCCCTTACTTACTGGTCCAGGTTGCCTCCAGACGGGCTCCTGGATTCTTGTCTTTTTTTTTCTGTATACTTGAAACTTTGATAATCAATACAAACGAATTGAACATAAATCTGGGTCATCATCTTCCTCTTCGCCTTTCAGTAGCTCATTGAGAGAGCGAGCTATCTTCACGAACCCCTCTACAAATCTCCGGTAATAGAAGCAGAACCCCAGAAATTACCTAAGCTCGGTCACATTAATGGGTCTCGGCCAAGAGGTGACGGCTTCCAGCTTCTGAGGGTCTGTGGCCACTCCATCAGCAGACACGATGTGACCAAGATAGTTGACCGAAGGTTGGTAAAACTGGCACTTCTCTATGGAGAGCTTCAAGCCTTCATCATGGAGTCTCTTCAGGACCTTCTCCAGATGCTCTTCATGCTCCTCTAAAGTCCTTCCAAACACTATGATGTCATCTAAGTACACCAACACCTCGATCAAGTTCATGTCACCCACCGTCTTCTCCATGAGCCTTTGGAAAGTGGCTGGGGCACCGGACAATCCCTGGGGCATGCGGTCAAACTCAAAGAACCCCACTGGGGTGATAAAGGCAGTCTTCTCTCTATCCTCAGGATGCATGGGGATTTAATAGTACCCACTCTTCAGGTCCAGTACACTGAACCACTTAGCCCCTGACAGGCTCTGCAAAGCGTTCTCTATCCGTGGTGTGGTGTACTGGTCGGGAGTGGTTCTTCTGTTCAACGTTCTGTAGTCGATACAAAGCCTCACTGACCCATTTTTTTTTCGTACCACCACTATGGGAGAAGCGTATGGTTTGGGGACTCTCGGATGATACCTGCTCTCTTCAGTTCTGCCAATTGCTCACGCAGGTCTTCCAAGTCCCCTAAAGGAATCTGTCTGACTCTCTCTCTGAACGGCTTATCCTCTTGCAGACGGATCCGGTGTTTAGCGCTCTTTGCATACCCCACATCGAATTCACTAGATTAGAGAATGGGGCCTGCCATCTCAAGAGCTGAGTTTTGGCTCTTTCTTTCCATTCTGGACAGAGAGACGTGTTCTTCAGATAGAACTCCTCTACAGGTATCCCATCCTTTTCTCTCCCCCACCAAGTCAGACGGTGAGACTGGGGTGGCCGTGTTTACTTGGCCCAACAACATTCGAGCCGGCATCTTCACAGGTGAGGTGGTTATGTTGTGAACACTCACCGAGACCTTCCCATGACTTCTCTGCAGCGCCTTAGTTGGAACCACTTCAGGAATTATCTCAACCCCCATGTCTCCTTTCTGCCTGTCAGCTTCAAGAACGATGAAAGGGCCTGGTTGCTTCCAGTTAAGCTTGACTGACGCTTTCAAACAAGCCACTTCACCGGGCTGCAGCACTCTCTCACTCTGGTCCAAGCGCCAGATCTTTCCCGCTCCTTCAGCTGGGGCCTTCTGTTCTTGCACCAGGCGCTGATAAGCTTGTCTCAACATGGGATGCACACCTGTAGTTGAAGTGTTCTGCCCTTGGGCCAGAGGTGTTAGCAGTCTCCTGACAAGGTCAGTATTAGTCCCGATAATGAGGGAATTTTTACTAGCCCCTGGTGGGCGAGGACAGACCACCGCCAAAGTGTCAAAGGTCTCAGCCTTCCCAGCCACTGAGGGGTTGAAGGTCAGCTTGACTGGTACATAGCCATCATAGGGGAAGCTCTGAGTCCCAATGCCCCATATCTCTAACTCCTCTAACTTCTGTAATGGCAGGTGTTTTAGGTGCTTGTCGTAGAAGTCTCTGTAGAGGAGAGTCACTTGAGCTCCAGTATCCAAGAGGGCCTTGGTATAGATTCCTTCCACTTGGATAGAGACAACCGGAGAGGGTCCCACTAGCTTAGCAGGGAATTTGTGGGAAGTGGCAGGCTTGGTCTGTTCAGTAGCTTGTATCCGCACTCCTTTCTTGCGGAAGTTCTGATCTGGCTTGAGTCTCTGTTGAGCTCTGTGAGTCTAGTGTGCATTGACATCCCGACGCCGGGTAACCTGGGTCAAAGGGAGCGGGATACTGGCTCACTCAGAGTAAACAACGGGAGCCCTCTTTAAGGGTCTGGACTCCCGCTGCGGTCTCCTTGCGTCGTTGGTTTTTCTTGAGCTAGCTAAAGTCAGTGGGCACCCGGTTGACTCCTTCACCAGGGCCCTCTGGAGTTTCCCGCCGGCTTTCGGTATTGTGTTTCAGCCTTCACTGGGCTTGGGCATACTTGTCGATTATGTCCGACTCCTCCGCAGTTGAAACAAATCGCTTGGTTTGTTGGCTTCTGCACCTGAGCAACCGTAGAGCTTAAAGATTTCTTGGGCCCCTCTGGTACCTCATCGCTGGGTAGACCAATTGGTTTGGCGGTCAACAGAGCCATCATCTCTATCAGCTGCGACACTTGAGTCTTCAGAAGCTCGACTTGAGGGTCGCCATCAGCTGCATTGACCATCCTGACCCCGACAACCGATTCTGGCTTCTGGCTTTTCTTTTTGTTGTCCAGCAGGGCTTCCTCCTCCCTCACAATCCGAATCAGGTCAGGATACTTCAGAATGCCACCATGTTGCTTCTCAACAGGAGGATAATAGGGTCCAAGTTCTGGGCACCCCTCAAGGCTTGCTGGGCTCTGATTTCATCCACTTTCCGAGGGTCTAGGCCCTTCTTCAGCAAGATCAGGTGTAAATCCTGTCCAAACGTCTCATGTACTCCGACAAATTCTCTCCCTCATTTTGGTAAGAGTGCTCCAACTGGTAGATAAGATCAGAAACTTTTTCGGTGCGCCCAAACACGTCATGCAGGATGCTCAGGTAGTCCTGGGCAACACAGTCTCGCTTGCTGAGCTTCAGATTGTGGATGGCTTCTAAGTGAGTGTGAGTGAGTGAATAACTTGTATAGCGCTACAAATGCGAACTAAATCGCCTCAAGGCGCTTTTTCCATTCAGTGTCGTCCTGATCCTTCAGAAGAGGTGGGTCTTAATTTTTTTCCTGAACGCCCGGTGGTCTTCTTCCATGCAGATGTTTGTGGGTAGAGCGTTCCAAAGCCGTGGTCCTTGGACTGCAAATCTTCGTTCTGTCTTCGATTTGTAGCAGGACTTGGGGATGTGGAGGAGGTTTTGGTTAGTTGATCGGAGAATGCGATTGGGTGAGTAGTGTTTTATTTTCTCGCATAAATATTGAGGAGCGTTTTCCTTGTGTGCATTTGTGGGTGAGGCAGAGGGTCTTCAAAGTGACCTGATCCTTTACGGTTAGCCAATGAAGGGTCCTCAGGGATGGGGTGATGGATTCCCAGGGTATTTTTCCCATTACCAGTCTGGCTGCCGTGTTCTGGACGACTTGTAGGCACGACATCTGGTATTTAGGTAGTCCTATGTAGAGGGAGTTTGCGTAGTCCAGTCGGGAATTGATGATTGTTCCAACTACTACTGCTATCTCCTCTTCTGGGATGAAGGGGATGAGTTTACGCAGCAGGCGGAGAAGGTGGTTAGATCTGCTGACTACTGATCCTATTTGTGCATCCATCCACATCTCTGAGTCAAAAATGACTCAGAGACTTTTGACTTTGGTGCTTGGGGTGATGGTCTGTCCAAGGATGGTGGGTGGTGTCCATGAAGTCTTAGCTTTTGTCTTTCGGTTTGCATGGAGAAGAAGCAGTTCTGTTTTGGATCCATTGAGTTTGAAGGAGCTCTCAGTCATCCAATCATCGATCAGTGTGAGGCATTTTTCTAGTCCGTGATATTGGTCTTTTTTTCCGGTAATGCGAAAGTAGAGTTGAGTGTCATCAGCATATGAGTGGTAGCACAGGTCCTGTTTGCTGATGATTTTGAAGAGTGGGTGGAGATAGATTTTGAAGAGCACGGGTGATAGGGGTGATCCTTGAGGGACTCCGCAAGAAATTGTGCAAGTTTCAGAGGTAAAGGCTCCTAGTTTTACTGTCTGTGAACGATTATCTAGGAAGGATGCAAACCAGGGTATATCTGATGCCGCGTACACACGATCGTGATTCACGGCGGTGAAAACACCGCCGTGAATCACGACATGAAATTAAATGAAAAACGAGGGAACGGCATTTTCCCCCACACACGACCGTTTTTCCCGTCATTTTTTTCTTTGTCGAGAAAAACGACCGTCTGTGGGCTCCGCGGCAGTGTCTCCCTATGGGAAAACTGCCGCGGAAAAAAATGATGGAAAAAACGATGAGAAAATTTAGAACATGTTCTCGTTGAGAAAAACGGCATAAAGCCCACAGACAATCGTTTTTCTCGGCGAAAAAAAAAAATGTAATTTTTCCCGACGGGAAAAATGATCGTGTGTACGCGGCATGAGTCTGTGATTCCTGCTACTTCTTTAAGGAGAATGAGTAGAGTTTTGTGAGCTACTGTGTTGAGCGCTGCACTGAGGTCCAGCAGCACCAGGAGACATGATTCTCCATCATCTGCTGCTTCGAGGGCGTCATCCCATATTTTGAGAACTGCTGTTTCTGTGCTATGGCCTGGGCGGAAGCCTGATTGTAGTGGGTCCAAGAGTTTGTGAGTGTCCAAATAAAGTTGTAGCTGTTTTACTACTGCTTTCTCCATAATCTTGGAGATGGTGTTGAGGCTTGTTACCGGTCTGCGGTAGTTTGGGTCTTTAGGGTCGAGGTTGGGTTTCTTTAGGAGGGGTTTGATTATGCCTTATTTGAGGGAGATTGGAACAATACCTTCTTTGAACGATTGATTTACGAGATGTGTTATGGTAGGTGCTAAAATGTCGGTACATTCTTTCAGGAGTTTTGTAGTTCCGTGATTCTCTGTTTCTTGTGAGCCTCTGGGATGTCCCATTCATCCAAGGCTTGTGCCGCCTGGTCCAGCCACTCTTCAAAACTGTCCTCTGCTGTAGGTACTGGCTGTCTTCCAGAGAAAGCCCTGAGCTTCCTATATCCAGTCGCTGAGTATGTTGGGGAGTCTCTCTGACATTTTGAAACAAAGTCCCCAAGGGCAGCAAAGAGTTCTGGTCCAATCGTGGTCAGAGGTAACGTGGCGGGAACTTCTTCTTTATTTGGTTCAGCTCGACTGGATGAGGTAGGGCCCTCTTCTGGGACCTTCAGGTGGATTACACAAAGTTCCGTCTTGTTGGCCAATTGCACACTGGCACCTTTGAAGTTTTCAGGGATTCCTTGTTTCCACTCCAGTAATGTATAGGTGTGAGAAGTCCCATGGTCTGTTTTGACAGCAATCACCCACGCCTTCCTGTCGGGAGATAGTGTCCTCAAAGCCTGTCTGATTTGTTCCTCAGTCCAGCCCTCTCCTTGAAGTTTGATCACCATGCTCGATTCTGAGCAGGCGCCTTCTTCCTCACACCACTGGGTAGCAGCAGCAGGGTCCATCTTGGAGCCCTTAAGGGTGCCCTCTGGGGGGGGTTGATTGCAGATTCTCAGAAATCCCAGACGAGCCTCCACGTGTAGAACTACCCCCGAAGGAGCTGCTGGATTATTTGGGCCTGCACTCAACTTTCAATCCCTGAAAATTGTCTCGACCCCCTTGGCACAACTGTACAGCAGTGTTGGTGTAGGATACAAATGAGAGAGAGAAACACAGTAAGATCACACAGTACTGTATATTTACCATTACCTTGGCACTCGTCACCTCACCCACTGTAGCAAGAGATAGAGTCTCACACCAGTGTAACCTGACCAGTTGAATAATGTTTACTTGACAAGAATGAAACTGTTATTGTACAAAAACATATGGCTATGCACAGATCCCTGATCCCTGTAAAGGCCATAGAGACACAATTAATCAGCCTTTTTCTTAGCATTAAACCTGAATACCATAACCTGGGGGGGGGGGGTGGATGTGAGTAGGTGTACAGTGGAGGAAATTCACAATACTATGGGGCTGTTTTGGAACACCTCCCCACTAATTCCCCCACACACGCACCAAACAACAGAACAGTAATAACAAATACAAATAGTCACATTAAGTATAACGAGTTTATGCTGCTAAATGGCTCCCTCTAGAGGACAGTTCCACCTTGTAATATCCCTATGTGACAAGCTTTGATAATAGTAAAGCAATGGCTGTTCCTTTAAGCTCAATCCGTCTTCAGCTAGCTCTGTTGGTGCACTTATTTGTAATCCAAGTAAGATGGAATAAAGTAACAACTGTAAAGATGCAGTGTAGTTGCAAAAGAAACTGCTATCTCTGTCAATCCAGCTGTACCTCACTCAGTTGTAATGAATTCCTAGCTGTGGCACTACAGGTGTCAGCACTCGTAGTCTGAGTAACAGGAAAACACTTCTACAAACTCAGTCACACTTAGTAGGCAAGTGCCTTCTCACTGCTATGAGTCCTCAGCCCACTAGTATGCTCTGTCCGGAACTCCCTGGTAGATGTCTCTGGGATAGACGATGGCGCCAGAGTGCTGGTGAATGGGTGGCTTCAGATGCTATGAAGCGCAGGCCGATCCGCCTGCTTGATCAGCTGGGCTGTCCACAAGGATCCCTCTGTCGGGCGATCCGCTCTTCAAATCTAGGTCCAGGCTCTCTCTCAGCCCTGGGCCTACACACACAGTTAGTTGAAGATGGTGTCCAGAGAGAGCGAGGACCGGCCACGCCGCCTCTTTTATCCGCTACCCCAGCAGGCTGAGCGATTTCTCATTGCATCCTGGTAACACAGTGGCATTGGGGATACTTGTAGTCTTCTCTCCGCTCATGCCAATAGAGTCACTTCCTCCTTCACTACATTTCCCACCATGCAATACTTCAGGGTTTAACGAACCCAAACAAAAGTTTTAATGGCACTAAATGAAACGGACACCAGAGGGAGCCAAACCCTAAAATAATAATACAACACATTCCTTAGGGATACTTTGCTGGTAGAACCTTGCTACAAGGGTATAATCACATACTAGTTCAGGCCATTATAGATATGTTTTATTTGGTTTTAATGATTTTTCTAATAAAATACCATGTTTAAATATATATTGATACGGTGCCCATAAAGTTCCATCTTCTTGCGATTGCAATTTTTCTCATGTGTCTCTCATAGTCTTTTTTAGCCTCCATGATTGCATTCCTTGTCGTATTGAAATTCCTAAATCACTCCCATTTTTCCTCCATGTTAAATGTTTATAGGATTTGGTCCCATTTTAATAACTTGTAGTATTAAGCGCAGTTTAGAAAAGTTGGCTCTTTTGAAATTTAGTGTTCTTGTACAACCCTCATGTCTCCTTTTCCTATGATTTATGCTGGATGTGATCATCCTGTGATCGCTAGTTCCCAAGTTGTCCAGTATTTCCACATCTGTGACCAGATCAGAGTCATTTGTAATGAATAGGTCTAGCAATGTATTCTTTCTAGTCAGGGAATCCACAAATTGGGACATGACGTTGTCCTGTAAGACATTTAAGATATGACGGGCCTTTAATGAGTGAGCTGTCCCTTCTGCCCAGTAAATATCTGGGTAGTTGAAGTCCCCCATTATGATTACATTTACCTGCCTCATTGCCATTTTTAACCATGATAGGAAATCCAACTCATCCTCTTCCTTCAGGTTAGGGGGCCTGTAATATACCCCTACTATTAATTTCCCACTTACTTCTTCCCTTTGGAGTTCCACCCACACAAATTCCACCTCCCCTTGTCCCATTCGTGGCGTCATTCCTCTCTTCCACCCCCAAATCATAGAAATGCTGGCCGTACCTACCCTCCCCAAATACCAAAATGTATACAACCTATTTAAATAATAATGCAAACCACTTGTTGGCAAAAAATTGGCCGCGGCACGTTTATTGGTGTATTCAGATCAATAAATAATAATAACAATATTCTGATAATTTTATTACTTCATAAAATTCTTACATTTCAAACAATAAACTTAAAACAGCTCAGTCTTAAAGGACTCGAGCATACAGAATATTTATAACCAAAGCCCCCCTACAATCACGCAGGGTGACAGACCACATAACGTGCTTAGCGACTAGGGAGGGAGGGTGGGGAGCTTGTTGCACCTTCACTGACTAGCTTGGCACTGGCAGGAATACACCTGTGAGAGGGTCCTATATATAATAAGCCCCTTTCCAGAACATTCCCAGGGGTCACATGACAATCTGGGAAATTCCCAATTGTCATGTGACCATTATTCCCGCCCCCAGTCCCATTTAAAATTCTCTTAAAGGGACCTTGTCCCAAATACATTAACTTGCACATAGCCTTAAATATTTTTATTTTATTTATTCTATTTTATTTCTTTCTTAAGGGGAGGGGTGACCGCATGCCCATGCTGTCCGGCTCAAAGCCTTAAGCCCTCCTAGTTAATTCTTGATATATAGACACACCCCTCTCCCTCTTCTACCCTCCCTGTCCCTCCAATACAAGGAATACCCCTGGATATTTAAAGGTAAATAGTGTATAACACCCTGAATTCCTGCGCTAAACAAGTGATTATAAAGGAATAATTGATGATGAAAAATACGTGATTACCCACATTCAGGGTTGTTGCTCTCAAAAGTGCATGTGCCTTTATAAATGTGAACAAGATAAGAACGCTACCATATACTATACTAATACATCACCAAACAAATCATAAAAGCTCATATCAAATATAAATGACTATTTATAAAAACCATAAATTATTATATAAAGTTCATGTGAATCCAAGGAAGTTTTTCCAGTGCTTCAACTTAATTGGATGTGCAGTATAAAGCACCAAGTGCCAAAACAAACATCAGTGCAAAATTCGTGTTCCCCTCTGTGTGCCCTCTCACTCACCAGAGATCCAGAACTCCCATAACAGAAGTCAGATGCACTTTGAGAGGATAGAACAAAGAAGTGGCCGCACACTGGAACTCCAAAATCACTAGAAGAGTCTTTATTGTCACAAATGTCAGACGAACACAGGAACAGCAGTTACAGCAGTTGATGCATTTCACAAGCGATAGCTTGTTTGTTCACATTTGTGTACATGCCCCTCAGTTTTGTGCGAGTGCATATTATCTTCTCCTTAGGTTTTCTGAGGCTGCGATTTCTGATTTGCCAACTCATTCACCCACCCACTCTCACCCTGGGTGAGAAAATCCACATGGAAGGTGATTTGCTGTCCCTTACACTGCAGTAAATCAACCATTTGCTTTAACACCTTCTTCTCAAACTGGCAAATTGTTGAAAATGGAAAATACAGTCATTGAACTGCGTTTGGAGAAACTCACACACTCCCTGCCTTTACAAAGATAGAGCACCCTACTTTCTGCAGGTTGATCTGCAATATTCTGACTTGGCGGAACTACGCTTTTAAAATACTCACCCACCTACAGTATATTTAAAGTAATTTTTAATGGACTCTTATGCATACTTACTACCTATCTCATTCAGTTGTCTGTATAGGTCTTAGTATATTATGCTCAGAAAAAGTTAGTTTTTTTGCTATAAAGAACTTTTACATCCATAGCATGTCTGGGCTATGTGAGCAATGCAGTGTCACCTGTATCTAAATATGGAAGTGTGTAGAAAGACCGACTTATGACAGCAAGCAGAATCTGAACATATCCATAATTGTTAACATTACTAAAAAATACATTTTTCAGCTTGCTGCTAAAGAATTGTAGATGGTTTTACAGAATATGCATCAGATAGCTTAAAATCAGTTAAGAAATTAATACAATTTACAATATCACCTTTCCTTAAAAGTGAAGGAGATAAGACCCAGCAATGCAAATGTGTTGTCTTGTAGAATGTATGTATAGTCCAACTGACTGTTTCCTGGGAAACTAGCAGCAATAATCCCTCAGATAGGTAAAACTCATGGCCCTGTTGGAGAGATCAGTGGGGTGAGTTTGATTAATGAGATATCTTCAGTAAAGCTTTAAGTGGGATGGTCTTTACTATTTAAACTCCATGGTGTCTTTTGTTGACTATGGGGGGTTGGGGAAATGATTGTCTTTGCCCATGGCCTAATTAATGCTATAGAAGAAGAGTCTATGTTCACTAAATCACATGAGAAACCTCATGAAACAATGGAAGTTGATAAGTGAAACAAGTATTGTTTCTACTAAAAGAGCGTCATCCCTATCCTGGCCAAAGAGCTATACAGTAGAGAGTGGTAGAAATGGAGCACTCTATACTGCATGCACTTGCTACTGAAGCCTTATTAGGTAGTTACTATTACATTTTTTTTAGTTTTGGATAGAGTTGAGAAGGATTAGAACACCTTTTAGGTTTTTATTGCTCTCTGTGCCCCTGTTAAAGAGATTCACCCTCTCTTTTTGTCCTGTTTAACATTATCACAATGAATGAAAGTGAAAGAAATTACCCTGATGATGGGAAAGACAGGCAGTGAAGGCGAATCTCCCTAATGGGACACAATTGACAAAAAAAAAATAGCAGGAGTTATAACCCTCCCCTACTCTATCCAAAGTTGAGAGATATTCTGGATCTGGATGACGAAGACTGGACAGATATATGGGACTCACTCTTTAAGCATCTGGTTTCCATGAGAGATAAACTCATTCAATTCAAGATTCTGCACAGGGCTTACTTCACGCCCCACCGCTTGCATAAGCTGAATTCAACGACTTCTCCGGCCTGCTGGAAATGCGATCATCCGTTGGGGACTACCGGCATGTTTTTTGGTCATGCCCCATTATTGTTTCTGTCATAAATGCAGTAGCAGGCATCTCCATTGTCCCCTCCCCCAGCATTTGTTGGTTGGGCCTCTTTGATGACCTGGTCCCTACCACGTGGAGAAGAGTCTTCTTGTTTTATTGCTATTCTATGTCAGAAAGGCATTTACTTTATGTTGGAAACAATCCTTTCTTCCTTCAGTTTGATACTGGCAACAGTTGGTGAACGCCACTTTGCTTGAAAAAAAACAATAAAGTGTGGACAAGCTGGTTAAATACTGCCTTGATGCCTGACTCTACATAATTGTTGTTTATTGTAATTCTTCCATCTTGTTAGTACAGCCCCCAGGGTTATATTTCACCTTGGTTTGATCCTGGTTGTTCGACCCACTCCAGGGGCAAAGTATGTTAACTATAATCTCTGTACAGATTGAGCCATACACACTTGTTCTTGTTCACTTGTATTTGAGTGTGATATGGATATAGAGCTGTATGCTGGACTGAGATGATTGTCCACATACATCTCAGTCTCACATAGTATATTTCAATGTACTATGTGAAATGTTGCTAGGCTGTATAAACAGGGAAATAAAATAATCCAATAAATTAACATTAAAACCCCTTTGTATTTTGACAAAACCTCAACCAAAATCCTTGTTTGTACAAGGAGCTCATTTTTTTGTCATCTGTAGTAGTACAGAAATTATGGTGATGTTCACACATATAAAGGTTACTTGAATATGGCAGTACAATTCATATAAAGAAGCAGAAACAAAGCTGGACATAGAAGAGCTTGCAATAGAATTCGGAGTCTTTGTGTTACCCTCAATGGGCACCCTTGGCAGAGCTCAATCTGCTAAAATATTCTGTTGGCCATGTTTAAATCTTTTGGTGCACGAATTGGACAATAAGGTGGTTGTAAACCCATCATGAAATGTCAACAAAGCATATATATCTGTAGTGTTTTACTTTCCTCTCTCCAAAGCTCTAGGTGTTGTTGTTTTTCTGGTGCTTTATTCCTCTGTTATCAGCATGAGTCACTTCTGAGAAGTTTTCCAGCATATGAGATACATTTGTGATGGGGAGGGAGATAAGCACACAGCTTGTCTATTCAGAATACAGCTCTGCATGTTCCTTTTTTCCTCTGCCTATGTGAATGGTGGTGTTCCTTTCCTCCAATCAGCTCTCCCATAGTATATAAGAGCTGTAACTGCAGCTCTCCACCCCCTCCTCTGTACTCCTCACAGATGCAGGTTTTCATCACAACTGTTTTCTTATTTGAATGGTTGTAGACAAGAGACAACTGCAGATCAACAAGTAAGACTTATGTAGGAGGATTTGTTTTCATCTCTGTGTATCATTATTTACTTCACTGGGTATATGAGAGGGTTTACAGCCACTTTAAGAAGATCTTTCAAACAGATGGATCTTTGTCTTCTTCTTGTCTGACTGCCATCTCATATGTATGAGTGAGTGATGTGATGGTGTATGGTGCCCACAAACCTTACCTACTGTACAAACCTGAGACAATCACCTATCCAGCTATTATAGAGCTATCTATAATTAAAAAGTTGTTCATAGCATCATGAGAGCCTCTAAAATATTCTATTGTCATATGAAGGTTTTCAATGATAATACATATTCACAGCTGCAGAGATAAAAAGCAAGACCTGTGATGCTACAGAAGGAATTAAGGAAGAGTGATAGTAATTGAGCTTGTGGTATGGAAGGGCCTTTACAGATAGTTTTGAACCCCTGTCCTGGTATCCCCCATCCCTTTCACTTGCATACATTCCCGATTCAAGTTTGAGAGAAAATAAGCCACCGTATCAAAAGGGTTAATAAAATTACAGCAACAGGTAGATTTGGATTTTTGAGGAAAAGATGATCCGCACTCCAGTTTTCAGATTTGGATTTCTACATATCAGACACCATTACATATGATAAAAATAATAAGCACTCAACTTGCAACTAAAAGGGGCAAAGTTTAGTGCAACTCGACCATGGGAGAAATACAGTATAAGTGTAATGGCAGATAATGAGCAGCTAAGTGCATTGACCGTGTATGTGCTAACACGCATGGATTTCAGAGCACAATGCAACCTAAATACAAGGCCATTTTAGGTTATAATTAGGTTACAAGGTGTGATTTTGATTATTACAGAGAAAAACATGATGACATTAAAGTCTCCTAATGGTAACAAAACATATAAAAATTAAAGGAAGTGCTTTCGGGCTCTTGAAACTGGAAATATTCATTTTAAAATAGAAAGAAAAAACTTTATAGTACAGGTTGTACTATCATTAAAAAAATCTACTCCCATGAGAGTCTTTATAATTAAACAATATTTCTGTACAATGTTTACAAGATAGAATCAAGCTAAGCTCACCTGAACTGACTCTAAAGTATACCTAAACCCAAGAACAAAAACATTTAATATGTCGCAGCTTACCAGTCCTTGTATATGTTGGCTGCATCTGTTTTCTTTTTTTCAGGTTAAGAACATTTTCTGCAACTATAGAAAATACTTCTTACCAGAAAGTGGTCTTGTCACTTCATCTGCGCTAAACTGAAATCTCAAAAAAATTATTTAAATCTTCTCTGAAGAGGAAGGGGGGAGGTTTTTGTAGTCAAAATCACAAGAGCAGCCTAGAGTGATATTATTTCTCTTCCACAAATATAGTACAGTAATTGTCTGTTGTCACCTTAGGACAGTAAGGAAGGATCACCCAGTGAAGATAAAGAAAAGAAGACTAAAAAACAAAATGAATGCAGCCACCGCATTTGACTGGTAAATTGCAATATTTTATATTTTATATTTTTGGGTTTAATTTGGGTTTAAATATCACCCCTCCTCAGCAGCATATGCTGACAGTCACTACCATGCCCTCAATTTGGCTGCTGGGAGCGAAGTTAAGGTATCCTATGACCTATCCCCCCCATCTTTATTTGGTGCCTTATAATTGGCCCAGTGCTGTCACAAGGTGCTGGGGAAGAAGTTCATAGCCATACGTATGTTGGCAGGCGCTGTTAGCTTGGCAGCCACTAGATGGCTCTGTTCCCATTATAGTATGGTAAAGGGAAAGTTATAATTGGGTGTTCACTCCCCTTTTAGAGAAATCCCTACTCTAGTGATGCAAAAGGTGGGGTTAATGTCCATATAAATGCCAGTGGTGGGTTGGACCCCAGGTGAGACTGGGCATGGGAGCTAAACACCCCAGAGCTGCTTAAATGTCATCTCCTGTAGTGCTAATCTAAAAGGCTTTTTGCCTGGGAGCCTGGGGATGTATGTGCCATCTGGGAGTGTGCCCAGCTGGACAGAGCTTTGGGGGGGGGGGGGCATTGTGAAAAGACTGGTATACTAAAGTGGGCCCCTTGATCACCCCTGACCCTCAGCTGTGGGTCCTATGACAAGATGATGGAAGCTACATAGTTGCATAGTTAGTCAGGTTGAAAAAATACACATCTAGTCCATCTAGTTCAACCAATTAAAAAAAACAAAAATCCCATCTACAAAGTCTTATACCCACAGTTGATCCAGAGGAAGGTGAAAAACCCCAGCAAAACATGATCCAATTTGCTTCCTATAAATGTCAGTACCAAGTTATATTATGTACATTTAGGAAAGAACCCAGGCCTTTTTTTAAAGCAATCTACTGAGCTGGCCAGAACAACCTCTGGAGTGAGTCTATTCCACATTTTCACAGCTCTCACTGTGAAGAAACCTTTCCATATTTTGAGATTAAATCTCTTTTCCTCCAGACATAAAGAGTTCCCCCTTGTCCTCAATGATGACCTTAACGTGAATAACTCAACACCAAATTCACTATATGGATTATATCCCCCTTAATCTCCTCTTCTCCAGAGAGAATAAATTCAGTTCAGCTAATCTTTCCTCATAGCTGAGCTCCTCCATGCCTCTTATCAGTTCGGTTGCCCTTCTCTGCACTTTCTCCAGTTCCCCGATATCCTTTTTGAGAACTGGTGCTCAAAACTGAACTGCATATTCCAGCTGATTCTGTGGACTTTGTATACATGGGGAAATTATCCAAACCCTGTGGTGCTCCTCGGGAGAGGAAAGGTGGTGCAAAGGGAAGATGGCATAAAAGAGATGTGCTTATGTTCTGTGCAGAAATAACGGCCGCAGAATATCTACTTTTGTGTTTGCTGTTTTGTGTTGAAGAATTTTGATAGTATGTCAAATGCGAAGTAAAATGTCCCAGAGGGCTTTGTGAAGCTGTGAAGTTACAGCAAAGTGCAGAAAATGCATTTTATGTGTGGACATTACTTTATTCATAAATATTAACGCATTTGGCCAGGGATGTAAAGAGCCGGACTCAAGTCAGGAGAACACAATATGGCAGGGAGTTCCAGCAACAACAGGCAAGTAGCTGTCCTATCTAAGAAGAAGTGGGGTGGGGACTTGTACAGTTTGGCACCAACAACATATCAGTGCTAGTCCCCTTTACACATACGTTTCAGCAAGGTGGTTTGGGGCTTAAATGGGTTTCATTTACAAAAAAAAAAAAAATGTAGATCACAGTTCAGTCTGCATGTCAGTTAACATCAGGTTCTCAAGCCTGACAGCTGTTCTGTAGGTTTACCTTTATTAATCAGAAGGCAGTTTTTTTTTTCTAGCTAGCCAGTGCTCAGTATGACTAGTAGACTTGCGGCCATGACGGCAGAAATGATAATCCCGTAACATATGTAGTAGGACTATCACATGCCCACCACTGTGGCCTGTACACAACAAAAATAACCTACAGTAAGAAGTTTTTTTCATAATATGAGTTTATCAAAGGATCAGATACACTGAGCTGTATGTAAATAAAAGTGCCCTCCAGCTATTCCCAGAAACAGTCATTCGTGGCAAGTCTTTGGGAAAGGGATACTAAACTCCATCAATTAACTTTGCCTTTATAGAATAACTTGTCCAGCACATTTTTAGTTAACAGCACAATGCTCAAATATCAATAAAATTAGGGCATACAGTAGCAGTGCCAATGTAATGTATATAAGTAAATTAGCATACTGTCCTAATTTTCTTTTTTTAAAGGTAGCCTGTACTGAGTTATTTTGAGGGGACAGCAAATTTAGCTGTAAACTCACTACTTTACATTGGAGTAAACTGTAATTTCTTCAGTGTTGTCACATGAGGGGTGTACTCACTTTTGTGAGATGCTGCATGTCTGTGTACAGAAGACAGTATGTGATTTTGGTAACTTTGCACCACTGTAAGGGTGTATTTTTTTTTTATTCTTTGGGAGGGGCTTTAATCTCTATCTGTCTCTCCTTTATTATTTAAAAATATTTTTTAAGATGCATAATTGCAATATTCAAATTATTAGTTTTTTTAATACTTTCTGTGTAAAAGCACCTGAAAAGTCCCAGTATTTACAAATTTTTAATGGTGTTGCATAATAGGGATGTTGTATGATTAACTAATTGGCTAGCTCTAATTTTTATATATACATACTGTAGTAGGGAAGTTTAAAAACCCAGTTAGTTTATTTTTTGCTGTCCCTGTCCCATTAAAATTTTCCATTGTGTCCTATCCTAGAGATGTAACAGGATATACGAATAGATCCCTATTAACACCTTAAGCCCCGGACCATTTTGTAGCTAAAGGACCAGGCCACTTTTTGCGATTCGACACTGCGTTGCTTTAACTGACAATTGCGCGGTCAAAATTGGCATCCTTTTTTTCCCACAAATAGAGCTTTCTTTTGGTGGTATTTGATCAAATCTGCGGTTTTTATTTTTTGCCCTATAAACAAAAATAGAGCAACAATTTTGAAAAAAATTCTATATTTTTTACTTTTTGCTATAATAAATATCCCCAAAAAATATATAAAAAAGCATATTTTTCCTCAGTTTAGGCCGATATGTATTCTTCTACATATTTTTGGTAAAAAAATTGCAATAAGCGTTTATTAATTGGTTTCCGCCAATCAATAAATCAAAAAGTTATAGCGTCTACAAAATAGGGGATGGTTTTATGGCATTTTTATTAATAATTTTTTTTCTTACTAGTAATGGCAGCGATCAGCGATTTTATCGTGACTGCGACATTATCGCGGACACATCGGACACTTTTGACACCATTTTGGGACCATTGTCATTTTTACAGCGATCAGTGCTATAAATATGCACTGATTACTGTAAAAATGACACCAGGAGTGAAGGGGTTATGCTGAAGGGGTTAAGTGTGACCTAATGAGTGATTCTTACTGTGGGGGGGGGGCTTGGCTTGGCGTGTGACGTCACTGATCCCCGTTCCCTATGACAGGGAACAGACGATCACTGACACTGCCACTAAGAAGAACGGGGAAAGGTTTGTTTACACTTACCTCTTCCCGTTCTTCAGCTCTGTGACCCGATCGTGGGACACCGGCGGCGATCGGGTCTGCGGGTTGCGTGGGCGTGGTCACGGAGCTCAGGACCGGGTCGCAAACGCACCGCCTGCGGTGCGCGTGCGACCCACGGCTGGGATCTTAAAGGGGACGTACCTGTACGCCCTTGTGCCCAGCCATGCCATTCTGTCGACGTACATCGTCGTGCGGCGGTCCTTAAGTGGTTAAGTGAAGAGTATTCCTCTTCTATACAGTTGACAACATTACATGTCTCCATTAGAAGATTTCCCCTTACATCTGGTTCTGGAGACAACTCTAAACTTTTGGATTTGTCACCCCTTTTCCTTTTTATGACAATGGTGACCAAGACAGTGGGGACACAGGCAGCAATAAGAAAGTGTTTCTCAGGTCTCATTCACACAGGCGTACTACAGAGAACACCCTTGCAAGGGCTGTGTTTGACCATACGAGGTTGCACATTCACCCCTGTGCAGGCACTCCTATTGATGTCTATTGGGATGCACTGGTTACATGGACACAGCCATTACTCTTAATTTGAGATCTGTGTGGACACACTGTTTGCGCTCATGGTTGTGCACCTGCACGCGCCCATATGTCAAATTAGAAATGGCAGCTGTGTCCCAATAGACTTCAATGGGACTGCCTGCACGGGGATGCACAGAACACCTGTGTAGCTTGTGTGGATAAATAGGACCCTTGCATGGGTGTGTGCTGGAGTCCATTTGAACGATCCACAGGAACCTCACTGTGACTGTAGCTATTGGCAGCAGGCTGGTCAAGGTAGGTATACAGTGCACACAACTTGGTAAATGATGCATGTTCCCCCTGAGAGCACTCTTTTATGGAGACAGATACTCCTAAGGGTACATATGCATTTGAGAGGGGTGTATATCTGTGAATTAAATGGTTTCCAGTAGGGCCATAGAAATGCATTCTGTTGTGGGAATACACCAAACATTTGGAAATAAATCAAATCCCTTGGTCATGAAAGGATTACTAAATATGTGTCTACCAATGCTGAGAAAAATTTGCTAATATTAAAGTGATACTATGGGTTCAGTTTTTTTTTTAAATAACAAACATATCATACTTACCTCCACTGTGCAGTTCGTTTTGCACAGAGTGGCCCCGATCCTCCTCTTCTGGGTTCCCTGGGCGGCTCTCGCGGCTCCTTCCCGCAATAGATAACCCCCTCTGGGAAGCTCTATCCCATGGGGGTTACCTTGCAGGTGCGCTCCTGTGTCATACATTCAGTGTCTATAGCCGCCGAGTGTATGACTCGGCCCGCCCCCCGCGCAATTGGATTTGATTGACAGCAGCGGGAGCCAATGGCTGCGTTGCTATCAATCTATCCAATGAAGAGCCAAGAAGCTGTGGGGATAGTGATGCGGGATCGCACCTACAGAATTTCAGGGCTCAGGTAAGTAAAACTGGGGGGGGGGGCTGAGGGACCAGGCACAGCAAGGTGTTGTTTCACCTTAATGCATAGTATGCCAGCACATTCTAGAAAGTGCCTGAATTCCAAGAGTTCAGCTTTAAAGTGGATGTAAACCTGATTCATGAAATTTGAGCTTGGCACAAATATCTGTAGTGTTTTCTTATCTCTCTTCAAAGCCCTGAGTCCCGTGTCTTTCTGCTGCACCGTTCTTCTGTTATCAGCATGATAACTTCCGACAAGTTCTCTGTCAACTGTGATAAAACCAGCCTGAAATTTGTGTCAGGGTGGGTGCTATAAATAGATTATCAGAGAGCTGGTCTATTCACAGTGCAGCAATGCCAGTCTCTGCCTATGTGGAGAGGGGATGTGTGCCTTTCCTCCAATCAGCTGTCTCACAGTGTATTGCACGAATCCACACCCACATGTGAATCGGGAAGAGAAAATTCTAACGGGATGTGCACTTTCTAAACCGTATATAAAGCTGAAGACAGCAGATATACATGTAAAACTTATGTAGGGAGATTTGTTTAATCTCTGTGTATCATCTGAGGCTGTTCACTTTACTGGGTATATGTGAGGGTTTACAGTGGGGATCGAAAGTTTGGGCACCCCAGGTAAAAATGTGTATTAATGTGCATAACGAAGCCAAGGAAAGATGGAAAAATCTCCAAATGGCATCAAATTACAGATTAGACATTCTTTTAATATGTCAAAAAAAGTTAGATTTTATTTCCATCATTTACACTTTCAAAATTACAGAAAACAAAAAAATGGCGTCTGCAAAAGTTTGGGCACCCTGCAGAATTTATAGCATGCACTGCCCCCTTTGCAAAGCTGAGACCTGCCAGTGTCATGGATTGTTCTCAATCATCGTCTGGGAAGACCAGGTGATGTCAATCTCAAAGGTTTTAAATGGCCAGACTCATCTGACCTTGCCCCAACAATCAGCACCATGGGTTCTTCTAAGCAGTTGTCTAGAAAACTGAAACAGAAAATAGTTGACACTCACAAAACTGGAGAAGGCTATAAGAAGATAGCAAAGCGTTTTCAGATGTCAATATCCTCTGTCCGGAATGTAATTAAGAAATGGCAGTCATCAGGAACAGTGGAAGTTAAAGCAAGATCTGGAAGACCAAGAAAAATATCAGACAGAACAGCTCGCAGGATTGTGAGAAAAGCAATTCAAAACCCACGTTTGACTGCACGATCCCTCCAGAAAGATCTGGCAGATACTGGAGTTGTGGTACACTATTCCACTATAAAGAGATACTTGTACAAATATGGTCTTCATGGAAGAGTCATCAGAAGAAAACCTCTTCTACGTCCTCACCACAAAAATCAGCGTTTGAACTTTGCAAATGAACATATAGACAAGCCTGAGGCATTTTGGAAACAAGTTCTGTGGACCGATGAGGTTAAAATAGAACTTTGAGCAAAGATACGTTTGGAGAAGAAAGGGCACAGAATTTAATGAAAAGAACCTCTGTCCAACTGTTAAGCATGGGGGTGGATCAATCATGCTTTGGGGTTGTATTGCAGTCAGTAGCACAGGGAACATTTCACGAGTAGAAGGAAAAATGGATTCAATAAAATTTCAGCAAATTTTGGATGGTAACTTGATGCCATCTGTGAAAAAGCTGAAGTTAAAGAGAGGATGGCTTCTACAAATGGATAATGATCCTAAACACACCTCAAAATCCACAGGGGATTACATCAAGAGGCGTAAACTAAAGGTTTTGCCATGGCCTTCACAATCTCCTGACCTCAACATTATTGAAAACCTATGGATAGACCTTAAAAGAGCAGTGCGTGACAGACAGCCCAGAAATCTCAAAGAACTGGAAGACTTTTGTAAGGAAGAATGGGCAAAGATACCTCAAACAAGAATTGAAAGACTCTTGGCTGGCTACAAAAAGCGTTTACAAGCTGTGATACTTGCCAAAGGGGGCAGTGCAAGATATTAACTCTGCAGGGTGCCCAAACTTTTGCAGACGCCATTTTTTTGTTTTCTGCAACTTCGAAAGTGTAAATGATGGAAATAAAATCTAACTTTTTTTGACATATTGTAAGAATGTCTAATCTGTAATTTGATGCCATTTGGAGATTTTTCCATCTTTCCTTGGCTTCGTTATGCACATTAATACACATTTTTACCTGGGGTGCCCAAACTTTCGATCCCCACTGTACATCAACTTTAAGTGCCCATGTCTCTGCTCTGGAATACATTCCATTAACTGCCATAACATAGCCAAATTTCACATGTATTACTAATGGCATGCACTTTCTGTGTTATACAGTATCTCTAACCTAGTAAGAGAATGGCACCCACTACGTTTTCAATTCTCAGAATGGCAGCTTCCAGGGAATAAGGATGAGCCAAACACCCCCCGGTTCGGTTCGCACCAGAAATTGCGAACAGGCAAAAAATTTGTTCGAACGCGCGAACACAGTTAAAGTCTATGGGACACGAATATGAAAAACCAAAAGTGTTAATTTTAAAGGCTTATATGCAAGTTATTGTCATAAAAAGTGTTTGGAGATCTGGGTCCTGCCCCAGGGGACATGTATCAATGCAAAAAAAGTTTTAAAAACTGATGTTTTTTCGGGAGCAGTGATTTTAATAATGCTTAAAGTGAAACAATAAAAGTGAAATATTCCTTTGCATTTCGTACCTGGGGGTGTCTATAGTATGCATGTAAAATGGCCCATTTTTCCCGTGTTTAGAACAGTCCCGCAGCAAAATTACATTTCTAAAGGAAAAAAGTCCTTTAAAACTGATCGCGGCTGTAATGAATTGTCGGGTTTTGACAATACCGCTAAAAGTCATTGAAAAAACCGGCATGGGTCCCCCCCCCAGTCCATTACCAGGCCCTTTGGGTCTGGTATGAATATTAAGGGGAACCTCGAACCAAAATAAAAAAAAATTGCGTGGGGGTCCCCCCAAATTCCATAACAGGCCCTTCAGGTCTGGTATGGATATAAGGAGGAACCCTGCGCCAATTGTTTTTAAAAAAATGGCGTTGGGGTCCCCCTCAAAATCCATACCAGACCCTTATCTGAGCACGCAACCTGGCAGGCCACAGGAAAAGAGGGGGGGACGAGAGCATGCCCCCCCTCCTGAACTGTACCAGACCACATGCCTTCAACATGGGGAGGATGCTTTGGGACCCCAAAGCACCTTGTCCCCATGTTGATGGGGACAAGGGCCTCACCCCCACAACCCTTGCCCGGTGGTTGTGGGGGTCTGCGGGCGGGGGGCTTATCGGAATCTGGAAGCCCCCTTTAACAAGGGGACCCCAGATCCCGCCCCCACCCATATGAATTGGTAACAGGTACATTGAACCCCTACCATTTCACCAAAAAAGTGTCAAAAATGGTAAAAAAGACAGGATACACATCGGGACAAGTCCTTTATTAAAAAATAAAAATGTCCATCGATGTCCATTCATCTTCTATTCCGCCGCTGACGCTGAAAAAAAAAAGAAACCACAACAGCTTTTCCTCCATGGGTGGCTCCCGCCGAGTGACGCTTCTCTCGCTTTGACAGCTGTTATATAGCTGAGGACGGGGCCACTCGGTGACGTAACCGGGTGACCCCGCCCCCTCTGACCCCACAGGGGTTTTCCCGTGGCATCAGAGGGGGGCAGGGTCTCCCGTAAACGTCACAGGGTAGCCCCACCCTCAGCTATATAACCTCTGTCAAAGTGAGAGAAGCGCCACTCGACGGGAGCCACCCATGGAGGCAGAGCTGTTGCGGCTTTTTTTGGGGGAATAGAAGATGAATGAACATCGCTGGACATTTTATTTTTTTTATTTTTTAATAAAGGACTTGTCCCGAAGTGTCTCCTGTCTTTTTTACAATTTTTTACACTTTTTTGGTGAAATGGTAGGGGTAAAATGTACCCGTTACCAATTCACATGGGGGGGCTGGGATCTGGGTGTCCCCTTGTTAAAGGGGGCTTCCAGATTCCAATAAGCCCCCCGCCCCCACAATCACCGGGCAAGGGTTGTGGGGATGAGGCCCTTGTCGCCATTAACACAGGGACAAGGTGCTTTGGGGTCCCAAAGCATCCTCCCCATGTTGAGGGCATGTGGCCTGGTACAGTTCAATAGGGGGGCTCTCTCGTCCCCCCTCTTTTCCTGCGGCCTGCCAGGTTGCGTGTTCGGATAAGGGTCTGGTATGGATTTTTGGGGGACCCTATACCATTTTTTTTTATTTTGGCGCAGGGTTCCCCTTAATATCCATACCAGACCTAAAGGGCCTGGTATGGAATTTGAGGGAACCCCCACTCAATTTTTTTTATTTTGGTTCGGGGTTCCCCTTAACCACTTAAGGTCCAGACCATTATGCAGCTTAAAGACCTGGCCACTTTTTGCGATTCGGCACTGCGTCGCTTTAACTGACAATTGCGCGGTCATACGACGTGGCTTCCAAACAAAATTTGTGTCCAGTATTTTCCCACAAATAGAGCTTTCTTTTGGTGGTATTTGATCACCTTTGCGGTTTTTAGTTTTTGCGCTATAAACAAAAATAGAGCAACAATTTAGAAAAAAATTCTATATTTTTAACTTTTTACTATAATAAATATCCCCAAAAAAATATATAATTTATTTTTTCCCTCAGTTTAGGCTGATACGTATTCTTCTACATATTTTTGGTAAAAAAAATCGCAATAAGCGTTTATTTATAGCGTCTACCAAATAGGGCATAGTTTTATTGCATTTTTATTAATAATTTTTTTTTCCTAGTAATGGCGGCGATCAGCGATTTTTATCGTGACTGCGACATTATGGCGGACACTTTTGACACTATTTTGGGACCATTGTCATTTTTACAGCGAACAGTGCTATAAAAATGCACTGATTACTGTAAAAATGACACTGGCAGAGAAGGGATTAACCAGGAGGGGTCGCTGTAGGGGTTAAGTGTGCCCTGATGTGTGTTTCTTACTGTGGGGGGCGTGGCTTAGCGTGTGACGTCACTGATCGTTGTTCCCTATGACAGGGAACAGACGATCAGTGACAGGCTCACTAGAAAGCAAGGGGAGAGGTTTGTTTACACTTACCTCTCCCCGTTCTTCTTCTCTGTGACCCAATCGCGGGACACCAGTGGCGATCGGGTCCGCTGTTCCCACGGGGACGGTCACGGAGAAGAGGACCGGGTCACGAGCGCGCCGATAGCGGCGCGCTAGCGACCCACGGCTGGGCTCTTAAAGGGTACGTACCTGTACGCCCTTGTGCCCAGCTGTGCCATTCTGCCGACGTACATCGGCATGCAGCGGTCCTTAAGTGGTTAATATTCATACCAGACCCAAAGGGCCTGGTAATGGAAAGGGGGGGAACCCATGCCGTTTTTTTCAATGACTTTTATCTGTATTGCCGAGACCCGACAATTCATTACAGCCGCGAGTAGTTTTAAATTACTTTTTTTCCTTTAGTAATGTCATTTTGCTGCGGGGCTGTTCTGAACACGGGAAAAATGTGCCACTTTACAGGCATTCTATAGACACCCCCCCCCAGGTACGAAATTTAAGGGAATATTTCACTTTTATTGTTTCACTTTAAGCATTATTAAAATCAATGCTCCCGAAAAAACTGCAGTTTTTAAAAGGTTTTTTTGCATTGATACATGTCCCGTGGGGCAGGACCCAGATCTCCAAACGCTTTTTATGACAATACCTTGCATATTAGCCTTTAAAATGTTAATCTCCCATAGACTTTAACAGTGTTCTGTGGCTTTCGAATTTGCCACGAACACAGCATAATGTTTGCTGTTCAGCGAACACCCGATGTTCGAGTCGAACTTACAATCGACTCGAACATCTGGCTCATCCCTACCAGGGAAGCCAGTTTGTCAGTAGGATCATTTGAATTTGGAACATATTTTACCTTGTGAGCTTTCATTTTTCTCTTTCTGAATGAGATAAAACAAAACTAATATCCATGTTTAAAACAAATACTAATGTTAAAGGATCTCAACTACTGGATGTGTGACCTTCTGTGATTGATTTTTGTTTAGTGTGTGTTCTGCTTGTCAGATATATTTCTGTATGATTTTTAAGCAACATGCATATTTTTTTTAGGTATCCTGTAGATCATATACAGTATTTCACATTTTTGTAAATATTTCATTATAGCTTTTCATATGACAACACTGCAGAAATGACACTTTGCTACAATGCAAAGTAGTGAGTGTACAGCTTGTATAACAGTGTAAATTTGCTGTCCCCTCAAAATAACTCAACACACAACCATTAAGGTCTAAACCGCTGGCAACAAAAGTGAGTACACCCCTACGTGAAAATGACCAAATTGGGCCCAAAGTATCAATATTTTGTGTGTCCACCATTATTTTCCAGCACTGCCGTAACCCTTTTGGGCATGGAGTTCACCAGGGTTTCACAGGTTGCCACTGGATTCCTCTTCTACTCCTCCATGACAACATCACAGAGCTGGTGAATGTTAGAGACCTTGTGCTCCTCACCTTCCATTTGAGGATGCCCCACAGATGCTCAATAGGGTTCAGGTCTGGAGACATGCTTGGCCAGTTCATCACCTTTACCCTCAGCTTGTTTAGCAAGGCAGTGGTCGTCTTGGAGCTGTGTTTGGGGTCGTTATCATGTTGGAATACTACCCTGCGGCCCAGTCTCCGAAGGGAGGGGATCATGCTCGGCTTCAGTATATAACAGTACATGCTGGCAATCATGGTTCCCTCAATGAACTGTATCTCCCCAGTGCCAGCAGCACTCATGCAGCCCCAGGCCATGACACTCCCACCACCATGCTTGACTGCAGGCAAGACACACTCATCTTTGTCCTCACCTGGTTACCGCCACAAACGCTTGACACCACCTGAACCAAATAAATGAGACCACAGGACATGGTTCCAGTAATCCATGTCCTAAGTCTGCTTGTCTTCAGAAAACTGTTTGCGAGTTTTTTGTGCATCATCTTTAGAAGAGGCTTCATTCTGGGACAACAGCCATGCAGACCAATTTGATGCAGTGTGCGGCGTATGGTCTGAGCACTGACAGGCTGATCCCCCCACCCCTTCAACCTCTGCAGCAATGCTGGCAGCATTTATATGTCTATTTCCCAAAGACAACCTCTGCATATTACGCTGAGCACGTGCACTCAACTTCTTTGGTCGGCCATGGCAAAGCCTTTTCTGAGTGGAACCTATCAGGTTCCAGATTTTATTGTCAAAGCTTAATTGAACAAGCTGAAGTTAGAAAGTGATTGGTTACTATGCACAGCTGTACCAGATTCTGTGTGCACCAGTTTTAGTAAATCCCCCCCTTATTCTTTTTAACTTAAACTCTAGAATCTGAGGCATCATACTGTAGTACATTTGTTTTTTGTGTCATTTTATATTTTTTGTGTCATTCATATTTCACATTTTTTTTTCAGTAAAGACTGCACAGAAAAGTGAGGCTGGGAATCTTAGCAGAAACATTCCCCTAAATGTGGAATATAAACAGCTAAACAAAAATGCAGCTGCCTTTTGAGACAGCCAATCCGGTTCCCCTGAAGAAGTTGCGTGGTGTGACGTAACGTGTAGGGCGTCTTGGAAACTGTGTGACGTGATAGGTTACCTTTTACTGTGTTTCTTGACATTTGTTTGTGGTGATTTTAAAGACGTTTAAATGTAATCACATTTTTAACCTAAATAAAGATGTTACTTGGAAATATTGCACTATAAGAGGCACTTTATATGTTTCATCCTAACATGTTGGCAAACATATGAGTTACTCGGTGCCTTAAAGGGACCAGTATCCCATTTGAAAATTAACATCTGTGATGACATCAAGAGGAATTGGAGTGAAATAGAGACCTGGATATTTGTCTTGGCTTTCCATTATGCGCATGTAGATACTGTATAGAACAAGGTGAGAGTTCTGTAAGCACGTGGTGTCATGTGAAGCCTGGAATAATTACACACTATTACACTTTGAGGTGTGGGACTTTTGAAACACTATAGAAGTATCACTTTTCACAACAGCAGATTGTTCAGTTAATTTACTTGCACATTGAATGTGGATGACAGAGAATTCACATTCTATATCAACACAGTCTTTTTATTGAGTGTTTGTTACTTTAAGGGATTTATTTTGTAATATTATTTGATATTATGTATATTTTCTATTGATGTCTATTAGTGGTTGCGCAACACCAATTTTAATGTAGAATATATGAGATTTGTCCATACTAAGGCCAGCAGAAGATGACTTAATAAAAGCAAGGAATGTTCTCAATTAGGGTTGTCCCGATACCACTTTTTTAAGACCGAGTACAAGTACCGATACTTTTTTCAAGTACTCGCCGATACCGATACTTTTTTTCCATGTCATGTGACAGTTTGAAAGATGGCGACTGATAGGTGGCACTTATGGGCACGGATCGATGGCACTTATGGGCACTGATAGGTGGCGTTTGTGGGCAGTGATAGGTGGCACTTGGGGGCACTGATAGGTGGCATTTATGGGCACTGATAGATGGCACTTGTGGGCAGTGATAGGTGGCACTTGTGGGCACTGATAGGTGGCACTGATTGCACAGAAAGGTGGCACTTGTGGGCACTGATAGGTGGCACTTATGGGCACTGATAGATGGCACTTATGGGCACTGATAGGTGGCACTTGTGGGCACTGATAGGTGGCACTTGTGGGCACTGATAGGTGGCACTGATAGGTGGCACTTGTGGGCACTGATAGATGGCACTGATTGCACTGATAGATGGCACTGATTGCACTATCAGTGCAATCAGTGCCATCTATCAGTGCCCACAAGTGCCACCTATCAGTGCAATCAGTGCCCATAAGTGCCACCTATCAGTGCAATCAGTGGCATCTACCAGTGCCACCTGATAGGTGGCACTGGTAGATGGCACTGATAGGTAGCACTTGTGGGTACTGATAGGTGTCTGGCACTGAAATGCTGCGGGGGGTGAGGGGAAATGACACAGGATTTAAGAAAAAAAAAACTGCTGCAACGTCCATCTTGGTACACCCTGCACTCGGCTGCAGTAAGCAACAGCAGACATCTTGTTACACCCAGCCCATATAGCTCGGGCTGGGTGTAACAAGATGTCTGCTGCTGCTTACTGCAGCCGAGTGCAGAGTGTACCAAGATGGGCGTGGGGACGTTCAGCCGCTGACGGCGACCGAATATGACAGCACCGGTCACCGATCCTGATGCGGCTGCGCCCTGAACCCCTGCCAGCTTACCAGGTTCAACTGCAGGTGAGGGACTCGCTCTCCGCCCGCGGACTCCGTCCACCGACTGTGCCCGCCCTCTTCAGCCAGACTCCACCCGCACTTTCCTCTCCCGCCCTCCCTAGCCACTGACTCCTCCCGCCCTCTCCGGCCAGACTCCGCCCGCACTCCCCCGCCCTCTCTCCTGCCCTCCCTAGCCACTGACTCCTCCCGCCCTCTCCGGCCAGACTCCGCCCACACTCCCCCGCCCTCTCTCCTGCCCTCCCTAGCCACTGACTCCTCCCGCCCTCTCCGGCCACAAAAAAAGTATCGGGTGAAGCATCGGGAGCATTTGCGCGAGTACAAGTACAAGTACTCGCGCAAATGCTTGGTATCGGTCCCGATACCGAAACTAGTATCGGTATCGGGACAACCCTATTCTCAATGCTAAGTATCTCTTGTAACTATTGGTCCCTCTGTTATGTGCTAGAGCATGGGTGTCCAAACTTTCTAAACAAACGGCCAACTTACTGTCCTCCAAAACTTAGGGGGGCCAAACTGTGGCCAGTGAGAGAAGAAACTATCCTGGCGTCAGTGGGAGTAAACAATGCCCCATCATTGGTGTCAGTGGGAGGAATAGTGTCCCATTGTTGGTATTGGTGAGAGGAATAGTGCCCCATCTTTGGGGTCACTGGAAATAATAATGCTCCATTATTTGTATCATTGGAAATAATAGCACCCCATTATTGGTTTCATTGGGAGGAAAAGAGCTCCATCATTGGTATCAGTGGGAGGAATGGCTCCCCATCATTGATGTCAGTGGGAGGAATAGTGACCCATCATTTGTATCAATAGGAGGAATAGTGCCCCATCATTGGTATCAATAGGAGTAATAGTGCCCCATCATTGGTATTAATGGGAGAAAAAGTGCCCCATCATTGGTGTCAGGAGGAATAGTGCATCATCATTGGTGTCAGGGAGAGGACTAGTACCCCATTGTTAGTGTCAGTAACAAGAACTAAGCCCCACTGTTGCTGTCAGTGGGGGGGGGGGAATAATGACAAGGGCCAGAAAAAAGCAAGCAAAGGACCGCATGCAGCCCCCGGGCCACAGTTTGAAGACCACTGTGCTAGAGGGTAAGAAAGTGAGGTTTGGGTGGAGAGGAGCACTTGTTATGGCACAGAGAGGTTTTTCAATTTGTTGTAAAATTTCCCCGGGTGCATAGCTGATCTTCAGAAAAAACACTTAATACACCAAAAAAGTACATATTAGGCTTTATGCACACAGCTGCAAGTGGGCCAGACCATGTACATTGGGGTGTAATTCTCTGTTCAGGAGTCGCAAGTGCAATGTACAGCCAGTTGCCAGCAGGCTAATAGTGTGGCAAGCCAGATATGAAATATTCTATACATTGTCACTCTGGGGAGAGGGTAGTGTTTTGATGTACTAGCAAATTTAGGTAGATTTGACTAACAAATTAGGGT
Source organism: Rana muscosa (assembly GCA_029206835.1). Lineage (NCBI taxonomy): Eukaryota > Metazoa > Chordata > Amphibia > Anura > Ranidae > Rana > Rana muscosa. Next base: position 63,986,744 of record JARGYO010005626.1, on the reverse strand, counting down.
CAAACTCTAGCTAAAACTTTTTAAGAAAATACAGCAAAAAAAAAATCCTGTTTGGATGGGGCACTATTCCTCTCACCGAAAAAAGCTCACCATTGTAAGCACGCCTAACAGTAGTAAATGGTTTGTCTTTTAACTGATACATTTGCAAAAGCTCTTGTTTTGTTGAACCAGATGAAAATAAAAGAAAGCCTAAAAAAGAAAACAAATGCTGTCATCACATCTAAGACCCCTTTCACACTGAGCCGCCCATAGCGTCGGTGGTAAAATGCCGCTATTTTTACCGCCACTGCTATGGGCGGATTTGCCGCGCATTTCGGCCACTAGCGGGGCGGTTTTACCCCCCGCTAGCAAACGAGAAAGGGTTAAAACCGCCCGCAATGCGCTGCTGAAGCAGTATAGCCACGCTGTCCCATTGATTTCAATGGGCAGGAGCGGTGGAAGAGCGGTAAACACACCGCTCTTTCACTGCTCCAAAGATGCGGCTAGCAGGACTTTTTTTACCGTCCTGCTAGCGCCTCGGGCTTTCACACTGGAGACAATGGAGCAGCTGTTTAATGGCGGATTGCAGGCGCTATTTTTAACGCAATAGCGCTTGCAATACGCCCTCAGCGTGAAAGGGGTCTAAGAAGTGGTAAACTGCAATATAATATATTTTTGCTTTTGGGTTTATTACCACTTTAAATAAAATAAATGTAAGTGCAGTTGCAGTTTTCTTTTTTTTTTTGTAGATGTAAACCCTGAATTAATGACATGTAGTTTACTAAATCACTGAAGTTGATTTACCAAAGGCAACTAGTCTGTTCACTTTGCAAGGGAATTTCCTCTAGCTTAGCTGATGTGGTGAAATTTTACCTTGCAAAGAATACCCAATCATGTGCCAGGAAAATAAAAAAAACAGTATTTTTGCTTGCACATGCTTGGATGATGGAAGTCAGCAGAGTTTCACCTCAATCATTAAGCTAAGGGGACATTCCCTTGCAAAGTGAAAAGTCCCTTGCAAAAGTGAACAGTCTATTTGTCTTTACGCATGTATAGTAGAATAATTATGTGGATATAACAATGTTTGTGTGATATTGTTTTGATTTATTTCAGTTTATTTCACCAGTAGCATCACTATGCATTTTCCTGAAGAAGCCTGAATAGGCGGAACATGTTGAATAACATGCATGATGAATGACATTATATGACTGTACAGTATGCTTTTAGTTAAAATTTTAAAACTGTAATTTATATTACATATTTCTGTGTACTTATGTGTCAATGCACCTGAAAAGTTCCAGATTTCCCCCATTTTCTTTTTAATTCTTTATCGAGGGATGTTGGTGCCGCCTCTAACTTTGTGTGAACTGGTCTTGTTTTTCTAATTAAAAACTGGTCTTGTCCATGCAATCTCCATAGTTGTATTTGTCTTTAGCAAATCAACCTCACTATGTATTGTAAGCAACTGGCTTTTTTTTATTTTCATAAAATACTTGTTTCATCATTTATTGCATCTTTGTGCTGCTGATCTTCTGCCACCACTTTGTCGTTACTACCCATCCACATATGCACTCCAGTACTGGCTGCATAAAATTTCTCAGGGAAGGTTTTCTAAACATGACAACATACATTTGTAATGTGTGCTGAATCAGCCACTCTCCATTGGGAAGCCTCTGTGCCAAGATAACAATGCAGAACAAAAATTGAGAGGGGGGGGGGGTGTTTCACTAAAACTGGAGAGTGCAAAATTTGGCGCCGCTGTGCATGATAGCAAATCAGTTTCTAAGTTCAGCTTGTTCAGTTAAGCTTTGACAAAGAAACCTGGAACCTGATTGATTTTTATGCAGCGTTGCACCAGATTTTGCACTCTCTATTTTTAGTAAATCAATCCCACAGTGTTGTTACCCCATATTAGGAAGTACCTAAGGGACCTTCTTGGCAGGATCCCCAGGTATAATTTTACTGAAAGCTGCAGATTTATAAATATTTAAATGTTTTTTTTTTCAATTTCTTTAACATGCTAATGCTTATATAAGATTTTAGTGATTGGATTTACATATACCGTATATTCTCGATTATAAGCCGTCCTGAATATAAGCTGAGGCACCTAATTTTACCA